>OZ010673.1:27715237-29180237 GCA_963932185.1 Troglohyphantes excavatus | reverse complement strand
AAGAATGCCTAAAATCCAAACATATCCGTGAGAACAACAAGCAGACACAATTTAAGAAATTTTTTAACACAAGAAAGCATAATTTTGATGCCAATTTTTCTTTTGCACAAATAAAATTTTGTAGTTTAACTAGAAAACCTGATTATATTTATGTGTATTTACTAACACGTTAAAAATAATATATTGCATTTTCTACATTTCTTTAACAAAAAATTAACTGCAGTCTAACGTTGACGATTTTCGGGTAAGAAAATAAGCTATGTATATATCTTATGAAATGTACAAATATTTATACTTGTACTTAAAAAATAAGCACAATGAATAAAAAGAGCAGATGCTACATAACATAGGCTGCCTTCATTATTCACTCTCAATAAATATAAACAACTACAACTAAGACTTACCGGGAATCGAACGCAGATCTTGATGCCCCGCAGTACAGTTCCTTATCCTTTATATCACCAGGGTGACGTGCAGAAGTTATAAACAAAAGAAATGTTAAAATGGTGTGCCAAAAGAATAGAAAGTGAGATGATAATTGAGTTGTAAAACCTGATTATATTTATGTGTATTTACTAACACGTTAAAAATAATATTACATTTTCTATATTTCCTTAACACAAAATTAACTGTAGTCTAACGTTTTCGGGAAAGAAAATAAGAAATAAACTATACATCTCTTATGAAATATACAAATATTTAAAAAAAAATAATAAAATATATTGAAGATATTTTCCATAGTAATCGGCAGCAAACTTTTTTTCGCGCAAATTTGTAGCCCTACTTCGTCCAGCGACCCAAGCGGTCGTTTGTGTCTCTTTGGCCTTAAGCTGCCTCTGACTACAAGTGATACAATTTTGTCCTTAAAATCCAGCTATTAATTAGTGCAAAGCAACTACATAAAATGACGTGTAATTCACTGCTGCAATATAAAGCGGCACCCTTTCCATGGAATGCGATAGTAAATTTCGAAGCTTTGTCACTTCTCCATGGTTGCACAACAAATCAGAAAATCTGAGCGGCTTTTCTGCAGTCTTTATCGCCTTTTAGCCGTGACACCAACGAAAGTTTAAAATAGCGCAATTTCAATGGTAATTAGGGGAACCGGACGATAATCCTCTCTGAAGGCAATTAATTGCCGGAAATTTGTCGAGCTTTATCAAACAACTTGAGTTCGTAACTAATTCATTCATTTCTGGTTAGATTAGGGAATTCTGAAGGGGTCGTATCCAAATTGAATTTTAAGATTTTTAATATCCTTTAAAAAAATTATATATCTTAAGTTTTTTGAATTACGGTCTAACTTCGCCATTTTCAATATGTGTGAAATTTTTATAAGTGTAGCACTATTACTTTTTTCTATTTTTACCTATTTTGAGGCCATAATATAAACAGAAACGGATTAACATGTCAATAGTTACATGAGATAATTATATTTTTTTGTTACTGATATAAAGATATAAAATTATTTTCGTAGATGTGATGTATAAAAGAATTTATGTAAACAAGAAAATGAATTCTTCTTTCAAAACGATGACATTTTTAAGTACAAATATTTTTATGCATTATTTCCATTTTGTCCCCAGAACTGCATTGTACTTCAACAACACGCAGATATCTCTAAAACTGAGGGGGGTCGATTTGTCTCAAATTCAGCATGCATTTAATAGTCTTTAAAATCGGTCCGGGAACAGTGATCATTGTTATAATATTTCAAAGTCCTATCAATCCAGGGGGAATAAACCATTGAGGTTAAATAACCTACTATCGTCGTCCTACCTCTGAATTTTGTGATACTTAAAATAAGTCAAATCTAGGCATACTCTGGACTGATTAACCGCTGTAGCTTCAATTCTAATATTGTTTGAATTGAAGTTACTTTATTAAATTAGTTATTTGTTAAATTAAAGAATTTCTAGTTAAAGCTTAAATTGAAGAAAACAACGAGGTCTACAATATCATTTGACTAGTTGACAGTTTAAGTTATTTGTGTGAAAATTGTGTGGATTATATAAAGTGACGATTTGTCAGAGATTTCACTATGAAGTCAAAATATCAGACTACAGTTGAACTACAACATAGGAAACTTAAATAGGTCGAACGAACAGTTCAGAACGAACAAAATTATTTCAAGAAGTTTAAACTTACGACAAGTGCGGAGATATCTAGAGCTTACTTAAGAAGCAAGTAGAAGCAGGCGAACATACAAAATATTCGTAAACCAAACCTTACGGTACAGTTGGGATTAAAACCCTCTGATTTTTTTTATGACATTTCGAATTTGGAATGGATAGATGCAGATGTAAAAGTTGGTTATAAATGAGAAAAACTTTTTTTTAACCTTGAAATTGCAGGTGAATTCGACTCTAATACATAAATATATCTACATATATTTTAATGTATCTAAATGTGAGCTTTCACGGAAATTGGGAATAAAATGTTTCGGACCATTTTTAGATAATCTCTAAATTAACAAAATTGAATAAGGACATCCTTAACTTTTGGATGCTCGTTACTGCCTTGCTGCCATGTCCCATATATTAATAACTAGTATGTATACCAAACTTGTGGTTTGGGTATTATCTGTTCTTGGAATATTATATTTAAAGTCTCACACAAATTGATATTAAGAATAAATTTAAAAATAACATAAAATTCTTGGCCTAAACATACAGATAAATAGAAAATAGTACATTTTTTAAATATCCCCCTTAAGGATACAGTTTACAGTTAATACTTCATTTTTTATTTTTTAAATAATTCTTTTGAAATTTTTACACATAGGAATTCATATTTATTTTTAAAAAATAAATACTATAGAGAAAGTTGCTGAGTATCAGATATAAATATCAAACCATATATTAAAAAAATATACATGAATCATGATAGCAAAAGATGTAAATTGTATTATAAGAGAAAAATATAACATTTCGATATTTCGGTCATTTTTATCTGTTTTTCTTTTATTATAAAATATTTTTTAAAAATAAAACAATATTTTAACAGAGAAACTGATATCATCAATCACACGTTTTCAAAATATGTGACCCAAAAATCTAGAAAAATCGAAAGGAAAAATTGGCTCTTACACAAAGAATTTTCCTACGTGTATATGGCTCCCCGACTACATAAAGGTTCTGGTAATTCAGTACAGTTACCGTCCAAGTAAATAATATTCTCTATGGGATCGCAGACCATGTAAGGTGATCCAGAAAGGTTCTTCAGAATAGTTAGGTTGCTTGACAAAAGAAAGAAAAGAATAGAAAAAGTAGTAATTGTCGAGACATTAGGAAGAAAGGACATTAGGATCCCGCTTATCATCGTAAAATAGAATGAAAGGTGTACGATTTGGCAGCAAAAAAAAATATTGGTACACTAAGTACATTTTATCAATTGCATTACGAGTGTTGTTTATATTTTTGGGGTAAAATTAACTACACAGTGTAATTTGAAAATAATCGGTTTGTCATGTCAATAGTTACTTGGAATAATTGGATTTTTTTTTTCTTGTTACTGATATAAATATACAAAATTATTTTCGAAGATGCACTGTAAAAAAGAGGTGCTTAACAATAAGTACATGAACGTACTTATTTTCTTTGAGTACAATTGCATCGTAAATGAGCAATGACGTACTCAAATTTAAGTAACTGTACTTTCTCAAAATGAGCAGTGTGATTTAATATTGCTAAACTCAGCTTCTGTTCAAGTCATCTTAACAAAGCTATCTGACAAACTTATATCTGTGTTCGATTTCCGGTAAGTCTTGGTTGTAATTGTCGATATTCGGAGCCATCATTAGCATCGAATGTATTCAAAAATAAGTACATTTTACTTATTTTTGAATACCTATTTTTATCAGTGTAGTGTTGTTAAAGTGTTAAAACGACAAACTCATTATTGTCAATTTCA
The DNA here is from genome assembly GCA_963932185.1 of Troglohyphantes excavatus. Taxonomy (NCBI): domain Eukaryota; kingdom Metazoa; phylum Arthropoda; class Arachnida; order Araneae; family Linyphiidae; genus Troglohyphantes; species Troglohyphantes excavatus. Next base: position 29,176,325 of record OZ010673.1, on the reverse strand, counting down.
AATTATTATCAAAAGAGATCCAAGCCACAAATTACAAAACAACTGCTCTTTTTTTGCATGAAACGATGCTATACATATTTAAGAAGATGTGTATAAAATTTTAAAGCAGTAGAGGAAAGATAACATGTGTTTTTTACTATTTATTATCTGGTTTCCTACTTTTCATCTGCAACATTCATCATTCGCAATTTTTTTTTTAATTTTGGTCACTTTTAAAATGCTATGGCTTAGTAAACAATTTACTTAAAACTAAACAATTAATAATTTTTGAAACTTTAATATTTGTTTTATAAAAGGATGAATGGCTTTTTTTTAATTATAAATATTTTTAGGTTATTAACTTAAAATAACCTTTAGAAAACAATTAAAACACAAATTTGCAAAACTTTCTATATGCACCTGTAGTAGTCTATACTTTCACGTTATTTTATCAATTTTTTTTATATTAAAATTTGGAGGAGGATAAGTGTTTTTCAAAAACTATATTTAGACTTAAAAAAAAGCATATTTTTTTTAAATTTTAATATTATTATTTTTATTATAGTACAGAAAACATGTTTTAATTATGCAAAAAATGGTATATTTTAATTCATTTATAAAAATATTAGTATTTAGGTTTCAAAATGTCCGTAGTAACAATTTTTTTATCTTACCTGAAATCAAGTTTGGCACGCCATATTTAAACGCATAACAGCATTAAAGCTGATGTCCAAGGATTTAAATGTTTACAAAAATTACTTTTTATTCCAACTAAATATATTTTAACCTATTTGTATAAACAAAACTGCCAAACTATTTAAAGAGTTGTGATTGTAACAAAGTTTAAAGCATAATTTCATTTTGGAAAAAAATATTTCGTGGTTCATTACAGAGAGAAAAAATCTTTAGTAAACCAAGCCATGTTATATGTTGACAAAAACAGAAATAATAGATTATGCCAAAATAAAAAAAATTTAACGATAGTTGTTTGTGGATTGATAGTGAAAACTTACATTTCCCTATAGACTTCGCAGAATTCTGTTGTGTATAGAATTAGATATTAATTTTGTTATTCTTGTGTTGTTCACTTCAGTAATGAAAGTTTTATAAAAAGTTATAAAATTTAAAAGTTCATAGGTAATTTAAAAAGCATTACTTAAACACTTTGCTAATATTCGAATTTAATTACCTAATATTCATATGTCAGTATCTCTAAAATAATTATTCCTGTAAATCATACTTAGAAAAGCAAGCAGAATTTCCTAATATTTTGCCACGATATTGAAACACAAAAGTTGAAAAATAAAAAATAATCCTAAAATAAAATGTAAATGTGTTTAGGGGAGGGGTGAGAAATTGCATTAGTGAAAGGTGAAATTAACTTAATTACCAAAACACTTTCTTGATCTTTAACGCTTATAATTTAAATCTGCACTTTAATCACAATAATGCTATTTTAAAGTAATCAATAATGAATAAATTACAATATCTACAAAATGTGCAAAACCTCTGTGACTATAGAATAGTTACAGATATTAACTTGAAATATAATACTAGGAAATTATTTAAAAACTTTATAAGTTTTATGAATATCTATGGAAAGTTTTTTTTATAATGCAAACAAAGGAAACAAAGGACAAACAAAGGAAAACTTGCGAGATATTTTGCAATTAAGTATATCATAACTTATGCAAAACAGTAAATTTAATGATTTTGTTCGAAACCACAGATTATCAATTCTCAAAACATTTTTATTGAGTTTCAAATTATATGAGACAGATATATTTATAAAATGGATAATACATCTTTAACTTTATATGCATGCTAACTTCTCAAGAAGTAAAAATACTATCTAAAACTTTTGAATTTTCAGTTATTGTTATTTACATCTAATTAATATAAATGGCGGGAAACTTTTATAAATCAATATTCCAGTTATATTGTAGAGGTAATTAGTTTTAGATTACACATATACTCCGAGAGTCAGTTTCAACTGCGACAATTCAGTTTTTCACCTGAGCCACGTTTTTTCAGCTCTAAACACAAAATATTGCCGAGAAACACGCAACTATTCAATTCTATGTGTTACATCCGCACAGGTGTGTACTATTTGGAGCAAAATGTTTTTGGAAAGAAGCCAGATTTACATAATTATTCTCAAAAAAATATATTTCATTTTGTAAAGTATTTCCTTTTCATGAATGAAACATTTTATCTTTTTGGTGTTGTAAGTAGTACAGGAGTTACTGTAAATAAAAGTACCCGAACGTGAGTTTAGGAGCAACAAATGTAGATTTTCAATGAAAATCTCTGTCTCTTTTTTGTCTTGCGAAATGAATCTTTTGACAATAACTGCGACACTTTCTTAAAATAAAACAGAAAAAGCATTAAACGTTCAGAATAAATTCCCTAAAAGTCTTGTAGCATGACTCCCGCGCTATTAAATGTAAATTATCATTTCGTTACAGATCTTTCATGGCAGAAAAAAATGGCTATTTTATCTAGACATTTGATAAATTTCTGTGTAGGCCAACTTTATAGTGTACCGTTGAATAATATTTATTTATACTAATCAATATCAAATGAGAGATTCGAATACATATCTGAACTCTACAGTGTTGTTAAGATAGTTGGTGTTTGGTATGTTAAAGAAATTTCATATTTTATATGGCTGATAGAATCTAAGTACTTCAAATTGACCTTTTTTTAATCGATGACACTTCGATGACCATTCAGCAACAATGGGTCACACAGCTATAGAGAAGTACAATAACCCTTCATCAAACTGGAATGAACAACATTTAACATCCAATACGTTTCCATTAAACACTCGATGATCCATTTTTCCAACTTCTATAAAATATTCCATAAAATAAAATTATATACAGTAAAAATGTTCTACCTGTCAATTGAATTGTCTTTAAAACTTTCAAACCTTCATTAAAATTAGGTAGAATCTAAAAAATCAAATATTTTCTTTTGCAAATTTTGAAACGCTGCAATATTCCACAAAAATGTGTCCACATAAGTACAATGATCTTTTGACCTAATTTAAAATTGCCAAACTATTTATTTATTTCTGAAACATTATTAGAATAATTAAATTAAAATACAACGTAAAAAAGTAGTATTAATATAAATTAAAGAGAAATTTACTTTCTCAAAAGAGACTCATTTTAGTCTAACTTACTTTACACTCAAAGTGGACTTAGTTGTGCAATCAACCGGTTTTCTGCCCGCGTACCCAAGGCCATATAACGTAAGTAATTCTATGTTTCCTTTACAATTTCCGTTATACTGCTTCTATTATAATCGACTTCGTTTTGTACAGTTTTGCTGCATTAAAATGTGCAAGTGCTTCGAAATATCAACTTTCAGTTATACTATTCTTTTGATAAATTATTAAAATTGTAAAATAAATAATTAAGAAAAGTTTTGTAATCTTTATAAAAACTATATTAAATTGTTGTTCGTTCAAAATAGTCACAAAAAGTACACATTCTTAGAAAAGAAATAGAGAGCTATATATGGATCCAGTCCCTAAGCGCCATTCAATTAGAAGCAAAGATCGTTCCGGTTAGGAACTCCAGAAAACCGAAATTACGACACTAATCAAGTCTAAGGGCCTTTGGGAAATTCCACAAAACAGCAAAAAAGCGAGATTACATTCTTATTTTTAAAAAGCATTTCTGACTTGGATTTCTCAGAAAATTCTTATTTTGTAATTACCTTTGTACAAAGCGAACAAAGAATAATTATTTTACTTACAATTTGATTTAACCAGATTTTTAAAAATAACTAGTTTTTAATTTTTTTAACTTGTAAGTACAGCCGCGGAAAAAAAAAACGAACCACCGATGATTATTTCGTTAGTTTTTATAGTAGAGCTAAACTTAATATATCATTTTGTAGGGAATAAAGTCTACTACACATTGATATACAAAAAATTTGCATAGGGGACTATCCTCATATTAAAATCCTCACCAACTTTAAAATTTCCAATAGCAACACCCAATTTTGATTCAATATTTAAAATCTACGACAAAATTTATCGTTGAATATCAATTTGCAAGTAATTTGGTTAAGTAGTTTTTTAATTATGAATATCGAAAGTTTAGAACTCGTAATGTTAAATGAATTTCTTAAACTTATCTTTCGAAATAATAATTTTATTAAGCTGAAGTTTTTATGCGTGTTACATCTAAACGACCCAAATAAAATACACTAACTTTCATTACTTATATGTATATTTTTTAATTTTATTTAAATTAGGATATTAATATTCATAAAATTTATGAACAGCAACCATGCTATATTTTGATAGTGATGAATTCAGAAAAACGTTTTATATGCATATCTAAAATTTCATGATTTTCCTTTTTGTAGTTTTTTGGCAATATTATAATGTGCATCAAATGATCATTTAAGGGGTCATACACAAATTTAAAATCTGCAGAACTTAACAGAAATCTACGAATTTTGAGAATTAAAAGCGCTGTGATCGCGTTGGTATAAAATTATAAATTCTTATATAGAGGCGAAGGGTATACAGGAGTGGGAGAATGAATGACCACGGAAAAATAAGAACCACGGCTAACGCCAAAACATTTTCTACCAGCGTACTTTATTTCGAAGTCTCACTAATACTTTGTTCACTGTGGAAGTAGCCCCTTAAATAAGATCGATACATATTGTCTAATATCTCTGCATATAAATGTAGGAAATTAACGAAAATTTGTATTTAGATTATTTTGAGGGCGGGGAACATTTCTGCGCTATCAAAAGTAGGTGTTGCTATTGAACATTTTAAAGTTGGTGCGGATTCGAGTATGAACATAGTCCCCTATGCAAATTTTTTGTATATCAATGTATAGTAGACTTTATTTCCTACAAAATGGTATATTAAGTTTAGCTCTACTATAAAAACTAACGAAATAATCATCGGTGGTTCTTTTTTTTTTCCGCGGCTGTACATATATTCGTCATACCCAGAATCAAAAATTCGCGAAATATATGTAATAGTTTTTATCTACGCACTTTATTTCTCTCTCATTATCTCTATTTGTGTCTCCTATTGTTCTCTCTCGTTATCCCTATATTTCTCTATTATTTCTCTCCCGTTATATACATTTATCTTTCTTTATCTATCTCGTTATCTCTATTTATCTCTCTTAATTATATATCTCGTTACCTATATTTATCTCTCTTTATATCTCTTATTTCTTTCTCTCTCTAGTTGTCTTTAGTTATTTCTCGTTATCTCTAATTAGCTATCTTTATCTCTTTTATTTTTTTTTCTCCCTCATTATTTCGTCATACCCAGAATCAAAAATTCGCGAAATATAAGTAATTGTTTTTAGCTACGCACTTTATTTCTCTCTCATTATCTCTATTTGTGTCACCTATTGTTCTCTCTCTCTCGTTATCCCTATTTTTCTCTATTATTTCTCTCTCGTTATATTCATTTATCTCTCTTTATCTCTCTCGTTATCTCTATTTATCTCTCTTAATTATATATCTCGTTACCTCTATTTATCTCTCTTATTTCTTTCAATCTCTCTAGTTGTCTTTATTTATTTCTCGTTGTCTCTAATTAGCTATCTTTATCTCTCTTATTTTTTTTCTCTTTCGTTATTTCGTCATACCTAGAATCGAAAATTCGCGAAATATATGTAATTGTTTTTATCTACGCACTTTATTTCTCTCTCATTATCTCTATTTGTGTCTCCTATTGCTCTCTCTCTCTCGTTATCCCTATTTTTCTCTATTATTTCTCTCTCGTTATATACATTTATCTCTCTTTATGTCTCTCGTTATCTGTACTTATCTCTCTTAATTATGTATCCCGTTACCTCTATTTATCTCTCTTTATATCTCTTATTTCTTTCTATCTCTCTAGTTGTCTTTATTTATTTCTCGTTATCTCTAATTAGCTATCTTTATCTCTTTTATTTTTTTTCTCTCTCGTTATTTCGTCATACCTAGAATCGAAAATTCGCGAAATATATGTAATTGTTTTTATCTACGCACTTTACTTCTCTCTCATTATCTCTATTTGTGTCTCCTATTGCTCTCTTACTCTCTCTCTCTCTCTCTCTCTCTCTCTCTCCCGTTATCCCTATTTTTCTCTATTATTTCTCTCTCGTTATATACATTTATCTCCATTTATCTCTCTCGTTATCTCTACTTATCTACCTTAATTATATATCTCGTTACATCTATTTATCTCTCTTTATATCTCTTATTTATTTCTCGTTATCTCTAATTAGCTATCTTTATCTCTCTTTTTTCTCTCTTATTTCTATTTACTTCTGTGTATCTCTATTTATGTCTCTTATATGTCTCTCGTTAACCCTATTTCTCTCGTTATCTCTATTCATCTCTCTTTATATCCTGTCTTCATGTGTCTTATGTATATTCCCTCTCATTTCCGCTATCTCTCGCATTTCTCTCTTATTTTTCACTGCTTTTTATTTTACTATATTTCTGTTAACTCCACATTGTCCGATAAAAATTATTATTCCTTGAAACTTTCATACAAACAAAAGTGCGACATTGGAAAAACTTTATACAGATATTCAGTTTTTGAATTTATTATTTTTTTCAACATCGTTTCAACCATCCTTTCACGAAATCAAATTTAGTAACAACAATCAGACTCCAATATTTTGACTAGAAAGAGAAAGTAAACACTCACAAGAGTATTCCAAAAATAAGCAGTATCAGCAAGGAAACGGAGATATAAAAGAAGAAAAAAATATCAATCCAAAGATTCTGTGGAACTTTTCCGCTCCGCCATTTTGATTAATGCCCAGGATCAGTGCCAGAAAATTCCTGCGAAAGCGGAATCTTCATCATGCTTCCGCTCATCATTAATAAGCACAATAACACGCGTCTAGCGGAACTCATAAGCGAGGAAGTTAACTTATTAAAGCGACTTCTTTGTCGGGTCCTTTTGGCAGTTAACTGCGGCTATCCATAAACATAAATTGAAATGCAGTCTTTATATTCTAGTTTTTCTTCCGGTTGGCAGATGTAAGTATTTATCATTACCTATTTTTTACATACTGCGCACTTAATGAATGTTTTTTTTTTGTATTCATCATAATTCGCTTTCGCTTTAGAAATAAAGTTCGTAAACAAGAAAGTAATATTTTTAAATAAATAGAGCATGCCAATAAAGGAAATAGATTAAATGGAAGACTAAGCTTATTGTATGTGCTGAGTTCTTTGAAAATAGGGAGTCAATTAAGTAACAAACAACGAAAAAATCAATTAACCTCTTTATTTAGTTAACTATTTCAGTCACTACCATTTCAAATGCATCGAAATACTTTTCTGTATTAATCAGTTTATTTTTTTTATATTCCACCTATTTTAATGTGAATCCGTGTTTAAATTAGAAGGAATAGCGGTCATCTGCGAAAAATTGGGTGACACCAAACATTTTGATATGTCAAATACCAATAACTACAAGCGCGCTGTGTGAATTTTCATGTGTGAAGTCTCGCACAGGCGCGCTAGTTATTATTATTATGGAATTCTCATAATCAACAGCAATATTATATAAGAATTAGAACATTTCAAATGAGTTAAACTAACAACAATAAAATGTTAAATCAAATTATCAACAATGAAAATATAAATAAAATAACAATGTTCGATATTACAAAACATTAATTCTTAATATCATTTAAATAGTTAACAGTACTATTGTCAACTTTGAATGTTTAATCAAAATATTTATTTTATTTGCATTTCCGATTTAGAGTTCGGCGAATAATAGTTTATCATACAATTTTATTTTATTATTATTTAATCTGTTTCAAAATTCGATCACATCATTAATTACTAATTTTTGACACCATAAGTGCCATAAAAATTATTTGTTATGGAATTGAAATGAGTTAATCCTTTTTGTAAGTTGAATTGGAGATAAATATCCTACCACTGCGCAAAAGTTGGATCACGTCGACTAGGATGGCCGTTAATCCACTTTCTTTTGAACAACGTGGGTGTGAAATAAGTCAAATTTCGGGCGTACGCTGGAGTGTTTAACTATTGTAACTTTAATTCAAATAGACGGGTTGTGGCGAGTGCGTAGTTAAATTAAAGAGAATGACGAGTTCTATATAAATCTATTTACCAAATTGATAGTTTAAACCAGTTATGCGAAAGTTGTGTAGAGTGAAAAGTGCCGATTTGTAAAATATTTCACTATGAACCCAAATTTTTCACACTCAAGTCTGGTTGCGACTTAACAAACTGAAACTGATTCGAAAGTATCACTCAACGCGAACAACAAAGCCTATTCTAACGGATGGCTGCGACTTATTTGGATAGTCGGTAATTAAAAATGGACATTCGTAAATTTGGAATTGGCAGTGGAGAAATTCAACATTTAAAAAAAAGGTACTTAAAAATGAGTACATGAACCTACTTTGAATACAATTGCATCGTAAATGAGCGATGACGTACTCAAATTTAAGTAATCGTACTTGCTCAAAAGTGAGCAGTGTGATTTAATATTGCTAATCTCAGCTTCTGTTAAAGCCATCTTAACCTGAGCGACATGACACCTTAAGCGACCTGACAAACTTGCAATAGTTGTTCAGAAGATGGTTTTCTACATTATTTGATGAAGATTGTTTAAATGGAAACTGAGTTGTTACAACTCATTTCTTCTTCCCATTCTTTTGGCACACATTTTAATATTTCTTATGTTTATGACTTCTTCACGTCGCTCTGATAGTACAACGGATAAGGCTCTGGACATCGGTGCCTCAAGATATTAGTTCGATTCCCGCTAAGTCTTGGTTGTAATTGTTGATATTTATTGAAGGTGATTTATGAAGGCAGCCTATGTAGCGAAGCAACTGTTCTTTTTTATTGATTTTCACGAATTGTACTCATTTTTTAGTACATGTCTTTTCAAAATTGAAATTTATGTATTCGGAGCTATGATAAACATCGAATGTGCTCAAAAGTGAGTATATTTTACTTATTTTTGAATACTTATTTTTAACAGTAAAAAAATTAGAATTAAAAAATGGGGGGAAATTTTAATTTATCAGGAAATTCAGAATACTTAATATTTAATTCTTGTTTTATATCCTAAACAAGCGTAATCAAAAATCAACGGTTGCCATATACAATAAGTTCTTTGTGTATAAGATACATAATTCCAGTGTCTGTTGAACACATTTTCATTTTGAGAATGCCAAAGTTATTAAAAGATTCCAAAATTAAATTAAATAGCCATAGAATTTTTTTTTTTTTAATCACACACAGTTGAGGTGAACTGATGCTAACATAGTAAAGTATAAAAGTGTAAAGTTTGTAGAACACTAAAAAAATTATCTGACGCTTTCCGTTTTTGCATTTGTTCACTTTGATATTTGTGATAGTAATTGGGTAGTTGTAAATTTTCTGACTTTCTGTAATTTTTTTGACTCTGAGGTATTATGCATGTTATTTCAAGAAAAGGATTTGTTCATGTGAGAATTCTCTCACGGGCGGGTTAGTTATTATTATTATGGAATTCTTATATTTAACAGCAATAACATATAAGAATTATAAAATTTCAAATGAGTTAAACTAACAACAATAAAATATTAAATCAAATTATCAACAATGTAAATATAGATAAAATAACAATGTTCGATATTTCAAAACATTATTCTTAATACCATTATAACAGTTAACAATGCTATTGCTAACAATAAATGCTTATTCAAAATTTCTCTTTAATTTGCATTTCCGATTTTGAGCTTGGCGAATGATAGGTTAATCATACAATTTTATTTTATTATTATTTAATCAGTTGCAAAATGAAATCATATCGTTAATTACTAATTTTGGACACCATAAATGCCATAAAAGTTATTGGTTAAAAAAGCTCCAAAAGTAATTAAAGTGGGTTAATCTTTTTTGTAAGTTTAAACTTCCGATTTTTGTATGCTGATGTTAATTTGATATTTGAACTGAAAAAGATATTTAATATTTAAGTATTTAAATAATTTTGATGAATTTTGAATTAGCTCTTAATAGGAGGACTTTCGAGTGTTCTCGGAAAAAAAATCATTAAATTTCAATTAATGTGAATGGGGACTTTTCACCTAAAACGTTCAAATTACATTCAATGTGCGTCAGATTTACTTAGATTTACACTTTAATTAAAAATCGTCGCAAATAACTCATCACTCTCCAATTTTTTTTCAAATACTCTCAAATATATTAAAAAGTCACGAATTTTATTAGTATGAAATTTTAAACGATTTAAAACATCTTTTTTACAGCAAATTAACTACATAAACTGTATCAAATACAAAATGTAATATTAAAAATAAATTAAATTAATGCAATTTAATTTAAATAGTATACCTATAATTCTTCTAAAAAAATTATGTTGTATTTACAGATTTTTATTTGTTATTTTATGTTGTATTTACAGATTTTTATTTGTTATTTTAAAGTTTCTAATTTTTTATTTTATCAATTTAAATGTATCGATGCTAATTTGGAATACTGTTTTTATACGTTATTACGAAGATTTAGAAGGAAAAAATGCATACACATTTTTCCTGAAATACAAAGTTTCATACGATGTCGACTTTTATTTATTATGTAACTGCAATGAGGAATTTTATTAGATTAATGCCGAAAGGAGATTGGCATTGAGTTTTTTGAAGCAACATGCACAATTTTATTAACAGTGTATGCCAACTTCGAAATTTTTCACATGAAACGTTTTTAAAAGCAACTATATAGGATAGCAGGACAAAACACTATCTTATACTTTTAGAGGGATCCATTCCAACAATAGAAATCCGTGGTAAATAGTGTGATTGAGATAATATTGGTCATATTCGATAGGAAATTTGTCACCGATAGATAAAAAATCGTAGGGAAAAAAGTAAATCACGTACTGAACAGAGAAAAGTATCCACATCATAAGCCGTAACAGCTAGTTTATTTTGTTCAGGTAGTTTATGTTGACGATCAATCTCAATTGATCAATCCCTATGAAATGTTTGCTTCTATACGTTTTGCTTGACACCAGTTCAAATTTGTTTTAAAGTTTATAACGTTTATAATTTAGAGACTAATAACTCTTTTCGGAAACAAAATGTGATGTGCATGAGATCAAATATATGGTTACTATTCTACAAAAAAAATGAGAATTATAAAATGTTTGTTTCTGTACATTTTGCTTGGCACAACGCAAATTCTTGCGTTTTTCAAATTTAACATATTATAACTTCTAACACGAATGTTATATTGCAATAAAAATAACATCATCGTATTTCCCAAACATCTATAAAAAAACTCAGTAAATTTCAAAATTATATGATATTTACTTTTTGGGAAGGGACTAAAAATAATTTAAGAGGAAAGAGAGTTACCAATTATTAGCGGCAATTACTCTTCTTTACAATAGAGAGATAATCTAAAAACAAGAATGCTTTTTCATGTTGTAAAATAAATTATTATTAAACCCTCAATCATACTTATAATATCAAGACATCAATAACTGCAACAATGTTTGTTATAATATCGTAGAACAATGAATTTTATTACGATAAAACCTTTTTTTTTAAATTTCGCATATTCAGACGCCATTTTGAAGAAGTTTAGGACGCATTTTTGAAACTATAAAACTATAAATATCAATAATCAGACTTTTTAATCAATTTTTACGATTTCAAAATATTTTCGTTGTTGGAAAAAAAATTACAACAATGACATTTCGTTCACACAGCATTTATTAAACCGAATAATCTCAAAATATACTTATCTTAAACGCTGAAAAAAGTTAGCAACTCAAGTTTCCAAGTAAAAATAATTTAGTATATAATATTAATTTTAAACTTATAACAACTTTTTTTAAGTTGGTGTCAATTTACAAAAGTCACACATAAATTTTGGCGTCAATTTCAAAAAATTGTAATAAGTATAAAATTAAAATTAAATATACTTACATTTTTTCCACTTGTTCCCTAAAATTAAAAGTTATTTTTACTTTTTAGCGCATTTCTCTAAAAGTTTTTTTTCCTTTTTGTTAAAAGTTTATTTTATTAAGTTTAAATTTCCTATTACGTAACATTAATTCTCCATTACGAATAACCAGTATGATTATAGATAAAAAATGGAAACCCTGTCATTATATACAAGACATTTTATCAATTGTGGGTCTTTAGAGTTACGGGTAAAAAATTAGCTTGTGAACATTTGGCAATTTTCTCAACAAAATGTATTTCTCTCCTAAAACAAGTTTAAGTTGTATTTTTGTGTTTTGCCAATGTATATAAGAACTAAATTAACTATATATACATTTGTTTGGGTCGATAAAGCATCTAGTTTGCGCCCAATAAGAAAATCATGGAATTTAAAGAACCTATATCTAATAGCTGTTGTATATAGTTTTGCATTAAAATTATATGTGTTTTTTTTTTAAATCGATTTTTTAGCTCAAAATTTTTTTTAATATTTTTTCTAAGACAAAGTTTATAAGTTATTGAATTTAAAGTATACTTGGTCACAAAACTATTAGCCAACGTTTCGATTCAAATACTCTACAGTGCAACAATGTTTAGTTATTTTGACCATGCCATTTATGTGGCATATATATGACGAGTTTTATTGCAATGTAAAAATATTTTTCATTCATCAATGCAAAAATTAAGTTTTAATAAGAATTTATTTTCACTATTATTATTTCTAATATCAAATAATATACTTTAATTTCAGGTGAAGATGGAGATTCGATTCCAAGGTAAGAAGTGCAATTTCTTTTATGAAGGGAAAATGAGAAATTACACTTCTTCATCACAATAAGAAGACAGCGCATCAAAAAAGTAATTCATCAATACAAGTAAATTGGAATAAGAATTTGTTTCAATTATATTATCAAATAATATACTTTTATTCCAGGTGAAGATAAAGAGTCGATTCCAAGATAAGAAGTGCAATTTCTCATTTTGATGAAGGGAAAATGAGAAATTACACATCTTCATCACACTAAGAAGACAGCGTATCAAAAAAGTTATTCATCAATGCAAGTAAGTTGGAATAAGAATTTGTTTTCAATTCTATTATTTCTAATATCAAATAATATACATTTATTTCAGGTGAAAATGTAGATTCGATTCCAAGGTAAGAAGTGCAATTTCTTCTTTTTATGAAGGGAAAAGGAGAAATTACACTTCTTCATCACAATAAGAAGACAGCGCATCAAAAAAGTAATTCATCAATGCAAGTAAGTTGGAATAAGAATTTGTTTTCAATTCTATTATTTCTAATATCAAATAATATACATTTATTTCAAGTGAAAATGGAGATTCGATTCCAAGGTAAGAAGTGCAATTTCTCCTTTTTATGAAAGGAAAATGAGAAATTACACTTCTTTATCACAATAAGAAGACAGCGCATCAAAAAAGTAATTCATCAATGCAAGTAAGTTGGAATAAAAATTTGTTTCAATTCTATTATCAAATAATATACTTTTATTTCAGGTGAAGATGGAGAGTCGATTCCAAGATAAGAAGTGCAATTTCTAATTTTGATGAAGGGAAAATGAGAAATTACACTTCTTCATCACAATACGAAGGCACCGCGTCAAAAAAGTAATTCATCAATGCAAGTAAGTTGGAATAGAAATTTGTTTTCAATACTATTTTTTCTAATATCAAATAATATACTTTTATTTCAGGTGAAGATGGAGATTCGATTCCAAGGTAAGAAGTGCAATTTCTCTTTTTTATGAAAGGAAAATGAGAAATTACACTTCTTTATCACAATAAGAAGGCACCGCGTCCAAAAAGTAATTCATCAATGCAAATAAGTTGGAATAAGAATTTGTTTCTATTCTATTATCAAATAATATACTTTTATTTCAGGTGAAGATGGAGAGTCGATTCCAAGATAAGAAGTGCCATTTCTAATTTTGATTAAGGGAAAATGAGAAATTACACATTTTCATCACAATAAGAAGACAGCGCGTCAAAAAAGTAATTCATCAATGCAAGTAAGTTGGAATAGAAATTTGTTTTCAATACTATTTTTTCTAATATCAAATAATATACTTTTATTTCAGGTGAAGATGGAGATTCGATTCCAAGGTAAGAAGTGCAATTTCTCCTTTTTATGAAGGGAAAATGAGAAATTACACTTCTTCATCACAATAAGAAGACAGCGCATCAAAAAAGTAATTCATCAATGCAAGTAAGTTGGAATAAGAATTTGTTTTCAATTCTATTATTTCTAATATCAAAAAATATACATTTATTTCAGGTGAAGATGGAGAGTCGATTCAAGGTAGGAAGTGATTTCTCATTTTGATGAAGGAAAAATGAGAAATTACACTTTTTCATCACAATAAGATGACAACACGTCAAAAAAGTAATTCATCAATGCAAGTAAGTTGGAATAATAATTTGCTTTCAATAGTATTATTTCTAATATCAAATAATATACTTTTTATTTCTGGTATAGAGATGGGGAGACGATTGCAAGAAAAGAAGTACCATTATATGTCATTGCAAGTAGTTTTAGATTTTAGTTCATTGTATTTATCTATGTCATAAATAGACAGGAGCTGTTCAAGGAAATGTTTGACCCAAGCTAGCTGGAGTTTGGCGCTTATTCTCTCCCTAAATAAACTCTCTTTTAACACGCTTTCTTCCAAAATAAACACTTAATGGATAAAATCTAAAAATTGGGTGTTGTTTTTATCTTTTGTCTTTGAACTTTGAATATTTGCAAGTTCATGCGCATTATTTTCAAAATTATACGAAATGTTATGAATACCTTTTGACAACAGTTAAAATTTGAACAATCTTATTGAGTACTAATGGAAAGTAAATTCCAAAAGCGTAAATAACAAGGAATTGATATATATACCTATAAATTTTGATCCCTTAATCCAAATATGATCTTTCTCACAAATCATTCTATTTAATGTAAAAAAGAAATATTTGCGGCAATTTTTAAAAATAATCAACAAACTAATGATCATTTGTAGGAAAATGAATTGTATAAATTTAAATAGACTATACGATTGTTTTATAATTAAAAGTGAAACACACAAAAAAAAAACAATATACAATAAGAAACAGATATTTAAATGGCAAATATATATTTCATAGAATTTTGTTGGATAGGCAGAGAATATCTCACTTTTGAACCTTTTGTAAAAAACATTCGATTATCCGGCATTTAATTATCCGGAATTCTCAATTTTCCAAAAAATGTTGTCCGATGAAGCGATTTGAGAAAAAATATTATCTTGCTTCAAAAATTCTTTTTTTGTTGGATAGAAAAAAATCTACTTTGCCAAAAAAAATGGAAAAATAATTCGATTAAGTTATCTAGAAATTTCGATTAACCAGACGTTTTTTTTTTTTAAAAACATTATCTAAGATTTCAAAATATTTTTATTGTTGGATATGGATTGTCCAACAAGGAAATTTCATTTAACGTGCATTTAATAAATCGGGTAATCTCGAAATGTACAGTTCGGAGTGTATTAAAAAGTGAACAACAAACTCATTAAAAACTAAAAAGGGAAAAATAAAAAAATCTTTTTAGAAAAAGAAAATCTGACTTTTAGCACTAAAAAGTAAAAAATAATTTTTAATTTTAGGAACAAGTGGAAAAAAATTAAATATTTAATATTACTTATACATATTACAACTTTTTCAAATTAGTGCCAATTTACACAAACTCTTCCTAACTTTTGGCGCCGATTCAAAAAATTTGCAAAACGTATTTTTTCCCACTTGTTCCTATAATTAAAAATTAATTTTTAAGTTTTAACGCTGTTATTTTCCTTAAAGTCGGTTTTCCTTTTTTCTTTCTTTTTTTTGTAAAAAAATAAAAGATAATTTTATTTTTCTTAAAGTTTATTTTCCTTATTATTTTAAATTCAAGATAAACCCCAAATCGTCAATAATTGCCCATTGTGCAGCTCCCGTGCGACGCAAATTAACCAACCAAACTTTTTATAATTGTCTATTCTATTTTACCTTTCTTAGTTTTTAAATTTGCAGTAAGCATCATCCCTACTAATATTTATCATGAAATACAAGTTATGCTCACTTTTTTCCATACCTTACCCCGGTCCGGATAGTATACCCCCCAAAAAAACTTTAGAAAAATGAGAAAAAAAAACTTCCCCCTTAAATATCACCGATCCAATTGCATTAGAGAGCTCGACCCTGCATAACAACTGCGCTGCCTATTCTTAACTAGGTTGAAAATTTATAAATTCTGATAAATTTAATTATAATCATTAATAATCTATATTAAATTATGCTTCTTCTGTTGTTAATGGAAATATAAAAAAAATGAATTAAAAAAGACAGAACGTTTTGAAAGTCTATTCTCTTCAGCCATTCATCAGATGTAATGGTTACCCAAGGATAGTGGAGACTATATAGTATTAGAAGGTGTGCCGGTTCCAGCGCTGTTTTGAAGGTGGGCAAGGAAGGACATTTTTGACGTCACTCTGTGAGTTTTCTAATCATTCTCATTGTCTGTCTGTTTCGATGGAAGACTTTTTGTATTTCAGTAAGCTTTTTTCTAGATAATAAATAGCTATATTTCCAATTTTTTTCACGTAAAAACAAGAAAGGTCGCAATTTTTTATTTGAAAAAACCACACGGACAAATATATATTGGTATATTGGATATAAAACTTGATTTCTCTAAAATAGTTCGATTGCGGGATATTCAAACACTTTTAACAGGATTTTTTTTTCTTTCACGGAATTTAAGCATACGGAAAAATTTTACTAAAAATTCGTGTATAAAATAGAATTATTTTGAACAAATGAACGTTTGTTATCATTTGAAAATATTCTTTTCCATAGTACTATTTACTTTACATCTTATTTTTTTTAAAGTTATGTCTTGAAATTATTTAAGATTTTAAAAGTACAAATATTATTGAAATTAATTTATACTAAAAATCAATGTGTACTTCAAAGATGTGTCTATAAATTTATAGTTTGTAATTTACTTATACATTTTAGACTTAGACTATTAACTTTTAAAAATATATCTCAAATCAAGAAACCTTACCTTTTAAAGGTATCCTAGCATAGATAGCATCAAACTTAGCGAAAATATATTTGCACACTAAAATAATTCCTATATTAAAACTCAAATGAAATTACAAACGATTTGGAATGGATGATTTTGGAGTAGAATAATAAAACGATTTTTATAAAGTTAATCATGTTTTATTTTTTTTAACTGTTAGAAAGTCAACTTTTTTCGATTTCATTGCTTGAAACAGGCAAACTCTGTTTTAAAAACATTTTGCCGTCAGGATTTCTTTTCAATGTGTAGTTAATATTTTTTGCTTGTTTAATTACAGTGTTTAAAGTTGCGAATATTTGTTTACACTAATCTTTTGTTAAAAATGATCTGAAACACAAACGATAATTTAAAATTAAAAAAATATTTCGCTTATGAAAATTGTGATGAATCATATCGGAACAGTATTCTTCTGTCATGGCATTTTAAATCATGAATTATTTATAATTTCCAAAGGGTTTGTCTGTAAATTGACTGATGAGAATCAAAGAAAAGTCTGGGACAACGAAAAAATGCATGGTCAACCAGAAAAGTGTAAAAATATCAAAATCCGTAAGAAACCATAAAGACACTAATGAAGTGTAACACTTGTCACCGGCATTAGATTAGAGTACGGAGGGGTAAGTCAGTATGACGTCAAAAATGTCCTGCCCCGCCCTCCGTCACACAGCGCCGGAAAAGGCACACCTTCTAATACTATATAGTATTCACTTCCTTGAGTTATACATATTACAACTTTTTCAAATTAGTGCCAATATACAAAAAGCCTTCCTAAAATTTGGCGCCGATTTAAAAAATTTGCAAAACGTATTTTTTACCACTTGTCCCTATAATTAAAAATTATTTTTAACTAAAAGCAGCAAAAAGTCTGAAGTGATGACAGTTATCATATAAGCTATTTATCAAACGAATACGTTCAACATTGAATGCTCTAGTAGATTGGACAAAAATTTTGTGTTTGATAATTTGAAGTGGCAAATCGTCTATCTTTATGCAAATTAAAAGAAAACTCCGTACCTCCGAGGACATTTCACCCATAGTAAATTGAGGCCTCCGTGGCCGAGCGGTTAAGGCGTCCGATGATTGGTGGTTCACACCCGTGCAATGGACTTGACAAAGAAAAGTAAAAAAGTAGTGATCTTGTGATCGGAGGGTTGCCAACTTCGCTACAAAAATACTATAAAAGTCGTCCAGAACATCCGCAAAAATTAACGGCGTGTATACGGGACTGGTGCACGATAAATCTGATCGGGGTCCAAAGTCCCGACGTCTATTGAAGGCGTTGGGTGCCAGTTCAGGTGTTTCCTCGTCATCTGACCATGGTTCTAAAATAACGAGGTGGTGTGTGTGAATGTGTATGTGTTCCCGGGTCTTTCTTTCGAGATAGACCCCGAACCGTCGCCATTAACCCACTATACAGCAACCGTCGCCATTAACCCACTATACAGCTCTAGTGCGACGATATTTTACCAAAACCCATAGTAAATTATTTTCTCAAATAAATGAGCCTTTAACTGGATTCGCTATTCGAACACGAGATCATACAATTCCGAATCTGGTGTCGTGACCATCATGCTGGAAAAGAAGTCCTTCACGGACTCATACATATCTTAAAAAACGTTTAAATTCAAGTTTCACGTGGTTGTAACAGTTGTTGTCCCCAAAAATATATTTTTACTTTTTGCTGATTACCACTTTGGTAAAAATGAATTTCAAAGGATACGCATTCTAAATGAGTTTCAATGGCAAAATTTTAAATGATATAGCCGAAAGCAACCTACAATTTGGCATATTTTAACATGAAATTTACGGAATGTAGAGGTAGAAATGGGAGTGGGTTTGGTTTTTGTTAATTAACGTCGCACTAGAACTGCACAGTGGGCTATTGGCGACGGTTCGGGGTTAATCTCGAAGGAAAGACCCGGAAATGGGAGTGGGATACAGTGTTTTAATCTTAATTAGGCTTCAAGTCAACAAACTATCTTGCCCAATCCACAAGTTAGTTATGACCGGAATAAAATCAAACCGTCGCCAATAGCCCAATGTCCTAACACCAATTGAGGTGCATCGGGAGCCAGCTCAGTGGTTGTCCTCGTATTCTGACTATTGTTTAAAAATACGAGGCATTGTTTCTTGGTCATTCCTTCAAGATAAACGCGAACCATTGCCAATATCCCAATGTGCATCTCTAGTGCGACGTTAATTAACCTAACCAAACCGAATAGTATTCATCCGCGCGACCCATTACAGTACATTGTTGGCAAATAGGTGTCATCACTCCAGCGTTTATATTATTTTAGCTCAGTGGTTGACGTCAAGAAATCCATGATGATGAAATGAAAAAAAATCCGCAGTTCGTTTCGTTCATTACGTTTGCCAAGTTTTTATGCCGTGTTCTCAAACGTTGTCTTAAATTTTTTATTTGCTATCAAGTCTTGTAAATTGCGTAAGTAATAATGATACATTTGATTAGTTTTAAAATCTTTGCAGTATACATATCTTCTTTTTTTTAATATTTTGGTGATGGTTTGGTGGGTGAGTGGTTAACGTTCTTGCCGATCATTCACATGTTACCTGGTTCGATTCCCCGACCCGGAAGGTGTAAACACGTTGAATGGAAATTATTTTGTTTTTAAAAAAGTGTTTCTATACACATTTTTTAATTCTTTCTACAAAAAACATACTTTTCGTCTTGATTTATAGAATTTCCTTTTCTATATTTAAAATAAATATATATCTGTATTTTTTAATTTCTTGATATATTACAAAATTAAATTTGTTTTTGCATCATTTACAAAATTATCCTTACAAAGCAATATTTTGAAGAAAATTAAAGACAAAAGTTTATTATTGTATGATATATTTTATGTTAATTCTTATTCATTTAGGAAACATTTTGGTCAAAGTAGACTATTTCTGTAGTTGTGTTAAAGGTAAAGGAGATGAAAATAATAATTGGTTGAGTAATACACTTTGCATTAATAAAATTAATGCAAAACGTTTTCCAGTTTAATGAATATTTATAGTTTTAATTATAGAGGCATTGATGCATACCTTGCTTAACAAAAATAAATTTTAGAAGTTTTAAGTTTAATAGATAATATGCTTTGATAAAAATATTTCATTTCCCTTAAGTTGTAAGCAACTGTTAATTTAAGTAAAGTTTCAAGAGAGTGTACTTTTTTATTATAATGGCCACAAGCAAGTTATGATTTCGCCAAGGTTGTCACAAATGTTACAGCTTCATGTCATGACCATTATTTGAATTCTTGTTTTCCAATTAGTTGCACGTTTAAAATTAAGACCAAATTATACAATATCGGCATGGATTTTGTGTTACTCAAATGCTAAAATGAAACATCTCTTCTATATGTTACTGACGGAAATTCAATGTCTAATCTATTATGTTTATTGCCATTAATTTAGTTTAAATTTTAGAAATGTCAGGCTTGCAATGCAATAAGTGTGGATCAACGAACATCGATACCGATTCTCCCAGTGGCAATGTCGTGTGTATTGCTTGTGGAAATGTCCTCGAGGATTCAGGGATTGTTTCTGAAGTCCAGTATGTGCAAGACTCTCGAGGAGCCAGTCGAGCCGTTGGACAACTTGTTAGTTACGAGGGTATGTATTATGACTGAACAAACCCTTTGAATATAGGAAAAATTCAACTTTGTAATTGATTTTATATGCTTAAATTATGACATTACTTAAATCATTGCATTACTTACATTTATTGCATTACTTTTTACAATCAATTACTTTGAAATGGATTGTGTCAGAAATTAACATTCTGGTTTCTTTACAAGAAATCAATAGAAATAATTTTGATTGTTGTTAAATAAAAAATATCAGTTATCCTAGAAAAAACTGTTAAGCACTTTATACCTGAAAGGAATTAGACTTGAATATATAATAAATAAAAATTGAACTTCCATGTATAATTTAATTCTTTAAGCATTCAGGACATCAATAAAGTTGTTTGGAAGTTTATATTTCAGGTTTCTTAACAATTTCCTGCCTGGTCACACAATATGTTCCTAAAACTTGTACAGGTTTACATGTACTTAGATCAAATTTATACTGTAGGTATTCCATACCTAAAAAAATATTTAATATATGCAGAAGCTATATTTCAACACATACTGTGTGTGTAAATAAAGTTTATTAAAGCTTAGAAATTTTCATATTATATTTAACTATAAAAAATAGAGGGTACAACATGGTTTAATATTAATAATATTATTCATGTATGGGGGGGGGGGGGAAGGACCTGCAACATTTTTACACTTGCATAAAATACTCTATTACTTCCTCTCATTATTATAAAGTAATGTTTCCAAGTACACTAATATTACTGAATGTACTCAGAGGCTGTATCTTATATTTTAGATGGTGGATATGGCCTTGGAAATCGATTTGGATCTGGACGAGAATCGAGAGCAATAACTTTGCAAAATGGTGAATTTCATTAAATTGTACTAACAGCAGCTTATGAATATGTGTATTTTTTTATTATAAAATACTTTAACTGATCAAGACTTTGGGAATGAAAGTCTCATTTAGCAACTACTTGAATTATTTGAAGAAAAAAATATTTATTAAACCTTTTAAAGACCTGACTTTTTTTATTTATGCAAACATTCATTTTTTTTTTTGTTAAATATTAATAAAAATGTATTATTTAAGTAATGTACTAACTAATGTAATTTTCCTTTATCTAGCCAAGCACAACATACAAACATTAGCATCAAAACTGCAACTTAAACCTCATGCTGTTGACACAGCTTTGAACTACTATAAATTGGCCCTTACAAAACATTTAACGAAAGGGCGCAAAAGTACTCATGTGGTAGCTGCTTGTGTATACATGGTTTGCCGTAAGGATGGTACCTCTCGTATCCTTTTGTGAAATTTACGCATTAGATGTTTTCAATTTTAAAACATTGATTGATAACATATCTTACTATCCTAACTATGGAGTTTTGAAGGAAAAAAATCATGCAAAATTATGTTGTTGTTTTTATCAGAAAATACATTTAAATCTTATAAAAAGTTAAATATTTAAGATTTATTTCCTCAAACTCTACAATTACTATGAAAATCGATTAAAATTTTATAATTAACAAATGGATTTGAAATAATTGGTGTGTTTTATGTTATAGAAAGTAGTTATTTAAAGATATCTATTCATCTTGTTTTAGCCTAAATTGAACATTCTAGAAATTTTGAAAACTTGTTTTTCCATAGGTATGCTGAAATTGACCAAGTAAAAAATTTACGTGGATAACTAAAAATTCAACTATATTGTTATTAAAAATGTTAATTATTGTGAAAGGAAAAACATTAGTATATTAATAAAATATTAAATCCTAATTTTTCACACTAATTAAAATTCTAAATTATAATTTTACACAAATTATGTTTTTTGACATGGTCAATTTGGCAGTACACTCACAATTTGAAATTAATAAAGAAAATTTAGTAATTCCATTAATATGTATTATCATTCTTAACCACTGTACTGATATGCTGCTGGACTTGAGTGATGTTCTCAAGGTAGGTTCTATAGTTTATATATGCTTTTACTGTATTTTTAAATGAGAAATCATGCAATTTTGAACTTAATTTTAACATATATTTCAGATAAATGTCTATGAACTGGGAAAGACATACTTGAAACTGTCCTCTGAACTTCGTATCAACACTCCTGCTATTGGTGATTACATTGTTTTGTGTTTATTTTTTTTATTCTCTTTAAGGAAACTCTTTATGTTAACCATGTCATTAATATTTAAAGTTTTTGCTCATGGTGCAATTTTGTTGGAGTTTAATGATAAATAATATTATACCTTTCATCATTTAAAATACGATCGATCTACTAAATGTATTTTCCCTTCTTTACTAAGTGTTTTCAAAACTTTCTCTCTGCACACTGAAGCAATTAAAAAAATACTACTATAGTTTTTTCCATGAAAAAAAATTTTAGCCACATAAAATGTTATTAAATTTACATATATGCTTTACTCTATAAACAATTTATGGATAACATTTTGAATTTCAATTATTTTTTAAATAAATACTTAAAAATTTAAGTGTGTCTTTAACAATTTAATTTAATTAATATGCACTCTAATTTTGGAACGAAGTATTGTAAAGCATAACAATAATTGTGACTAATATGCAAAACTTGATTGATACTCTCTAATATGACTATGTAAGCTAACATGGCAAACTGCTATGATACAAAACACAACAACATATTTAAAAATCTGGTAATATGGTTTAATTCTTAAATTTATTATGTTTATTATTATTATTCCAAATTAAGTTCAGTAAATATTGATTTGTAAAAAGTTTTCTAAAATGTATATTGACATCTACAATTGAGAGTAAAATAAATAATGTTAATGTGCATAGTTGTCATTTAGGAGTAGACTTTACAATTTCATAAATGCAATAATTTATTCATTCATACATTTTATTAATTATGTTCTTATCTTAGATCCAATTCTCTACATTGCGAGATTCGCCCACCAGTTGCAGTTTGGAGACAAGGAGAATGAGGTTGCCCTGACGGCTACCAAACTTGTACGAAGAATGAAATCAGACTGGATTCACTTTGGAAGGCGACCTTCTGGGTTGTGCGGAGCAGGTATGCATTGCTACCTGTACATTATTAGTACTGTGAAACACATATTGGTGAATTTAAAACATATATCATTGTGCTGATTTGACAATTGTTTTCTTTTAGCATTGCTTGTTGCAGCTAGGCTTCACAATTTCAATAGGACTATTGATGATATTATAAAAGTAGTAAAAGTGTGTCAAGCAACTGTGAGGAAGAGGTACTGTTTTTATTTCTAGTGATAAATTTTAATGTATAGTTTGAAAATAGATTTTCCTTTTGTTTTTCTACTTATAACCTCCAGATTAAGATTATTCAAATTATTATATTTACCTTGTCAGATGAAATCTTATTTAGAATTTTTTATTATATATAATATTTTTAAATGTCCCTATTTTGGATCTGAAAAACAAAA
The DNA here is from genome assembly GCA_963932185.1 of Troglohyphantes excavatus. Lineage (NCBI taxonomy): Eukaryota > Metazoa > Arthropoda > Arachnida > Araneae > Linyphiidae > Troglohyphantes > Troglohyphantes excavatus. Next base: position 29,152,203 of record OZ010673.1, on the reverse strand, counting down.
TTCGTGATTTTGATACTTTTCTTGCATACATTGTATTTTTTTATCGTTTTTCATCATTCGAGATAGGATTATTTCATTGAGCTTTAAATGTGAATTGTGTAAGGCATATATAACATAGATTTAAATCTTTAAAAAACTTTACAGTTTTAATATCTATTATGCATAACTTCGTTAAAATTATGCATTTTACTTAAAATATTATTAAATTTTTTTTTTAGACTCGCTTACCTACAATCAGTTTCCTATTGCAATTTAACGTTTTTGTTACTACTGCAAAAAACAAAATGCATTTTCAAAATTTGTGTTTCTCAAATACAAAATGTTCATTTTTCTAAAATGATGAAAATATCAATTTGATTCATCATAATTTTTATAGTAATATTGCCTCCTTTGAATAATTGGTGTAATTTTCTTTATTTAATAAACATTTTATGTCATCTTTAGACTGAATGAGTTTGGTGACACTCCTTCGGGCAAACTTTCTATTGAAGACTTTATGACAGTGGATTTATCAGAAGAACAAGATCCTCCATCTTTTAAAAATGCTCGCAAGAAAATTCGTGAGGTATTTTTATCTATCGGCTGATTTATTTTACAATAACAGATTAGGAAAATAAAAATATATTTATTTTTCTCCCTATTTGTTTTTAATCACTTTTTTTTTTCCTCCTCAATTACCTTTAATCATTCATGGAATATTAAGTTCTGGTTAAAACTGACTAAAATAAAAGCTTGGCTACTAATACTATTAGACCTGAAAACCTATAGTACATAAGCCACAGTTGTACATAATTATTTTTACAATGTAAAAGATTTCAAAATAGCATAAAAGGATGAAAAAAAATTTGTTTAGTACATAAATACCCTTTTGTTGCCGGGTGTCCTATAAAGTAGATCCTACAAATAAACAAAATTGAGGTTCTAACATATGCCTACTCCAAAATTAGAAATTATTAATTAAAGCCGCAAATAATAATGCTAAAGTAGTTTGCTTAATTTAGCAATCGAAAACTATTCATTTCTTCAACTAAACATAATTCAATATTTGTTACTTAAATTTGTACTAACTATATTAAAAATTTATAAATTTAGCAAATTATTTTTGTTACTAATTTGGAAGTTTCAATTTAATTTTTAATTGCTTATTTTTAATGTTTTTTTTTAATCTGTAACATAACTACTGAACTGAAAAAAGCTTTGTTAAAGACAAAGGTACAGAAATGGTGTGCAAGTTGCATCTGTACTTAATTGTTTTTATTCTATTTACAGTTAGAAGATGACAACAAAGTAAAAGACCTTGAAATTCAAGTTACGGAATTTCGCAAACAGATTGAGAAAGCTCTCGAGAGCACTAAAAAAAAGTCCTTCTACTCTTCATATGCTGAAGAGGATGGTAATTATGCTTTTATGTTTTTTCTTATTAAAGATTTATTATCGATTGAAATTTAGATTGGGAATTTTCTTAATTATATATTTATTTGTATTCTTAAATTGTCAAGTCATTTAAATTATTTGTAGTGTATTGGTTTACTTAACTTACTATTTAATTCAACTTCACATTTTTTAAAAATTAAATTTTCAATAAATGTTTTATCTTAAGATATTTTTTTTAATACCAATGTCTTGTATATCCTTTTCAATATTTTGTCAATTTAAATAGATAATGTATGCACTAATAATTATATTGTTGGGATATGTTAAATTTGTTTGTTTAAATGAAGTTTCCATTTTAGACATACTCTAAATAGGGTTCCCATGCACCTGGAAAACTGGGAAAACCTAGAGTTTTCATGGAACAATTTCTCAAATTTCCTGGAAAGTCAGGGAATTTTCTGTTTTGACTTCAAGCATCTTTAAAATTATCTATATAGGATTTAAGCATTGAAACATGCTATGTTTTTAGTGAGATCCATTCCATCACTATAATTCTTTGACCAATAACTGGATTAACATAAATGTGGTCTACTTTGATAAGAAATTTGGGGTTGGTGCATGTTAAATCTTAAAAAAAAAATAAAGAACATAGTGTGTGGAATGAGGTCTGTGGAGAGAGAACCATATGCAGTTTCTATTCATGAAGTTTTCATTAATGACCAATTAAAATTTCTATTTTCTGGGGATTTTAAAATCTACTTTATGGGTTAACAGGATTAAAACACTATGTTATGCTTTTAGAGTGATTCATTTGACACAATAACTATATGCAAAATAGCACAATTGATAATATGTATGGTATTGTTCGACAGGAAATTAAAACATCTTTCTGGGTAATCTTGAAATAAAACAAAACATTTATTTGGGAATCGGGGTAGCAGACAGAAAAATCTGATTTATTTTACTTCTATTGGCAATAATATTTCTGTTATCAGCCAAAACGAGGTTTCACTTAAAACCCTTCTAGCCATGCTGGAACACAGCCATGCCCCATTTTTTAAATATGTCTGGTCTCTTTTAGGACAATCAAGTGCTCTTTCTTCAAGTTCTGATTCACGAGTGGACATGATCATTGCTGAGAACACCCTTGATTCAATAAAAGACGTGATTGGTCAAGACACAGATTCCTGTCAGTCGGTTGTTGACGACTTGGTTCCTTTTCTAGCACAAGAAACCGAATCCATAGCAAATAGTGTAACATCCAGTGAACATAATAGCACATGTCAAGGTTTAGAACCATCTTTAGAAAGTCTCGGCTTAAGAAAAAATGGACATAGTTCAACAAAAGTTCCTGAGACAATAAGTGAGTAAAACATAAGTTTTTAAATTTTTGAACTTATTTTTATTATTGTTTGATAGGGAAATATTGTTGGTGAAAATATCAATGGTTGTGATGCTATATGTTTGTATAGGAATAAGGGCCAATGTCTCATTGACTTAACATACATTGGTCTTTCATGTTCTAGGCCACAGATATAGAATAGCTAATAAGCCTGGGCTACAGCTTGTTGTATGTGAAACGTTTTTCTTAATTGCTAGCTGAGGCATAGTGAAAAGGATAACCAGTATTATTTTTCAGAGATGTCTTTAAAAAATTTGTTTCTTAACATTGCAGTTTATTTTCGCATCTGTAAACATTTTGTTTGGAATATCTAACTACAAAATTTCAGTTTGTATATTTTATTTAATAATAGTTAAATGAACATACATAGATGTGCGGACAAAACATTAAAGAAATCCAGTACTGCTAGAAACTTGTAAAAACTGTTTTTGTTTTTTATCTTTTAATTTAATAATTAATATACTACTATTAGTACCATATCTTAAGAAATATCCTAACTATATCGCTATTACATGCATAAAAACAACCCCTTTAACCACATAGACAACAAAATCCTTCAAAAAACAAAATCCTTCAAAAACTATATCGTTTAGTTGCTAAATTACGTTATTTCCTTATATTTTTTATTTCACAAAATACATTTTGCTTTTTTTTTTCTTAAATTGCTTTTTTTTTTAATGTGTCTGCATTTATTTTTGTATTTATAAAGTATTTTTTTTTTTTTGTATTTTCAATTTAGAAGTAAATTTAAACCCCATTTAGTTATTAAAAAAAATAGTTAAAATAAATATATATATTTGGCAACAATGAAATTATGATTTTTTTTTAATTTTTAGCATATATGTATTTATGTCATATATGAGGAGCAAAGTTAAAAAAAGAAAGGCATGAATGCTCCCTCAAGTCATATAGGCAAAAATAAAAAACTTAGAAATAATTAATAATAGTCGAGGATTTAAATACATATTTTTTTTTTCAGGTGAAGAAACTGATGATAAGCTAGATGTCACGGATCTTGATGATGAGGAACTAGATAGGGTAATGCTTGTTTATATTAGTTTTTATTTGTTTCAATTAAAAATGTCTTAAATAGTACAGTTGTTTGATATGCATTTGCTATTTATTTTCTATCTTATAGTATTTTATGAAACCCTGTGAATATAAGAAAAAGGATGAATTTTGGCATAAATTCAATGCAGATTACCTTGAAGAGTTAAAAGGTACATATTTAATTTTGGCTTGAAAAAGTGTTTACTATTATTAATGTGCACTAGGTATTAAAAATTGTTGTTTTTCTTTTTTAACAGAAAGAGAGGAAAGGAGAGCTTTAGAAGAAGAGGAGAATGCCAAAAAGCCTCCTAAAAAGGTTAAAAATGCTGTTTACTTGTTTATTAGACAATATTTTCTTAGGTCTTTTAACTTTTAAAATTATCTTAGTAAAAAGTTATAACTCTTGTATAAGGTATTAAGTTATTTCTATTATTGAACAACAAATATAATAAAGTGATAACCTTTTTTACATATATTCTGAACCTCAATTATTAACTCAAAACATTTGTGTAATTAATAAAGTATTCAAAAATCTCCCAAAAGTATGAAATTTCGATAAATTGCATTGGAGAAAGATTTTTTTTATAGGTAAAAAAGTTAAAATGCAATGGTGTAGACATGGTAGCATTTACAATTCAGAGTTTGGTCTCTAATTGTCTAAACACGCAGTTTTTAATCCTTTATAAGTCAACTAGATAGGGATGAAAATGTCCATTACGAAATATGTTTTTTTTTTTTTTTTAATTGCAACGATTTTATTTGTTATACACTTTTATTTAAGTACTAAAAAATAGACATAGTCATACACTACAGTAGTTTAGCCATTTTAAAATTCTTATTCAAGTATATTGTTTTGAATTGCTAATACATTTGCAGTGTTCATTCTAGAAATAAAAAGGGGCAGGGCGCTGTTAGAAGAAAAGGGCACCCTGTTTTTGGAAAGGCACTTCTTGTTTTTAAAAGGGCACTTCCAAAAAAAAATTGGGGTGGGCGTGGCCACTTGTTGACACATCGGACCCGTGACCAAGCAAACAAAAATCCGATTTATTGCATATTGGGCTATTGGTGACGGCTCGGGACTTATCTCGAAGGAAACAACAGTAGAAAATTGATGTCACTTTGTTGAACTACTACTTAAAATCCAAAATTTGACATTTTTAAATTAATGATTTCGCTAAAAACCAAATCGGTAAGTAGCTTGAATTAGGCCCCTTACAAAACTGATGAAAAGTCTACTAAAATTCAAAATTTGGTAATAAAATGTGTAATCTTGCCCCAAACCATCTTACAGGCAACCAACAGGATTCATGCAATGCCCCGAGCCCGAAATTAACGCGGAATCATCGCGATTTCACAACACGCTTAGTTAAAAAGAAGTTTGTTTTCTACTGTTTCACTTAATTCCAATTTACACAAAAAAAATTAATCGGTGCCTTTTTTAAAGACAGCTAGGAAAACAAGGATGCTTGTGCTTGACTAAAAAAGACTATAGGGACAGAATTTTTTTCGAAAGAGGGCAGCATTTTTGAAAAAGGGACATGAGGGCGCTATCGAAATGAAAAAAGGGCAAGCAGGGCGGACCGCCTAGAGTGAACACTGCATTTGCTTTTAAATACTTTACTAACAAAACATGTTTATTTTCAGAAAAGAAATGTGAAAAACAGAGGTCGCATTCAAGCTAATACCCCAGGAGAGGCCATGTCAAAGGTCTTCCAACAGAAAAAAATATCCCATAAACTCAATTACGATATTCTAAAGTCTCTCAACCCTGACAGTCCACTCACAGAATTGGAAGAGACTCCGAATGTAGATTCTGTAAAGAGTGAAGGTTCTTCAGTGAAAAGCATCAGAGTGAGGCCGAGGCCCAAGCCTGCCTTCAATGCGGTCCCTCTCAATATTAAGAAAGGGATGTCTGATATTGTTGGCAGCAACAGGTCAGCTCCATTTATTTATCATTGAAGAATTCAATAGTTTTAACTGAATTCGTATGAGCCGTTGAGTTCAATTTTGTTAGTGTCATTTTATTCGTCAAACTGTGGTAAATTGAAAAATGAGTGTAATATATTGTAAAAATCAACACTATTGCTCTAGTCATTAATTATAATTGGTATTCAACGTATAGTTGATGAACCTGATGTGGTCCATGAGAAACTCATTAAGGTTTTTACAGTTGTACTATTAGCCTGTAAAATCATACACATTCCCAAGTTATTTACAAAAACTAACTACTTTGATGACCAAAAATAATAATAGAGTAGTTTTATATAGCTTTATTATACTTGAAAATATAATTTTTGCTGTTTAATCATTTAAATTATTGAGTAAATTTATATAAATTATGCCTTAATTTTAAATGCAGTTGTAATTTTGTCTACTTAAGTCTTGGATTATTCTTGAAATTTTAACTGCAAGACATTATGGAATATGCTTTCAGTATTATTTATAAACAAGTATTTTAATATACATAAAATAAATTTATTATTACATAAATAGCTTCGATTTTCTTTTCATTTAACTCGTGAGAAAATTTTACAAATTTTCAATAATATTTTTTGTAACTGTTTTACAGGAGAAGAGTTCTTGCTGCATTAGCTGAAGATCAATCTTCTTCTCAGGTAATTTCACCACCTAATCACCATTTTTCACTCAATCATTTATCCTATTATTTTAACTATAATAAATATGTTTTAATACTTAGCTATAAAGTGTTGTGAAGCCAGCATTATTTTGCTGCTTATTTTTTAATGAAGTTATTTTTAATTTGTTCACTCCAATAAAATTTATTTACTTTTTCATTGTGAAATATTTTTGTTTTGGAATTTTTGCTGTAATCAATTTTATTTTATTAACTCAGGCCATTTTTCTCTGTAAAATGCAAAATGTCAAGCAAAAAGCTCTCAATGCTTAATCTTACCAAAATATGCTTGCATTAATGTAAATTTGGCTAATATATCTAAAAATATCATTATGCTTTTACCATAATAAAAGTTTTTTCAAAATATATTCAAGGACCAATTATGTATTGCAATACTCATGTTGTTAAGGTTGAACAAAACAAAAATATTATGGAATTGAATTGCTAAAAGCTTAGCTTTTACCCAGATTGAACTGTCTGAAATGTTGAGTCATATAAATAAATAATTTTCTATAATTCTGAAGCAATTTTAAATTTTATTAAAGGAACCTCCAGAAAAGAAGTTGAAAGTTTCTGACATGGGAACAATTGAACCATTAGAAGAACCAGAAGTTATTTTGGCAGAAGAGGAAGTAACTAATGAACCAGGTGGGTTTTTACTCATAATTAACACTATACTTATGAATTACAATGCTGGACAAAAATAATTCATTTCTAGGCTCTTAATTTAACTAGAATATACATTGCAATGTTTGAGATATCTATTAGGTTATATTTTTCTTTATTTACTATGCCATTATTTGCAGAACTATTTTAGAAAGTTTACTGTTTGTTAAAATGTTGAACAACTACATAAGAAAGTTTACTATTTGCTAATTTATTACTTTGTGAAAAAAATTCTATATATTTTACGTGTCAGTTCTCTGATAAAGCATGTAAATATTTGCAAGGAACAAATACAAGTTTTAAAAAAAATAGGTACATACAATTTACTGTCATTCTAGCAGTTATCCTTACAATAAAAGATTTTTTTGTTTTTAAAGTAAAATAAAAGATATTAAGACCAAACTTTAAAACTTATTTTTTTAATATTTTTACTGCTATACTATTCTTTATAAAAGATTCTTTGCAATATCCTTAAATGTTTAAAAAATGCATATAATGATATGGAAAACATGAGATTTTATCTGTGTTTTTCATATAAACTGCATTACAAAATGATATAATCCCAGCACAAGAGTAAAAAGGTCTTGGTAAACAGGATGTTTATCAGTTACACCATTTAAAACATACAGAGCCTCATAACTTTACTTTTTAAAAAAATAGACTTGTAGCTCATTTTTGTTAACTCAGCACTACAATTATCAATGCATAAAAGTAAATTTTTATTAAATATCATTTTCCAGAAGAATCTGCAGAAGTGGAATTGGAAGAAGATGAAGAGGAAGATTCAGAAGATGAATATGGTTTTCCAAAGCGTCAGTATATTTTTTATAGTAGATATGTTACACATTGAATGTTTAAATATAATTTAATCAAATCTTCTTGAATGAAAGTTTAATATCTTTAATTTCAGTATAATTGTTTGACTTTTCTTATAAAAATATTTCCATAATTTTTAAAACTATATAATGAATATTAAGATAAAAACTTGTCTTATAGAACATTGCGTTATAGAATTTTAAAATACGCAATAAAAATCCATCAAATCTGGACATGTTTCGGGAGATACGTCTCACTTCATCAGCCTTAATGCTTCCCCAGCTGATGAAGGGAGACGTATCTCCCGAAACATGTCCAGATTTGATGAATTTTTATTGGGCATTTTAATGTTGTGTTTGTATTTAAAAAAAAAAAAATTAATATTGCTTTATATTTGCAATAAAAAAAATATTAAATTCCCTTCTTGATACTAATCGAATAATCATGAACATTAGAGTGCTCAATTTTTATATAAGAATAATGAACCTAAAATTGTAAAATTTATAAAATGTTTTCTTTTCTTTGTTCCAAGTATGAGAATACTTAGTCTTAACCTGATAATCAGTTTAGTATGTATCAGTAAAACACTTATTAAATATAATAAAACAGCTTAAGAATAATTCAAATGTTTAAAAATCTCTAGGTTCAAATATTATATTTCTCTAGAGGATTTATTATAATATTTATGGACCGCTGAAGTGACGTTCCTAGATTTTTAAGCTTCTTTGTTTCATTCACAATTAAATTCAAATAAAATAACTAACGAATTCTTTCTTTACAGATGACAGGCCGCCAGATTATGATATGTATGAAGATGATTATGTATCTGACAATGAGTAATATTTACTTTCACATTATTTATATGATGCAGCTTAATACTTTGGTGGTGAATATTTTCTTACTAGCCCACTCGAATCACGCTGGTTAAGTTTCCTAATCTGTGTAAGAGGTTGTAGACAATTACTATTTTATTTTATGGACTCTTCAATCTTGAATAATGTTTATAGTGTATATTAAAGATAATGACGGTATTACAAACAGTATTTTGTAAATAATGTAATATTATTCGTATATTCCGACACTTTGATTTTTTTATGTTATTTATTTTCATTTGATTATACCAGTGATTCTCAACCTGTTACAAGATTGTCCAAAATTTGGAAATATTTTCTAAAATTTTTTTTTTTCTGTAATTGTTAAAAGTGTTTTTTTCCATATGGGAAATTAATAATTGCTTAAGTCATTTTATAACTGTATGCAAGGTGTGTGTGATGATAACCTAGTTACAGAACACTGACCTACCATCCAAAAAGCCTGGGTTCTATTCAAATTAGTGACATTCTCTGACCATTCCAGCTATGAACAAAAAATGTGTGTAGTCTGTAAATCTTTGAATCCCTTGGAACAAGAGATTGTAAAATTGCCTTCTTTCATAAATTTGTAATATTTTCGTTACATATCATTCTGCTATTTACAGAAAGCTTATTATGTGCGATTATGCACCAGGCTATAAAAATCACCATTCTTTGTTTTGATTTCAAGCACCTGTATGTTCATTTGTATTCTAGTTTTCTCAGTTCAGATATTTGGATAGGAGTGTCCATTAAACCATGAAAGTGATGGTGCAAGACTACTAAATGTGTTATTCGCAATGCATCCATCAAACTCCTTCTTGGTCTTTTTTTTTTCCTAAATGTTTTATTAAAAAAATGCTGTGTGTCCTATCTTGAATTCTAATTGACTGGCTTATAGATTTCTTGTATGTTCTATCCTGCCTATTGTCTGGCCTGTATAATCTCCTAGAGACCATATAGTCCAAAACAACGCTGGATGTATGACGCGACACCGACCAATAAGGGATAACCACTGAACTCTTAACTGTAACTTCTGGAATGCTCGTAACCAGTTCCTTCTATGGGCGTGGTTAAAACCATATTACCCCAATCAATTTTTAAAAGTGATTTTGCGAATATTTTAGCATGAACAATATACGAAATATAGAGGTAGAAATGGGAGTGGGGTACATTTTTTTTAACCTTCAATTGGCTTCAAGTTAACAAACTGCCTTGCTGAATCCAGAAGTTACAGTTAGTCAGTAGAGATAACTGAATATGTCTATACAAACGAAACTCAATAGCTGCATTAGCAGTGAATAAGTGAAATATAAAGGTTGGGAATCACTGGCTTATACCAAAGCAACTTGTGTATATATTTATTAAGAAAAATTCTATTTTTCTTGTTTATTGTACAAAGAGAAATGCTATGATGGGGTTTTTAATTTTGTACTTCCTATTCTTTTTTACTAAATATTTTCTTCTATTTTTCGCTATTATTTAACAATATATTTTTAATTCGTTTTGATTGCATGCTATTGTAGTTACTATTTTTTTAATTTAATTAATAGTTCATACTTTCATAATATATTTCTAAAGTAAAATTTTCTTTTTTTTAATGAATTTGACAAATAAATCCTTTTCTGAAATTTGCTTTATAGAACACCTTTTACATAAGTATAAAAATTATTATAGATGATTCATTTTAATCATACTTTTATTCTTGCATCATTAAGTAAAATATTTTATTCATACCTTAGTACACTTAAGTATATTCGTTTTACCTATGTACTTAGTGCTCTAAAGCATTAATAGTGTACGAGAAGCATCTGGCAGTTTAAATAAATTTATTTCTTAAACCACTTCGCATTTTGCAGTTGTGTAAGAGTTACTTAAGATAAATTTCATACAAGCTAAATTGTATGTATTTTAACATAAATGCTGCACACTACGTAATATTTTAAAGGAAATGACAGAGCTTAACTTTTGTAGAAATTAAAAATCTTATTCGATTAATTTTGTATTGTATGTTTTGTTTGTAATTATGAGTACATAAATTACTCATTAGTTAGCATTCTCAGGGAGGGTCTTTATCTGTGATATTTCTACTTTTTACAAAAGTCCAAAGATATTTTTTTAATAAAGCATTTTGTTAAGCAACATATATTGGAAATGACAACATTTTAAACTTGTTTGGTCACATGAACTTGTTTCTCCATTTTGCTTAACTATTGAATTTGACAATGCATATTAAAATATTTGTTTAGTAAATGGTGTTTTAGTATCGAATAAAATTAATTTTAAAAAAATAATATAAAAAAAAACAATTTTAATATAAATTATTGAATTGTTAAAATATATATTAAATAGCTTTTTGAAGTTGGTTTAAATAAAAAAATTAAGATTTGAAAATGATTTCATATTGCCTTTATAACTTTTTTTTTAAATAACTTCAAAGGCAAGGATTATATCCTGGCATTTTTCTTCTCTGGCAGTTGTGTTTCCTTTCCGAGACATGGGATTGGTTGGTTTCTCTAGGAATTGATCGAACCAACCATTTTTAAATGTTGCTTTTTAAAATAAATATATTTGGACTAATGTGTACAAAATATCAATTTCTCTTTTAGTTATGTAAATAATAATAATTCTTAAAAATAACTAGAATTATTACATGATTATACTTTTTCTTTGAATTTCAGCAAGCTAAATGAATGCTTCTATATTTATATCAATCATATTTGTAACATAATTCATTTATAATCAATGTTTATTAATGACATGGTTATTGAAAACTTATGTATGATAAAAGGATTAATTTAATAAAAATGCTGGAATGAGGAAATCTGTTTTGTATCACTCTATTGATAGAAAGTAGCTAGATAAATTTATATTAAATATGATTTTTTAACAAATTAAAAAATGACATTAAATTTACTTTTCAAATGTAAAATCTTAAACTCAAGTCACAGTTTCAATACACCTCAAACAGTATATTAAAAAAAAATGGGACTGTTAATTCTATTATTAGGTAATTCATACAATTTTTTTGAATTTTATAAGCAATTAGTACAAAACACTAAAAGTGATTTCATAAATATTACATACAACATAGTTGGTAAGAGTAGTATGATGTATTTGCTTACTTATACTCAAGTTGCATTTGTAAGACATATCAAAAACAAAACACCCTAACCCATTGTTTAATTTAATAATTCTATAGTTCCAATATTACTCGAACTTCAATACAAGTGAAAGACAATAGAGTAACCACAAGTACATGAAATATAAATTTTATTTAAAACCATTATTATACAATTTATTTATATTAATTTCCCAACATGAAAATTCGTATGAACCCTTTTAATGCATTTTAGTAAAATGCATCATACGATTTTAGAAAAGCATGATAAAAAAAGGTGACTTTCAACTTCTTAACACTTAATTTAGAAATGACAAGGCTCATAGTACTTTAAGTCTAGGGCAACTATATATTAATAAAATTATACCTACAAACCAGAGCTGGATTTAAGCATAAGCTGCAGCCAAGGGGCTTGCACCGCAAATGGGTCCGTACCACACATAAAAAAAGCCAACTTGCGGATAATATTTATTTGGAAGGATCATAAACCAAGTCCTAATGAAAACAGTATACTACAATATATTTATTGTGGGGGAAAATTCTAATTTTCTTAACATATCAGTACAATGGAAATATACCCTAATACTTTTAGAGCCCCAGTGGATAAGGCGTTCAGCTACTAATCAGAGGATTGGTGGTTCTAATCCGTGTGATGGCCTTGACACAGAAAAGTAAAAAAGTAATGATCTTTCAATCGGAGGGTTGCCAGCTTCGCTACAAAAATACTAGAAAGTCGTCCAGAACATCCAACAAATTATACTGACGTGTATACGGGACTGATGCACGATAAATCTGATCGGGGTCCAATGTCCCGACGCCTATTAAGGTTGTGTCGGGTGCCAGCTCAGGTGTTGTCCTCGTCATCTGACCATGGTTAAAAAATACAAGGCATCGTTCCCGGGTCTTTCCTTCAAGACAGGCCCCGAACCGTCTCCAATAGCCCACTGTGCAGCTCTAGTGCGACGTTAATTAAACAAACCAAACCTAATACTTTTATGTTCTTTTAAAAAAATATTTAATTTGTGATAATTACAATGGCATTGTTTTACTTTTTTTTAGAAATAAGTTACTTTTAATTTCCTCACATTTTTATTTTGCTAAGTCATTTGAGGGTAAAGCAAAGACGAGTGCAATATTTAATTATCATTTTCATAGATTCCAGAATGCAGCTGGAGATCCCTTGAAATTTTGTAACATAGTATTGGAAATTTACAAAAAACAATGTATCCCAATTTCATGTGTACATTTAAAACGGATTTAATTTACAATTTCGGAATATGTATTTTTTTAAAAAAGACATTTAAAACTGCACCACATATTCAGCTATGCAGCCTAGAGGCCCACAACCTTTAAATCTGGCTCTGCTACAAACCAGTATTCTGTGCAAAACAAAATGCTCTAAAATAGATAATTATCACACTAGTTAGAGTTGCTTTGGGTAAATCATTACATAAGGCAACTGATCAGATGTATTTTTGTGAATATTTACAGTGTCATCCAGAACATTAGAGAGTTTCTTTTCTTTTAACAAAGATTCTAAATGCTGAATTTTTCTATCACGCTGGTGCAATTTTTCTTCTAGTAATTTTATTCGCCTTTTCAAGATTTCTTCAGTAGGACTTCTTCCTCTCTTTTTTCCTCTTCTCAAATTCGAATTAATGTTTGAAATACCTGAAGCAATCGACTTAGTATGAAAGTCATCAGTGGATGGGGATGAGATATTAACCGGGCAAGAGTTTGTTGCAACATTTGTTAAATTAGAGTGATTTTTCACAACTGTCTCTTGGCAACCAGTTGGAGGTTGAACTTTAACAGGACAAGTCACTACTTTTCCATTTGTTATGGCTACCAATATGAAATTAGTGTTATTCTGCAAGGCATCTGAAGCAATTGGCTCAGGACAATGGTTGTCAATGGATGGGGATGTAATTGTTACAAGAGAAGTTGCTACCTGTTCTTTTGTTGCTTCATTTTCTACCATTGTTGATTCAAAACCATTTCTTAAGAACTCTACATCAATTGATTCTGAACAGTTGTCATCGGATGTTGGTGAAGATGGAATTGTGGTAACAGGATGCAATACTTCATCTTTAGTATTATTCTCATGTTTCTATAAATAAAAAACACATTTACATAGCTAAAAAAAGTCTAGTGTAAAACACTACTTAACTATAACAAGGGTCCAAGTAGTCATACTTTTTTACCAAAATATGTTTTTGTTTAATTTAATAAAGATTTTATTCTGACTTTATAACCGACTTCAGCGTGCTAAGCAATACCAAGGATAGACCAGTTATCAATTTGACCTTTATGTATTTTCTCCATAAACAATAAACACACAAAAAATTATTATTAGCAAATATTTACAGCATTATTAAATTGTAAATTAAAAACAAGATACATATTTTTAAATAGTATTTTTTATAAAAATCTACAGAATTTATATGTGATTAGATATACTTCATATTTATACATTTGGAAAAAAAGAATGAACTTATTTAATCTTTGCTTTTCAATAGCACTATTCTTATGTTTTGCTCTTAAGGTTAATTTTAGTTTATTATTAAAGCTGCTACAAGCCTTTATGCTGTTAAAAAAGTTATAGTATTGTTGCAAATGAACATTTCTAAAATCTTATGTGATAAAATCTAGTCTGTCAAAGTAATTAATTTTATTAGTTAAGTATAATAGTAAATTTATTCAGATTAAAAGTAATATTAACATTCTTACCTCGATTGGATGTCTAAAAGGAAGAGTTTGATTTCTTTTCATCTTCTGTATACGTTTCGAAAAATTAAATATAGATGGGACTGCATCGTCTTTTAAGTATTTCCGAGCAGAAGTTTTATAGGCATCTTCTGAAAAATGATCTCCACATAAAACTACATGTTCTGACGGATAAAATTGAGTTCTTCTCACAGCTATAATCCACTTTTTGAAAAGTTCAGGTTTCCGGTGAGGAAATCTAAAATGTAAGACTAAGTTAGATTGCTAATTATTTTTGATAGAAATGTTTGGGTAAATAACATGCATATCTTAGTCTGCTAAATGTTACCTAAAGCTGGTTTGGCAAAAAAAATGAAATTTGTTATATAAAAAAAGCAGTTTATTTGATTTAAACTGGTTTTTTTATATTAAGATTTCTTTATATTATAAATGAATTTGCATATAAAACTAACAATGAAAAATCATCAAGAAATCAGGTGTTTGTGTACAATCTTGGCCATATAAAATAAAAGTTAAAGACTTTTCTGGTATTTATATCGTCCGGCGAAAAAAATTCCCTAAAGGTTTAAATATTGGTAAAGATGAATTTCGCATCACAACTAAAAAAACATGAATTAATATACATGTAAATGCACAAAATACAATTAAACAAACAGTGGCGGCCCATGGTCGAAAATGTTAGTGCAGCCGAAATCATGTGAATCCCCCCCCCCCCCCCCTCTATTTTCCAGAAACCATACATGAAAAAAAATTCTTTATTATTCACTACTCAAATCAAAGTTTCCTTTAAATTTTTACGAAATGATAACATGCGAAAAAAATAGAAAATACTTACTTTTTTTTTTTAAATTAAAGCAATCCTGCTTTCTTTTAAACATGCGAATCGGTCAATTTTAATATTAACTTAAATAACGAAACAACAGCAGGACCATGTCCTGAAACAACAGCACACGAAAAATGTTAAAATCACGAAAACCATTTCCGTTTGGAGATATTCTCGTAAGTTCTCGTTTCACCCACGAAGAACCAATCAGCATATCGAACCACAAGTGCAGCTAAAACAAGAAAATTCATTTCGGCTGTACCTTCTCACAAACGCAGTGCATTAGCATGGGAGGAATCTCCATACTACGTAGAGGTTGCCATGGCAACGATGCAGCCGATTTCGAATTTTGCTTTTCGGCTGCATTTTTGATTGAATGGAGTTTTCCCCCCTCCTGAATTGTGTATTACGGTAACAGGCTTGCTATTTATCGGAGATTTTGTTTACTACCGTAGAAATTTCATTTTCAATTCTAATCTTCATTTAAGAAGATTAGTCAAATATCTGATTTTAGTTTTAAAATACACTAATAAATTTAGGTGCAGCCCGGCTGTACTTGCTGTAGTGGGCAAGCCGCCACTGTAAACAAATCAAGGGGGAAAAAATCAAGATGTGCAAGCACGTATAGCAACTAGGCTCCCACCTTCATTGGGAAACTGGGCAAAAGGCATTATGACTTTGCCACACAATTTATATAAAGCTGGTACAGTCATTAAGGGCATCACACTCCCAATAGGCAATCGATTATGGCTTCTCGTCAACAAGGCAATATACCCAGTACATGTTACTTTTATATTATTTCCTATATAAAATTTACTATTCTGAGAAATAACCCATTGTACAGAGGTGTCTTTCAACAGCTCCCCGGTATCCTTTTTTTTGTGGCTTCCTCACTTTTGAGCACAAAAAACAAAAACCTTCACTTTAGGCAAAGAAAAATCAAAGTTTTATGTGACAGTGTGCTGTCACACGTTGCAATTTTTATATAGGGATCTGACCTATACTGCACTTTGTGCAATTTGGTCAGTTGGCTAGACTGACTGTCGCTGGTTTTATTACTGTGTTACAATGTGGGGAGAGTTACGTTACTGAGCTATTTTATGACCACACCAGGATTGGTAAGAAGGGGTTATCCAGAAGGGCGGAGCTAATTCCAAGTGGTGGGTTTGGTAATTCATGCAGAATTTCTGCCCCCCACCCCAAGAGAACACTGTGGGAAATTCAAGATTTTCCACCTCTCTTACGACTCTGCCCTTCACCATGAAAGACGAGTGAATTTTACTGGATCGACTCCCGAATCCATGAGCAACGAAGGAAAAGTCCTGATGCCATGCAAAGCCGGAAAAGTCCCAACTTTATGACCTACAATGAAGGAAAAGTCCTGATGCCATGCTAGGACGGCAGAGTCCCCACTTCATGACCTACAACGGAAGATTCATGATTCCAGGCACAACGAATGACAACGCCCCTGAAGGCCGGATCTCTACGTGCCACTGGAGACCAACGCCCCTGAAAGCCGGATCTCTACGAGCCACTGGAGACCAACGCCCCTGAAAGCTGGATCTCTACGAGCCACTGGAGACCAACGCCCCTGAAAGCCGGACCTCTACGAGCCACTGGAGACCAATGAATCACCGCAGACGGTAGCTCTCCTCCATAGTTCACGTAAGAGTCAGTTTAGCATAATATTACACATAACCCCCCAACCCTAAGTTTCTACTGCAATAATGAACTTAATTTGTTAATAAAGCACCGCTTAAAATTTATGTGTATGATATGTATTTCTTCCACACCAACATTATTCATAATGCAACTAAACAAAAAATAACACAAATCAAAATGTACTAACCATAACTTTACGACAATTTATTTTTTAGGGTAATTGAAGTCCTGTGTGTATACTTGTATCTAGTTTTGAGTATCTTTTAACACGTTTTTTTAATTAGATTTGTAAGCAATATTGCCATTTTTAGATTAATAGATTATTTTATTAGATTATATTAATAGATGATTTTAGATTAATTACATTTTTTTCATCAAATTTGTCTTGGATATTTTTATTTAAATGTTTGAGTTTGTACATTGACGAAGTATTTTCAAACTATAAGGAAAATTAGAAAACTCAGATTTGTGAGGAAAATTTCATCAAAATATTATTTTGCATTTATGGAAGTTTTCTTTACAAACTTGAGTATCTAGGATGTGCAAGAAATTAAAATCCTGGCGTTAACTAAAATCAAAATGCAGTTTGCAAAAACAAAAACAATCTTTATACTTCAGCTAATCCATATATATGCGCCTACACTTGTACACTCAAAAGAAGAAAAATAAAATGCTAAAAAAACTGGATATTTTATCATTCAGCTGAGTATTTTATTTTCATATAATAACTTTTTTCCATATTTTTATATAATTAGTTTATAAAAAAAAGTATGCAGTGTTTATATGAACTGACCGATGAAATTTAAGTTTGGTTTTATCTCCTGCCTGGTCTCCAAATATGTTAGTGCAATTATATGCACAACAGGAACGCACCATCTTAGCAAGTGGCGGGAATTTCAGCCTTTCAGAAATGGAATCTAAAATAGCACAAAAGACAATCCATTAAAACAAAGTTTAAAGTACTTTTATCTTAAAAAATTAACTGTTTTTTTTAACTTAATTACCGATTAAGTTAAACAGTTTATTGGCATAATTTAAAGATTAAGTATAAAAAAGTAGAATCTACACAAAACAATATTCTTTAACACATTAACTGCCACCAGGGTTGATTTTTTAGAAAAGTCAGTCGATTTTTTAAAAAAAAATCAACCGACTGAAATCTCTATAACTCCGAAATCACTACAACCCTGAGTTGTTTGAAACTCGCAGTACATTGAGAGTTTAATACAATTCACAGTTATCCAGATTGCTTTCAGAGAGAAAACATCAGCGAAACTGCATTTTAACAACTTATTCTTATCAGAATCCTTTTTCTAGGGCGATAGTTGGCAAAAAGGCAAAGCTTCTTGCTGAGAAAAATCAAAGGTTTGTTTTCTTTTAAGGAGAGTAATGTGTGGCTACAGAATTTTTATTCAAAGCATGGTAACTGTAAATTAGATGCCCGTGTCGAGAAGCTGTCAGCAGATCCTTAAGCAGCAGAAAACTTTATTGAAAAATTCAAAATGAAACAAAATCTTATGGTGTCGAATTTTTATATAAGTGTCGAATTATTATATAATGCAGATGAGAGCTGTCTCATCTGCGTTATATAAAAATTTGGAGTTATTTAGATTTTTTTTTTACTAAAAGAATCTTTTTTTTACTTAATTATCCATATGAGGTCTGGTCCCAATTGATACGAATAATTAGAGTTCTACTGTATATTAAAAATTAAATATTTTAAGAATCCTCCATAGAGAGTACAAACTGCTTCTTTAAATCAAGTTAATCATGTACATAAACTTAACGATTGAGTTAAACAGGTATGCAAAATATCACAGTCTTACTGACAATAATACTGAAAATGCCAAAAGCAATTATTGAAAATCAATTTTTATTATTAAAAACTTACGTAAAAGTATCACGATTTTAATTTCAACAAGTGATTGCACTACAAATAAGGATACAATCAGACACAGGGCTTTCCTAAAGCGAAGCAAGCAGTGGCATTTGCAGTATTCGTAAATTACATAACAATATAGAGGAATACGGAGGTGAAAATTTGAAGTCTTAGTAAAGGAACAGCCCAGAGGTAAGGTAGGAAGTAACAAGCAATCCAGAATTCCACCGCTTACTCTAGTACCCCGTGGATCGTCGTATGGTGATTGTTCGAAAATTAAAAACGAGAAATCAATCTGAAAAAGCATATTTGCAGCTTGACAACAAAAAATAATCTATTAAATTTATAAGTTATGTTAACTAGAGTGCTCCTTACATAGCAGTAAAAAATACAAAGCATAGAATTATTCCTTATATAACAGAAAAAAAGATTATCACTTAAGTAAAATAAAAAAAAATTAGATAACATTTTAATCATACATAACAATTTATAATTATTGCATAATAATTTATAATTATAAGTAAATGATGATTTGTTGTAAGAATAAACGCATCAACCTAAAATGTTTATAAAAAATTAGGCATCAAAAGTGATGATTGGGTGGAAAATTACAGTTGTCAAACTGAAATTTTTAGATGCAAAATATGACTAACACAACCGCTAATTTCAAACCGTTTTGGTGCCTAGGAGACAAAAATGCAAAGGGGGGATTTCTGTCAAACTGAGCATGTCAATTTTATCAGTCTGGGTTTCAAGGTATTGGCAAAGGTCCAATCTGAAAAGTGGTTGGCACAAATCCTTGTATTATTTCAGTGTTCACTCTAGAAATAAAAAGGGGCAGGGCGCTGTTAGCAGAAAAAGGGCACCCCGTTTCTGGAAAGGAACTTCTTGTTTTTAAAAGGGCACTTTCAAAAAAAAAATTGGGGTGGGAGTGGCCACCCGTTGACACATCAAACCCGTAACCAAATAAAAAAAATCCGATTTATTGCATATTGGGCTATTGGTGACGGCTCGGGACTTATCTCGAAGGAAAAAACAGTAGAAAATTGATGTGACTTTGTGGAAATACTACTTGAAATCCAAAATTTGACATTTTAAAATTAATGTTTTCGCCAAAACCCAAATCGGTAAGTAGCCCGAATTAGGTCCCTTACAAAACTGATGAAAAGTTTACTAAAATTCAAAATTAGGTAATAAAATGTTTAATCTTGTAACCAACAGGATTCATGCAATGCCCTGTGCTCGAAACTACCGTGGAATCATCGCGATTTCATAACACGCTTAGTTCAAAAGAAGTTATTTTTCTACTGTCATAATTCACTTAATTCCAATTTACACAAAAAAAATTTAATAAATGCCTTTTTTAAATACAGCTAGGAAAGCAAGGATGCTTGTGCTTGACCAAAAAGGACAGTAGGGGCGGAATTTTTTTCGAAAAAGGGGCATGAGGGCGCTATCGAGTTAAAAAAAGGGCGGGCAGGGTGGAAAGCCCTTCATAAAACGCCTAGAGTGAACACTGTTATTTAAGTACTTGTTGTTAAACTGCAACAATTATTCCTTACATAACAGCAGAAGCTACATCTCCATTCTAATCAAAAGAGTTATATTAGAAATTAAAACCGACATAACATTATTTGGAACTAAAAATTTCATCGGGAGAGCCAACAAGTAAAATTTATTCATGGATGCAATTTTATTAACACTATCTAGTCTCATGTTCTTTAATTTATACATTTTCTATCTATTAAAAAATAAAAATAAAAAAAAGTTACCTACACTTGATATACAATTACTTTTCAGAGATACACAATCGTATGATAAAAATCAAAACTTCTAAAAAATGGACATTTATTATGCGAAGCATTCTTTAAAATTTATATTTCTTAATATTTTTGCTCAGCTGTAAAATTGTTTATGAAAAGAATAAAAGTGGTCCTTTTATTCAGTGAAAGGTTAACATTTACAGAGTTTTATACATTTTCTAATAATTTTTTTAAATAAATATAAATAATTGTCACCTCTCTTCGCAACTTTAAAAAGTCGCTCCCTAGTTTTATTACAAACAAAACACTTCACTATGTTCAGTTACGAATCCTCAATTTCTCGACCGCTTTACACCCTTTTCAGCCAAGGTAGAAAAAAATAGCGTCCTTTCGCATAGGATGAGGATGAAGTGCAAGAAATCCTTTTTTCAAAAAGACTTTCTGGTTTTCAAAAAGACTTTAAATGCTACATATATCATCTTTTGCCATACTTGCTTTCTTACTTACAGGAAGAAGAAGGGGAAAATATTAATTAATCAATCAAATATTTCAAACTGAAGCAACACGACAGTAGAACCAATGTAGAGTGGTTTATTTTATCTACGTGGCTTCTGTGCTGTATTCATCTGCAAGCCATTACTCCAGTTCTTGTTTTTGTTTTAGCTCAGTACCCGAACTCGGTGGTGGTGTGTTACTATTTCATTGCCATCCAACGTATTTCATTAGAAAATAGAAAAAAAAATTAATGTGAAAGTATGTTACCGCTCAGGCGTTTTCTTATCATCTGAACTTAGTTACAAATTTCAAGACAATGTTCCCTTATGATGACCATCATATTAATATCAAACAGTCAAAACCACGCCGTAGTAGGTGTAATTGAACTAAACCAAAATACATTATAATTTTTAACTGTAACCGACGATAGTATAAAATTTCAAACAATCAAAATCGAGCAGAAACAGAATAATTGCGGTAAACAAATTTTATCATACTTTCAGTAAGCAATTTAAAATTACAAGTAGATTATTGTACAAAATTTAACACAAATATTATCTTTTGCAGTACAGGTAGTAAGTAGTTTCTATTAAAATTTAGCCCTGTCTTTAAATTCTAATTTTCAAAAGATTTAAAAAGAACATAGATCTGCTTCTCTCACTTTGTATGTAAGTGGACTTTTTACTTTATTTAATAGCTTTGAATCTATGTTGAGTGGAAATAAAATAATGTTCCTCTGAAATCTTAACTTTTTATACCGTTTAGAAAAGTTTGCTTTGAGTCTTTCATTTGATTAAAATATGTGTTTATGTATGGTGTCGTAAGTTTCTAAAAATGTAATGAAACTTTAGATTCTCTTCAGTTCCGTAGTTAAATCAGCTTTTGGTAAAAATGTATATTGGGGTAACCTTAAATATTTGTTAAACAAGATGGCATCTTTTTTTTAGTTAAAATGCATTGAATGATTACTGTGATTTCTTGCCAAATCTGGTTACCCTTTTCAGATAGGTGTGGGAAATGGAGTTCTTTGATTGACAACAACACTTATTTTATATTGTCAAAAATGCGTTAGTTTTGCAAATATCGCCTTTTTAAGAAGTCACCAGAAAAAGTACATTGGGTAAACACATAGTGAATTGTCGCATTTTAGAAAATCGGATGGCACGACATCTCTCGCTAGCTAACATCTACCAGTAAAGCAACACTATGTGCTGTTTACTTCACGATTGCAGTTTACAACTTAAGCGTTGCGTCTTATTTTGAACCACAGTCGGATGATTGATCGGATGACTTCTACTATGTACTGGGCCGTCGGTGACGGTTCAAAATTCATTTCGAAGGATTTCTATTAGGTCTGCACAAATGAATGAAATATTTTCGCACTTTAGCTCCACAATGGGCTAATGGCGACGGTTTAGAATTGATTTCGAAGCTTTGCTTTGGTTAATTAACATCGCACTAGAGCTTTATATTGGACTGTTGGCAGCAGTTCGGCGCCTATCTCAAAGGTAACAATGTCCCCTCCCCCCGGGCAGTCGATCATGGTGCTTACAGGCAGTCGTTTGGGGCATTTTGACAGCACTCGTAAGTGCACACGCGCAACGCGCGCTAAAGTCTCCTGACGTTGATTTTGTGGTCTCTGACTACTCATGCATGATCCCCTCCGTGCAGTCGATCATGGTTCTTACAGGCAGTTGTTTGGGGCTGCTCATCGTTTTGAGCACCGGGCAATGGCTAAACTTTATCAAAGAACACTTTAACCAAAAAATATTTAAAAACAACTACAACAGGGGCATATAATTTAAAATATTGAAGAAAAAGCACTCACCAGACAATGATCAATTTGCTAGCTATAACAACAAGCAATAAAGGGTACTTACATTAAACAACGATATATGTGTTATTAAAACACTTTAGAAATAAACCATTGAATATTATTCATTAACTATGCAAGTCAAAGCATGTGGAGCTCATAAATTATTTGCAGATGTTTTAGCATGAGCCCCATGCTTTTAATTTTTTTTATCAATTAGTAAAATATTACGATTTTTATAGTGGATTTATTATAAACTTGTTTCTTTTAGAAGTTTTTTTTAATTCATTGTAAGTCATTTCACATTTTCTTTTATAGAAAATTTGGTTTGTTGGAATGAAATCAGTTGCAGTCAAATGAATCGAAGCACCTACAAGACCGACTTTGTTCCGTATGATTGGATGCAAAATAATTTCACTGCACATGCAGAAAGTTTCTGCTCTTCAGAAAATGTAGATGATTGTTTGAAATATATATCTCGGGTAATATATTATTTCTTTTTCTTAAAATTTTTAAAGCTGATTAATTTTTTTACAGGCCAATATAGTAAAGAAACATTTTATGATTTGAATTACAAGATTAAAAATTAAGTCTTAGATCATAGTTATTGACAGTATAAACATATACATTAAACTAATAAATTTAATTATGAATTTTAAATTCATAAAATGAATTTTTTAAAGATATTTAGCTGTCATGAACTAGTAATATTTAATCAAAACTAGTAATATTGCCTGGCATTATTTCCAGGTACTTATCATTAAGTACCTGGAAACTACTAACATTAAGTACCATATTATCATTAAGAAGTGTAGATATTATTTTTAAGCTAACTTCTAAATAGGTATACATGAGCTTATTATTATTTTTAATCAAAAGAGCATTGTTTCACCTGTTTATTTTAAATCCACAGCTAAAAATATTTATCCTAACTAAAACAAAATTGGAATGTGTCAAAACATATAATAAAGAATTGAAAAATTTACTTGTAAACAATATGAAACTTATATTTAAATTAAACTTGTACTTCATATATATAATATATATATATATATATATAATATATATATATATATAATATAATATATATATATATAATATATATATATATAATATATATATATATAATATTCATATATATATAATATAACCATAAAAGTTTGTGAGCTATGTGAAAATTGATATACGAATTATGCTTAACAATAAGTTGTTATAATTGAACAGGAAATATTTTTTTATGTTCTGGCAACTGTTGCATTCTTGCAGAAAATTATTCTTAAGAAAGCTGACAGCTTAATTTTTACCAACAGTTAAAAATTAACTATATATTTATAACTTGAGTATAATAAAATAGAAAACCTATTTAAAATATTTAATTATTGTTTTGTTTTAAAATAATTTATTTAAGTTAATCTAAAATAATTGGGTATATAAATGCATTCACTTTAGTTCAAAAATCTTTACATTTAACATTAAATGAAAATGTTATAAATAAATATTCGAATATATTTTATCTGAATTTTGAATATATTTAAAGTTTGATATTAGATACATTTCTAATTCATATAAAAAAAATGCCTATTGTTGATTTATTTACTTCGTAAAGTGTTGATGTAGTTTTTTAAAAGAAAGCATATGAAAGAAATTAGTGTTCCTGTTATGCGTTTTTCAAAGGGTGCCACGCCCTGCCCTTTTTTTTAAAAGTGCCGATGCGCCCTGCCCTTTTTAGAAGTGAAAAATGTGCACTGCCTTTTTTTTCAGTATCTTCTTTGCGCCCTGTAATTAATAAAATTAATATTTTTCCACAAAAGCATAGGTCTGTAGGATTGCTTTGGTATCCCAATCGTACCCTCAGCCCACGTGACATTTGCTAAACAACGTAGTTAAAGTAAAGAGGCGTTTCTGAGATCTATATGTATTCAGTTGGTGACATAAAAGATAATTGTAGGCTGTTTGTACATGTGTAAAGGATTACTTTTCTTAACACTTGAAATGGGGCGGCAGTTGAGCCGGAATTCACAAAGCATAAATCCAAAAATTGCTTACTTTGAAGAAAGGTATTTTCCAAGAAAGGATTGTAAATGACTCCTGTCAAAAAATGAACGCCCCTAATTGTGATGCTCTTCACTACCTCACAATGCCTGTTGATTTTCTCCTCCCTTTTTTTGAAATTGCCCATTCCTATAATCAATATTCACGTCAGAAAAATAGTGAACTTTTTATCCCTTTTGTCCGAATATTTGCGATCTTCGTCAAACGTGGATATCACATGAAATTTAAGATGGTTATAACTCTTAATTTCGTTTGCCTCTGACGAATGCAACTTCCAGATGGCACTCTTTTAAGAATTTTTTTATTCATGAAAATCTTAAAATTGTAGAAATTCACTAAACGCGATCTGATCGCGATTTTGAAAGACTTACAATCCTTTTGCATCTGATGAATACATGTTTATATTTCACCACTTTCTATTTCATCATGATTTAATTTGCACTACATAACAAAATTGCATTAAATTTTTCGAAAATATAATTTAATTTACAAAATTGAAGTTTAGGGCTTGTCATTTGGAGTTATAAAAATTGATTTTGGAAGAAGATTGTTTCTTTTTGTTTGGTTGGTATTAATGTTCTAATTTTTTTTACTGCTAATATATTTTGTTAATTTTTTTTATTTGAGACTTATCTCTCCCCTACTATTACACACAAAACACTACTATTAGAGATTTTTTATGGAATGAGTTTATAATGCAGTTTTTTAAATTTTATTTTTCGTGAAATTTTAAACATTTCTAAAAAAACACTAAATTATACAAACTTTAAAAAAGCTTTTAGAAAAGAGAAAATTCTGGCCCTCTTGAAAAAAATCCTGTTAAATGTAAGGAAAGTGCCCTTTCAGTCATAAGACGTACCGTATATACTCGCGTATAAGCCGATCCCGTAATTTTAGGGCGATTTTTTTGTCAAAAATTGGAAACTCGCGTATAAGCCGAGTTGTATTTCCGTACATGAAAAATTCCGATTAAAATCGGCAAACCATCGAAAATAGAGTAAATTTTAATTCTTAAAATTAATATTTAAGCCGAGAAATTAAAAAAAAAAGTGGCTTGAGAAACGGCCTTCTTCGATGTTCGCGACGATCAATCGTGCTTAAAAAGAATATACCACTCGCGATGTTCTTGTGTCTTTCAAACGTCCATCGGATTTCTTTAATTACATTTATATTAATATCATAGTGAAATATTTTAAATCATAAACTTAAATTGCAATTTCTAATTCTTAACATCGTTTTGTAAAGATTTAAAAACTTAGAAAACGTCAACTATTTTCGGTCAACATCGCGACTACTGTTGCGTTTAAATACGAATAAGCATTTTTTTTATCCACCTCGGAAATAAATACTATTATATTATGGATAAATGTATATTTCTTATTAAAATATTTAGTTTTTATTACGAAATAAATTACTTGAAAGTAGAGGTTGAATTTGCGGATTAGCAACGTCCCGATTTTAAAGTAAATTCCATCCAAAATTCTAATAAGACAACTATTAATTTCTTTACATAATATTATCAAGGAATAAAATATGTATTGGGGAAATAAATGTTGTTTAAGTAAGACATCGACTTTTAAGAAGTGTCATTCGCTCGCTACGCACAATGTCAACTTCTTTGTCTTCCATCTAAGATCCTATTAAAGTAACGTATACTAGCTTCATAGATTCTACAAACAAATTAAATACTTATTAAAATATATACTTTTTATTTAGTTAAACTGAATATTTATTTGAGTGCAATTTTGCGTTACGATTACGTCGCGATGTGCAGTACGGTCTTCAGTCAGCACATGCGACGCACATTCTCGATCTCGAATCGGGGAAATCTGTATATTCTTCAAGAATCCGCTTAATTTCAACTTATCTTCTTTTCCCATTTTAGGCAAATTATTTTTTAATTTTACTTACCCGCGTATAAGCCGACCCCTCTACTTTTTGATGAAGATTTTGACTTAAATTTCTCGGCTTATACGCGAGTATATACGGTACATTTTACATAACAAAAAGTTACCTTTTTGACAAATCCCCCCTGCCTTTTTTTAAAACTATGTGAACACTAAAAGAAATTCCTTAATTTTAAAAAAATGAGTAAACCTGCTACTTTTTTTTATTTAAAGTCAAGTTTACTTTATTGTAAAATAAATTTATTTTGTTTTGTTGAAATATGCTCTTTATAAGAATGGCGGAAATGTACTGTGAGTAGGATTCATACCAAACTAACGCAACTCTATAACTTTTTATTTACAGCCTTAACACTTTGTGTGATTAATCACATTTTGCTTTAAGACATGTTTTAACTGTTTAAAACTGTTGTGGTTCCCAACCTTTAGATGTCCTCTGACCACCAAGTTAAAAATTAGACAAAGCGTGTGTGGACCACCACTTTCTACAGGGTTCCCATGCACCTGGAATTGCAAGGGGAAATGAAAATGGCCTAAAAAGTCAATTAACATTTTTTTTTTAATTTTCTGGAAAAGGGAGATTTTCCAAAAATGTTAACCATAAGTGGTCTTTTGTCCATGGTCTTTTGTCATCTTCCCATAGTCTTTTGTCATTGATGTAAAATCATAAAAATACAAAATTTTCGATTTTGCATACTTTGCTAAGTTATTATTTACAAGCACTTTATTTTTCCCAGCTTAAAATTAATATGTAAAAAAAAATTTAGTAAATAATTTTTAGAAAATCTTCTGGAAAAAATCAGGGAGTTTTGATCTAAATATTGAGTGGGAACCCTGTTTCTAATAACACTAATTCGATTATCATATTTTATTTGTGCATAATATAATTAAAGTATATTTTGTATTTTTGACTAATAAAATTACAATTACTCAAAAATAATATTGTATTTAACTTAAATAATTAAAAAAAATAATGTAACATTTCAAATTAATGATACGATTTTATCATTTGAAAATTGATGAATATCTGAGTGCATGCTTGTACCTGTTTCACCCGCTTCAGTATTTTTGAAATGGGAGTTGAGAGAATCACACCCTTGCAAATCTGAAAGTGAATGAATTCTATTTAAACATTCTTTCTATCAACATTGATTTAAAGTTTTTTCATGGTAAAAATTTTGATTTGTAAAAATGGGGGTGAAAATGTATTCTTTACTAGACTGTTGCAATGACTTACATTTACCACATTGTAGTTGTTTTGCAAGTTGTAAATTTTTCTATGCCTCTTCAAGAAAAAAAAAATTATTAATGAATTTATTTATTGCTATATTTTTAAATATCTATCAGTTAAAATCTTGCATTTGTGGATGTTATAAAAAAAATGAAACTCTTGTATTCTTAGGAATTCAGTGCCTTAGGTTATCCGTCCATATACACCAATGAAAATGCTTGTGCATTTTCTGTAAACTGTGATATAGTTGAACTTCTGAATGTCACCTATGAGCTTCTTGGAAACTGCAGAGAGTATGCACAAACAAAAGAAGATCTTGAATGCCGGTAATGTAGTTGTTGTTTTTCTTTGTAAATTTTATATTTAAAATTTTTTTAATTAATGTGCAGAAACACCTTTTTCACTTGCCTATATTATAAATTCAAATTTTAAAAAATATTTTTAATGAATAATATAGAACATTTATATATTAATATTATTCTAATATAATACGTACTTCAAATAGTATTTGTTCACAGAAAAACATAAGTTTGTAGGCATACAACTATAACTAGATCATTAGACACACATTTTAAAATTATTTATGTATGTTATTGGATTTGGTTATTGCAATAATAGCAAACTATTTAAGAAAATTGCAAAATCTAACAAAAAATGTCAGCATGACATTTTGAGTCAAATGACTGTGCATTTAAAGAACACTTGACTTTATTTTTTGAAAATCAAATATTGTTGTAAGATTTAAAGGCTCTTAACAGAAATTGTGTACAGTTGTGGAAACGGTAGTCACACAATATCAACCTTAAAACCGGAATCATTAGAAGAAATGCTATAATACTTAAGCAAATGCATTTTACTGATACTTAAGTTATATGTATTATATATATAGCATAACAAAAATTATATAATTAAGCAGTGTTCACTCTAGAAATAAAAAGGGACAGGGCGCTGTTGGCAGTAAAAGGGCATCCCGTTTTTGAAAAGGCACTTCTTGTTTTTAATAGGGCACTTGCCCGCACAAAATTGATGCTTCTTTATGAAGACATTACTTAAAATCCAAAATTTGACATTTAAAAATTGTTTTCCCTAAAAACCAAATCTGTAAGTAGGTCAAATCGGACCCCTTATGAAATTAATAAAGGCTACTTAAATCCAAAGTTTGGTAGTAAAATGTCTAGTCTTGCCACTTTGCCCCCAAACCACCACCTCTTAAAAAACACAGAAAAAAAACCTTGGCATTTTATATGCGAGCACATGCAACCAATATGATTCGTGGAATGCACCGTGTTCGAAATTACCACGGAATCATCGCGATTTCACAACACGCTTATTTAAAAAAGAGTTCGTTTTTCTATTGTCATAATTAACTTAATTCCAATTTACACAAAAAAATTAATCGATGTCTTTTTTAAAGACACATAGGGAAGCAAGGATGCTTGACTGAAAAGGGCAGGAGGGGCAGAATTTTTTCCAAGAGGGTGGCATTTTTGAGAAAGGGGCATGAGGGCGCTATCAAGATTAAAAAAGGGCAGGCATGGCGGCCCGCCCTTCAAAAAACGCCTAGAGTGAACACTGTAATTAAGGTTTGTGTAATAATTTTTTTTTTTTTAGTATTATATTTAGAATTAGTTTTAATTTTTATTTTGGTTTTATTTTTTAGAAATCGGGGTTTGCTGGAAGATTTAAAGGCTGTTAACAGAAAGAATTCTCAGCTCAAAGAAAGTTTGGAACATTCTGAGAGAAAATATAAAAGTGCCTTAGAAAAAGAAAGACAGTTGAAAGAAAAAAATAAAGAACTTGCACAACTTCTTAAAATTGAGAAAGATGAGGTATTTTTTGCATATCTTAGTTTAGTTTGTCTTTAAGTACTTGTTTTTTCGATACTTAGTATGTTACTTCTTTATGACCATTAGAAGACAAGATCTCCCTGTTTTTAATAATTGTGCAGTTTAAATTAACATCAAAGACTGCTAAAATACTTTTTACAAATGAAATGAAACAGATTTTCCTCACAGCAAATTCATGTTGAAATTCATTGTGATCACAAATGTTGCCATCTAATTTTTCCAGTCCCAACATATCAAGTAGCTGGACATCGCAAAAAAGAATGCTTTTAAGGAATTTAACCATTAATCTAAAAAAAAAATATGCAGCAAAATTACCAAAAGTGAACATGGTTTACTTTCAAATAGTTAAAACATTTTGTGATTAATAAGAAAATATAGGTTGAAATAGAAATAATAATTATATTTAATCTAATGAAAGAGTAATAAGGTGTTAAGGTCTAAAATGCTGATTTTGGATCAAAACCGGCAACTGTAGTTAGCTGATAATAATCAAATTCCTAAAAAACGAAGAAAAACTTGTTAAAATAGATAAATATTAATAAATCTGCAACAACAAAAAATAGTCACCAAAATTGGATTAATCGCTGCATCAAATTACCGATTTTGGAAATACTTGCATTATTATATGTTGACTATCAAATACATTATATGTGAATAAACAATTAGGAAAAAACAGGACATTGAAGCAAAAAAATTAGCTCTAATTCCGAAAGGAAACACACAAGATTATCTCCAAAGTCTAAAAGGTGCATAAAAATGCCTGTGGACGTTTGTTTGAACACGATCACGACTTTCTGTTATTATCAAGGCTTCTCACCCTCTACCTGACTTTCCTATCTTGGAGGAAAAAGTGATTAATTAATCTAAAAAGAATTTTCAGAATATTTTCTGAAAATTTCAGATGTGTTCTAAATTAGTGCAGCCATAGAAATATTTGGGTACTTAATGGCCTCAAATTGCAGTCAACTAGTCGCCAAGCTAAAGTTTGTCGCCATAATTGATTGTGTACTATTTCAAATTTTGCCACTTCCGAAATAAAATGTTTAAACAGTCATAAATATGATTTATGATCAGTTGGTTGGTTAAGAACGTTGCACTAGAGCTGCATAGTGGGCTATTGGCGATGGATCTGTGTATATCCAGGGTGGCAACATAACCGGGAAGTCAGGGAATTGTCATGGAATTTTTTTATTCTGGAAATGTCAGGGAAAATTACAAAAAATCAGGGAATTTTTCAAATTTGTTTAATTAAAACGGCAATTATTATTGTCTATTCTGATTTGTTTAGTCGTCAATATTTCCTTTTAGTTCCGATTTTAAAAAAAAAAAAAATCGTGGTCGAGTTAGCGCATGCGCAGTTTTGTTGTTGATAGATACATGAACCGCTGCTAGAGGGAGAAACGAAAGCAAAGTTGGACTTTGGACTGGAAAATGTGGGCTGGGTTTTCAAAGGAAACAAAACGAGCTCTTAAGTTAAAACAAAAGACGTATAAAATATTTAAAGAAACAGGTAGGGACACTGATGGTAAGGAGTATAAAAAAGCTAGAAGGGAGTTTAAGTATATCAGTAGAAAACAGAAATTAGCATTGGAGGAAAAACTTGCTAGGGATATCAACAATAATCCAAAGGGATTTTTTGCTTACGCCAGTGGAAACAATAAAGGAAATAATCATTTGGGACCACTCGAAGATTATCAAGGCAAATTAATTCAAGATGATGTAGGAATGGCTAATATTTTAAATGAATTTTTCATGGGAGTTTTTAATAAGGACTTCAAATCTGATTTCATGCAAATAGAGGATAATATGCGTCCGGTTATTAAGGAATGCAATTTTACTAGAGAAGAAGTAGTTTATCACTTAAGAAGTATTAAACCTTTTAAAGCACCAGGACCAGATGAAATTTACCCAAAAGTACTAGTGGAGTGTGCGGAAGAACTGGGAGATGTTGTACTAACTATTTTCAAATCGACGTATAATTCGGGTAATGTACCAATAGACTGGAAATTAGCAAATGTCACTCCGCTTTTTAAAAAAGGGGCAAAATGTGAACCTGGTAATTACAGACCGGTTAGTTTAACATCAGTGTTATGCAAGATTTTTGAAACATTAATAAAAAACAGCATCATATCATTTTTGGAATCAGAGAGCTTGCTGTCAGATAATCAGTATGGATTTAGGAAAGGAAGATCTTGTACAACAAATCTTTTAAAATTCTACGATAGGGTTACTGAAGAATTAGATAAAAGGAACAGTGTAGATGTAGTATACATTGATTTCCAGAAAGCATTTGATAAAGTTCCCCACGAGGCATTGCTGTTCAAGTTGGAAAGGTTAGGGATTGGGGGTGAAATTTTACAATGGATAAGGAATTGGTTAATTGGTAGGAGTCAGCGGGTGCAAATTAAAGGTAATTACTCTCAGTGGGCAGAAGTTAAAAGTGGAGTACCACAGGGTTCTGTGTTAGGTCCACTTTTATTTATTATTTTTATTGATGATATCAGTTGGGAGATTGGGAGCAAGGTCAGCATCTTTGCAGATGATTTAAAAATTATGAGGACTGTGAATTCTGGGGAACAAATAGAGCAATTACAAGGTGATTTAACAAAAATATCAGAATGGGCTGTTAAATGGGGTATGTCTTTTAATATCAGTAAATGTCAAGTGTTGCACATGGGTATCAAAAATAGTAAGGCTGCATATGTTTTACAGGGTGCAGAAATCAAAAATAGTGAGATTGTAAGCGATCTGGGTGTGTTGGTAAATGAGGATTTTAAAATGAGTCATCAATGTACAGTGGCTAGCAAAAAAGCTAATAGAATGTTGGGGTACATCAGGAAAAGTGTTTCATCAAAATCTAAGGATATTATCTTGCCATTGTACAGAGGTTTAGTAAGGCCACATCTTGAGTATGCTGTACAGTTCTGGTCACCATATCTTAAAAAAGACATTGCATTGTTAGAGAAAATTCAGCACAGGGCTACTAAAATGGTTCAAGGGTTCTCAGGCATGAATTATGAAGATAGATTAAGAAATTTGAATATGTATACTCTGGAAGAAAGAAGGGTTAGGGGAGATTTGATTCAACTATTCAAATTTATCAAACAAGGAGATGTGGAGGGTTTAGATTTTAATATGAGTGATAGAACGAGAGGTCATGGGTTTAAGTTAAACAAATCCCATTTTAATCGGGAAGGGAGAAAACACTATTTCTATAATAGGGTAATAGACAAATGGAACAACTTGCCAGTGAATATTGTTAATTGTAAAGGAGTAACGGATTTTAAGAAGAAGTTAGATATGCATTGGGGGATAGTTAAAAGGTACTAGATGGACCAACCTTGTTGGGCCTTGAGCCTGTTGTTGGTCGTCAATATTTGTATTTGTATTTGTATTTAAAAATTGTATTAGAAATATTTTTATTTTAAGTATGGATAGAACTCTTATGGCAAGATAAAAGATTGGATTTAAAGGCAGGTCGTAAGGACTTTGAACTTAATTTTAATATAAATAAATTATACCTTTTCTACTGCACCCTCTTCAAATGCAAATAAATTTTAAAGATTTTGAAGTTTTTTTCTGTCTATTTTATGGAAGCTTTTCGGATTTTATAATAGATTAAATATAAATTTTATCTTATTATATTTCAAAATAATGCTTCCATATCTTAGGAATTTAACAATTTTAAGAATTCCTGCAGTATCACAATTTGAATTATTCTTCGTTTTTGCTTAAAAATAGTACATTTTGGTTATTTTCTTTACTTTTTTTATTTAAAATTAATGATTAGATACCGTATATATTCGCGTATAAGCCGACCTCCTAATTTTAGAATAATTTTTTGTGCAAAATTGAAAATTCGCGTATAATCCGAGTTGTATTTTCGTACATGAAAAATTACGATTAAAATCGTCGAATGACATTTTAATTCTTAAAATAAATATTTAAGCCGAGAAATCGAAAATTTAAAAAAAGGGAGTTCAAGAAACGGCCTTTCTCGAAGTTTGCGACTATTCGTCGTGTATAAAAAATATATACCATTCGCGATGTTCTTGTCAGGAAAATCAGCAAATCCTCGAAAAAAGAGTGAAATTTTAATTAGAAAAATAAATATTTAAGCCTAGAAATTAAAAGTTTAAAGAAAGTGGCTGGAGAAACGGCCTTCCTCGAAGTTCGAGATGATTCATCGGGCTTAAAAGTATGTACCGCTCGCGATGTTCTGGTGTCTTTCAAACCTTCATCGGACTTCTTAAATTAAATCTCCCTTATTATCTAATAAAATATTTTAAACCACATACTTAAATACCAAAATGTGCAATTTCTAATTCTTAACATTGTTTTGTAAAGATTTAAAAACTTAGAAAACGTCAACTATTTTCTGTCAACATCGTTGACTACTGCCGCTATTAAATACGGATGAGTATTTTTTTTATCCATCTCGGAAGGAAATACTACTATTTTATGGATGAATATATACTTCGTATTATAATATTTAATTACGAAATAAGTTACTTGAAAGTAGAAGTTGAATTCGGCGATTAGCAACGTCCTGATTTTACCGCTTTAAAGCCAATTCCATCCAAAATACTAATAAAACAACTATTAATATCTGTACATAATATTATCAAGGAATTAAAAGCTGTTTGGGGGAAATAAATTTTGTTTAATTATTGCAATCGAGCAAGAAATACATTAACTTTAAAGTGATGTCATTCGCAACGCATGATGTCAACTTCTTAGTCTTCCATCCAAAATTCTATTAAAGTAACGTATACTAGCTTCATAAATTCTCAAACCAATGAAATATTTATCAAAATATATACTTTTTATTTAGTTAAACTGATTATTTATGTGAGTAGTGCAATTTTGCGTTACGATTACGCCGCGATACGCATAACGGTCTTCAGTCAGCACGTGACCCACATTCTCAATCGCGGAATGTATCGGCGTGTTTTAGAAGAATCCGCTTCATTTTAACTTCTTTCCTTTTCTCATTTTAGTCAAATTATATTATAAATTTTACTGACCCGCGTATAAGCCGACCCCCCTACTTTTTGATGAAAATTTTGACTTAAATTTCTCGTCTTATACGCGAGTATATACGGTACATTTTATTTAGTTAAACTGATGATTTGTCCGAGTAGTGCAATTTTGCGTTACAATTACGCTGCGATGCGCAGAACGGTCTTCAGTCAGCACATGTGACGCACATTCTCGATCTCGGATCGGGAAAATGTGTCGGCGCGTTTTTATAAGAATCCGCTTAATTTAGATATCTCTTCTTTTCCTATTTTAGGCAAATTACAAAAATAAATTTTACTGACCCGCGTATAAGCCGACTTCCCTACTTTTTGATGAACATTTTGACTGAAAATTTTCGGCTTATACTTGAGTATATACGGTAGATGAAATTTAAGTATAGGATTGTATAATTTTGTGTTTTATCCATAAATTATTATTTTAACTGAATATAAGTATTTTTCATTTAGAATGCAATATATTAATTAATGTAGCAAAGATACTGTGTTTGTTTTTATACAAAGTATGTATTATAACATTTATTTAACATAATTTCAAAGTCAGGGAAAATTTTTGAAACCATCAGGGAAGTCAGGGAACTTTTTTTTCAGGATTTTGTTGCCACCCTGATATTTCAAAAGAAAGACCCGGAAACACTGCCTCGTATTTCTGAACCATGGTCAAATGAGATTATTTACGATTGAACGATGTCCACTGCGCAATGGACTATCGATGACAGTTTAGAAATCATTTCGAAGGATTTCTATTGAGTTTGCATGATTGGATGAAATAATGTCGCATCTAAGCTGGAAGGAAAGCGGTTTGGAATTTATTTTGAAGGTTTGTGTTCGTTAATTAATGTTGCACTAGAGCTGCACATTGGGCTACCGTCGATGATTCGGGGCTTATTCTGAAAGAAAGACTCGGGAGCAATGCCTCGGATTTTTGAACAATGGTCAGATGACGAGGACATCATATGAGCTGGCATCCGACGCAACCTTAATAGGCTTCAGGGCATTGGATACTGATTAGATTAGGCACATTACTTAAAATAACAGCTGGTACCCCTCCGAGCAGTCGTTTGGGCTACCCATCCCCTCTGAGCAGTCTGTTTTGGCATCAGGCAATGGCACATTATTTTGAAAAATCAGCTGGTACCCCCTCCGAACATTCGTTTGGAGCTACTTATCCCCTCCTATTGTTATGTATATGTGGACACATATGATGAGTTGGGTACTAGTTCAGATGTTGTCGTCATTCGACCTGGTTACTGAACTATATAAGGAATGGAAAGTAAATTCCCAGTGGAGGAAAATTGACTTTACCATAACGTTCATATTGTATTTATATGCCAGTCATTGCATTAACATTATTGGACATCAATAACTTATTTTCATACATAAATTCCTTCCCATTCATAATTTTCAAAGTAAAAAGCTTCCCGAAACTGTCTTTCAACCACCTTGTTCTTTTCAAGAAAGACGACAAAAAGCGCATTTGTTATTAGTGTACTTTCCAGTTTTCATGTAGCTCAGTGCACTAAATCAATCAATCAACGGAAACGCGATCTTTCAGATCCAGGTTTTTTGTCTTTAGTAAAAATTTCTCCTGGCGGCTCAAATTTCCCCCAAACCTCCTTCGGACATTGGTGGAATGTAGTTATACTTATTTTGTTCATTCAAGTAATTGCTATATCACTCAACTTAATGTTTAGTGACTATTATTCATTTTAATTTAACTTGGTGTTTTATTCTTTTAGTCCAAGCGCCTGGCCTCTCAAATGCAGCAACAGAAAAAGACATATCAACATGAAATGCGGAAAAGTGAGAATAACATGAGCCAAATGAAATCCAGATTAAACCAGATGCTATCTGACAAAAATCCAAATAAAAAAATTGGTAAGCTTAGCTTATATATCTCTAAAAATAAACAATAATTTTAAAACATATGCTCTAATTTCTTCAGTATTTTATGTTTTTATAATTAGGTGTTATGAGACATTTTTTTTATATATTATTATAATTTTTTTTCTTCATATGCATGCAAAGTATATTAACATAACCATATAGTAAAACATTTTTTTTTAATATATAAAAAGTTATTTTTTATTAAAAAAAAATTTTTACAGATTTTTGTTATTTACAAAAGAATTTTTTTAAATGTTACTAATTTTACTGGTTAACATTTTTTTAAAAATACTTAAAATATATAATCTGTAAAGACAAATTATAGTAATATATTTGAAAATACAATGTTGTAAATTTGGAGCTGTTCCTTCAAATAAATTTGAACTTACACTAACTTGATAAAAGTCATCACTAAGAAAAATGAGTTCAAAGTTACATATTGAGCAATCTTTTACCAAAACTTCATATTGACTCACAAAAAAATTATGCTATTTAGCCTAGAAACAATGTTTTGGTGTTGTTAAATTAAATAAAATGAATTTTTAAAAATAAAATGAATTTTTTTTAAGCATTAATACATTTTTGATGATTTTTGTGCCACATACTCCCTTAACATTATAGCATCCCATACTCTTCTTTTCTTAAAACAAAAAGTGCCTAATAGCTAAGGTGACCATAATGTCCAGATAGTCCTGATTTCAAGCTCACTCGAACTCTGTGCTTGTGTTAGGAAAGAACAGAGTGGCAACATAACCTGGTAATCAGTCAATTATCATGGAATTTTTTAATTCTGAAAATATCAGTGAAATGTCAAGGAATATTTCAAAATTTCACAAAAAAAATTTGGGAAATTTTTAAATTTGGATCACTAAGATAGCAATTATTATCATCTGTTCTGTATATTTTGCATACATATGTTCTTTTAGTTCTGAAAAAGAATAATTAAAAAAAAGCTGGAGCATGGGCAGTTTGGTTGTTGATAGAAAGGTGAACTACTGCTGGAAAGAGAAACAAAAACAAAGCACTTTGGATTGCAAACAAAATGTTCACTGCTAATGAATATGTGATTTATAACATGAAACTTATAAAACATTAAAATTATCTACAAAAGAAATAAGCTTTGCAGAAAGGAGTGTTTTTTTTTTTTTGGTAGGGAATCTTTTAAATGTTTTCTGAGTATAAAAAATTAACTTGTTACCTTTTAACCTACTCTGTCATAATGTTAATACTAGAAAAACACTATTTTTTAATTATACTTTCATGATTATCAAAAAAAATATTAAAGTCTGAATGTCATCATTTTAGGTTAATTTTTTTCAAAGAAATTTGTTTTGCAAGCAATATATGTCAATAAGTTAAAATTCAAAGTTTAACTTATGTAATTAAATTTGCTTTAAACATAAAATTTGTATTTAAAATAAAAACCCAGATTTAATCATATGTTTGCATTCTATTTCTAATTTCTAAAACTAATATTTCAAGATCCCTAATTAACTATTTTGTTTTAATTTTCAGCAAATATCACCTCCCCACATTTATTGCAAAGAAATTCCAATCAGCGAGGGAAGTGGCAGACAGGTTCAGTTGCTAAGTCGTATGTATGCTTTAAAATTATGTCTTAACAACCTACATTAATGCTCTGTATTTATATAGAAATAATAACTTTTTATTGTTAAGATTATACAATGTAAACTTATCTTTAAATAATTTTGACTCTAACTAATCCTTTAAAACATGAAATTGATTTTTTTAATTGCCAATAATATTGTTTAAATTTATTCTAAAAGTACTGGTTAATTATTTCTGAGTAATAATTTTAAATATACTTTTGCTTTAATAAAAGTACATGCGTTCGTTTTTGCAATTTCGAATTTTTCATAACTAAAGGGATTTAATTTTTAAACCTACAGTTTGTTGTGATTATTTGTATGTATAAAATTATAAGAACTTGTCTGTACTGTAAAAGAGTTGGATCATTTTATAATGAAAATATATTCTTTCATCCCAAATGTGGTCAATATAGAGTTTTGCAGACATAAGCTAATTTTATGTTTCTTGAGTGCTTTTGATGAATATGATATTTAACTGCCTTATTAATGTATGCAATCCTCAAAATCTAAAATGTTAATGTTTTTGATAATGTTCCTAGAACAAGATTTGAGTAAAAATATTTACATATCAGGTTGTTTTTAAGATCCTGATTGTCAGTACAAATTATGTAATTAAACTTTAATTTTATTATATATATATTATGTTTAACAGCTTTGTAAATAGATATTTCAATATATTCCCTTGAAAAGTGTTTTTCGTGCTACTCTAATCATTAATTACTTTGCAATAAAATCACCTGAATTTTCATTTACATACTTGTATTTCAATAAATTTACAACAAGTATTTTTTAACAGCATTCATATCTACTAATGTTTAAATTGGAAATATATCTTGCCTAAATTATGAATAAAATTAATCCAAATATAAGTCTATCATCTTTTGAATTTGGTTTTATATATTAAATTAAAGTTTCACAAAGTTAATCTTCTCCATAATTCTTGTGACTATACTTACTCACTTTTTTTTAATGTTTTTTTTTTTCCAAATGTTATTTTATCTTGTATATAAGAGAGTTGTGTATTATTTATTAAAAAAAAAAATAATGGTGTACCCAATTTTTTAAAAATTCATATTTAATTTTTTATTTACATAACTATATACAATTTTCTTGTGTTATTTTATACTTGTTCGTGGGCCAAAGCTAGTCGTAGCATTTAACTAATAATTAAATCTACTATTAATCTGACCAAACGGATCTGACCAAAGTTAGCTAAACAACATTCAATCTCTAAACTTTTTGTTTGTCAGATATGTTTTAATATAACCAATTGGATATTTTAAATATATTATTTTTAATCATAGTTGTTGCATATCATAATAACCCTTAACTATTAAATTTACATTTATATATATATTATTTTCAGAAATTTTGAGGAAATGTATAATTCTGTGATATCTAGTTACGAAACTCGCAGTCAAGAAATGATAAAAGAAATATCCACATTTCAGAGTTGTTTGGAATTTATCCAGTCTCAAATGCTCGAAACTATATTTCGACTAAAGGTATTGTCATTTTTTATATACTTAAAGGAACCTTACTTAAGGAATAAATATATATATATATTATTAAGTTTCCTATAAAGAACATTAACATATTTTCATAGACTATTATTACATTTGACAGTTCATGTTAAGTAAAACAGAAAATTATATGACTTAAGAAAAAAAAAATTACAAATATTTTTAAGTCTGAATTGATTACACATTATTGATATTCTTGTTTTAAAAAACTTTTTCAAGAAAGCCTTTTTTAAATTGAAAATAAAAAATTAGTTATAAAACAACTAGCATATATTTGTATGTATAACTTCTTATCGATAAAAGTTATGTTTTATTCCTTGGTTGTTGTTTTTTAATAATTCTTTATTTAAATAGAAACTGTAAATATTTTTATCTAAATTTATAAATATTTATTTAATATTCAGTATTTTTATTTGTTTTTAGAATAACTATATTAACCAGACTTCTATGATGACCTTAGTAAAGTGGCATACACACTAATCTTTTCTGACTCATTCTATTTTTCATCTGATTTTATTGTTATTAATATCAAACTACAGCCACTCATAATAGCTATAAAAACAGTTCTATCGAAAAGAGTTGTAAACAAATGTATTATGTTTTCATTATTGCCAGCATCCTCTATTGTGAATACACATTTACAATTTAAATACGCACTTTGATGCCTTAGTGCCCATCTGTGTAAATGCAATTCACTAAATTTGTTAAGACGGATATTTGAAAATTTGGAACATTATTATACAGAATAAAAAACAGCAGTTCTCAGGGGGGTTTCTGTCAATTAAAAAATAACATTTGAGTACCCGAAAAAACTCTTAACCTCAAATTCACCAAAATATGTATTTAAGACTTATTGCATTAACTTAATGGCTGTATTTTGTATTAATTGATAATTAGGTTGAAGGAGATGGTGACAATAAGTGGTCTCCTGCTTTAACCCCCTTGCAAGTATTATGGAATGGAACAAACTTACAGCAAGGCTTAGAAGAGAGATTTGCACACCTGCTCGGAATAATAAAAGATTGTGGTGAGTCAATGTAATTTTATTTGTACATGTAATATACATAGAGAAACATAAGGTTTCTCAACCATCCAATATTATTATTTTACTGGAAAGTGTTGCATTATCTATTGAGAAGTATTCAGACTTAATTCTTAAGCATTTCATCAGTCTTCTAGGAATTTTTAATGATCATATTTATAATTTATCATGTAAACAGAACACTTTTCAATCAATAATTTTGCTTCAGATCTAATACGAATCCCAAATATAAAATTTTATACTAGTTGTATTCTTTTTTGTAATTGAAAAATATTGTGAAACAGCTTATAAGGTTACTCTTTGTAAAATGTTGTGCATTTGTTTTTTAGCTTTTCAAAGAGGCGATTGCAGTATAAAAAAGACTGACACTGAAGATTGCTCATTAATTTCCAGAGTATCTCAAAGTACAGAAATCGGACAGGATTGCAAATCACCAGAACCGGTATGAAAATTATTGAATTAGTAGATATATTAACATCACAGAAATATTATCACAAATAACATCAATATCTGATAATAACTATCATCAATATATGATATAACATCAATTTCTGATAATATTTCATCAACAGAAATATTATCAGAAATAACATCACAGTTATTTTTTATAGATCCCTAACAAAATTCTAGACTTAGTAATTACCTTTTGCAAAATTTTATCTAAAAGAAATGTTCCTCCTAAATTAAATGTTTAAAAATGAGTTATGTAACCCTTTGCACTCCAAGAACTCTTTGTGTTTTCCGTTCTTTCTACGAAACAGTTATTCATCCTTATGTTCTTTTCCCTAAAATTTTTTATGCTTATTGAAAAAAGAAACCTAATCTGTTTTGGATCTGCAAAAGAACGAGTTGTAAAAGATATCAATCTTTTTTAAACACAAGATCGTGCTGTTCTTGTTTATTTTAAAGAACAGGGAACCAAAAGAACAAATTGTTATGTTGTCG
Organism: Troglohyphantes excavatus; assembly: GCA_963932185.1. Classification (NCBI taxonomy): domain Eukaryota; kingdom Metazoa; phylum Arthropoda; class Arachnida; order Araneae; family Linyphiidae; genus Troglohyphantes; species Troglohyphantes excavatus. Next base: position 29,110,046 of record OZ010673.1, on the reverse strand, counting down.
CCTGAGAAGACTGCAAAGGATTAAAATATATTCAACTAGTGAATTGCAAGTGGAACTGACAAAAATCACTTTCAAAGATAGTTTTTTCAATAGCAGCAATCTTGTAAAAAAATAATGGGTTGCTTTCCTTTGAACATCCACTATTTGTCGCCAAGGTAAAAGTTTTCATGGCATTTAGGTTCACTTAATGAAATCGAGCCATTATAAGTGAAACATATACTTTTTACTGCTCTTTATCTATGTAAATAAATCAAGCAGAGCTATACAATTTTGAGGGAAGGCACATATGTACTTAAAACTTTCATCTACATCAAAATGAGTTTTGTTTTTTTTTTTCAAAATTATACTTAACCCCTTCTTTCATTTGCCCCTTCAATTGATAGCTAGTATACAACTCAAATTAAAAATATACACATATTTTTACTTTTTATAGCAAAAACTAAGTCGAATTAGAATATACTTAATATGTAATACTATTAAAATGAGTACTTGTTGTAGAGATTAATTTTAGCTGTTATTGGAGTTAAAGGTTTTCTTAGGCAATGGTGTTCTGATAAATATAAAAAGCAATTAGTTCAAAATGTTATACAAGTTACAGCTTATTTTTTCAAGTACTAATCCTTTGCCAATATCAATTTTTAAATTTATTTCAATTCAAACAGGCAGTTTCTATTGAAAGGAAGAACCAAGAATCCCAAAAAAATCATTTACAGTCAAGCTCTTGTCCATCTGCAGAAGAACTTGAAGTCGAAAAAGAAAAACTGAAAAAAGAGAAGTCTGAGCTTTCTGCTATAATTTCACTTATTGAGAAAGAAGTAAGTTTAATTTCATTTTCTGCTATTACCATATGTAGTTTATTCCTTTAGCAGAACTTTTTCATTGTGCATTTTAAAACTTTTATTTTTACAATGTGTAAAATTAAATTATGATAATCAATTTACTACAATGCAGTCTTTTTAGATTACTTTCAGTTAAATAGTTTGGACTTTTAATAAACTTGTTAACTGTTATGTTCTCACGCTAGTCTAAAGTGCATATATTAAGCCAATTTGAGTATTTTCTGCCAGACTTGTAAACAAAATTTTATTGTCTCGCAATGCTCTAATGCAGCAAAATTGTTATAACATTAATAAATAGTTTTACTTAAATTCTGAATTATTTAAGTTTTTAAAGAATTATGATGATATCTTGTATAAGTGTACAGATTTATAAATATTTTAGTGTACATATTGATAAATATTTTAGTGTTAATGTGTTCTGTGTGTGGAAAAAATATGCCTTGTTTTCTCCAAAGCTGTGTATTCATTGTTTGTAGCTAATTTTTTTTTTTAACACTTTAATAATTTAGCCAATGTTCAGAACTTACGTACTTGAATTAGTTTTTAAAGCACTAATAGTCTTATAAATAATATTGATATTTTGTGTTATCTTGATCAGCAATACTTAGTCACCGAGTAACCAATGATCAATGCCCATATGACTTTGTAGAATACAACACACTAGTTGAATTGGTATTTAAATTAAAGTACATGAAATAATTTAAGTTTGATTATATTGAAGATATTTCTATTTCAAATTTTTTATCTAAATGTACAATTACCAACTTGTACCGCATTGAATTGTTGTACCTCACTATAGAAAATTTTCAATTTTGGCCAAATATATATAGATCATTATTTTTTTATATAACACTAAATATATTTCATTAACTTTAAATGACGATTTTTTTTATATGTATACCCCATTGAAACACCTTGATCTCCCACAATCCCATACCGAGATCTCATTAAACAAATGTACTTTTTAAATATTCAAATTTTTTTCAAAATTAAATTTTTAAAAATATAAACTTTTTCCTTAATTTGAACTTAAACGAATATTTAACATATTCGTAGAACCCTAACTTTACAGATTCAAGAATCATACTTCATTTTGTTTCGATAAGCATTTTTTTTAATGATTTTTTCAAACTATAACTTGCAAAAAAAATTAATGTAATTAAGTTTTTTACTTTTTAATAATAGCAGTTTTATATAATGATAATAGTATATATTAAGTGAAACAGTTGAAGCTTGGCATTTTTCAGTAACTCATAATTTTTATTCAAATGTACAATTCATATAATTTTTATAATTGTTTTTAATATAAAAAAATCCAAAGTGTTTTTTTTTTTGTCCATGAATTTAAAAAGAGAAATATGTACCAATTTAAAAAGTAATATTTACTTCTGGGATTTTATATTGATGCGAAACAAATTAAATTTACTTATTTAAGAATACTAAAATCCGTATTAAATTCTTATTACGATTAAGCAACATTTGTTTTACATTTTCTTTCAGAAATCAGAGCTGGAAGTTCGTAAATTGGATGCTATTAAAATGGCCCTTCACCGGGAGGTTCCCAAATCTCAGTGGCATCAGAATCTCAACATTTTGCCATCCTTTTCTGTGATACAAACCAACAGTGGCGTAACTGCAGTACCTTCTGCCAAACAGCTTGGAAAATGTTTAAGTGCACCAGATCAACAAATTCAGTAAGTACTAAGTATTTGAACTATTTAGTTAGCCAACCAGATGTAATTCCTGCCACTTGTATTCATTTGAACCTTTTTGTACAGCTCTATTAGCTTATGTTTCTTCTGTTAGTATAGTTCTTTTATTAGCTTATAAAAGAACTATACTAATTTTTTTAACCATCAAGAATCCCAAAACCCTTAAAAAACATTATTTTGCTTTTTTTTTTAAATATTTGTTAAATGACTGTTAATATGCCATCTGCAATTTTTAAAAATGTTATTTTTCATGTTTGATGCAAATTAATATACAAACTTTTGTAATGACGCATAGAATTATTTATTAAAATTTGCCATTAAAAATTATTACATGAATTGGATTTTTGACATTTGGTTTGGTATACATGCATAACAGCATAATTAAAACAAGTTCCCGCATTCAAGTCTTGTAAATGTAATATTCATGTTGTTGCTTATGTTCAGAATTAAACTATGCATGCTCCTAGAAGAACAATTATTTTCTGGAAATGTCAAGGAATTTTTCTAAATATTTAGATCTCTATTACAGGGTGGTAACATAACCTGGAAATCAGGGAATTGTCTTGGATATTTTTTATTCCAAAAAAGTCGAAATTTCACAAAATCAGGGAATTTTTAAATTTGGATCATTAAAACGGCAATTATCCTCCATTATGCACTCTATTCTGGGTAATTTAGTTGTCAATATTTCCTTTTAGTTCTTAAAAAGAATTTTTTTTTAAAAGTATGGTTATGCACATTTTTCATATTTTCAGTTTTATTTCTGTAAAAACGTGAACCACTGCTGAGGGAGCAGCAAAAGCAAAGTACATTGGATCTTGAAACTGTGAGCAACATGTGAGGGGCTAATGAATGTGATTTATTGATGATTGGAAATATTAAGCATATAAAACATTTAAAATTATCTCCAAAAGAAATATTTGGAAAAATTTGCATTCTCTGCTTACAGAGAACATGATTAATTACTATTATGCCTGCCAGAATTGTATAATTTGTGTATCCATAAATTTTTATTTTAACTGACAATAAGTATTGCTTATAAATTTTTATTTATAATGCAGTAAATTTATTGTATTGTAGCATGGATACTTTGTTTTTATACAAAGCATATATTTCAACGTTTTTTAATGTAATTTTTAAAGTCAGGGAAATTTTGTGACACCATCATGGAAGTCGGGGAACTTTTTTTCCAGAATTTTGTTACCACCCTGTATTATATTCCATTCATTTTCTTAGTATAATTTCTATAAATTTGTAAAAAATTTCATTTTTTTTATGCTTTACTATGTCATTATTTAAAGCCACTTCATGTTTGGATGGGCTTTTAAAAAATAAGATGTTTTTTATTCTAGATATTTTTGAAAACCTACTGCAAAAGTAAAAACAAATTATTTTAATTTTAAGTTGCAACCCTGTATAAAGTAAAATTACCTTATATTCAAATAGAATTAAATAGATAAGGAAATTTGTGTGACATATAAAAGATTTGGAAACTTCCCAATGTCAATTAGTACAAATGATTGTTAATTTTTCAGTTATTTTGTTTAAGGTTTTATATTTTTAATTTTAGATCTTTGGCCCCACTTTGGAGAACTGAGGCTTCCAAACCAAATACAGAAGAGTTATCCGAATCCGTCCCACTCGTATCACCACACGACTCTCCACCCATTGTAGTTGAAGCTCAAAAAGAAACTGATTCTGGCCTCCCAAAATGGGCCATTGCAGCCATACATACTCCACCACTGTCCACCGAGGCACAACCATTAGAAACTGAAATGTCATTTTCTAACAGCTTGTCTAACGAGGAACTCAACCTGTCCACGGTATCATCCTCTGAAGAGCAGAACTTGGCACTACTTAGTTCCGCAATGGAAGATATCGAAAGCAGGCGAAAACAGGTCTCACCTTAAATTTTGTGTGTTTATTTATTTCGATTTATTTTTTTGGTTTCTTTTAGTGATGTGATTTTACTTGTTCTATTTTAAACTGTGACATGAATTTGTATAATAATCATATTTCGTCTATGGATGTGAAATTTTAATTGTTCATGTAATGTGTACAATTTAATAATTTATTCGATAGAGCTTTGGAGTAATTTTAATAAAAGACTATTTTTAAAATATTCTTCCATTAAATTTTTTACATCCATCATCAAATTATGGGACAAAGTATTGTGTTAAGCAGAGATACACAAGTAAATAAGTAATATAAAAAACTGATTCAAAAATAAATTGGTAGCATTTAAAGGAATAAGAGCATTTTTTTTAAACTATAGCATTAATCTAAATAAATTTTGTGGTATTATAGCATATTAATGCTTCTTAAGTGTAAATTCAATTGAATTACTAAAATCCCTTGTTTTAACCACAATTGCTTTTTTTTTGTATTGAAGTGAAACATTTGAATTTTTTTGTGATATTGCAACATATTAATGTATTCCTAGAATAATTTTAATTAGCTTACAATGATTTAACCATAATTGATTTTCTTAACATTGAAATGAAAGATTTTCTATTTTAGTGTTAAGATTTTTTTTTTTTACAAAAAATTCAATTTGCTGTGAAATCTTTTCTTAATGTCAACTAAATTGAATTATCCATAATTAAAAAATTCTGCTCAAAATTTGTTTAAGGTGTGGAATCTCTTTGATTCAATTAGTAATCGAACTCAGTATCTGGCCATTTTAATTTTTTTAAAAAATACCCGGATCCTGCAGCATATAGTTTATTATTAAGTAGAAAGATTTAAAACATGTTTAATACTGATAAGTATGAGTTGATAATAGATATTATCGGCTTAAAAGTAAAATGTGCATTTATTGAAAGTCTCCATTGAACAATAATGTTATTATTACAGAAATGGTGAGTATTTCATTAGAAAAGTAACTTGTCACAGAAAGCTTTAAACATGAATTTTTTTTTATTGTAATTCTATTGTTCTACATTAATAATTATATTGTATTAAAAGACACTTCAAAAAAATTAAAATTTTATGAAATTAATATTCCATAATTCACAAACCATTTTTTTATAGAAAAAAAAAGGCAGATTTCATATTTATTGATAAAAGCGGATAGCGCATTGTACTTGCTTATACTATGGTAAAGAAGATGTCAATGCACTTTATCTCTAAAAGAAATGTAAATTGTGAAAATGCTTACTTAAAATAACAAGAAATCAAAAGATGTCGGTCAAAAATGTTGATTACCAATCTTCACAAAATATTTTTTTATGCAGATTTTTCTAGATAAAAAAAATCAAAGTGTGATTTATGTACCTTTTCAACCTTATCAAATCCCAGACTTATAAATTGATTATTTACGTATTTTAGCTATTCTACATTTTGTATTGAAACTTAATCTGATACACAACGGAGAATCACACAAGCGAAAGCTTCGAATGTTTATTTATACACTAACAAATAACAGAGAAATATTACTTATACTCAACTTTTAAAAATTTGCAATAGAAAGACAAGATATAACTTAATTTTTCAAATATCGGAGTTCAACAGTTTAGTACTGATGAGTAACTGTGAAAAGCAATGCATAAACCTACACAAACCCTTCTTCCCATAAGAAAATGGAAGTTTCGATGGTTGTAATGAACAAATGCATTTTACTTTTCCACTTGATTGGATGGATTTGACTAATTCTCACTACCTACAATAGAAAAAGTTTGTTGTTATTCTCACATTAGTAATTGTTATTCACATATGGTATTATTAATTACCATAATATATTTATACTTCAGCAGTAAACGATCACAAAATTTTCTGTATAACATCATTTGGATATTTATAAAGCATAATTTCAGGACAACTTATTTTGCCAAATAGTATTTACAAGAGTTTTAATTTGGGCCTAAACAAAATGTTACATTTTTATTCGCATATTTTTATTAAGAAATTCATATATTTAAAAAATAATCAGATTTACCTTTATAAATTATACCTGTGGCATGTGTTACCAACTTAAACTGTTGTATATCACTTCTTCCAGTGTAAATGTATTGAAAATCTAAATTGGTGTTGCAACAGTCCCCCTCGAGTTATGTTTAGATGCCATTTTATTTACAGAATAATAATGGAATCAGAAATCAAAAGTAGAAGAATCGGTATCAAAATATTTAAAGATTATTTCAGAAGACCGCCAGAAATCTCCAATTGTAGAGATATTTTATTAGACCTCCTTCCATTGAGAGACAACAAATCTCGATTTGGCATATTTAAAAAAAAATACACCAAACTGATAGTTACTTCACATATCTCGTGGAAGCTCAAAATAAAGCTGGTCGAAAGAATACAATGGAATACATTGCAACTTTTTTTCAATTCGTCCGTTAAGACTACAGATAGTCATTGTTTTACACAGCACTGATGAAGAACTGCTCTGACGTCTGTGGGAATGCTGTCTGCTTTCTTGTGAGGGTGACCTGAGTCTTTTTGTGAAGAAGATCTTGCCTCAGCCTCTTGACTTCGAATTCTGCTTGTGCTCTGAGCTGCAAAAGACAGAAATTCAATAATTATTCTCATTTTAATATCTTAATGTAGTACAAAAAAATCCCTAGTTAATCATAGTTTGTCATTTTGGATGTCTTTTTTCAACATTTTATGGGTTTGGCATGCATTAAAATATTAATAACTGGTAATATATTGTTCAACTATTTAGTGAAACATCAGCATTTTGAGCTGGTATTTTACGGAATCCAAACATGAATAATTAAATTTTTCCTGCGATTTTTTCTCAAATTATGCAGTTTGGATGCATTTTAAAAAGATCTGATTGGCTTGGGAAGGTATCTTGATATCAATTGCTAAAAAATAATGAAAAGTTTGCAGAATATCCGCATTTTGGCGCAGTGGTTTCTGTGAAATTCAAATATGAAAAATGTCAGTTTTCCAACGAATTTTGGGAAGTTTTGTCATTTGAATGCCGCTTCTGAAATCTGATTGGGTTTGGAAAATGTTGGAATGTCCGCAGACAATCAATACCAAGAAGTTATGCAGAAATCGTCAATCAAAATCAAAGATGAAAAAAATTAGTAAAGAATAAATATTTAGTTTTCTTTAAATTTTTTGCAATTTTTTTTTTCTTCTTTCTCTGCTTGTGTTAATTTTTACAGAGAGATTTCTTTCATCATGTCTTCAACAAGTAATAATTTAGTATTAAAAAGTATCACTATTTTGGTTTTAAAAAATATTATACCTTTTGGCTTTTTGATTTTACTTAAATTTAAAAAAAACAAAGAAATTCCTTGTCAATTCTTTCAAATTAAATTGCTAGCATTGTTAAACTATTATTCACATTTTTAAAAACAAGACATATCTTAGTTGATTCGTTTTCAATAATAGAAAAAAAGCAAAACATCATTTACAAAAAAAAATAGACATTTTGCAACTCTATGCTTTCTATTCTATACCTCTTGAAATATTACAGCGATTTCATACTAGAGTTATTACAATAGTTTAGAATTTCTCTCAAGATTTACCTTGGTTTCTGCATTAAGTCGAATCGTTACTGACTGTAGACGCCCTTTTAAGTCTTCCACCTCTTGCAAGTGTCGCATTATCATAATTTTATAACTTGTCTGAAAAAATGCATAATAAAAATCTACGGTTAGGCAAATCCAAGATATATGAAAAACGAAACACAAATAATATATTAAGATCTATAGAAACCTTTTTAAGTTTGAAGCGCTTCCTCCTTTCCTACGTGATCACAAAAAAACATATATATTAATATTTCTCAGGTTCGTCATAATTTTAGCCTTTTAATAAGAATCATAAATGTATATGTATTTCCCCTTCAGTGTCCATAAATTTTGAATTGATAAAAATACTTCCTGCCCGATGTTTCCCACGTTTGGAAATATAATTTGAACTCTCGCCTCATATAACCATCTTTACAATATCGACGTGTCAGAGAGCTAGATTCTGTTTGTGGATTGCATTGTTATCAAAGGTGGTTCAAGAAGTTTTTTTAGCATTAGTTAGATAACCAGTCCTCATTCCTTTTCCACAAAGTAACATTGTGTACCAATCAGACAACCTGGTCATATATTTTAAATGCTTAAATTAACTTTCTAAAAATAATACAGGATGGTCACAAACTGTTGACGGATGATCATTATTTGGTTACATCACATTTAACGGTATTAGTATTATAAAAAAAATACCCAACTACTTATTTTATATTATAAACAATGGACTTGTAAAAATAAAGCGAACTAATTGAGTAAAATAATGTTATATTATACCAATATAGCTAAATGTAATACAGCCAAACATGACAATTTGTCACCACTGTGTATTTTACACTTGCCAATTTCCTTGATAGGTTAGTCTAAAGCGCGCTTTATCCGTGAGAGTTATTTACTGTGTGGGAGAAAATAAATTATTCTAAGACGATTTTGTTATCGAGAAGCATGGCTTTGGCCCTTCCAAGGTCACGGCAATCGGATGATAGCATGAAGCTGTGACACTTTGTCAGGGGGAGTGTACAAGAAGTGTGACATCACATGCATCGCCTAAAAAACATTGTCCTAAATCCTCACATTCACCTTTGAGGGTCAGCGAGTTAAAGTTGTAAAATTTCAAATACCATCTATAACTTATCGCTTTGTTTCTGAACTGCCAGTATATGTATGTACAATTTATTATGTGCTAGTTTGATATTATTGGTAAGAGAAGTGACACAAGGGGTGCAAGGGTATAGTGAAGTGTGACATAGACGGGTTGAGGGGGTTAAAAATATCGTAAAGGTGTGACATTTTAGACAACCTCTTTTTATGCTAAGAAGATTTTATATAAACTAGATTACACTCTATGAAATGTGCAAACATTTTACGATATAATATAACAAACCTTTCAGTTAACCTTTTTGACATTCAAATTTAGCGTCCCAAGAGTCCCTCCATTATTCAGATTATTTTACACTCATTCCCGTTTCTCACAGAAATACATTTATGAACTACAATACAAAACAAATATTTCTTTAAGTTGCTCTCGGAGAGAATTGAGGAGGTCAGCAATCGGGTTGTACCTTCTTGGAGGGCTTGTGAGGCTTTGAGTCGGGGTCCACCTTGACGCTGACCAGCATGTCTTTAACAAGCTTCTCGAGCTCCTGCCTCAACTTGGCGCAGTGGTCCTCGAGTCGAGGGGTGGACTTCTTCACGTCCTGGTAGCGCTTCCTCCACTCCTCGCGTGCTGGAACAAGACCTGACACTCACATACAAAACAGTTTTATAACACCGTGTCAAAAAAAACTTTTATTTTATCCTTAATATTCTATTGTCATAAATGAAAAGATACTAACTCCAATTATTATTATTTTTTACTTCTCCGATTTTTCCTTAAGACATACACTTTTGTATAACATTAAATTTCCATAAAATATAATTGTAAGATATAGTGATATTTATTTTGGCCTTAAAGGCGGTTTTTAGAGAGTTTGTGTCCCTATATGACAATTAAGTGCTAAAAAGGCCTTAGATCCATGATGAGTTGTACATAGAAAAACATGGTGAACTTGGTTAAAGAAAAGAAACTATCACCAAAATAAAATTTTAAACATGCAAGCAACTACTTTACACAATAAAATCCTTTTAAGTATCAAATTTGATGAAGTTGATAAATTTGGTTTTCCTTGTTTCCTGTAAAGTTCTGCTTTCTAGAGTTTAGGGCTTTCTTTTTTTTATGACGACAGTATTGTAGTACATACATTGGCTGCCACTAGATACAAGTCCAAAAACAGAATTCCGATATAAAAATGTTTTTAGCTACTCGTCTTGGCTATAATGTTAAGTGAAATGATACTCAACTTATTATTGAGCAACCTATTGAGTTTAGGGGCCACATCACTCGCTAACAAATGATATATCTATCTGCCTAGTAATGGAAAATGGTATTAGTTTAATTTCAGTTTTGCGTGACGTAGACCAGGATATACCGAAAGGACTTCATATAACGTGGTCTATCATGAGTAACTGTGGCGTGCCATGGGGAAAGGGGGGGGGGGGGGGTTCTATGTGGGTAGAATAAATGATGAAATTTGATGTACAAACTTTAATATAAGTCATAATCTTTGTAGTGGAAAGTTCGGTAAAATACACAGAATAAAAATTTTAATGACCGTTATTTAACTGCAATAAATTTATCGAGACGTAACATGGGATAAGAAGAAAAGGGCATAAAAGATTTATTTTAAAATAGCGCGTCGTTACAAATGAACGCTCCCTAACAATGAATGCAATCGTCAAATTGAAAGCGAGACCTCGGTGCTCACCTCTGTCTTTAGACGAGGCCTTCCTCCTCTGGAGGTCCCGAACCTTCTGCATGAGGGCGTCCCTCTTCAGTTCCCGCAGCCTCCTCTCCGCCCTCGCCTCTTCCGAGTTCGTCTGCAGCTGTTGCACTGCACAAAAGATCACGATTATCTTTTTAATTAGAGTATTATCATCGATTTGTGAAGTCATCTCTGTTAATTATGAGGAGCTATCCCCATTGCAGTCTCTATCAATGTAGGATAATCCATAAACTCCCAATAGTATGAAGTGTTGGTTTTTAATATATTAAAATTAAGCGAATGCTTTAATGATGTAAGTGTATATTTTATTCTACGTAATTCGACAATTCTTATATGTATATTGCTACGTGTATGAATTTTGTTTTTCAAAATTGTTTTAAAAAGGGTATTTTTTAGTTAAAAATTATTCTAATGGTAAGGCTATTTGAGTTTAAATTAAAACGTATTTCATGCTTCTATGTTTATAAACTTTTAAAAATATGGCTAAAAATTTGCCATTTGATCAAAATACCAGGTCCAGATACGAATTAATGCTGTATTGTATTACAATTATTGTGATGTAAGTAATTACAAGAATTCAGGTGAAATATATTTTTTGCAACCTGCATTTTTCAAAATAGACTTGATGTAAAATTAATGAAAATATTTTTATGTATTCTTAATTAAGCTCGTTAGGTATATAATATATTTATAATTGGATGCTACGTGAATCGTTTTCTACAACAAATATTTCGAAATACATCGTAATAATTAATGAATATAAATAGTTTAAAAGTAACACCAACTAATAATATAACATTTAAAAAAAATTCTACAGTAAAAATGCTCGATTTCAAAGGAAACCAAGCAATGAAGAACATGCAAAATCAAGATAAATTCATCGTTATCTTACATGCACACTGACCATGCCCCAAATCTTAGTTTTTAAAATATTTAAGTCAGTCTACATTTATTAAAATTTCTATGAACTACTAAACTAAGCAAGTATATACAGGCTACTACTCTACTAGCCAGGCTCTATTCTATTTGCAGTCAAACACAAATGGTCCATGCTTTCCATAATTCCTAACAAATCTTACTTTCTGGGGACTTGTAGAAGCTCGAACTTCTCGGCATAGGAGTTGAGGCTCGAATCGGTTTTAAATATTCCTCCTCGTCTTTAACATCGGAATTGCCCAGTGCCTCGATACTGTTGTTGTCTTCTTCAGAAGCTACCAGCTCCCCACTATGGAAGCCTTCGTCATAGTGGTCTCTTCCATTCTCTTCCGAATTTTTCAAAGATTCCCCTTCACCTTGAAGCATTTTAATGGGATCAATGATAATATCTTCATCTTCCATTTTCGAATGCATGTTATCCAGCATGAACTGGCATTTCTTCAAGCTGTCATTGCGGTCTTCGGTAGTTTTCGTTAGTTCCCCTGCATCTTCCCTTTGTTGGCAATCGCAGACATCAGCATAGCTTTCGATTGAAAGAACTTCCTTTAAAAGTTCTTGACGGTCATCACCTGGAACATTCACTTCGGCGACAGTTTCGAACGCAGCTTTACGTGCATCATCATTATGAACCTCATCGCGTGAATTTATCTTTGGTATCGGATCTGTTTCTTTGTTATTTAAATGGTTAGTAATATCATTGTTGTCCTTACCTAAGTCAATGGGAGTGGGTGTCGGCGTTGGTACAGGGATTCTGATATCACTGTTGGCCTTGGAGAATTGACTTTGCGGCCTGGGTGGAGGACTGTTAATTCTTTCTGTGTCAGTTTCCACGATTAGTGTTCTACTTACAACTCTAATTTCCTCATCCACCTGTTCCCTGGGACTTTCCCTGATGGAGTCATTTAACTTCATGGATGCTTTCGAGCTTGACCTAAAAACGATTAACAGTATAGCAAACACAAATAAGAAATACATTTATAGGTATTATAAGATAAAAACTCGTCTTATAGAACATTGCGTTAAGAATATTAAAATACAAATGCAACGTTAAAATACGCAATAAAAGTCCGTATAATCCGGACATGTTTCGGGAGATACATCAGCGGAAAATGCAAAGTCTGTGTGTAATGAAATATAAATAAACCCAAGAAATCTAAAATGTTGCCAAAGACCAAAAAGCTATTACAATCGGTTGGAGTTAACTATTGTGTGCCAACAAGCGGGAAATACTGGGACCGCAAACGTTTCATTGACAACTGAATCAATGTTGCTAAAAATATGAAACGCCTCCAGGAAGTCAGGTTCAACTGGAGATTTAGGTTTGCAAATTAATTGCGAGTTAGAAAAATTAAATATATGACCATGTTCCCAAGAGTGCTTGGCAACGGAGGACTTCTTTATTTCTTGTGTTTATTTCTTGACGGGTGATGTATCTCCCGAAACATGTCCGGATTATACGGACTTTTATTGCGTATTTTAAAGTTGCATTTGTATTTTAATATAGGTATTATAGTTGTGAATGATGTTTAATGGGAAGCGCACATTTAAATGTTTATTGAATATTATGAATTTACATAAAAAATATTAATGTAAAAGTTACAAAATTGTTAATGAACGTTTTATTTTTTTCTACTACTTTCAAAGTAATCATAAAAAGTTATTTTCCTCGAGTAAAAAATAAATAAGGAGTTCGGAGTTTTAATTTCCTAGCTATCTGACAAAAATAAAAAGATTTAATTTTAAAAAACTGTTCATCCCTCTTCAGAGCCAGCAGAAGAAAGAGGGACAACCTAAATACGAATTAGGTCAAAAGTTCGCATTCGAAACCTAAAAAATAATTGTATTAAATTACAACTTTAATTCTTCATACAAGAAGATCACAAAAGAGGAGATTTAGCCTACTTTGTGATATTTAGAAAATATTTTTTTTTATAGTTTTGGAAGACTATCCTGCTAAATATCTGCTGACTATATGAGTAATAAAATATACATATAGGTAACAATTTCAAACATTTAGGCTATACCATATGACCAGGGTCGCCCTAAGTTGCCGCGGGGCTCTGTGTGAACCTTACCGCGATTTCCTTTAATTTGAATTGCTAAAATAAATCCGTTTTTCGAAATGCCCACAAAAAAAAAAAATTTCTAGTTGACTTCCATGTTATAGCGATTTAGTGGAGTGAAGTGTGCATTTTTTAATGCAGTATATCACAATTGATCAGTAAACTTGTACATATAGTAGATAATGAGAAAACATAATTTTTTTTAAAAAATCTATATAGTTTTAAAAAATAAGAATTAATTTTCTCTAAATTACTCTTATTCTTTTTTAAACTGGCCGCGGGGCCCTGTACGATGGCACGCGTCGCACACCCCTAAAAACGGCGCTGCTTATGACCCTCAGACCGTCAATTAAAAATTTCTGATAATAGCTTAGTCAGAAATTCCAAATTGTATCACCGAACATTTCGAGAAAGGAAACTATAATCCTTCAATAAAATGGCCTTCTTACCTGAACCTGGCAGTTGGTTTAATGAACAACCTCTCCTGTACTCTGGGTGTGGGTGGTCGACTGCTCCTGATCTTCTGGGGCTTCCTCTGCACCTGTTGCTGCCCCCCGACGAAAGAAGACATGGGGTTGGTCCTCCTGCCCAGGCTGAAGGCCCGTCTGTTCTGGTCGGACGAGGAAGACGTGAGGCTGCTCTCGTTGCGACTCTCGGCCTGAGAGTCTGAAGAAGTGGAGCAGGCTGTTGGAGAATCTGAAGGAAATGTAAAATAAAATGCCTTAACAAAAGATTTTTTTAAAACAAATATGTCTGCTTTAAGAGTCCATACAATTTTCCACCAGTGAATACAAATTGCTTTACAACATAATATTCAATAGTAAATATATTAATCGGAATTTTTAAGAGTTTAAAAATAATCTGGTAGGCTGTTCCGTAAAGTTTGGTTCGTGAATAATTTGTACGCTTTATCTTGTCTCAATTAAAAAAGTAAGATCTCTTCGTACTTGTATAAGTTTAGACTTCTTGGCATAATTTTTTTCGTCTTCAACTGCTTGTTTCAACCTGTTCAATGAGTGGTACTTTGGCTTCATAGTGAAATCCTCAACAAAATAATTTCTTTCCAACTGTTCACATAAATGGCTTAAACTGTCAATTGGAATTGTTGAGCTCGTCGTTCTCTTCAATTTAAGCATGAACTTTCTACGACTCATCAACTAGAACTGAAGTTACAATGGTTAAACCGGCTAGAATATGTCCCGAAATGTAGCTCATCCCTCACGCTGTACAATGATCAGAAAGGTAGTGGATTGGTGGTCGACCTGATCGACGCGTCGAATTTCCTTTACACGATGGTAAGTCATTTATCCTCATTACATGATTCCACCTGGAGTTATAGGGTTTGAAATATAAACACCTTTAGTTTTGCGCAAGTTTCTGTCCATGACCGCTGTACTCGGACTGATTTTAAAGACATATTCACTTCAAAAATTCGGATACTGTGTCGGATGTTAATTTCTTCCAGAGTTAAGAAACACATGGATCGTGCCATTTATTGGAAATGTTTAGTAACTAATTTATGATATAAAAAGCTTCTCGTGTAGTTTTCGTAGACAAACAGTGTGTCGTACATCCCGGAAAGTTCCAATTGCAGCCCATGGCAACGCAACCTTTTGTCTGGGCGATAAACGATTGTTTTCTTCTTTGATAATATGGTAAACTTGGCTCCCTTCGGCCGCAATTAGGCTATTGCCGTACGTCCACCCTCCCATTTCCATCGCAGCGACAGGAAACCCTACTTAACTGATTCCGTAATTTACCGACAAATTTGAGAAAGATCTTTAAATTTTCAAGTTTTGATCCACCTCCAAAATTTATTTCTGAATCTCCAATGCAGTATTCTGGCTTTACACAACTTTAAAATAAAAGCTTTCATTGCTAGTTTTTAATTCGAACAAATAATTAAACACTTAATTACCTGAATTGTTCAGAGCTGAAATTTGAGATAGGACTCCTAAAGAAGCACTTCTGACTATCGTATATTCTCCTTCTTTAACATAGATTTCCGGTTCATCAGCCTGTAAATTCAAAAGTTGCACATTAATTTTACATGTCAATTTTATTTATTGCTTTTGCGTTTAAAAAAAAAAATGGTGTTTCGCAATATACTTACGCAAGGTGGAACGAAACTTTTCACTTTGAGATCCAATTCTTGTTTGGATTTAACCTATAAAAAAAACAATGCATTTGTTTTTAGCGATTCTCAAAAAACTAAAATCGAACGATGGCTACCCCTGTTTTAAAATGTTCGATTTTAAAATTAAACTTGGGCTATGATATTCACTGACTAATTTATAAGAAACAACTTTTATTGTCTTATGTAAAAACACTAAATTTCGTCATTGAAATTTGTTTTTAATAAAACAAATACTTTCATTACTCTATAGTTTTATATACAGTAAATATCTTTTTAAATAATCATATGTTTAGGAATTAATTGGCATAGAGATTACTAAAAATCGGTACTCGCGTATTTTCTTCATAAAATTAGTTTAAATTATCAAATAATTAAAAAAAATCAATCAGCTAGTAAAAAGCTACTAATTGATAAAAAGCTAGGTAAGCTGCGTCTATCGAGACGGCCACTGGGCTTAAGGCGTGTAGCGTCAAACTCAACAGTAGGATGTAAATTTAATTTATAAATAACCATGAAATACAAAAACAAATTAAAGTTTTAATTTATTGACGTAAACTACAGTATCTTACTTGTATGATGCAATATGTTTTACTCGGGTATCACAAACTGTCTTGAAATATACAGTAAATATTTCTTACCTGTGAACGGAGTTATCTTTAAAACTTTCGAATGGTTATTAAAATTACGTAGTAATCTAAAAAAATCTAACTTTGTCTGTTAGTTTGACAGAAGTTTTAAAACTTTAGAATATTCCAACCAAATGGGTCTACAGTAAGAACGAATTACTTTGTGCCAACCAGCGGCCAATATTAAAACTCTATTGAAGGTTGGGCTTGCCTAATTAGTATACAGTGGCCTAGCTTGAATCGACGGTTATTATTTGAACCTGAAGCAATCATTTTGTACACTGTAAAAAAAAAATACTTAAAAATGAGTACTTGAACCTTCTTGTTTTTCTTTGAGTACAATTGCATCGTAAATGAGAATTAGCGTACTTAAATTTAAGTAACCGTACTTTCTGAAAAATGAACAGTGTGATTTAATATTGTTAATATCATCTTCTGTTCCAGCCATCTTAACAAAGCGACCTTACAAACTTAAAAGAGTTGTTCAGAAGATGGTTTTCCACATTATTTTTATGTCGATTGCTTAAATGGCAACCGAGTTATTACAACTCAATTATCTCATTTCCCATTCTTTTGGCACACCTTTTTAACATTTCTTCTGTTTATAACTTCTTCAAGTCGCCGTGGTAGTTTAACGGATAAGGCACTGGACTGCGGTGCCCGAGGAACTGAGTTCGATTCCCGGAAAGTCTTTGTTGTAATTGTTGATATTTATTGAAAAGGGTTTGTGAAGGCAGCCTATGTAGGCAAACATCTGCTCTTTTTATTAATTTTTTACGCATTGTACTACTCTTTTTTGAGTACATGTCTTTTTCAAAATTAAAGCTTATGTATTCGGAGCCATAATAAGCATAGAATGTAATCAAAAATGAGTATATTTTACTTATTGTTGAATACTTATTTTTAACAGTGGAGTTCGCAAGGTTCAGTCCTTTTTTACTTTTAGGACAAAATAACACCCTAGGGCCAAAGTAACCCGTATTTACTGTACACAAATAAAATAACGTTTTGACCTAATTGTCAAACGATTTATTTCCTCCTTAAACATTATTAGAATAAATTAAATAAAATACAAAGCGAAAAACAAGCATTAATATAAGTTAAAGATAAATCTACTCTTATTTAAAAAAAAAAAACATTTTACCCAACCTTATGCTACACTCAAAGCGGACTATGTCCAGGGGCGGCTTAAAACCCAAGCGACACAAACAGCCGCTTGGGGCGCCAGACCAATGAGGGCACCAAATATTAATGAAAAATTTAAATATAAATAATTTGATTTGTAGAAATTTGTTGTCAATATTAAACATTTCTGGGTTTTATATTTTTAAATAAATTTTATATTACAATAAAATTAATTACTTAGAGATTCATTTATTGATTTTTTTTTTATCTGTAAATTACTTTATAAAGGTTATATAGTTTGGATTTTATTTTCTAAAAACTGATATGCAGGGCAGTAATTTCCCTAAATATTTTGACATTTTGCACCTTATTGAAACCAATATAATAGTTTTTTAATTGAGAAACTTAGAACATTCAAATATTAAAAAAAAATATAACCCAAATTACAAAAGTGGCATAAAAAGAATTTGTACAAAAAGGGCACCAAAATCGTATTCGGTTGTGTTACAAAAATTCCTTGAACCGTCCCTGACTAAGTCGCAAATCGACAGGTTTGATGCGAACGCACCCAAGATCGTGTGACGCAAGCAATGTCACGTTTTCGTTAATACTTCCCTTCATTTCGTCCTAAATGCACCTCTTATACTTACATTTATTTTTAAACATCAAAAAGCCAATCGTGTCATCTTCTCTCACCCATGGATTGAGTTAATGTTCATCTCTACTCAGTGTTCGTTGACTATTTTGGGCCCTTAAACAAACGCAATTTACAAACATCTGCCTCCTTTTCTAAAATCAATGGTATGCTGGATGATTGATTGAAAACAACGCACGCAACATTTAGCATTTTTAGAAGAACAGGAAATTATTGATATCTTCATAAGGGGCCGTGACAGAGATGTGCTAATGGTCCGCTTCACGAAAATCAATTGAGGAAGTGTGTTTTAAGTATCTTTAAAACCCGCCACACACCTTATTAACACTTCTATATAACTCCCCCTTGTCTACAAAAATTTTTATTCTATTTTTTTTTTCAATTAATTAATAACTATCTAAACTCGCTCGCTAAAAATCATTTTATGCGAAATTCCATAGCTTTCACCTTCCACTTCAGCATTGGTGGATCCAGGAGAGGGACACAGGGACCGTGCCCCTCTGTGATTAGACCAGTTTTTGTCCTGTTCTACAAAATCAGGAAGTCGAGCAGTAACAACCTTTGAACAACAACCCTAAATCAATTTAACGTACATTGATCTTTCTCTCCTCTGAAATAATCACCAATATCACAACGTCTGTACATAAATGTCATCCCCCCCTACCGCCTTTCCTACAGGGTAGCAATGACCATTGAAGGTTTGGGGTAGATAGGCCGGCGTGCTTCAGTCACGTCTTTACAATAGGATAAATAGCTACCTTGTATTTCTCTGGCCATTGTTAAAAAAGACAAATTCTCGGTAACGTTCATATTATTTCGAAGGAGGCTGTAAAAATTTAATAAAACTATTAATTATTAAAAATTAAATCTAAAAATTTTTTTAGAAATTTTAAATGAATGCTAATTAGATAATTATGCATATTGTTGAGCCAATTAAATAATTAATTACCTAACATTTAAGAAAAGAAAATTATTTGCATATTCTTCAGAAGGGGTCCAGATCACATGCAGCACCCCCCCCCCCCCCCCCTGGCCATAGCGATTTGATTCAAAATCGCTATGTCCAGTAATAATACACGAATTTTTTTAGAATACTAAAACCGTTGATTTACTCAAGAAAAGTGCACATTTTGTTACGTTACCTTTAACACCCTTGAAATTTGTTTACGCGGATTTATTTTTAAGATCATCTAAAAATAATTGTCATATATACATACCTAGGAAACCGAAATAAAAAAAATTATCCCTTTTTTATGTTTAAATTTTGACTCAAACCTGTCACGTTTCCATGGAATCAGTAACTAGCATGCATTCTAAATTCTGCTTGTAGCATTTTAAGTTATAAAAATACTTTTTTACAGACACAGAAAACAATTTTAAAAACGGATTTTATTAACTAATGGTACCTCAAAACACAACAAACGTTCTAAATAAATTACAACTATAAAACTTTTCCCTATGTTTAAGAAAAAGTGGATAAGTCTTACCCAATATCGCTAGCTACCAAAGGTAAGTCCATATGGATGGAATGCCGTTCAAACATTCGCAAGATGATAATAGAGAACCATTTAAATTGGAAAATAGCGTGCATTATGACCTGCATTTTATATTACTGTCAAAAGAGTAAATAAGCATGAAAGAGAACGGAAATAGAGTATATTGGATTTTTCGGAGTCAATAAAGTCATTAGAAAACGCTTTGATGACAGCATAATAATATCCAATACAGTTCCACGATGGCATTGTAGTTTCTTAAATATTTTTTTGGTTGCCATTGAACGAAGAGTAAATTATTTTTTTATAGAAAACGTTTACTATATAATCTGAAGAAAATCAGGCGTGGCTGTGTCGGAGCACGGCCAGTTGGGTTTTAAGTGAATCGTCATTTCAGCAGAGTATAGAAATAAGATTCAGTATCCAAAAGAAGGGAATACACACAAATTGCCTCGGGCCCCATCTATGACCAGTACGTTATTTTTCCCTAATTTCTACACGCACCGGTGCCTAATTCCTTATTGAACGAGAGCAATTTTATCTCAGTCGTGTTATTCGGTGTTATAGTATTGGAATAGATTACCCTAAAACGAAGCATGGTGTTTTTATTTTTCACAATGTAGATCACTGGTTCTCAATCTTTTTTCATCTCGCGTACCCCTTGATAAAACTTTTCATATATGAGTACCCCTTGCTTTCGTAGCCTTTCTTACTCATCCATCCCTCTTCACAAAAAAAAGTTTGCTTTTGTTATGCAGTAACGTTCTTAAGTTAGCTGATGACAACTAAATGACATGTCATCAGCAGTCATTCAATCAAACGACTGAATCAAACGACAAAATTGAAATGAAAATTGAATGAAATCAAACGACTGAAATTGGTGACACTTATATGCTTTTACTTTAGAGTTTACTCTTTACATTTAAAAAAAAATAATTTAGGTGTTTTCTGCCATTACTAATATTATTTTCGTGTACCCCAAAAAGACCTCCACGTACCTCCAGGAAGGTTGCGGTCCGCTGAGATAAATGATTTTAACTTCTTCGACATATTTTCCGCCATTACATTCATTTTTAATAATAAATAAATGTATGTTTTGTCCTGAATTCTTATTGACCCTAATGTCCGGCCCTTAAGTCTTTGTCGGTAACTATTTTATCCTACTAATCCTCTGTCTGTTCTGTTCTATCCAGCCCATTGGACTGGATCGTATGGTCGCCAAACGACCATACGGATAAAAATTGATGAACGTATACTAGCCATTATTGCTGTTAATAAACATTTCGATAAAATGTGAATATCAGCTTTTATAATTGTTAGTTTGTTTTGCTTGTAAGCTCTGTATCTAGGACTTTTTAGAAAAATAAAACATCGAAGTATTTTTTTAAAAAAATTTGGTGTGCCACTTCGCATACATGCTAAAAAAAGCAGTGGATTGAAATTTAAGCGTTAGGTTAGGTGATAGGATACTTGTATAAATTAACTTCGATATACCTTGAGGTTGTAGGGGATCGTCAAAATTAGTATTTGCATTAAATATTCACATACTTGAGTAAAATTTCTTCCAACACCTCGAAGAAAAACAAAAGCTTCTGGCACATTTTCGAAGCCCAACTGGTCTTTAATATCTCCACGGAGTTCTAAAAGCGTTGTAGAAGGAATGACCCTAAAAGTAAAATACGAAATATTTAATACAACAATATTTTTTTATTATAACATTATATTTTTAAATAGAAATACAGTAATATATGAGTGGATATTAATTTAGTAATAATATTGTGTGTCGTGCATTTAATGTACACAAGTATTTTGTAGTTTTCATAGCAATATTCGATAATGGGAGCGATAGGAGTTCATTTGTACAATATCTGCCAAATTACGGATATTTTATTACTCTTTTGTTTATTTAAAATTATTAATAAATTCGGCTGTTTAAATCTTTATTATTTGAAAAATTAATAGTTAAATATAGTACAGTCCAGGTACCAATCCAAAAAAAATTACCGACTCTTTGTTACCTATAAATTATTCCATTTTACTAATAAAAAATTAAATTTTATTTAAATTTTTTTTATTAGCATTGTTAGGTTTTTTTAAAGCAGAAATATCATCAACACCCATATTTCCACTAAATTTTAGAAGAATTGCATAAAACACTTCGGCAGATATTTTTTTTTACAAAAGAATTATTATTAAGTATTTAAACTTATTTTATTGTAAAAGTATATTATAGATTTTTGTTTTATCTTAGTTTATTTTATTGTAAAATATATGGTTTATATTTTATATAATATAAGTCCAACCGAAAGGAGCCTCACAAGTAAAATTTTTTTAAACCTAGCTTTTGAAGATATTTCCAATACATACGTCAAAAACCCACAATTGAAATATTCACGAGAAAACAATATTTTCAAACTTTGAAATAACGTCACGCCAGAGCTTCAGTGCACTATGGGCTAATGTATATCTTGAAGAAAAGACCAGGTTTGGTTTGATTAATTAACGTCGCACTAGAGCTGCACAGTGGGCTATTGGCGACGGTTCGGGGTCAATCTCGAAGGAAAGACCCGGGAACACATACACACACAGATTCATACATGTACTTCGTTATTTTAGAACCATGGTCAGGAAGAAGAAAAGACCAGAGAACGCTGCCTCGTATTTTCGAGCTAATGATTAGATAACGATGTTAAAACCAGAGCTGACACCCGACGTAACCTGATATTGAAGAATAACCAAGAAATAAAATAAGGTGACGTAGAAAATATTTATCTCTAAACTATTTTGAAATAGAGAAAAAAGTTAAGTCATAGTAATTGACTGCGTTCATGCGAGACGGGTGGATCGATGATAGCCTAAAGATTTTATGAGTCAGCGACTGAAAATAAAGTAAAGAACAATATCTGCTTAATGAAGGGGTCAACAAAAATCTAAAAATTAAAAAAAACTTGAAAACAAATATCATGCAGGGAACATCAGTATAGATTTAATCTGATATGGAATTATTTAGTCTCGTTGGATAAGGATGACGTCAAATAAATCTCTGATTTATGTTCGCTGCCAAAAATCCTTCACTTACTTTCTGTGCTTCTAAAATATTACTGAAATACATATACATTCCCTATAAAACCATAAAATCCTTATTTTTAATAAGTATAAAAAAATTATCACCACGTGTAAAAAAATAATTTTGAAACACTAAAAATTAGTTTAAAAGTTACTTTTGAAGTGAAGTGAAATATAACAAGTTCGAAACCGTCACGCGCGCCCTCTACACTAGCGTGACGATTTCTTCATGACTAATTAAAAATAAACAGAACTCTTTCATGAATGAAAAATAAGTAACATCATGTTGTGTATGAGTATTTCTGAACATTATATTGACCGAAGAAGCAATCTAACAGTTCTTAAGTGACCATAAATTGATTTCACAGCCCTCAGAATGCCGCTCAATCGCTGTAAGCAGAGACATGTGTGACGTCAAGCAGCCGGCAACCAATCCGAAAACCCGGTTCTCTCTCCTTCCACCCTTTTTTCCAACTTTACCTTTCCATCGAAAGATTATCTCATCCTAACACATGCGTAGCAGAGAGCACTTGCATACAGATTGATCTAAAATCTACAGCTGGTAGGCTATATTTTTCTACTTTCTTGAATATACATTAGCTATAAAGGTACAAAAAAGCCGTTTTAATCGATT
Organism: Troglohyphantes excavatus; assembly: GCA_963932185.1. Taxonomy (NCBI): domain Eukaryota; kingdom Metazoa; phylum Arthropoda; class Arachnida; order Araneae; family Linyphiidae; genus Troglohyphantes; species Troglohyphantes excavatus. The sequence continues at coordinate 29,086,458 of OZ010673.1, read as the reverse complement.
TTTATTATTTAAAGCCCTCTCGAACAATAGGTTGTTATGCTTGATATGACTGCCAAATAGACCGGCATTTCTTTCCCCGCCATTAGGGGTCATTCTTTTGTACTAAATCTTTAAAATATTAGTTTTTATTTGTATTTAATCTAGGTTTGTATTTTTTTTTGTCGCATTTCTGTTTGTTTTGTCTTTATTGCCACATTTGTTTTCATTTGATTGCACGACCGATCGAAATCCGCCATTAACTTGCGTATGGTGGCGTTCGTTTGTCAAACTATTCTTTGCGCGGGAGAAAGTTTCATTGTTTATTTTGATTTTTATATTGATACTGAGAAGTTAGTGATCAGTTTAGATCCTTTAAAAATCTGGCTTTAGTCAATTATATCTTGATTCAACTGTCATTATATGCAGCTATGTGTAAAGCTTTTTTTTTTTTTTTGTATCGCATGATATGCGATATTTGTGAACATTAAACTATTTAACATTGTTTTATATACACGCGATTGATATTTATATGTGTTTTGTAAGAATTTTATTTGTCTAATAATACATTTCCTATATTTACAGTGTCTAATTTAAAATAGTTTGGTTATACTTTTCTGCATTGATAAGCTTTCACAGATTTTCTTATAATTAACATCCAAATAGTAAAATTTTTCTATTTGGTTATAAAATTCCAATATACTTTAATAAGCCAACAAAAATTTATTTCATAAAATGGATTTAATTATGGATTGGGTTAAGTTAAATAATTTGATTGCACTTTGCTTACTGCCATATTGGTTACTCACAATTAATGCTGAGTTTAAATTATAAAACAATTCAAAATGAGATAATGTCCGACAGACCTATCCACAAAAATTTCAGGTAATTTATTCAAAACTTTTCTTGAGAATACACCAAAAAAATTAATTCCGAATATATATTCAAACTATTATTTATGTTTACATTAATAATATTTCGGAATGAAGCATTTTTTGTGACAGGAGATGAACTTTGTATAAACCTGAAAAATGTAATTTGTTTTAAAAAATAATCCAATATTTCAAACTTGACGTCTTTACCAAATTGGATTTTGGGTTAATCCGTCTCTAAAAGACTAATTTGTCTTTTGGGTTAATCTACAGTCGCTCTTGGCGAATTTTCTGAAAATTGTATATTTGAAACGTTGCTTTGTGAAACCGGTTTTGTTACCAATCAAAGAACTCCATTTCCCCCTACATCAGTATTTAGTGCCGGGTTGCCAGATTTGTCGAAAAATCAGGGTGTCCGTAAAAGACGGATTAATAAGCTTAGTGGTAAAATTGTGTGAAGAAAACCGTACCATTTTTTTAAAAACAATTCTCATTAGAAAGGAACTTCCAGATTAGGAAAAGCTTTTTGAATAATCTGTATGTAACAAATGTAGTATTGTTATTTCTCTCCTTCAAATAATTATGTGCATATATATAACTATTAAGCCGCTCACTATTTTCACAATAAATTTGGGAAACTTTTCATATTAAATATTGATTGCTTACCAGGCAATTCACCGACTGCTACAGTTTGTTAATATGTGTCAATAGACTGGCAATCGCTTTGTCATTTTGGTAACTGTCATCGGGCACTAATTTCAGGAGGAAATGCAGCCAATATATATTACGCATACCTGTCAATTAATATGGATGTTGTGTAGTGTTCACATAGTTTTAAAAAAGGGCAAGGGGGATTTTTCAAAAAGGGCACTTTTTGTTATGTAAAAGGGCACTTTTTGTTATGTAAAAGGGCACTTTTTGTTATGCAAAAGGGCACTTTTTGTTATGCAAAAGGGCACTTTTTGTTATGCAAAAGGGCACCTTTTGTGAAGTAAAAGGGCACTTTTTGTTATGTAAAAGGGCAAAGGGTACGATTGGGATACCAAGGCAATCCTACAGACCTACGTTTTTGTGGAAAAAAATATTTTTTTAATTACAGGGCGCCAAAGAAGATATTTAAAAAAGGCAGGGCACATTTTCACTTCTAAAAACGGCAGGGAGCATCAGCACTTACAAAAAAAAGGCAAGGCGCAGCGCCATTTGAAAAACGCATAACAGGAACACTAATGATGCGCAATATATAAAAATTTTAAACCATTTTTTACGACTAGCTTTTTATAATGTACAGACTTTTGGACACATTTTCAATTTTGGAAATGTGCTATTTTAACCACCAAAAGATCTATAGATTATATCTATGATTGAAGTTAGAAAATATTGTTTCTCGCTAATAAACCCTTGTTCCCTCTAGGCATTTTTTGAAGTACAGTCCGCACTTTTGCTTTGAAAATTACTCTCCTGCTCTTTTATGCATGAATCGTTGCCTTTCCCAAAATACTACAATTCATTTTCTGTAAATATCCGTTCTTATCCTTTTCACTTCAGTGAATCTCTAGACTAATTTAACTAAATAAAAACAAGATTTTTCGACTTGCGAGATAAAAGAAAAAGCTTGTTTTCTTTTCAATTTTAACTTTAGATTTCAATTTTAATATATTCGGTTCTGCAGTTATTTGACTACATATTAAGTGAATCATGCTAAGACAACCCACAATTTTTAAAAAACTGCAATTTGATGCTGATTTTAATAAAAATTGATTTTGCATCTTCATTAAAGTGTCCTTAGGAAAACAAAGTGCCCCGTCCCTTTTCATTTCTATAGTGAACATTCGCTAAGCCAATGCAGTCAAAGTTTAAAAGAGCCGTTCAAGGGGAAAAGCTTAACTAAAATTGTAAAGAATAAATAATTCTCTAATGTGGAAGTTGAGAAAATTGCCATAGAGTGTTGGTTCCAAGACGTTAAATATAAGATAGTTTTTCTCTTTGTACTCTCCCATTCTAAGACCCCTTTTTTACACACTGGAAAAACCATTGCTGCGGACAGTGTCATGTTAAGGTATACACAGTTGGAGCAGACTATACTAGTGTTCACATAGTTTTAAAAAAGGACAGAGGGATTTGTCAATAAGGTCACTTTTTGTTATGTAAAAGGGCAAAGGGTACGATTGGGATACCAAGGCAATCCTACAGACCTACGTTTTTGCGGAAAAATATTTTTTTTAAATTACAGGGCGTAAAGAAGATACTGAAAAAAAGCCAGGGCACATTTTCACTTCTAAAAAGGGCAGGGAGCATCCGCACTTACATAAAAAAAAGGGCAGGGCACGGCGCCCTTTGAAAAACGCATAACAGGAACACTAGACTATACAGTATATTTCTAATTGGATAACATTACCTTCACTATCCCCAGTTTTCCCCACCTTTGTTACTGTTACATGTACAAGCAATATAACTTACTTTTCTTATTTCCTTTAGGTTTTATTGTATGTTAGAGTTGTAAAAGATTCTCATACACCTATCCTTAGGAGAAAGGGGGGGAAAAACTGTATACAAATAAAACTTCATGTGTTGCCCTTGCAAGCAACATAACTTAGCTATCTTATTTAATTTTATTGCAGGTCAAAGTTGTAAAGATAATTCTAATATACCCTGTATATTTTATGTTCTAAAAATATAATTAAATTTACTTTAAAAAATAACTTTTTAGCGTTTGCAAGAGGGCTGATTCATATTTCAACCAGAATCCCATGTTAAAACCAAACACCAGCCTTCTAAAGGTTAAAGCTACATATATAATTTTATACGATTAAAATAAATAGTTTTTCTTTTATAAATTGATTTAAATCACTACAACTCTGATAATAATAATAAAAAAAATTCATAATGAGTTAAAGAACTTATAGAAATTGAATTGAAAAAAATTATTGTTAAAGCAACTTTAAAAATGAAAAAATTTCTTTTTTTTTCCACACATGTATTATCTAAACATTAATTATAATAGTTCTGTGTTCTGTCATTTTAAAATCTTTTGTAAAACAGTTGTACATGTTGAAAATCATTTATAAATTTTTTAATTTTAAAAATAAGTTATCTTTTAATTCTTTAAAAGCCAATTTGAAAATGCTAAATATAATTGTTTGTGTTTTCTCAAGTAAATTTAAACAAAATTGAGTCTGTCAAAATGTTTTTTAGTATTATTAAATATTGGATTTAATGAATTCCCATACATAAAGATAAAATACGAAATTATATATAAATAGGACACTTTCCCCAACAAATTTAAACTTTAAATGTATCAATAGTTATAGTAATACAAATTCTTCCAATTTCAGGTTAGTTGATAAAAGCATAAAAAACATTCTATAGACTATGTGAAGATCCAAAATTATATGACACTTTTTATGTAACCTCCTAGTTTGTTGTGCATGCTTGGTGTGATTCTGGAAAATTAATGCCAAGGCCAAAATGGTGTGTTTCTTGGTGGTCACTGAGTTAAAATATCGGACATTAACAGGCGGTTAATTAAATGACTACAATAGGCCATTGGCGCCGGTTCGGATTTGACAAGACAAGCGGGTTAAATAAAGTCGCACTAGAGCTGCACAAGCTCTATTAGCTGCTGATGACGATTTGGCTTCAACAACTATGCAGCAACTATGCAACAACTATGCAACAACTATGCAGGCCGAATCCCTTGCCCTTCAAACATTTTAAGACCACTAGCAATCCAACACAATTACAGTTCTGGTCAAAACGAATCACTTCAGCGGTGTATGCTTCGCGTTCAACAGTGTATGCTTTGAATCTCTAATTTCCAAAAATATTTACTATTCATAGGTTTAAACAAAGCTAGAACAACACTCAAATGCTGGGCATCAAATCACCAAACAATTTCCAATTACTTAAAAAAAAACAATTTAATGTTGCCAAAATGTAAACTTTATATTTCATCAATCCGAAACATCGTCAATAGCCCATTATTACAGCTCTAGTGCGATGTTACTTAAGCAATCAGCCATTGTCCGCCGTTTCGACTTGACCAAAATATAAACTTAATTGCTTACCAATTGTCACCAAATATCTCAAATGGTGGGGGCACCTCAGACTAGGAATATAAAGGTTTCTTTGTTATTTTACATTTTTAAATATAGTTATATTGTGGAACAAGAACACATTTTGGTCACAAAAAACATTGTCTGGTTTTGTGAGAACCATAGTGTAAAAAAATCATGATTAAAAAAAAATCGGATCTTATTCAGGGTGGCAACATAACCTGGAAATCAGGGAATTATCATGAAAATTTTTAATTCTGGAAATATCAGGTGAAAGTCATGGAAATTTTCAAAATTTCACAAAAAAAAATCAGTGAATTTTTCAAATTTGGATCATTATAACTACATTTATTGTCTGTTATGCCCTCCATTTTGGGTAATTTAGTTGTCGATATTTCCTGTTAGCAGTGTTCACTCTAGGCGTTTTTTGAAGGGCGGTCCGCCCAACCTGCCCTTTTTTCACCTCAATAGCGCCCTCATGCCCCTTTTTCAAAAATTCCGCCCTTCTTGCCCTTTTCAGTTAAGCACAAGCGTCCTTGCTTCACTAGCTGTCTTTAAAAAAGGCATCGATTAAAAATGTTTTTTGTGTAAATTGGAATTAAGTGAATTAGTTATGACAGAAAAATAAACACCTTTATCTAAGCGTGTTGTAAAATTGCGATGATTCCGAGGTAATTTCGAGCACAGGGCATTCTATGAATCATATTGGTTGCCTGTGCCCTCTATGAAATGTGTTTTTTTAAAGAGAAGTTTGTTTTGGGCGAGGCGAGCCCGATTTACCCGAGCATTTAAGTAACCTTTTCAATAGTTTTGTACAGTCTAATTAGGGCTACTTACAGATTTAGTTTTTAAGGAAAACATTAATTTTTAAATGTCAAATTTTAGATTTTAAGTATTATCTTCATAAAGAGACATCAATTCTGTACGGGTCTTTCCTTCGAGATAGGCCCCGAACAGTCAACAACAGCTCTAGTGCAATGTCAACCAACAAATCGGGATTTTTTTTTGTTTGGTCACGTGTCCGATGTGTCTATGTGTGGTCACGCCCACCCCAAATATTTTTTTGAAAGTGCCTTTTCAAGTGGGGGGGAGGGGAGAAGTAAAGTGCTTTGGACATTGAATTGTAAGCAACGTGTGAGGGAGCTAATGATTGTGATTTATTGACATTTGGGATAGGAAATATGAAGCATATAAAAAATATTTAAAATTATCTACAAAATAAATAATTTGAAAAAAAAACTTGCTTTTTTTTTTGCCTTGTCTGCTTCCAGAGAACATGTTTATTTACTATCATGCTTGTCGCAATTGCATACTTTGTGTTGTATCCATAAATTATTTTAATTGTCAATAAGTATTGCTTATAATTTCTTGTTTATAATGCAATATATTTATAGTATTATTGTAGCGTGCATACTTTGTTTCTATGCGAAGGATGTATTACAACATTTCTTAATGTAATTGTGAAATCAGGGAAATTTTTGTGACATTAAAAATAACATGAATACAGCAAATATTCCAGAATCAAAATAAACCAAAACTACTATAATATCAGGCGTAAATTAATTTTCAAAAAGGTAGATAATAACTTTTTTTTTAGAAACTATATAACAATAGCAGTCCCTTAATAATCAAATATGGCGAATTTTAAAGATAGATGGTTGTATTTGAGTTTCTAACTTAACCTAATAATGCCTTTTTACAAGAAAAAATTTATGAAACAATGAAAAATATACACTTTTCCTACCTTTTTTACACTACCTTACACTATTCGTCTGGAAAACGTACATAATTTAAAATTTATGTATATTTAAAATTATGCCTTAGAACAAAGCTTTAAATTAATTTATACTACTGTCAATTACAGTAAATCTGTTATGTTTGAAGGAAAATTAATAAAGCATTTTCACTGTTTTTAATTGTTTTAATTTCCATAATTCTAAACTTTGGTAAAGTAGTAGCCATATATCTGATCTAATACACATCACTTTTTCTTTTTCAAAAGTTATTAGTTTTGAAATTATCAACTTAAAAAAAAATTCAAACTTGTGACAAGCAAAACGTATAGAAGCAAACATTTCATAATTAAATTTTTTTTTAGATTAACAGCCATATATCTGATATCACTTAAAGTAATTATAGTTCTCGGGTTATTGTAAAAAAAAAATAACTATAAGATAATTGTGAAATTTACTAAAGTTGTTTGGGGAATATGATTGTATTTTTATTGTAATAGAACACTTATATTAACAGTTATTTTATGTTAAAGTTAAAAAATGCAAGAACTCAAATTTGTGTCGAGCTAAACGTATTGTAGCAAACCTTCCGGAATTCTAATTTTTTGTTGTTGAATAGTAGCCATATATATGATCTAGTGTTCACATAGTTTTAAAAAAGGGCAGGGGGGATTTGTCAAAAAGGGCACTTTTTGTTAAGTACAAGGGCACTTTTTGTTATGTAAAAGGGCACTTTTTGTTATGTAAAAGGGCACTTTTTGTTATGTAAAGGGGCAAAGGGTACGATTGGGATACCAAGGCAAACCTACAGACCTACGTTTTTGCGGAAAAAAATATTTTTTTTTAATTACAGGGCGCAAAGAAGATATTGAAAAAAGGCAAGGCACATTTTCACTTCTAAAAAGGGCAGGGCGCATCGGCACTTACAAAAAAAAGGGCAGGTCGCAGCGCCCTTTGAAAAACGCATAACAGGAACACTATATGATCAATTGCATGAGATTTTTCTTTTTTTTTTAAATTATTTATTAGTTTTTAAGTAATTAAAAAAAAAATATTGCTGTCCTGAACCAGTAAAAAAAGGGGGGGGGGGGGAGGTGGGTCTGTGTTTTGTCTCACTTCATTTCATACATGTCACATAAAAACAGTACCAATTCCACCTACAGCACACTTGCCATAAGCTTTTTAAAGAAATGTCCATTAAAACTCTTAAGATTTGAGTCTGATATAATTGCTCTCATGTTTGCAAAGTTATATTTTTGTTTAAATTGACCTGTGCAACCATCGGAAAAGAAAACAACATACAATGCATTTTATTGGAGATGCTCCTTTAAAATGTTATGCAAACACATTTACAGAAATCTATCGTGAGTTAGTTACATTATCTGAAATTATTGCATAAGACTTAAGGTATCATACCAAATAACAACTGTAAACACAGCTACTTGTGGATTGACAAATATGCATACTGAATTTCATCTTGGTTCAAGCAGGTATAGTTCTCAGCAAAATCTATTTGAATGCTGATTCTTTCCAAATTTGTTTTATTTTTGATACAATCAAAATAAGCATATAGAAGTTTGAATGAATGTACGCAGCAGAAATAGATAGTTATTTTTTTTAAACAATCATAAATAGTTTCTGTAACTGTTATTTTTAAAAAATGTATATAAACTTTTTTTCCACTTATGATTACTAAGCAGGAGTTCTGGATCATCGACTTCAGTTTTAAATATTTCTTTATCTTTGCCGAATCTTCGTTATTCGAATAAGGTATCACAGTATGCTAAATCAATAAATCGTTTATGAATGGAGGAAATCGACAACTGCCATATCTATGAATAGCTTTGAAAGTTTTCATGATAATGACAAATACATACATTCTTAGAACCTGTTGTCATAATTAATTGTTCTGTTATCTTAAAGTAAATAAAAAACTAAAATATTCATTTTAAAAATATTAGAGTAATTTAATTCGCTTTAAATTTACAGAATATAATTATGGCTACAAACTACTTAAGAAGGGAGAAAACAACTAAACTTAGCCACTAATTTTGTTTGGTCATAATACAACCTATTTATTTATGCGACAGAAATTTTATGTGTTACTCTTGTGACAACACAGCAGAGAAGGATATCATGCATGACACAAAGAAAATACGTGATGTAAAATATCTTATTCCTCCAAATGACATATTAAGAGGTTTAAAGTAAAAATGTGTTAAGTAGTTTTTACAAATTTGACAGTTTTAAATGTGTTTTGTTACTCTTATGACAATTAAACATTTCTATTAAATACAGTTAAAATTGTATTTTAAAGATAATGTAAAATATTTCAACTATGTATATGGAAATAGATTATTAATTTGTATATGTAATAATTTCATTTAATGAAAGAAAATACAATAAGGAATAATATACAATAACTGAAGTGATGTTTTTGGCCCCAATATTAATGAAGAAATTGGAACAATTTAACTGCAGACTATTATTCTTATGAAATAATAGATCCCAAATTCATACACACCAACGTTCTAGCATTAAATTGGTATATGCACTATTATATTTATTGTTATACAACACTTAAAGTTTGGTTAAAATTTTAATTTAATTTGAAAGTTTCAATTTTGGTAGACGTACCCAATTTTTTTTAAAATTGTTTTCAAGTTAATGGGGGGGGGAGTAACTGCTGCTGTCGGTGAATAAGAGAGTCTGTGTGGTTACTCGTATCTCTGGCAATAATTACCCCGACTTTGTTGAAATTTGGTAAAATCATATTCTTTACTCTTTTAGAAGGTCGTGAAGTTAAGTTTTGTTTGACTGAATTGTTATATCTATAAAAATTAAAAGTTGACTATGAAAAATTGCTTTGGCGAAATACCTTTTTCTTTTGTGTTTCTCTATGGCCTTAGAATTTCCATCTTTTAAAAAAGTAATTAATTCGAATTACCATTGATAATAGGAGGGGGGGGGGGGGGTGCTAAAAGCCTCAATATATATTTTTAAAACTGAACTTGTATTATATCTCATTCAAGGTTGACAGAGTTTTTTTTTAATTTATTTTATTTAAAAATATATAAATATGGCTTAAAATTTGTTTTTAAATAAATATAGTATACGAAAAATCTTCTATATTTCTCACTGATATTTTAATTTTTTTATTATGTATTTCAGAATTTTAATCTTGGAAATACATATTTTTAATTTGAGTATTACTTTTTAATTTTTTATTCTTTCAGTAAATGGGAACTTTAAAGTTTTTTTTTTTTTTTTTGTGATTATTGTGAATAAAGTATATAATAGTTTAAAATTAATTGTGTAAAATGAGATGGGTTATGATATCCTTATAATGGTATATATAAATGTTTTAGTAATCAGTTTTCAGTTGGGTTAAATTTTTTTTAATATTTACTTTTATTATACCAGTGTTCACTCTAGAAATAAAAAGGGGCAGGGTGCTGTTAGCAGAAAAAGGGCACTTTCAAAAAAAAAAATTGGGGTGGACCTGGCCACCCGTGACCAAACAATAAAAAAATTCCGATTTATTGCATATTGGGCTGTTGGTGACGGCTCGGGGCTTATCTCGAAGGAAAGAACAGTACAAAATTGATGTCACTTTGTGGAAATACTACTTGAAATCCAAAATTTGACATTTTGAAATTAATGTTTTTGCTAAAAACCAAATCGGTAAGTAGTCCGAATTAGGTCCCTTACAAATCTGATGAAAAGGCTACTAAAATTCAAAATTTGGTAATAAAATGTCTAATCTTGTAATCTCACCCCAAACCATCTTACAGACAACCAATAGGATTCCTGCAATGCCCCGTGCTCGATATTACTGAGGAATCATCGCGATTTCACAACACGCTTAGTTAAAAAGAAGTTTGTTTTCTACTGTCATAATTCACTTAATTCCAATTTACACACACACAAAAAAAAATCGATGCCTTTTTAAAGACAGCTAGGAAAGCAAGGATGCTTGTACTTGACTAAAAAGGGCAATAAAGGAGGCATTTTTTTCGAAAAAGGCCGGCATTTCTGAAAAAGGGGCATGAGGGCGCTATTGAGATGAAAAAAAGGGCTGGCAGGGAAGGCCGCCCTTCAAAAAACGCCTAGAGTGAACACTGTAATACTATTATTAATGTCGTATTGCAGAAAAAGTTTTAGGTACTATTTAGGCTTGTCACAGAAAACATTAGAATGCCAGGAGAGAAAGGAGATGATTATACAAATTAAATTTTTGAATAAAAAATACCAGTTTTGGAAATTTCAAAATTTTAATTGGTTAATCAATTTTAAATATTTCTTAAGATGTTTTAAAAGATTTTTGTAATCTAAATATTTTGGCCAAAAATGTTTTTAGTGGCTTCTACCTTTTTATTACTATTTACCATAACTGGGATAACTTAAAACATCAATTAATGTCAAGAAAATATAGAAATTAAGTTATTTAAATTATTCCTGTAGTGCATTATCAAATTAGTTTTTAAAAAAAGTGTGTTTTTAATTTTATATTTCATTATTGCAGTGTTCACTCTAGAAATATAAAAGGGCAGGGAGCTGTAGGCAGTAAAAGGATACCTATTTTTTGAAAAGGCACTTATTATTTTTAAAACTGCACTTTTAAAAAATGTTTAACGTGGGCGTGGCCACACATTAACACATCGAACCCGTGATCAATAAAAAGAAAGTTCCGATTTATTGGTTGATGTTGCGCTAGAGCTGCATATTAGACTATTGTTGACGGTTCGGGGCCTATCTCGAAGGAAAGACCTGTACAAAATTGATATTCCTTTATGTAGATATTACTTAAAATCCAAAATTTGACATTTAAAAATTAATGTTTTCCCTAACAACCAAATCTGTAAGTTGCCCTAATCAGACCCCTTACAAAACTGATAAAAAGGCGACTCCATAGTTTGGTAATAAAATGCCTAGTCTTGCAACTTCGTCCCACTTCTCTTTAAAAAAAAATGCAGAAAAAAAAACTTAGCATTTCATATGCGGGGGCACAGGCAACCAATAGGATTCGAGGAATGCCCCGTGCTTGATATTAGCGCGGAATCATTGAGATTTCACAACAGGCGTAGTTAAAAAAAGGTGTCTACGATAATAATAATAATAAATAAAAAAAAAATCGATGCCTTTTTTAAAAGACAATTAGAGAAGGAATGACGCTTGTGCTTGACTGAAAAGGGCGGAATTTTTCAAAAGAGGGCGGCATTTTTGAAAAGGGGGCATGAGGGCGCTATCGAGATGAAAAAAAGCGGACAGGGCTGGGCCGCCCTTCAAAAAACGCCTAGAGTGAACACTGATTATTGTATATTATGGATACACTACAGGTTCATTTGTAATTTTTTGTGTCTACAAGATATTAACACAAAACTGTTCCGACTGCAATATTTTGCATCGAAACTCAAAATTTCCAAAACAGCTCTTAATACATTATTCCTTTTAATTTCTCTAAAGTTTTTTTTTTTTTACTTTAGGAATCTAAAAGGCTGTGAGGTAAAACAATTTCATTGCCTGCACAGTCATGGAGTCCTCAACAGATCTACTCTCTGCAGCACTTGACGAGTCTGGGATTAAACCAGAAAATGATCCAATTGTTATTAATGACAAAGAATTTGACAAGGATATACAAGAAATACCGAAAAATTCACAAGTGGGAGAAAACTACTTGGCCCAAATGGCACATAACCATTGGAATCCTGGTAATATGCCCATAAATCCTGCTGCTGCCATGATGGACTATGCCAGACTTCCATACATGGATAAGAATATAGCTAACATGATGCGACCAGAAATGTTTAACGCAGCTGCAATGCAAATGGCCTTTCAGAGTGGGTTGATGAATGGTGGATATCCCGGATTTCCATATGGCGTGGCATCTAAGGATTACAACCCATATTTTATGAATGGCCTTACAAATGAATCTGTCTTTCGATCCATGATGATGGGAAACATGCCACAGAGGGTTGAGCCAGAAGAACCCGAAGTGGAAGAAGAGGAGGAGTTGGGCAGGGCTGAAACCTACGCTGATTATTGGCCCTCGAAACTTAAAATCGGCATTAGGCATCCGGATCCTGTTGTAGAAACAAGCTCACTGTCCAGTGTTCAACCTCCTGATACATGGTATAAAGTCAATATTCCAGAAGAGGTAATCGATCGAGGGCTGCTGTCAGCTTTGCAGTTGGAAGCCATCACATATGCTTGTCAACAGCATGAAACTATTTTGCCTGATGGGACAAGGGCAGGTTTCTTGATTGGAGATGGTGCTGGGGTTGGAAAAGGCCGCACTCTAGCTGGCATTATACATGAAAACTATATTCTTGGGCGAAAAAGGGCGATTTGGCTCAGTGTTTCTAACGATTTAAAGTATGATTCTGAAAGAGATCTTAAAGACATTGGTGCTTCAAAAATTGAAGTTCATGCACTAAATAAATTTAAGTATGCTAAAATATCATCCAAGGTAAACGGAAGTGTAAAGAAAGGTGTCATATTTGCAACGTATTCATCTCTAATAGGAGAAAGTCAATCTGGAGGAAAATATAAAACTCGTCTGAAACAACTTTTACACTGGTGTGGCGATGACTTTGATGGTTGCTTAGTTTTTGATGAATGTCACAAAGCGAAAAATCTTTGTCCTGCAGGTTCTAGTAAACCTACAAAAACTGGCTTGACTGTTTTAGAACTTCAAAATAGGCTTCCTAAAGCAAGAGTTGTTTATGCTAGTGCTACAGGGGCTTCTGAACCCAAAAACATGGCATACATGACAAGGCTTGGCTTGTGGGGAGAAGGAACACCTTTTAAGGAATTTACCGACTTCATATCAGTTGTTGAAAAGCGAGGTGTCGGAGCTATGGAACTTGTAGCCATGGATATGAAATTAAGAGGATTGTACATGGCCCGACAGCTGAGTTTTGCTGGTGTGACTTTTAAAATTGAAGAAATTCCATTGACAAAAGAATTTAAGTTCATGTATAATGAATCTGTGAACCTTTGGGTGGAAGCGCGTGCAAAATTTCAAGAAGCTGCAGAGTTGATGGAAGGGGATCCACGAACAAAGAAGACCATGTGGTGTCAATTTTGGGCTTCTCATCAGCGATTCTTTAAGTATTTGTGTATTGCTTCCAAAGTAAGACATGTTGTTAACCTGGCTAGGGAATCCGTAAAGAATGGAAAATGTGTAGTTATTGGCTTACAATCTACAGGAGAAGCTCGTACCTTAGAGCAACTTGAAGAAGCTGGTGGAGAATTATCTGATTTTGTTTCAACTGCAAAGGGAGTTTTCCAGTCTTTGGTTGAGAAGCAGTTCCCAGCTCCTGATCATAAGAAGACCATGAGACTTCTAGGGCTTGATTTAAAAGCTGAAAGTAAAGATGCAGGTGCATCAACTTCATCTGGTGGAAGGAGGAAGCCTTTGAGACGTGCAAGGCAAGGTGTTAAACGCTACAGAGAATACAAACTCTCTGATGACAGTGATTCAGAGGAATACGCTCCAAGTGGCGGCAGTGATTTTGCCATCTCCGATGATGAAGATGATCCAGCCGCAGAGAGTGATGACTTAAACGCTGGTTCTGGAAGTGATTCAGAGCGAGAGAGCGACTTCAACCCGTTTGACGATGAATCCGATAGCAATGGCCCATGGGCATACCGTAAAAAGAACAAAAAAGATAAAGGTAAGAAGCGGAAGAACAAAAGCAACCATGGCATGAGGAAGCACAAAGTACCACCAAAGCCACTGCCTCCTCTAGATGCTGTAGAAAAGGCCTCTGCCATGAAAGCTGACTTACTAGATAAGATAGAACGACTAGGAGATACTTTGCCACCAAATACTCTTGATCAACTAATTGATGACTTGGGAGGTCCCGAAAATGTAGCCGAAATGACAGGTCGTAAAGGAAGAGTTGTCAGTAATGATGGTACTATTCAATATGAATCTCGATCTGAAGCCGATGCACCTTTAGAGACATTAAATATGGTAGAAAAGCAAAGGTTCATGGATGGCGAAAAGCACATTGCTATTATCTCTGAGGCTGCCAGTTCTGGTATATCTCTTCAGTCCGATAGAAGAGTTAAAAATCAGGCCAGAAGAGTCCACATGACTCTCGAATTACCATGGAGTGCGGACAAGGCTATCCAACAATTTGGTCGAACGCACAGATCAAACCAAGTGAATGCACCTGAATATCTGTTTCTAATCTCTGATCTAGCGGGTGAAAGGCGATTTGCCTCAATTGTTGCCAAGCGATTGGAAAGTCTGGGTGCTCTCACTCACGGGGATAGAAGGGCTACAGAGAGTAGAGATCTCAGCCAGTTTAACATCGACACGAAGTATGGTAGGACGGCCCTGGAGACAGCAATGAGAGCTGTGATGGAGTATGAGGTTCCACTGGTGCCTCCACCTGCAGAATACAAAGGAAACTTCTTCTATGACATCCGTAGAGCTCTGATTGGAGTGGCTGTGATCACCGAAGATCCTTCTGGTTACTTAATACTCGAGAAAGACTATAACAACATGAGTAAATTTATGAACAGGATTCTCGGTCTGCCTGTGGAACTGCAGAATGGCCTTTTCCAGTACTTCACTGACACACTAGACGCAGTCATAGCACAAGCCAAGAAGGTTGGGAGATACGACTTGGGCATCCTCGATCTGGGCACCGGAGGGGACTTGGTGAAAAGGGTGAAGTTGGACTCTTTCTTGCAAAAGCATGCCACTGGAACGGCCAAGACAGAATTGCACACTGTCCTGGTCGAGCGTGGCCTTAGCTGGGATGAAGCTTTAGAGAAGCTGGATGAGTGCTCGGAGAAAGATGAAGGGTTTTATCTGTCTGCACAAGCTAGAAATAGTCGAAAGACTGCTATTCTGGCAGTGGCTGACACTTCAAGGAGCAAGAGTGGTAAAGGGAAGCTGTTCAGAGTTTATCGACCCAACACTGGCCTGCAGGCCAAGCAAGAAACTTTAGAGGAATTAAAATCAAAATATCAGAAGTCCACCAAGAAGGACGTAGAAGAGCATTGGAACGAGAATTATGAAGCATCTGCCACACTCTGCAGTCACATGTATTGGTACGGCCAGTGTCGAAGAAAGACGATGGGCGTGCTTTGCGAAGTTGGCCTTAGACAGAGACAATACTATGTTTTGAGTGGCTCCGTTCTGGCTGTGTGGACAAAAATTGAGTCTATCATGACCCAGCATCATGGCAGCAACAACGCAAAGCTCCAGGTGGTTCGACTAAAAATTGAAGAAACTTCAAAAATTGTTGGCTGTCTCATTCCTGGGAATGTCGTGGAGGTTTTGAAGTCTGAGCTGGGGAAAGATGCTGCTGATGTAGAAGAACAAGAATTCTAATATTTTAAATGTGCTGAGTTGACTATTGTGATATTGGTGAAACATGCAGAGTTAGGTTCACAAGGTACAGTTGAAGACATTGTGTAATGCAAAACATTTTCTTTCCTGCTGCACTTGTCTTTATAGCAATTGTAAATTCAACATTGTTTTAGCCATTTTTCTTTGTATATGGAACTTGGAGTAGGTGATTTGTGAGATTTCTTAAACCTGAAAGCATTTTGTACAATGAAATAGATTCAAGTTACACATTGCCTTGCTTTTCCGACGAGGTTTTAAATCACTCCAATAATCTTATTTTAAACCGGCACACTTGTACCTTTCTTTCCCATGTTTTCCCTAGCTCTCTTCATTTTGATACTTGATGTCTTTTTTTTTTTCAAAGATTCTATTAAAACAATGAAACATTGATTGATAAAACTTTATTGTTAATCTCTTTTAAATTTGTTATCGATCAAATAATTGTCTTTGAAAATAATTTGTTTAACCAAATATATAGAAACTTATTTTCTTTATAGCAAACCTCTATCCTTATTTCTGAAATTTCGCTGAGAACTTCTCTACAGTTGAAGTTTTTAAACAAGTACCATTCTTTTGCATGATATGTATGGCAAGTTTTTATGCTTGGGTAAGGGGATAATTTTATAGTATTATTGCAGGGTACAGGTGAATATTTTCAGTAGAGTATTTATTAAATATAATTTTTTTTTCATACGAGTCAAAGAGAAATGGAATTTTGCACTTTTTTTCTTATTATATAAATTAAAGTTAGCCCTTTATCACACACATAAAGAATATAAAATGTATTGCATTTGTGGATTGTTAGGATAATAATTTTTTTTATTTGAGATTTAGTTTGCTTATTTTTTTGTACATTATTATTTTTTCATAAATTGTTGCTTTCTCTGGCACTTTCTTGCACACTAACTAAAACTAATGTTAATAACATTCATAAGATTGTCTTCCTGTGGTGGATTGAGAGATCCTTAGCTTTATATTATAAGTATATCAAAATTTCCTCTAAAAATATTTGAGGTCTTTCAGGATTGTATATTATTTATCTAAATCCAGCTGTGAAAGTTTGCGTTGCATCGATTGTTGCCAAGGGTTTAGCATTGGTTAACTTCTTGAATTTAAAAGTTAATTACAAGATTTAATTTTTTTTTAAACTGGTACTGTGTATCTCAATCACTGTCAAGTATTGCATGGAATGGTATAATAATATTTAATGGCAAAACATAATACACAAAAAAATTAATACATTCCAATTAAAATGATATTTTTCATGTATTTTTTAGAAGAGTTATGTTAAATAATGGAAAGCATATTCGACTTAAAATATGTGTAACTGTCTTGCTTCAGGTTTTAATAAACAAAATTTTCTGCTCTGATATTGTATTTGTTTTTAACTGTGTATGATACCCCTCCCACCCCCCAAACATTTATGTGGTTAGTAACAAAACACATTTGTCAATTTCTATTTGTGATGTTTGCAACATTATCGGGTGCTCTGTCGTATAAATTCTAGTATTAAGATGGATGTTCCTGTTCCAAATATTAAATCTTTTTTTTTTTCCGAAATTGTTTTTTAAAACTAGTTATTTGGTGAATTGGAGAGAGTATAGGAATTTCGAATAAATGGGGTATTATTATAAAATCACAACCCCTTGAAACTTACAGCAAAACTATTTTTTTCATTAAAATATATTTTGTTTGTCCTTTTGAACTTGCATGTGTTGAATCTAATGCATCAAAATTATATTTTGAACTCGTATTTTTGTTGGAAGAATTTATAGAAAGTTCACTACTGCAATTGTGTGCCAAATTTACCAATTTCCACTTAATCACAAATTCCCAATTATCATAATACAATTTATAAATATTTTTTTTTTTTAATGTCATCAGTATGAAATATGCTGAAATTTATTTCTTGCTTCCTTATAATTCTTTCTACGTACAGTATTTTTCAACTAACCATTGGGTTAGTTTTGGAAGCACAGAAAACAAAGCTTGATTAGAATTGCAACAAAAGGCAACTTCATTATTGACTAATGATACTTATTATGTTATACTAAAATTAAACTGTTGATAGAATTTTGTTGTCGCCAACTCGTTAGGAAAAGCTAGATTAGGGACTTTTAATTGTGTATTATGTATAAATTTATGTTGGATATTTGGGAACATGTATTCTTATAGGATTTCTTAGATCAAGAACTTAATTTTAGCTGAGGGAAAAGGGTATTTATGAAAGCTTTGACTTACTAGGGATTGAACATACTATATATATTTCTAAGTTATATATATATTTATATAGTTTATGAAGTCTCATTTTGTGTTAACTGCAATATTTATTTCAAATGCTAGCAATACTCTTGAAACTCCGCTTCGTTCCTATTAATCGATGGATGCGTACCCATGTCTGCCATGCAAATGTTGCGTCTTTTGAGTGTCCAGAAAATAAGAAACAAATTGTTATTCGCCGAAGTATTTTTTACCACTGTTTTGTATTTACTAGTACGAAGATTGTGTGTTAGATACACTTCCAATTCTGACCACATAAAATCCGAGGCAAAAATGTACTAGCTCTTTGTATTTATTCTTTTTGTAAGCTGTCGTCTCATCCAACCCTTTTCTTTCTGTTACAGTATTTTCTAGTAGATAACACTTTTCTAGGAAATCAAAAAAATATACGTTTCTTTTATTTATCTGTTCCTTGGATCCACATGAACAGGTCTCCAAATCCCATATTTAAGGACAGTGGGGAAAAACACTTGCAGATGTTCACCCGGGGCTAGGTTCAGAATTTAACAACCCTTAATTAATTAAGGGAAACTTAATTGATTTATTTTCTGAACTTCGTGATTAGCTAAAATTGTGTGCACTGAATTGCAAAGGTATGAACGTGAATGGTTTTCGCAAAAATCTGGGCGAATGATTCTATGCCTAGGACTTTTGAGTGTTATCGACTGGAAAATATAGTAATTTAGAAAGTTAGTGATTGCATTATATGCAGAATAATGTAAATAAAATTTCTGTATTCTGTCCCTATGAACATTGTGTGTGATACATTAAACTCTTTAATAATGTTTTGGTTTTTTTGAAGTATTCAATCACATTTTGCATGCAAAGACAAAATCCCATGTGGTTATTTTAAATGATTCATTGTACATATTTAAATTTCGCTGACAATGTATCTCTTATTTCACTTGTTTGCTGCTTTTTAAAATTGTTATTGGTGAAATCTTGATTTAGATGAAAATTGAAATTCAGTAGATTATACTTTTAAATTTATTGTGTGTATTATACACATGCAATTAAGTACATATGCACACAAGATATTTTACATTTGCTGATATAATTTTTCTACTAAAACAAACGAATCACCTTCACCCCCCATTTTTTTTTTTTTAAGCTTCATTTGATAGTCCATACTTGGGAGAAGTAACCGTATATGATGGTTATTTAATAATTAGAAAAGCAAAATCTACTATTTTTAAATGATTAATTTAAACCATTTTTAAATTTCAATGCTAGTAAAGTTTTAAATTATTAGTTTTCAAGTAAAAATAAAGTAACCAAAATTAAATATTTTTAATGGATAGTTAATACTTGGACATCAAAGATGCTTTATATATATTTATACAATCCATAAAAGGCAGACCCATTTTTAAAAAAAAATCTTGCAAATTAAAAACAAAGTATGTTAAGTTTATTATATATCTCCAAAACAATATTAGAAATTATAAGAATTATTTGCAAAACAAAAAAAAAAAAATCCCAAGGATTAAATAACAATTTGGGCCACTTGACCGGGCTTAACGAGCCTTTTCGGAAATGCAGCCCTAATGGGACGTCTAACAGGCTTTTAATGATGCATATGGATGAGACGTCTTCCCCTAGAGTAGAGTCCAGTTAATTACTATGTATGATGAATCTTCATAAAAGATGTTTTATATATTTACGCAATCCATAAAAAGCTGACCCATTTTTTAAAAAATAATCTTGCATATTTAAAAAAAAAAAACGTATATTAAGGTTACTATATATCTCAAAAACATTAGAAATTATTATAAGAGTTATTTGCAAAATATTTAACAATTTTTTTTCCCAAGGATTAAAAAATGTATAATAATTAACGATAGCCATGCTAACACAACTCAAATGATTCAACAGACACTGTAAATATATTCGTAATGAAAATTGAGAATGAATTATTAATGGTACCAGACAAAATAAGAAGCTAGTTTTTCTTAATTTGGCGAGATGTGGGCTAAGGGATTTACATGTATAATTTTTTTAAATGTACAAAAATAAAATTGTGAAAATAAACTGGCCCATTACGGAGTTAATAAAAAATATAACTGAACGAGCGATCATATATCTCGAAATTGAAGGCAAATCAAACTTTAACAATTTTATATGCAATATAAAAGACATTTATCTATCGTGATTGTATAAAAAAAACGTACAATCGAAGATATCTTACAAAATTATACATCATCTGCATGGTTAAATTCCTATAACATGTTGACATTACTGAAAAAAAAGGTACTGTTGTGTCTTGCATGTATCGGATAGATCCGCAATACTGGTTTGCAAAATCTATTTACTAGTAAAATGATTAAACATTTTTTTTTAATAGAAGGCATGTGGGAAAACTCGAAACAAAATTGCAATTAATCTGCTAACTTTTCAGTACTCGTTATTCTCCATATTAAATTGTGCAATTATTTAATATTTCATTTGCCACCCCCTAAAACCTCTCCCCACACACAAACAAGGTATAATGTAAGTTTGAATTGATCGCTGACCAAAACTCATTTCTATATTCGATGAATGTTGAAAATGCTTCCGGACAGTCGTAGATGGGTTAAGTTAGATACAAGACAAAAACCTTGCCAAAGGGAAGAAGATATACTTTTACGTCAGACACTCTGGGCCCCATCTACAATCTGTGCTATATTTTACACGCATCGGTGTATAATTTCCTATTAAAAGAAACGAAATTTTGTGAATTATACTATTTTTTATTGAGTTATAGTGTCAGAATGGATCATTCATAGTGAACTTGAATGCATTGCTTTTAACAAAAATTAATTTTTGCAGACTTAAAAAACCATTAGACAAAGTAATTTAATAAAAAATATTTTCAATCAATATATGAAAATACATACAAAAATAAACGCATAAATAAAAATAATACATGAATACAAAATTACTAACATATAGAAAGTTACGATTTTTAAAAAAATAATTCAATCTTCGGGTGGAATTAAAGATATCCTTATAAAATATTTTTAATTTATGGGTAAATTGGTATTCAATCTATTGTTGGGATATATCCATGTGTGAAAGTTTTCCGTCCTAAGACGGATTTCCGTATTTTTTCATTTTTGTTTAGGACGGAAAAAATCTGTATATTTAATGTTCTTTGTAGCTGACAATTTCTAAAAGGTAAAAGCACACATAACAACTCCTTCTCTTGTTGAACGTTATAGGCAGTGTTGTTACATAATTAAAAATTAATATTTTTCACCACTATCCGGTGGGATCACGATTGTAATACAAAGAGCCGTAGTTGAGGCTATTTTAAAAATGAAGGAATATTATCTTTCGAAAAGTGTTTGGCACGGGATTTCAAAAATTACAATTTTTGAATAAAAAAACGCTTTCAATGTTTAGAAATTTAGTGTCCATAACATATATCTTTATTTTAAATTTGAAGAACTATCGAATAAGTTCAGAAGTGAAGCATATTTTTGTGCCCGAATTTTATCAATTAGCCATATTTTCAATCAATTAGTAAAAAAGTACAGTAATTGTTTATATAAAGCGAAAGCAATTATTTTCATTTCTAAAACATATCAATAGCTTTCGATGCTAATACCGCCTTTTCCGATGTTGCGGAATAAAAAATAAGTGAAAATGGATCCTGACTATTATGCCCTAACCAGAAAATAGCGGTATCTTCTTAAACCTAACTAACTGTGAAAACCATTTTCATCCTTTTAGTTCCACGTATAATCCATTTTTTCCCTTTATTCGTATATTCTTAACTTTTTTTTGAAAATATGATTAACGTCGACACATTTCCGAGAAAAAAAATCTCACACATTACAAGATTAACAGAAATGAAAGTAATTGACATTGAATTTTTTTTTATTAAGTGTTGATATTTTACAACCCTATAACTCCAGGAGAATAAATGACATTGTGACATACCATTGAGTAAGGTGAGTCGCGTCGGCATGGTCGGTCATTAATCCGCTTCTTCCTCTGACCTTTGTGTCAAGGGGGTCGGGGTGTAATAGTCAAGTTTCAGTCATACTCTAACCATTTTAACTTAAAATCAAAATCAATTTTTATAGTTCATTAGATTTTTAACTTTTGATTAAAAAACTCATTCTAGTAGTATAGCTTTGAACACAGCGAACGTGCATGCTTTTCAATTACGATTAGAATACCAGATTATTACTGGCAAAACATATAAATATTAATTTTTAAATTAAAATTGTTAAACTGGCTGGAGTATGACTGAAACTTGACTATTATCCCACCCCCTTGATATAAAGGTCAGAGGGAATGGATTAATGACATAAACATAAAAAAAAAATATAAATCGACATATTCAACTTTACATAAATTATATAAATTCATTTTCTGTACGAGAATAGAAACTATCAACGAATAAAAATGTAAGTTAATGTATTATAATTAACTTCCAGTAGTCATATTTGGCATATATTCATAATTGTTCTGTTTTAGATACTCCTGTAATTGCACATCGGAACGCGCCTCAATTTCCCCACTTGGTTACACATGCTAATGCGTTTAACCTGCTTTTACTTTGGTTAGATCTACTGCTTTATTACATCCAATTATTGCTATTTGCGTGGCTGACAGTCCGGTCACCCTACCAGACGTTTTTCGTGGCCGGATGGCTAGCTGCCTGATATGTGTTAAACAGAGCAAGCATTAGCGGATTCTTGGAAAAGATGGTGGAATATTCCGATCATTATCGCTACTCATTGCTTGCAATTATCATCAAAATCATTTCGATCACGAGTAAAAAAAAAGATTGTTATGAATTTGAGATAAATAATTGGTCACTAGTGCTCGTTAATCACCGGTCTGATTTGTTGTTCGCAGTTTTATCGTTACTTATCTGAATGTACTATTCGACTTATATGCAAATTCAGGTATACTAGCTGTTCGACCTTGCGTTTCTGGGAAACACGTTAAAACATTGAATATACAAAAAAAAAATTGAGCTGCATATTGAGCTATTGGCGACGGTCTGCGGCCTATCCCGAAGGAAAGACCCGGGAACAATGCCTCGTATTTTTTAACACCTAAGCTGGCACCCGACGCAATCTCAATAGGCGTCAGGATAGTGGATCCTGGTCTGATTTAACGTGCACCAGTTCCGTATACACGCCATTATAATTTGTTGGATGTTCGGGACGACTTTCTAGTATTTTTGTAAAAGCTGGAAACCCTCCGATCGCAAGATCACTATTTTTTTACTTTTCTTTGTCAAGTCCATCGCACGGATTCGAACCACCAATCCTCTGATTAGTAGCTGAACGCCTTATCCACTGAGCAACTGGAGCTCCGTTATTTTAGAACCATGGTCAGATGACGAGGAAACACCTGAACTGGCACACAACGCCTTCAATAGACGTCGGGACTTCGGACCCCGATCAGATTTATCGTGCACCAGTCCCGTGTACGCGCCGTTAATTTTTGCGGATATTCTGGACGACTTTTCTAGTATTTTGTTGGAAAGATCAGGGAACAATGTCTCGTATTTTTGAACCATGGTCAGATGACGAGGACAACACCTAAGCTGGCACCCGACGCAATCTCAATAGGAGTCAGGGTAGTGGACCCCGATCAGATTTAACGTGCACCAGTCCTATATACACGCCGTAGAAATTGGATGTAAAATCGGACCACGTATTGTTACTTCCCAGCGAATTTGGCAACACTTCGATCACAAGTTCACTGTATTTTAACATTTTTTGTCAAGTCTCTGGTATCAGCTGTATTCGAACCCGCTACCCTCTGGTTGTTAGCCGACGGCTGTACCTCGGGGATATTCGGATTTGAACAGTCTCTCATACAATTCCAGGTAAGTGACCGTAAGTCCAACCGAAGACTCACTGCGTAGGGGGATAGTGAATGTGAAATCTGACTTTCTTTAAAATTACGAAATTGTCAGTGTAAGAAAAGAGGTATTTAAAAATTAGTACCTTAACCTACTCGTTTCTCTTTAAGTATAATTGCAGCGTAAATGAGCGACGACGTATCCAAATGCAAGTAATCGTATTTTCTCAAAAAGTAATAATCTTATTAAATATCGCTAATCTCAGTTTCTGTTCCAGCGAACTTAACGAGAATTGTCAAACTAAAAATAGTAGTTCGGAAAAAGGATTTCCTTTTATTTGATGTCGATTGGTTAAAGAGAAACTAATTTATTACAACTCAATTATTTTACTTCTCATTCGTTTAGCATACCATTTTTTTTTTAAATTTATTTTGATTGTAAGTCCTGATAGTGGAAAGGATAAGGCACTGGGCTGCAGTGCTGAGGATCTGGATTTGATTCCCAATAAGACTTGTTTGGAATCGTGCATGTATTTAGTATTTTTGTATGCTTATTGATTGAAAAATATTTACGTTGTATCATATATTAATGACAAGTTCGTAAAATGGGGTAAAGCAGCCTACGTAGGCAAGCATTTACTCATTGTACTCAGTTTTGAGTACATATCATTTTAAAAATTGAAACTTATGTATTTGGAGCCATGATAAGCATCGAATGCAATAAAAAAAATTATTAAATTTTACTTATTTCCAAGTACCTATTTTTAAGTATATTTTTAGGGTAAAGTGTAAGTGTTCCAAGAATCATATTTTTAGGATAAATTTGGAACCTACGTCAATAGCCCATTAAGTAGCTTTAGTGCGACCTTGATTCGACCAGCCAACTAACTAACCTATTCTTCACCAGTGCGGAATTTAAAAAATGGGGACGGGGTCCAAAAATTAAAAATTTAATTATATATTTTTAGTTATTTCCAAGTACCAAAGTTTGTATTTGTCAACATAAATACAAACTTTGACAACAAAATACAAATAGGCTAGGTTAGGCACCTTCTACTCGGACGTTATTTATGCGCATTAGCGTTTGCAGAGTTCTGCGGTAGTTGTAACATTTCAGAAACTGTTAGTTATTAAACAGTAATATTTGGATGAATGCACCGGTCACCTTCCACATACCCCCTTCCATTAACAATTTGAATTTTATTTTTTAAACTAACACAAATCTTTATGCTTTTAAAAGTCACTTCAAACAATGTCTGCCCTTGACTCTCAAAGCTTTTAAAATTTAGGTAAATTTCATTTTACAGTCTAATATGAATTCAGTATTCACATGCTGGCAGAAAATTGGTTTTAAAATTGTCGCCCCATACAATAATTTATATTTTAATACGTTTCAATTGGAAGTGCAGTTTTTCGAAAAATATACTATAAATGTCAAGACATCTACATCATTTAACAACTTCATCAGACATCTTCATCAACATCAGACATTCATCATCTAACATCTTCTAACATTTACATTACTTTCAGTTGTCCTGCTACATCTCCATGTATCTGCCCTTGACTCTAGAAATTTTCGCAAACTGTTACACATGGATGTTTGGTAGTTATTTCATGTATTGAATTTAAAGAATGAAATCATCCCTTTTTAATTTATTTCTGAATATGGGCAATCGGCTCGACGGTACGTCTTTCGCTTAAACTTATCAACCTTATTATAATGTTGTTGTAAAGTCAACATTTGATCGCAACATATGTAATTGAATATAACATGATGTAGTCACATTACGAGAAAGAAAACATCACAAATATTCCACAAACACTATATTCGGGGACAACCTAAGTTGAACCTGAAGCGGAAGCTATGATATGTGTAAAAATTCAATTGCTTTAAGCTCAACTTAGGTTGTCCTTGAGTATAACTACAAATAGTTTCTATTTGTCATAGAATGTAAGTTAGACAGAATATTGAGCTAAACTAATTTACTGAATGCCGATACATTGTACAACTTTTTTTATAAACAGCATACGTATGGAAATATGAATAAATATTATTTAATAAACAAAGATAAAAATATATTTTCAAACGTCTCCAATATACTTAAAAATTTCATACCATTGTCAGCTTTAATTTGTTTGTTTTTCATTTTATTCCGATTTGCAGTTGTTGTTTTGATTGGCTTATATCATAATTGGTATTTCTTTTTTCTACTGACTGGTAAAATTGACCAATAGCTATAAAACTAGAAGTAAAAAACCCTTACCTTTTCACTTCATATTCGCAGGTAAATCATTATGCAATTCCAAAAATATCAATGGAAATAAAAATCAAACAACCCTATGAAATGTATCCAAGCGATGCAGATAGCGTCTTTTACTATTCGGCTCTCTCTAATGAAGAAAAAAAAAATATTCGAAGTTTCCCAATCAATAAGATATTCAAAATTCTAGAACGATGAATAGCGCAGTTTGTTTTCGTATAATGCTATAGATTTTTCGTGTGCTGCAAAATGCTGTCATGACGACAATAAGGCTCTCAAACTATTGGTTAGGACAGTGAAAAGGTAGACGATAAAACGGCACTGGAGAAGCTTAAACAGTTATTTATAACATTGCTCTTAGAAATCGAAATATATTTCGAAATTCGGTCTTAAGCCAGGTGTTAATTTGGAAAATTTGTGTAATATTTAACTATTTTTAAACAACCCTTATTTGTGAAAATAATAGGTGAAATTTAAGAATAATGTATTAAGAATTGGATTTTTATTATTTTTAATCATGTGAATTTGTCTATTTTCTTGTTGATACCTGAAAAGTTTGAGCCAAGAGCCTATCATTACAGATGACATTACAGAACTTGCGTGACTTGTGGAAAGAGATTGGATTTATTAGTGATAGTATATTATTCGTTGAATCTAAAACAGTTTTACTGTTGTTTTTCTCTTTATAATTGTGTGCTCCATCGTTGAATTTTAAGATATATGTATCTACGACATAAAAAAAAGTATTCATCTACAGTCTACACGTTTAGTGCAACTCAATGTGGTTTCTGTTTGCAATTCTACTACAAGGGTTACCAAAAGTTGAATAATTAATTTCCATAAACTTTTTAATTCAAAATTAAATGTAATAAAAGGTTGTATGAATGCAGAATGAATATAATGTTCGTGTTTTTGAATTTAAATTGCTTTAGTCAATATACGAGGCCTTGACTTGTAAGTGTAATAGAGACACAGTCAATTGACATTTTTAAGGTTTCAAAAAGTAAATAGTCAAAAGCATTTATATTATCATAGTAATTACTTGCATTTTTCATGTAAAGAAACTATGAAAATCGGGCGTTCAGTTTGATTAATCACTTTCCAATCTTAAAAACTACCAACTGCCAAGCAATTGTAAAGTTGTTTTCACTGTTGGTGTTTTTACAAAAAATTTCTATATCTGTTTTGTTTATATTATTTACAAAAAAGTACTGCATAGGTAGTTTGTAAGTTGTACCTCAAACTATTATACTTGAAAAAATATTGTAAAATGAAGTATTTTTATTAATTTAAGAATTGGGTGCATTGATGGAAAAAATGGAGATATCCAGTCGTATATGTACACGGTATTGAGCGTCAGTGTGTTAAAGCAATATAACGTTCCGTGATTGCCACTCTGTACTTTACTAACAACTCTGTGCCAGGGGCATGTATACGCTCTTAATGTTTTTATTTGTTAACCATCTTTGGTCAACGTCGCATGTCATATGTCTAGTATTATCTGGCCCATATGGTCTCCAAGACCTTACGAGTCAAACAATGGGCAGGGTAATAGAGACAGAGAATTAGAAGGATAGAAAAAATATGAACCTGTGAACCAGATAAGTATAATTCAGGATAGAACATGCAATATATATATATATATATTATTCTTGAAAACGAATGTATTGGGAATTCGAAAAAAAAAACTGACTAAAGGAGAGGGTTAAAGTCACTATGCTGCCCATTTCATTTAGGGGCCGTCCACAAATGATATCAGGCTTGGAAGGGGGGGGGGGGGTCGTAAAGATGTGACAAGGAAGAGGGGGTTACAAGAAATGTGACTTTAGACACATCGCCTAAAAACCACTGAAAATTAACTAGAAACAATAAACAAAAATTAACCGTTTAGTTTCCTGTTTGAATCGATTGTGAAGTGAACTGATTTCGCGCTGGATAAGATAAGCTTTTTCAAACTTTATTTCAATCTTACATAGGAGATCCTGTGTAGGGGAATGTGACATGTGATGCATGGAGTATAGTGAAGTGTGACACGTGACATGGGGGGGGGGGGGGGGTAAAAATATGGCGAAAACGTGTGGCATCATTTATGGACAGCCCCTTAATGCATTTTATCAATTCAGACTTCCAGAAACTTTTTCCAAGAAGCAGCAGGTGAAAATAAAAAACTCACCTGACGAAACCAGAGGAAACCGCTTGATCGATAATGTCTCTCTTAGCCAGCTTCCTCTGCTCAATCCATCCGTTGGACGGCACGACGTACACGTGGACATCCACTAGCTGCAAAAAGAAGAAAAAAATGTACAATTACTCAAAAGGAATTGGCAACGGTTGGGTGACATGGCAATTCGTTAGAGGGGGCGGCAAATCCTCCCCCATTCTTGTGGATCGTTTAGCCACGTTTTAACACTGTCTAATAAATAACTCTGAGTTTTATTATTTTTTTTTAAGTGGAGACAAATGGACTTTTCTGAATGTAACTTTCATTTAGAAATGAATATTTAAAACGTGGCTATTATTATTATAATTGCTTTTTAAACGGTTAGTGTCTTTTTTTGGAATTTAAGTGATTGAATAGTTTAGGCCTGTGTTATGCCCATTGCGAAGTTAGGTAAAGTATAGGACAAAGGTGGATCTAGGATTTGGGTTTGAAAAGAAACATATGTTATTGCATTTATAGCGTTTTTTAAATGTAATTATTTTTTTCTTTATATTATAAATATCTATATTTATTTTATAAGTATGTTATTAATTGAAAACTTCATTAATATGTAATATAATTAATATTTTTTTTTAAAGATCATAAATAAGAGGTTTGGCCAGAAGGAAGAAAATCGTTATTTATTTTACTCAAAATTCCTGTCTCCGCTCACCATTTACAGACTCATCAGTTTATTCAGTACGTTTAATGATCAATTTTTTTTAATTAAATATAAAATATTGCTGATTTTTCTTGAATAATGGACTTTATTTCATTTAGTTCTTCTACAAGCACTTTTTTTTTAAGTTAATCACTTAAATCATCTGCATGTTGATCCCAAGCTATCTTCTTTTCTTAATTGCGATACAAAAAAAATATTTGATGCTTAGAAATAATATCGTTTAAAAATTTCGTTTCTCGTCGCATCCTTTACTCTAAAAATCACAAAACAGTTTTTCGAAACATGATTGGAATATTATCAGTGATAACACTGAAATTGTTTTTCAAAGTTTGTTTTAAAAATAGATACAGATATTATGACTTCTAGTTCTTTGATTCTAGCATCGCATATAAGTCTGAGGAAACATTTCGGGAACTACTGAACCATTCGTCCTCAAGTCATAATCATTATATCAACATCTTATCAGTGCATTTTTAAAGAAATTGTCACTGAGTCGATGTCACTTTCACATTCTATATAAAGCATTTCATGAAATGACTTGTCAATTAACGAAATGCCTAACTTTTCTATAAAGTCACAGAAATATAGAAATTTCTTATTTTCTCACAAGCATTTGATGAAATTTATTTTCAATTACTCATTTCATGAATTTAGTTATAGAATACCATAGCGGCAAATATGAAATACAAATATTTAATACGTAGCCAAGATATATAAGAGAATAAAATATGTGCTCCCAAGTGTAAAATTTTAGCTTAAATAAATAGATAAATTCCATGTAACTCACACTACTGTTTCAAGCACATTAAATAAAATAGTCGAGAGACCGAAGTCAAAGGAATTTTTCTTTACTTTTGAATTAAAAATGCTTTGGATCGGTTATCGATGCTTATTTACCATACAGGTGCAGTGTTGAAATGCATTAATTGACTATTAAGGAGTATGATTTTTATCAGTATGCAATAAAAAAAATTTCATTGAGTGACAAGAATTTGCGCTGGGTAAATAAATTATCGTCCAGTCCCTATGTTAAAATATGTTCTGCGCTTTATATAACAATAATAGGATTTAATGTATGATTTAAAAAAAATGACTAAAATGAGACGATTAAGTCCATATTGAACAAAAATGTATCATATGTGTGTAATCAATTTATAATCATGATTCATACTACTTTGGCTGAACAAAATTCCATTATCAATACATTTTCAAAATTAAGTTATTCTTAAGAAAGCTCCATATTTCTAAACAATTCTGATCTTAGTATTCCTTTTTTTTTGTATAGTGAGACATGTCATCTTTAATAAACGTCAATTTTGAAAAATATTCTTCCAAATTATATAGACTTAAATTGGGAGCTGGAACCCCGAAAGGAATACCGATGTTTCAGAGCAAACGTCCTACAGGTTTAGGCAGAATTTAAGAAAATTTATTTTATAAGCAAACATTGGATAATGCCGCATTATAATTAATATTCCAATTATTAGTTTTTAATTATATGATCCTCCTAAATTAATGGGAAAAAAAATTATGCTTTCTTTTGTACTCTTTAATTATTTTCTATTCTAAACCACTATTTAATTATAGTAAAGTAATTTGCAGCAACATCTTAAACTGGTTTATTTTATTTTTAAAATCATTATAAAGTTTCAGTTATGATAAAGGAAAGAATAAATTAATTAAAAAAAAATTCCGAGAATCTTGGAGCAATGCTTAAAAATTGTTTTGACGTCTATTTATAAACAATTATTACAGGGTCCTAAAATCAATGATGTGTTTTATATTAATTTATAGGCAAATTACACATTTGCCGAATAAATGATTGATGTAACTAAATCACCAACAACGACTAACGCTTCTTTTTAAGTAAATTAGTTCGTTGTGAAGCTTTGTTCTCGAGCTTTGTACAAAATCCCACCATCTTTTCTCATTTCTTTAATTAAAATCAAAGTTTGCTTTATATCTAATTCCCCTGATTATTCCATCCCATCTCTGACGGACCTTTAAAGAACACATTCACATTTATGACATGCCCCCTTTTACACTGTTAAAAATAAATACTCAAAAATAATTCAAATGTGTCTATTTTTGAGTACATTCGATGTTTATCATAGCACCGAATACATAAGTTTCAATTTTGAAAAAGACATGTACTCAAAAATGAGTACAATGAGTAGTGCTAGCCTAGATAGGCTGCCTTCATAAATCACTTAAATAAATATCGACAATTACAACCACTTACTGGGAATCCAACCCAGATCTCATGCACCACAGTCCAGAACCTCATCCGTAAAACTACCAGGGCGACTTGAAGTAGTTATAAACAGAAGAAATGTTAAAAAGGTGTTCCAAAACAATGGGAAGTAAGATAATTGCGTTGTAATAACTCAGTTTTCATTTAAATTCATTTCATTTTCATCAAATAATGTGGAAAACATTCTTCTTCTGAACAATTACTTTAAGTTTGTCAGGTCGTTTTGTTAAGATGCCTTGAACAGAAGCTTAGATTAGCAATATTAAATCACACTGCTCATTTTGAGAACGTACGGTTACTTAAATTTGAGTACGCCATACCTCATTTACGTGGTAACTGTACTCAAAGAAAAACGAGTAGGTTTAGGTACTCATATTTAAGTATCTTTTTTTTTTTACAATGGACTACTTCTCCCTTAACCTACATAACTTTTCAGCATAAAATACTGCAAATATATCCGGAATCTGATTGGCATGATTCTTATGATACAGGTTTCAATCAATATACAGGAGGAAAATACTAAAAATAAATAATAAAACCCTTTCAGTTTATCAGAGGAGACGTAGAAACAAGCCCCTACAACCAACACAATAATAATATGAAAAAAACCCTTCTACTAAGTAATTCATAAACTTGTAACACTGCCATGTGGCGCATTGCATTTGCACTCAGCCATCGGTCAGAATTGCACGTCACATGCTTCGACGAACAGCGAAATGTGTTTCCATAACTACTAGGTTTCTGTGTATTAGAGGTAGGAAAAGAGAAGGGACAAATAGGTAGAGCAAATTAGGGGATATTAGCTATTAATTTTTCATAAAGGAGGGTTATAGGTTGAGGAGATCGTTCGAAGAGAACCGACCAATAGCAGGCGAGTGCACCAGACCTTGCAGACCGATACCTGGTACTGTTTTCGCAGAAAAACCACATCGAAGCGGAAATAAGCCTCGTGGATCAAAGTAGGTTACTTTGGTATCCTAGTCATTAAGGATACTAAGCATGCAAAGCTGGTGTACATGTTGGGGCAGAACAAATGAAGGCTATTGCTTTCCCCTTACTTAGAGTACTTAAATTTCAGGAAATTAGGTCATCTGTTATAATATGAGGCTAATAAATATCATTAAAAAATATGTAAATTAAATTCTGTTGCAATGTATGTTCTTTTTTTTTTGTCTCAATTTAATATCCAGATTTAATTCGTGTTAAAATTCGAATTGGATTTGTCAAGGAAAATTCTAAACTAGATACATTTAGCTGAGTAGTGCAATCAATTAAAATTTTTAAGTGTACCAAACATACATAGTAAACAGTTGTTGAAATTTGACTAAAATTATAAGAATGAGGTGATTTTAAGGTTAACACTCAAACTCATAATTCTCGTCTTTGCTACAGTCTCCTACTTTTACATCGGGCCAACTCATAATTGTTTTTTTTTCTTCAAATTTTTAGTAATGAATATTAACACTTAAAATCAATATTAAACACACTCATTTCAACACTCAAACTCAATATTAAACACACTAATATAAAAGCCTATGTAGGTTAAAGCATCGTACTAGCAAACCAAAGGTGAGGCATTCTGAACACTTGAAGATGTTATATTTTAATTTTTGTCCTATCTTCAAGAAGACATTCCAATAACTATAAAAACTACATTTGTATTTTAGTAGGCTTCGGGCATTTATACTTCTCAGTAAGGAATACTAACGCTAAAAATTCCGTTTTATCTCTATACATACTGGGAACGCTATTTGGGAATGAAATAATTCCAGAATTAAAATATTTCAATAAACTCTATTTGTTTAAAGAAAACCGTCAAATTCTCTATTGCGCACGTCAAGCCAACCGTGCGATTCAATACACTGTTAAAAATGGTTACGGTCTTGCACCAAACTTTGGTACCCATTTAGCTGCAACCAACATTTGGTGCTTAGTTTCACCATTTTACGGTGCTACCACGGATGGATTAGTGGTGAAACGTTGCACCAAAACTCAATTCGTTGCATAAAACTCAAAATTCGTGTTTTCTAAGTATTGTAGTAGTAGTACTTTTGTAGCGAGATCACAATTTGTCATCGACCGGGCCCGAACTTGGAATCCTCTGATTCATAGCTTAACGCCTTTATCCACTGGTCCACGGAGGCCGATGTTCGTCGTTGTCTTTCTTGGCGGGCTTGTTGATGTAGCGACAGCGAAAATTTCGTTGCAGTTAAAGAGGTTGAACCAATTATTGGTGAAACTTCCGCTTTTTTTTTCCCGATAAAGGATTTTTGGTTCAACCTATATTCCACCATAATATGGTGTAGACCTCTGTTTTACACCAAGATATGATACATCGTTTAACTGAAAATTTTAACAGTGTACTTGCACCGGATTAATTTTTCAATACTAACTAATACTCCAAGCACGTAGCCAGGATTTTGCTAAGGGGTGGGGGGGGGGGGGGGGGGGGGTCCAACAGTTGCAACGATTTGGGGGGGGGGGATAGTTTCTTCCCCAGCTTTGACATTTAGAGCAAATTTTAATTAAAATTTTAAATTAAAAAAATTTGAACTATAAATGAAATTGTTTGTTTTCCCTTCAGTATGAGTATTTGAGTTTCCAAAATGCAATGTTTTTTAAAATGCAAATCGTATGTTTTAAGGATTAAAACATTTCATTTTTCGTTGTTGTATTAACATAATCACAACAAAAATAGAAAATATTAATAAAAAAGTTATATAAATTTTTTCTGACAATAACGAATGCCCGTCTTTTTTTCTGGTAGAAATATATGAGTTCGGTGCACTTGCTTTGCTCCCCAATATTCTTTCATTAGCAAATATTTTTAATATTTCGCTCGGCGCAGTTATTTCACATTTTGAGAACAGCGCAACTGTTTTGTCACTCTTACATCAACTGTGTTTCTGTCTCGCAAAAAGATCTTTTCGATATTTATTGTAACTAAATAAACTTGATTCGTCTAATTTAACAAAACAAACAAAATATTTTACAATAAAAGTTCGTAAATATGACTTTATGCCTCAATGTCTAGTTTTAAGCTATTTACCTTTTACATTTTTAACAAATAAATATTTGAAATTATGTTTATTTTAGCTACTTAAATTAATGAATTTTATAAATAGTTTTCAAATTAAAATTTTTCTGCTTTTAAAAAACATAAAGTGTTAGTAATATAAAATATATATACAATTTTTGACATGAGCCAGAGTTTATTGAGTACAAGAAAAGTTAAATTGGATAATGTTTTGGATAAATATAAATAATCAAATTAAATATTAGTAAAATGAAATAAATAATAAATTTTTGAATATATAAATATTCAATGATTCAATAACACTATTAGAAATTTTGATTTTATGTAAAACGTATTTTCCTGGTATTTACACTAATTCGATGCTGAAATTTCATTTATTATAAGTAATTTATATGTTGTTCAAGATAAATATGATCTTCGACTTAGTTTCTATACATAGACATTCTTAGTGTTATTGACTTAACAATGTATAGAAAAACAAACATTTTAATTAGTCACTGCCAATTGATTAGCATAATTACAAAAGTCCATTTCATTAGGAAAGATATGGTATGACGTTTAGAATACGGAAATATTTACTTACTTTCAAAACAGTAAAATATGCTGATAGAAAAAACCTCCATGTTTGAACTAAAAAAATGCTTCCTAAATTTGCCGTCTGTACTCTGAAATAACTAGTTGTGAAATAGAGCTGTTCTACCTCTTCATTCTCTTTGTCGATATAGTCCCCTACGACTCTCCGGACCTTAGAGCTCGGGACAATGCATTCGTAGTGTAGGGTTCATTCCAAAACCTGTAGGACCTGCCTCCACAAGCATAGAACGAAAATGCCCTTGTCACAATGAGGAGAGCATCTATCAGCCAAAACGGCTGTCCAAGGGTCAGTTAATTACAAACAGGTGAGGACGACAGGACCATGAGGACGAAGCGAAGTAGACTATACATTACAATTCCCAAAAAAGCCTTTCTTTGTGGCCCTTGACATGTGCTTGCTACAATTTCAACGCGCCTTTTCCGACAAAGTATTCTATTGGCAGCACAAGTTGACAGTTTCTTTGTAAAAGTGGATATTTGACTAATGATACACACAAATCGTCTTCCAAAGAAAACTGTTGAAAAAGGTTTGTAAGCGATTCCATTGTCAAACCTACGACAACTCATTGTCCTCCTGTTCCTTTTAAAAAGACCCCCCCCCCCCCCCCAAACACTCCAAGAGCAGTTTAAACACGTTTACGAATAAACAAGGGGTGACCTTGAATCCCTCCTACTCAAATCAAAGTTTCCTTTAAATTTTTACGAAATGATAACATGCGGAAAAAATAGAAAACACTTACTTATTTTTTGAAAATTAAAGCGATCTTCTTTTTTTTTAAAGATGTGAATCGGTCAATTTTAAAATTAACTTAAATAACGAAACAACAACATGACCATAATGGTCCTGAACCAACAGAAAAACAGTAAATTTATCACGAAAACCATTTCCGTTTGGAGATATATTCTCGTAAGTTATCGTTTCACCCACCCATCCCAGCGTTTCACGCACGAGCCAATCAGCAAATCGAATCTCAAGTGCAGCTAAAACAAGAAAATTCATTTTGGGTGTACCTTCTCACAAATGCAGTCCATTAGCACGGGGAGGAATCTCTATACTACGTAGAGGTTGCCATGGCAACGATGCAGCCGATTTCGAACTTCGCTTTTTGGGTGCAGTTCTGATTGAATGGCGTTTTTCCCCCTCCAGAATTGTGCATTACGGTAACAGGCATGCTATTTATCGGAGATTTTGTTTATTACCGTAGAAATTTCATTTTCAATTCTAATCTTCATTTACGAAAATTAGTAAAACATCTTATTTTAGTATACACTAATGAATTTAGGTGCAGCCCGGCTGTACTTGCTGTCGTGGACGATCCGCCACTGGCGTTTTTTAGGGATAACTTGTCGCTATTGACAAGAACAATAGAGAGTAGTATATGGCACAAAAAAAATCTTGACCTGAAGGGGGGGGGGGGGGGGGTCCGGACCCCCTGGACCCCCCCCTTGGCTACGTGCTTGAATACTCACTACATATTAGTATTAATTATAAAATATTAATTATCATTATGAAATACTAGAGTGTCATTGGGAGCTTCTGTGAGCATGTTAAATTTCTAGATATTATGACATTTGGATAGTTGTTAAATATAGTTGTAATATTCTAATTATAATTTTATTCAACAACAGAGTGTTAAGGAAAAGCGAGAAATGATAATAAAAGTTTAAGCAGTAGAATTCTTAACGTCTCGCCGGTAAAAATAAGAGGATTTAAAGAAGAAGGCCAATCTAATCCCTTTTTGTTTACCCTTGTAATCCCTTGTTGTCAAGTATTTCTTTAACTTTGGATAGCGTATAATATCAGGAACTTCATATAAATAAAACAATGACTGGCAAATTAAAGTATAAAAAAAAAGAGCACGGATGAGTCTCAATCATTGTATTTGTATTATTTTGTTATCTCAAGATAAAAATATGTATTACTTTATATTTCCCTATATAAAATATTGAGCCTATTCTACACGGATGTGATAAAAGCGCGCGAGCTTTCGCAGATGGCTCTCCGATTGGTGGATACAAACCACGTGGTTTGTATGCTCCAATCATTGCGCGCATTTGTCTCGTCCGTTTACAAGGAGCATTGAAAGACTTGTTTGGAGTTCCATTCTAGTTTGATGTCGGTATTTTGATGTTTCTTCTTCTTTTGAGGTCATTCAACCCCCAAAAAACAGTGACCCATATGAATGGAATATCACGTCCAGGCATCTCCATGTTTATTTTTAACATTACACCCGATTTTTAAATTTATATAAATAGCCCATTTTACAATATCTTTTAATCTGATGGCATGAGGTATAAATCGGTTTCTTTATAATTGATTAACGTTTTTTTTTTTTTTTTTAAATATATAAAAACATGCACAGGAAAAAAAATTATTTAAATATCTAAACTATGAAAAACACTTTACAATTCCATAAATCACTTGAGCTTTGGTGGGTTAAATTGATCTGGATGTGTGTTTTGAGTATAAAATCTTTTAAGCATATAATCCCATTACAATAAATCATTTTTACTAGTTATTGTTTTTTATAGGGAAGATGGCAGAAAGATTATCATTAAAACGAATAGTACAATTTCGAAATTTTTAAAAATTGCTCGAAAATGACTTTTTGGTTAAATTATTCCATGATAATGTATTTTTTTATGAGTTTTTAAGATCTATATATGACAATCACGTAATAAAAATTTGATTATAAAAAGTTTTTATTACGCAAAAAATAATATCGTGCAGTCTTTCTATGTAATATTCTTTGAAGTTAACTTACTGAGACACTGACTCTAGGGGGCCGGATAGCCCAGTGGATAAAGGCGTCAGCTGGGAATCGAAAGGTTCCCGATTCGATTCTGTGCGACGGACTTGACTAAGAAAAATAAAAAAAGTAGTGATCTTGTGATCGGAGGGATGCCAGCTTCGCTTCAAAATACTATGGATG
The DNA here is from genome assembly GCA_963932185.1 of Troglohyphantes excavatus. Lineage (NCBI taxonomy): Eukaryota > Metazoa > Arthropoda > Arachnida > Araneae > Linyphiidae > Troglohyphantes > Troglohyphantes excavatus. Next base: position 29,048,403 of record OZ010673.1, on the reverse strand, counting down.
TCGTCCAGAACATTCATAAAAATTATCGGCGTGTATACGATAAATCTGATCGGGGTCCAAAGTCCCGACTTCTATTGAAGGCGTTGGGTGCCAGTTCAGGTGTTTCCTCGTCTTCTGACCATGGTTCTAAAATAACGAGGTGCATGTATGAATGCATGTGTGAATGTGTATGTGTTCCCTGGGTCTTTCCTCCGAGATAGACCCCGGACCGTCGCCAATACCCCACAGTGCAGCTCTAGTGCGACGTTAATTAACCAAACCAAAACCAAAAACCGGGTCTTTTCTTCGAGATAAGCCCCGTATCAACACCAATTCCCCACTGTGCAGCTCTAGTGCGACGTTAATTAACCAAACCAAGCCCCTGACTCTAACTCGATTTTTGTAATTGAAAGGTTATTTTCACGACTTGGAAATTTAGTTCTTTTCCTGGGCATGGTATTTTATGTTCTTTTTTTAATTAATTGTAAGTTGTATCTGAAACCTTTCAATTAAAAAAATATTGTAAAATGGAGTATTTTTATGAATTTAAAAATGGGTGCATATCTCGAAAAACTGGGGATTCCTGGACGTGATAACATATTCATGAGTGTTGGAGGGTTAATATAACTTTAAATTTATTCTCACTCATTTCACTTAAAATCAAGACAAAACATTTTGACTTTTACAGGTTTTCCAAATGAGTTTTCTAAATCAAATTCGGATTAAAATTATATGAAAATAATTGATGTTTTCAAACTTTATAAGCACTCCACTGACTGGTTTCCACTACCAAATAATCATACCAAGACTATATCAAAATATAAATAAATAATTTTTTCTTCTTCAAGATTATACTCAAGGCAGCGATCAATCTCTCAGATCAAATTCTAAAAAATATCTTATTTCTCCAGTACATTTGAAATATTTTTTTCTCATCAAAATTTCCGAACAATTTTTATCAATTTCTGATTTTCTAAGAATTCCTGTTTTAAGGTATGTAAAAATATAGATAAAAATAGAGCATATGAGATATATAATTTCAATACCCCGTACACAATAACGCATACTAACCTTCCGAGTCTAGAACAAAATATCGAAATTGTAAGGTTGCTTTCACTATAAAATATTTAATTCATATCTTAAATATATGCCTTTTTTAATTAAAAATCCTACTCACTTTCATAAAAAATATCTTTTTAATTATACCTCAATGCAGAGCTCGAAATAAGCACCGGCAGCCGAGAGTTACCTTAAAATGTCTGCGGCAATTATTACTTCTCTCGGTAAACATTGTTAAGGTTTGGTTTGGTTTGGTTAATTAACGTAACACTAGAGTTGCACAGTGGGGAATTGATGACAGTTCGAGGCTTATCTCAAAGGAAAGACCCAGGAACGATACTTCGTATTTTTGAACCATGGTCAGATGACGAAGACAACACCTGAGCTAAACATTGCTGAGAAGTATTTGAAACCTGACTTTTCTTTTCTGAATCATTTTTTGTTTACGATCCAAAATTCGCGATTTTCAAAATACAGTAGCTGAATTTTCGAAAACGCGGAGAACAAGTACCTTCCCACTGGTTCTCTACATCTAATCATAGACTTGCTTATAAATAAGGTGGCCGAGCGGTGAAAGGCATTCAGCTACTAATCCGAGGATTAATGGTTCGAACCCGTGCGATGGACTTGACAAAGAAAAGTAAAAAGTAGTGATCTTGTGATCGGAGGGTTGCCAGCTTCGCTACAAAATACTAGAAAAGTCGTCCAGAACATCCGCAAAAATTAACGGCGTGTATACGGGACTGGTGCATGATAAATCTCATCGGGGTCCAAAGTCCCTATGTCTATTGAAGGCGTTGGGTGTCAGTTCAGAAATTTCCTCGTCATCTGGCCATGGTTCTAAAATAACGAGGTGCATGTATGAATGTGTGTGTGAATGTGTTCCCGGGTCTTTCCTTCGAGATAGTCCACTGTGCAGCTCTGGTTTTGGTTAATTAACGTCGCACTAGAACTGCACAGTGGGCTATTGGCGACGGTTCGGGGTCAATCTCGAAGGAAAGACCCGCTGTGCAGCTCTAGTGCGACGTTTATTAACCAAAACGAAAAAAAAAAAAAAAGCTTATAAATAAGTGTCTGCATTCTGCAATATACTTGTATATATTTAAGTGTTGGTGTTTTTTTAATCTGATGATTCAGGTATTTTTTTTTTTTATTATCCCGCATGTATTTTCCTGTTTCCTGCAAATTATATAGTTCACAAACTAAGTTAATCAAGTTTTTTTTAAATTATTTATTTGTTCAATTTCTTTAAAATTCATAAAAAAAAAATGAACATTACAGTTCACGGAATCAGTTTACATTGAGTTTTACCGTGAGCTGAATAGTTACTACCGAGAGCTTATAGAATCTTACAAAAGTGTTTGCTGCCAGCTTTAAAATCTTATTTCGAGCCCTGCCTTAATGTAATAATTTTTTTAAATATTGCAAATGGATATTTTTATAAATTTAACCTTCTGTTAGATAGCGTCGAATGTGATATCCTCCTGTTCTATCTTCTTTTCCTATTTTTCCAGAAACACATATATTAAAAATTAATAAAAAATACTGTCTTGAAGCATTTTTGAAATCTAAAGCAACGGGAAAACTTTTGAAAGCCATCTCTATTAAAATAATTAAAAGGCATGCGTTATAAATATAAACTCTTAGAGTAAAAATAACAATACAACTATGATATTTTATTCTTTTTTCAGAGGTAAAAAGAATTAGATGCACTGCTGGAATAACTAGATCTACGAGCAAATATATTTGACAATACGAAGTCTGTGAAATCTGAATTTTCGAGGTTAGTGACCATTTCAAACTGAACCTTAAGACCGCTTCCATAGCAAAACCAACCAAGCTTTATCCTACTTGATTCCATATAGTAGTTAGTTAAGTAGATCTATATATCATAGAGGAAACATCCGCAGCTTACACGCGCTACCTCGCCCCATCGTGATTAGTTATGTAAAGTGGGACCCCAGCACAGTTGCAGTCAATAGAGAAGGGGGAGGAGCCATAGTCCTGTGTGCTGCATCGGCATCTATTATACAGTTCTGTGTGCACACATGCCGCACTCTGCTATGGGTGGATCGATGGATGCCTACGGGGGCCTGACGCGTGCACTAACCCCCTTTCGGGGTGCAGAAGGGGTTAGGGATCGAATTCTGCACGGAAGGGGTATAAAGGGGATTTTGGAACGCGTGGAATATTTAAAATACTCTCATAATGAGGTTGTTTAGGGTTCAAGTTATGGCTTTAGGGAGGTATTTGGGTTTTATAAAAATCTTTTTATATAGACAGTTTAATGGTAAATATTCGAATGCGAAAATTTTATAGAAATTAATATTGATTAAATTTAAGCATTTAATTATTTTTATTTTAAGTTTTTAATATAATTTCTCTAAAATTTAAAATATGAAACTTTATTTTTCCATGCCACCTTCTTTTCCATACCATATTTTTTTCTCCCCGGCTAAGGGTTGGTTTGGTTTAGTTTTGTTAATTAACGTCGCACTAGAGCTGAACAGTGGGCTATTGGCGACGGTTCGGGGCATATCTCTAAGAAAAGACCCGGGAACGATGCCTCGTATTTTCTACCCACGGTCAGATGACGAGGACTACACCTGAATAGACACCCAACGCCTTCAATAGACGTCGGGACTTTGGACCCCGATCAGATTTACCGTGCACCAGTACCGTATACACGCAGATAATTTTTTTTTGGATGTTCTGGACAACATTCCTAGTATATTGTAATGAAGCTGACATCCCTCCGATCACAAGTTCACTACTTTTCCGTCGCACAGGATCGAACCAGGAACCCTTTGATTTCCAGCTGACGTCTTTATCCACTCGGCCACGGAGGGCCCCCGTCTAAAGGATACGAACGTGTGTGTACGTTCGTGTATCGCCAGTTTTCGCAGTAATAAATATAATTTTAAATTTCATAAAAAAATCCTGCTTTGAAACATTTTTTTTTAATTTAAAGCATTGGATTGGAATTTTGAAATCCTTCATTACTGAAATAATTTTTAAAAAATTAAGGAGGGATGGAACACTTTGTTGATCTTTTATAGAAAAGGTTATTTTATGGGAAATATTTTACATATGAACGGATATATACGTTCATAATCCTAAGACTGGTAGAAGAAACTACGGTATGTAGATGAAGATAGCATGAAAAGATAATGTTGCATTTTGCTAATTTTGAAAAGGAGAAATTAAAAACTTTTTTTAAAAAATTAAAACCTTAAATTGTTTAGTATAGTTACTCTAGCATAGTTTTATATTGTTGGTTTTATTAGTTTTTGAGCATTGTAAAATTGCTTGAGTAGTAATAAGTACATTTTAGTATTTCTTAGTTTAAATTAACCCAATTACTAAAAATCTCTCTAATCTATCAATCACATCCCATTGATAAAAGTAGCTTCGATTTTTGTGAATAAAATGTAATTATGGTTGTGTATATGTTCGGGATACATTTTGTTCATAAATGCAATTAATATAAATTTAAAAAAATATATTATAATTCGCAAATGCATATATTTTTTAGGCGTAAATATGTTATTGGGAGAAACTTCCGCGAAATAAAAAAACGTTGATATTTTAAAAACCAAAGGAATCATACAATACGAATAAATGACCACCATCGTGTAGAGAAAGTTGGCCCGCGTCAACCAAGTTTGCAATTACCCCTCTAACCTTTGTACCAAGAAATAGGGGTGGACGAAATCACGCGCTTGGCATACGTTGGCCTGTTTAACCCTTGTATCTTTAATTTTAATCGACGAGTCGTGGCGATTGTATGCTTAAATTTAAAAGAACAACTAGTTTTACAACTTTATTTGACTAGTTGACAGTTTAAACTATTCTTGTGAAAATTTACTCGGAGTGGAAAGTGACGATTTGTATAATATTTCACCAAGAAGACAAAATATCACTGCAAAGTTCAACGCGGCACAGTAAGCTTAAACAGGTTGAAAGACCAGTTCAAGACGAACAGCAAGAAAGAGCAGACAGTAAACTGTTAAAGATAGGTACTCACAAATAAGTGTACTCATTTTTGATTACATTCGAAGCTTATCATAGCTCCGAATACATAAGGATTCATTTTCGAAAAAGACATGTACTGAAAAATAAGTAAAATGAATAAAAAGAGCAGTTGCTTGCCTACATCAGCTGTCTTCATGAATCGCTTTCCATAAATATCAATCGATACTTAACGGGAATCGAAACCCAGATCCTCAGGCACCACTGTCCATTGCCTTACCCTTTGTACTACCAGGACGACGTGAAGAAGTTATAAACAGAAGTAATGTAACAAAGGTGTGCCAAAAGAATGGAAAGTAAGATAATTGAGTTGGAATAACTCAGTTTCAATTTAAGTAATCGACATCAAAGGATGTGGAAAACCATCTTCTGAACAACTATTTTAAGTTTGTCAGGTCGCTTTGTTAAGATGGCTTGAACAGAAGCCGATATTACCAATATTAAATCATTCTGCTCATATTTGCGAAAGTACGATTACTTAAATTTGAGTACGTCATCGCTCATTACGATGCAATTGTACTCAAAGAAAAACGAGTATGTTCAGATACAGATTTATAAGTACCTTTTTTTTACAGTGAGCAATTCTAAACGAACAGCCAGAAAGAGCAGACAGGATTAATTTTCTTTGCTTAGGCGGACTTTAAATTTTATAAAAACAGTGAAGAAACGACATATTTATTGTGGCCTCCGTGGCCGAGTGGATTAAGGCGTCAGCTGGGAATCCGAGGTTTCCTGGTTCAAGCATGTGCGACGGACTTGACTAAGAATATTAAAAAAAGTAGTGATATTGCGATCGGAGGGTTGCCAACTTCGCTACCAAAATACTAGAATATCGTCCAGAACATCCACAAAAAATTAACGGCGTGTATACGGGACTGGTGCACGATAAATCTGATCGGGGTCCAAAGTCCCGACGTCTATTGAAGGCGTTGAGTGCCAGCTCAGGTGTTGCCTTCGTCATCTGACCATGGTTTAAAAATACGAGGCATCGTTTCTGGGCCTTTCCTTCGATATGGACCCCAAACCGTCGCCACTAGCCCACTGTGCAGCTCTAGTGCGACGTTATAACCAAACCAAACCACTGACTCTAACTCGATATTTTTAATTGTAAGGTTGTTTTCATGACTTTGAAATTTAGTTTTTTTCCTAGGCACGCTTTTTTATGTTCTTTTTTTAACTAATTGTAAAAATATAGATTGTAAATTGTACCTCAAACCTTTCAATTAAAAAAAATATAGTCAAATGGAGTATTTTTATGAATTTAAAAATGGGTGCATTTCTCGAAAACTGGAAATCCCTGGATGAGATATTATGTCCATGAGCACCATCAAAAACACGAGGCATCGTTCCTGGGTCTTTCCTTCGAGATAGGCCCCGAACCGTCGCCAATATCCCACTGTGCAGCTCTAATGCGACGTTAATTAACCAAACCAACCAACATATTATTTGTATGACCGAAAACCTTACTTTAATTATTGTATACATTAAAATATTAATCTGAAATACAGTTATCCCCGGAAATCAATACTATAAAAAAAAACTTTATATTTCCATGACCTACACCTTCCCTCAACCCTTTATCCAATATTTCCATCCTTCGATATTCCTTGTGTCAGCATCTCTCTCACTCCCCCAACCCCTTCCCTTCCAAGAAGACGCACGCGAGATGGAGAGAAGGGGGTGGACTAATCACGAAGAGCGAAGGAACGGCCGGTGTTTGTAAAGTCCAGATCAATAAATACGGAAAGACTTCAAATATCTCATTAACATTTCAGGGAAGACTGCAGCAGCAGCAGCGAGGGGGGCCCTGAGATGCTGCAGCCCGAAAGGCCTCAGGAAAGGGGTGCCTAGCGGCAATAACGCTGACCATCGAGCGGTAGTTTAATTTCGTCCACTCGTTGGAATGTCCCCTTCCGTAAATGGAACGACAAACTGGACAATAATCAATGGCTTCTGACCAGTACTTGGTTCGGTTTAGCCGATGCAAAGGTTGAGGAGAGCTATATATAGGTGGAAATAGTGTATCGTTTAATAGAAGTTTGTAGAAGTTTATTTATTTTTTTCTTCTGAAGATTGCTTTTTGAATATTTGAGTGAAGGGAATTACTGTTACACACGAGTAGCCCAGACGCAAATGCACTAAAAGCTTTTTTTTAAGTAAATTTCGAAAAACTGTCAAAAATTAATTATTGTTAATACAATTTTATTTTTCTACAAATGAAGAAAAAATTATCTCATATTGCTGAATACGTAATAATCTAAATTTTCATTTTCACATAACTTGTTTTGCAACTGGATGACGGATTTAACTGGTTTTGCAACTGTATGCGTCGCCATCTTGTTTTTGTTCAAGAAGCAAAACCCGCTATATCCACATTTCAGCCAATCATAAATTAAACTATTGATGACTGGATATAGCTAATTTTGCTTCTGTGGACTTTTTGTTTATTAGTAAAAAAACTTTTTTTTTATTTATTTTTTATTATGTTTTAAAACAGAAGCCAAAGTCATAAAGTATCTATTGACACGAAAATATCATTTTTCGAATTTTTGAGTATTAACTGCTTTTGCATTGAGCTACTCATATGAATATTACATTAAAAATAATTTGAGCATAATTTAAAGTATTATACTAATGACTAACACTAAAAAGACCATATATGAAAAGGCTGAGAAATTAAAACTTAAAATTAAGATTTCACCTGAAAATTAAATTGTTTATTAATGGCCCTTAATCAATGTTCTAAGTATGTGAAATGTGTTGAATTAGAATATACGAAATCCTTAAATTCATTTGCTCGTTTTGTAGTCACTTTAAATAGCAGACGACTTCTAGGCCTTGGCGATCGCTTTGTTGTAGAGATAGAGTATCCTATAGAGCGAAAGGTCCCGAGTTTAAACATTACCCAGCTTCCATCAATACTCATGGAACTAAACGACAATTATTTTATTTGAACTCAATGAAATACAACGTTTTCGGGTTTGGATCAGAATAAATAAAACGGTCATTTCATCATTATCCATTGACTATTTTAGAAAGTTATATTACTTCAATTATAGTGCTGCTTCCTTTTGAAGTAAATGTCATATAAAATTAAAAACACACCACATATTATTCTCCAAACATTTCTTAACAAACTCAGTGAATTTCGCAAATCTCTGATATTTATTTTTTGAGATACGACACAAAGAATAAGAAAGGTCTAAATGGCAACAGAGGCAGCTGCTATTTTTTTTAATTTAATTTTTTACAAATGAGCAGTTGGAAATATGTCATTTTATATGTTTCCTCATAAGAATATTAACTGTTATGATAATAAAAGCATGTAAATAAAATCTTTTTTTTTTATATGTCCCAAAATAATGTTTTTAAAAGGATACAACACCACATACAACGCATTTCCCCAATATATAGCAACTTGAAACGGAAATATTCTAAAATTTAATTCCTGACGTTTTAAAACTAAAAAAGTAACCTTCAAACCACATGATATGGACCACCTGCCAAACACATCCATTTTTTTCCATACCCGACATTTCTCAAAAAATTTTCAATCGGAAAAACTTTGAAAACAAAACCCATTATAAAATATCCCAAACAACTCAAAACACTCTCCATCGGCATAACGCATTCACACCGCTCCCACACAAACCTAATAATAAATAATTAGCCAGTCCTTATCTGCCACTCTTCACAACTGCCCCTAATCCTCCCCCCCCCCCCCCCCCCAACATCGGATCAGCACAAATCTGCAGCAAAGAGCTGGGGCGGTTCAATTCGAGCGGCAGTATTATACTAGAACCTTCCAACTATCCCCTCCCCCCTCTTCTACCTTTTCTAATGGCCGGGCATTCAATTTACCACTAATATATTACAGCCCCTGTGGAAGCAGGGGCGCTCCTCTCGGCAGCGCCCCTATCGATCCGAGAGGGTTCTAGAACTTTGGATGATGTCCACTACCAAGGCATCTTTCCTCGTGCCCCGGAACTGAGGGAGGTTGAAGGGGGGGGGGGGGACCTTCAGCTGAGACCCCCCCCCCCCCCCCTTCTCTTTCCCAGTTGTATTGTTCGAGGACCTTTTCCTTATAATAACGGAAAGGAGTCGGGTGAATTGAGAGAAAGACGGGAATATCTGAATTCGTGTTTGGAATGTATTGGGGATGCAGGGGAGAGGTCGAATGGCGAACTTTGATACAAAGGCAGGGGTGGATCTAGCTATTGAACATTAGGGGCAATCGCCCCCTTCAAAATTTTCTAATTTAAACAACCTACAATGTTTTTAAATAAAAATTTAATAATGCAATACACAATTTCTGTTATAACGGAATTACATTTTGAAGAACTTTTGTGAATACTTGTCTCCTAATTTAAAGCCACTGACACATGATGAGGACGATACTTGAGTTGACATCCTATTCTACAAACCTTCACAGCACCTTATCATCTGACCATTGTTCGGCAAGTACGACATGAGCTTAAGATTCAATTTCTGCAGGGCCATAAGCTTTGGGTCTGTGGACTTTTGTAATGTTCCAACTATTTGGCTCCTTGCAAGGCCACTGGTTTGTTTGAGATGCCCTAGGGTTTGTTTTTTACGGAGAGACACAATGGGACGCTTTGGCCCAAGTGCATCAACTCTCTTACTAATCTACTCTTATTTTTACAAATTTAAATGATGTCATTACCTACTGTGTTTCTATTGGAAGAACTTTTGTGAATACTGTCTCCTAATTTAAAGCCACTGACACATGATGAGGACGATACTTGAGTTGACATCCTATTCTACAAGCCTTCACAGCAAAACCAACGAGAGAACAAATACCTATGATCGATTGTACGTGCAAAAAAACTCTGTATATAGAAATACAGAATAAATTTGTTAAAAAAACTTATTTATTTCACTTTCCTATATTTTGTTCTTCAGAATAGCTCGGTAGTGTAAATATCTTCGCAAAAGAGAATGATATCCTATTAAAAAGGTACTTAAAATTCCATTTTTTTGGTCGTATTATTTGCACCATAATTACGTGAATACACTGATAAAGAAGGGTACTCGAAAATAAATACTCATTTTTGATTACATTCTATGCTTATCATGGCTCCGATACATACAATTTTGAAAAATACATGCACTCAAAAATGAGTGCAATATGTAGATGCCTATCTACATAGGTTGTCTTCATAAATGACTTTCAATAAACATCGATAATTACAACCAAGTATTATAGAGAATCGAATCCATCGTACTCCAGTGTCTTATCTGTTAAACTACCATGGCAACATTAAGAAATAGAATAAATGTTAAAAAATGGCGTGCCAAAAGAATGGGAAGTAATATCATTAAATTGTAATAATTATGTATAAAACTTGCTAAAAAAATTAATACCGTTTTGTACTAATATTAGGGGGTTATTCCCAATATTAGCAAAAAAAGCATTACCAATAACTACCCCTCCCGAGATTGAATCCTGTTTCGGACTTTGTCCATTCGAAGTTATGCTTTAGAAAACGCAATTGAAAGTGTCGACGTCTTATACAACTGACTATAATCGTACTTGCCGGTTCACATCTTAACACAGTGAAAGTACCACCCTATAGAAAATATAACATAAGGCCAAAAGTGGACTCTCATTGTTATTCCCGAGAACACTTTACTCTTATAAATAACCTAAAATCGTGAGGATGTTATAGTGACAGGACCAGCCTTGCTGGGCAAAGGGCCTGTAGTTGGTCGACTTTATTTGTATTTGTAAAAAGTAAAAGTAGAGATCGATTTCGGGAATCGAATACTTCCCTGCAATATAATATTCTATCGAGTTTGCTTATTAAAGGTCTGTTTAGTAGTCTGTTAGTCCCTAGAAGTAAAGGACACTATCTACATTTTTAAATCTTTATAGAAAACCTTAAAAAAAAAATTACATGCCTATAGACTATGCGAACTCATAGAGTCTAATGTTAAAAAAATCTTTTGAAATGGTCAAATTCAACCGTTATTCATCTCCGATTCATTGACACGTATTTTAAAAAATATAAATTAAAAAATTATGAAATTCACGTAGATGGTCAATAATTTGTTGGTGAATATAAATATAACTTTTTGCTTCGAATACTTATTTTTGAAGCTATGCTATAATTAAAAAATAATAAAAATTGCGTGAGAGAAGGAAACACTCTAGAGTCGCATTGGTGGTCACAATGTTGGGTGAGGTATATTCGAGGTTTATTTACAATTTTTGGTGAGGTATATTCGAGGTTTATTTACAATTTTTGGTGAGATATATTCGAGGTTTATTTACAATATTGGGTGAGGTATATTCGAGGTTTATTTACAATTTTTGGTTAGGTATACTCGAAGTTTATTTACAATTTTTGATGAGGTATATTCAAGATTTAGTTACAATTTTTGGTGATGTATATTCGAGGCTTATTTACAATGTTGGGTGAGGTATATTCGAGGTTTATTTACAATTTTTGGTGAGGTATATTCGAGGTTTATTTACAATTTTTGGTGAGGTATATTCGAGGTTTATTTACAGTTTTTGGTGAGGTATATGTATTTTAGCATATAGTACTTGAATCATATACCTTTGGTCAGCTAGTAGTCATGTATCTACTTAACGTGTTGAGAGTGGAACCTTTATTTCTTTACGAAAATGTCTTCGTTTATAAGCCGTATAGGATTCAGTGTTATATACTTCTGTAAATAATGTGAGAAACACGTAAGACCCAACCACAATCATAACTCTAATAAGAGCAACCAACATTATGTTAGTGGCTAATCCACTGACATAATTTTGGTTTTTGGTTGCACTCTATGAGGGGGAGGGGTTCAAGTACTAGTACCACGCCCAGAACGTTTAACCATCAAAGAAATACGAAAGTGCATAACCGTTGTTGTATCGCCAGTTTTCCCAACAGTGCGTATAATTTAAACATTTATAAAAAAAATACTCTATGATGAAACATTTCTCAAATTTAAAGCACTGAGATTACTTTTGAAATCCTTCTCTAACATAAATACTTAAAAGTATAAATTATACCCTCTTGTAATGAAACAAACTTACAGATTTTCGATGTTTTACTCATCCATCAGAGTTAAGAAATTATATTTTTAAATGACCTACTTTAACATATAAAGAAAAATAACGTTGTTATCGTTATATGTTTATAGTTCTATTATAGAATTCTTTATCCATTTAAAATGGGTCAATAAGTAAGAAACTTCATTACAAACATTTCATCTAAAAACTTTCATCAAGTATTTTATTCACTGAAATAATGACCTATGAGGATTAGCATTTTACATAACTATGGCGTAAAAAACTAGATTTGATACTTAAAAGAATGATTTTTTATAAATTTGTTATAAGTATATGTTAATTCATAGATTGGATGTGAACTAGTTCAAGTTATTCAGAAATTGATGGTTGATAAACTATATTGGTTAAATGTACTTCACGGCGTTCAATTTATTTAAAATATTTAACTGGCTAAAGATTTTTATGAAATGAGAAAATTTTACTCTATGTAGAATTTACCATCTGGATAAACTTATTAATTGAAAAGCTAATTACTTCACTAGAGTGTTTTTGTAACTTTTATTTAAGAAAAATATTCATATGTTTAACTAGCTAAACACCATAATTAGCTTGGCATAAACCAAAAAGTCATTAAAAGAAAGATAAAATATAAAATCTTTAGAAGATAGTTAATAGGAACTATAACATACAACAGTTACAAAACAAGCTTTGTCACGAAATTAGAAACACTGAAAGCTTCTATAAAGAGTTTGATCCTTGCGTGCCTGCTCATATCTTAAAGGTAAGTTTTCTAGTCTGCTCATTTGTAGTCTATGTTTAATGTGTTTTTTTTTAGAAAATTAAACTATAAAAATTACGATTTTAAAAAAGAATGTTTTCTACCAAAGCATTTGTAAAGTAAAACACACACACTCAAAGTTGTGGATGAAAAAGTTGGATATGAAATTACCCATCAATCATCTTTGGCAAGTCAACTGAAAAAACATTTTTACATGTTGAGGTTAGTGGTCTTCTGAAACATAAATTTTTTTGTTATTTTTAACGATGTCACCAACACAAATATGTATGTATTGGCCTGATATTTTTATATCCCAATTTTAATTGCAAGTTAGCAATTTTTAAATCAAATTTAGCTACAGTTTAACTATTGTAGTTTAGTTTGTATAGTAACAATTAAAGAAGAAGAGAAAAAAAGTTTTGGGTCCCTTTGAAAATATTAATTGAAATTATTTATTTTCATATCAAGAATAACAGAAAACATTTGAAAAGCGGAATGGATGAACATGTTAAGCGACAATTTAGTGAATAGGAGAAAAACAGTTTTAAAGTTTAAAAGGTAACATTCCGATAGCGTACACATGACATTTTTTACATCTGAATTATGCCTTATTTAAAGACTTAGCAGAATAAATAAACGTTCAGCAGCACAACACATTCTCACTAGAAAATATTTTTTTTTTAAAAATGTCATTTAATATGTTCAACCACTCAGTTCTTCATTTGTTAGTAGTTTTCTAATCTAATGAACTATTGCAGTTTTGCACGGTTCTTTCTCATTCAGTGCACTGATAAAATAACTGTTACTTTATACTAAAAGTTTTTACATTTCTCTACTTTATTTATACCTTCGAACATGGATCCTTCATAGTAGAGAAAACATAATGTTATAATCTCGCTAACATCAAAGTGAGGCCAACATGTATGGCCTCAGACACGTGGTTAATTACGTCATTCCATTCATAAATTTTCACAGTTACACATTTCCAAATTCATTAGCCAATCGCGAGTATTTTTTAATTCATAATTTTGAAAAGAAGTCACGTGTCTGAGGCCATTCGGTCTGAGATGTTGGTTTCACGATTATGACGTCATATTCGCTCTACTACAGTCCATTCATGCTCCAAGATTTTTACATTATGTTGTTATATATCCGTTATTCAGAATACATGGAAATTTAGCTGAAATTGGAAACAATTAAAAGGAATTTTTTCTCATCCAATAAAAAATCCCCCATATGATCAGTTGAACGACTTTCGAGTCATTCCCCCACCCAGCATTAAAAATGCACAAAGTTTATCCTACAACAGCCTCGCATTTCGTCACCTTGGCAACTTCTCCCAACCCCTTAATTAAGAACAACTAATTAAATTAATTACCAGGGCTGCAATCGAGACGCTCGAACAATTCTCACCTCTTTTACCCCCTTAAAAAAACCCGGAAGCAAACTGAACATCCGGCTTTTAAAATTCCATCGCCAATCCCGAACATGCTCGACTTAAACAAAACCAACACGTAAAATTGGTAAATATTTAATGCAGTGTGCCTTGATGACCCAATAGAGAGGCGGAGATATTCCGCAGGGCTACTGTTGCCCACCCACAACGGTCTCGTCACCCTCACGTTGCGATACGTTGACCCAGTGCAGTTACAGTTAGGATCGGAGTCTTGAAAAAAACGGAGGAATTTTTATTAATTCCATTAAAGATGAGCCAGGTGTGACCAGGTTGGGTGGGTGGAGAGATAAGTGTGGGTTGGACATGTTACCTGACCTATATTGGTATTGGCGGAAGTTGGTAAAGTATTTTTTGCGTGTGATTTTTTTTTCTTCAGTTTAATAACTTGAAAACGGTTATGCAACATGAGAACTATTGTACTTTCATATCTGAAATAACAAACAAAAAAACTCCGTTTTCCAGAAATTAATATGTAGGGCCATTCCACGGTATTTTGTCCCCCCCCCCCCCCCCCCCTAGCAACTTTTTGTTAGTAGTATTTTGTAATTTACCCAATTTTTCGCGGGTTTAGTTAGTTTTCAGTTCAGTTAGTTTTTAAAAATTGAGTTTATTTTACGCGGGATAGCCCCCTGTAATGGATATAAACTCATGTGAAGTGCGTTACGTCATTTCAAGGAAAAAATTGGATATTTTGTTATCAAAGTGAATATTAAAACTATCAAGCACAATCAAGCCGCAAAATCTAATTTTTTTTTCGAGAAGCACTAAATATCTTTATTTATTGTATGGGGGGGGGGGGGCATATAATTAAGTACACAGAGAAAATTATCAAATATATTCCTATCGTAGCCTTAAATATCTCCTATCATATTTAGGGGCTCCATGTATAACTTTGTCACAATACTCATAGACATTACTTTAAGATTTTTCACAATAGCCAGTAGTTCCCGGGACGGCTTAAGGTTCAATCGGCATAAACGGCCACGTGGGTCGTCGGTCTAAGAAAGGCGCCAAATTTGAGAGCAAAAAGAATATTTCTTGATACCAAGAGAAACTTTGTATTCGAAATTTATTTATTTCGTTATTATTCAAAATATTTGTATATTTCATAGAGGGTGTATAGTTTACGTCTCGTTTGAATACTGGAAAATATCTGCTTTACACTGTTCTTAAGATTAAGTATTCAAGAAATTTGATAAATGTAATGTGTTATTTTTACTCAGCTTGTTTAAAGCATTCAAAAATTTAAATATGTGATGAGATTCTCTGATTGCCTACAAAATTATACTTTGTGTAAAAAAAAAAGGGTAAAGGACTAAAATGTCACTCGCTTGTGCTCAAATGAAATTCTTGGACCGTCTATGAGTAGACTTGAATTCGCTATTTTTTACATTATCGAAAAAAAAAATTATAGCTAATAAAAGTATTTAATCTCTCTTTATCGAATATCTAGGTATAACCTTTTCAATTCCGTAGAAACATCTACATTTTATGCCTAGGCCGGGGCAAAAATCTTGGATTATTTGATTATTTGGTTACTGCTTGCGTACCTAATCGAGTTTCTGAATGAAATTAGCATCAAATGAAAGAGAGACATCCAATAATTGATTTTGTTTTCGTTCTTAAGACAAATAAAAACGGGGTCTTTCTGTTTTCTTGCATTTAGGTATTGTATATAACAATAATTTCTTTTTATATACTCTATGCTTTAAGTTATCTTAAAGGTCATTTATTTGTCTATAAGGTTTATTTCAGAACCAGTCTCTTAGTTCGATGGTCTGTTTACCCCCTCTAATTTCAGTTCTAATTGACAGATCGTGAAGAATGTGTACTTAAATTGAAGGGAATAAAAGAGTTCAACAATTCCATTTAACTTTTAACATACAAATTGTGTAGATCGGAAGGTGAAGATTTGTCAAAAATGTCCATGTGAAGCCAAACTATCACTCTAAAGTCCAATTACGGCAAATGAAACTGAAACAGGTTAAAAGAGTAATTCTAGACAAACTAAGAAGCCTATATCTATGATAATTGCGGAGCGATCTGGAGCTTACGGAAGAAGAAACAATGAGAAGGCTGGGTAAGCATGCATACAAAGTATTCAAGAAACAAATCTTAACATACAGTGGGGATTGTACCTACCTAATATTTAAAAAATATTTTTATGTGTTTTAGTACACTGTTAAAATAGGTACTCAAAAATAAATAAAATTTACTCATTTTTGGTTACATTCGAGGCTTATCATGACTCCTAATACATAAGTTTTAATTTTGAAAAAGACATGCATTCAGAAATAAGCACAATAAATTAAAAGAGCATATGCTAGCCTACGTAGACTGACTTCATAAATCCTTTTCAATAAATATCAACAATTACAACCAAGACTTACCGGGATTCGAACCCATATCCTAAGAGAACGCATTCCAGTTCCTTATGTGTTGTATTACCAGGGCGAGGTGAAGAAGTTATTAACAGAAAAATGTTGAAAAGGTGTGCCAAAAGAATGGGAAGTAAGATAATTGAATTGTAATAAATTAGTTTCCATTTAAGCAATCAACATCAAATAATGTGGAAAACTTTCTTCTGAACAACTACTATTTTAAGTTTGTCAGGTTGCTTTGTTTAGATGGCTTTAACAGAAGCTGATATTAGCAATAAATTAAATCACACTGCTCATTTTTGAAACAGCACTATTACTTAAATTTCAGTACGTCAACGCTTTTTTACGATGCAATTGTATTCAAAGAAAAACGAGTACGTTCAGGTACTCATTTTTAAGTATAATTTTTTTACAGTCAAGCCAAGCCTACCATTCCATTAAAAAATTACATACATTTTAAATTTGATGAGTATCAATAAACCTTTTAGCGAATATTTACAAAAATAAAAACAGTCGATAACTCTTGTTTATTATTTTTATAATACCGTGTTCTTTGATGTGGATGCTGGTGTCTCTTGAGAGGATAGATCTTCGTACCAAGGGACATTTCGGAAGAGTGTTTTTTTTTCAATAGAAAACTACCCGTTGAATCTTTTTGAAAAAATATAGAATATGTGTCTAAGAAGTGATAGTACATGGCACCATTCTCCAATTTTATATAAAATAAACAAAAAAGGGTAAACAAATTAAAAGCCAATTGTCTACCCTATATTTAAAAGATCCTTTAAACAGCCTTCGCTAATTTAGATAAGATGATTGAACTAATTGATAATTCAGTTAATGTTATAATAAGTAAAGATTATCTGGGACACATAATTTATTTTCATTTATACACACATCTCAATTACTATTTTTTTATATATTATATTTGGAATAAATAATCATAATCATCTATTCCTTAAGTATTACTATTATTGAAGTACATATTCTAAAATAAGCGGGGCATTACAAGGTTATCAGTTATAAAATTTTATTCAAAAGTTTTAATTGGGTTTCATTAAAAAAAGAACAAACAAGAGAATCATTAAAAAATCTAAATGTTCTTAATTATGCGGATCATAAATGTATAGTAGTCCTGGGAAAAGTGACCTCTCGCGACCTTGAACAACACCACTAACAACAACAACAAAAACATATACGTCGATTTTAATGACTTCAAGCAACATTCATGCCAAGTTTGAAGAAAATCGAAAAACGCGTTTGATCGTAAATGAGTAACAAACAAATTTACAGATAAACATACGAAGTGCTGAAAGTTCGAATTAAAACAGGGACTTTGCTAACGTTTGGCCAAAAAATATTTAAATTAGAACTTACAAATAATTGAGCCAAAATTCTAAATTAATTTTAGAATCATTCTATGTAAATAAATAATATTAATGATTATGGTAAAAGTGTGTGTGTGTGTGTGTGTGTGTGTGTGTGTGTGTGTGTGTGTGTGTGTGTGTGTGTGTGTGTGTGTGTGTGTGTGTGTGTGTGTGTGTGTGTGTGTGTGTGTGTGTGTGTGTGTGTGTGCGTGTGCGTGTGCGTGTGCGTGTGTGTGTGTGTGTGTGTGTGTGTGTGTGTGTGTGTGTGTGTGCATGTATGCATGCGCGTGTAATCGTTGTGTTTCAGAACTGCTGTTTACGCTGTTTCTACTATCAACTTCATTCTTATCCGAAGTAAATATTTTTGAAAGCATAAAAAATGAAAGTAGTTATCCTAATTTGATCGATCTCCCTCAAAGTTATGAAGAAGCAGTCTGCTTAACAAACTTCATTTGCGTAAATTTGATTAAACAACCCTAATGAGCTCGCTGTTGAAAATCGACAACAAGGGAGAAATTAGAAAACCCCGTTCGGAATGTTTAAGAAAATCTAAATTACTTTCTGCTCGCAAAATATGGTTTAAAATATCATATTTTGATCGATCCCCTCAAAGTTCGATTTTACAAGATCGATCTATAATAAATTATAATTAATTTTATAAGTTTGTGGGATTTTGATGATTAATCGTATTGAATTGTTTTAGATTATTATAAAGTTTTCTAATTTATTTGAAGAATTTATTTGAATTTACTTAAAAAAATTTTAATTGACTTTATGCACTTATTTAAATAGATCACATGCCTATATTAGGTTATTTATTTAATATTTCAAATTGATCTTTGGAATGTTAGTAAGTTTTTTCATGATCCAAATGAAAATTAAAGCAAAAGTTTTGTATCTGGGAAAAAATTAAGAAGGTTTTTAATTTAGATGATAGTTCTATTTTAAACTTTCAACATAATTCTCCGTGAACGTTTAAAACAGTAATTTAAAGCTAAATTGAAGAGAAAATTTTGATTATTATTAATTTTAACGATAAGAAAAATTTAAATATATAAATTTATTTAACTTTTTTCTTTAAATTAACAGAAATAAAAAACAATGGTTCAGAAAAAAAACCTTATAATTGGCAGTAAAATTAGAAAATTACCTTATTGTTATTATATTTTATTTTTTATATTTACATTACATTACATTTTTTTATATTACATTATATTTTTAATAAAACCAATTTAAATTGTAATCAAAATTCAAGAAATGCTCAAAGAAAAACACTATTAACTAATTACATTTTTATTAACCAACTGACTTGGAACAGCTAAAACACAGTTTGTTTAGTATTTTGTCTACGTTTATTTAAGTTATAAAAATATCTTAAGATATCCTCTATATTATATAAGTCTATGTTGTAATCCAAGTTGAGTATTCTATATCGAAATGATGTCAAAACGTTCTCAAAACTGTCATACCAGTCTGTGAAACTCTTTTTCAATAGGAAACGGTTCGCCTTTCTTTGAAGTCCACAAGATACAAAATATATTCATAACTTTGAAATATTTTGAAAAATATGAATGGAAATTTTGTTACTATACTAGAGCAATAAGATTAATTAACAGATGTAAAAATTGCATTTAAAAGATTAATTTTTAATAAATGCGTTTCTTTTATATATTTTTTGTTCAGAAATTGTTTAATTTTCAATGTTATATTTTAAAAGAATACTTATGTATGTTTTGAAGAAATAGAACTTTCTATTTCATCCAAACTAAAAAAAGTGTCTTTTTTTCAAACTAAAAATTACCTTTATTGTAAATATATTTTTTTAATGTTGTACATTCAATAAGTTTATATTTTATAAGAAAAATTTATTTCTCAAAAACCGACATAAATAATTAAAATATGAATGACATAATATCATATTTTCGGACATTATGTCTGCAATATCTTAATGCATTCTTAGTTAGATATAATTACAAAATAGTTTATAGAATTAACAGTATAAGAATAAAAAACTTTAATATACCATTTTACTTTTATAAAATGTTGAAATAGGGTAAAAGTTATAGTTTATTTAGGCTGATATGCATTTTGAAATAAAACTCAGTTATCTTAGAAATATTAATAATAGTCAGCAATAAAAAATAATACAAATTAATTACTAGACTTAGGAAAAAAATATTACACACGTTCAAATAAAAGGCACACAACCTGTAAAAATGACTGCACTATAACTATACATGTCTTTTGCACCGTTAAGATATTTAAAAATATTTATTCATGCACATATATTCTGAAAGAATACATGCGATGATATTTGAGAGAATAACCTAAAAATATTTTGGTCTTTAGATATTAAACAAACCCGAACTTAGAAAGCAAAACAGAATAATATTGATTACTTATGATACTTTTATATTAAAATTTAATATTTTATTTCAAAGATTTAAAAAAACTAAAAACTTTTTTATTTTTTAAAATTTAGAATAATACAGAAATATGTATTCCCAGTCGAATATATAAAAAAAAATTATAAATTTATACATAAGGAATCTTTATCAAGTAAAGCTCACCATTAAAGTTTCACATAAATTTACTTTTTAACATAAACTACAAAAATATTCATAAAAAAAAACATTAAATATTTTTATAAAATTCACACTGTTCGCACAGATGTTAAGCAATTTCTCACAAACTAAAAACATTAAATATTTTTATGAAATTCACACTGTTCGCACAGGTGTTACGCAATTTCTCACAAACTAAAACCATTAAATATTTTTATAAAATTCACACTGTTTGCACAGGTGTTAAGCAATTTCTCACAACTAAAAACATTAAATATTTTTATAAAATTCACACTGTTCGCGCAGGTGTTAAGCAATTTTTTACAAACTAAAAATATAGAATATCTCATTTTACATGCCAGTTCACTTAACCCACTGACGCTCACATTATTTTAGCAATTATAAAGTTGTTTGAAAGTGTAAATATTTTTTTTTAGCCGTGCACTAATATATTTTTACAGAATTTATTTCATTGAAAAGAGGTCGCTTTTAAGTTATACCTAAAAAATTAGATTTAAAAAATATTGTAAAATTGAGTATTTTTATGATTATAAAAAGTAGATGTATTGATGGAAAAACTGGAGATCCTTGGACGTAATATCAAGTCTATGAACGTCAGAGGGTTAAAACATGCCCTTGCCCAAATGAAAAGAAGTCAAAATATATCCAGGTACTAAGGAAACAGCGAACGTTTATTCAACAGATGGTCTTTTTAAATTTAAAAAATACACATCCGATCAACGATTTTCAAGCATCAAAATACTTAGTTACATAAATGGCCCAAGACAGCCGGATTAAATTTTCTAATTCGTTCTCTGAATACTTTTCTACTTTACAACAAGGTTTCAATTTAACCCACTTACACAATTTCTCAGTTTCAAACAAACCCTTCCTTCGAACGAAATCCTTCAACCCAACGAAACGAACTAATTCCCCATTTCATTTCTCCTCAAACGAAAACACCACTTCGCTTCAGAACGCAAATCCTCAAAATTATTGGGATTAAGTTTTCTCGCTTTGTGACACTCGTTTCCCCCCCTAGTTTTGGCGAGATATCCATCCCCCCCAACTTCAATCCCCCCCCCCTCCCCCATTTTTCCAAGGCCAAACTCCCCTGCATTCATCATCCGTGGTGCACACCCCATCTCTGGGATTTCTAATTGCGTGGGGGAGACGGGGGGGTGGAGCGTGGTGCGTTAGGGGGGGGGGGGGATGGAGAAACTCGGGAAACTCTTCATCGGAGGCGCAAGATCCTGCCTCTGACAGAACGAGAGGGGGAGGGGGATGAATCTCCCCCCTTATTCCCCTCATAATCGATAAATGCTCCCTGGAACATGGATCTGGATTATGCATCCAGGGGGATTGCGTTCTAGATGTGCAGTGCCCTCTATTGGGGAGGAATTAAAATTTAGTGACCCACGGATCCGAATGTTAATCTATCCCTCCCATTGTTGTTTTAAAAGTTTAATTGTTCTTAAATTTTTAAATGCCGCAACTTGGTTCTAAACCGTCTTATTCAGAAGGGATGTATAGGGGACAATCTCACGAGCTATATTAATGAATGCCTTGCCTATATTATATTGAGATTAAGGAAGGAGGATTCTATATATTTAATTTAGTGTTGGTAATTTGGATTAGAAATATCACGCGAAATTTTACGTACAAAGGCCACAATGAGAAAAACTTAACTTTTATTATATCAATTTCGCGTGCGATTTTTCTTCCATCCGAAACATAAAAAAAGATAAGTAAATAGCTATATAGCATAACCCCTTAAAGTTATCAGCAGATAAAATAAACCCATTTAAAAGCCATTTGGATTTTTGCAAAAAAAAAACATTAATGGTGCGAATGAGCACTTTTATAAATGTATGTTAAAAGTGAATAATCGTGAATGATATAAATATCTTTTGAACAGGGTAGTAAAATAAACATAAAAACCTATATACCATAATTATTTATATAAATTACTTTAAAAATAATGATGATGCATACGAATCCTCTAAGCCGTTAGAAGGAGGGCAAAATTGTAAAGTTGTTTTCTCAATGCCTGTATATTATACGTATTATTTAATTTGTATTGTTTTAATAGATATAACTTCCAAATACGCAACACAAAGTTTTAGATTTGAAAAATATTTAAACATCGAATATTTTTTATGAATTTAAAGTTTATGTGTATTTCTAAAAAAAACTGGAAGTACAATTTCAAACGGTCTGGTTAATTGAGAATTCCGAATAGTTAAATAAAGGATAACACGATATTTGTTACAAAAGGTTCCCAAGTGAAACATCCCCTATACAAACAAAAGTTATCCAAATATCTGAACTAAAACTGAAATTTTGAAAGAACGTACATAAAAAAATATTAAAAAATACATAAAAGGATAATTGATAACCTCTAACTGCTTTCTTGGAGCGTTCACTAGGTTGGTTGTTTTGAGATATTTAATATTTCGGATTTTGAAAGTCAGAGTTTTCAGATTATAATATTAGTCTCAATTTTCTGTATTCTATATAGTTGATGGATTTGATACTATTAGTTTATATTTATTGTATAAATGTACTTACATGCATCTATAATCGAAACTTTATATGAAGTTGTTTCCTTGGAAATCACATAAAATTAAGGTATAACTGGTGAAAAGTTCAACAGATTACCCTAAGTTTAGTGAAAATATTTTAGGGCATGCTAACTTAATTTAACAGCTATAAGGGAAAATTTAAATATTGAAATTTACAATTACTAAACGCACAGTTTTCAACGTATTTAAAATATTATTAATATATCAACTATTTTGAAACATATTTATGTGAACAAATACATCAGGAATTTCTAGCAAGAAACATTTGTTTAACTAAAAAAAATAATATTTCTGCATATTGTAAATTAAACTAGCGACATTTCACTATTTAAAATATTTTCTGAAATTTGATGAAATATTTGTGTTAATTTCCCCCCCCCCCCCCCCGGTTAAATTTTTTGACAAAATTTAGAAGTATATTCGTCAAAAATGATAAGTATATTCGTCAAAAATGAAAAGTATACTCTTCAAAAATAACAAAATAGTTCGTAGTTTGGAAAAACTAAAAAAATATTTTGTCATATTTGATAAAAAAATTTAATCGTAGCATAATTATCAAAAATATTTTTAGTAATGTTATAGAAAACCATTCATTTTTAAGATTTTCAAAAATAATAATAGTAGGTAAGTTTAAATTATAAAATTTAATTAATGATATTCCGTTATTTTAGATAAAGAGTTGAAGAGCACATGCAAATAACGCATTTCACCTAATTAACATTAAATAAAAATCCTTCATAAAAATTTTCATTAAATGTAAATTATCATTAAATTAGAACTTACATAAAATTTGTAATTAAATTAAAACTTACATAAAACTTGTAATTAAATTAAAACTTACATAAAACTAGCAATTAAATTAAAACTTACATAAAACTTGTAATTAAATTAAAACTTACATAAAACTTGCAATTAAATTAAAACTTACAAAACAATTTGACATTCTTATTTTCTGCATTAATAATGTACTAGCATACCCGTGCGAGAATTCTCGCATGAACAATGCGAGAATTACTGTAAACAATGTAAGCAAATTACTTTTCTATACAAAATATTAAAAAGTTTATTCACACACTCACTATTTACAACACTTTCTTCTTCATATATAATTCCTTTAAAAAACTTCGTTGAATACAATATTTGAGGTCTATCCGCGGTTTCACACGCGTTTAAAAAAAATCGTTCGTCGGTTCGTTAGTCAAGATTTTTATTTCCCTTTTATATCTCGAAGGCAAAATAACTGGTCTATTGTTCAGAATCAATTCAAATTAACTTACCTATATCAAGCGAACCGTTTTGAATTATCTTTCAAAGAGACAAATAATTAAATTTCTAAATAATCAAAGTTTCTTAAATATTAGCACGGTGTTCACAACTTTTAAAAATTACATGCTCCTGCATTGTAATTGAAACGTGTACAAACCCTAATAGACAATATAGTTTTTAAAGTGGGTTGCTTAAACAAATCTAAAATTTTTATATAAGTAATATATTTCTCTTTAGAATTCCTGGGAATTCATCTCCGAATGGTAGGTCTTTAGTTTGTTTTCCCGTTGAAAAATAAATATTTGATTGTAAAAAAAACTTTGGTAAAGATGTTGAAATTTCAGTGGATTTGTACCAATACTTGATTATTGTCGAAATAAAAAAAAAATCTGCGCTTCTGAAAATATCATTTGTTGGATCATAATAGGTCTCATTAGCTCCTTAGTTTCGCGCCAAATCGATGTTATTCTAAATTGAATTAAAGAACCAATTAAGTTATAAAGTTTCTTAAATTAGATGTTACTCTATATTTTCTGTTTTTATTTGACGTTTTTGTGTGTGTGTATTTTTTTTTTAAGTTTGACGCTTTTCTTTCTAACGGGACTTTTTCAAACTTTTTCAAAATGTTTACAAAATAGATACTTAAACATATAATTTTTTTTTATTTTAAATTAAATAGCATCCGATTTAAATGTAATGGTAAAGTAAAGAACTTTACCGTTAATTCCTAAATACTGGTTAATAGTGTACATATTAAGTTAAAAACCTTTGGTTTTCAAAATACCTAAATTCATACGTATTTAAAAATCTACATAGTTTCGTAAACGTAATGAAATAAAATCTTTAAATATCTTACTAAAAATCCGCTCCCTGGATAGAAATCGATAAATGTTAGATTCACGGTTAATTTCCAATTTTTAGAATTCAAAAAGTGAATAATTTAAGGAAATGGCGACTTTTTATTAGTACAATTAAAATTATTGTTAAGAGTATTTCATTGCCAAAACGGCGACAATAAAGCAAAACTATTTTTCAATTTTTCGCAACTTCCCGGGGTGTCAATTTTTGGTCCAAGCCCTGTCTTTGTATGTAAACGCCTTGGTCACCTGGCGGTCATCAATGAGTATAAAAATCGTTCTGTGTGCAAAAGCCGTTGGATTTCAATATTGACCATATTTTTTCCTATTCTTTGCTCTTGTAAAAGAATTTGCATCATACATTCAGGCATGTACATTGTGTACATTTCTTGTAAAGAATTTACATCATACATTCAAACATGTACATTTTTTATTTGAAGCGTAAGTAATCACATATCGATTTTTATATGAAACAAGATAGAAACACTATGTTACGCTTTTCGGTTCTCCGACACTATACCCCCGTGAAAAATAACGCGATTGACATAAATTTAGCTTCATCTGATTGCAACTCGAAGACCAATGTATGTGAGATCTTAAAATAAAGTGGATTGGGGCTATAGGTGTTAGACGTAAGAGCTTGCATATGTGCTTTTGGTTTTCGAAGTTTCGTTGACGATCAATTCATATTTCTATAATTTAAAGGATCTAAAATATACTAACATTAAAATCAACTACATGGGGTTTTAGGATAGAAACAATCATTTTATGCTTTTAGGTAGAATCCTTTTCTGACAAAAGCACGATGGACGAAATTTTTTTTTTCTATCTTGGAAATCTAAAGCTAATATGTGTAAAATCTTTAAATAAAGCATAGCATTTTTATAGTCTGCTTAAATGACGTTTCACGTAAAACTTCTATGGGCATGCTTCAATTCAGCCACACGGTGATTTTTATTATTTAAAAGTAAGTTTTAGAACTGATGCGATAAGTTAGTTATCAAGTAAAGTTCTATAGTTATTCCAAAGAATATAAATTTGTTTTAAATAATTTTCTATGCCTATGTTAAGTTACTTGTTTGAATTACATGCTGCTCATAGTTAACAGACAAATATTTTAAGCTAATATGCACAATAAATAGTAGAGAGACAATAAATCCTAATAATTATTTTACAACTTCCAAGAAAATCGTAGCTAAATAAAACGATTTCGCAGAATGCGGTTACTATTTACTTTCCAAAAGCATTGGTAGGAAATAGTTTTGTATGATTCAATGAATCTGTTCTTCGAAGTACCTGCCTTGTTATTGGTTTAATTACCCATATGTGCTAATTTTTTTAATTTTATATTTAGCGAATTTAGCTTAAACTATCGCTTTTACGATTCTTATGCCAATATTTTTTTGCTTAACTGTTTTACACCTAAATTATGACAAATAACCTAAGCATATATAGCATATTTATATTATTTTCAAATTGTAATACAAATTTAATGCTAATCTATAAAAGTTTATTCTTTGATGTAAACTAACGACATTTCTCCAAAAATATGTTTAATTAAAAGTCCGAGTGATTGAAAAATTCTAAACTGATAAGTAATCATAAATTGTTTTAAAGATAAATTTAATTTTAAGCAAATAGTATATTATTTATAGCAAAAATATAGCAGTAATATGTATTAATAAGGCAGAAATTTGTTTACATTAATTTAGTTTTTAAAAAATAGGATTTGTTATACTTTTTATTAATGTTTACGTATTAGAAAAATGTTTTCTTTAAAAAATAGTGGCCTACGAAAACATACAACACAAAATCTCTAATATTACACCCCTTATTATCGAACTCCGTATGTCAAGAAGAGTTTCATTCGATTTCGCAGAAATACTTTTCATTTCAATTCACATTTTCTTTAAAAATCTGCATGGAGTTTAATTTCATTTAGTTATTTTATTTAGTTAGAGTTATTTTCTCAAGCTTGAATTTATGTTGATTTCCGCCACAGCCTTTAACTCGGTGTTGTTTGAACTAGCTACGAATTTGAAAATGAAAGATTTCATGGGAATTTTTTATGCAAATTTAATTATCAAAATTTTAAGAACACCTATAAATTTCAAACAAAATAGTTAGAGAAGTTTTTGAGTAACACCAAAAAATAGAATGTAAGCATGATATCCTTCTGTTGGAATGTGTGTCCGCTCCCCACGGTTGTTATCACAGACATAGACATTAACTTGTGTACGAAATTAATAAAAACTGATATTTTTTGCTCAATGGTTTTCTACGCATGTTTAAATAGCATAACTCAACAACTAGTTATTGATCCAAAAAGCAATATACTTTCATTGTCCATATTTTGAGTTGGCTAAGATGGGGGCCTTAGGGGTGCAAATTTTGCACTCGCGTGAAAACTTAAGGACTTTAAGCCACAAAAAAGTGACTGTTTCGGAGCACGGTCGAAAGAGTTTTTTTTAATTGAAAGGCCATTTTGACAGATTATATAGAAGGGCAAAATCAAAGTAACGGACGTACCTTTTGCAAGAATAATAAAAAAATAAATTTTTTTTACTCCTCAGTTATTAATTGTAAGTAAAAATTTTCGTATGTTTAAAAAGAGCACGAAATTATCTTTCACAGTGATAAAAATTTCCGTTCTCATGTGAAAATTAACTTGAGAAATATACATTTTTGAGTATGGTAACGGACATACTAATTTTGGACATGAGTCACACAAGAATGCTAATTGCGGCTCAGTTTATCTGAGTTGATAAATGTCTTTGACAAATATATATTTTTTTTAATGATTTGAATGCACTAAGTTAGGAAAACTATCACAACATTTAAAAAAAAAAAAAATTTTTATGATGATAAAAAAAAAATTGTGTCGGTAACGGACGTACCAGCAATGGTAACGGACGTACCTTTTACAAATTTGTAATTAAAATTCATGTTCTTTTCATCATTTTGTAAAGAATATCAATAATACACAAAAGTTAATTTTAGGCAAAACTTTTCTACATATTAGAAAAATTAAATTAACAAGATAATTACATTAATGGCATAACAGTAACGTTAGTACAGGTAAAATAGGTTTTTGGTTGAAAAAATAGTGTGCTTTCACAAAAAGTTGGGAATAACCTTGTTTTGACACTAGAAATGAAGATTCAATGAGTCCTCAAATAATAAGGTTGATTTACCATATTTAACAGGGGGGAGGGGGGGGCAAAGTAAGACAATTTTTTAAAAATTCAAATGCTACTTACTATCTACAAGGTTCTGAAATTAATACTAGTGATACAAATATATTACTTTGTTAGAACGGGTTCAACATAGGGCTACGAAATTGGTTCAGAGTACTTCAGGAATTAAAAATATAGACCGACTTGATCTTTAAACATACTCTCAAGGAGAGGACCAGAAGAGACCTTATTCAACTATTTAAATATTTATTAAATCAGGTGATGTTGAGGGCATAATATTTAATACAGCCAATAGGACTAGACGTCATGAGTACAAGTTATACAAAATCAAGAAAGTAGAAAGCATTATTCTTACAATAATATAAATGTAATAGTTTGCCTGAATGTGGTTAATTTATCAGGAGTACCTGGTTTTAAAAGACAACCAGATATACATTGGGAAATTGTTAGGATACGATAGTCTGAAGTTCTTCGGCAGTATTTGTATAGTCACATACAAATCATCTTGATATTTTTTAAAGTAATTCAAACCATTAAACCATCAACATCCAGGATCATTAAAAACTTATGAAGAGCCCAAAAAGTTATGTTCATGTGTTTTTTAATTCAAGAATATATAAGATATTCGTAATATTCGGAGATTAAGAATTTTATAATATTCAAATATGATTAAAAACTTATTGGTAATTTTAACACCTAATATGTTTTAAAAGGTAACACTAACCGATTGATTGAAGTAAAATTGATTGAGAAAATTAATTTTCTGAAAACTGCATCAATAAGTAATAATGTGTTTTTTAAAGATAAACTATTGAACTAAAATTATACTTTTTCCACAGTGTTATTAAATAGATATCATAAAATTGTTACATATAGTTTTTTTTAGTAGAATAGTTACACATAGTTGTGCATATTATTTGCCAGTGATAAAGTTTTAAAAAAAATACGATTTTTAAAAATAATTAATAGTTTTATATTTTGTAATAGAATATGCGATGAACTAATAAACAGTATAAGTTTATTTCAATTAGAAGGTAATATGAGAACTTTTAAACTGGTTTTATCGGGGAAAAATTGACTTTATGAAAATGCAAGATTTTTTGTAACGGACCTCATCATAAAATTCCTTTTCTTGAAATGTTGCGATTGTTTTTCTAACATAGTACATTCAAATCATTGAAAAAAATATATATTTGTCAAGAGATTTATCAATTCAGAGGAATTGAGCCTCAATTAGTATAATTGTGTAACTCGTGTCCAAAATAAGAACGTTCGTTACCATACTCAAATATGTATAGATTTCTCAAGTTAGTTTTCACATGAGAATGGAAATTTTTATCATTGTGAAAGATAATGTTGTGCCCTTTTTAAACATCCCAAAATGTTTGCATACAATTAATAAATGAGGAGTAAAATTTTTTTAACATTTTTATTATTTTGCAAAAAGTATGTCTGTTATTTTGATTTTACTCTATTTTTAAAAATAATTAGTTTTATATTTTGTAATAGAATATGTGATAAACTGATAAAAATATAAGTTTATTTCAATCAGAAGATAATATAAACACTTTTAAATGGGTTTTATCGAGAAATAATAGACTTTATGAAAATGCATGGTTTTCGGTAATGGACGTACTAGTGTGTCCGTTACCAATGATTTACCCAATTATTATTTTATTTAATATAATGTTACTTAAGTTAAACAAAAAGTAAACCTAAAGTTTCAAGTTTTTCAGTTCAAAAATAAAGTTGCAGCATCACTATAAGACAAAAATAGTAACGGACGTACCAATAAAAGCTAGAAAAAAAAAGTCACCAACATTTTTAACCATACCAAACAAATTACAAAAAATCCTAATATCAAAATTAGAACCCCTAACTATTATGCAAACAAACCATGCTAAAAGAAGAAGAAAGTTTGATATTATCCCTTTGACTTTTATATTCCAATCGGTACAGATATGCACTGCATGCTTCTAAGTAGTGACACGAGTCTAAACAACTGTGAACCAAAAACTACTTATATTATATAAGCATTGTACACATAATTAAAATCTGCAAACTGTCACCTTTAAAATGAGGCATCTTTAATATATCTACTGTAATTTTGGGAAAAAGTTTATTTGATGTGATTTTGCCCAGAAATAGGGATTTGTTGCCAACAGTAAGGATATAAACATGCTATTACATATGACGCTGTGAATCCCCCAAACGTATTTTTCTTTATTTCAAGTTTTTAAACATATGTGCCCATCTCCCGCCCTTTCAAACGAGATCAAATGTATGTTAACAGTGCTATTTGGCATGAGGTTATTGTGTTGGAATTACTCACTTTAAAAGCGTAACATAGTGTTCTATCCTGAGATAAGTGATGTAGGTAAAAGATTTTAAAGACGTATCATGTTAAAATCTAGAGCCAAAATTTTTAACACTATGACGGAGCTGAACGACTCAAGACGTCCATGGATTTCCAATTTTTCTAGGACACCGTACACTAGGATATGACTAGGTTGTCTGACTACCGGCAACCTGGTACTTTTGTCAAAAGGAAAAAGTAATCATTTCGTAGTCCAACTAATACTTTGTTCAATGTGGAGGTAGCCCCTCAAATTAAATCGATACATATTGTCTAATATCTCTGCATATAAATGTAGAAAAATAACGAAAATTTATATTTAGATTATTTTGAGGGCGAGGAACATTTCTGAGCTATCAAAAGTAGGTGTTGCTATTGAAAATTTTAAAGTTGGTGCGGATTCGAGTATGAAGATAGTTCCTATATGCAATTTTTTTGTATATCAATGTGTAGTAAACTTTATTCCCTACAAAATGGCATATTAAGTTTAGCCCTACATTAAATAGTGGCCGAGAAACCAGGGGTGGCTCGTTTTTTCCCCCGACTGTACATATAACATAAAAATGATATTATTGAACTTAATCGATGTATTAATTTAATTATGTCTCTTAAAAATACATTTTTATATTACTGGCATAGGTTTAGTTACAGGTATAAATAAGGCAAAAAGGTTTAAGATTAAGGCCTTAATTCTATGGAGCTTCCTTTGAATAATGTCTAACTTCCGCTAACAACACCAGCGTTAGCCTTTCGTGCGACCAAGTGACAAGATACACCTTTTATTACGAAAGTAATACTCCCCGCAAACGAGACATGACTGGGGATAGAGTAAAAAAGAAACACTCTTTTAACTGTACGCTAACGGCACAAGTATCGATTGGGCAATCATGGACGTGTTTTCAGATGGACAAAACGGTCGAGGACTTCCGCGTTTGGGGAGAGTTAGGTATCATTAGGTAATGACGGGATTCTCCGAAAGTCTTTCGTTTGCGGGCAAATTCACGTGTGTTGTTGTTTTCTTCCCCCCTCTTTCTTGATCTAACATGCATCAAGGTAATTTGAGTTTGGAATTGTATAACGAAAAGAAAGGATGCGTTCGACGTAGCATAATTACTGTGAAATTTTGCATGAATCTGTGAGATAAACATCTACCATATTTGGACGAGGTCTGGTTGGAAGGACGGCGGGCACGTGAGAGGAGGGGCGCAAGTTCAATCCTTGTCTCCCAACCGAGCATTGCCATGTAGACTGGGCTGGTGCACGTTAAATTGTTGTTATTCCAAATGTTCTCACGTTGTTCTAGCTGGGGAAGTTCGATAAATGGGGAGCAAGATCAGGTGTTTTTTTGGTTCTCTAACCATATAGTTACGTATGTGGTGTGAAGCATTGTGCGAGGGGTCAAAACTTGATGCCACTGAAAATTTTTTTCAATGTAAAATAAAACCAACCAAAAAGGCCTGAAATAATGTAGTATGGCATGGCTTTAGAGTATTGTACTCCGAGTCGGATGGATTTAGAGTTAGTGTGCCTTAGGCTGAATATGTGGTGCACCCCCCCCCCCCCCACAACTCTTTGTTGGGGGGTGGGGTTGATTACCTTCAGTAAAACAAAAAGGTTGGAAAGGGAGTTAGAATTTTTTTAAATATATATATATATATAACAAATTAAACAGAACTACCAATTAATTCCTTTTCAAGTATACAAATGAAATCGGGATACACTGTTTTTTGTAAATTTCTAATGCTATATGTTACAAAGTGTGAACAGTTTCAAGGAATCTCACGGTACAATAGCATTCTGGAATCTATAAAAATAATAATAAAATATTTCACTCGTCTTTATATTACCCTCAAATGGCTGCAAGCAAAATATAAATGTAAGAAAAATAAAAATAACTGATTTCCCCCCCTCAAAAAATGCCATTGTAATTATCACAAAATTAAATTTATATTTTAAAAGAACACATGCAAAGATTGTAGTGTAATATTTTTATTAGGATTTGGATTGTCATCCTTCCAAATAAATTTTTCCGCAAGTTGACTGCGTTTTCTTTTTAGTGTGTGGTGCGGGTCCCTTTGTGGTGTAGGCTCCTAGGTTGCAGCCTATGTAGTCTATGCTTAAATCCGTCCCTGATTGTACACTTTCGTAAGAGACCACACGGCTTGGTTAAAGTTATTACTTTTACTGATTAAAAGCAATGGGGTGCAGTGGCGGCTCGTCCACTACAGCAAGTACAGCCGGGCTGCTCCTAAATTCAGTATTTTAAAACTAAAATCAGATATATTTTACTAATTTTCTTAAATGAAGATTAGAATTGAAAATGAAATTTCTACGGTAGTAAACAAAATCTCCGATAAATAGCGGGCCTGTTACCGTAACAATTCAGGAGGGGAAAAAGCTCCATTTAATCAAAACAGCGGCCAAAAAGAGAAATTCGAAATCGGCTGCATCGTTGCCAGGGCAACCTCTACGTAGTATGGAGATTCCTCCCCATGCTAATGCACTGCCTTTGTGAGAAGGTACAGCTGAAATGAATTTTCTTGTTTTAGCTGCACTTGAGATTCGATATGCTGATTGGCTCGTCCGTGAAACGCTGGGATGGGTGGGTGAAACGATAACTTACGAGAATATCTCCAAACGGAAATGGTTTTCATGATATATTTA
This sequence comes from Troglohyphantes excavatus, assembly GCA_963932185.1. Classification (NCBI taxonomy): domain Eukaryota; kingdom Metazoa; phylum Arthropoda; class Arachnida; order Araneae; family Linyphiidae; genus Troglohyphantes; species Troglohyphantes excavatus. Next base: position 29,014,823 of record OZ010673.1, on the reverse strand, counting down.
CTGTGTGCTGTTGTTTCAGGACATTTAAGTTAATATTAAAATTGACCGATTTTTAAAAGAAAGGAGGATTACTTTAATTTAAAAAAAAATAAGTAAGTGTTTTCTATTTTTTTCGCATGCTATCATTTCGTAAAAATTGAAAGGAAACTTTGATTTGAGTAGTAAATAATAAAGAATTTCCGTTCATGTATGGGTTGTGAAAAATAAAGCGGGGGGGGGGGGGGGAGGAATTCACATGATTTCAGCTGCACTAACATTTTCGACCACGAGCCGCCACTGATGGGGTGTATTTCGTAGCCAAGTAAGAAGATACTCAAATGTAGATATATCACTCAGAGGACTTTTCAAACACTTAAGAGAAACGGGTGAATACGTCATCGTTACACAAACATCAAATATCTGTGTTTTAGGCATAATATAGCTGTAGTTGATAAAGGAAAGAAGTTAGGGTTGGTATTCCTCAGAATGTGCGGATTTCTCGCCAAGATTAATTGCTTTTAAATCTGAGACTCCTGCTTTACTTCTCCTTTTAAACTAACGTGTTACACAATTACAATTTAATTTACCAAAAATAAAGTACTGGCGGAAATTTGGTCCTTTCTGCGGACATTTGGTAAAAGTTTGCTTGGATTTCTATTCAACTCTTTTTCAATTACAGCCATTTTCACTTTAAATGTAATGGGTCAAATTAAATATATATATACAAGTTTTCTAGCTTAAAATTTTTTTTGGTTTTAAAACTTTGTCTGTATGTAATAGAACTGGTTTTGATGGGATTATATTTTTCTTAGAAAAAGTGTTTCTACGCCAATTGTAAGTAGTACAAGTAAATAACAAGTAGCCTGTTATGAAAAACACAATTAGAATAGTTTTTTTGCACCAGCTTTTGTATTTACATTTTGAAATAACAAATTTAAATGTAGAGATTTAGGTAAATAAGTCAAAACTGGCAATCTAACAGTATAATGTTTGTTAGTTATTGTAATTAAAGCTAACAAATTATTCAACTTTTATATATATATATATATTTTCGTCATTCTGTTTCCACTCCGCTTATATAGTTCGATTAATTCCTATTGTCAATAAAGTTGGAGATTAAAAAAAATCTTAGGTTTCGTGTAATTGTTACGAGTACAAACTTCCTAAAAATTCCTTGAAAATTATTAATATAATCTCATCTTCTCTAATATGTATATAATCTCATCTTCTTTAATCATCGATAAAATTTATTTGTGTTATCATGAATAGAATTTATCTTAGTTAATAATTGTAGGTTTATGCAAAGTCATAATTTCGCTACATATTTTCAAGTTAGGGTAAATCTATATTTTTTTTATCGCCTAATCATGAATATACGGGTTTTTCAAGTCTCATAAATTACAATAGTTATTAAAATTTTAGGCTTAGATCGTTTTGTTTTGTTTTGTTTGAGCAACGTCGTCGTCAATTTGGCGAGAGACTGATACAAATGTTCTCTATACCTGTATTAAATTATCGCCTCATAACTATTAGGCGCATTAAAGAACAACATATCTTCAGTAACTTTCTTACCAAAGGTTCCAAGTATAATTTTTACTTTCGTTTTTATTTAGGTCATAATGAATATTCTAAACTATTTTAATTCCATCTTTTTCAATGTAAACCAATATATTTTCACCAATATATATAATGTACATTTAGGCAAAATCTAAACTAGTTTAAACTTATGGAAATATCTTTAAACTAATTTAGTGTTTTTGTGTCGACTTCTAATATTTTTCAAAAACTAAATTAAAACTACTTTTATAAAATAAAATAATAGAGATTAAAATTACCATTTGATTTTAAAAGCGGTTTCTATTCTTTTTCCACGAAATAGTCAAGTGTAACAAACGCATTGGCGTAAAATCCGACTACAACTATTTACAAGTAATTTATATTTCTTGCCAGTTATTGAACTAGCCCTTTTCTGAATTTATATAATGATCACAACTCACTAAAATTAACTACAATTATTAACAAATTAATAAAAACAACTATACGTATCAAAATCGTTAGCAACAAATATTGAACACTCTAAAAGATTTCCAAACATTTATTTTTTATACTACTATACATGAATTAGTTGTTGCGTTAAATGTGCATACTGCTTGAACCGCTACATTAACGAAGGTTTTGAATGCTGTCACTGTTCATCGAAAATCTACTGAGCTGTATGAGTTGTCACCAGAAGAACTACTCCTTGGCGAGAAAGTTCAAGTTCTCATTTTAACTTCGGCTCTTGTCCCTTCTTGTCCTTCTTGGGAGCTGCAGACTGCTTTCTTCCTCTGGACTTGGATGCCTTCCTTCCGGCCTTCTTACCACCAGCGGACTTCTTCCTTCCTTTGGACTTGGATGCCTTCTTGGCATGTCCTTTCACCATGTAGTTGGCTCCATTCAATTCCAGAAGGCCTTGGTAGGCGGATTTACCCAGAAACACCTTGAGACCGGTATCACCGACAGCTCCAGCAACGGCGATGTTTCCGATGTTCCTGGCAGCCAATCCTTCCTTGTTCTGGAGATTACCAACAAGTCCTGTGACGGCAATTTCCGGCTGAAGAGTCGAAGTCATACTTTTTGCGAAAACGAAATGTTGATCCATCGTATTAAATTTAGATTTGTTCGGTACTGAATTTAGATTTAGCAAAGCTTTTTTGGTAATTTTTAATGTTATAGAAAATTTAACGACTTATATATAGTGAACCAAAATTTTAACTGACTGGGAAAAAAGAATTTTCCGGCTTACATTGAAATAATCAGATCTCGTGATTATGAACTCAACCAATAATATTCCTACACAACATCCAATTAAATTTGAACTTGATGTCTCATCATCAAATTTAAATATAATTGGTTAGTTGTCTTATGCCATTAAAATTAAGTTGAATAATTAAACAATTAGATCAATATTAATTTAAATCGATTTGATTTGTTTAAATATGGTTTTAAATTAATGTCTATAGAACTGCACAAATGGGATAATGACGAAGAATTTTAGTTTATTTAAAATTAATGTATCAAGATTGTCCTTGATGAAGTAATTTACTTTCGACAAAATAGTGAAAGAGTGCCTCTTGATTAAGAGAGTTAAACATATAATGAAAAGATAATAACCAAACAAATGTACATTTGAACCTCATGATAAAGGACCCTATTATAACAGACACTAGACAGTTTAAAAAAATAACAATAAAGCATGCTTATGCATGCATGCTCTGACGAGTTTTACATTTTCAATCAAGAGGCTGAATTTGAACAGGTTAAGTGCAGATTTTGAAGTTTTTGAACCATTGTAAAAAAACTAAATGTTGTGATTAAAAATGGGGGTTATCAGTTGAGCCAAATTTACAATTTTGACGAGACTGGCTGCTTGACAATACACAAGCTCCAAAAGCCTTGAAACAGTGTCAACAACGTTACAATAAAAATTATTCGCAAAATAAAAAAAATTGCGATTGAAACATTTTAAAAATATTAAATTTATAATATGTTTTTTTAATTAAATTAAGAAGTTTTTATTTTTTTCATTCTTCCATGCTGAATGAACATTATAAATACATGATAAAAATTTCAGAGTAATAACTTGAAAACTGAAAAAAAGGAAATATTTTGATAGTCTACTGTATCTTTAACTTTTCTATTGATAAAACATTGCCTATTCTGATCTCTTAGCATTCTATTTATCTTATACTTGATTCATTTCTACATTGCAGCATTCCGCTTCAATTGATGAACACTTTCTTTAAACTTTTACAACAATTTAATTTCATTTCGAAATGGATGTTTTTTTATAACTTTTAATATGGTATAGGTGAAATCTGCTACGATTTCGTAAAAGACAGATTTAAATGTGAGAAAAGTCCTTTTTCACGACTGCCCCTTTCAAATTTACGACTGCCCAATTAAGCCACAACTGCCCTTTAGAATAGACCTTGTTGAACGTTGTTCAAAACATTGTACTACTTGCATAGGTTAAATATTTTTAGCAAGGTCTCCAATCCAACGATTTCATTTGAAAAAATAAAGTGACGTACGAGCCATAATTGTTGTGTTACGTGCAAACAAAATGCTCTCTTTCTTGTCATGTGTTAGGATTTCGTAGCTTTAAAAAAATCTTGAAATGCACAAAATAAAAACGCTAACAAAACTTTTTTTTTTCTAAAGATAGGTACATACATGTGAAAGTTTTTCAGGGGTAAGGGGTCTATCATGCGTGACTGTGACATAGCATGGATGAGGGAATCTCAGTAGTTGAGCGACGTGTGAGAATTTTGTAGATAAAGAGTATTGATATTTCTTTTTCAAACTTTGATATAAATTAATTATTTTTTTATGGAAATCATTATACCTCTAATGGTATGTTAAGTAAAATATAAATTAAGGAAGGTTTAATGACCGTTTTTAATATCAAAAGAATTTCGTGACGCTTTAAATTTGCTAATAAAGACTCATAATAATGTTTTCCCTAAAACTAATACAAATTGCACTGAATTAAGTACATACAAAACAATTTTACTTCGAGACATTTGGACGTTTTTAGTCGATTTTCGAAAAATATTTTAAACGATTTTCAACCATCATTATACAAGATAGGATTTCGTAGATAGGATTTCGTATCATTATACAAGATAGTCACAAATTTTTGGCCGATGACTATTCTTTGGTTATTTTACTACCCATAATAAACCTATTTTTTTTAATACTTTAACTACTTTATTGCTGCTAAAGCTAAGCGACTTGTTTAAAATATAAGTGAAACAGTTGGGCGAAAATAATGTTTTATTATGCCAATACAACTAATTGTGATGCGGCCAAATCATCGCCCAACAGTTTGTAATCACTTTGAATTTTATCTTGACGGTTTGAACGCAATGATGGTGCAATGATAACAAAGTTGATACACCACGTTAATAGATAAGGGTACGAATCCCGATTCAAAATTTAGTTTTCTAAAAAATGTGCATAAATTACTGAATAAAAATGATTTTCCTCTGACCAGGAAAAAACTTGTAAAACAAGACAACGCATTGTAATATTATTTTCTTAAATTCTATTTTTATTTCGCAAGCTTGTTACAAAAACACTATAAAATGTTATTGTAACTTTTAAACAAGCTTGTTTTACCAATTATTTCAAAGTTGTACAATGTTGCGTATTAAACGTTTTGGTTTCATAACTCTGCAGAGCTGTTAATTAATTTCTTATATTAAAAAATTTCGCAAATTTGTTAGTACTGTAATATAAAAATTTATTTCGATTAAGATTTTTTTTCTGCAGGTACAGGCGTTTTTAGAATTCCAAAACTACAAACGGATAAAAAAAACACTGTAACGAATATCTAATCGATAAACAAGGTGATAATGCCGATCAATTGAGATAGCAGTGAAGGAACTGAAATAGTACGTACGAAAAATGCCTCATGAAAATTGTCTACGCAAAACTGCTATGCCAATCATTTTTTCGATTTTCTTAAGAATTCAAGAATATTGTCTACGCACAAAATCGCCGTGCTGTCGATTTTTTGGATTTTTTAAGAATAAATTTCATAGTAGAAATTACTTAAGAACAACATTTAGAAAGCATATTTTGTGCTTAGCTACACTTTTGAAATTCATTCTCTCAACACATACCATTCAAACAAAATCTCAATTTAGAGATTGATTCATGAACTTGGGAAAAAATTGCGTACTCCTTACGGATCTGAAACTACAATCGAATGGAACAATTATTTGATAAAATATATTAATTTTAACATTAGATTTTTATTATTTTTTTTATCATGATATCATAAAAATTACAATATACAGGGTTCTTTAACAATGATAACAGTACTAAATATGTTTTTATAAAAGTCAAAGAAACCTTAAAAACTGATAATATAAACATGCACATTAAAATTCTTTAAGTCTGTTAACAAAAAAATGTTTTTAAAAAATATTTTATATGTAATAGTTACTGAGGGTTACACTAGTGGGTGTTCGAAAATTGTTAGCGATTTAGCAACCAAATATTGAAGGAATATTTTTGTACTTTTTATAAAAGAAGCCATTTTAAGAGAAATTAAATATTATTAAACAATATTTAATGCGGAAAGTTCCAATTGCGGCCCATGGCAACCTTTTGTTTGGGTGATAAACAATTATGTTCTTCTTTGAGAATATGATACTCCGGCTCCCTTCGGCCGCAATTGGGCTATTGCCTTTTAATGATACTTTGAGAGTAAAAGTTTAAACTGATAAATACAACGTTATCGATAGGAAGAGAGATAATGCTATCGATGGGCATTAAACGTTTTAGTTTTAGAATGTTTTTCAGAGCTGTTAATTAAATTCACTCTTATGTTAATAATTTACTCTAATTTATTTGCATTGATGTGGGAGTTTATTTCGGTTGAAATTTGTTTTTCAGCAAATACGCATTTTTGATGTTACAAAATTACAAAGGGAAAAAGGGTCCCGTCAAAAATCGGATCATTAGTTTCCGATACATGAGAAACAGCACACGGACTTATTTGTCATTTTTATAATAGAAGGACTTGTAATTAAATAATTTAACATGCCAACTTTTTTAATGTTCGTGAGTTCGATTCCATATTAAGATTTATGGTAAAAAAAAGCTTTGAATGGAAAATATACAAAATATATTACACTTTCAAGCTCTAGATCTCAAATATATTTGCTTAAAAGGATATAAGTAATTTTGCTTAATTCCATAATTTCTATATCACAAATAATTTTAATAATGCAGCTTCTACTATTTACAGTACAAATATTTTCAGAAAAAAATTAAATGTAAAAGCAAAATCGTATTATAGTGATAATTATTTGTTAATCACAAAAATGTACAAACCAAGTTAAAAAGAAGTAAAACATATAAACAATAAATAGTAAATCATACTTTCTACATTTCAATTAATTCGAGTACAATGGAAGTGTGAAACAAAAACCTAATATAAGATAAGAAAAAAACTCGACAAATAGAACATTCCATAAAGAATATGAAAAACGAATACAATGTAAAAATACGAAATTATGATATATAAAATCTGACAATGTTTTTCAGGGGGTACATCTCCTTTCATCAGCAGAATTGTTTTTAAAAAACTAATAGTTTATAAAACCTATTAGTTTCATCATGACAACTATTCAATATAACAATTATAATAATTTCTAAATATTATTATTTTTATTTATTTATTTTAAGGATAAGTAATGGTTGTTATGACTAAAATATATAACATTATTTCAGTATCGGCTTTTTTTAAAAGTTTCACTCTCATTAAATCGAGACTGGTTATAAAACCTTATTTGAGAAAAATGATAGTTTTTTAAGAATATGCCGCCAAAATACTGATAAAAAAATGATAAAAAAAATCGGATGTTGCCGTGTCAAAGCACAGCCAAATTTGATTTTTATCCGAAACGTCATTTCAGCAGATTATAGAAGTAGGAATTGGTCGCTAACTGAAACCTCACCAACAGAAATAGTACACTCAAGCTGTTCCGTCTAACACCTACTTTGCTGTAGTTAAAAATTTTATATGAATGAGTGACTAATATCCGAGACCTAATTTAACAATGAGAATCAATTTAATAATAGCGAGACCTAATTTATGTCAATCGCGCTATTTTTCGCGGAGTTACAGTATCGGAATAGATCCCACTAAACGCGTATAACATGTAGTTTCTATCCTGATACCTGTGTGTAGCTGATTTTAAAGAGGTTTCACGTGAAAAACAACTGTTGCAAAACAAAAGTGTGACTTGTGGCAATTTTCTATTACCAACCATCAAAAATCTTTGTACAAGTAGTCCAATTACTCGGTAATCCGGTTTTCAATAAAACTTTTTTTGCATACATTTGATTCAATTATAGAGGGTGGTTACAAATTGCTGAACGATGGTCATTGTTTGGCTGTATTGGCATAATTTTTGTCCTACTATTTCGCTTATATGTTAAACAAGTCGTTTAGCATCAGTAGCAGCAAACAAAATAGTTACAGCATAGTAAAAAGAATGGTATGTGTAGGTAACCAGCCAAACAATGACCATCGCCCAACTATTTGTGACAACCCTATATATTTATACTTTTTCCATATGATATAGAATGCAATTTGTTATGTGTTCCGAATTTACTGCAAATTATAAAAAGGTAGCTTAAGTAGGAAAATAGTCGTCTCCAAACTATTAAATTTTTTCAACAATTAATGTATAATCATTTAAAATCAATCTATCTAAATCAAAGCTGCCATAAAGATTTAGGATGAAAATCTTTAGAGCTGTTTTTTCACGGTATCTAAACAACTTAAACCTAACAATAGCAACTCTTTTCAGAATGTTTTAGTTTAGCAACACTTTTCAGAATGTTTTAGTTTAACGATGTCAATGCTGTTCTGTCCCACACTAGACTATACACTATATACCAAATTTGGTTGTAACTTATGAGTAGAATATTTGATTGTCTGTTCTTGTGATCTTACACATATTCAAACATTAATTAAAAAAGAAACATGGAAGGTTTTTAGGTACTACGGATAATGTAATTTATTTCGGTAAAACTTATCTGTAAGTAATTATTGTTCTTAAGTTACACTTAAGAATTTTAAATTATGGGATTAACTCATTGATGCTCCTAGACATGATAACACGTTTCGTAATCCTGTGACCTATGCACTCAATTCTTATCTTCAATTAATTTTGAAATATTTTTTTAAATATATTGGTTTCAAATAGTATTTAAAATATATATTCTTAAAATCAATTAAGATTTAAAAATAATGAAACAATATATATATTTAAAAAGTATTTAAACTTTAAAATAGCGTAAACAATGATGCAATTGTCAAAAAACTCAGTTACTTTTGGGGTAGATAGACAAATGGAAAATTACAACTTATAATTAAAACTTTTTTTGTAATTTTTTTTCACAAACTTGCATAAGCGACTTGTCACGTATTCGTTGGTTTGGTTAGTTAACGTCACACTTGAGCTGTACATTGCGCTATTGACGACGGTTCAGGGTCTATCCCGAAAGAAAGACCCGGGAACAATGCCTCGTATTTTTGAACCATGGTCAGATGACGAGAACATCACCTGAGCTGGCAACCAACGCAACCTTAATAGGCGTCAGAATATTGGACCCCGATCAGATTTATCGTGCACCAGTCCCGTATACACGCCAGTATCATTTATTGGATATTTTTAGACGACTTCCTAGTATTTTAGTAGCGAAGCCGGCAACCCTCCGATGGCAATATCAGTACATTTTTACTCTTCTTTATCAAGTCCATCAATCGGGCTCGAACTCACAATCCTCTAATTACTAGCCGAACACCTTTATCCACTGGCAACTGGGGGCCCCACATTTTAATTACATTGACACAGTTGCGAAACTTTTATTGACAGATTTTGCACACACTGCGGTAAATCGTAAGGATTCTTCTTAAATAAATTTCAAGTATAGTTTGGGATACTCATTTAAATTTGGATAAAGACTGGTTTCTGAGGTTTTTGTCACTAAAAATAGCCAAATAACATTTCAATGCAAAAAAAAGTTTCTTTATAACTTTTGACAGATATTTGTGCGCGTGCGCAGTACAACAAAGCAATTCTTCGGAAAAAGTTTCTATTTCAAATTCATGTGTTCTCCAAATGACAAGTCAAATACACTTTTAAAGTAAAACACAGTTTTACTTATTTCCGGAAAATAAATAACTATTCCAAAACTCATGAACATTTTGTTTTATAAATTGAAGATACATTGCATAATAAGTTAAAAACTTAAAAAAGAATTCCTTCACTGAAGTTCTTAGAATGTTCAAAATAAAACTTAATGAAGTGACAACATATTTAAAACTCTAATTGGTCAACTATGTTTTGTGTAAGTACATTTATTATAGAAAAATTAAGTAAAGAAGAGTTAAAAGTAAATTTTTAATAAAAACATTATTTAGTGATAAAAAATTAAAATGGCGGAATCACTTATTATAAAAAGAAAAAAAAATGTTCTATTTACCTCTTCTGTCTGCGGTCTTCTCCAGATGTCAGTAGTCCGGAAATTTCGGGAAGAATCATCCATGCTCATGTTGCAGACGAAAACACATTGGACACAGCGTTTTAGCTGATTTACTTGCTTTTAACTGTCGACTGTGTTTTGACCGCGAGCCATGAAAAACGCCACCTACCGCCAGGTGAAAGAAATCTTGTTTCCTTTTTCTCCCGAGTTAAAAAAACATTCCACGAAGCGAAAATCGTCTGCGCGGTTCGTTTTAACGGGTCCTTGGGAGATCACGCTTTTAACGGATCCTCAGTGGGTGTTTTGGGAAAGAGGAAGCTATTTAACCAAGTTTAAAGTTTTTAGATTAGATTACATTAATTTCAAAAAAGTCTTTTTCATTAAACTTAATTTTGTATAAAAGAAATGGAGGTTTTTCATTCCTCAAGGGAAAAATTGTCGATCACTTTTTAATAATTTAAAATTAACAATTATTACTTTTAATGTACAGGGTGGTTTCAAATTGTTGGGCGATTGTTTGGCTGTATCACATTTGGCTGTTATTGGCATAACAAAACATTATTTATCCCCAACTACTTGGCTTATATTTTAAACAAGCTTCTTAGCTTTAGTAGCAATAAACAAAGTATTTAAAATATAGTTTAAATTATTATGTATAGTAAAATAGCCGCAAAATGACAATCACCCAACAATTTATAGCCACCCTGTCTAGTGATGGAAAAAAAGCATTTGAACAATTTTTAAAATCTTGATTAACCCTCTGACGGAGCTGAACGACTTAAGTCGTCCAAGGAGATTTCCAGCTTTTCTAGAAATACACATAAACTTTAAATTCATAGAAAAAATATATACGACGTTGAAATATTTTTCAAATCTAAGCATTACTGTTTGTCTTGTTATTGATTAGAAAAACATGGAGGTGATTTAGTTTAAAATGTTTTCCTAACCAATGTGCATTAAAATAATAAAAATTAAATTACATATAACATACATGCAATGAAAATATAAAGGAAACTATTTTATAGAAAAGACAATTTTACAATTTGACCCTTTTTTCAAACCGCTCAGAGGGCGAAAGACAACTATTTAAATCAAATGTTTTTTTAAAAAATTGCTGTTCTTAATCAGTGAAATTTATCTTAATTTAATGGAAAATACTTTTTGTCTTATTAAAGCAATTTTAAACTAAATCGCCTCCATGTTTTTCTAACCTTATAATTTGTAACAAGTTAAAGCGTTAAATTTATTTCTTTAAATGCTTGCTAGACTTATTATATGAGACAAACTAAGAGGTATTTAGAAGGTTTTGGAACAACTTTAAAAGAATTAAATGTAAATTATATACACTGTGTAAATTTTTTTTTTGTAGTTGTGGTTTGTATTAAATTTTATTATGTTATCTATAAGATCAGCAACAAAGGATTTTCTAAAACTATCCTTTACTTAAGTGTAGTGTGTTAAAATGCAGTTACAGATTCACTGTAGCTTCATTTTATTTATTTTTAACAGAAAAATTGCTACTCAACCAACATTACAATGTTCATAAATAATTGTTCCAGGTGTATTTATTTTTCAGATGTGCTACATCTTAATATATTTTTTTTAATGATATAGAAGTTTTTCTTATATAGTATAAAAACTAACTTTTTATTTAATAATTTTGTTAGCAACTGCTAGATTAAGAAGAACTAGGGAATTTTAGTGGATGATCACGTTTGACGTAAAATGCTTTTAAAAATAATATATTGAATATTTGAAACAAAAACGCAAGTGATCAATGACTCTATCGAATTTTTTTCTACCTTTTAAAGACGGAAACGTCAAGAGAAGTAGTACCAGATCAAGGTTTGGAAAGCGAGGTGTCATCTGAGTTCTCGTCATCTGACCATGGTACAAAATTACGAGGCATTGTTTCCGGATCATTCCTTCGGGGTTAGAAGCCTCCGTGGCCGAGCGGTTAAAGGAGCCAGCTGGGAATTCGAAGATTCCTGGTTCGGTCCTAGGCGATGGACTTGACAAAGAAAAGTAAAAATGTAGTAATCTTGTGATCGGAGGGTTGCCAGCTTCGCTACAAAATACTAGAAAAGTCGTTCAGAACATCCGCAAAAATTAACGGCGTGTACACGGGACTGGTGCACGATAAATCTGATCGGGGTCCAAAGTCCCGATGTCTATTGAAGGCGTTGGGTGCCAGTTCAGGTGTTTCCTCGTCATCTGACCATGGTTCTAAAATAACGAGGTGCATGTATGAATGTGTGTGTGAATGTGTTCCCGGGTATTTCCTTCGAGATAGACCCCTAACCGTCGCCAATAGCCCACTGTGCAGCTCTAGTGTGACGTTAATTAACCAAGCCAAACCGAATCGTCACCAATAGCCAATTGTGTAGCTCTAATGCAACGTAAATTCAACTGATCAAGATTTAAAATTACGAAGAAAAATAAGTAAGGTTAAAGCTATCAAATGAGGCCAGTAGTTGGAAATAAAATCCATACCTACTAAAATTCAAATACAAAATTGTAAATAGTTTTGTACAAAAAATTGGTTTGTGGAAATTAACTTCTTTTCCATATAAATTACAAAATATTTTTAAACCCAATACTTTTAAAAAATTTAAATAATGCAGAAGTTTTTAACTACTTTAAAATCTTAAGACATAATGTTAAAATTTAAAAACTAATAAAACTGCATACGCATACAAATAAGTTCAAATTTTATTAGATAAAACATAATAATCCCATAGTACACAAATTGATAATACAAAATAATACAGAATTTACATATTTAAATCTGTTAAAAAGTTTAACTAATAGACATAGTTGTAAATTTTAAACATTTTTTAATTATATTTCAAAAATCACAATGTTCTTTATAATTGTACAATAAAATATCATTCAATACAACATCACTGTATATCACAATAATTTCTTATAATAGAAACTAAACCTTTACGAATAGAATTGATGCTTCATAATTATAAAAACTAAATACTTTTTAAATAATCTATCTGCAAATATAAATACTAGCTGACTATTTCACTATTACAAGTATTATATTACACAATATTCAGTTTCACATTCTGCTAAGTATGTATTGCAAAAAATATTTTTATTGTATAATTCGAACATTAAAAACAAAGATTTAAATAATTATGATAAAAAAAAAGTTTTTTACTAGTAAATATAAAACACATATTCTTAATTATTATAAAAAACCATTCAAAAAAATAAACGCCACATACCCATTTAAAACTTGATTACGTAAAGATAAGTATAGTCTTCATTCACCTATTTCATAACCAAATAAATACAAAAATATTACACATTAAATAATTTTGACATAATAACAAAAACAAATATAAGAAAATTTCCCGTTCAAAATAAGCCGGAACAGTTAAAATTGCAGTCGATATTATATTGGCTTTTATAAATAGCAGTGAACCTCAGGAACGACCAGGTTCGAGATTATAATTTTGGAAGAAATACGCGAATAGTGCATACGAACCATGTGGTTTGTATTCCACCAATCGCGAAGGCATATTAGATAAATGTGCTTTTGTTTTTCTTAAAGGATTGTAATGTGGTCCGAAGTCGTGCATAAGGTCCATTTCATTACAGAGTAGAGCCAGTTGTGGCTTAGGTGTTTACTCTCAGAAATAAGAACTCTAAATTTTTTAAAGAATTCTGCGATCGTCAAGCGTACTTTCGTTACATTTGACAATCGTTTCGTCATTGAATCACGTGACTTTTGACGAAAGAAGAATCCTCGAATTTAGAACGAAAAGTCATTTACTGAGATTCCGCTTCGGACCTTTTCTGAGTCATCAGCTCATGTTTTGTTCTTATATTTATATTGAAATAATTAAAACGAGCCCTCTTGGCCAAGTAGGTAGAGCGTTAGACTCTGGAAGGAGAGGTCCGCGATTCGAGTCAGCTCGTCGATATTGAATTTTTATGTTATTTAAAATCGTCCTCATTTTGGACGAAATAAATATCGTTAAAAAAGCGTTAAAATTAATTCCCTCAGTTTGACAAAATAAGTAATCGAAATATATAGTCTGTTTCGACAAAAACTACAAAAGTTTTGTCAAATGTGAGAATGCATTTCTATCAGTGTTAACAGCTCGCACTAGTTTTTTTTTTTTTTTTTTTTACAAAAATACATTCGAGAAGTTACCTGATTCTTAAAATCTTTAGCTATAGAAAAACCGCAAATTTTATCTGATCCGTTTTGAGCGCAAACACCTCACATGTGATAGTTGATCGTAAAGCTCATTGCATCTCTTATAAACACTGAATACGACGTGTCTTGGAAAATCACATCAGGATATTTCATACATCGTCAGCTTTCTGTCTACGTTCAGCGAGTATTTGATTCAGTTCTTTGGACGTGCATGTTTTGTACTGAAATAGCAAAAACATATAATAATATATTTATAACAATTCTTAAAAATTTGCAATCAAACCTAAAAAAATAAAAGTTTTGGTTGTCCTTTAAAATACCCTATACTTTCCCTCGGGCTTGAGCAATTGCTTTATTTCTACGGATAAGGTTCTATTCCTGTAATCTACAAAAAAGGTGCCCCTGTTTGAACACAGCTTCTACCACAACAGTATTCACTGAGATCTACTTATATTCACCCACGTGATACGCTTTACGGGTTCTCTTCAATCGTTCAACTATCCATCTGAACCACTGAGAGTAGGTACCGTGGTGGTCTCTTCAAACATTGGTATCCAGGACTGAATTGGGGGCATTTTTTCAAAAAAGTAGACCATTACGAAGATAAGGAGGAAGGAAGCGTAAGTTCCTCATTTGAGTGTGTTTGTTTTCATTGGATACATACACTTATAATTTTTTAATTATGAAAATATAATAATTTTTTAACTAATTTGATATTTAAGGGTATTTTAATTAATATAAAGGTTTGTACAATTATCTTCTGAATTAAGAACTATACTTAAGATTTATTAAAGAATGTAGAGTATTTGCATTTGATAAATAAAATATTTTTAAAGTATAACTTTTATAATGGCTTTTTTCTTTAAATTTCTTGATGATATCCCTATAGCACAATTGAAGACGTGAGTGTAGGAATCAGACATCTCCCCTTTTTTCTGATTTACACTTTTTCACTTATATCTAAAACAGAAAAATAATCATCTATTGATTTGTGCAGAACCAGAGGGGGGGGGGGGGCTATCTTTTATAAGAGAAAACTTCTGTGCTTTTGTCTCATACGCTGCAAGAAACGTACAGTCATTTTCGTCCCTCCTGAACAATTTTGAAAACTGGAGCTGTCTGGCTCTTACACCCACGTCTTTAATTAAGAATGAATATGAATTTAATTCTTTACAGTTGATTGAAAATTTGTTTTTTTTTATTAGACAAATTAATAAAAATAAGAATAATAAAGAAGAAATTAAAATTAAAAAAGATAGTGGATTTTTTAATGGGAGTGCTGAACTAAAATGTCTTCAAATGCCCGATACTTTCTCTCGTGCTCTAGCAATTGCTTTAGCTCAACGGTTAAGGCATTGACCTCAAGTTCGATATTAAAAATGTGCATAAAAACTTTCGAAATTTGTCACAAACATTGATATGAGTCATTTTTATAGATATCACTCTTTCTAATAAGATGCATGGCAAAATAAAGAATGGAAGTTTTAATGACTCTTTAAGTTCGAAATCGGCTGCATCGTTGCCATGGCAACCTTACGTAGTATGACTTCCCCAGCACGCTAAAATGGAGGATGTGACGACACAAAAGTAGCACAAAAGGATTTTTTCAAATTAGCTGTACAAGGGAATTCGAATAAATGATTGGTTCATTGCTGAATCGGCGAGGGGGGGTGGAGGAAAACGATAATTTCGAAGAATCTCTCCAAACGGAAATAGTTTTCGATAAGTTTGCACGTGTGTTGTTGTTTCTTTACTTAAATTAATATTAAAATTGACCGATTCGCAAGTTTGATAGGAGGATTGATTTTATTTTCAAAAAATAAGGAAGTGTTTTCTATTATTTTGACATGTTATCTTTCATAAAAGTTGAAAGGAAACTTTGGTTTGAGTAATAAATTTTAAAGAATGTCCGTTCGTGTATGGTTGTGAAAAAGGCGAGGGGGGGGGGGGGGGAGAGAAACATGTTTTCGGCTGCACTAACATTTTTGACCACGGGCCGCCACTGCTAATAAGAGTAGAACGATTGCGTTCTCCATCTTTACTCACCCCTGACATGTTCTTCTGTATCAAGAGATAACTGTGGAGTTTCGTGCCTTCGTCCTCCAGGTACTTTTCCAGCTGAGATTTCTGTAAGCGGAACAGCATCTCAGCTGTCATGGGCTTTAAAACCTCAAGAGCTCTAAAAGCATGGAGAAATAACGTTCGGTTATTATTCAAAGTCAGAATCTTTCGACCTAGTCATTGAAATGCATAATAATCATAACGCTAAAACCTTAAAGTTTCCTTCATCTGTAAATCTGAAACAGTGCCACAACCCTCTTTGTCATAAGTTCGATGTAATCGCTTACCTTGGTGTCCTCCCTCCCAATGGACGCTAATTATTTGGAATTTAAATTCTGTTCATTCATAATATCCAACCATTCTTGAGGCAGTCTCTTCTCATAAACGGGCAATAACGTTGCAAGGTTAGCAGTCAAATTAATCAAACGACTCAAATTGATGACTTATAGACTTTTATTTTAGTTATTACTTATTATATTTATTTTAAGGGGTTCCCCGACATTACTATTATTTATTATTTTCGCGTACCCTCAACCGGATCCCCACGTACTCCCAGGAGTACGCGTACCACAGGTTGAGAACCACAGTGTCTATAGTACACCATTACTCTATAGTACATCGTTACTCTATAGTACTTAATTTCCCTATATAGTATTTCATTACTTTATAGTATATCCTTACCCTATAGTTTTTTATTTCTCTATAGTATAGAATAATAGAAAATAATATGTCTAATCTGAAACTACTTTCTTATACAGTAGACTCGTGATAACTCGAACTTCGATAGCTCGAATTTTTCGATATCTCGAAAAAAATCAATTTCCCTGCACCTTCATTATGTAATTTTATCTCTTTAATTCGAAGTTTTTCGTCGTTATTTTCGATAACTAGAAGTTTCCTCGCAACTCAAAATTTTGTTTTCCTCTTAAAACTACGGATTTTGAAGAACCTTTAGCACATATGTAATTGACACGTTCTTCTTATCAGTTCTCTTTCTTATTGTGCGTTACTGAAAGGGGATACACAACAACGGATTCCTACCTGTGCCTCACCCTTTTGTTTGAATGTCGCCAGATTCCTGAACTGGATTCCCTGAGCTGTATCCCCTCCTCTTTAACACAGTCAGTGCAACAAAGAATATTAATGATTTATCGTCCCTCAAGCCAGCTGGCGTTTTCGGTGAAGTGAGTCACTTTCTTGCAACATTATACCGACCGTCCTGAAAGCAACTCACTAAAAATATGAAGACGACACTCGAACTCGACCCCTTCTCACTTTTGTTTAGGCTTTCGTGTGTTGTTGATTTGTCGCTGTGAATAATGGCGACAAAACGAAAATGCAATGCACTCTCTATAGCAGCATTTGATGAGAGATCGCTCTCAGAAGAAGAATGATAAAGAAGTATGTCGTTGTAAGGAGGGTCTTACTCACCTTTCACTAAATCCCTTCAACTCCAACCAATGCCTGACTTCCGTTGTAGATGACTTCACGTTGATGTAGTAACAATCCGTGATGTTGTGCTCTGGACACGTCACCTTCTTCCACACCTTCTGGCCTTTCCTCTGGGCGATGGAGGACTTGAGCTCCTCTTGGAAGAGTTCGAGGGCCGCTTCGGCCCCGTCGGACTCCTTTCTCTGTCCTCTGAATGTGGACAGACTGATGTCACTTTTTTCCAAGCTGTGCGGAGCGATGTGCTCGCTGTTGTCTTTCAAGCCGTGCGATTCGGCGTGCTGGCGGGAGTTGTGTCTATGTTGTGGAGACGGAATCAGATGTGGTTTGGGTATGATGGGGGTTACCTGTTCCAAACCTTGATCAGGTTCTTGAGTACGCTTGGGCAAATTCGTCTGTTGGTGATCTAGGGGTTGTAAGAGTAGTGATTATTAGTTGGTTTGGTTAATTAACGTCGCACTAGAGCTGAACAGTGGGCTATTGGCGACGGTTCGGGGTCTATCTCAAGGGAAAGACCCAGGAACAATGCCTCGTATTTTTGAACCATGGTCAGATGAAGAGGACAACACCTGAGCTGACACTCGACGCGACCTCAACAGGCGTCAGGACATTGGACCCCGATCAGATTTATCGTGCACCAGTAATGTATACACGCCAGTATAATATGTTGGATGTTCTGGACGACTTTCTAATATTTTTGAAACAAAGCCGACAACTCTCCGATCGCAAGATCACTACTTTTTTACTTTATTTGAGTCCATCACACGTGATCGAACTAGCAATTCTCTTATTACCAGCCTTTATCCACTTGGAAACTGGAAGCCTTCAATGATCATTGGCATTGAAGAACATAAAGAAGTACCTATAGTGTTTCTGTAGTAAGGTTCAAAAGATTTATTACCTCCAGACCACGACACGTTACAGTTTCATGGTTATATGGTGAATGAAAGGTTGTGTCTTCTCATGGGGACTTTTCAATTTTTCATTTGTATAGATAGGGACTTTTAGGGATTATTATCAATTAGACTGAGTCAGGGGAATTAGCTAATTGGCCAGAGTAGTTTGACCCAGAGATTTTTCATGTGGACGGACACAAAAATCCGTAAATTGTGTGAAACTTATGCCAAGCTATGTACATAGGAAGTTGCTATAATTAAAATAAATTGAGAATTGTAGTCGTCAGCGAAAGGTTAGTGAGAACTCAATTGCATTAAAGAAACATGAATCTGATAAGAGAAGTTATGTGGGATGGTAAAAAGAGTTGTTTAAACACGAGGAAAGATTATTACGACTCAAAGAAATTATAAGGATTAAAAAGGTGGTAGATTAAGGAAATATTAAATTTGGTAATTTAGGGAAAATATATTACATATATATATTTGAACAAATGGTCACCTCAATACAGGGAGTACTCCTGTGTTGTACTTTGACAAACATTTAGTGACGGACTGTTAGAAATACTGATTTTTTTGGAACTCAAATGAAGAAACAAAGAAATTTTTTATATCATTTTCTTACGATATGTTTCTCATCTATTTGCCTCTAAAAAAGTTCGGTGTCATTAAGAACTTAAAAATAAACATACCCAGTCAATTTTAAGAAAGTAATTTTAAAAATGGCCATATTTAATGCTTTTAAATAGCTTGTGAAACATTTTAAATTGCGACGTCCTTTTCTATCCTATTTTTAAATTTGATGGATATTATCTTTTTTTTTAAAGATTTTCCTTTTAATTTGTAAACTATTTTCAAATCCTGTGATAATTCCACACAACCTATCTCCTGTTTAGAAGCCAGTTACATATATATATATATATATATATATATATATATATATATAGAATTCAGGGTTTTCCTTCCTCATACCATTGTTTTCTCTATGTATTGTACAATACTCCTCCAACGCAGAATTCCAATATCTCGAATATGGACGCAATTGCGTCACAATATGTTAACGTTATTTTACATAAATTCGTACAATGACAGTTATGTAAACCCATCTCGTAAATGCCCCTTAAACAAAATTTATGACAGCCTAATTCTTTAAAAAATTTACATCTACTCAGAAAAGTTACGACTGCCCAATTACAATCACAAATTTAAAAGTCGGCAATTGAAAAACCAAGCGGAAAGGTATTAGGTTCAATTTTTTTATTTCAAGAAATATTTTTATAATTTTTAATATATTTTTGGTTTGTACCACTGTCAATTTTAATAATTATTAATTTTATATTTTTATAATTTTTAATATATTTTTGGTTTGTACGACTGCTAATTTTAAATTACGACTTTCCAATTAAGCAAAGATTGCCAGTTAGATTGGCCCTGCTTTAATGGCGGTATCAGTTAGCACGTGCTCCTTTCCCCTTTTCCTTTCTTACATTGGTTTCTCAGCAGTAAAACTACATATGCAGTGAAACGATTTTTACAGGGGTATTTTTTCTTTTTGCATTAATGTAATATCATTTTTCTCCTTGGTGGATACCATTCGCAAAGATGATCATATTCCTTAGATTAGTCACTTTGAACTTTCAAACTTTTTCTATCTCACACATTGCCTTCATTAAAGCAAATTTACATACAACATGAGGGTTCATTTGAGATCCCTCCAGCAATGAGTTCGCCAAAGTAACGAAACATATATTCTTATTACATAAATAAGGACCAACATTCAAAACGTGTTTTAAAAAGAATCATAAATGGAGATTATTCCGAAACACATTTTATCTCATTGAAATTAACTCGCAAAGATTGAAATTTGTACTTGAGTCAATGCATTTAGAAGAAGTTATTTGCATTTTCCCACGAGTCACCTACCATCTGAGGTATATAAATGTGCATATACGTTCTTATATTGTCCGTCTTCATAGCAATACTCATAATTTCAACGTTCTTTAAAAATATACTGAGCTATAATATAATATAAGTATAAGCACTGGAACGAAGACTACGCGTTGCCGACCATTTTACTCCTTTTTGAGCTAAGGTAGAAAAAAATAGTCCTTTCGTATAGGTTTGCTTAAATTTAAAAACGCATTTCTGGTTTTCAAATATATATTTAATATTACACATTTAATTTTTTCCATACTTACTCACAAGAAAAAGAAGACAAAAGCACCGAAAAAAGTTTTAAACATTTCTGTGACGTCACGTGAGACATCATAGCCAAGGACGAATGTTTTCTCAACCTTTCTTCCGAATTGTATTCATCCGCCGCGCTTGGCACGATAAAGTACATTGTCACTCAATGGGAGTCCTCGCTCCAGTGCTTATATTATATTCTAGCTCAATGAAAAAAAAATTTAATTTAAAACATCCTTAATTTTTTAAACATTGGGGATACTTTTAAAATCCTTTTCTACTAAAGTAATTAAAAAAAATAATAATAAATTATTATCCTTGAATATAACAGAAAAACCAGAATATTAGAACAAATAAATGAAAACTTAACATTTATTTACACAGCTGAAAGGATTTGTAGTAGAACTCCAATTATACGGATCCAATGAGACCACATCCCATCCGGATAATCAAATATTCGGATAATTGGATAATTCACAAAAAAAAAATATTTCTTAGTAAAAAAAAGAATTTTGCTTTAATATGTAATGCAATTTAATGACTAGTGAAAACAATATCATTCACCGATAAGAAACTTTGAAAATGTGGATTTTACTGATTACTTTTTTCAACAAAGCGATCCGTTTCCAGATAATTGTTGACCCGCTTTGTTTAATCCGGATAACTGGAGTTCAGATAATTGGAGCTCAACTGAATTCATATATTTCCTTTCGAAAAACACTTTTATATCATAAACTATATCAACGCACTGGCAATGGCGTCCTCAGAAGAAAAAAGACTCTTCAACTAAGAACCCCTTTTCGGCCAATCCCTTTAATAATTAGAAAAAACGTACAAAAGTGCAAAAAGGGATTACAATGCAAGCAATTTTTTCTTTCTTTTATAGCAAATAAAATTGGTTTTTCTATTCAGATTTGCGCTACTGCATTTGTTTGAAAACGCAAAACAAAAGTCAGGGCCCGAATACCGAATAGGCACGGGCTTACACCTTATAATTCTGAGGAGCCCCAAAATCACCCATATTAAATAAATATTTAACATTCATCTAATATAATTTACCACTAAATTAATAAACATGTATTAAAAAAATTCAGTAAAAAAATCCCCAATTATTATCCATAACTAGTTCAAATACTAAAAAATATATACTTAGTATTAAGAATACTTATTTATGTGCTTTAATAGGTTATTTAGGATGTAGTTAATTTTAACTACAATAAGGGGTAATAATTTTAGTTCATGTTAAATTTCGATGCGATGATACAGGGTTTATTTAAAAGCAATGGGGCTTCCGTTTGAAGGCGGACTTCCTTTGCTTCAAAGTTCGACAAAAGTTTGGATTGGATTGGATTTGTTAATTAACGTCGCACTAGAGCTGCACAGTGGGCTATTGGCGACGGTTCGGAGTCAATCTCGAAAGAAAGACCCGGGAACACATACACATTCATACATGCACCTCGTTATTTTAGAACCATGGTCAGATGACGAGGAAACACCTGAACTGGCACCCAACGCCTTCAATAGACGTCGGGACTTTGGACCCCGATCAGATTTATCGTGCACCAGTCCCATATACACGCCAGTATAATTTGTTGGATATTCTGGACGACTTTCTAGTATTTTGTAGCGAAGCTGGCAACCTTCCGATCGCAAGATCACTACTTTTTTACTTTTCTATGTCAAGTCCATTTCACGGATTCGAACCACCAATCCTCTGATTAGTAGCTGAACGCCTTACCAACCGAGCAACTTCCGACAAAAGTATCACGAGAATGAATAAAAGCACTGCGGGTCACTTTAGACCTTCTCGAGGTCCACCGTGGCTCCGCGAACCACGAATGGAGACCATTACTGTAAAGGAATTAAACGCGATTTGTCTCACATTTATTGCTCGGAGTGGTTTTGGGTTCATGTCCAGCAGCGTCAAAGTCGGGTGGCGGTGGCAGCCAGTTGTTGGGCGAGGGCAGTCGAGCCAGGATCGAATGCTCGTCGGGTGGCGAGGGCAAAGGGGAGACGTCCTCCTTGATGGGGTGAAATTCGGGTTTCGGAATTTCGAAGACCTTCACGCCAATCCCTGCAATGAAATGTCGTCTTAAACTTTATACGCCAAAACAAAGCTACCAGAAAGTGGTAGCAATAAAAAAATCGCGTAGGTTTTGTTGGGGACTGTGAATTCTACCACGTTTTTAACTTATCCGCTTTGACGTGCATGCGTCTTTAAAATAGATACGGGCACATCTGCAAAAACTTCACCAACATAAAAAGCGACAACATAAAAGCGATATTTCAATTCCCCATAACTCCAGGGGGAATCAACCTATGAGGATAAATTACTTACTATCGATCGTGTGGGGGAAAGTAAAATACGTCAACAAGGCTGATGTGTCCAAGGCATTCCTTCCTCTGACCTTTGTACCAAGTGTGTGTGGAGGGGGGGGGGGTGCTTTTAGCAGGTTGAACCTTATACGGGTTGTATAGCATGTCCAGTCGACCATAATAATACCAAGAATTTTAATCTTATGAAAGCTGAGAAGAAATCTAGAGCTTACCTAGAAAACTAGAGTGGACGAGCGTACGCAGAATTCACGTATCAAACCTTATAATGCATTGATGAGGAATGTACCTCCTCGATTTTGTTTTACTATTAGAAAGTATTTGACAGTAAATATTTTTTTTGCAGAACAATTACCCCAGTTTCTGTTAAGTTCTCTGTGTTGGAGTCAGTGAGAGAACCAGCTAACGAAAAAACGACGTTTTTTAAATTCGAAAATATACTGTTTTCGTTTTGATGAGCAGGGAACAAAATAACAAATATTTTATTGTATCCCCCGAAAGATGACATTTGTATGCTAAGGGTTAAAGTTGGAATAATGTGTCGTGCAGTACATATAAGAAAAATCATTTTTTTATAAACTTTCTTCGAAGAGCAATAAAAGTGTGAATGCTATTTTCGACTTTGCGCCAGACGTAATAGCTTGTGTATTTTTCTTCTGTCCAATATTTTTTCCTACAATCTGCTGAAATGACGCTTCACGTAAAACCCTTCTGTCCGTGCTCCGAAACAGTCGCACTCAATTGTTTTTGTTACTATTTAGTGGAAGCCTAAATTTATTCGCGTGTACTCCGCCTAACAATGACTAGTACGTCTCCAACGAGACTATTTGACAAAAAAAAACCGAACTACAAAATAACCAAATTATTATAACTAAAATTTTTAACTCTTTGAACTT
Organism: Troglohyphantes excavatus; assembly: GCA_963932185.1. NCBI lineage: Eukaryota > Metazoa > Arthropoda > Arachnida > Araneae > Linyphiidae > Troglohyphantes > Troglohyphantes excavatus. The sequence goes on along the minus strand of OZ010673.1, from coordinate 28,990,791 downwards.
GTTTTTCTTATCTGACGATCGTCACCAAAAAAATATTACTGAACTGGTGTAATGAAATATTACATCTGGAAACAAATAGGATTCGAAGAACTTACAGTAATAACTAGACGTGGATGCATAACTTTCCTTAGCAACATATTTTCCCACATTGTAGTTTCATATCGTCGGCTTAATTCGCGAACTAAGTAACTAAAAACTACTAATTCATCAGCGCTTGGCAACGAAATTAAAAAGATTCAGATCCATATGTGGATTATTTAAAAAATCAATCAGTTTTCCCTACAGCTCATGAATCAGAGGTTTGCAAATGAAGCGTGTAAGCGATATACTACAGATTAAATTTCTCATGTATATTTGTCACTAGGAATGCTTGACTCTTAAAGATTACACATTCAACACTTCCGTTTTCATTGTCTTATGGTAGCCCTTCAACCATTAATTTTTTGTAAAGCATTTCACTGAATACTTAGACCTTATTTTACAGGTAATAGATTATTTACGGCACTCAACTTCAATTCTCCAAGTACATAATCTCAAAATTAGGTTTTAATACATTTTGCAAAACTACCCGAGAAAATCCAGCTGAAATTGGTAAATTTATAGTCAATACAGAAGATGCAGTATCACAAACATATTTATAACTATTAGAAATAGATTATTTTTGTTTAGAAAATTTTCTTCAATCGCCATCGATGACTGATAATTTCAAAAAGGCTATGCAAACCATCATTCTGACATGTATTTCCACAATTAAATAATATAAGGGTTTTTTTTCTGTTAAAATAGTCACTCGCATAAAAAAAATTTAAGAGGCAACAAATCAGTTCACATTCCACAATACTTTCAATAACTTTTTTAATACGTTGACGGTCACGGTATATTGGAACTCCATGAAACCTAGAGGTTGAAGATCATTTAAATTTTATTATTCGATATGTTGAATAATCACAGAATGAAAATGTGTTGGCATATTACGAACACGTACTTCCATCTCAATCAGTTATTAATTGAAGAAATAGTACGAATATCATATTTAATATTTCTGCAATGCTATGATATTAAAAAAAACACCACTAAATCACTTTAAAACATATTTTGAGGTACAGTATGGCTGCTTCCATATTGACTCAAGTTTTGAACCTTCCAAAAGTTGAGAGTTCAACGGGTTTTACTGTAGTTAATGACCACAGAAACACTATGGACAAGCGGCTATAATGTTGATAGATACAAAATAATTTCAGCAGAATAATTGCAACATTGTTGCCACTCAACATTAAGATTACCGGACTTTTCCAGCTAGTTATTAAAAAACTCCAGAATGAGAAATACATGAAAATTAATTAATGTAAAGACCAGTAAAAATGAAAAGCCTGCAAATAACCTACCAAAATATTTTTTTTTAAATAATAATAATGTATACATTTATTTTTTATAACTAAGAAAAAAAATTCATAGATAGCAAGAGAAGGAAAAGGAACTTTCAGCTGAAATTTTTAGAAAAATTCCTCCCAAAAGTCGAGAAATTGTTAATTTTCCCGATAATTAAGATTTCTCATGTTATCCAGGTATATTGAACCCTGTTGCAAAGTAATCAAAATAGGCTGTTATGCAGCTTTAGTGCAACTTTAATTAAATGTAAAATATAGATTCTGCAGCAACCGCCTACAGACTGAGCAGATGTGGGTGCAGATAGATCTGTGATTGGAGAATAAATACCATGTGTTTTGTATTCTTAAAATTCTGTATGAGCCCTTATTTGTGCATCAGAAAGCTTAAGAGTAACTATACAGCCTTTCAGGCAAACACAAGTTAATAAAATGTTTATTAAAATGACATACAAAATACAAAGCCACCGGAAATAATTACTTTTATACATTAGAGAAAAACTCTATAAAAGTTTGTTTATACAAATATTTAATGACATCAAATGTAAATCAAGGACAATAAATAAACCTGTATATATATGCACCAAAAGGTTAAAATCCTAGAATTAAAGTTTAAGTTTCATATGTTTTTCAAAAACTGAACTCTGATAGTGCGAATATTAACAAATGCAAATCACTAATAAATATATTAACAGGTTTCATTAGATTAATATTAAAATTTAACAATTTGGTTATGTAATTTGTTTTAACTTACAATATAAAAAGTTTTTAAAATACAGGTCTTTGATTTTTCTCCATTTTAATAGGTTTCATTACTTATTTTCAATCTTGCAGAATCACAATAATTTTGGAATGTTAAGGCACATATTAAAAATACACAGAACATTTAATACTTACAACCTGTGATAAATTAATGTGTTTTTTTTTATTTAAAACTCTTTGAAAATGCAACTCCGTATTAAAAATGATAACGGATTTGCATCGACTTGTGTATACATCTCGTATAGAAAACAACATTCCAAAAATAGAAAATTTGTTTTAAAAAAACAGAATTATTTTAAAATTCCAATTTGTAAATCAGAGTACAAATATCCGAGATGGGAAATAAAAATATATGGCAAGAGTGTACTTTTAATTTAAATACACCAAACTTAATTTTTTACCCCAATTTACTACCTCAGTGTTTACTATAATTGTATAATCCTACTCAAACTTATTATCAATTTAATAATTTATTATGCAAGTATTTGCAGAAAACTTAAATTCAAATATACTTTAAAGCAAATCAGAACTTATTTGTAAATTATGAAAATGACACCATTTGGTATACAATCACAAATAATGAAATTTTGCTTAGAACTAAATAGTATACAGAGCAGTATGGTAAGTTACTAATTAAAAAAATTATAGTTGCAACAGCATTTAGACTCTGTAAAAATTATGAAATATTTAAGTAACGTTATTATAAACACGTTTTTCTTTTGCCAAATTTGAAACTTCACTTAACAAAGTATATAAAGACTGTTCTTTTATATAAAAAAATGCATATTAACAAGTGAATAGTTTAAAAGAAAGGATTCCTTTTAAAGGATTCAATTTAAATACTGGATTAATTATGTTAATACCCCAAGCAGCTTTTTCATAAACAAAACATTTCTAATTACAATACATTATCATGATTCAATACTCATTCTCACAAAGTAAAAAAAAGGGAATTTATAAGAACCGTTTTAGAATCTAAAACATAGCTTTAAGGATCTTAAAAAATTGCATTGCTTATTTCTAAGGCCTTATAAGGGCTTTATGAAACATAACACATTCACATTTTAAAAAACTTTAGAGCATATAACGGAGTTGATAAGTATTTCATAAAGAGAAAACTAAGGAGTTCATAAGGACGTCTAAAGACATACATGAATCCTGAATATAACAATAAACATTGAACAAATTGTCATTCTCGCATAACAATATAGAAACACCAACAACAAAAGCAGTAGAGAAATACAATCAGACATCAAAATAAAAAATACATTCAACTTGATCAAAAAACACCAAATACAAAAACAATACCGACCCCCGTTATTTTACAATAAAAATAGATGCATTATTTTACAGGGCACAAAGCTGCAACATCCCAGTTCTTGTACACGATCGTCATCAAAGACCAGCTTGACGACAAAAGGCGTGACTTGCGCAACAGAAGCAGAGAGGAAAACACCAAATGCACAACACACACACAGTCGTTATTGCACAAAGGGAGTGTCCGTTTATGTTCTTTCGGGAGAAATTAGTTAAGCCACAAAGAAAGTCTAATGGAATGCATTCACGTTGACGGGGAAGGCTGTTGCTGCACAGTTACAATCAGAAGTAGCGAAACTCCCCCTTCTTACCCTGGCGTTCACGGCGGACCCAGTCGGCGGGTGCGGGTCGGGAAACACCCGAGGTAGGAGAGCGGGATGTGTCTTGTGAGCGGGTGGTGCCTTCTTCCAAATACTGGTCTTTCATTGGAGAAGCATCCTGCCAAAAAGAAGAAGAGTTTTATTTTTTAAGGGAATTTTAAATGCTTGAAATTTTAGATGTATAAAATAACATTTTTAAAAAGAAGAAAACAATCTTTAAGGAAAATGTGCTAAAAACTAAAAAAAAATCATTTCTAAATGAAGTTGGGAAAAAATTGATTTAATATTAATTTTATATCTATAAAATTTTATTTTTAAATTGGTGCCAAAATTATAGATAGTTTCTGTAAATCTTCACTAACTTCAATAGTTGTAATAAGTATAAAATTAATATTAAATAATTAAACTTTTTCCAACTAGTCTGTAAAATTAATTTTTCAAAAAATTCAGTGCATTTTAAATGTTTTCCTAATTTAAAAATATTTTTCCCTTTAGTTTTTAATTTAGCAGGAAGCTCCCCCTGCTATTATTCACATGAAAACTCAAGTTGTTGCTAATATTTTTTCTTTAATTTTCTCTACAATAGTATCGCCTATTTATGTTCATAAAGGATTTCGAAAATTTGGAAAGTAACTAATAATAAAAGTTTATATTAACTAATGATATTAATAATTTTTAAAACAACTTTTTTTCATCTTGTTTCTTTAGATTTAATGCAAAATTTTATGAGAATTAGATATCAGGTTAATAATATCAACTGATAATTTCATAATAGTGTCTAAAGAGCACCAAACCTTGTCATGTGAAATAAAAGTATTTTATGGTTATAAACATATCTGTAGTGTAGTAAAGTGTAAATCAAATAGCATGATAGTTTTATTTATTTTACTTATATATCTGGAAATATTGAATATATAAAATTTAAAAATTATGTTTCAAATACTCATTAATAAAAAAAAGTTAACAATAGAGCATTTGAAATTAAAATCTACTATGAAGCCTCCAGTCATATATTTACTTAAAACATAACTATTTCATTATTATATAGTATTTCGCACCTGTGCCTATTCTTCCTATTTATGCCTTCAAAAAGTTAAATTTACAGAGGCAGAACATTAAGTAATAAGCTACTTTGGATAATATGCTATGTGGGGTTGGTAAATTTATGATTTTTATGGTCTTGTAAAATAATAAGTATAATTTATAGAAGGTTTCTAGATCAACTTACAGTGCTATAATAGTTTTCCCTATTGCTTCTCGCAGTAGACCCGTAGACAGGATTGTTGAAGACATCGTCTTCCATGGAGGGATAAGGTGTAACTATAGTGTGGGGGACATGGGCTATTTGACCTCGCATATTTCTTGCTTTCCACCACTTTCGGCTGTCATCCATGACCTGCAACAGAGTGGTATATTGAAACATTTTTTAAAGCTGCAGATAAACAAAGAATGCAAAATAATGCAGTTTAAACAGAATAGCAATCAAATAGTTTTATTTTTAATAAATACAAACATTTTACTTCATACAACACATCAAAGAATTATAAAACGCCAAACTGACTAAAAAAAAGTCAAAGACATAACTTGAACTTTTTACAAACTACAATTCAAAGTGAATTAAAATATCATTTGATCTAAATATTATTTCCAGAAAAGAAACTGCATTTAATACAATTAAGTTGTGTTAGCAGCAATTAAGTTGCAAGACAAAAATTAAAACAAAGAGTAATTCGAACATTCATTGAATTTGTAATTTATGTATAACGTAACAAAAAAATTAATATTATGCATAAAACTTCTTAGAATCCTTCATATTTTTAAATTAAAATAATGAGGTTCAATTCAAAAATATTCTAAAGCAAGAGAAGAAAGATTTTACAGAACTATTTTTCTTTCTATTTCATGGAAGAAGCACAACTATTTTAACAGAAATAAACAAGCAAACATTCACTAGATGTTTGTTATTTTGTCAAACAAAGTGTAATAATTGATCATCACATGGTCCAACACAAAGTTTGAAAACAAAAGTTAATGTTTTACAGAGATCAAAATATAAATAAAGACATCGTGCACTTCTGTTAAAGTTTTTAGGTTAGCTATATGTAGAAGATGCAAGACATAGAGGTTTAACGGGAAAACAAACATTTATTCAAGACACATCAGGACAATTACTTTAACATAAAAATTAATGAAGACAGTATTTGCACATCACACAAGATGTTAGTTAGAACAAGTGATGCTTTCGCGCACAGTTGTGTGTGCGTGCCCACAGAGGGTGGGTGCACTTGTTTCTTAGGACAGCCTAATACAAAGGGAAACTAAACTGGTTGAGATTGAACATAAATGATTAACTCAATAATAAATTTAAATAAAGGTATACAAGACGAGTGAGTACATGGTTTTTAGCTTTACGCACCAAAAATATTCAGCAATAAAATAAAGAACTTGCCTCCAATATTTCTCCCCTAATGACAGTCAGTTCTTTATCATTATTAGCAGTCCTTGGATACACAACTTGAACGATCTTGGCCCGCCTCGCTTTCAGATCTTCCAGCCACGCCATTTGCTGACGGTCAAACTGGCGCTCTGGGCTCATGGGAAGCTCGGGGTGGTGCTCAATGGAGTCGGAACTGAACTCCGATCTCATGTCTCGATCCCTTGGATCGTGAAAATCAGATTCCGGTGATATGGCAGTTGTTCTGGAAATTAATATATCATCAAAACATTTTTATTACACAGATACAAGCCTCCATACAACTTTTATAACAAACTTGTAACAAACAGGATTCCCAATTAAAAATGTTTGTTCAAGAATTGTTACATTGCTTTCATGTTTACTCACAACTTGCCTAATCAATGCGAACATGAATCTGCATGGGTTAGGCAAGCCATGTGCATCACATTTCAACAAAAAAAGTTAAAATACAATTTCATTAAGCAAGATCAATGAGTCAAGATAAATTAATAATTTTAAGACATTGCAGTATGAAAAAAGTTCAGGAAATCTGTTCAATTTCACTCAGCTAATTATAAAACAATACAAAACTAGTTACTGAATCGGCAGGTCCCCCAAAAAAATTAAAGATCCCCAGTCGGAATTCGAAACCACAACCCGTTACTCCAAAGTAATGAGCACTTCCAACCAAGCTAACAACGTATGCTCTGCTAGATCTATTTAAAAAAAATATTTCCCAGATGTTTCATTGTGCAATAATTCTTTTAAATTAATTTTTTAAACAAACAGTTGACATTTATGAAATAAAAAGACGATTTGTTACTGCTTTGGGAAAAATTCTTGCGAGATCTCACTTGTTAAGTTTCGTTGCATGCAAGAGGTGTAAAAATTATCTATATCACAGAATTTACATGATAATTAAAATTTTTACATTGTATGGATAACACGTAGAAGTAGGCAGATATGAAATAAGCTGAACCAAAGAACAACAAATAAATGACCATGTACAGTAACAATACCTTATTCACAACACATTTCCAAAGCAAATTCATCTAGCATACCTGTCAATGAAATCTCTCCTTGCCTCGGGGGGCATATGTTCATAGGGGCGTTCGTACCCAGGGCGTAGATGTGGGTGATGGTCTGCCATGACCCCTGGGGATTCGTTCCGGTCCTCATCCCCACGTTCACTGCCAAAGTACTCGCTTCCGAAGCGGCTGTCTCGCTCCGGATGAACGAACACCCGCTGGTACTCCTGCTCCCGCATGTCGGGCTGATGTGGGAGAAAGATAATGTTAAAGTGTTTAGTTCAAAAAGTAGAAATTATTTTCATTTTTAAAATACACTTAATAAACAGTAAATATTTTAAAAGAGATCATTTGCATTGGGCTTCAAAGTATGCTAATTCGTCTGTGAACAATGTCTAAATATAAGAACATTACATTAATGGATAATTGTTTATCATTTGAAGACATGTGCTTTTGAAGCATACAAACTGTACAGTGTCAGTATTTTAAAGAAATTCTGTTCTCAAACTATACAACAATTGGGGAAGGAAATAACATTTATATTTGGTTTTAAACAACAAAATTTAATATGTTTATATGGTATCAAATGAAGCAAGAGTTAAAAAGTGTTGAGAACACTGTTACAGAAAAATAACAAATAATAAAGGATGAACTTTTGGAAAACCATATTTTTCAAATTTATTGATGGATATACAATTTAAAGAAGAGTATTTTTAAAAAATCAGAGAAAACTTTTAAAGATTAAGCAATAGGCATGAACAAAATATTCAATTTGTGGAATACTAGCGCAAACAAATACCAACTTTATACATTTATATTATATTAATTATGTTGTGGTAATTTCAGAAGCTTGTAAACAAAAAAGTATATAAAAGTTGCAAAAATAAAGAATAAATATAAAAGTTGGTTATAGAAGGGTGAAAGGTTTTAAGTTTTACAAATACCTCAGATCTCTGTATTCTATGAGGTAGTGTATTATTTTCTTCTAAAGGATTTTCCGGTGCCCATCCATTAGAGAACACTGGTCTGTAGTTGCTTTCATATCCTTTCCATTGGTCCCTGCGGAAATACAACCAAAACTAATATTAGAAAAGAATGTGCATTTGAATTTAAGAATAAAATATTAACATTATAAATTCATTAAAAAAAAGAGAACATTCTAAACATGCAACAAAATATAACTGTGTAATGCTACTTTGATTTTATAAATATTTGACAAAAACATACACAAAGAGAATAATTGAAAATAAATCAACAAATAAATATTATAGAATTTGTTAGGTACAGTACTGTTTGAAATTTGTCTACAATTAGTAACCTTGGACAGTTTTTCTTTTAAAAATTGTTAATTTTATTATTGAAAAAAAAATAAAGGGCAATTTCATTTCATTAAACTGTACTTCTTGAAAATATATGATTCATACATTATACAACTCATGTATACATTATGTGAAATTTGCTAGATTATCAAATAATAAATGTGATTTTAGATGATACACTATATGGTACCAGTTTTAAAATTTCTAAAAAAAATAAAACTGTTTGTGCAAGTTGCAATAAAAATCAATAATAATATTCAATAAATGTAATTTTTACATGATTTTTTTTAATGCTTCAGAATTTTGACAACAAGCTCCTCCCAATGTTTCATATAAATTACACCCTGCACAAGTTACTCCTAGAATATGTAATTTCTATATCGCAATTTTAGAAAGTATTTTTTTACACTTATAAATAGTGTTTTGCACATTAGTTCTTATTTATTTAGTCTTGTTTCTAATTAAATAATATAAAAGAGAAAAGGAAAGTCATGAGAAAAGTATTACTGAAAACCTTCAATTACTAAATTGGCTTAAGCAGGATTCAATTAGAATACACATTACTCCCCTTAACCTCCACAGTCCATGCATTGTCTACAAGATACTCAAAAAGATAAACACACTCTACACACCTTGGAATGATCCACGAGTCCCCAAGGCTGTGCCACAGGTCAGTCTCCTTGGACGTGCAACAGTTGGCCAGAAGCTCAATGGCGTCTCGCGTGAGCAGGGGACTTACCACATTGGCCGCCAGATTGGCACTGTGGTTGGAGTCACGAGCTGCATCGATAATCAGGGCGAGGGGAGTGAAGAGAAAGTGGACGAGCTCAGGGGCATTTGGATCGTGGATGTGGCTCTTCAGTTTGGCCTGAGAATAGATTTAATTACATGAACAGACAATCATAAATCAAAACTTGAGAATTAATCAAAGATTAGCAAATCTTAACAACATAACAAAAATAAGGAACTAATACAGTGTTAAAGCAACTCGTTTGCATGCACAAACAAAAGAGCGCTCGTACAAAATTAGAAAAAAAATTCAGTCTGTGCTACTGAGATTTCATGAAATATTTAACAATATACAAGAAGAAATATTAAATAGCCTCTTCATAAAGAAAAGATTATTTTCATAAAAATACTATGATTAAAAATTGTATAAAATAGTTTCTTTTAGTTGCCTGTGAAAGCCTTTTAAGTAAAAGCTATTAACACTTTAAAACAGGATAAAGGTATAATAAATTTATTTATTTTAAGCTTTTTTGTTACTTATTTTTTTTTATTTTTGGAAAAAAAATCCAAAAGAATATTTTGGGGGGAAGAAAAGTGAATACTGAGGAGAAGCAGTAGAATCTCATTCACGATATTTAACCTTTAAGGGCGTGTGGCTAGTATTTTGACAAGCAACCCTCGTTAAAATCAGACACCCGCCTTCTAAGATTAATTGGCAATTTAATATTATTCTATATAAAAAGCGATACAAAACAAATTCAGAATGCAAAGAATTGTAATACAAACTTATTTAACATACCAGCAAATTAAAAGACAATTTAAATTTCTGTAAAACATCTACAAATTCACGTTCAGGGGGAGGCTTGGCTCTAATACTCAGCATCCCATCTAAAACCACAAAGAAAAACATGTAAATTAAGCCTATATAAAATACTTTAAGTTATAAAAGTTTTATAAAAAAAACTATCAACTAATACTTTGTCTATGTAAATACTGAAAAAAATATTCTAAAGAAAGAGATAGATTAGAGAATATCATTTTAAGTTATCACAAAACAAAAAATGTTTTGCAAACTTTATTTTTGTTCTAGCAAAACCAATAATAATAGTAAAGAATAAAAATATTTTGTAATCTAAACAATAGAATTTAGTGAGTTTTTTTTTTTTTAATATTAGGGATAGAAAATTTGTTAATAAAGTGATAAATATTGTCATGTGTGCTTTTTTTTATGTTTTATATGGCTTATATGTGCATACAAACTTTTAATTCATTTGATTTTAAAGGGCTTATAACTCATGTCACTGTCTAAACAGAAGAGATTTCTTTTTAATATAGGAAATAGACTTTTACAATCAGAGATCGAAATTATGAGATAAAAGTTAGGCATTATTGGCACCTAGTAATTTTTTTTTAATTTCCAATACTTTCCCCTAAGGTGTAATTTTAAAATAATTCAAATTGTTTAAGCACGATTGCCAACTGTTACAATATTTTTGTAATCTAAAGCTTCTTTTTCATAATTTATGTTAGACATAAGAAAATAACTGAGTGTAAAAATACGTTAAAATGATGAAACTGAAATTTTTATACAAAGTCAGACGTAAAAAATGACTGAATGTCAAAGTACGGTTATTATAATAAAATTTTTTGGTACAAAATACGAGTAACGACAGCAAATCTTAACCCTGTTTACAATTAATAGATATAATCAAATAATCAAGTAAATAACAGTATAAAGCTCAAACCATATAATAATCCTAAGATATAAATAAAATATTTAAATATAACCTTCAAAAGATTCGCAACAAAAATATTAAATATAACAAACAGAAAGTATTAATATTTTCCCCATAGGTAAAGAAATACAAATAAAACAACAAAGTTATTTTTGCTCTGCTTTATGTCTTACAATACGATGCCTTATGTCTTACCTCCCATGTCTTTCTTCTTATGTTTTCTACTCTTTTGTCTTCTTTCAAGTTCTTTGAAAGCAGCTGCAGCATGTTGAAGTCGCACAACAAACCTCTCAATATCATCAAAACAGTGATTCAGAATTGTCTAAATGACAAAACAAAAATTAATCCCAATCCAAGAAATATTTGTATAAGCAGATTTTTACAAGGAAAGAAAATGGAGTCATAACAAATAAAAAAGAGAATAGTCCTAATAAAATCCAAATAAATATGAAACCAACCTTATTAACTGATGTAGTAAATAGGAATATTTTATGAAGCTCATTTTTAAAAGAAACAGTTTATAAGACAAATTAAATACTTTTATCTGATACTGTTAAATGTGTCTAGTTTGAAACCAGATACTCACGACTTCTCTTTCATATTTGTCGGATGTAGTGGAGCTTGTTTCATCGTTAGACTCCCGAGCGTATCCTGCCGCTCTTTCTATCCGTTGCTGTAGAACAGAACCACCTCTAGGTGGCGGAGGTTCTGCAAAACAGATAAAAAATTCAAATTTACACACAACACACAATTGAACAACAACAATTTCATTGAAATCAATGATAAGTTGCATCTATATAGGGTATGATGGGATTGTAATAAAACTCTTTACATTGTACAATTATAAAACACCAATGTTATTTAAACAGCTTGCAGAATAACTTAGTAGTGAAATAAGATGACAAGATATATTGTTTACATATTTGCATTTATAAACACTACACATATATATAAATTTAAAGTCAAATGCTCATATATTATCGTGTACAAGTATATTTTAATAACCTTTTGCACAGAAAGGAAGAATGTGGAGTTTTGCATGTATTTTTATATTATGGATGAAATTATTTTAGTTTATAGTTTAATTTAACAATGGGAATTTTCATTAAAAAAAAGAATTTTTAAAAATAACATATATGACATTACTTAAAAATGCAAGAAAAGTAAAAAAGCAAAACATAGCACGGGTGAATTTCATGATGAAAATGCAATAACTAATGAAATGGTGGACCCCTTTTACGCCTCTGACATGCCACAACTTAAAAAGTGAGGCATCAAATAAAAAAGGAATTTCCCGGATCACTGACAAATCGTACGTTTCTCATAAATATTAATTGTTTGCTTTAAAAATGTGTTTAAGATAATTATAGCAACAAAAAAAAAATCCTTAAAAGATCTTGATAGAAGGAGAGTTTGTGGTGTAGCACATATAGAACTTTTGAACAATAGGCTGTGGGTTCGAGACCCGACGGGGGCCATTCAATTTTTTTAATGTACATGCCTTATGGGTTCCCCAGCAATGTGGGCCAAACAGCTAGTACCATATAACAAGACCACTTTAAAATAAATTTATGTATATTTAAATTGCAAACTATACAACTTCCTAATAACAGACCATTCGAGAAAAGTCACCATTACCATTTAAGTAAACTTAATATTTCACTCACCAGTTACTTTTTAAAAGACAAAATACTCATATTCTATTTGGCGTAGAAACTAGTTATTTTTATATTATTTTAATAACACAATCAGAACTCACGTGGAATAGAAGAGGAAGAAGCAGATGCACTGAACATGGCAACATGCTCTCGAACTTTAGAACTGTTCCCATTGGTGGGTGGTTCTGGTGGGGGTTGGTGAGGAGGTGGGGGCAGATGTCTGATACTGTCTGCACTTCTGCAAAAGAAATTAGGCACATGAAAATAAAGGGAGAAAATTAATAATTACTGGTCATTCCTAATATTTTATAGCATATTACTGAACATTTTGTAACTGAAATAATATAAAGTATTCTTGCAGCATTCTTCAAATTTTATTAAATAATTGCTGATAAATTTAAATATTATGATCCATTTATATTTGCAGTTAGACTCAACTGAATTACAAGAGGTTATATTTTTTATAAAATGTCTTTGCATTGAAAAATTTAGAAAACTAGCAAAAATCAAGGTAAATTACTAAGATCCAGGCAACATCATTGTATAACAGTTACAGTTAATAAATGGGTGGTTGGCTGCCAAAAGGTAAATCAGGAACTCGGAAACTGAACATGTGGCTCCAAGTTCAATAGGTTGTCTAATAGTTGAATGCCATTCCATTTAACATTATAGCCAAGACGAATTGCAAACTTGAAATACTTTCATTTTAAAACTCTGTTTATGTACTTATACCACTTTGGTAGTGTTCCTGTTATGCGTTTTTCAAAGGGCGCCGCGCCCTGCCCTTTTTTTGTAAGTGCCGATGCGCCCTGCCCTTTTTAGAAGTGAAAAATGTGCCCGGCCTTTTTTCAATATCTTCTTTGCGTCCTGTAATTAAAAAAAAATATTTTTCCGCAAAAACGTATAGGTCTGTGGGATTGCCTTGGTATCCCAATCGTACACTTTGCCCTTTTACATAACAAAAAGTGCCCTTTTACTTAACAAAAAGTGCCCCTTTTGACAAATCCCCCCTGCCCTTTTTTAAAACTATGTGAACACTAGACTTTGGGATCAATCAGACGAAATGTAAAATATCTGTATTATATTTAAAACAGCATCAGTTATCCTGAATTTTTTTTTCAATGGAAGTTCAGGTTCATCTCATTACCCGTTACAAAATTCAATAACTTGACAATGAAATGTGTTTAACTTATACATTATAAATGCGAGTCAAAGAATACTTTGTCATTTATAATTAACATAAATTTTACATTTAATTTACAACAATGGAATTTATTTAATAAAAATGGATTTCAAGAGAAATTGTAATTAGCAGAATGCAGTGCATTTGAAGATTTACCTACACATTATAAGATTTCAAACATGTTTAAAATAAAATATTTCTAATTAAGTTCTTAGTAAGCTTAAAAGCATGCCAATAACTAAAAACTACCAACTTAAAATAGCAAAAAGGATAAATTGCAGAACTAGTCTACTTGACAATCTGGATGTTTAAACCTAACTACATTTAAATAAATTTAAATTTCGTGAAGTTTAATTTTTCTTACCTCATATTATCAATGTTAAATTCAGTCAAGCGCTAAGCTAAAAATATATAACACATTATTAGACAAAAGCACTCTTCTTTCCAAATAGTTAACCTAATTCTGACTGTGAATGGTAGGAACGTAAATTAATAAGAATATTTTCTTTGTACAAGTAAACAGAACAAATGTAGTTTAACTTAGATTATAAGCATAAAAAATAGCCCAACTTACTTAGATTTAATCTTCCCCGACATAAACATCTTCATTTCATCTACCACATCTTGAGCCTTTTGAAAAAAATTAAACACATTTTAAAAGTCAGATTATTGCAATTTAAACAATTTTGATGTACAGCATAATTCAGAGGCAATTCAATTTGAATGCAAACTGTAAGAAAAGTAGAGTCAAACAACTCTCTAAATGCATAAAATTGAAATAAATTTCTTTTGGATATTTTTTATTTGAAATGATTTATTGTTTCTGGCTTTTACACATGCTTAAAAATGGACTTGTAGTATTTAAAATTAGCACATTTTAATGTACAATGATGTATTGAAAATGTGTTATTTTTCAAAATTTTGATTGACATATAAATCAATTCCAAATAAGTTAAATACACTTTAGAGTAGTTGAAATATACAAGTTTTATGTTACAGATATCTACACAGGTAGTACTTTCAAATTATTATTATTAAAACATATATATATATATGTGTTTTAATAATATATGCATAATATATAATATTATATATAATATATTAATAATATATGCATAATATATAATATTATATATAATATATTAATAATATATGCATAATATATAATATTATATATAATATAATAATATATGCAAATTTGAAAATTGTAAGGGGTTAGGCTAGCACCTGTTAAACCTATAAAAAGTTTCTAAAATTTTAGCTATTTTTAATGTAAACAAAATAAAATTGAAATCCAAGCAAGAAAATAACAAACATTTTTTGAAGATGAAGGAATACAGTTCCAATATTAAAAAAAATCGGTCGTTGCACAGTATTAAACTTGTACAACAACAATTTTATTGGAATTAGATTTTAATAAAATTTTATCAAAAAGAAATAAAGCATTTAAAAATATAAAATACTTGTAAGTCAAATCATAACATACGAAAATTAAAAAGTTACAACTTTTTGTGTTGCAAGTTTTAATAATTAGTCCTGTACACAGCATTATAATTTTTGTTTTATTTAATTGTATAACATAGAGAAAAATTACCTCTTTAATAAAAACTTTGTAAAATTGTTTTCCAAACTTTGCATAAAATTGTTTTCCATTATTTTCTCAATTATAAAATCCTTTATCCAATTAACCTTATAAATGCAAACAAAATACATTTTTGACCCGTGCATAAAAAAAAATACTAACAATTTAAATTACAAATTACATAATCTGAAAAGTAAAAAAGTAGATTTTTGAGATGTTTTTACCAGAAGGTTTGACATTTTGTTTCATTAAAAAAACTTACGATAGACACAAATCCAATTTTTTTTTAATCTGTAAAAGCTATACAATTTTTTTAAATATTCATACAACCATATACAATGACTGAAATTTGTAGATTACTTGAAAAACTCATAAATAGACATACACGTTTAATATTTGTTTTTCTCATTTTGTCAGGTAAAAAAAGCCACTGATTATCAAAAACACTAACTGTTGTGTTGAAATAATATCCAATTCAATGGATATTTTTCAGGTATTTCAAACACAATAAAATATCTTCAATTACTTTAGACTAAAAATCTTTAAAATAAACCATACTTCAATCCTTTTCAAGCAAAAAACCTGTACATTACAGAAAGATCAATGTAAAAGCAACCCACTTACATATACTCTTGAGCATTGGAAGATGTGCATTTCTGACTGGTTCGGATTCTTGTTCTTGGGGTCTTCCCTCACTATGAAAATAAGTATGTTATTATACAACTCCCTTGGATCCTCACTAGTGTAGGCTGTAGGATCGCTGATTAAATTCATTGGAAACTTTTCAACTACATCCTAGATGAGAAAAAAATAGGTTAAAACAGTGCAATAAATATCCAATGTATTTGATGCACATGATTTTTTTTCTTAGAAAAGTTAAAAAATTTCAGCATATTCCTTGTTTAAATAACTACAAAGTGAATAAAACAATCAAAATGATTTTATGTTTTTCCTTCAAGATGTTTATTTAGAAGGTTTAAGGGTTCGTGTATTTAAATAATAGGCCCAATTAAGCATTGACAAATTGTTTTAATTATAAATTTTAGATAATTAATGGTAACTTTTATAGATTAAAAAAATCATCTTAAAAACTTATTTTTAAAAAATTATCTTGTATAGGCATATACAAAAATATTTTTTTTCCCTGAACATGGGCCTTCTTCCAACCTTGAAAGATATACTACTGATTAGACTTATAAATGAAAATTTTATACTTAAGCTAACCTTACAGAACAAATAGTTTTGTTTTAAAAGTACATAAACATACAAAAATAAGAGAATTACAAAAAGTAAAAAAGATAAACATAAATAAATTTAAAAAAAAAAAACTTAAAATAGCATGACGTACAAATCAGTGATTATATACGCAGTTAAAATTTAACACTTAAAACACTATATTATATATAAAAAACACTTTTAGAAAGGCAACTTACCCCTTCGTCAAAGTCTAATATGAGCACCCAATTTTTATCAAGCTTCATTTGCATTTTCTGCGTCCAAATCCCATTGCTTTTCTCCATTTGAAGTAAGCGACGGAGGCCATCTTTTGGAGATACTAAACCTTCAAAAAATTAATTCCACTCAAAGAAAATACTTAAAGTTTTACTCCGACATCACTAAATAATTCAAGCATACTATTCAAGAGTTTTATAAAGCAAATTTATCATTTAAAAAACTAATTTTTAATATGTATTCAATAAAACATATTATAAATTCTAAATTAAGAGCATGGCTTAAAACATTACATACAACTAATTAATTTTTTATTTTGTAAATGTACAATATTATAATAAAGAATAGAAATAGTATTGTGTAGATGTAAAACCATATTTTAGGCAGTTTGGAAAAATAATGCATTTATTTGCCAATTTCAAAAATGCATAGAGCTTAACGAATATATTACAAAATTGGCATAAGCAGTTAACATATAGATAGCACTAGGACATGCTTAAAACAATTAATTGATTTTGTTTTACTATTTGTTGCACAAACTTCAATTTTGAAAAGCCAATGCAGTTCAAATAAAACTTATTAAGCCTTAAAAAAATTAATAAGGAAATTTCCACTTTACCAAATTCTGAGCCCACAGAAAAAGTTGCTAAATGTTCTAATAGATATCTTGGACCATCATCAGTGGTTACATCACTCATTTGATCTAAAATTGCATAAAAAAACAGTTTAATCAATGTTTTAATTTGAAATATTTTGTACCAATACCAAAATGTATTACTAGGTATAAATATATTACTATTTTAAAAAAGAAGCACGAAAGAAAAAAAATATTTAGATTTCTTTACCCGAGCCGTAGCCATTGGGGTATCGGTTTCGAGAACCCCCTTTCATATTTGAATGATCCAGTTGGTTATCATTAAAAGAATTATCTTGAATCCTTAAAGGAAAAATCACAACATAAGATAAAAAAAATTAAAACTATGATTAATAAGCTATGATTAAAACTATGATTAATAAAAATTATTATGAATTAATAAGTAATCAATTTTTTTATTTTTACCTAAGATTGCTTTCAAAGTGGTCAAGCAAATCCTGGTCATCAACAACACCAGGCATGTTTCCTTTTCTGTGTTAACTGCAGTCTGAAAAGTTAAATTTATTAAATAATTTTTTTAAAAAATACACCTTTATCCTTATTAGAGAAATCAAGATTTGACTATATTATAGCATGCCACAATTCTAGTAGTGGCTTGTAAGGCAGTTTTCAAGAAATATCTGAATGTAAAAAGTATTTTTAATGAAGTTAAAAAAAGAACATACTTTTATGTTCTTTTTTTTTTGTTAAAAATGATGTTTTTTGTTAAAAGTGTCTACCATTACCAATAAATTTTCAATGGTTAAAAAGTAATTTGATGACAAATTCCTCAAAAAAAGGCTGAGTGAAAAAAATTTGAAATCAGTCAGCCAACAAAACGGAAATTCGCGGATTTCTCGCAAATTCGTAGAAAAACCACATGCCTGAAACCCAAAAAGTTATTTATCCTTGAACATCATGTAGAAATTTAAAGAGAGAGACTCAACAAAAGGAGAAATAATTTTCTTTAGAAATAACTCGTATTTGAAATTTTCCTAATGTAACATGTGCAAGTTCAAAAACTATTAACCGAATGCAAATAAGCGTCGTAAAATAAAATCTATTTCAAAAATCCAATGCCTGTAGGGATGAGAACTGAAGATCCTAAATATATTTAAGATACCAGTCGACCATGCTTATAGAAACTAAGTTTAAACCATCTAACCAACATGTTTTAACTACAAAAAATTACATAATTAATCCTAAGTTTTGCAAAGTATAATAATTCTTTCTAACCGTATAACTACAGTAATAATGTATTACCCCAATTAAGTATATTACAATTAACTATTTCGAAAACATAAATCAAGATTATTGAATTAACTTTCTTTATACTAACTTAAAAAAATAAAATACCATTAGCATACGATTTTCATTCTACTCGCGTTGCCACTGGGGGGGTAGGGAGTGTTTGCTGCATCAAAGCACCCCTCTGGGCTACGCAACTGAGATAAACAGTTGCACACGATCCAAACGAGGTGCAATGCACATAACAGATTCCTTTTTGCCGTGCCACCATTCAAACGCAATCGAGTGTTGAGAAGGGTGCATCCTAAATTACCCCCAGCAATCCAGAGAAACAAAATTCGGAAACGGAAGCCTGCTCTAGCGTCACGTCGATAAAAGGCATTTTGGGATTTTATTTTACTCCTTGTTCGTTCGCTAATTCGCTGTCTGCCGAATCTAAAGAGCAGGTTGCCGAGTATTTAGTCGAGGAATGCGACAAACATTCCGTCGGGGAACAAAGCACCGCGCTTGCAGAGTGCGTCGACTTTTTTTTTTTAACGTGACAGTCGGAAGACTGATAGATCAGAGAACGGATTTTTCTTCCAAAAGCGAACCTTGTAATTTGTCGTGTAGTTGGACTCATCCATTAAGCCCTTTCAAAAATATATTTTTTTTAAATCCCTTGAATTGAGACCTCCCTGTATTGTCGGCGATTAGGAGTGTTCAGCGGGGGATAAAAGGTTTTTCACTTTTTGAAAATATAAACAGATTTCCTTAGAAATTGTAAAGAAAATGGGTATTAATCCCCTCGTTTTAGCCTTTTTCCACTCACTCGCGAGATACAATCGCTGCCACTGAGTGGTGTTTCTAATGAAAATATTTTTACCGAAGGAAAAGTTTGAAAAATATTCAATTGAATAAACACACCTTTGAGTGTACCTTGAGCGAAGTCAGTCGATTTAAATGTAACTATGGCAAATAGGGCGGAACTTACAACTTGTATAGCCAACTAACTCTCAACAATAAAGACAATAACAGACTCTCAAGTCGACTAACTCTCAAGAGTGAAGTAATCGGGTATTCGCATACAACCTTTGCCATAAGTGGACAGTGCCCTTTATCCAGCCGCAACCATATTAGTAGTAAAAATTACAATAGAATATTTTCGATCAATGTTGAAAGGAACCATCTACAAGTTATTGTCGATTCAAGACAAGACAAAATACAACAGACGCGCCAGTCATAATTTATCCCCAATCATTTTCCAAAAATGATACTTTTATATTTAAAAAGTTACTTCTTTAAATGAATATTTTTGTTAATTCAAAATTAAAACGTTATATTGCAAAATATAATTTCGTTAAAATATCGACACAAGCTCATCACAAATGCTTTCTTATAACTCAATTAAAATATCAGCAATGTGAAACAGGTGTTTTCGCAATGGAATGTTTAAAAAATGTGATCTATAAATCCTGATTATGGATGCCATAAAAGCATCTCCAGTTTAGACAAAAGAAATTCGCTTGAATTTCTTTCACTTAAAGACAGTTAAACTATTTGACGTTAATTTTAAAATATTCCTTTGCCATGTAATTTCTGAAGACAACTTAACTTCTTACATATGAAGTGCACAGGGATAAATGCGCAATGTGCGCAAGTGAGATGCCCAAATTTCAGTCACCTTTACCTATCCCAGTTTCTTGTCACCCACTCGATCATATTTAAATAGTCGAGTTTTCAGTTCAATCAAATAAATGAATGCGTATCTTAGAATTTTACTGTCCAATCTTGAATTATTCATTAGTTACGGCAATCCATTTTCCATACCAAAAGGAACAGCTTAGGTCAAAAAAAGAAAAGAATATTTTTTCCCTCTTTGAAAAAATAAAAAAGAAAGGTGCCGATTTCGCAAAAAAAAAAACTTTCGCCACAAATTGCCGACCCGCGTTGGTAGCCATCCTACATGAACTACCTACAGACTCCGATCATTGCATCGAGCATCCGGCGGTTATAGGTTAGATGAATGTAAATTGACGATTATTACCGCAATTTCTTTTCAATTACCTAGTGAACTTTCTAGCCGACTTCAAGCGAAATGACATATTGCTCTCTACTAGCCTACTTGTAAAAACAAAACGTGTAGGGCATTTTCCCAATATGTTATTAAACGCGAGGCCGACTCAAACTGGCAAAATGAGAATGTAATATTAAAATCTGCTCGCTAAAATATTAAATGGCTTATCTTTACAGGATCCAGGTATATCAAATCCCACAATATCGATGCCTTGGAGTAGAGCACATTTGTTAAGAAATTTTCCCGTGAATTTGAGGATAAATCTACACATTTGAATCCTCAAATTGTAATTTTATATGGTACCTAATTATGGTTGATGGAAAAACAATTATTTTAATAAGCAGAAACTACAAACGATTGTAGTTTATTATGCCTTGTTATAATAACGATACAATATTTCTAAGCAGGTCCTGAAAAATTAGTGAATAATCATTTACCACATTTATGTACTAAATACATTGATATGTTACCTAGTCGAATATAGCTGTATGAACAAGCTGTATAGAAGCAAGAAAAGTTTTATGATCGAAGTATGTTCCCAAAATGTATTGTGAATTAAAACAGGGTTTCTGTCTCCACAGTCGAAAAACATCGAATCATCAGATTTTTTAATTCGGATAACTTTTTTTTTATCTTAAAAAAAAAGTAAACAAAAATGTGTGTTTGGGAGATAAAATAGTTTACGATATGAATATAAAACACACGATATAGGCCTGTATTATTCATTAATCAACATGTTTGACGCAAGTTAATAAATATTCAGAACCCATCCAAAATGATTGAGTACAACAGTAAATTATTTTTACAGTGCAGTATAGCAAGATGCATTATAAAATTACGGGACAATCTCTTGAGAGTTTTTAAAAAAATAGGAGATATTTTACTTTTTAATGGAATATAAAAATAACAAAACGTTGAAAAATTAATCAGTTAAGAGAATAAAAGAATTTATATTAGTATATTCTATGCGGCACGTTTCGAAAAATGATATATTAATTTATCGTTTAAATTAATGTGGTTGGCTGAAAAGTAAATTACTTCATTATGCTATAACAACCTTGAAATTAAATTACTTCTGGGAAAGCATTCCTTTGGGTCTTGCATACTCTGCCTATAAATCTTTTCAAAGATGCAGAGAAATGTAGAGTATAAAAGATTCTTTCATTTAAGCAGAAGATAAAAAAAATATACCGAGATAAGTTGTCATCGTACTAAATGCAATTTATCGCATTTGCTGCAGAGGCGTAGAAGTTATCTCTCGAATTCTTTAGTTGATAAATTTCCTGCTCAGTGGATTTCTTTCACATTCCACGCGAGTGTATGTAACGCAACCTAATAACCTGAACTGATATCGCATTGCAGCGCAGGTCAATTCCTGCTTACAAATGAATAACACACATTTTACACCGATCTGTTGACAACGAAAGTACATATAGCAGAACAAGCATATTAGTGTGAATAAATATTTCTTACAAAATGGAAAGAATATCCTTATATAAAATTTTATTATTTGAAATTTTGCGAAAACTATCAAATGCATTACAGCGAATAATGACTTGAATCAATAAGTTTAGGATCTTAATACCGCGGAAAAAATAAAATTGCTATAAAATATTTTTATGTTGAAATAGGCACAAAATATACTTATTTAATCGTATCCAATTGTATTAAAAACATACTGTGGTGGTCATGACAACTAGTGCTATTATATATGTTATTCAGCATAACACGATTTTTTTAACCTTACATTTTTACTGCACTTATACTAAATTTAACAAGTTGAAAAATATATCGAATAATCTGTTTACTCTAACTTAAATACGCCAATTCTAATTGGATCTCGATGATTCCGTGGTTATTTCGAGCACGGGGCATTACACAAATCCTATATTAGTTGCCTGTACGCCTGTACCCGCATATGAAATGCTATGTGTTTTTTTTTTAAGTGAAGATATGGTTTGGTTACATTATTAGGCCTTTTATTACCAAATTTTAGATTTAAGTAGCCTTTTCATCAGTTTTGTAAGGGGTCTGATTAGGGGTACTTACAGATGAGGTTTTTAGCGAAAACATTAATTTTTAAGTGTCAAATTTTGGATTTTAAGTAGTATCTTCATAAAGGGACATCAATTTTGTACGGGTCTTTCCTTCAAAATAAGCCCCAAATCGTCACCAATAGCCCAATATGCAGCTCTAGCAATATCAATCAACAAATCGGAACTTTTTTTGTTGGGTCAAGGGTTCGATATATCAACGGTTGACCACGCCCATCTCAAACTTTTTTTTAAAAAGTGCACATTTAAAAACAAGAAGTGCCTTTTCAAAAACGGGGTGCCCTTTTGCCGCCAACAGCGCCCTGCCCTTTTTTATTTCTAGAGTGAACACTGAAATAGGATTACCCGATTTATACCCTCAAACCCTTCATCAATTATTAAATACCGTACCCTTTAAGGCCACACAAAAAGTCCTTAAAGATGTAAAATAAATTATATTATAAAAAAAACCACAAAAGCATTTGAAATCGGCACCTTTGAAAAACCTTCCGATATACAAATTTGTTCTAGAAACAGTTGCACTTTGAAGTTGTCGATTCGAAAACCATGCCTGTAATGTTTTACCAATTTAATTTTTTTATTAAATAATTAAACTTAGAATGGGAACTAAAAAATTTGACTTGCGATTGATCTGCCTTAAAATAAATTTTCTTCCCAGTAATTAGCTTAAATTATCCTAATGTTTCGACCCCCGATGAAACTGTTGTCTCGTATATTCATCGAAGAGAGAGCCAGGTGGTTAATTTCCTCCGCCCCAAAATGTACAAGAAAAATGTTTGTAAAGAAATAATTGATAACTTTTGAACTAAAAAAAAAAAACTTTTAAGTATCCATTAAATAACTGTGCGTCGTCATACTAAACCCAAAGAAAGCAGGACAAGTGAAATGAATTGTTCCTTAATATAACTTGCGTTCTTGACCTTCGTACCAGATTGTCTGAACTTGAAATATTTATAGCCTCCGCTAACACATGCCGGAGTTGGGTAATCAGGTGAAGATATCATCACGCAAAGACGCTTTTGCGAAGAATGAAAATGAACGGTTAACGAGTTTTACGGCGACTTTGACGAGACCCAGAGAAGAAAAATCGTGTTGTGACTTGCATCAATTTAGTCGAGACTATTGTGTGGAGTTGAGGTTGGATTTAGCCCTACATAAGACATTTATGTCAAGAAAATAACGAGCCACACGGAAAGGTAACATGCAAACAAAATTAGCAAAGCGGAGACGGATTTGTTAAAATGTTTTTAAACCACATTTAAAACACTGTAACTCAGCGAGACAGCTGCTGTTGTGAAAAAATTGCTCACATACCTTAAAAAGTGAAAGAATATGATCTTTTTAACCCTTTGCACTCCACTGCAATGGTAGTGTAAGATAGGTTGATAACTCCGTTGCAGCGACATTGCAATACAAGTTGGTAACTCCGCTTTTTTTTAAGGATAGGGATATATGTTGAGGTTTTCCTTCGCTGACTCAAACGCCAAACGTGCGAAAATACACCAATGTTGTTTACACATCTCAATGTTTATCATCTACGCCAAATCACGCTTTAATTAATGGATTGCCTCATAATTGTACCATTGTAAATACTTCTGGAGTAGTTGGTAGCTCTTAATAAAAATGACTGAGTTACCGAATGGTCATTAAAAATTGCTCAGAGTGCATAGGGTTAATTGCAGGTTTGGCTGGTCGAGATTATGCTAGAACAGAGATCCAAAATACTTTGTCGTATGAGAGTAGAAGGTTTCTCTTATTACTGGCATTTTACAAAAGAAAATACTTCACACTTCTATTAATTTGCTTACATAATTAAAAAGAAGTACCATAGACTTTCAATTAGTTTTTATAACATTCTAAAATATATTTCAACTGCATGCAAAATTGTTTTCTGGACAATCACGAGAACTTTAGTTAAATCATTACAATGGGTTGTCTCAAATCTCTTCGAGTACAGTTCAATACATTGAGATTTTACATATTAAAACTTGAATATTAAAATATTTTGGATATTTCTAAACTTATATGGAAACATTTCGTACAAACATGTGTATTTTACAATAAATTTTTTCAAGTTGTTCCTTAGAATTCTCAAGAAATTTTTAATTCCGATATTGCATTTCAATGGAACAAAAACATTTAAGGGATCAAAGTAGCAAAAATAATAAGATAAAAGTTTTTATGAGTTATATAACTAAAAACATTTACGGGCACCTAAACGACATATTTTACTTACATTTATGCTTTTGAATAAAAAAAAGTTAATTTCAATTCACTGATATAAATTCCAAAATAAAATATAAAACTAAAGAATTAAAAAAATTCGTCGATAAAGTGTCATTTTACTCCATAAATATACAATATAAATAGTTGGTTTGGTTAACGATCACAGTACAATACGAGCTCTGGTTCTCTGTTCGTATTCCGTAAATAGTAAATAAACGAAGAATGATATTAAAGAGTACAGTGCAAGAAAAGATACAAATACTACGAGTCATAAAAATTAAACGAAGATGAAGCAACCACTAATATAAAGAAGAAAACCTCGAATAAAACTTTCGAAAATGGAGCGCAAAAATGTTTACTTTTGGAAACATAACAGGAAAGAGTCTATTTCTCCCAAGACACAACACCGAAGGAAAACGAAAAATGCCTCGGAGACACCGAAATGCATCTCAATCGCGTCTTTGTTTCGCGAGTCATTGACCGGCGAAGGCAACTGACTTGAAAATCAATGAGCTCCGAGAACATTGAACCACGGACAGAAAGGTAACAAATGGGAGCATCCTTGTTTCCCTTCGTGTGCCTGCACTCTCCCAGCATGCCACGGGTAAAGAGATGGAGAATTGGCCTAATAACGAAGTGTTAATTGAAGACGGGTCAACACGGCGAGGTATTATGATTACGAGGCAGATTTTTAAACTGTGAAGTGTGCTTGACCAAGCAGAAAGCTTCTCCGATCGATTGTTGTAGGGGTTCGAGAAAGGATTAGGCCTTGCTAATCATTCAAGCAAGGGGTAAAGAGTTTCCGAAAAGCGCTTCTTAATCCGGTCCAACTTTACTAAGTATGAAGATTTCAACATTTTATTTCGCCCTTTGACTGGCGGTGTTAAAGCTAGGCAAATTCGAATATAAATTGGTTTAGACGATATTTCTGGAGAATAATTTTGTTGAATTTTTTTTTTTAAATGTTTATATCTATTGACCTTTTTTCACGTTTTTCATTAAGCATGTTTCAAGAAACGAATTTAGAAGTTAAGAATGTTGTTTCCCGTCTAATTTAATGGTGAATTTTTTTTTCAATGGCGTGATATTTAAAAACGCATCACAGCAGACAGCTCTCTCCAAGAAATAGAACAAATATTAATATATCTTTCGGCTGATTTTCAGGTCATTCTAATAATATTTATAACATACTTAAATCCCGAAACACATTTAAATATAATTTTATTTAATAAATTATTCTTCAAGGGTTTATTATTATTTATTTTTTAATTTTTAGATGGTTTTTCAATGAAAATACTACTAAATAACTGCGATGCATAGGCTAGGCGACTATCTTCAACGACTATATTAATCTAACGTAGTCTTTAAAAAAAATTCGAAAACTCTACGCTTTAGTCGATAAATTGCTTTATATTTATAATATAACCAAATGACAGCAAGCAATATGTTTCAAACTACAGTAAATCAACAAAAGTCACAAGAATAATGGCAAAATTTTAAAAGATCTTTCACCAAACAGAAATATACCCATTGGAATCAAAATTATTTCTTACCTGTGTATATACACAAATGATTATCCTTACAGTCTCACCAGAAGCTACCAAGTCATTAGATATACCGAAACTGTTCTTTGATTTCGAATATTCCACTGAACTTCTCTTCACAAATAAAATGGAACAGAATCAAAACAAAATGTTAGATACATTTGACGTTCTTCAAAAGAAGGACGTCGTACAGTTTCGGTGTTTAAAAGTAAAAGGAACATACACATGGGAGAAACGAACTTCTGTCAATGACCGCGAAAGGAAGTTGACAACATCTCTATTTTCCCTAAGCCCCAGGAAGAGTTATACTAACAGAGCACAGCTGATGTAAAGATTCCGTGCCACTCCATATTGTAATTTCTCTTTTCCCGAGTCAAAGGATTGCGACCCGACGAAAGGAAGATTCAAATTATATCACGTTTGCCCCAGCACGAACATTACCGAACCAGTGAATCAGAAAAAGATGTAGAACGTTGCCACTCACTATTTTTAAAAGCGTTATTTGAATGTAAAACATGGGATTTCACTAGAAATGAATTTAAAATAGTACGAAACTGAAACGTATTCAAAGAAACGACAGAAGTAAAAATAACTTACATTTATTTTCCAAAACTCGACATATTCGAAATTCAGCACAAGTAAATGATATTTTTAGACTTCAAATTTTTTTAGATTGATGAAGCTCGCATTGGATTCTTGCGATGTATTCAACCATTTTTCAAGAATCCATTTGTAATTCGAACTAACGGCATTAAGAATACTATAAATAAACTAATAATTAGAAAAAATAAACAAAATGCTTTACTTTCGAATTTTGATAAGCAAATTCAAAAAGCTAAACTTTACTAACTATTATCGTGTTTTTTTTCTATTTAAACTTCAAATTCGACTTTCGGGGAAGGAAATTTTTTGGTGTTAAATTAATTAAAAATTAAAGGAAAATTAAACAATTTTAGTTGCATTAAAATATTAAATATGTACAGATCCGAGCAGATGAACTTTAGACTTGGAAAAATAGAAAATGACACCATTCGAAATTTAAACTATTTCTAAAATCATTATAAAATATGTATACTTAATGCACAAGCAGTAAGATTATCATTACATTTCCATTTCCTGCATGTACGCATGCTTTATACTCTGAAAATATAATTTGAAATTTAATTGAGAAACAAAAACAGTCTTATTTTGCAAAGTTTAGCTTTTGAAATTAGGTCTTCTCAGCGAATCTGAAAGTAAAGGTTTGTGCTCTAGCAATTCAATGTCTGATTTTAATCAATTATTGAGGTGCAATTCATAAGTTCTAATAAGTTTAATTTAGATATTTTAGAAAGTAATGTATTGGCAAAGGAATTGACATTCAATAACTAGCAGAAATACCAGTTTTTCGCACAAGATTCATTAAAATGACGCACCTTAGAAATAAATAAGCCTATCCTTATTAAATGGAAAAATCTATAATAATAACAGAAAGGGCCTGTATGTTTGTGGCACGCAAAACACTATCTTCCACTGCTCGAACATATCTGAAAATTTATATATAGATATTATTCAACCTCTAATTGTGCACCTGAGGCTTGAGATTTTGAAATTCCGTTTAGTTTAAAGTTTATAACGGTTTTAGAAGTAATTTTATTTTAATGGCAATTTTAAAAAATAGTATCTACATTGCTTTAAAATTATAAGATCTTGAAAACAATTAAATACTTTAAAATATATATTTACTGTTTTAAACAATTGGAAATTGGCAAACAGAAATTGCTTTGGAGAAATAACTTTTTCTGACAATTATGCTTCAAAGAGAAAACTAACGGAAAAGCTAACAATCGAAGATGTACCCGGAGATGTCTGAACAATAGACCAGTTATTTTGCCTTCGAGAAAATAAAAGAGAAGTGCATAAAGAAGGGAGAGCGAAACGATTGGGTGACATTTTTTTTAACACGTGTGAAACCACGGGCAACAGCAGGTACCTAATAACTGTCCTTTTAGACGTGCTTTAAATTTCATTTTTCTTGTTGAAACTCTGGAATTTCATGGACTCAATCGTTTAAAAAAAATTAAATAGCACAAACAGTTAAAAGTTATGTCCGTATATATAAATAAAAAAAATTACCAAAGAATGGAAAGTAGGAAAAGTTGTAAGTATCTCTGTTCCTTTTTAGCACACCGACACAAAAATAAAGTGCAGAACCTTCTTCTGAACTACTATTTTAAGCTTGTAAAGTTTCCATAAAGATAAGTCCAACAGATACTGATATTAGCGGAAAAAAATTTAGCTTCTGCGTCAATTGGCATGGAATATGATGCAGAGAAAACAGGTAAGTTTTTGAAATTGCAGGAATTAAAAAAAAACGAGCTAATGATGAATCACCTTCGATCAGTTCGATATTTTCGACCTGACCCGAAGAATAAGCGTCTGTTAAATGAGTTATTAATGTCATACCCCTGCTTCGGGGCAACATGTAGGGTGATATGTCGCAAGGATAGGGGCAGAAATGCGCAATACTTGCGGTCAATGTAACCCAATTCGACAAGAAAAATGGGTGAGTTTGTGTGAAAACAATTTTCTTTTTATCAGTGTCATATTTGATTAAAAAAATGCATATTCGAGAAATTACCTACAAGGCACGCGCGCTCGATATCAAGGTACTTTCCATGCATATTTTAAAGGCGATTATTATTTAATATAAATAATTGAACAGGGGAACGGGTTGGCTCTGTCTGTAGGCTACAGCTTACTTGTTTCTTATTTAAAAATGCACGTTGATAAACAGGTAATTAAAATTTTATTATTAGAAATCTTGAAATGAATCCTGGCAAATTTAAAAAAGTACGAACAGCATACAAACCTGAATATTTACAAACGAGAAAAATTATGTATTCAATGTATGCTTTTTTCGTAAAATACAAGTAGAAAAGTTATTGATACTAAAACTGGCAGATAGTAAATAATGTTTGTCAAGCATTCCACTAACTTACTATAAAACTTATTTAAGTGTTAAAACTCGAATAAAGAATATCAACATAAAACCATTTAAGTCAATTTTGACGATAAAATATAAATGTCTACATTCAGGGTTGGTTCCATGGCTCCAAAAACATTACATGGTTCACAAAAAACATTAATTTCAATGTAAAATAAATATTTTTTTTAGTTCTTCAAATCTCAAACATGCATAAGATTTCATATAAATTTTTACATTTTCAAAAAAAAAAATTCATGAATGTTTATTTACCAGTTGACTTCACATCATGTGCAACTAATATGCAAAGTATTTTTCGGGGAAGAAATCAATGCTTACGTTGTGAAGAAATGATGCACAATCGTATAAAAGAAACTTACAACTAAGTGAAATCAGTCAAGAAAGTGGGACCTTTTTTTTTATAACTTGATGTCATAACTTTGAAAGTACTAAAAAAAGTACTTAGTAAACTTATCTCGCATCATAAATCTCCTTCTATGCAAAATTTAGAAATTATCAATTTACGCAATTTTGTTCAAAATTTAAATGAACTCTTAAATCTTTAAAAGTTTATTTGATTAGAAAAAAGCGAAATCAGAACATATTTATAAAAGCATATTTTCAATGAAGATGACTCTAGTCGTACAATAGACGAACTACTAATTAAAATAATCTGACGCATAATAAAGGCTTATTTAGGTCAAACCAAACGAAAAGAATGCAATTTTTTTTAGCCAAATGACAACTTACCTTTGAAAGATGCAAAGGGGAGTAAAATACATCACATTTCCCGCAGTTGACGAATCATCACAATCGCGGATGCGAGCGACACAAACTGAGAAATCCCGTTACGTCATTAAAAATTAAAGAACATCGTTTCTCTCTCAAGGTCGTTCTCACCGTAACACTTTTTCCGAAACCCGTTTACGAACAAGAAAAGTTCGAAATGCCGTGAGGTCGAACAAACGCATTTCCCGAAAGATACAAAAAATTTAGGTTACATCGAAGGGATATTCGCCAAGGTCGCCAAATATGTAAATCCGATGCTGATGCACCACCACTTATCTCGTACGAGGAATTTATCAAACTATTTAAACTCGTTTTCATAAATTGGAAATTTGGAATTAAAAACTCACTTGGTCAGATTCTGTCACCCACAGTAAAATGAAGGGAGAAGAAAAATTTAGTCATGGTCAATTTGTGAACGAAAATGATAGTGGTTATCATCTTGCAGCTTATTGCAGGCAATAAATAGGTTGCTGTTTGGAGTCTTCAAAATCAGCTACATGGGGTTGCAGATTAGAAACACTACCTTACGCTTTTAGGGTGATCTGTTCCAACATTATAACTCCGTGACAAATACCGCGATGGACATAAATTTGGTCTCGATCGAAACAAAATTATAGACCAATGCGCGGAAAATATTGAAACAAA
Organism: Troglohyphantes excavatus; assembly: GCA_963932185.1. Taxonomy (NCBI): domain Eukaryota; kingdom Metazoa; phylum Arthropoda; class Arachnida; order Araneae; family Linyphiidae; genus Troglohyphantes; species Troglohyphantes excavatus. The sequence continues at coordinate 28,959,704 of OZ010673.1, read as the reverse complement.
GCAAGCATAGGGGGCCGTCCACAAATGATGTCATGCTTGGAGGGGGTCATGACTTATGAAACTGTGGCACTTTGTGACAAGGGGGGTTACAAGAAGTGTGGCATCCCACACACATTACATAAAAAACACAGCAAATCAACAGAAAACCAAAACAAATAAAATTTTCAGGAAAATAAACCGTTTAGCTACTTGTTTGAATCGATAATGAATAATATTTTACACAAGTGTACAGAGTTATAGTTCCAGTGAAAAAAAAAACCAGTTAATACGCCATGGGGTAAAGCTAGGCTTTATCAAATTTTATAAAATACCAAGTAGAAGATCCTTGGTAGGAGAAGTAGAAGTGAAGTGTGACACTTTGTGACATAGGGAGGAAGAGAGTCAAAAATACAGAGAAAAGATGTGACATTTACGGACAGCCCTAGGGCGTGAATAGGGACCCCCCCCCCCCCCCCCCCCCCCCCCCCCTGGAGCAACAGCTTGCGTAGTTCCTTCGGTTGCAAGGATTTTTTGATGACCAATTAAAATGACGTTTCACGTTAAACCCCGATTGCGTTGCTCTGACACAGACACATCAGATTCTTTTTAACTTAGAACGCATTTGCTCGTATTTACAGAATTAAATAGACTTTTACATATTCGGGTGAAACCGCGGGTAAACTAGTTTCTTTAAATACAGTCCTTTTTAAGTTGTAAAATTCAAAAAAGGGTATAGCGGGGAAAAAAAACATCATTACATTTTTGGTCAAAAATGAGCCGAGGGCACCTTGGATTTTAAGGTGTAGATTCTGAATATGACGTCCTTGTCAGAAACATCCATCCTTGCGTTCCAAAGGTTGAGTATTTGCTTTGCCACGTCTTTCTATTCATTGACAAACCTCGAAATCGATTTTCCTGCAATGACGGGATTCTTCACATGTACCGTTCAAATACTGTGAATTTCTTTAATCACAGGAAAGAATGGTAAATGTAGAGAGTCTTCTGCTACCAATCTCAATACTGCTTGCTATCAATCAGGGCAGTTTCTAAATGTGATGACCAAATAGGGTATGGAGGTGCGGTGCCGAGTTGTGAGGAGCAGTAGGAGGCGAAAGAAAAAAAATCAGCAGCACTCCATCGAATTCAAGGGCGAACCATAAAAACGAAATCAACAAGGATGTCTTGAGCTGTGTTTTAGCTGCTGCGAAGGTCGAGGGGTAGTACAATAGATGAGGCTTCTGAACTTTGTTCTGATGTGGGAAGGCCGCAAATACGGTTTGTTCTGCAGTTTCTACAAAGGAATTTAGCCAAGCATGCACAAGCTCGTTATTGTGGAGAATTTATATAAAAAAACTTTTCTTTGAGAAAATTCGACAAAAAAAACATGTTATTTCCCCTTATATAAATCCTATATTATAAAAGTTGAAATTGTATTTTTTTTTTATTTCTATAATAAAAATTAGGTCAGAAGTCTGAATAGGAGAGAGAACTAGGAATTTGCCTAACACATTCTAGTTTGCCTTAAGTCATTAAAGTGTTCACATTAGAGGTTTTCTTAAGGGCGCACCGTCCTTTTTCTTTGAAAATTGCGCCCTTCTACCCATTTATAAACAAATCGCCGCCCTTCCCAAAATCCCCCTTTTCACCTGACCATTTTTGGAAAATATCCGCTCACACTCTTCTCTCTTCAGTAGTAAAAAAAAAAGTTTTCCATGCTTTGAGAACGGAATCGGATCAAATTGAAAACGGGATTTTTCGCAGCGATTTTTTGACAGGAAATGAATAAACTTCTTTTCTATTCAAATTTATAATTTTTTTTTTTAGCTTTAATGATTTTTTTACATTTGTAAGGTGTTAAGATTATCAACAGATAAAAAAAAATACACGAGTGATTCAAGTTTTTTGGCGCCCATGTTACACCGATTTTGACTACTGTAATTTTTTTTTTTTTGCAGATTTATTGTATTTTTTCTAACGTACATGCTTTTTTTCAGTTTTAATTGGGTTTATTAGGTATTTGGTTATCCTCAGCTACCTAGGATAGCCGGTTTTAGCGAAAATTGACATTTTAGCAAGATAATTTTTCCGATTAAAAAGATAGAAAACTTCGGGTCCACGGGGTCTCACTCGACCTATTCCCCTAAGATTTTCTCAGTTTGAATTCGGTTCTACAGTGGTTTGACTACATATTAAGAGTGACCGATTACAGGTATGCCAAGAAAAACATGAATTTAAAAAACTACTGCAATTTGAACCGATTTTAGAAAAAACTATTTTGTGTGTCATTAAAACGCCCTTAGGGAAAAAAAAGTCAAATTTTTCCCAAAACAGTTCTTTGTCTTTTTTTATTCCTTGAGTAAACCCTCACTTAACATTCAAATATTAAATATATTTTAATTTTAAAAATAGATACTGAATTATTGGATGAGTAGTTTATTCGAGGTTTTTTAAAAAGATTTTATTTTTCCCTTTTTAGTTTTTAATTTAGCAGGGACCTTCGCCCCCCGCTATTATTTAGCAAGAAATTTAAGGTGTTGCTCACATTTTTTTTACGTCTATACAACGTCCAACAAAAAATAAATTTTGAAATCGATTGAGGATAGTTAAATGCCAGGTAACAGGATATTTTTTTTGTCAAAAAGAGACCCAAGTGAGACATCCCCTATCCAGCAAAAAAAGAATTTTTTCCAAATATCTTAATTAGAACAGAAATCTTGGATGAACATATATTATTTTTAAAAATACTTAACAGTCAAAATGATAACCGGTCTCCTTTACCTTGCTTTTGTTTAGCACGCTTTTCAGTCAGTTAAAAAATAAACTATTACTTAATGCGAAGTAATGGAACTCTAACAATCAAGACAATTTATTTGGACCTGGGATCAAGTGCTCTATAACAAGATGCATAACCCCTCACAGCTAAAACTATCGAAATTGCCCAAAATACGGACTTGCTGTTTAAGGGTAAAACTCAAGTATATGATAGCACTTCATTACAACAATTTTTTATTGTCAACTTTGTTGACAAACTGACAGGGTTAAAATTTCTAATTCCAAATGCATTTGATGTAAAAAAAAAGAGCTATAAGACGTTTTCTAGCCCTAATAGAAGATTATGAATAAGCAGCTCACCCTACACTACTGTGATGAAGTTAAGATAAACTATTATTTTGCTAGATCAGATTCCAATTACGCTTTATATTACAAAAAAAAATAGTTATAAAAGACAATTAAAAAGAATTAATTGATAAAAGTCCCTTTCCTAGATAAACAGCTCTTTCGCTGGGGCAACAATCTTGACGAAAAGGGTCTCTTTCCATTGAGCATCCACTATTTGCCGTCAAAGAAAAAATTGGCATGATACTTTTTCCTATTCATCATGATGAGTGGTGGTAGGTTTACAAGGAATTAAAATCCATCTTGACAAAAGTATATTACATGCTTTAATGAAGTGCCCCTCTATATTAAAGTTTAACCTAAAACAAAGAATCTTTGACAAGAATGATATAGTTTGGTTTTGCAAATTTGCAGTCATTAGTCTGAATAACTGTGCAAATCTGGAAATTTTCTGGATTTTCTCCAAGCTTGTCATAATTATTGTTAATTTTACACATACTTAAACTCTAAAAGGTTGCAGCTACAACAGTAATTATTTTCAAGGAATTGGGGGCTACAGTACATAGTGCCGAATTTCATTAAAATATTAATATTTAAAAAAAAGGTAATCAATTACTTTTTTATTCCATGATCAATTGATCCACATATGATTGAGTAATATTTCCTATATGTCATTTAGATGTGATGTCAGTGTGACCATTTATTTACATTCTGAATAGTTTGGAGCAGTACTGCCATTTCAAAACGGGGCCTCGTGCGAACTTAATTTTGGGATCTTTTTATCCCTCAAGACAACGCAAGTTTGAAAAAAAAAAACATAAAAATTATTAAACTTATTCGTATGTTTTCAATATTTTAAAAAGAAAATCAGGATTTTATTTTTACCTACTACAAATCTTTCATGTGACTACATTTCATTTGCATAATATTTATTAGAGAACTTCGTTATGTAAAACGTCCATATTATTTTGTTCTTTATTATTTATACGCCTAATTTCCAATCACACAATCAAATTTATATAAGTCGAAGCATTTGTCACGGAGTTACAGTGCCGGAATTGATTCCCTTAAAACAGTAATATGGAGTTTCAACTTCCCTGGTACCTCATGTAGCCAATTTTAAAGAACTTTCATTCTAAAAATAAATAAGAAATTTGTTTTATCTCTAACATTCTCATTTTAAGCATTTTTCTCTACGAGTGATACCCTATGCAATGGCACGCAATACTTTAAGAGCGAACCTGGTTTTGAGGTATTTGTTCTTTTTGTTTCAATAAATTTTATTTCTATGTGATAAATAAAAGAAAAAGAAATGTTATAAAAACTTTTTGGTATGGGCGGAAAAAAAATTGTATAACCCCTAGATGGCAAATTTACAAATCTGCCTCCGAGCTAGCTACAAGACTGGTTATGCAGCTAGTAAAGAAATATAGTTTGTTTATGTAGAGCAATTTTAATTTGTTGCCATTTCTTTCTCATGCAATATAGTATAAGTTTAAAATGTAACTTATTTTTTATGTATGTAAAAGATGTTTACAGACTATAAAGCAATACAAGTTTTGCACATACATCTTCAACTTTAATAAAGATAAGAAAAAAATCTAGTTACTACTTAACCATTTGATATTTACAAAATTGACTTGTCGCGGTTCAAACTGCTTGTTACGGATGAAATAGCATTATATTTTAAGGAATTTTCCCTAAAGGGGGGCAAATACTTTTCTATGGTCTATGCGTAACAATAAGTTTGTCCTTTTCGTGCCAAAACCAAATTTTTCGTTAATTCAAACTAATGTACTAAATTTAACAAAAATTATTATATTTTTTTCTCCTAGAAAATACTTACGACACAAATAAATTAAATGTTTTGCTTCAAATCCACATTAGTGGGTTTTTTTTTAGCAATGGTGGGGAAAATGCCCCACAACTTTAATGTTAAAATATGCTCCGACATATAAATAAACTTTTGCTAATATTATCTGGTGAAAATCACCGGAATTAGCAGTTACTATTTATTTATATTGAATAATTTTACCAAAAAAAAATTTCATAGTCTAGAACAGAAAGTTTAATTTATTAGCTCATCTAAATAGTTTAGTATGCTTTTTAGGCGCCACTTGAACTAGTAAGGTGATCGAAAACTCCACACAAATTGGCAGACATTTTCGAATTTTAAAAAAAAAATAGTCACAAAGTTTAAACCTTTATGAAAAAATGAGTGACAGTAAATGTGACCTTTCAGCCTTTGGAGGTAAATACAAAGTATAACATATCAACAAGAGAAAAACAAACTTTGACTCACCTGTTGAGTTCCGATTGCTTGAAAAATACCACGGGCCACATTTTTTAAGTTTATATCAAAAGAAGAAAGCAACCACTTAAAATATCATCCTGGATTATTTTCTTTGATTGAATGTACGGAAAAATATCCAAATGTAACGCCCGATATTTAAATTCTCAGAACTACGTGTACATCATAAAAGATATGAAGTAACACACCTATGACAGGGCAAAGATACTATAATAACCCTACGGCTTAAAGATGGTAAACTCCCCATAGACGTAATGTAAGCCGATTGATGACTCCCCCCCGCATACTTGAAGTCACATGACGTCATAACAGGGTTGCACGTTGGCATGCTTATCGCTTTTTACAGATTCTACTTGGCGATTTAATTCACGGAGACGCGGATATGCAGGAAAAGTACCCTTCAGGCACAATTATTAGGTAACGAAAGGAATTAGATTTCAAATAACATTTATGAAAACAAATTTAAAGAACTTTTCATGTTCTTTAAAAAAAAATCATAAATTTTATTTGAAATCTAATTTCTTTCGTTACCAAATTTATTTTACAAAATTAATGCAGGCATAAAATTGCAGAAAGAAATAAAAAAAATTACTTTTAATTATTTTTAGCATACTATTTTAATGATAGGAATTTAATAAAATAAATATGTTCAGTACATTTTCTAAAAACATATGTTTTTAAAAAAATATTAAAAATATAATTTTCTATTTTTCGCTTCATCGGACTTTCAATAATTTAAATATATATATAGAACTATACTTATACATGGCTTACAAATTACAAATTATTATTACTTACTTATTACTACTTACTTATTATTGCTTACTTATTATTGCTTACTTATTACAAATTTACAATCAACTTTAATTTATAACCAAATAATTGGTCATTTTGTACACACATTTGTAATCTTTAAATATTTTTTTTAATTAATTGAAACTTTCTTTTACTATCTGATTAAAAGGCATTAAAAATTTTCAGTTCTAACTCTATGAAAAATAAATAGTTAATCTTATATTCTCATATTTTAAACCTTTTAGTAAAAACTACGTTTTATTTCTCCGTCCAATATTTCTCCAAGTTCTTTTAATTTGTAGCATTTCTATTAATAATATTTAATTTATATTTATTAATATTTAGTTTGCATAAAATTAAGTTTGGGTATTTTTTCAAACATTCTTATTAGCGGGGTCTTTACTTTATGTGAGTGGAACAAAAATTACAAGGCAAAACAATTCGGATCATATTTAGAGAACAAACAAACAATAATGGTTCGTATCTGAAAAGATTTATTTAAAAAATGCACTTAAACAGAGAAAACTATAAATTCAAATTTTATCGGAGAATAATTATGAATGTAAAAACGCGAATAAATAATTTTAGATAAATATTTATGACATATAACACTCATACAAATCACTTCAAATTGTTATTTATTCGCATCGTAGAAAAGTATAAAGAAATTGGATTTACTTTAGAATGCAATGTGACATTTGTTTATAAACTATAGCAATGCATCTCCATTAAAGAACTCTAGAATATTTGAAGTTCGTGCATGCAAAACAAACATGTCAAAAAATTATATAAGCATTTAATTTTATTAAAAAAATATTTATCCATTTTTGCATTTTTTTTTCAAAAATATTCCTTTTATTTTTAGAACTTGAAAATCCAAAGCTCCATTGAAATAAATGTATGCACCTTTTTTTTTTTTTTTTTGCGATTGGACTTGCATGTTTATTTATGCATGCACGATATTCATTTGAAATGTTAATGATGGTAACTTTTATAAAATACCGATTTCAAATTTAATTTCACAATGATATAGACCAATGAGAAGTTTTTATGCACAAATTCATCATGTGTGAAAGTGTGACTATAAATAAGGTTTCATTCAAACCAATGCTGTTAACATTATTTAAATACATTTTAAGTACTTAGTATTTTAAATATTTTAAGATATTTGGCGACATCATAATAAATTATAAATAATTATAATAATAACTTCATTTACATTCTTCAATTAAGATATTATTTCTTACAATTAGTTTCTTTAAGTACCTTATTTTGTTAGTACAAGTGATACAAGTAAATAACAAGTAGTTTTTATGACCATCGATATTACTAAAACAATTATTTCTTAAAAAAATCTATGAAATATTCATAACATTATCGAAATATGTAGAAAACTTTCCAAAATTCTGATTTCAAGATTCATCGTCTGTCATTACCATTTAAAAAATTGTATATTAGTTTCTTTACGTTCAACAACTTCTGACAATATTTGTCCCTCGACAGTTTTTGATAGTTGGTCAACGTCGCACTAGAAGTGCACAGTTCAATAGTTCAGTTGGCAATAGTTCAGGGCTATCTCATAGAAGAGACCACGGAACACTGTTCAGTATATTTTTACCTGGATTACATGACGAGGACAATACTTGAGTTGGTATCTGATGCAATCTGAATAAGCGTCAGAGCATTTTACCACGATTAGATTTAACGTGCACCATTTCCATATACACGCCGATGGAAATTGAATATCATTTCAGACGACTTTCGTAATTTAGTATCGAATCTAGCAATCCTCCGATCACGAGTTCACTGCATCTGAATTTTTATCAAGTAATCATTCCGATTCGAACTCACAGTCCTCTGATTGCTAGCCGGATGCTGTACCTCGAAGTCACTGGCCTCTCACAGCAGTTTTTGAAGAATAAACTGAAAAATCACATAAGTCAGTAAAAATATTATTATATGAAAGAGGAGACAAATCGAACACTAAGATTTTTTGTGAAAAAAGAAAGAAATACTTATACTTAACAAGAATACTTATACTCAACAAAAATTTAATAATTGTATACTTGTATGCCCATGTGGTTCGAGGATTAAAAGTTTCAGATTTGATCGAATTCAAGCTAATTGCTCATATAAGCAAATTAAGATAAGCTGAAAGGTTTATTTTTATGTTAAAAACTAATAAAATAAGGCAATACTTTATTTCAGTTAAAAAAGATGTTTTGATCAATTTTATGAATGTGCGGTCGAGTTACCTATAATATATTTTTTTTTAGATGTTTGTAAAATTTTGGCTCTTTAGGCATTTATTTAAAGTTTTTGTTATACCATTTTCCTAAAATATAGATTGCTATTATTCGTAAATCATTGAAACTAGTTTAAATCTTGCACATCAATCAAACAAATATAAAAATTTGCCTGGATTTTAAAACGTTGACAAACGATCTCCACTTATGAAAATTGGTTTTCTGCTCAATTCCCTTATATAACTGTACTTTCTGTTGACATATATATATAAAAAACTGTAAAGTGCTTCCAAGTCCAGTATTTATATTACTCGAATCCCGATCAATGGAACGCACAATAAAGTCGCGTAGTTTCATTTGAGACAAAGATTTTGTATAAAATAACATTCAAAAGTATATGCAAGCTTTAAATTGACTATGTTAATAATAAATTGCTTGCCACTTACCTTAAATATTGAGAATTATCCTTATTTGATCCGATATTTATTGCATATAATGAAATCAGATCGACATATTTACAGTCAACAACAGCACGGAATAACAAACCATCCTTGGCGCTCGAAGCATTTCAAAGCAGGCGCCAAAAAATAATGCGCTTTCTGCGCATGCCAAAACTTCAGGTCAAGCGCCTGTTAGGAAACTTCACTGCAGTGTTTTGTGACTACAACTTAGTGAGAGGGCGCCACAGTAGCATTGCCGAAGTTGACCTTCTTGTAGTTACAAGTTCTTTGGACAGGGGATGAAAAAAAATACAGACAGGTAAATTATCCAGGAAACGTTAAACACAGACATAACTTCAGCCAATGAAACAAAACGCTTCTTTGGCAGCAGAGTAGCTACTTTTTATTGGTCCTCGCAAGAAAAATATGTTCTTTTAGAATGACGTCATATTCAGTCATTGAGTATTTTTTAACAAACATTTGAAGCACAGTTTAGCTTTACACACAAACAGGACATTTCTTGAAATAACAGAATTAATCTAAAACATATCTAATGCTTTAGTTAATCTGTTCTACTTTAATTAAAACTACTTTTTCAAAAAATAGCTTAACCGACTTTCAGGGTAAACCAATACCACCAAATGTGTTAATGATAGAATTACTATAACAGGCCTACCACCCGTAATTTACTAAACAAAGTTTACTATACACCACAAAGTTTACTAAAACCACTTTGTAAAAATGATTTGACATTAATTTGAATTTTATTTGCTACACATCATCAATTCAGGGCTCAACTCCGAACATTAACTAAAAACGAGTTTTGAACGATTAACAGGCGTCTTTTCATGGCGAAGATGTTCTCTATATATTAATAATATCCCTACACTGTTAAAAATGCATGCTTATTTTTGACCAAACTTTGTTATTTTTAACTGACTGAACAGCGCACCAATCAAAACTTTAAATTAAAACCGCCAAGAAGAACGATGGTTATCAATTCGACTGTTATGTATTTTTTTTTTTTTGTATGTTCGCGCAAGATTTCTGTTTTAAGATATTTGGATTTTTTTTTTGTAAGGGATGTTTCACGTGGGCACCTTTTAAAATATTGTCCGTTTTCGAAAATTCTTTTTTTGTTGGTTAGAGAAAAATCCACTTTGGCAAAAAAAAAAATCGGTTATCCGTCTGTTATGTTTCCGGAAATATCGATTAACCGGATTTTTTTTAAACAATTTATCCGATTTCAAAATATTTTCATTGTTCAATAAAGATTGCACAACAATGCCATTTCATTCACCTAGCATTTATTGGCATGGATAAGGATTGTTTTACAATATACATTGTGCAGATAAAATATGAGCAGAAGTTGTTACTTGAGTTTCTTGGTTTTTGCTAATTAAAAAAATAAAAATAAAATATTTTTTTAATTTTATGAACGATGTTGAAAAAATTGAATTATTTAATATCAATTTTATACTTATTACAACTTTTTGAAGTTGGTGTCAATTTACAAAAATCATACCTAAATTTTGGCGCCGATTTCAAAAAGTTTTAATAAGTATAAAATTTATATTAAATAATTACATTTTTTCAACTCGTTCGTAAAATTAAACATTATTTTTTACTTGTTAACGCATTTGCCTTTAAGTCGAACAGCGCGCCAACCAAAACTCCAAAAAACGCCAGAAATTTTAAATTAAAACCGCCAAATCGAGAAGTTATAGATTCGACTGTTATGTATATTTTTTTTTATGTATGTTCACGCAGGATTAACCGAACCGTTTGAAAAAAAAATATTGTCCGATTTCGAAAATCTTTTTTTTGTTGGATAGAAAACAATCCACTCCTGCTAAATTATAAAATAAAAATGGAAAAATAAAATAATCTTTCTAATAAAAAGGAAAACCGACTTTAAGAAAATGCGCTAAAAAGTAAAAAATAATTTTTAATTTTACGAACGCATTGAAAAAATTGAATTATTTAATGTCAATTTTATACTTATTACAACTTTTTGAAGTTGGTGCCAATTTACAAAAATCATACCTAAATTTTTGGCGCCGATTGCAAAAAGTTGCAATAAGTATAAAATTAACATTAAATAATTCAATTTTTTCAATTAAAAAAAATATTTTATTGATGCTCCGATTAAATATTTCCTCAAACTCTGATAAAATTCATTTTGTCGTTTTTGTGACAATGTGTACATATCAAAACTGAAATTGAGCTTATACCACCGAAAATTAAACGGAATATATTACTTTCCTTAAAAAAGTTGTTGAGGATTCTTATTTGTTTAAAATTCAACGTTTGTCAAAATTGACGAAAGTAGCCAGATTGCTAAATGCTCAAAAGTGAGAGTGTTAAATCTGAGCGTAGTATGTAAACATAAAAAGGTTATATACCTATGGAAAAATTAATTGTAATGGACTAAATAACTGAAATACATGTTTTCAATATAACTTATTAATTTCTTGACAAACTAAATTATATAAGTAGTTTCCTCATATTATTTCTTATCACAAGACAAGAAAATTATTGAATTGTTGATTTGAATTAAAAATATTAATAACAAAAGCCTGCGAAAAATCAACAAGAAGCCAGAAAAGATATAAACATCAATAATATGAAATACTAACAACTGCAACTTAACCATAGATTTAATGAAATTTATATAGATCTTTGAAGATTTATAAAGATCTTGTATATAGTTTAGTATAATTCTGACTTTCTACAAGATTTTATTGTGCTATATACCAGTGATTCGCAACCCGTATTCCGGGTAATTAAAAAAGCCTATATGTATAATACAGTTAAGGTAATTTAATTGAAATCCACAAAAATTTGAATATAGGAATATTTTCTTAAATAAAATAACCATTTTTTAAAAAAGGAAAACCGACTTAAAGACAATGCGCTAAAAATTTAAAAATAATTTTAAATTTTACGACAAATTTGAATTATTTAATGCCAATTTTATACTTATTAAAACTTTTCGAAATCGGCGACAACATTTATAATTAAACAAATCCCATTTTAATCGGGAAGGGAGAAAACACTTTCTATAATAGGGTAATAGACAAATGGAACAATTTGCCAGTGAATACTGTTAATTGTACAGGAGTAACGGATTTTAAGAAGTTAGATATTCATTGGGGGATAGTTGGGAGGTACTAGCTGGACCAACCTTGTTGGGCCTTGAGCCTGTTGTTGGTCATCAATAGGGTTTAAAAGGGAAAAAATAATGTACACTTAAAGGTAAATACTTAATCTATTAATAAAGAAAAAGCTCAGAATACTTTTACAAAGGGAAAAGGAAAGGAACCCCTAATATATTCTTCAAACAAAAAGCCCTACATACCCTTAAAACAAAACTTAAGGTACACATAAACGTTTAAAGTATAGCTAACAGTTGGTATTTTATGCGCAATTACAGGGTGGCAACATAATCCTGGAAAAAATGTTCCCATATCTTGTCACAAAAATTTCCCTGATTTTTAGATACATTAAATGCTGTAATACATGCTTAGTATAGAAACAAAGTATCCAAGCTACGATAATACAATAAATATATTGCATTATAAATGAAAAATTATGCACAATACTTATATTTAGTTGTTTTTTTAATATATATATGGATACAACACAAAATTATACAAGTGCAGCAAGCATAATAGTAATTTAACATGTTCTCTGGAAGCAGATAATGCAAACAAGCAGCGAAATATTTATAGAATTATCTCTTCTGTATCAGAGCATTAGTTTATCTAAAACTGGTGATTTGAAGAAAGTTTTTCAAATTATTTCTTTTGTATGTAATTTTTATAAGTTTCCTATTTTCTATTCTAATTTTCAATAAATCGAATATTCATTAGCTGTGCAAGAGTTATTTACAATTAAAAGTCGAACGTGCCTTGCTTCTGTTTTTCCTTCCACCAGTGGTATGGTCCACGTTTCTATAAATAATGAAACTGTTCATGCACTAAACTGGGTCATGCTTTTTTTTTTCTACTTCTTTATTTTTTAGAACTAAAAGGAAATATTGACAACTTACGCAAAACAGATGATAATAATTGCCGTTTTAGTAGTCAACATTTGAAAAATTTCTTTAATTTTTGCGCAATTTTGAAAATTTTCTTGACATTTCCAAATAAAAAAAATTCCATGATAATTTCCTGGTTTTCAAAATGAACTATAGAAGATTACGTTGCCACTGAATAAATACAAATTTTGTAGATTCTTAAGCCTTGCTAGTTTATTAATACCAAAAAATCACATATGTGTATAGTATAAGCTCTTTGTCTTATATAACTACTGTGTAACTGATAGCACATACTCTTTTTGCTTTTGAAATGACTGATTAATAATTTTCAAAAATGAACCTGCTTTTTTTTTATCTTCAAAATATTTTGAATATAAAAGGTGTCAAAAAAGGTGGTTCCAAGTACTTTTTTTATACACAAAAAAAGAAAGACAAGCAATTAGTAATAGCAAACGTTCTTAAAATAATGTAATTTTTTTTTTAACTGTACAAAATTTGCTTACAATCTAATTAACAATTGTGTAATAGTGAAACACTGATAAATATTTTTTAATCATGCATTTAAATATAGTTACTTTTTCTATATTTATAGTTATTATTTCTTTTATTAAACTATGTATCTATTAAATCAATTTATAAATTTCATTCATTAATTAGTGATTAAATTTGTTTATAACTTGTTTTCTTTACAGATTCAAGCTCAGTGAATATCAGTTTAAAAAATATTTATTGAATGCAATAGCATAATAATGAGGACAAAGATTAGAAAAAAATATAGCTAAACTCCATCAAACTTTATTACATGCTCCTATATCACATAAATACAATTTTTTCTCTGTGAGAAACCTTGGTGTTGACAGAGGATTTGCCAAGGAGGGAAAAAAAGAAAATGAACATTCAATTCCCAGAAATCCAGAAGATAAAGTAGTAGGAAAAAAGAGTTTTACTAATATCTTATGTGTACATATATATATATTTATTTATGTATATATATTTTATTTATGTATATATATATATTAGAGCAAATTTGTAAGGGAAAATGAACTATAGCGCTAATGTTTAACAAGCTTTTGTAAACAACGACAATTTTTCCAAATTCTGCTCCATTTTCAGACCAATTTCCTTAATGCGAATTTATATTTCTGAAAAGAGAAAGAACAATCCAAGGGTCAGATAATCTTATATTTAGACAAACTCAAACAATTTTTTTTTAATATCCAGTTATTTTACGAAGCCATAAAAAAAATTATAAAGTATTTGTGAAAACAGTTTAGATTCCTACAGGTTAGTAATTATAACGATCAATTGCGGGATAGGATAAAAAAAATATTTGAGATTTATATAACTACAAAATAATTTAAGTGCAATTATAATCAACCTTATTTTGTTACAAAAAAAGCAGTGGAAATTTGTTTCAAAAACTTTTGCAAAAATTAATGAGAAAAATATTTGTTAACATTTGTAAATCCAAATCTATAGAGTTCTGGCAAAAAAATTAAATAATTCATGAAAGAAATAAAATCATGAAAATAACATTTTGAAAACACCTAAAGAAAACATATTTACCAAATTTTAAACACTGTTTATTTTAATGAAATGAACAAAAGCTTTCTTGTATTCTTTCTAAATACAAATAATGGCATTAAAAAACATCATAATTAAAAATAAAATTAGTTTATTTATTACTTTTTAGTCATTATGTATTTTTTTTCTAATCTAGTGAATGCAAAACAATTGATAAAATCCTTGGAAAGATAAAAAGATTCTTAGACATCTATATATATTTATCTTATAACTGTACAAAGCAATCGATACATTGTACACACTATTCATGGAAGTTGGTAGAAATGATAATCCTAAATCAGTTGTGTTTATTATAAATAAAGTTTTAAAATAATGAAAACTTGCAATTTCAAATCTTAATGTTATATTTATATAACTGTTAGTACATAATTAGAAAGATTTTCATTAGTTTTAATAAAAACTAAAATTAACAATATGTAATTTCTTCTGTTTATGGCACCCAAAACTATAATTAGAATTTTCATACAACTCTCAATATAAATGCTAATCTTTAAATGTTGTTTCGTTTTAAGTATTAACAAGTACATAACTTTTGGCACAAGGACAACATTATTTCATTGATATTATGATATATAAGTTATTAACTGTAAAAAAAATAATAAAAAAAAATCAGAAATTGTTCAACAACAATGACCAAATAGTTATTTGCTTTCAAAAACATGAGTACAATATGGTAATTTATCTTAATTTTTTTTAATGAAACTAAATTATTGGAATTTTATATTTGCTTTTTCTCATGCCCATGCAAAATGGAAAACAAAATATTTGTTTTTAACTACAGGATGAAAAGCTGCAGGAAATAAATGCAACACAAAAACAAACTAAAGAACAATAAAGCAAGCAGGCTAGTTAACACACATAAGGGGTCCAGACTGAGTAAAGTGTGAAATACATAATGTTATATGTAGGATCTGAAATATATCAATACTGTTCAGCAAAATGTAGTCTACTGGGTTAAGGAATGCCAGACACATCTTTTCGTTTGCATAATATATAAACCGTGATGAAGAGCAGTGGCGGCGATTCGGGGGGGCAAGGGGGGGCGGTTGCCCCCGCACTTTTTTCGGATGTTGCCCCCGTACTTTTTGTATGTTGCCCCCGTACTTTTTGTATGTTGCCCCCGTACTTTTTGTATGTTGCCCCCGCAACTTTTTTATATTGGACTTTTTAAAAATAAATTACAAGTCAATTGTTTTACTGCATTCCTAACAAAGGAAACATTTTGAACCGCAACTTCCTCACACTACGTAAATAAGGGACGGGGAAGGTTTCAGGAGGTTCAAACCCCTCTCATTCAGATTTAATGTGCACTAGTCGCCTCCAAACGTTTGGACGATGGGAGAATGGGCTTGCAACCTCCCGGTAAGGAACTTGGCGCTTTAAAGAGCGCCAAATTGCGAGTTCGAATATTAAATCAAGTAGTATATTTTAATAAATTTTGCTTTTAAAGTACCAGTAATTGCAAAACAAAACATACATTTGCAAAGTTAATCAAAGCGATTAACATTTTTAACTATATAATTTCTATAGTTTTTCTGAAAGAAATAGTTTATAATAATTTTACTTATGATTACTTATTAAATAGTTTGGTTTTGAAATAGTTTATTTTAGTCAGAAAACCTTCGATTTTAACTAGTTTAAAACACAATCCACAAAAGTATATTTGTTTACTTTACTTATCAGCAAATGTTCTCAAAGATGATGGTAGAAAATATTTAATAACTTTTTTTTTAATTCTCAATGCTTCGATTTCGAAAGCATCAAGAAAATAGTTTATTGTAACTACGTATTAAATCAACAAAATACTAAATACGGGCCTCTAGCTCTCAACAGAATGACTCATTCCCACGTTTTCTCAGTTTTACATATAAGCAGTAGGGGAAAAAGGCGAAAACGGCGCCGAATATGACTTATGACTCTCGTTTGTACAGTCATTTTGGAGTCTACAGAGCAAACTGTATATGACTTATGGCTACTCCGAAAAGATATTTATTTGTTTTTAAATCAGCCGTTGATATTATTTTATTCAATCAGGGCCATAGCTCAGTCTTTTTACACATCGCAGCCTTCGCTTAAAGGTCTAGTTAAATTGTCTTCGACTATAGCAAATTAGCCAAGTGATATAAAGGTGTTTTGAACAGTTCATACTTTTTATACTCCTGAAGTAGTTTTTGTGGCCCTTTCATATAGTATTTCTGAAAGTTATCGTGCTTTGTTTTGCCTTTTTAAGTCAGAATAAGGAAAAAAGAAAGCTTTTAACTTGTCTCAAATCAGCTTTATGGTATGAAAACTTTAAATTTTTTAAATTTATGTTATTAATTTTTTTACTATGTATTTTAAGTATACTTCAAATAACACAAAATAGTGAGTAAATACAAGTGTGCAATACCATAAATTTTTTATAGCAATAGTACCAATTTTTTTAGTCCATCTCCCCCCCCCCCCCCCCATTTGGGGACTTCCTCGTTTCCCCTTTATTTTGCCCCCCCACTTTCAGCACCCAATCGCCGCCACTGATGAAGAGTATTGCTTTTGAAAATACATACAAAAATTTTGACAACACATTTTTTGATAATTATTATTTACTAGGAGGATCCAACCCCCGGGGGGATTGCTACACAATTTTCCTAGGTTTGCTTCGCAAACAAAAATTCGCTTTAAGGTATGACACAATATTATTGTGTCCTAGTAACAGTACTTTTTTAATTATAATTCATCTTGGCATCAATATTTTTTTTGCCTTGTAAATGATAAAAACATTTAAACTAAAGCAGTTTTTTAAAACTACAAATGGAAAATAATGTTACCACTGACATGCCTACCATTATTTTCCCCATTTCAATTTCTAACATAATTGGTAATTTGTTTTGGATATAATTGAAGTTAATCTTACCATAGCCTTGCCTACCAGAAATGTTTAAATTACTGAGTAATGACATCTTACAGTTGGAGTTTATATGAATGTAGTTTGCAAGACTGCCCACAGATGGCACCACTTTAATTTTTCGTTCTTTTGTAGTTTGGATATATTTTACAAAACTACTTTTTCTTAAATATAAGAATGCTTATATGCTTCCTAATTTAAACTAACAGTAAAAATAATTATTGATAAATGAATTACGGGGATAATCGTCACAATGGCAAAATACAAATGCGCGCCACAACGACTGAACTCAAACTGATGTAGCCATTCCGCGAAGAGAAAAACAACGCTTTTCGATGACCACGCAAGAGAATTATATATGTAGATTGATTGCAATATAAGGATTACAAGAAAGTAATGGGACACAGAGTGAGAAAAAGATGCCATGGGCAATGTTTGCCGATGGAGTCCTACAAAAACATCACAAAAGCAATGGAGAAAACTAAAAAAAAAAAAAAAAAAGCGAAAAAAACTCACTCTGGTTAACTTGCATGTGCTGGAAAGGGGTGTTGACTGAGGACCTAGAGGGTGCAACAAAACCAGGAGGTGGGCACTGAGCAGTTGGCCATTGGCCTGCATAATAAAACACAAGTCATGCAATTGCCAATACACCAACAATTTCAACTGCAGTTGATATCGCAGTTTTAAGAATGCATTGGCATTCTGGGTAGTTCTAAAAAATGCCAGTCTCACTTTCATCCTTGCATTTTACTTACTAAATTGCATAAATGTTAAACTATGATAAATATCTAGGCAGCTACGCATAGCTATGGAACTATGAAAATAAACTAAATATGTAATTTGATAAGAAATATAAATACATTTTAAAGTATTTTTTAACATAAAATTATAGAATAGTCTTCTAGTATATAAGCAAAAGTTTTAGTCAATATTGTAAGATGCTTATGTTTTTGATTCAAAATTGAATTAGCAAATTGTAATATATACATAACAAACCTTAAAAATAAATAATTATAAGTATACAAAAGGTTTTTATTGGAAAAAATTTACAGGAAGAAAGGATGAAAGTGAACGACTGCTATTTTTGAAGTAAGGGGAGCTCAGATTTGTAAAGGTCTTAATAAAAATTAAAAAGGTAACTTATCAAAATTTCTATTGATCTTTAACAAACAAAAACTATTGTTATTATTTAAAAAAAACTTTTGCTAGATAAATTTCTTCACATTTCCTAAAATGCCTATTAGCTTTCATTTCAAGCACACACAGACTCTTATATGCACAGTAAATGTATTAGTATTTTTTTTTTTAAATAAGAGTTAACTTCGAGGCTATGCAATATTTTGGTACATAACTATTACGAACACCACTAGTTTATTTTAGTTTAGCCAATGAAGTGAAAATTTAATTAAATCTTGTAAAAATTAATACATAACTCTAATGAGGCTATTTTTTTTAAAAATAAAATTAGTCATCAGTTTTTAATGGGCACTCTACATTCACACACTTTTACTATTTTTCTGTTAGTTTTGTTATATATGTGGAACTGATATTTGATAAGCTTAATTAAAAAATATACAATATAGTTTGGACATTTGTTTATTTATTTGTGATTTATAATGATTAAAGAAATTAAAATAAAAAAAAAAGATTCAACTTTTCATGAACGCACACAAGCAAAAAAAAAATATGTTTGGTTAAATCAAGTTAGTAGCACTAGACTACAATAAAGAAACAACCATACACATTCAAGTTGAATAGATTTGATTAAACATCACAAAACGAATTTATTATTAAATATTTGTATTTTCCATAATAAAATCTTTGAAAAGGGAGCATCTTTGAAGCACTTTTTAATCTTGTAATTTATAAATCATAAAAAAAAGATACATATACACATGCTGTCAATTTCTAAAAATAAATATACTTTTAAATTAGGGTATTATTTATTGCTCACGCAAGCTATATTTTTAAAAAGTCTTTCGAATAAAGCAAGGTTGTCCTCATACGAGAAGAGAAATGTTTTTTTAAACACATGTCCAAGTGAATTACCTCTCAGAGCAAAGTTGTTAGCATAAGGTGAGTGACCATTAAATTGATTTGTGTTTTCATCAATTGAAAGTTGTTGTAAAGCTTTCATCCAAATGGCATTGGATCTTTGACCTGCTAAAAAATAAATATTTACTAAAACTTTTTGAAACTGAAATGCAGAATAAAAATTAATATAATCTAATTCTACCAATTGTAAATAATATTTTTTCATTCCACTATCAAGAGGAAATAAACTGTTTGGCACTTGAAATAATGATGTGCTGTTTTACAGAACCTGTAGGCATGAATAGTTTTAGCTTATATTAGTTTTTCGCAAATTGTTGGCACCTTAAACAAAAAGCTGTTAGCCAAAACTTCTAGAAAAATCTTATTTTCGACCCAAACAGCAATATTGATTGGCCATTAACAATAAAATACAACTATTGTGTCGAAGGAAGGCAAGGCATTGTAAATCTGGTGATTTGAAAACATCTGTCAAAAGCTAATCATTTTAAGCATAATAGACGGAATCTACGTCCTAAAATGCTGATCTGTACCCAAATTTTTCTAGAACTTGATTGATAAAAGTTGCTTACAAGTGAAAATTTCTGTAAAATAAATTTGAAACACTAAAATAATAACACATTGTATGTTTAACTTGGCAGTATTGGTAAATAATTGTTGTAATTTAATGCATATTGAAAAAATTTCAAACTATAGACTTTATACAATTCAGAATGCAAAATATACATTTTTAGAAGTTAAAAAATTAAAAATATTTGTATAAAACATGTGTGAAATTCTTTCCCATGCCTTTAAAATTTTCTTAGCATTTGTGTCGTGGTCATTGTAGGAGGAATTGTTAGTCATTGTCCACAGAAATTTTTAAAATTACTTTCCAACTAGTAGATTTGATATTTTTTCTTAAACTCTAACTTTTAAGCTTTTATTACAAACCTTTTTGACTGTAAAATATTTATTGCTATTTACCATATGTTTTGTTTTAGCATTGAACAAAAATAGGCAAAATGTTTAGCCAAAAATTAATGAAAAAACAAAATCATATACACTAATAAACAATAGCTTAAACCAATATGCTAACCATCAGTAATTTGTATATTAAAATATATATATATATATATTGGACACATTTTTACAAGTTTAGAAAAAAAACATAGTTTTAGTAAAGATAAAATATAAAAGGTGGCTAAAAAATGATTTCCATAATTTTAACATACCATCTGGCATATTACCCGAATTTAACATAGTGGAGTCATTTGACAACCAGGAAAGATCTCTTCCTTGTTGGTTCCATGATGGTCCTAAAAATTTTACAACTTTATAAAACACAACCAAATATGAAAGTATAAACATATAACTAAAATATACAGGTAAACAGCAAAACTGAAAACCCAATCCAGATATGCATTTTATATGCTTATCCGTATAATATAAATTCAGGACAAATAAAAAATTACCATTACTAATAACACACACATTCTTGCCAATATTAATATTTAAAATCCATAAAAAATTGAATAATGTAAATGATTTTATGGACATATGCTTAACTCAATTTTAAAAGAGTCTCATACATCTCGTAGTTTTACAATAATATTTTGTCATATAATTAGAAGTAGAGTGATAAATCGTATGTGTAGAATATGAACAATACCAGGTTGATAAATTCTGGTAAACAATTTGTATATACTGTCTGGTATACAAAACAGTAACAATTTGTATTTGAAAACCAAGTAAAAAATTTTACATTTTGTTTCTTCTAATATGCTATCCTTTTTTTTCCCTCTCTCTTTAATTTGGTCTGTATTGGGAAAAAATGTCAATTTGTGTAAATTATCAAATAAAATTATTGTAAGTCTTTTTTTCTTTTTGCATGTCTCAATATACTTTTCATTTAATTCTGATTGTTAAAGTAAGAGTTTATGAAGCTTCAAGGATTTATTTTGGTTACTTAAAATTAGAGAAAAAGAACAAATCACATAAAATCCATACAATAACGTTTGGGACCTTTGCAACTGGCAAATACAGAAGAAAATTGTATATTACAGAGTAATTTACACAAATTGACAGCTATGCAACATGTAATTCCCCTAAATATTCAAACAACATTTTACATATGTTTTAAGTTAAGTTTATTCTTGTTCAATTTAAACATAATTCTTTAAACCAAAATTTAAAACAGCCTGCTTGACGTACATTATTAATAATCTCAACAAATATTGTGTTACATTTATTTGTAAAAAAAACAAAAAGCTCACCATTTTGACTCTGGCTTTTTTGAAGATTTCTAGAGCTCAATTGATAAAACATATCTGGAATAAGATTGCGGACACGTTCTTCCCAATTCTTCTTAAATCTAAGGTTGTCCTGAAAACAATGTGCATGTAATTTAACATTAGGCCATAAAAAATATGAAATCGGAAAGAAATAAACTATAAATGGAAATATTACTTACAATTAAGTTATCATGAGAAGTTGGTTGAGGGAATTGATGTTTATATTGGTTGGGGACATCCATGGGATTTTGGGGTTGATCTTGAAAGTAATGTGAGCAGCCATTCATAGGTTGTCTTTGTGTGGGTACTTTACAATGTAAAAACTCTGAAAAAATATATATAAATTAAAGCTAAAATAGAACAGAAAGTTCTAGATACCAAGGGAAATTAAACTTTCACAATTTTGTTATTAGTGATAGTGTCAGAAAGATACTGCAACAACTACAACAAAAAATCTGAAAAGCTAAATTCTTTCGCATTTATTATCATGGAATGCCAATATATATATTAGCCAATCTTAAAGCAATACTGTATAGCAATAATAGGGTTCTTGAAATTAATCATATAAACTTAACTCTGCTCCCTTCCTGTAATTTCTAATAGTAAAACATAAAGTCATTAAAAAGCAAAATTAGTTTGAACATTTTGTTTTTGATCATTATGCTTTTTCATTAATTATACAAAAAATACTAACGAATTGGTGCAATGTTGTTTTGAAGCAATGTTTTCTAAAAAAATATTTATAAGTCCAGTGCATAAGGTTTAGCCAAAATTAAAAAAAAAAAAAAACTAAAGAGAGTTATGGGAAAAACTATTTCCAGGTAAAAACAGGCAATATTTGCATAATTGGTCTATTTGCATAATTCCTTTTATTTAATGGACATAAATTCATCAATCAATAAGCCAGTGGCGGCCGTGGTCGAAAATGTTAGTGCAGCCGAAATCATGTGACCCCTTCCCCCCCCCCCCCCCCCCCCCCCAAAAAAAAAACTTTTTCAAACTTTCAAAAGCCATTTCTGGGATATTTATCGAAAAATCCTCAAGCTTTGAGGAATCGGCAAAACAAAAAAAATATAGATATTCGCTATCTTTAAATCTTACGTCAAATTCCATTATTATGGTATCCAAAATATAACATTTTAAATTTCTTAAACACATCTTTGTGAGTTCGGAAGTCATCTTGTCTTTTGAAAACAATTTCTGTTTTCGAATTCGCAATTTCAAAAATACGCTTAAACGTGTTCTCATTATGGTTTTGTCTTATAATGTTCTGAATTACCTTGACTTGCTGAAGACAATAATTTATATCTAAAGATTTTTTTTGAAGAATGTCATATAAAACATCTGTTTGTTGAAAAATAAAATCAAAAATTAAAGATAAAAGTGTGAATCCAAAATCATTAAAATAATTCAGAAATCCATTTGTCCATCGAATTGCTCCCATTCACTCCCTCAACAGCCATTCCTTCCACAGGGTTGCGAAACAGCACTTATCAATACCGCCAAAGCTGAAACAATTATCGAGCCAAGGGGCTTTTCCTCCATCAGGCAAAGCGGTCTAGAGATGCTAGTAAAATACTCGGTCCCCTCCCCACACGTCCCGCCGATTCAAACACGGGAGCCAATCAATTCACAGAATTCCCAACTACAGCTCGAGTTGAAAAAATCCTTTTGAGCTGCGTTTGTGACGTCACAGCCTCATTTTAACGTGAAGGGGAAGGCATACCACGTAAGGTTGTCATGGCAACGATGCAGCCGATTTCTGACTTCGCTTTTTAGCTGCAATTTTCATTGACTGAAGTTTTTTTCCCTTCTGAATTGTGCATTACGGCAAAAAGGTTTGCTATTCAAATGGAGATTTTGTTTACTACCGTAGAAATTTCATTTTCAATTATAATCTTCATTTAAGAAAATTAGTAAAATATCTGATTTTAGTTTTTGATGAATTTAGGTGCAGCCCGGCTGTACTTGCTGT
This sequence comes from Troglohyphantes excavatus, assembly GCA_963932185.1. NCBI lineage: Eukaryota > Metazoa > Arthropoda > Arachnida > Araneae > Linyphiidae > Troglohyphantes > Troglohyphantes excavatus. The sequence goes on along the minus strand of OZ010673.1, from coordinate 28,936,006 downwards.
AGTGGGCGAGCCGCCACTGCAATAAGCATTGCATTATTGGTCAAAAAGGACAATATTCACAAGTGTTAAATTAAGACAAAAACTTGTAAATTCTTAAAATCTTACAAATTCACTTAATTTTGTAATTTTAGAGATATGATCTGAATAACAGCAAAATAATTGAAAATTCCCCCTAGGGGTTTTAATATATTGTTGCAGCAGAATATTTTAAAACAAAATATCAATATATATATATTATATATACATATATATATAAAACTTTTTTTTTACTATACGCTAACAATTAATGTGACTCAAAGGTTGAGTAATAGGGTTGTTACTCAACATTAAGATTCGATGGGTTTTTCAAAAGATTTTTTTAAAAAAGATTAATGTGGGAACCATAAAAATGTATTGCCTGCAAATAATAACCTATCAAAGTATTAAAAAATGATAAATAATTTTTACAAATATATTTTTTCTATATCAAATAGAAAATTTATCGATGGTGAAGAAAGAAATATAACAAGGTGTCTCCACCTAAATTAATAAAAAATTCTATGACCTATAGAAAAAGGTTTTCATGATGCATGGATATCCAGTTAGTAATAACAATCAAAAGTACATAATTTTTTTTATTAAATTTCAAGTTCTCACCTGAATTGGAGGGGCCGTACATTCCAGACATGTGATTTAAAGAATTAGCTTGGGGCGGAACTTGTCTAGAACAGAAGCCAGGGGGTGGTACAGATATCCTTTGGAGGTTTGGCACCGGGGCTTTGATAGGTTGGAAGAATCCAGGGGGTGTTGGCATTTCGGAATAGGCGTGGTTATGTACAGCTTCCTTGGCTATCAAATCTGCTAAACCTTTGGATGATTCATTCCAAGGATCGAAATCTAATAAAGTAAGTTATATATTAGAATATACTAAGAAGTATATATATTGCAAATTGAATTAAATATTATTAACATTAAAAATAAAATTAAAATATAGTCTTAAATAGAAAAAATTCAAAAACTGAATTTTAGCATGCACTTTTGTTGAAAAACCTTATTTACTAAAAATTTGGATTAAATGATTGAGTGTTTTTTCTATAACATACTTAAGTAGAAAAAAAAAATGTAGACAAAGCTTTATCTGCAACTAAATCATGTAAATTTAATTTATAACTTTAAAAAGGAATTAAAGTCAAAGAAATAAGAAAAGAAGGTGTGGGTTTAGGTGATTTTTTTTTCTTCAAATCTAGACAGCAACGACTTAAAAAAAAGATAAACCATAACAAATTAATATCTACATAACTATGCTCACATGGCTCTTTCCTAATGTCATCAAAATGTGATTGCTTAAATTATATAGTTATTTCCTTATAATTTCTTGCACTCTGATAAATTGAAATTTAAAAAAATACCTAAGTCATCTTCAGGTTTTTGTGGATCTTCAAAGGAGTAATTTGAGCTCCAATCTGAGCTGTCTGTTGTAGTTTCTAAAAAAATTAATACCTTTTAAAATCAATACAACAAGCATTTTATTAAAAGCTAAGATGCATCTAATCTATAATTAAAAATGAGCTAACTGTTATATATAATTGGTATATGCATATTTTTAAAAAAACATGCATTTGTCAAATGTACTAAAAAGTATAAATACATAATTCTGCTTAATTGATTAAAAATTAAAACTGGGGCTATGGAATCTAGAATACTTTTATTTGAGCATCCATATTTTCATTTTAAGTAAACAATTATAGTTAATTTTTAATTTTTTAGTGCATGCAACAAAAGCATTTTTTAAAGAAAAGTGCTAATTCCTTCTCTTCCCAAATTTTAACATACATTATTTTAAACTTTTTAGTAACTAATCTTAATACTTATAAAAGCCACTTCTAAATTATAGATTCAATGAAGTAATTGAATACATGTTGTGATAAGCAAGCTGAACATTTACATCAATATGAAAGTATCCACAATTCAAAGGCTACAAAACCATTTCTATCTTAGCTGGCTTTACTCTTTGCTATGTTTTAGTAAAAAAATAATAATAATAAAGTATAGACTTTTCAATTTTATACTTAAAATGAAATGCAAAGTAAATGTCATTTTGATGTTTGTAAGGTTATACAAAATGGCATCAGAATACTGATTGCTTGATGCAAAGCCTGTGCATCTACATAGCACAAATGGTCAACACATTGTACTAATATCATGAGTTGTTGACCAATTTTTAATAAAAAACTGATTAACAGTTAGTATTAAATTACCAATTTTTATAATATTGTATTATAATCAGAAATGGCAAGTATGCTAAATTTCAAGTGAATATTACTTCAGGAAGGGGCTTAAAATTGAGTTACAACATTAAACAAAAGTATTAAAATACAATCATCACACAGCTATTCACTGAAGAACAGGCTATTAAAATTACACCGACTACCAATAACGAAGTAAAGTAACCATCACATTTCAATCCAATTCGTTACTGCTACCCTTCTGTGATGTTCAACCTTTTTGCGATGAGCAAGGAATTTTATAAGTTATTACGGTACAAGTTTGTTTCAACTAAGGCCACCTTGAAAGTGAGAGCAGACCATTCTCCTGTTTCTTTTTAGTAACATGTTAATATTTTTTTACCTGCTCATTTTTTAATCTGCTCTTTTTTGATGGTTTATGATAAAATTAAACAGCTCAGCAATCAATTGTTTAAAGAGCTTATTTTTCTCCCCAAAATATTTGTATTTTTATTTCTTATAAATATTTTTAATTACTGGAAATTAAAATATTGATATCTTTTAACTGTTATTCAAATATGGCTCAGCTCTAAGGCTACTCATCATTAAAGTATAAAAAGTATTTTTAAAAGTTAAAGTAATTTTATTTAACTCACCTTCACTATTGAGATGCCCGTTATAAGAGCCACAATCTGTGTTAACCGGGAGGTAACTCAAATGACTAAACAAGGACTCTCCGTTCTCAATTGAACCGAACACCGGGTTGGGCGACTGTGGGCGCTTGTGTTCCACCAGCTGCGGGGGTGTCACGAATGCGCCTATGGGCGACACGTCCTCCTGGCTGTTAGAAGAGCCGCTACCGAACGACAACGGGTTTCCGCTGCTTGGTGGTGGGCTGGGGGACGAAGAGGACATGAAATTGCTGGATAAGCTCCCGAAAGGCGTGAATAGAGAGGAACTCGAAGAGGATATAGGCGAAGGGGGGAGAGGGGGGCTTTCACTACGGGCAATCTGGATACTGGCAGAAACTGGCTTTGATTGGGGCTGCTGTTCCTCGATGTGTACATAGGTTGTCTGTGCATTTTTGTGGTTGAGTTCTTCGATGGCATCTTCAAGGCTGACGGAAGAGTCCTCAGGGGCGCTGTCCGGCCTCTGCACCGGGGAATGACCAGAAGTTTGTTGCGCTGGGGTGACCTCTTTGTGCTTGCCCTTTTGGTTCTTTTTCTGCGAGGTATTGCTGCTGTCCTCTTTTGTGGACTGTTTGGAGGAGGCGTGGTTCTGTACAGAGTCTGTGGATTTGCTTTTGCTCTTTTTGCTGAAATGGAAAATATTGGCAGAATGTGAAATTATTACCTAAATAACTCAAATGAAAATTTATACAAAGAGGAAATTCGAGGACCATGTATAAATTGAAAGAGTAAATGGATGAAGGAGGTATGCAATTAAAAAAAAAAAATGGAGTTGTCATAAATGATGCAGGTATGCGATGGCTTGTTTTTTTTTTACACTGCAGCAGTGCTGTAGAAGTCTTATTACGGATATACTTATTTAAAGTTATAAAGATGTATTTAACTTAGTTCATATTGAATTTAAACATTTATAATTTGAGTCGTTTAATTTCAAAACCAGAGAGATCTACATTTTTCGCAATTTACAAGTTCTCAATACACTACATCACCTTGCAAAGTGGTATTGACCAAAAGTGTCAAATCCAATCTAAAAATGCATTCAAAGTCATGGGTTTAGATCCAAACATACGTTGCTGTCAATCGTTTTTGTTGTCTCTTGTAAAATTTATGAAAATTGATTTATCTGATTTTGGAAATAGTCAGCTCATGTGTATTATTCAGAATATGGAATGAGCAGAAAGTTTATATTTACAAGAACATTCATTTGCTTACAGCCTTCATTTACCGTCTTTGTTTCAGATTTTAACTACTAATTTAATAAAAAAATTGTGGAAAAAAAAGCTTGTTACCTAAAAATGAATGAAAGCATTGTTTTCCAAAAGAATACTGACAATTTTGTAAAAAGAGAATATGAATTTCATTTTTAAGTAAAATATAAAATGTTAAGACATGTTTATGGGGACGTATAAGCAGCAATAAAGGATTTGCAATTATTGTATTACGCATATAAACTTTATCCTTAATATGTATTATATACGATTAGCCCAGATATAAAATATGTTTCATCCATGTTTAGCTATTTTGCAAGTCATGAAAAACCTTTAACCAATATATTTGTTTTAGATTCATTGTTACAATTTTTTTCTTGAAGTTTTAAAAGTAAATATTTGGTTTTTTTCATTGTAAAGTAAAAATTGAAACAAAAGTGCTAAATTATCAAAATCTAATTTTTCAAGTGGACTACTTATGTATTTTAAACTGTAGGGAGGAATTATATTTTACACCAATAAAAATTTAAGATTCATGCCATATGAAGCAAAATGAATAAATTGTCACATAGACCCACCATTTCTGCCCTTCTGATTTATTTTTAGATCGGCTACTCTTTCCTTCTGTTCTCTGGCTTTGTGTGGAATCTTTCGTTTTGCTCGACCGAGATTCTTTAACATTTTGTACAGTGCAAGGCCAAGTTTCTTTGGCAGAAATTGGGGGACTCGGTGCTGGAGGTGGAGACGGCACTTGTTTCCTAAGGAAAAAATGATTGAAAATCAATAAAGGCAAATCCAAATAGGTTTAATAAATTAGATTCTAACTTTTGAAATATACGTTATAACAGTGATTTGCAATTTTATTCAATAATGCGCATAAACCCTATATTACTAATGCACATAACCCTATATTACTATAAAAACTAATGAAGTAATTAAACGGTTGAGATAATACAATTTTTTTCATTCAGGTTTTAACCAAGTGGATAATAGGTCATAATGAAACAATTGAAAATACATCGATTTATATGAGTTTGTTTCCAGAAGGTTAATAGGATTTGTTTTTAAAACAAATTATGTATGATACAAACTAAACTTTTTTAAATGTGGATAATAGCTTTACAAATAACACCGGTTTAATACAGTTATCCCTTAATTACACTTAATTATTTATAAATCTAATATTTTAATATTAGAAAGTGAAGGGAAAAAACAGATTGACAACTATAAAATTTTAAACAGACATAATTTTTAAACAGATATAAAATTTAAAAAACTAAAATTATTGTTTATAAGAAATTTTAAAGTTTAAAAAACAGTAATTAATAGAGACAAATTTAAAGTTATTTTTAACATTTTAAACACAAAAATCTTAAATTTAAAAAATTAAAGAAAATTATTTTTTTATAGAGAAATATTCTATATCAAAATTCTAATTACAAACATAAAATAATGGGATATATTAACATGTTTAAAAGGTTAAAGCAAAAATTCAATTTAAAACAAAATATTACTTACCTGTTATTATTATTACAACCTAGTATTTGATCTTGTAATTTCTTTTCATATTCCTGATGTTTTCTATTAAAAAAAATATGTATACTTCATAAGAATATTTTTCTTTAACTTACTGAATTAATATAAATACATAGAATGACAGTTACCCTTGCTGCATATCCTCTTTTGTAAAACTAGCAGCTTCATCACCAAGTTCATGTAAATACATACAATCCTAAAACACATTAAAGTTGTTTAACACTGCGGTAAATTCCTAGTATACATTACTTATAATATAGTTTATTAGTTAAAGTAATTTTTTTTAACTCCAACTTCTTTGAACTGTGAACAGTTGACAGAAAAGTATTAAACATTTACAGATCAAATTCAGTGTAAAATTTATATTTTAATCTAATATTAAAAATGGAAAACATAAAACTTTCAATTTTTCTCTTACTACTAAAACTATTATAATAGGATTAGTTAAATTGTCAGAACATTTACATATAAAACATATAATACAAAACTGAATACAAAAAGAAATACAATTAAAAATACTGTAATAAATGTTAACTTACTGTTTTGGGACACAACTGATTCTTTAAAAAATGACTGCAATATTTTGTGGTTCCCAAAGACGCCTTTAATGTTCTCCCATCCACTTGAATGTTATTGACTGACTTAATAGCTCTTAGAGTGTCTTCTGGTCTACAATATGTTACATATGCACTGGCACTCGGGCCCTGGAAATTAACAATATAAATTCAGTTTATCACCTCACTGTTATAAACGCTTTTGAAGGGCGGCCCACCTTTTTACTTAAAAAAATTTATACCCATCTGGCCCCCTTTAATGCACAAATTGCCGCCCTTCACCCCCCTCCCATCCCAAATATATCTGACCAATTATGAATATTAGTCTTTTTACTTCAGCAACGCAAAACAGCTTTCCTGTCTTTGCGAAAAGAACCTTGGCTATTCAATAAAGGATCTTGTACAGATTTTCAGCTTTTTTAATGCCATTTTTATCTTTTTAAAAGGCTTTTTTTTAAATCAGTTTAACAGTTATTTGATTTACTAGCTACTCAGTCAAGCCAGGTTGGACGAAAATCGGTATTTTAACAATCTCTCTAAACTGAACATTCTGAATTTTGCTGAGGACTTTATATGAATTCTAGACTTTTTTTTATGTGCAATAGATGCAATAATGAATATTGACTACTCTGATTTTAAAGATAAAAAAAATTGAACCTCTGGCAGATTTACTGAATTTTTTTTCTAGTTGTACATGTTTCTTTTCAGTTTAGTTTAGTTTTATTTGGTATTTAAATGTCATCAGTCAATGAGACATCACTAGTTTATTAAAAACCAGCATTTTGCTGTGACAGTTTACACTTGGGTTTTTTTCAGAATGTTTTCCCATCAAATTCAATGAAAATTGTATCTCATCATTAATGGCCATTCTTCATTTTTAATTTGGCATTTGATTATCAAAAAAGGCATTTAGTTTTGCAATTTCCTTAACTTCATTATTTAAAAATATATACTTTTTTTTTTAGATTTGTGTCATTATCATAGAGCTTTCAGTGGAGTAGGCGTAAATTAAGCAACAATGTCGGAATGCTATGACCTGGGTGTTATTGTTGGGAGAGGAGGGGGGGGGGGGGGGGGGGGGGGGGGGAGGAATGAGAAACAATATGGAGTGGGTGATAAGGATGATAAACATGGGATCACATCACACACAAATATATATATTTTTATATTTAAAATGCTTTAAGGAAGTAATTAATAAAAAAAAAATTCTCTTGTTTAAAAAAAAAAGCTGGAATAGCATACTTGCACATTCCAGCTCTACTACACTCGTGCCTCAGGAAAAAATATATAGTGAATTAATGTAACCATTTTAGACAAAATTTAGGTAGACATTAAGGAGTTTTTGAAGAAATTATAATATTATAAAATTTTAATTGTGGAATGTCTTTAATTAGTAATATAAAAGTCTGATGTGTGACAACAAATACCTCTTATTATACTATCAAAATTCCCATGCCATAAAACCACAACTTTATTTTGATAAAAGAGTTAACATTCATAAAACTTCATAAATTTACCTCAAATTAATTCAATTTTTTTGGATGACATTTTAGTGACGTTCGTGATATAATGTACTCCAGTTTTCTTAGCAATAGACTCAATTTTCAAAATTATGAAAATATTAAATTTAAGAAAATTTTAAAAATGTGATAGCTTTAGAACTTCGACATTTAAAAAATTATTTAAAATTTTACAAAAAATTATAAAGCTCGGAAATTGAATAACCTTACAATGTGTTGACGTAGTCTGTCCTTAAACCTTCATCGAAACTAGTCTATTAATAGGAGAATAGTGGAGTATGAATTAAACTATTGAAGTTAAAATTAAATTAGGTGAGAGGTGGGGCCCCTGGGTCTTTGCAATGAGCTTGTATTAAAATATCCTGAAAGGGAATAATTTTATTAGTAAAGCATATTATAAAAGTAAATAGTTTAATGACAAACACTATAATATTTAGGATTTTTGAAATTTAATAATTTTTACTTGATTACTGATTTTTTATTCAACTATAAAGCTTGTTCATGGAAAGTTATTTATACACCGAAACCTGTGAAATCAACTTTTCGCAACAAATTCTTACATAGAAACAAATCATCTTCAATCTCCGAGCAAATATTAAATAATTTCAGCACAAAATAATAGTGATCCTTCTCACAATAACCTCGCATTATGTCGACTCCTTCATTTTACGATGACCATCAGTGAATCCCCAATCAGTTGAGTAGCTTGTAGGCAATAATTTTCTTTTAACTTTGTACAATTCTTATAAAAACTTCTCAATATAGTTTAGTGAGACAGTCACTAAAAACGTGATTTCATGTTCTTCGAATGGTAAATATAACAAATTGAGTAAGAGGATCTATTAGAACTACACTTGAAAAGAAAACTAAACTTGGTTCTAAGTTATTTGAACTTTGCAGTGTAATTAAAAAAGCAATTTAATTTTCAATAAGAAGGTGATGGAAAGCAGGATTGGAATTTCTTGCGTATCCTGGACTCTCAAGTTTGTGTGGGAAAACTTCCATACATGCAAAATAATTTTGTATGGAGATTTTCTTCTTTAACTTAGTTTTCTAATTTTCCTCAAAGTTAGAAAATACTTCGGCAACATAAACAATTAAATAAAAGTATCCAAGACAAATTCGAGGAAACCAATTTATTCAACTTATACTATTAATCTTAAAAAGCCAATATTGTTCAGATATCTAAATGAGAAAATTGTGTTAAAAAAAAATACTCAGTGCCTCCAATGAATGCAGGATTTTACATAATACAGAAATAACTGAGTACTACTGTATTAGTCTCAATTTTAAATGCACATTAAAATCATGCTATGTGTTTGGTAACTGCAGCACATCAACTATGTGCTAAAAGTGCACAAACTAGAGCTCTTGAAAGAAATTCCATCAGTGATAAAAAGAACCAAATAAGACAGTATTAAAAAAAAATATTAATATTTTTACACATATTAATACATGTATAGCTTGTCATTAACAAATCTTTATATTGTGTTTCTACTTATTAAACTAGTACTTTTCAAACAATAATATAAGGTTGAAAAGTACTAAATTAAACTAAAGTAGAAGCAGAATAATATCATGAAAAATAAATTTATGCTAAAAATATAACTTAAAACTTATAATAAGAAGGGAAATAAAATGAAATATTACTTTAGAAGTTACCTGGGAGCCCGCATACGATGTACTTTGATTCACAACAACTTTATGAATTTTACCAAACTTGCCAAAATAATCATACTTTTTTAAGACTTCCGCATCTGCTAGTCGTGTTGGCAACCCAACAACAAATACTAGATTTTTTTGTACAACCCTGAAAAGAAAAAAAAATATTAGCAAATACAATAGTAAGTTTAAATATAATGTAATCTATTCATTAAAATGTTTATTAGTTGCAAAAAATCATTAATATTTTTTTAAATATGCAAAAAAAAAAAGCTGTACAGTTAAAATATCTTGGACCATCTAGCCTTTTACTCTTGCCCATTTATGAAGAATAACCATTTTCCTAAAAGTTACTAAAAAGAGTTTCTTATAGGAATTTTTGGTAAAATATTTTTATCTGTACTGGTATTATCCTTTTCAAACCTAGTTTGGGTATAGTGTTCTATCAAAACTGATTTTTTTTAAAGAGCTATTCTTTTGAAATTTTTACAAAACACATAACAGTTTATATTTATTATAAAAATTGCATTAAAAAATCAATTTTTGCACTTTTAAATAGGAAAACTTCACATTTCAAGCATTTAAAAAAGTATATACAGACAACTCTCGTTATCTCGAACTCAAAGGGAAGTGTATAAAAATTCGAGATATCAAAAATTTGAGTTATCGAAAATCCTATAAAAAAGCTGTTTTGGTAAAAAATAAATACTAGTATACTTACACGACTTTATTTAACATATCTATCCAAAATAGTTTGGTGAGTATTTCTATTTTTTTCAAAATCAATTATATTTTCCAAATGCACGATTGCTTGAAAAGTCTCTGATGTTTTCATTTCCGGCCTCGAGTCAATGAATGCACGCATAGATTTTATCGAAGATAGAGCCTCTTACAAAGTTATCTTTGGAGGAGGTTAGCATTCTTAATTATCATTCTTCTTCTGAGAGCGATCTCTCATCAAATGCTGCTATAGAGAGTGCATTGCCTAAACAAAAATGAGAAGGGGTCGAGTGGTGTCTTCATATTTTAAGTGAGTTGCTTTCTGGACGGTCGGTAATGTTCCAAGAAAGTGACTCGCACTTTACCGAAAATGCCAGCTGGCTTGAAGGACGATAAATCATTAATCTTCCTTGTTGGACTGACTCTGCGTTAAAGAGGAGGGGATACAGCTCAGGGAATCCAGTCTGGCGACATTCAAACAAAAGGGGGAGACACAGGTAGGAATCCATTGTAAGTATACCCTTTCAATTACGCACAAGAAAGAGAACTGATAAAGAAGAACATGGCAATTACATATATGCTAAAGGTTTTTCAAAATCCGTAGTTTTGAGAGGAAAACAAAATTTTGTGAGGAAACTTCGAGTTATCGAAAATAACGACGAAAAACTTCGAATTAAAGAGATAAAATTACACTAAATAAGTAATAAAGGTGCAGGGAAATAGATTTTTTTCGAGATATCGAAAAATTAGAGTCTACTGTATTACCACATTTCAGGTATTTATTCCACTGCCACTAAACTTAATATTTATAAAAATAAAATAATAAGTTCATATTAATGTCTTAGTGTACAGATGTCTTAAGAGCATTTTTGTAAATTTGAGGTTATGAGCAAATTTGAAACTTTAAATTATAATCAATATATAATTTTGTTAGGTTCAAAACAATTACTTCAACTGGCAGAAACTCCCGACAGCTATTTTGCATTCTGAATAATAATAATACAACTTCAAATTGATGTTTTGCAAAATGAGTTAATTGTTATTAAGTAGTTGAAATGGCAGCAGTAGTAATCACAAAAGATTATGTCTGTGCACTAAGGCGTAGGAATATAAGTTGAAAAATAAATAATTAAAACTTTTTTTTAATTAAAAAAGCTTTTTACCTAACATTGGCTAAATGCTTCCTACTTTCAGACATTTTTTGTTTCTTTTGCTGGTCTTTCTGACGTTTTTCGTTTTTTATTTTTTGCCACCTAAATTTAAAAAGGAAGATATTAGAACATAGTGAAAGAAGACCATTTTGAAATAGAAAAGAGCAACTTCAAAAGCGAAAACTTACTCTTCTACCGACAGAGGTTTAAAGTCTGCAGGATCTTCAGGATATTGCTGGAAGAAAAGAAATCGAAATGTTGAAATGGAAGCAAAAGTAAGCACATAAGATTAGATGGTTTGCATCATTATACTTTATGACGTACCCTTTCTAAACATTGATTTATTTCATACATATAGAGTATAGTTAATACCAAAGATTTTTTTAATATTTAGTATATTTTTATTTCCAATTCAGATAATGAGATTTTAAGTAACTAGTTGCACTTTATATATTAGTAAAGATAATAAGTATTGTAAATAAATATGAACAACAAGTAGTCACATCCATTTATTTAAGTAGAACTAAAGACTTAAACATACCATATAAACATATATATATATATTTATTTATTTAGGCTGCCAATAAGAATTATATCCACTCAAGCCCAAATTTTATCTAACTATAATCCCAAAAGTAATAAAATGCCTGATTATCAATAGTAAAATTCTTTAAATGAAAATTCACAACATAAAGAAACTAAAATCATGTGATTTTATTACCTTACGACAAGCAGGGCAGAGTCCATTTTCATCTGTTCTAATTCGATGCCAGCAAAATCGGCAAATCTAGCAACAACAAAAAAAATTATTGATAAGTATTTGTCTTTTAAAAATGAAGTTAATTATATAAAATAAGAAATTAGCTTTTATACTGTGTTTAAAATATGTTATACCTGCTTAAAAGTACAAAATAATGTACCATTACTTATGCACGAGCCATGCAATATAAAAATGCAGTACTATCTGATGCTGAAATACAAAATCATAAACTTGCAAAAAATTTAAATGTAGGCAAGCTTAATAAATTTAATTTAAGATAGCATTGTAAAAATATTTATTACAAACATTTTGAGCATTCTGAATAAATTGTATTATCAATAAATTTTTTCAAATATCAAAACAAAACAGTAAAACAAATAGTTATATTATAGAAATGGTGAACAAGAAATAAAGATATGGACAAATTAACATTAAATTCATTTTGCTTGGGCTATGGACATCAACTTATTGCAATTTCTAGTCATATCTTAAAATTATTTATGTTACTTTGATTATAAAGAAATTGATAAAAGAATTATGCAGCTTTGTGATTATTTTACTGCTGGTTTAAGAATTCCGAACTTGAAATGAACAAAATTTATTTACAAAAATTTAATTCCCTGTATTAACTGAATTGAAAAATAAATATTAAGTGTTCCTAAATTGAAAGCAAGAAATATGCCAGAAACTACAAATGTCGTTGTTGGATAAAGAACAAAGATATCCTAAATTATCGCCCATGTAAAGATCAAGAAAAGTTCAAATTATTAAACAAGCTGATAGATTTTTTTTTTTTTTCAATAAGGTTTTTTTATTTAGTTAATAAATTTTCAGTAGCAAACAATTTTATGGGACATCTTTTCACAATTTTCAACATATAAAATAAACACAATCCATAAAAGGGTTTTAAGTAATAGTACATACTTGATAACCACATGTGCATGGAAAGAAGTTAACATCATCCATTTCAAAGGGCTCCATGCATAAAGGACACTGTAGAAAGAACAAACATCACATAAGAATACACAGAAAATAAAACTAATCAATATAAAAACCCAACTATGATCATTGATCTAAAATGCTACAAACCAAATTGAACACACAGAATTTATAAGTAAAAAGACGATTGAAAACGGATTTAATATTAAGATTAATAAGTTTTCCAGTAATTTGGACAATCAATAGTAAAGATTTGATAATCATAAATAATGTATGTTTTTTCAATACATAATGCATCACACACACATTTTTCAATACATATGTGAATATTGCCTTTATAAACCTTAATATTTTAAAATCCTTTATTACAGGGCTGCCACTCAATATTAAAATAAAAAACTTTAAAGTTTCAAGGTTTTCACAGGAGGTTTTAAAAAATTCATATTGAGAAGTACAGGATAAAATAACTCATTGTTTTTATACAGTAATGTTGAAACCAATGAAAATTAAATGCATGTAAATAAAAACTTAACAAAATGTAAAAAAAAGAAGAAGAAGAAATTAGGATTTTTAAAATTTATATTTTTATAAAGAAAGAAAATTACTTCAATGACAAATAAAATGAACAAATGACAATGAATGTTATTGAATATTAATAGGAGGCCAATAAAAATTATGTGACTGCAAAACCTATTAAAATAATCAAGAGATTGGCATTTTTACAAATTCATATTTTCCTAACGAAGAGAATGTTATGTCAATTGAGATGAAAAAAGACAAAAGGCATCTTTATCTAAAATTTTGAGAAAATTCTTTAACTTTCCTAGAATTTTTTTGAAATTGTACATTTTCCTGACAATTATATGACTTTAGGTCATTTAAATTTTTTTAAATCAATTCCAGGTCCTGTTTGAGAACTTTCAAAACCAAATTAATGAAGCTACTTTTAATGGAGATTACTTTTCATGACTCTTGAGAGGATTAAAAGCAATCATCAGAAGCAGTTAAACACTCAAGTTTTTTTATACTGAAAATTAAGTGGGCCTAATAAGTTACTAACTTATAACGAAAAATCAGAAATCTTGTTGAAAGCTGCTTAAGACCATTGCAAAACGTACTATAATAGTAGGAAACTCTTTCTATGTTAACATGAATACACAAAAATAAACTTCCTAAATTATTATAAATAAATTTAAATAATGCAGTGAACTTTTTAATGTTTACCATCTTTTAGTTCTTTAATCAACCCCCCCCCCCCCCCCCAATAAAAAAAATTATAGCTCAAACTTTGCATACAGTTTTATATCAATAGAGATTTATTTTGGGAATCAAAATCAAACAGTAATAGTGATTATGAGTGATGGTCAAGGACTTTTAAAACTCGATTATTGAAAAAAAAAAGTCTGAACTTGGAATTTTCCCTTCCCATTCATACTCTTACACTCTTGACATAAAACCACTACCCCTGAACTGGAATATATTGCAAACCTAGTCAAAAATAAGTAGTAGCAGATAAGTCGGTAAGTAAAAGATAACTTACCTCAAGGTTTTGATCATCATGAAGCGACATTGTGCAGACACGTAAAATATCACTTTCTCTGAAACATAAACAGAAAATAATTTTCTTTACAAAGTTTAACTACATTATTTTTTTTTTTTTTTTTAGTTAGATTTGGAGATTTGTAGAATATGTATTTTTATAAAATAAAATTTACTTTTTAAATTAAAATTTAAAAAAAAAAATTTATTAACAAATTGACCTACAAGTGAGGTAACACATAAATTTATTTAATTAAATTGTATTATTTACATAACAATTATTGTTCTCATTGTAATCTGTTATCACAGTTTTCTAAAAAAATATTTTGTTATTGTATTTAATAATTGTTTATGTATTTCTGATTACATAAAGATATTACAAAAATTAGCACAATATAAATAGTAATATTTTAATACTAAAGTTAAACTAAATACAATTAAAAGAACACACTAAATGCATTATTATAATTGTGGAGCCAAGTCGTTCAAACTTACCAAGATTTGTGCTGGATATTTGTTAAAACAATGCAAGATGAAAAGCCAAATGCACAGAGAGTGTGTAAATGCAAAATAGGAATCTTTAAAAAATAAAAAGCTAAATATTAAGATACGAATACATGATTACAAAAGTAAACACTAATTTTAAATAGCTACAATAAAAAATTAGATAATATGCCCTTAATTTGAAGTATAGTAGTGTAATAATACATAGTTTTATCAGGCATTAAAAGTGTAGATTCAAATTAGTACTCTTAAAATGATAAGAATGATTTTTTTAATTAATAGCATTAATTTATTATAAAATTACATAATACAAGAAAAAAAATGTGTAACTTTGTTTAAAATATAAAATTTATATTAACCCTTTGCACTCCGATGTCGCCTCTCAGGCGCCAACATAACGACTTTTTCTTTTCGTTCCCTGTTCTTTAAAATAAAGAGAACGGCATGATCTTGTGTTTAAAAAACATCGCAAATTGTTCTCTTGCAGATCCGAAGCATATTACGATTTTCTCCCTTCTATGAGCGTAAAAAATTGTCGGTAAAAGAACAGATAGATGTGGGTAAAAGAACAGATTCTAAAAAATAACTGTTCAGTGGAAAGATCGCAATGTCAAAGATGTTCGCGGAGTGCAAAGGGTTAAAAATCACAATTTATACATTCTAAATATAATCAAAATAGCAAAATAAAATTTAAGATGAATACTTAAATTTCATGTTATTTTTTTTTCATGACAATTTTAAGCATGCAAATTAAATAACAGCAAAACAAAATATTGGCAGTGATATTTAAATTCTAAAATCATTCAATTAAAACTATCTGTTTCGCTTAAAATTCAAATATATTGAATAAGATCCATTAGCTAGATTGGAAATTTAAAATTGCAAAAAATAAAATTTGTACAATAAAGAAAGTTGGATCAAATAACACATATTTGTATAAACAAAAATAACTAAATATAAAAATATATATAATTTTTTCAAAAAATGGATACTATTTTAGCATTAAAATCGCAAACGATCATTGTCATTAAAGTTACTGGGTGCAGTAACAAAGAATTAATGCTGCTTGTCATCTTAAATTTATCAAATCAGTTAAACAATCCTTTTAAATGATAAGCACAAGAAGTTTTGCATCAAGAACACTTAAATTTGATCCTTTTGTAATCTATTTTGTATTTTATTTTTAGGATTTTCATACTTAATACAGAAATCATTTTTCTGTTTACGTTTCTGATACCCAACTAGCATATGCTGAAAACTAAAAGGTATTAAGTTAGTGATTAATTTTTTTTAGAGCAGATTTATTAGAATTTAACAGAGATTTGCAATCAATCAAATAAACGCTAATTAAAATTCTGTCCCCAGAGCAATAACATCTAATTCGGCCTAATTGGAGAGGCAAACGTCCTGACTTAGCAACCTTAAATATGATTCGGGCGAATAACCTAGATAATGTGAAATATTTTTGAACAATTAATAACTTCTGATAAACAAATCATCAAAGAATAAAAGGAAATAAGTTTAAGTGTTTTAGGAAGTTGATTACATTAATACTTTACCACATATATTTATACTTGAGTACGAAACAAATTCACTTGTCAAGTCGAACAACTATAGTTATGGTTTTTTGCGCAATGCTCTGCGCAAGTTACCCGGATGAAGAAAATATTTTATACTACGTCTACACATACATCTGTGATCATCAGCATCATCACCTGACAAACAGGTTTTGATTTTACTACAAAAGTAAACATAAATAATATATCTTTTAATATCATCTTGACTGATCGAAGATGTCATCAAGATATTCAGAAATGAAAGTATTGCAATATACATACATTTTTTTAAGGGATTGATTCTTAACAAAAAACTAATTTATTTAATTATTATATTGTACAGACAAGGCCGAACTGGACAGATAAAATCTTTAATCAAACTATATTTTTTATTAAAAAAAGAACGAAACGTTATTGAATGAGTTAAATTTTATTTATTATTAATGATTAAATGTTTTTAAAAGACAAAAAACAAGTCTGGTAATCCAAATTCATTCATAATTTTGTGTATATCCTAGAACCAGATTGGTTTTTTAGTATAAGGGGTAAATCTTCAATCCCTTTAAAGAGATAAGTTAGTAATAATTATAATGTAGAAAAAACAAGACTTCGTATGATTATTTAATGCATTGAAGTGCAATACGTCTACGCAATGAAAAGCATGCTAACATTATGCCACATTGTTTCAGTTTTCAGGGATTTCGAAGGTATGAAGTGAATTGATCATATGTAAACAAAACAATGTTAAAATTTTAAACTTTATTAATAGTCATTTATTATAAAAACC
The DNA here is from genome assembly GCA_963932185.1 of Troglohyphantes excavatus. Taxonomy (NCBI): domain Eukaryota; kingdom Metazoa; phylum Arthropoda; class Arachnida; order Araneae; family Linyphiidae; genus Troglohyphantes; species Troglohyphantes excavatus. The sequence continues at coordinate 28,918,677 of OZ010673.1, read as the reverse complement.
AATCAAATAATTCAGGCGAGCAGAGATCTCTTAACTACAATCAAATCAAACAAAGTAATATCTTTTACTTCATAGAAAATGACCTTAAATTAAATCTACTGATAATAAAATTTTATAGTTCTCTTGAAAGAAAGAAAATTTCTGTTTCAAACATTTATTAACTGATAAACTAATAGAGATTGTTAGAAAAAATTATAAAATTTTGTGTACTTATGAACTGCCATACTTTGCAACTGCTAATACAACACTTTGCTTGCAACCAAACTAATGCTAATTTATGCAGCAATACATCAGTATAAATTATATTTACTTGTTTCTAAAATAAAGAATTAGGAGGCATAGGAAAGGAAAAGGCTCAACCATAATCCCTCCCCCCCCCCCTTTTTTTTTTACATAGCAATAAATTTTTTTGGAAAAATAGTCTTCATAAAAGTGTTTTTTGAGTCAGATCCGTATAAATTAATTTTTCTGTTAAGATTATCAAAAATATGCAGTAGATGAATTTAAGTCTTGGTTCACCACCTTTATAGAAAATTGTATTTTGTGTGTACATTTCTATTAATTGATTTTGATAAAATCTATATGAAGACCATGTACTTTAACTATTTAAAATATTGCAGTTAAGAATGCTGCCGAACCCCATTTTTCAACAATACACAAAAGAGGAGTTCCATAAGAGCCCAAATGGATGAGAATGAGGCTGGTTGGATTATAAAAGCAACGACACAACTCTGAAGCATGGCAAGTTGCATAAAATGCTTAAAGTAATGTTAATCCTACTAATAATTTAGAATTAGAAGAAAATTTGAATGCTTATTATCATACTTAAAATTACCTGAATTATATATGAATTAAGAGCTGTTGATATATGGGTAAGATCAGTAGGAAAGTGTCATAAAGTATATTTAACTAAGACCTCAATATAACTAATAATAAAATGGACTAAATTTAATATCTACTAGGTACTTAATTTAAATGTGCCAAAAATCAAATTTTTTTTAAGGAAGTGTTAATAATGTATCAGTTAAATATTAATTTATGCCTCTTACCACTTGTTATTGGTGTCAAAATAAATAATATTTGTATATTTTAGGCTTTTTTAAAAATTAAAACAACAAAGTTGGTTTGCTTTAACTTCCTTTTTTTTAGTTTATTGAAAGGTTTTATCCCTTTGCAACTATTGTTGTTTCTTGCTTCATTGGCTTCTTTCCATCAGGGCAATTAAGAAAGGGCAGTCCACATAATTGAATGTTTTGGATTTTTTTTCTCATTTTAATCTACAGTTCTTTGCTAAGTAGGATATTCCTAATTTTTCCAAAAATAAGTTTCAATTGGAGAAAGTTATCAAAATGTCTAATTAATTGAGATCTGAATAATGGAATGCTTATAGCACAATTCCTTTATAATCCAAGGCGGAATATTCTTAGGAGTTAAATATCTAAATGACTACAAATTTAATAAGAATTATCATCCATATTTCCAATTTAAAAGTATGTATATAAAAATATACGAGAAAATGGATATTTGCAGGGGTTCCTGATGAACTTATAGTATTTTTTATAATTCATCGCACAAAAAATATGTTAACAATAAAAATCTTATTATTTTCTATATATTTCCAGATTAAAAATATATATTGAAATTTAGAATTTAATTACGTATTAGATTTTTATAAGAATAAATATTTGGTGGGTAATGTACCTGTAAATATTTTAATATCAATCTATTTGTAAAAATATAACTTTTGTTTGAATTATCCAAAGAGTAAGTGGCCAAACCAAATCCATGCTTTGGCTGAAATTTCTACATTGTAAGTTATAAAATAGATTTTTGTGTCACTGATGTAAATTTATGTAATAATTCTAAATAATGAATGTAATGTAATAAAACACTATAATATCCATGTTTCAGTGCAGGACAGGACGACTGCACTTCGTTCTGAAGCAGGATGTGACTTTGATTCAAGTTTCCCGCTTCTCAACCTCAGAGGCCGAAGCATGACTTTGAAGGCAGTCTCAAAACTTCTTATAGAAAATTCACCTGGACCGAGAAGCAACAGGTGATAAGTTGGCTTCATCACTCAAGCATATTATACATTTGTATGATGGAAGCAAGGTTCGATATTAGGATATAAAAGGTAAGTGTCATTGGCACCTAGAAATTTTTTTTTTGTTGCCAAAATATTCTGCTTAAGCATAATTGTAAAATAATTCAAATTGCTTAAGCAAAGCAATATTGCTTTTTGTGCATAAAATTAGAAGTATGTTTCCATTTGTACACTAAAAATATCACTATCGTAATGACAAAATTATTGAAAAGAATACAATTATTGAAAATCAAAGTTAGACAAAAAAAAAAGGACTGCTTGCAAAAATACAGTCATCCAACAGAAATTTTATTAAAAGTTAGGTGTTAAAAATGACGAATAGGTGTAAAATTACTGTGGTTAAAAGGAAATTTTTAGGTGCAAAATATGACTAACGACCCCTAATTTCGAACCCTGAAATGAAGAGGTTAGTGCCAGAACTGTCCAAATCCATTCTTTGTAACAATAAAAAGATTTGCAAAACTTTATTTAGATGACCTTCTTAAATATGCATATTTCTTTTATATCTATATTGAAAACAGTTACACTGTTAATTAGTATTATAATTATACTTCAGTGTTCACTCTAGAAATAAAAAGGGGCAGGGCACTGTTAACGATAAAAGGGCACCCTGTTTTTGAAAAGGCACTTCTTATTTCTAAAAGGGCACTTCAAAAAAAAAGTTTGGGGTGGGCGTGTCCACCCATTGACACATCGTACATGTGACCAAACAAAAAAAAAGTTCCAATGTTGGTTGACATTACGGTAGAGCTGCATATTAGGATATTGTTGACGGTTCGGGGTCTATCTCGAAGGAAATACCCATACAAAATGCATGTCTCTTTATGAATATACTACTTAAAATAAATAATTTAACATATGTAAATTAATTTTTTTCCTTAAAAAAAAAATATGTAAGTTGCTCTAATCACTAATCAGACCCCTTACAAAAATGATGAAAAGGCTACTTAAATCCAAAATTTGGTAATAAAATGCCTAATCTTGAAACCTCGCCCCAAACCATCTTCTCTTTTAAAAAAACACAGAAACAACTTAAGTAATTCATATTTCAGCACAGGCAATCAATACGATTGGTGGAATGCCCCGTGCTCGAAATTTAAGCGGAATCATTGCGATTGCACAACATGCACAGTTTAAAAGGAGTTTGTTTATCTACTGTCATAATTCACTTAATTGCAGTTTACACACAAACATTTTGTTAATCCATGCCTTTTTTAAAGACAGCTAGGGAAGCAAGAACACTTGTGCTTGACTGAAAAGGACAAGATGGGCAGAATTTTTTCAAAAGAGATCTGCATTTTTGAAAAAGGGGCATGAGGGCGCTATCAAGATAAAAAAAGGGCGGGCAGGGCGGACTGCCCTTCAAAAAACGCCTAGAGTGAACACTGATACTTATTAAATAAAAATGTACATTAATAGTTTTGTTTTTGTGATAAAATTTTTATAAATACATATAATAATATATATATTTATTAAAAAATGCATTCATGGCTGCACATTTTAAATTGTCAAAATCTAACTTATTACGATATCTTTTGATAACTGTTATAAAAATTCAGTAAATATAAATACTGAATTTTTATTTTCTGATTGGAATTAAGCATCTCCCCTCTTAAAAAGTCCATATTGTTATATGATCTATCACTTACTAATAAGATGCCTTGTTGCTAAGTAGTTATGCACAGTTTTGGTTCTTAAATTACTGTTATATCTTTTGATATTCTTAGTTTTAATAATTTTGCAATTACAATTAACTTGAGCATGTTGTTTTAATTCTCGAAAGTATTAGGAAAAACAGTACCTAACCACATTTTTCAATACCTGTCCTATATACAGCTGGGAAGAAAAAAAACGAACCACCAATGATTATTTCGTTAGTTTTTATAGTAGAGCTAAAATTAATATACCATTTTGTAGGCAATAAAGTCTACTGATATACAAAAAATTTGATGAGAATGATGTTTGCATGAAAACAATATTTCAATAATGCAACAAAGAATAATAAACATGTCTTCCAAGTGAAAAATGTTTGTAGGAATAACTTAACTGTCAGTCTTCAAAATCCTGAGTCTTATTATGTCACTTACAGTCTGGAATTTAAATGTTTATTTCCCTTTACTTTAATTCAGAAAGTTTTTTTTTTACCAACAAAGCATATTAAGAATGATAATTTTTTTCCCTTTATACATTGTATATACCACATAAAAAGTACAAATAGACTATGTTTTAATTACAACAGCCTTTTTTTTGTTTCACTACTCACTAGATAAGAGCTATAATATATTTTTGAAATAAATTGACAAACATTATACAAATACACATTTTTTTTCTTCCCTTTCTGTTATTCAAAAACTTTTAGTAAGACAAGTGAACATGATTTTGAAACTGTAATTTGCACAAATATTTATTTTCCAGATAACATAGCAACATGAGAGTCATATTTTTAATATTAGAATTTTCCCTTTATCAACTAAAATAACCTATATTAATGTCACTGTAGTGTCACATTTTTTTTTAATTAAAAAAAAATAACTGCTCTTCACTATCCTGGGCTTCTTTTCAGACAAAAAAAAATGTATATCTTCTATAAAATATGCAGATGGATATAAATGAATTAGATTTTTTTAAAAATACAATAACTATGTCAGATATAGTTTGCAATTACCAGTAACAACACATTTTCACTTTTTGCAAAAAAATTGGCACCCCTAACTGCATTGGCCTTAAACCGCCCCTGTTTAAAATAATTTTAATAGACAAAACATTTACTTTTTTTTTGTGAAACCTTTTCAAATTTTATTAAATATTACCTCTGTTTGCAAATGAAGTTCATTCCAGGATGCAACCAGAATTTTGTGGGGGGTGGTTTTGTGTATACAAAAATTTACTATTATATTTCCTATCGAGCCTCCATTAAACACTAATCAGGCTGGGTATAAATGAAAATAGTACTGTTAATGTTGTTTTGAACCTCTCCACCCAGGCCTGTTGTATCTGGGGGTTTATGCTACTCCAATAATCTGGGAATCCCTAAAAGTTGGGAATTTCTAGTTTTAAAAATCCCCGAGCTGGGAAAATTTATGCCTGAAGAAAATTAATATTATTAATAAATGAAAGCTAGGGAAGATTAGAAATTGCCCAACTTGTAAGATTACATTTAAATTAGACCTCAGAATGAATACTGCATTGGAACATACGTGCAACAAATCAATGCTTGTGACAGAACTGTTTGTTATAAATAAAAAAGATGAAAAATGCCTATAAGCTGGAACTGGGAATTTTCAGCACTGTTGAGTTGTGAATTTCAAATCCTTAAATTAGGAAATTTCCTTGTTTCAACCCCCCAAAATTAATTTTGTGTGATGGCACTGTCTCCACCTCAACATTATAATGCTATCTTCTGTTGTACTACCCATTCTATAACCTTCTTCATCTCTTTGAAATAATGTAAAAAAAAAATATATATTTTTGCAGTTTCAAGCTTTTAAAACCCTATTGTGTTTTTTTTATGTTTTGAAAATTTATTGAACAGGAAGTTGTCTCTGGTTTGTAATAAAAAAAGTTATTTTTAATGTATAGGTGTATTTGATATTTCACTATAAATTCTTACTAGTCAGCAAGAGTGTGCTGATAGTAGATTATTTTTGGTAACCCGCTACATTTTATATTGTTACCAGACATGTTTTTTTAATCAGCTAGAAATGCACTTGTCATTATTTCCGTAGAAAATAATCAACTTTTATTTTTGGAAAATAACCCTGAAATTTGAATTATGCTGATTCATTGTTTGTTTCACTATTTTCTCATTAAAACAAATGATTCTGAATTTATTTTAGAATATTCTGGATTGTCATTGCTCATTTTGTGATTAAGCACTTTTCTCAATGTGCGATCATAAAACATTGCAATTTCTAACTACTATTATAAAGGCTTTCTTTAAGTGTTAGTAAAGCAATTTGTGCGTGCAACAATTACATTTTCTAACAAGACCCTAAATAAAAGGTATGTTGTATTTTTTAAAAATATTCCAAAATTGAATGATCATTTAATTTTTTAATTTATAAAACAAATTTTTAAGCATATCAAAAATAGGTAAATATACAAAATGTTGCTTTTAAGGTATATTAAACTTAACACTCTTTAAATTTAATACAATTTTATTGTCTATCCTTTTAATGTTACAAAGTTAACTTCTCATAACATGAAAACTGAAGAAAAACGGTGCATAAGTATTTTTGTTTCTTATATATTTCAGTATAGAGTATATTTTAATATTCAGTATACTACACCAACAATGTAAAAAAAAAAATGGTGACGTTAGTATAATTCATATATTTAAAAGCAAAATTAGTGCTTTAATTTTTAATAAAATAATAACATAATGTTTCAATATTACTTACAGCAAAACAATAATTAAAATAACTAAGAAAAATCCATGTGTTGTGAAAAATTCATTTAAACTTGCTTTTGGGTAACAGTGACTGCATTTTTTAAGCTGTTCGGGGACCTGTGCAAAATTAAGGCCGAATGAGTTGCAAGTTCGAATTTTATCATTCGGAATAATAAAAAAAATTATAGTGGATTTAACAAAATTTCTGGTGACATAGCTTATGGCTAGTCCAATTAGTGGTGGTGTCACAAAATATTTATTTGAAATCAACTAAATATTTTCTTTGATTCATATCTGTAAACCATCTTTCTTACAATAACCATTTTCTCTAATACAAGTATGATCATGTGATGTACTACAAAAAGGAATCGAAATCTATTATTTTTAGTAAATGAAAGATAGCACCAAAAAAACTGTCTGAACGTTCTGGACCTAAAAGTTTTTTCTTTATAATTAAATCTCATTTATATTATTTTAAACTTTTCTGGGCCTATTTTAATAGATACCTCCTGCGGCTAGGCATGCATGAAAAGCATCCGTGTTGCCCTTACGGCTTAAGTTGCATGGACTCTTGTTGGCCATTTCATTATGTAGCTCTGTTGCAGTGGTTACCTACCCTTGATAAAAAGTAATGTTACCTACCCTTGTTAGGAAGTAATGTTAGGTTAGCTGGCAAGTTAATCAAATGACTCAAATTGATGACACTTGTAAACTTTTATTAACATTTTAGCCGTTTTACGCCATTACTAATATTGTTTTCACATACTCCCACGTGCAACATGTTCAGCAGGCACGTAGGTATAGATTTTTCATGGGGGTGGTTCAATGACCGAGTAACTTATCCCCCCCCCCCCCATTTTTTAAAACTTATAAATTTTTTTTTAAGTAAACAGGAATACGTTGGCATATCAGTGGCGTACGCAGGAAATTTATAAGGGGGGGGTTGAGTGTCAGATTACTTTACACGTGTATATATATATATATATATAGGATATATATATATATATAGGATATATATATATATATATATATATATATATATATATATATATATATATATATATATATAGGACTAGTGGAACAAAATTAATCATTTAGAATTAATTTTGTACTTTTTACCACTCTTTAAAGTTCGTGCCGATTCACAAAAAAAACCACACCAAAATTTTAGAGCCAATTTCAAAAAGTGATAATGTGCATAAAATTAATACTTAAATATTTTAAAAAAATCCACTTTTGTTCCTTAAATTAATAACGATTTTTTTAAAAAACGTTTTAGTGATTTTTTTTAAAGCCGGTTTTTATTTTGAAAAAAAGATTATTTTATACTATATTTTATTCATATTAACTACTAGCAATATGGTCCGGCGTTGCTCATGGTCAATTTGCGAAGTAAGAGCTGTACGATTATGATCCCCAATTGACATTAATTTTATTATTTGGACACTAATTTCACCATTTGGCTGGTATTTTTCAATAGAGTACCATATTTTAGCTCATTTGGCAACATTTTTATTCATTTGGCGACATTTTCATTCATTTATAATATTTAAATTTTTTGGCGACATTACATTTTTTTTCCGACATTTTAATATTTTTGTCGAAATTATTTATTTATTTGGCGACATTTTCATTCATTTGGCGCTTTTTTAAATTCATTTGGCAACATTTGTCGAAATTTACTTATCACCCAATCAAAATGCAAATTTCCAATAGGAATAACGTATTGTACTGCTTGATTCGGTTACTAAGAATTTAAGACAGTAACTACTACCAGATGTTGCGGTAGATACCAGGAACGTAATAGAAAAAAGGCCAAAGTGATCGAAAAGTGAATTGATTGGAATGGCAAAATAATCAGAAATCAGATTACTGAAATAACATATTTAATTTATTATATATATACACAATATAATCACAATTAATAATTAAAGGACTCTAGGGGGAATAATGATGTAAAAAAAGTTGAAAGGGATGCTCAGTAGAAACGAAAAGGACTCAACTGAATAAAAACCAAAATCTAAATAAAGTATTAAGTAAAATAAAATAATGATTTTAAAAGGTATATAAAAAAACACGTTAAGCCAACATGTGTAAGACTTAACTGCTTGAGAGGAATTTTAGTATGTCCGGGAAACGGATGGCCGGACGCTTGATGATGCGCTGGGGAGTGTCAGGCAGAATGCAGAGGCCCAGCGCATGAGAGGAACTTATTGGTGTCCGGGAGAATGATGGCCGGATGCTTGATGATGCACTGGGGGAGTATTAGACGGAGTGCAGAGGCCCAGTGCCTAAGAGGAACATTGAAGTGTCCGGGAAAAGGATGGCCGGAAGCTGGATGAGGCACTGGGGAGTAAGTGAGGCCCAGTGCGCAGAGAGGAACTAATTATTGTTCGAATTACTTGAGCGGCTTGGCAGCGAGTCTGGTCCTAGGAAATCGCCGGACTCTCACGAAATAGGCAGGAGCGCCCATTGAGAAAACTGACATCATCCGCTCACCCCTCGATCGTCGTCTCAGGTCCTCTCTCGAGCTCCGTCAACCTTCGAATCTCGTTCACCTCTGTCTCTCCAAAATGGCATCCAGAGCACCACTCTGGGGGGGGGGGGGGGGGGGGGGGAGCATCAGCGCCGAGAAGACAAACACCGCCGGCAAAGAACAGTAGCCGCCTCTGAAAATAACGAGCTTCCCCGCATCTCCATCTCCCCTGCCAACCCCCAAAACAGGTGGCGAGACCCCTCGACAACGGAAAAGTTAAGAAGAAAACAAGTTGAACCCTCATCGAATAATTCTGAGCACCCCTTTTTACAAAAAAGATAATAAGTATATAAAGTTCTGAATATCATCAGAACAGTATGGTAAAACAGAAAAAGTTCTAAAACTTTTGAACGGTTCGAAATATCCACATGAAACAAAGTGCAGATTTTAAATTGAGAAAATATTGTTAAAAAGGCGCAAGTTTAATAAAAATCCGTTCAGTCGTTTTTTAGTTAAATCCGGACAAACAGACAGACAAAAAAATATTTAATGTGATTTTCTGAATCAGTGTATCCTAATTCGTGAAGAAAACTCAAAATGAGGTGTTTTGTTCGATTCCACAGACAGACACTCCATTCTTATATATAAGTATTGATTGATTATTATGCTTGAATTTACTTGAAATTCAGGCAAAATTAATTTTTATACTTACGAATCTGCCACGTTTTTCCCATACGCTTAAAAAAAATTGCATATGTTTGTACAAAATATAAGTCATTTGTATTTTAGCAATTGAATTTTGAAGTAAAAGTAGTACAATTGTTATAATTCTTTTAAATTAGTATGCATGGAACTGACAATAGGATTGAAGTTTTTTTAAAAACACATATGGAATCATCTCACCTTTCCTGATTGATTCGTTGGGTTGTCGTTTTCTTCGCTTTTTTTTTTAAAGAAAAAAAGCTACTAAACTGGATTGTTATTACCTTAGCTTTCTTCTAGAAAATAATTTAACACAATCATCTGATACGTTTAATTTTGGCTATAAAAGGCAAAACAAAGCACCATAACTTTCCGAAATACTAAACAAATAAAGCCTCATCAAAAACTAAAGTCCAATTTTCAGGAGTACAATAAGTAGAAAATGTTCATAAAATCTTTTCATTTGACCTTTATATCACTTGACTATTTTAGTCATCCTTTACTTCTATACTATAAGACTTACAAGATGTCTATATATTCTAAATAATACCGTTGACAAATTTTTTTAAACAAAATATTCTAAACTAAAAAAAACCCGATATTTTACTTACCATTGAAAAAAAATATTTCATATTGTCTTATTAAATTTTCAATGTAGATATATTTCGGCACCAACATTTTCACCGCTCTGTGAAATCGAAACCGATTGCCTATGTTTATTTTATTTCATATTTTCTTTTTATTTTCAGTCAAACGATGAATATTTTGTAATGACACAAATGGGAAGTAAGGCGCCTAAATGTTTGTTAGCTGTCTGCTTATTGGGAAAAAATAATACGAGAAAATAAAATCGATAGTAAATGTAAGAGTAAGTAATAATAAGTAACAAAAAGAATTAGGGTTGGGGTACGAAATTTTTCTTTGGTTCGTCAATTCAGTACCAAAATTTATTATGTTTTTTTTCAAAGTGCAAATTTAAAATTAAAGACTGCAACATCCAAAAAAAGTGGGGTGGTGACCCGCCACCCCTCTAATCGCCTGCAGTAGTAGGAAAGTGTTGGGGTTACGTTTCATTTTTAAAAGTACAATATTGAAAAAGTGAGGGGGCAACATCCAACACCCCTCTCACAAAACAGTCAATGATTTCAAAAAGGTTCTTCTTTACAGAATGGATGCATAACTCTTCCTATTTACGAAAAGAGATCTCTTTGCACAATAAAATGTTACGTCTTAGTGAAAATTACGGTGCTTGTCGGCGGACATCGGGTCGGACTACCCAGTCATAAAATGCATAAATTGTTAGCATAAACCTCCCGCTTGTCTGTACCCCGCGCCGAAATTGTGTAATTTTTCTTGCAAACAAATGTAAAGTTTTAAATGCAAAAAAACAAACAAAAAAAACATGTATTTTTTTAAACTTTTAGTTTTGGAATTTTTTATTAATCGGGAAAAAAAAGCATTATTTTTGTACTATTTTTTTTAAAACTTCATACCGATGGGGGGGGGTTACAGCCCCCCTCAACCATCCCCTGCGTCCACCACTGGTCTGGGTTTGCCGACTCGTTAAACGCCGTTCTGGCCTTGCCTATAAGCTTATAGAAAGCCGTCTCAGGCTCGAACACCCCCGCAACCACATTCAAATTGGTTATTTTGAAAGTTTTCAGTGACAAAATTCCAAAAAAAAAACATTATTATTTTCTGCAAACAAAGGTAGGTTCTTAAATGTAAAAAAATACATTTGTATTTTTTTTTTTTTTTTTTTTTCAAAATAAAAAAAGCATTATATTTTGAATTTTTTTTAAAACTACAGACCGATGGGGGGGGGGGGGTTGTGACCCCCCTCAACCCCCCCCTGCGTACGCCACTGTGGCATATAAGTATCGAAACAGCTACATTTGTCATTTAGTTTTCATGAAATCGTTACCAATATCAGTCATTAACTATTTTTAAACTTAGTAAATATCACTCCCTAATTATGAGATAAATTTAGAGAAAAAAAATTATATTTTGAGATTCCTTGTTTAAATTAATATATGGATCCCGTTTTTAAATCTTTCCCCTTCGTCACCGAAATTCAAATGCTATATAATGAAATACGATGACATCATGCTACGCTTAGTTTGAGATAAAAATAACCTCAAAACAAGTTCTTGAAAATTATTTTCTAGGATAAGACCCCCGGAAAATACCAGGTTTTCACTCATGCAACTCAACAAGTATAATACTAGAAATAGAAAATTTTCTAGATTTTGAAAGTATTTTTATAATTTTTACAGTAATTCGATTTTTAATTTTTTTTTCTTCTCGACTTTCACTGGGAGGGGTTTGAACCCCATGAACCACCCCCTTTCCTACGTGCCTGATGCTCAGAACCACTGCTTTATTGCAACATGAATTTAAATAACCCTGTTCACCACCCAACTTGTAAGTAAATAAACTTGTGAACACTTAAAGGTTTAAATACCATTGCTCAAGACAGTTATAAATGAATTCCTTTCATTTTCACAGGTGAACAGGCTCCACCATGAAGATTAATATCATATTAACGTGTACTTTTCTGGCCACACTGTTGATATGTGGCTCGCTGGCTGCCCGTTCCGCTGAAGAAGATATAAATGGCACGATGGTAGCTAACAGCACGTCCACCAGTACTTCCGAATCGAACCTGACCATCCCCATCATTGTGCTGGTGGAACAAGACAACAACCTGAAACTGGAGAAAGATTCCAATACTGACTATGCTACTCGCGACTTGAAGTGGCTGGTGGTCAGGAAGATAACGAATATAAGCAAAGTCGAGGAGATATCCACAGATGATGAAACCGGTAAAACTAAGCGCGTTTTGATGGAAGACCGAGCAGAAGAGTTTAGGGTTTTCAAAGATGATCGTTATCGGCAAGTATTAGATGAAAGGGATGTCAAAAGTATTCCTTTTCCGCTACGTTTTCTGTGACATAATAAGCAGAATGCAATATTTTTTTCTTTTCTTAAGTGCAATTAGGGGATTTATGGTAGTCACCCTTAACCACAAGTTACAATTAGTATCACCTGATTTTTTTTTCATTTATTGCAAATAAAAGAGAAAACTTTGATTGTGTCTAGATATTTATAATTCAAACACATTTTTTTTATCATTCAGAAAAACGATTGTTTTAACAGAGTGCAGTTGCAAAGCTTTTTATTGTCTATTTTTTTCATATAAAAAGCGGGATGGGAAGTGCTAAAGACCAGTTTGGAGCAGCAAAATTTAAGTTTTGGAGCAGAAAAACGACAAATTGTAGCAGCAAAACTGAATATTTGTAGCAGGAACGCAATAAATTGTAGTGTTTTGGAGCAGCAAAATTTAAGTTTTGGAGCAGAAAACTGTAGATTTGTAGCAAGAATGCAATACAACGTAGCAGTGAATTTTAGCATATTAAACAATAAAACGTAGCAGTGAATTTTAGCATATTAAACAATTGTAGCAATTAAAATTTGTAAAATGCGATTTTAAATCAGATATGGTACACTACCCAAGGTGTAAAAACCCTGAAGGTCTCTATTGCTTATTTATGCCATTTTTTTATGCAATAAATCAAAACCGGTAGAGGCTATAAATGAGACATTTTAAAGACAGTTCAAAATATTCAACAATTAAGAATTATTGAATTTTCAATTTTTTTTTTACAATATATACTTAATTTTCATATGTTGATTTTTTCCCCCACTGAATTGTGGTTTATTAAAACCAAAACAGTGTTGCAATATTGCACATGAAATCTATGAAAAAGGTTGTTACTGTCTAAGGGAAATAAAATTACTTAATTTTTTCGCACAAACTTTAGAATGAAAGAGTAATAATTTGATGGAAAACCTACGTTTCTACTTATTTTAAGCATGTTAAGCGTAGGGGTGTGGTTTAAACACAAAAATATTTATTAAATAGTATATAAACATTTAAATCAAATATTAATGCCAAAACAAATTGCAAATCCCACAAAAAAAAGCTTTTTTCAAATTCTCCATTGTTATTACATAAAATATAACAAACCTCAATTTCATAAATAAATAATATTTTCAACTAGGAAATAAAAACCCTGAAACTGTATTTTGCTATTTACATCTTTTTTATACTGTTAAGCTTTATGAGACCATTTAAAGTCAATTAAAAATATTTAACCAAAAGAGTTTTTAATTAAGAATTAACCAATTTATACAATATATACTTAAATTTCAATTTTAAATTTTTTAGTAAAATGCAGTTTATACAATAAACCAAAACACTAACAAACTACAATATCGCATACCTTGTGCATGAAAAAGACAATTTAGAATGTCACCACTGTCTAAGGGATATAAAATTCCTTAACTTTTCCATACAAACTAGATTTATTAAATAGTAATAAATTTATAGAAAACATACCTTGCTATATTTTAAGCATGTTAATCTAATTCATTAAAAATTTACACTCAAGTTATTATCTTAAAAATTAGTTTAATAAGAAATTTGAAACTTTCAAAAAGCTAAATAAAAGCCGTTTTTTTTTTTAAGTTTGAGGGTTGTTAGAAAGAAAAGTTTTCAATAAAAATAATTAATTTAATAAAATATATGAACATTTAAACAAAAAAGGATTAAATTGGAATTTTAATTCCATCCAAAACAGAAACAAGATTTTTTTTTTTAAATCTATTTTTATTACTGAAAATTACAAGTCCTATATTTCAATTTCGTGAATTAAATTATATTTTCGGAAAATATAACGTAATTTTGTTAAGTAGTGCAAAACAAATCATGATAAAACAGGAAGCAGTGAAATATAATGAACTTGTATATCGGATGCAAAAGGATTGAAAGTCTTCCAACGGAGATCGCGTTTAGCGAATTTTTACAAGTTCAAGGTATCCATGAATGAAAACAAAAGAGTGCCAAATAAAAGTTGCATTCGGCAGATGCGACGTAATTATAGTTATAATCATTCATCTGAACTTCAGAGTGATATCATCCCCGTTTGACGAAGATCGCAAATATTTCTACATATTCAAGATGCTAAATTTTTGTGAAATTATATATATTTTTAGATTGAGCATCAATTCTTCATAAAACAACAAACGAACTGAAATTTTCCAATGATCAAGTGTCTTTTAATCAAATACCCTTGACTAAAAATTCGGACAAATCTCAAAAAAGTTATTACCTTAAATTTTACAATTATTCCTACATGTTAAAAGATGCTCTATTCTTTTAAAATTCTCAGTTTTTCAAGATTGAGCATCGACTGTGCACAAAAAAAAAAAAAAAACGATCCCATATTCCAATGATGAGATGTGTTACGACAATTGAATGCCCTTATCTAAAAAGTTGAACATCAGGAATAAAGTCCTTTTTAATGACGCGAAATTATCCCATTTAAGCATTTCTCTGCTTGACGTATAGCATGCTTATACTCCATTCGTACCTTACATTTCTACAAATACTATTTAACTTGAGAAAATGTGCTTAAATTTTCTCCCATTTCCTCTTTCTAAGGTTGCCTTAACTTCGTTTATGGGCAGACAAACGGCACCAAGACTTGGCGCACGTGTTTAACAAGGATTTAAAACAAAATTGGCGCAGAATCGCACATAAATGTGGTTTTGTAGCAAGTTGGCGCAGGATACCACTTTTGGCGCTCTCTGGCGCAAAATTCCCATCCCTGGACCATGTTAAAAAAAATTTCATGCATAAAACCAAAAATAAAATAATTTAACACAACTATATTAATAAACAAAAATTTAATTTTATAAATACGAATAAGTAGAATATAAATGCAAGGAAATTTTTCTTTAAAAAAAAAATTAATATTAAAATATACAAATTTTAAATCCTGATTGCATCATTTCTTATACTAAAAAACACACAATTAAAAGCATCTTTGTATAGTTTCGAATCAAACATTTTGCTACTTCCAACCAGGGAAATGGGTAGGATCATGACTATAATATGGAAAAATTGGTTACTAGTAATAATTATATCCTAGATTGCATATTCATAGTCATCAAAAATAAGTATAGACAAACTAAAAATAAATAAAACCAAAATATCCTACCTAATTTAATGTTTTACAAAAAGATATACAAAATATAGGTTTTACAAAGCAAATAAATTTCTGTTTAGAAAAGCATGGAGTATTTACACCAATTTCAATATTTACACAAATAAGAAACAGAACTGTTTATCAAAAAGTATCTATAGCAATTTTTACATAAACAAATTTAAAAATAGCTAATAAGTACAAAAATATAAAGGTTCCTATTTGCATATCAATAGATATTTTTTTTATAAGAAAACTTTTTACAATAAATTTCAAAGCAATTATTTTAATTTTTAAACGAGTTAAGAAATTATATATTATGTTTAACTTTTAACCAATTCCACTATATACAATGAATAGAGCATTAAGACTTGATTATTGTTATTAAAACTAAAGAGAAAAAGCAACATGTACACAAATACCAACTTATTAATATGGTATAATGAAATAAGTATCAAGTTTTAGAAGAGATAACATTTCTTATATAATGCTACTAAAAATAAATTCAGCGTTTCTAACAGGACCACTATGGATCTATACCAGTCCAAAGAAATATACAATCAATCTAAAGTTAGTCTAAATATTTCAAGTTAAAAAAGCAAGACAAGGATTCTTTACCCTAAAGATACCATATTCTAAAATATTTCATTATTAAAATCAGTTCAAATACTACAATGGTTTTGCAGCAAATGTCTTCATTTATATTAAAAATGGCAAACCCAACTTCCCTCTAGCTGGAGTTAAGTTCGTGCTGGTTTTAGAAGTATTTCTCATGGATTTTCTCAAAGACTTTGCTGCACTTTTCCTCTTGCTGCGGTTGATTTCTGTTTGGGATATTCTGGTGCCTCCACGTTTCTTGGCTGCCAGCACCGAGCTTCTAAAATTATATCTTGCTGTTTTGTTTAACTCTTGGGCAAAATCTGTATAGGTCGTGCCATTAGGTGATGAGGCCTTGGTGCTCGAAGCCACCTGCTTATTTCTTTCTTTCAAAATATTTTTTTCTTGAATCGGCTTGGCAGACGGTCTGCTGGGAAATAACTTGGTATTCTTCAACATTTTCCCCACTGTACTGGGCACAACTCTGGATGAGCTGGGAGCAGGAGTACGGAAAGCCGACATTCCCATCGCGGACTTGAACAGCTTGCTTGGCGCTGACTTAGGGGTGGTCTTCAGCGGTCTTTTAGCCGGAGTTCCGAGAGTAGCTTCATTGCCCAGCTGCAACAGGTGTTTGTTGTGTCTCTCCACCTTCTCATTTTCCTTTTGGTTGATTCTTTCCGTCCACTGGTTGGTGACAAAGGTCTTGAAATCTTCACCGTTATACAAGAAGGTAGATCCCTCTTGGGCCTCCATTTCCTCGATGTCGAAGAATATGTTGTTCTCTAGTGCAGGCAAGTCTTTCTGTAGCTTCTTTCGTTCCCGCTCTTCCTGCAGCAGATTTCCCTTCCTGTTTTTGAACCTGTTCGGGTCGGCAGCTTTGTTCTCGAAGACAATCATCAGATCCCACAGGTGGCGCCTCTTCTCAATCTTCTTGAGGATGTGCTCCACTCTTGCATAGTACCTCTTCCACTTTTCCACTTCTGCCTCGTGTGCCTCAAGCACCTCATCGGACAACTCGGTGGTCGAGAAGTAATGGAAGAGGTCCCTCTCTGGTTGAGATGCGTAACATTTATCCCAGAGATGCAACAATTCAATGCGGAGATTTGATATAAATGATCCGATGTTCGCCATTTTGATAGCTTCGCATCTTTCCAGCTCTTGTTCTATTGCCTGGACGGTCGAGAGTCGGCAGTCGGTGTGTTTTGATAAAAACTCGACCCTTCTGCTCTCGTCCACTTTCAGCCTCTGCCAGAGGACAGTCAATCTGTCCACCAAACCCTTTTTCTTAATTTCCAATTCTTGCTTTCTCTTTTGAGCCTTGCTGATCACTTCCTCCAGAGCCTTAAAGGTTTCATTTGTGAGGGAAAGAGTGTCTTTTCCAGACAGAATGTCCCGCTCAAGTGAGCTTTCTGGTGTCAATTCCGTTGTTTCCAGTATGGTGGTGAGTTCTTTCTTGGCCAAGAAAAATTTCTTCTGGCGTCTGTCCTTTTCTTCTTTCAGCATTTTGATATGTTGTTCCAGCTCAGAAATATCGCTTTCGGACGGAACTCCAGTATTGGAGGGGAGTTGATGTTCCTGTAAATCCAAAGTGTGACAATACTTTAACTCGACATTCTTCAAATCTTGATAGGCCTTTATGCGACTGTGCTTAAGCTTAGTTAGAGTATCTAACTCTTGTCTAAGCAACTCTTCTATTTTTATTAGGGAGCCATTGGGTTCATTAGGTGTCGTTTCTAGAAGACTGCACAAATCCTTTATTTTTTTAGTGTAGTTTTTAATCCGCTCTTTAATATCTTCACAGAATGTATTTTCTTCTTCGTATATATCTTTTAGTAGATTATGGACATGATTCCATACAACCTTAGCCCTATCTGTTTTTTGGCTTAAATCTATACCAAATACGTTCCATACGATATACATTTTTTGCATGTGATCTTTCAAAATGTTAATCCCCTCAGCCTCAATGTCTTCTAAGGTGGCCTCGCCTTGTAATTTTCTGTTGCTATTCATGTCTCACATAAAGATGCACCTTCTATAAAGTTGTCTTCAATATAACCTATAAAATTAAACAGTGCATTATAATTCCTATAAAATAATTCAACTATTAATGCAAAAAAATCAAACAAACTTTAGTTAATTTGACCCCAAAACCAGAAACGTAGCAACATGTGTCGTACGTCGCAGATTTTTTCAAAGGTCTGCACACAAATTTTTACAGAAGTCTATCATACGAATTTTTACCTGCACTAGTTTAGAACATTTTCTGAAGATTCTTTTTAGGTTAGGTAATTACTTTTCTCTCATTTAAAAAAGTCGGGGGTAGGGGAGAAATCCCGATAATAGAAAATCGTGATGCGAGATAAGTTACACATGAAAAATCTCTGCAGATGTTTCTTTGTTGTTGATTCTCTTTTGCCGCAACTCCATGGTACATTTCAGTACCTGTTTTTTGAGAAGATACATTACTAGAAAATAATTAACAGAATCTTTTTTGTGAAAGGAATTTGCGCTAAACGAAAATTGCATTTTATACACGTTCCACTGCAAATTTACATCTTTGGTGATAATTGTGTTCTCTTTTGGTATTAGAGCTAATTTTTTTGCTGCTAGAAATATTAGATTTTTTTATGTCATGATTCTTTTACATGTAAAATGACAGTTTGAACATTAATTTACATTTAGTTAGTTTGACGGTTTGCAATAGATTTCATCACTATGCTATTTTTCAATGAAAAGTAAAGCATGATTTATCAGATTTGCATGCTATGAAACTTATATAAATGTCTAAAACCATAATAAATAATAACTTAAATTTATTTTAGAAGTTAATTTTTGTAATTCTGAGTCTTGCATACTAGCAGATAAAAAAAAGAAATGCTTTCTTTTTACACCTTTCCCTTTTTTATTTCTAGTATGAACCCTGCAATTTAATTAAGTTACCATATTTAATTAAATTCATACATAGTTATAATTTCAATTATAGTTATAATTGTACATTTATCATTATAATTTCAATTTTAATTTACTAAGGAAATTCGGAAAATAATCTTTAATTTGTACTCTTTTCCATAGAAAATATTGTTAATATAGTTTTTGTTTTAAATGCTAAACTATTTAATAAATGGGTATGTGTTTGTTCTTAAAGTGTGTTAAATATTTAAATAATCGATACTTTATTATTTAAGTGATGAATACTTACAATCTAGCAATGATTAAACAGCGCATGAAAAAACAATGTGAATAATAAAGTAATACTATTGCTGAGATTATCTCTTTAATCCTTGCTGTTATACTTGCTCATGAAAGGTATACCACAATAGTTATATAATAAATTAAGTTGCAGACAAATCTTATTCACTAAAATCTTGTGGCAGACTATTAAGAATTTTTCAGTTACTGGACTCGAAACTATTTTAAGTTAAACCAACAAAAAACATGGGTGGTTGAGGAGAAAGTGTTTGATATTGTTCATAGGGAGGTTTTTGTTTTGTCTTTTCCCACAATTGCCGTAAAAAAACATTTATAACAATATAATCTTAATAAGAAATAAAGGTTTATATATTAAAAATTAGTTGTTTTTTTAAAAAACCTTATTAAATACTTCAATTTCTTTGATTTGTTTATACAAAGAGCAATAAATCTAAAATTAGTTCTATATATTTTGTTGTTTTTCTGATTGGTAAGGTGGGGTAAAATGGATATATTGGAATATAAATTGACACATTGTTAAACTTATGCTTTGATCTTGTTCTTTTTTTAAAAACTTACTTGGTTTAATGGATTACATTTCAGCAAAAAATTAAATGTCTGGAATGATTTTAAGTACAAAACTCGATTTGTTTGAGTTTACAAAAAAGTTGTGATAGTGTGATGTATGAAAACTATATATAAACTAGAAAAAATTTATTTATCAATATCTTGGGTTTTGTATAGAAAAGAAACCTTTTAATGCATTCTAAATAAAAAAAAACTATTTTATTTAGCCTTTTTCCAATGATTTGCAAAGTGGGATAAAACAGGTAATCAAATTATTATGCTAAAGAATAGGAAATTCGGGGGAAATGTAAAGAGCTTCGATAAAAGTGCAATATTCTACAAAAATATGCAAAGCTTATAAATGACAATAATTTTCTACAATTAAACCTGTTTTGTTAATATAATTATATACATACCTTTTTAAAAAAAACAAACACATTTTCACATTTTGTTAGAACAGAAATAAAAAGTTTTAAATTAAAAATTCTGTCTGCAGAACAAATGAAAGACGGATACTAAAATATTCCAGCAAAATAAACCAAAACTTTTGAAAATGAACTTTATTTTGAGGATAATAAATAAAGTAGATTTTTCAAAATGGCAGATTAACTTAAAAAAAAAGAGAAAAAAAAGACTGAGTTTTTAAGAGATGATGGCTGCTATTTATTAATATTTTATTCAATTTACTAACTTGACTACAAACATTTGTTTTAATAATCTTTTTTTTAATACAATTTTTCCACTGATCTTACTTTTCCTAGCTATTCTACCACACTGTACCCTATATTGTTGTGCCTAATGATTTTAAAATTGATGAACTTGATTCAAATTAACAAGAAATTTATTAATAATATAACATATCAATATTGTAATTTAAGTTTAAAACATTTTGGTTAATAGATGTATTTACCAATTATACACTATTTTATTTAGTATATAAATTGCATTCAGTATCTCAATTTTAATTATTGTTTCAATCAATTTTCGACTTAATGCTCCATGGCAATCATAGGTAGATATATAACTACTGTCATAGAGGAACATACGCACTTTAAATTTCATAATGAAGACATAACTAAGCTTAAGAGTGTTGTCGAAATGCCCCAATTGATTGCCTGTAAGCACCATGATTAACTGCCCGAAGGGGGTACCAGCTGCGATCCAGTAGTCGAAGGCCACAATTGCTCGGGTCCATAAATCAACGTCAGGAGTCCGCGACTCTCTGTGCGAGCGAGACGACGTCAGGATTCTTGCTCGCAAGTCTTTACAAAAATTCCATGTCATTTTATTTTAAAACATATTTTACTCGCATGGTTTTCATTTCAATAAATTCCAATATTTTTATATATATAGGTATTAAAATTTAATTTCTCCAAAGCATTGGGTTGCTTTACTGGTAGATGTCGGTAGGCGAAAAACGCCATCACCATCATTTGTCGATTTTCAAAAATGCTCCAATTCATCCCATATTCAACATGTTTTTAAACAGGAACGAAGAAATTCTTAATCAATTCTAATTTTCTTTTTAACAGACTGAACAGCGCGCCCACCAAAACTAAAAAAAAAAAAAAAACGACCAGAAACTTTAAATTAAAACCGCCAACGGGCGCCAAGTTGAGAGGTTATAGATTCGACCTTTATGTATTTTTTTTTTATGTATGCGCGCGGGATTTCGATTCTACTTCAGATATTTGGAGAAAAAAAAATTGTTGGATTGGGGATGTTTCGAACGGGAGCAATTTGAAAAAAATATCCGGTATTTAACTATCCGGATTTCTCAATTAACCGGAACGTTTAAAAAAAAATTTCGTCCAATTTCGAAAATTCTTTTTTTGTTGGATAGAGAAAAATCCACTTAGGCAAAATATTAATAGGTTATCCGGCTGTTATATATCCGGAAATGTCGATAAACCGGATTTTTTTAAAACAATTTATCCGATTTCAAAATATTTTCATTGTGTAACGGAAGTTGTACAACAATGACATTTCGTTTAACATGCATTTATTGGCTTTGTTAGGGATTGTTTTAAAATACATTGTTGAGCACAAGTTGCTACTAGAATTTATTGGAGAATAGGGGGCGAAGCCCCCTGCTAAATTAAAAAGTAAAATAATCTTTCTAAAAAAAAAGGAAAACCGACTTTAAGAAAAATGCGCTAAAAAGTAAAAAATAATTTTACGAATGAGTTGAAAAAATTGAATATCAATTTTATATGTAGTACAACTTTTGGAAGTTGGTGCCAATTTACAAAAATCATACCTAAATTTTGGCGCCGATTTCAAAAAGTTGTACTAAAATGAATAAAATTGATATTCAATAATTCAATTTTTTCAACTCATTCGTAAAATTATTTTTTACTTTTTAGCGCATTTTTCTTAAAGTCGGTTTTCCTTTTTTTTTAGAAAGATTATTTTATTAAAATCAATGATTTAAAACACCCAGCGAAGTAAATTACATAAATTTTCAAAGATCCTTCTGTTTAAACCCTATTAATTTATATTGAGTTTTGCAAGAATAAGCAAAGAAACACATTGCTTTGCATAGATGCAACAGATACAGAAACTTTAAAAAATGGATTGACAAAATAAATGAATCAATTCCAAACAAATAACAATTCAACAAAAACTTTTTTGGTTGGATTAAGTCATTTTTATTATTACATGCTTTTATTTAACTCACACTGTCTGGTGTGATGCGTCCTTAAATCTTGTAACTCAATTTAAACCCACTTCCAATTGTCATAAAAATTTGAAACTTGGCATACATACGTAATCCCGGTGACAATACAATTAGCCATAAAATTGTTAATTACTAATTAATTCTAATTAATAATTAATTTTCTTTAAAATCATATAATATCTAATATAATAAAAATCTTAAAATTTAAATTATGAGATAAAACTGTTTTATTGATAAGAGCAAATATTTAAAATGGTAATTTGAATGAAGTAATTTGAATCACTATTATACAGTAACAGTGTTCACTCTAGAAATAAAAAGGGGCAGGTCGCTGTTAGCAGCAAAAGGGCACTCCGTTTTTGGAAAGGCACTTCTTGTTTTTAAAAGGGCTCTTTCAAAAAAAAAAAATGGGGTGGGTGTGGCCACCCGTTGACACATCGAACCCGTGACTAACCAAAAAAATTCTGATTTATTGCATATTGGGCTATTGGTGAAGTCTCGGGGCTTATCTCGAAGGAAAGAAGAGTGGAAAATTGATGTCACTTTGTGGAAATACTACTTGTAATCCAAAATTTTACATTTTAAAATTAATGTTTTCGCAAAAAACCAAATCGGTAAGCAGCCCGAATTAGGGACCTTACAAAACTGATGAAAGGCTACTAAAATTCAAAATTTGGTAATAAAATGTTGTATCTTGTAATCTCTCTCCAAACTATCTTACAGGCAACCAATAGGATTTGTGCCATGCCCCGTGCTTGAAATTACCGCGGAATCATCACGATTTCACAACACGTTTATTAAAAAGAAGTTTGTTTTTCTACTGTCATAATTCACTTAATTCCTAAAAAAAAAATTTTAAAAAAAATCAATAACTTTTTTAAAGGCTGTTAGGAAAGCAAGGATGCTTGTGCTTGACTAAAAAGGACAATAGGGGCGGAATTGTTTTCGAAAGGGGCATGAGGGCGCTATTGAGATGAAAAAAGGGCAGGCAGGGCGGACCGCCCTTCAAAAAACGCCTAGAGTGAACACTGCAGTAAGATACAAATGAATAATTTTTATCAGTTAATACAAACTACTAATAAGACAAACACATCGTGGAGTTCCTGCCAAGTTCGCCGTAATAAGTTTCGGTACAGATGTAGTATAGGACATTGAGAACGCAAGTTTTTTTTTACGTGTTTTATAAGGCCGATAAATTTATAGTATGGCAACCCCACCTGGCATTGTAGGTATTTTCCGATTCTTGTGGCAACTTTCAATCTGGCAACCTTATGCTATGTTTAACTGCAATTTTTCGTCGCCAAAAATTGTTATAAACTCAAAACCTCCGAAGGAAATTCTTGATGCGATTCAGTAACCCTCTTAACTTTTCTCTCGCATGTTTTATGAAGGAAAGCATAATTATGGAAATGGGCCAGAAGTGGACGATAACCGTCATCTGCCATATTTTTGCCCAATTTGAAATAGCTTAAATTCCGAACCTTATATTTTTGGCATAACTGAACTTAAAAAATGTTGAAACTGATTAAAAATATAGAAATTTTAGTTTTGTTTTAACTAGGCAAAGTAATTTAAGGACGGATTAAACTTTCCTAGAAATTTTCAGTTAGTAGATTGAAATTAAATAAGGATATTGTAAATAAGCATTGCTTGATCCGAAGAAATCCTAAATTGTTTTTGATCACAGTTGTGACAAACCTGAATCCACAGGAAAGTAAATGTAAACAAAACTGGTTTATAAACAAAAGGATGTTGTCGGTTATTGCCTTAAATAATACATTCACTGATTACTTCTAACGAATATTAAAAAAAAAAGCTGTACAGTAAACAGTGTTCACTCTAGGCGTTTTTTGAAGGGCGGTCCGCCCTGCTCGCCCATATTTCATCTCTATAGCGCCCTCATGCCCTTTTTTCAAAACTGCCACCCTCTTTCGAAAAAATTCCGCCTCTTTTGCCCTTTTCCGTCAAGTACAAGTATCCTTGCTTCCTTAGCTGTCTTTAAAAAAAGGCATCGATTAAAAAAAATTGTGTAAATTGGAATTAAGTGAATTACGACAGTATCTTGTTTGTACATTTCAAGGAGTCTGTAGAGCAAACTACGTAACTCCAGTACAAAAGCAAACTCTTTTTTAACTACGCGACTTATGCAATCACGACGATTCCTATTAGTTGCCTGTGCCCGCATAAGAATTGCTAAGGTTCTTTTTCTGTGTTTTTTTTTTTAAAGAGAAAATAGTTTGGGGCGAAGTTGCAAGATTAGGCATTTTATTACCAAATTTTGCATTTAAGTAGTCTTTTGATCAGATTTGTAAGGGGTCTGATTAGGGATTCTTACAGATTTGGTTTTTAGGGAAAACCATTAATTATTAAATGTCAAAGTTTGGATTTTAAGTAATATCTTCATAAAGAGACATCAATTTTGAACGGGTCTTTCCTTCGAGGCCCTGAACCATCAAACACTAGCCCAATATGCAGCTCTACCAGTGGCGGCCCGTGGTCAAAAATGTTAGTGCAGCCGAAAACATGCAACTCCCCCCCCCCCCCCCCTTGCCTTTTTCACAACTATACACGAACGGACATTCTTTAAAATTTATTACTCAAACCAAAGTTTCCTTTCAACTTTTATGAAAGATAACATGTAAAAATAATAGAAAACACTTACTTATTTTTTGAAAATAAAATCAATCAAACTTGCGAATCGTTCAATTTTAATATTAATTTAAGTAAAGAAGCAACAAAACACGTGCAAACTTATCGAAAACTATTTCCGTTTGGAGAGATTCTTCGAAATTATCGTTTTCCTCCACCCCGCCTCGCCGATTCAGCAAGGAACCAATCATTTATTCGAAATCCCTAGTACAGCTAATTTGAAAAAATCCTTTTGCGCTACGTTTGTGTCATCACAGCCTCCATTTTAGCGTGCTGGGGAAGTCATACTACGTAAGGTTGCCATGGCAACGATGCAGCCGATTTCGAACTTCGCTTTTTAGCTGCAATTTTGATTGAATGGAGTTTTTGTTTTTTCTTCTCCTGAATTTGTGCAGTACGGAAACACGCTTGCTATTTATCAGAGATTTTTTTTTACTTAAGAGTTGAAATTTAATCTCCATTTCCAATTCTAATCTTCATTTAAGAAAATTAGTAAAATATACAATTTTAGTTTTAAAATATAATAAAATTAGGTGCAGCCCGGCTGTACTTGCTGTAATGGGCGAACCGCCACTGAGCTCTACCGCAATGTCAACCAACAAATCGGAATTTTTTTTTAAATTGGGCACCGGTCCAAAGTGTCAACTTGTGGCCACGTCTACGCCAAACTTTTTTTTGAAAGTGCCCTTTTAAAAACAAGTGCCTTTTTTAAAAACAGGGTGCCCTTTTAATGCCAACAGCGCCCTGCCCCTTTTTATTTCTAGAGCAGTGGTTTCCAAAGTGGGTTCCACGAAAAAATTTAGAGGTTCCGCGTGACAAATTTTATTTGATTAAAAAAAATAAGAATGGTGTTTAATATATTCACATTTTCCTCGGAAAGTTTACCATTCCATGGATTATGAAAATTTGATTGCATTGAGTTCGGATACACAATTAGAAGCCAAATTTAGAACAGTTTCATTAACAATATTCTGGTCAGATGTATTCGATGAATATCCAAATTTAGCAAAACAGGCTATTCGAATTCTATTGCCGTTTGCAACCACTTATTTGTGTGAATCTGGGTTTTCAAAATATGTTACGACAAAAACCAAATATCGTAAGACTTGATGCTGCCTGCACCAGATATGCGAGTTCAGTTATGAAACCTAACGCCCAATTTTAAGAGAATCATGGAATCAAAGAAACAGGTGCATTCTTCACATTAAAGATTTTCCGTTTATTTTAGTTTATGTTTTGTACTTTTATTAATTATTTCTATGGTGATTTTTTTTTTTTTTAGTTTTGCTTAATTCAATAAAATCTGAAATACCAAAATAATATTTGTTTCATATAATATCAAATATTATATTTTTGAAAAGTCGTTGATTAAAAAATATTCAGGGTTCCGCGGTCATTGCCAACATATTTTTTGGGTTCCACAACCAAAATAGTTTGGGAACCACTGTTCTAGAGTAAACACTGCAGTAAATTTAGGTGCTAAAAATAAAAACGTTAGAATTCACAGCAGTACAAAAAATAAACATAAGTTTTTAACAAGAAATATGAAGTATTGACATAATTTAGCATACCTAGCCCGAAATTCTTGTAGAAGACTTCGCAAAAGCGCAGGACACCATTAAATTGTAGAAGAAAATAATTTATATTTTAGAATAACAATTGACTTTCAAATTCAAAATTCCTACGACAAGACGACGAATTATCTTCTTCTGAACCACAGAGTTTCTGAACCGCGGTTATAAATTTTTAAAATACTTTAACTATTGCCATCCTTAAAATCAAAATACATGTATAAGAGCTACTGAGCTCAAATATAATAACTGGAGTGAATACTTCCATTGAGGAGAAATAGACTTTATCACAGCGCGATCATGAATACAATTAGAAAGTAGTCTAAAACATCCAACAAATTATACTGGCGTGTATACGTGCCTGGTGCACGATAAATATAATTGGGATCCAAGGTCCTGAAGCCTATTGTGGTTGCGTCGGGTGCTACCTCAGGTGTTGACGTCATCCGACTATAGTTCAAAAATACGAGGCGTCTTTACTTCGATTTAGCTTCCGAACCGTCACGATTAGCCCAGATTTTAGCTCTAGTGCGACGTTTTTTAACAAAACGAAAATTTTTATAACTGAAATAATGTTGGTTTGTTTAGTAAATGATCGTTTGTGCTTAAGATTATTCTCTTCAAAAGATTAGTGTAAAGAAATATTCGCAACTGTAAAAAAGTATATATTAAAAAAATTACAATCACATTAAAAAGAATATGTTTCTAAAACAAATTTTTCATGTTTCAAGTAATAAAATAGAAAATAGTTGGCTTTCTAAAAGTTAAAAACTAAATAAACATTCATTACATTTTATGATTCACTTTAACCCCCCCCCCCCCCCATAGCCAGATCAAAATTATTTTTTTTAAAAATAACAAGTGCCAAAAAAAAAAAAATTCTTTTTCTCCGATTTTTATAGAGAAAACACACGTTGCATTTCCTGGTCTAATCCGCATGTATCTACTGACTTTCTGTGGGGAGACGGGACAATGGGGTAGTTGGTCTGTATGATTGTCTTGGGTGCAGGCACGTCGCACCGGGGGGGTTTGGGGGGGGGGGGCGGGGAGTCCAACCCCCCCAATAATTTGGAAACCCTAAAAGTTGGGAATTTCAAGGTTTAAAAATACCCTCAAGGTTGGGAAAATTTATATCTGAAGAAAATTAATATTTTTAACTAATGAAAGCAAAAACACCAAGGTTATTAAGGGAAAATTAGAAATTGTCCAACTTGTAAAATTAAACTTAAATTCGTGTGTTTGGTTTCAGAGTTCACTGCACACTTTCGACCGATATGACGCTAAGGCTCCAGATGGAGTTGATTAATGTAGTCTGTAGCCGACACAACGCCGGTGCCGGAACTGTTTTATAAATTTCATTGTATTTTTTTATTGCGTCAAGCGAAATTTTTTTTTAACGGTGGCATCGTTTCCTTAAAAAAAAGAATCCCACATTTTAAATATATAATAAATTGTTTAATATAAGGAGCAATGTTTTCAGATTTTTAGCAGGCGCCTAAAAAAATGCTCGCATCTGCTCATTCTGTTGTTCTTTTATTGTCAAAGTTATATGATATGTTTTAACGTTCAGATTATCATTTAAAGAATTTTAAAATATATGGCGTTGCTCTTTATGCGAACGTCACGCAATGTTCTTTTTATTAAAATAACTTCTCTTTTAATTGTGTTAGGTGTGATTGTCTAAATCAAAATCCTCTCCTTTTTATTCGAAAATCACTTTTGTTTCATATAATCCTATTGGTTTTGCCTTCCACAATGTAAAATTTCTTCCAGTTAATATTCGAATCGCCATGGCGCTTCGAATATATGGGACTGGCGCGCCAGTCGCATATAAATTTATCGTCTCGTGTCTAGGATTTTTTTTGTTATTCTGTTTCGTTTTGTGATTAACCAATCACAAAATTGTGTAATGTTGACGCTGTGCGTTTCCTTTGTGTTTTTTTATAAAAATATTTTTTTTTTAGTTTTTACTAGTTTCAAATAGAAACTTCCAGAACTTTCGATGGGTTCTTTTATTTTTCCTCTTCTCAAAAATCAGTTTTCTAAGAGGTTGTATGTCTCTCATTTGCCATTTGAATTTGAAAATCACTGCTAGCTAAGTTTTGAACTCACCTCCAGCTATGTTTATGAATTGCCATTTTCACGGTATGCTGTCATCAGAACATAAACTATTGGAAGATTCAAGACAAAAGGAAGGAGCATCGTTCAAAAAATTAGCTGATATGTTTAAAGTATGTACTCCTTTTCTTATTCAAATATTTTTTGTTTATTGAGATTATCGTTGAAAATACCCAAAACTAACTAATTTTTTATTTAATTACATTTACAAATTAGTTTTCTGTCCACTCGGACGTGTTACTTTTCACACGGAAACGCAGTTTTCCGCTTTTTTTTTAAAATTTGGGTTTTGATCATTCCCAAGATTGATGCACATTCATTTGAAAATTTTTATGGGGGGGATTATTAAAAAGTTATATTCAACTATTATAAATACGAAGGGCACATAATGGAAAAGTTGGCTCTATTTAAGAAGGGTGGGGTCAACAAATTCTCGTTTAAATCTGTGTTCATAACCTTTTCTGGATTTTTTTCCTGCGGCGCTGCATCTCGTGCTGATGTTTAGGCAAGAATTTTTCCCGCTTTACAGATTCTACAAATCAATGTTTTTTTTTTTATAATAATATATATTTTATACAGTTATTTGATTTTTTTAAGAGCAACGCCATTTTTCGTTACAATTTTGCCGCAATGCACCGTTTTGCTGCGTCACGCAACCAATGAAACCTCCTCCCCCATGTCACACCACAGTCATGCATGATAAAATTAACCAGAAAATAATGATTATTATTCTGTTATTTTTAATTATATAATAAAGAATTATTTACAAATTTAAAATTACTACTTAAAAATTATTATATTAATTAAAATTACTAATTTAAAACTTTTTCAATCCGGACCCACCATCAATATCTAGCTACAGACTTAAATACCTGTAAAATGTCAGCCAGGTTTGTTAGTAATTTAAATTAGGAAATGACTGAAGATTAACCTGCGAAAATTAAGCTTTTAATTTATATCTTATTTATTATTTATATATATATATATTTAATTAATTAAAATTATTCATTAGAATTTTAATTTAAAACTACTGCTTAAATTAAAAAATATCATAAATTAAATTTACTAATTTAAAGTTATTACTTAAAAATAAGATTAATTAAAATTACTAATTCAAAATTATTAATTAAAATTGCTAATTCAAAATTATTAATTAAACTTTATTCAAATTATTAATTACATTTTATTCAAATTATTAATGAAATTTTATTTAAATTGTTAATTAAAATTAATTCAAATTATTAATTAAATTTAATTAAAATGATTAATTTAAATTATTAATTAAATTTAAATAAAATGATTAATTAAATTTAAATAAAATGATTAATTAAATTTAAATAAAATGATTAATTAAATTTAAATAAAATGATTAATTAAATTTAAATAAAATGATTAATTAAATTTAAATAAAATGATTAATTAAATTTAAATAAAATGATTAATTAAATTTAAATAAAATGATTAATTAAATTTAAATAAAATGATTAATTAAATTTAAATAAAATGATTAATTAAATTTAAATAAAATGATTAATTAAATTTAAATAAAATGAATTAAAGTTATTAGTTAAAAATTGTTCAAATTAATTATTAATAAAAAAAATTATTTGGTTTTGATCGGACCAAAAATAATTTATGTTGTTAATTAAAATAATTTAAATTGTTAATTAAAATTAATTCAAATTATTAATTAAATTTAATTAAAATGATTAATTTAAATTATTAATTAAATTTAAATAAAATGATTAATTAAATTTAAATAAAATGATTAATTAAATTTAAATAAAATGATTAATTAAATTTAAATAAAATGATTAATTAAATTTAAATAAAATGATTAATTAAATTTAAATAAAATGAATTAAAGTTATTAGTTAAAAATTGTTCAAATTAATTATTAATAAAAAAAAATATTTGGTTTTGATCGGACCAAAAATAATTTATGAACCCCCCCCCCAAAGAGGGGGGGGGGGCTAATTTTTTTTTTGGTGGGGGGGAGTGTGTAAATATATACAAATTTCGACTATTGCCGTTAAATGGTATGTGTAAATTCCGCCTAAAAAATCTTATTTTGATACCTTGGCGAGATAAATGCCTCCAATGTAAAGAAGCAACTTTGTTGTGTTTTATTCTGGCGCAATGTACTTTTGTATAAAAATAAATTTTGTCTCAACGCATTCTGATCATAAAAATGAGAATTTTTGAGCCCACCACGCTGCTCATAAACCACTGGTTCACCATTGGAGCAGTTATTTGAGGTATTCCCACCAAGCCAGAGCCGGATTTAGAGTTATAGTGGACCCCTAGGCTAAATATGTGGTGCGAGCCCTCAACTATTTGGTGGTATGGAATACCCCTTCGTAAATCGAAATGGGGAGGGGAGATCGGAAATGTTTTTAAATGCAAGAATTGAAAATTGAATACAAAAGTACAACTCCTTTTCATTTATATCTCTATAGTCATTAGTTAGCGTTGTCTGGTTCTTGCCCTAATCGACAGCGGATTTTTTCTTTATAGGAATAAGTGAAAAAGTGTAAATCAGCAAAAAGTCGAGCTGCCTAGTTCTTGCACCTACGTCTTCAATTTCGTACGTCACGCAAACGCTGAGTCTGCCTTCCCCTATGACGCGTCGTAGTCACGCAAGACAGGACACCTCCTCCCTCAAAGTTGCGCGACGAAATAAATTAACGTCTCCTAAGAGTCTAAAATGCGATTTAACAGCCATCCTCCCCCGTCCACGTCGCAGTAGACGTCCAGTGTCGTGTCTCCCGTCACTCCAGTTAGAACGAAATTGTAGAATTGTAATAAAAAAATCCCACAGGCACTCCTCTTTATATATATATAGATTTGCGCAGAGTGTTGGCCGATTTCTTCACCGTGTCGTAATTTGGCGGTTTTAGTAGGAAATCTTTTCTGCTAATTAGAGGGAGGATGGGGTGGTTTTTCAAAATCTCATATAGATATATTCCTTCCTCTTGTTTTGAAGGTCAATTGTGCAAAATGATATTAATTTTATCATCTTGAGAATAATTTCGACATTGGTGATATTTTACATATTTGAACCATATTTTAGTTCATTTGGCGAAATTTGTATCGGTTTTTGCAACATTTTTTATTAATTTGGCGACTTATTGGCGGGTATATTGACAATATTTCAGCCAATCAGAATACAACGTTTAGCCATCCTAATAGCTAACTATGTAAGATATCTTACATTGTTTCAATGTTGAAATATTCCATTGTTACAGTATTGCATTATTATAATCTAGGACAGCGATTCTCAACCTGTCAGTATTCGCGGCCCAGTTTTCAATCATAATTTTCATCGCCCCCCCCCCCCCCCCCCCCCGCCTACAATAAAATTTTTACAACAATAATGTATATTGAGTATTTTGGATTCTGTTTTCAAATTATTTTTAATTAACTGCCAAAACAAGAGTAAAAGTAAGCCAACGTTGGCGAGAAACCACATCTGGCATTTTGCCAAGCGGGCGGTGAACAGATGAAGCGAATGAACGCGGGGAAAATTTAAATATTATATTTGAAATGAAAGCCAAACAGGGAGATAACGTTAAAAGAATATGAAAGTAGAAAAATTCGTTAATGAAAGTTAACCTAGACGGGGTGAGCTAAATTTAGAAACTGGGAATACAATTTTTCTAATAATAAAAGAAAGAAAACAGAAGTATGACTAAACAAAAGAGAAAAAAATAAGTAATGTTTGTGGAAGGGAATCCACACGACCGATATCATCTCGAGCCAGTGGCGTACACAGGAAATTTATAAGGGAGGGGGGGGGGGGGGTTGATCGTCAGATTACTTTACACGTGTATAAATATATATATATATGTCGGAATGCCCTAGTGCGGATACACACCACTAGAGGGAGTTACTTTGTAATGTGTTCCAGCGCCACCTGGGTGTCGCTGGCAACACTGATCAGTTGTAAGAGAGAGCTAGAGAAGTGTTGATGAAGGAAGGTGGATTTCTGTCCACGGGAGCATGGAATAAAAGCGTTGTGGCGTAATAATATTGTACTGCCCCTTATTTCGTTCACCATCACCCATCTCTAACTCCACATGGGGGCTCGAGGCCGTGTGTGAATCACTGAGCAACAGAGGATTAGTGTTGCGGCAGAATCGGAATACGGAAGGAACCGGAGGCTAAGCCTAACGCACCACGAGACAACTGCAGTCGTCGTCGAATAAGGAAGCGAAATCCGATTCGCAACACAGCAGAATCCGAAAACATCGTCGTCAGTGAAGAGCGGATCAGCGACGTGCGAAAGCAATAGTGGAGTGTACAAAAGTGACTAACATTTTGCTCTCAAGATGTCGTACCTGGCAAAGACGCGTAAGGTAGATTTGATGGTGCTTTTAGACGAACTGGATCTGACTCCACCGGAAAACCCAAAGGTTATACAAATGTGCAAAATCATAACTGGGCACACAGGGTATGATGAAGAAACTACAAAAAACCTGTTATACGCCATAGTAGCGGAAAGAGAAGAAAAAGAAACTAATGTAGAAAAGGAAAAAATACAAGAGTTCGAAATAGCGAAATTAAGAATAGATGCAGAAAACCGCCGAACAAACTCGTCGACAACAGAACAAACGAGTGTCTCCAATCGTAACGTGATAAAGCCCTTTGAAGGAGGCGACATTAGCATGTACCTGGCTTTGTTCGAGAGACAGATAGTTCGACTGGGAGTGGACAAAAATACATGGGTAAACCACCTGATTGGTCTACTACCACTCGAGATCGCAAATGTCATTACGAGAGAACCGGAAAATGTGACGAGCGACTACGAACAGATCAAAACCATCTTACTTAGGCAGTTTCGTCTGACAGCGGAACAGTTTCGACTAAATTTTAGTTTTGCCAGAAAAGAACCAAGTCAAACATGGAGAGATTTTTCGTACGTTCTAAAGAACTACCTAACCGAGTGGCTAAACGGAATGGAAATAACCACATTCGAAGCGCTCAAAGAACTCATGTTAGTCGACCAAATCAAAAGAAAATTACCGAGAGAGATGCAGGAGCATTTCATAGATGAACTACAAAAAATCAAGGACGTAGCAACTCTAACGGACAAATTAGATGATTTTCAAGCTGCACGAATATTTGGAAAAAGCACTAAGCCATACGAAAACAGAACGCACGAAAGCCGTATGAAACAGAACGAAAGTCTTCGAAGCCGAGACGGCGCCGGCGCGCAGATAGGAACGTACGCGAAGTACCGTACACCGAAGCCGACCCAGCAAAATCGACAGGTGAATAGAAAACTAGGAATAATATGCTTTGCTTGCGGAAAAATCGGGCATAAATCGTTCGAGTGCAGGGAAAATAAAGATGACAGTGAAGTCAATAGTACGAACGCACTTAGATGTGGATTGATACGAGTGATATCATCGCAAAACTTGCAAACACAGACGGCGCGTCAGCCTGAAAAAGACTGTGCACCAAAGAAAATAAGCGAAGTAGGTTTGAGAATCGCTTCGAAAAAAGAAAACTCAAAGATGTTCTCTCAAAATCAATTTGAACATTTCCGAAAAACAAAACGGAATCGGAAGAGTCAATCAAAATACAAATTCCCGAAGAGCAAAAGCTACAACCACAATTGGCGAATTAGCTCGCAAGTTGATCATCAATTTCCAACTAAATACAAACCAACTGATGCAAACGAACGAAGTTGGCGACGGAATACAACATGCCAAGTCTGCAATTGGCGAGCAAGCCCAAATCATAGGAACGGCTTTAAGAGCAGCAAACCTACCATCCAACAATTTGGAAGCGAGTGGAGTTGGCGACAGAAGTCACGTCTTGGCGATCACCGATCCATAGTTGAGAGCTGCGGTCCAATCACGGATCAGGATCAACGAACACAACCACCTTGGCGAAGATATGGCCCAAATACAGAAGCCAACTTGAGAATGCCAATGCGCCAAACAAGGAGTGAGCGGCCTTGGAGTTAACTATCTTTTTTTTTGTGAAGCAACCCTTGAAAGTGAATCTTTATTTTTTTTTTGTGCTACGAAAAAGTTGTATGCAAAATTGCGAAATGTGGAATATTTGTTTATTTTTTTATTTGAGGTTGCAAAAGTTTTTTTTATTTTTATTTTGGGAATTCGAATAGCCGTTTGAATTTTTTTTTTATCAGTGGAAAGAATTTTTTTCTGAGAGAAGGTTTTATTTTTTTATTTACAACAGCTGTGCAGTGATAAAGTGTTATGATGTTGTTGAGTGTTGCATAATACCAGTAAAGAATGAAAGTTGTATATATTTGAAAAGTTTTGTGATTTAATTTTACTATTGATGTTTATTTTTTTAAATTTAATTGTGATGCTTACATTTTTGAAAGGATTTGAAAAGAATCTATTGGTGAAAAGTGAAGAACTTTTTAGTGTTAATTATTTTTTAGGTTTGAACATTTGAATTTCTTGAGTATTGAAAGACTTTAGAACATTTTAAACTTTGAAATTTTTGAATACTTAATTTTTTTTAGAACATCTGGAACTCTAATGATAAAAAGTGATTTGAGAATTTAAGTTTTTAATAATAAATTTGATAATGTTTTGAAATTTTAAATTAGAAGTAAGATAATAATTGATTTTTAGATGTTATAAAAAAAATAATTTTAAGTTCTAATAGAATAATGATTAACACATCAATATTGTGTATGTATGTGTAATGTCATGTATCGTAATATAATGTATTGTATTGTAGTGTATCATTGTAATTACGAGGGCGTAATATGTCAGGATTGCCCGAGTGTCGGAATGCCCTAGTGCGGATACACACCACTAGAGGGAGTTACTTTGTAATGTGTTCCAGCGCCACCTGGGTGTCGCTGGCAACACTGATCAGTTGTAAGAGAGAGCTAGAGAAGTGTTGATGAAGGAAGGTGGATTTCTATCCACGGGATGATGGAATAAAAGCGTTGTGGCGTAATAATATTGTACTGCCCCTTATTTCGTTCACCATCACCCATCTCTAACTCCACATATATATATTTATATATATACGCAGGGTGCGGCAAGTTAACTTCCTTTTTTGAAGCGAGTGCTCTGAAGCTTACAGCAGCCCCAGGCAGGTAGGCGTGGTCTCGAATAGATTTTAAAGTTTTGTGACCTTGTGGTTCAGACGCCATCATACGTTGGAGTAACGAATAGCGTGCATTTGCCGTAGAGGCCTATTTTTCCAACGGAAGTTCGGTGGTTTCAACCCAGCGCGCTTTCCGAAATCGCTTCAATATTGAGCCTTTGGGACATATCCCGGACCGGAAATCTATTTTTTGGTGGGTGACAACGTTCAGGGAAACTGGTTGTGTGCAGAAAAAAAGAAGTGGAGACGCACGTCCCATTAGATCACCCATGGTTTTTCGAGGAAAATGAACAGACTATCACAGTCTCTTCAGACCATTATGTAAACATGCTCGAAGAGGTTTATTTTGCTGATTGATTTAAAAATATATATATACTTTAAGAAATAAAATACTACAGAGTACAAAAATTTTAATTTAGGGACTAGTGGAAAAAAATAATCATTTAGAATTAATTTTGTACTTTTTACCACTCTTTAAAATAATTGTGCCAATTCACAAAAAAACCACACCTAAATTTTAGAGCCAATTTCAAAAAGTGATAATGACCATAAAATTAATACTTAAATATTTAAAAAAAATTCCACTTTTGTTCCTTAATTAATAATTATTTATAAAAAAACGTTTTAGAGCTTTTTTTAAAGCCGGTTTTTATTTTGAAAAAAAGATTATTTTATACTATATTTTATTCACATTAACTATTGATTATTATGCTTGAGTTTACTTGTCATTCGGGCCCAATTAATTTTCATACTTACGAATCTGCCATTGTTTTTCACATACATTAAAAAAAATTGCATATGTTTGCACAAAATATAAGTCATTTGTATTTTAGCAATTGAATTTTAAAGTAAGCAGTACAAATGTTATAATTCTTCTAAATTAGTATGCATGGGAACTGACAATAGGAATGAAGTCTTTTAAAAACACATATGGAATAATCTCACCTTTCCTGATTAATCGTTGGGTTGTCTTTTCCTTCGCTTTTTTTTTTAAAGAAAAAAAGCAACTAAACTGGATTGTTATTGCCTTAGCTTTCTTCTAGAAAATAATTTAACACAATCATCTGATACATGTTTCATTTTGGCTTTAAAAGGCAAAACAAAGCACCATAACTTTCAGAAATACTAAACAAATAAAAGCCTCAAAACTAAAGTCCAACCAGCGTTATTCATTTATGTTATTATCTTATATGTTTGTCCTATTATCATGTCCCCGTCACCTGTATATATTTTCATGTTCCCGTTACGTGTCTATATATTGTTCCCGTTATTACGATTGTAACGCCCTCTACATATGTTATGTCTTTCCCGCTGCGCAGGAAAGCTTCAGTCATGTAACTGCCTCTTACGGTGATGCGTATAAGGTTTCGTTCCTCCCCGAGATTATTGTAATGTTAGGCATATGTGATTAAAGATGTTTATGTTCTATCCTTGAACAGTTATTTAGTCAATACGCCTTATAAATGACTCCCCAACGTGGCGCAACACTGTAAGAACAGCAATTGCATGGCTCGCTTTTTAGGTTTTCGTTCCGATTGATGAAAATGGCGAGGGCCGCCATTTTGAAGTTCGTTTCTAAACGAACTATATTTCTGTTCTTCAGACAAGAAGGAATATCATCGGATGTTTAAGATAAGTGTTATTTTGTTTTCTGTTCAGTGTTACAAGTTTTTTAATTTGTAGGCTAGGTTAAAGTTTTGAAACGCAAAGTTTCAGTTTCGAAACGCAAAGTTTCGTTTTTCAGTATACATCCTGTTTACTGTGAGGAGATAATTTGCATAACACGTATGCTGTGTCTCGTTTGGAGTGTTATCTCTATTGATTTAAATTTAACTAGTCTTTTAAAATTAAACCGCAATGGTTTGCTGTGTTTTTCACTGAATTTGAAATTAAAAAAAACCACCTTGGTTTTGTAAACACTGATTCTGACAATCGTATTCGCATTGCGAATTCAAATTCGTACGCTCGGAGAAAAGCAATTTTTCCCCCCTCCTCTCCACGTAACTGAGAGTGTTTTATTTCTGTTCTCTTTTATTTGAAATTATTGCTGGCCTTGAAAATTCTGATTGTGGGTTTTATCTATTTTATTTTGTTCTTTTTCGGGAAAAATAAAAGAATGTGGTTTTACATGCAAAAATAAGAAAATTTGTGTTCTTGAGTGTGATTTAGAATAGTAGATATTTTATTGGCAGGAAGTTTTATTTGTGATAGTGCTTATTTAATTTAATTAGTGGCATTAACTAATTATTA
The DNA here is from genome assembly GCA_963932185.1 of Troglohyphantes excavatus. NCBI lineage: Eukaryota > Metazoa > Arthropoda > Arachnida > Araneae > Linyphiidae > Troglohyphantes > Troglohyphantes excavatus. The sequence continues at coordinate 28,880,227 of OZ010673.1, read as the reverse complement.
GTTATTTAATGTTGTTTTTAAAATTTATTTTGAAAGAACATTTGAATTGATTCCTCATTAAATGGAAATTGTTAATGCTATTGTTTTGATTTTATATTTAAGTACTTCATAGATTTCTAAATAATTTAAACAAAAGTGATTCTTCTTATAAATTTGTTCAATCATGTTAAAATATATTTTGGTATTCTGGTAATCTAATATTGAAATGGTACCATAGAAATAGTGCATTTTAACTAGAGATCGGGTGTTATACAGTGTCATCTACACTTGAAAAGATTTAATACTGCAAAGTGTTATTTGCTTGAATAAATGAATAGTTTAAATGATTTTATAATGGTTTACAATAAATTTATAATGGTTTAAATGATTGAATATTGTTTTAAATGATATTAATTGGTTTTTTGAAAAATAATTGTACAATATTTGAGTGCTAATATTTCATGGTAGAGTGATTGTAAAGAGTTTAAGTGCTTTGAACTGTGAAATAGCTCTAGGACTGTGAGGTAACTGTTATTTACTGCCAATCTGAACTCACAAAGAACTAGACTGAAATCCCACGATGGCTTTTCTCGCACGAGGAAAGAAGATTGACCTGGTCCGGCTGGCAATTGAACTGGACTTGGATGGTATTGATAGTCTGAAAGTTATTCAACTGAAGACGAGAATACAAGAGAGTGAAGCATATAAGGACGATTTAGAGTTTGTCCAAGCAAGGTTTGAAGAGATAATCGCTGAAAGAATAAAAGAGGAAGACCGTGAAATTAAAGATAAGAAAAGGAAGGAAGACCTTGAAATTAAAGATAAGAAAAGGAAGGAAGACCTTGAAATTAAAGATAAGAAAAGGAAGGAAGACCTTGAAGCTGAAGAAAGAAAAAGAAGATTGGAACTGGAGTATGAAGAGCGGAAAAGAAAAGACGATTACGAATTCCAACTTCAGAAGCTGAAACTCCAGAATGAGGCAACTCGAGCCCAAGTTCCTCTTACCCAGAACGTTGGTTTTCAAGCAGCCAAACCAAGATTTGACTTGCAGACGCTGATCCAGAGATTCGATCCAGTGACGAATGACATCAGCTTATACCTCGTTCTCTTCGAGCGACAAGCTCACAGACCTGAGATTCCAAGGACTTTCTGGGCCTCTCATCTGATTGGGTTGCTGCCATATGATATTGCCCAGATCATTGCAAGAGAAGTCGAAGAATTTGCACAAGATTATGAAAAAGTGAAACAGCTGCTTCTAAAGCGCTATAAGCTCACTCCAGAACAGTTTCGTCAATTGTTTACAAAACATTCGAAATGTGAAGAAGGCGAGAGCTTGAACATCGAGCAGAGGCTCCAGGTCAATAATTTTCTTCAGGATATCGAGGAAAGCTTCAAACCAGGGGGAGAGAGCACTTCCTTCATAGAGCATGGCATTAATACGGGAACCCATGCTCCAGTCGCTTATCCACCATACAGAGTTTCTCCTGCGAAGAAGGAAATATTGAAGAAAGAACTGGATGACCTCTTGCAAAAAGAAAAAATCGAAGAATGTGAGTCGCCCTATGCTACTCCACCATATGCTCCAGGTGATAAAGTGTATGTGACCCTGCATCCCGTCAGCAAGGCTGCCACTGGACAATCCCAAAAGTTTATGCCCAGACGAAATGGACCCTATGTCATCCGTACACAAAGATCACCATCCACAATCGAAATTGCCAGCCTGGACAATCCCCAAGTGCCCCTGGGCGTGTACCACACTTCTGCCCCAAAAGCCTACACCCAGGACCCCATCGAACGTCCTTGCAATCCGTTTCGAAAGCGAGGACGGCCACCAAACTTACCCAAAAGAACTGGTGCTGGCCCCTCGTCGGGACTACGTCGGAGCCAGAGGGGGAGGATGCAACCAGCGTTATTCATTTATGTTATTATCTATGTTTGTCCTATTATCATGTCCCCGTCACCTGTATATATTTTCATGTTCCCGTTACGTGTCTATATATTGTTCCCGTTATTACGATTGTAACGCCCTCTACATATGTTATGTCTTTCCCGCTGCGCAGGAAAGCTTCAGTCATGTAACTGCCTCTTACGGTGATGCGTATAAGGTTTCGTTCCTCCCCGAGATTATTGTAATGTTAGGCATATGTGATTAAAGATGTTTATGTTCTATCCTTGAACAGTTATTTAGTCAATACGCCTTATATACTATATTTTATTCACATTAACTATTGATTATTATGCTTGAGTTTACTTGTCATTCGGGCCCAATTAATTTTCATACTTACGAATCTGCCATTGTTTTTCACATACATTAAAAAAAATTGCATATGTTTGCACAAAATATAAGTCATTTGTATTTTAGCAATTGAATTTTAAAGTAAGCAGTACAAATGTTATAATTCTTCTAAATTAGTATGCATGGGAACTGACAATAGGAATGAAGTCTTTTAAAAACACATATGGAATAATCTCACCTTTCCTGATTAATCGTTGGGTTGTCTTTTCCTTCGCTTTTTTTTTTAAAGAAAAAAAGCAACTAAACTGGATTGTTATTGCCTTAGCTTTCTTCTAGAAAATAATTTAACACAATCATCTGATACATGTTTCATTTTGGCTTTAAAAGGCAAAACAAAGCACCATAACTTTCAGAAATACTAAACAAATAAAAGCCTCAAAACTAAAGTCCAATTTTCAGGAGTACAAAAAGTAGAAACTGTTCAAAACATCTTTTCATTTGACCTTTATTTTTGACCTGACTATTTTAGTCATCCTTTACTTCTACACTACGACAAAAAATGCGATATTTTATTTACCATTTAAAAAAAAATATTTGGTATTGACTTATTAAATTTTCAACGTAGATATATATTGGCGCCAAAATTGTTCCCGCCCTCTATAATCGAAAGAGATTGCTTTTTGTTTATTTTACATTTTCTTTTTATTTCCTGTTAAACGATGAATATTTTGTAATGACGAAAATGGGAAGGCGCCAAATGGCTGTTAGCTGTCTGCTGTTTGGGAAAAGATTATACGAGACCCCCCCCCCCCCCCCCCCCGTCACACACACTTTTAAATAAAAAAAAAACGTTTGTATTTTTTCTAAACCTTTTGCTTTGTTTTGGAAATGTTTATTAATTGGGGAAAAAAGCATTACTTTTGTATTAATTTTTTTTAAACTTCATACCGATGGAGGGGGGCCTGCGTACGCCACTGTCTCGAGCATGCGCAGCAGTCAGTTAATCAATTTTTTAAAATAATATTTTCTCTTGGATATTCTCGCGCCCCCCTAGGGGGGCGCGCCCCACAGGTTGAGAATCGCTGATCTAGGAGGTTCCGCCAAACCCCGGAGCATTGCTACGCAATTCTCTTTTGTTTGCTTCACCAACCAATTCTCGCTTCTCTCGCTTTAAGGTAAGACCCAATAACAATGTGTCCTAGTAACAATACTTTTTTAAACCATATTACTGAAAATGTTAAAAGTTGAAACTGAAAATTTAAATTATAATTCATCTTGGCATCAATAATTTTTTTTTCGTCGTGTAAATCAATATAAAAACATTTAAACTTTTTTTTTAACTACAAATTTGTTGGATAATTCGGACTTATGCAAATAACAATATTGTAAACTGTAACCGTGGACATACGGTACTATATATACGTAACTAGTCAATGTGTAATGTGTTGTTCGTAACGGCCAGAAAGCCAGACCTTTTTGTTATCATTATGTTTTTAGGTTGACATTATATATTTAATAAAGTAACTTAAACTTCCACATGCGTAGAGTCTATTATTTGACTACTAATAAGGGTTACGGGACCCAGTCAGCATGGAAAAGCGTTCGTCAGTCAGACGAAAAAAAAAAAAAAGGTTTTATTAAAATATGAATAAGTGTTAGGATTTAAAATTAGAAGTTTTAACCGTGTGTGAATCCAGATGGCTGAGCTAAGTGAGATGAGCTTTAACTTTCCAAATTTAAACGGAACGAACTATTCTACTTGGAAGAATGATATCAGAGTTCTTTTGCTGGACAGAGGATCCTGGGAGTTCATTACAGGCGAGACTACGCCGTATTCCGAAGAAGCTTCAGAACGGGACAAGCGAGCATATGAGTGGCGGAAGAACAGAGCGTATACTTCAATATATCAAGCAGTTGAAAGAAAATATCAATCCTTGATATCCACAACCACTGATGGTTAAGAAGCTTGGTTTATTTTGAAAAAGAATTTTGAACCAACTTCAAGAGCACGCCTAGCCGGATTAGTAGACGAATTCTACGACCTGAGATATGAGCCGGACAACGAGACCATCGGAATTTTTATCAAGAGAGTAGCAGACAAAGCATTGCAGGTTAAAGAAGCTGGATTCGACATACCCGAGTTATTGAAGTGCTTTCAATTAATAAGAAGACTGCCTGATGATTACGACAACCTAGTTCAAGTTTTGTACAGACTGGAGGATAAGCAGTTCACGATGCTAAATATAGAAGACCAGCTAGTGAACGAGTCTGGACGTATACAGCAGAAACAAAAAGATAAAAACATTGACGAAGTTGCGGATGCATTTGTGATGAAAACTAAGAAGATTCGAAAACCCAGACAGCAAATGAAAGAAACCGCAGTACGCACGATTTTGGGGCCGTGCTGGAGATGTAAGAAGATGGGTCACATTTTGAGAAATTGTACAGAACGACTACCATATCAAGGAGCAACTCAAAAGCGTCACGACAACGTTTTTCAAGGAAAAGAGCAAACCACAAGAAAGGATGACATGTATTACATCGGATTAGAAAATGATTGTGCCGAACAAATGAACAACAGCGAGTACGTCGAAAGAAATGAAAACAACCACGGAGTTACAGAGTGGCTAATTGATTCGGCAGCAACGTCGCATTTCTGCAACAGACGTGATTACTTTGAAAACTTCAAGCCTTTGGAGTCAACAACAGCGCTAGTAGGAGATAAAAACACAAGCTTGAAAATAGAAGGCACAGGTACTGTAAAATTAGTTGTGATAGATGAAAATCGTAAAATTAATTTAAGATTAATGAACGTTTTGTATGCACCAAACATACGTCGTAACCTCATAGGAGGGGCTAACATCGATCTTGCTAATCATACTATAATTTGGGGAAATAATAAAATGACTGTATATAATGAGTTAAATGAATATTTTTTCACTGTGCATAGGAGGGGAAAATTGTATATAATGTATGCATATTGTAAAAATATTAAATCTGAATGTAATGTTATCAGTAGTACCAATATTGAAACTGTTCATAAACGTTTTTGTCATGTAAATATTCCCTTACTACAGCAAATGAGTCGAAATAATGTTGTAAAAGGTTTAGAAAAATTAGTAGGTAAATTGGATTCGTGTGATATTTGTAAGGTAGCAAAATCAACTAGAACCTCTCTAAAACTAAATTATGACCGTAGAACCCACAAAGTACTAGACAGAGTACATATGGATTTATGGGGGCCAGCTCCAGTAAAAAGCTTAGGCGGTAAAAGATATTTCTTATCTATAATTGACGAATTTACTAGAAAAGTAGATGTTTACACTATTAAAAATAAAACTGAAGTGTTCGATTGTTTTAAAGATTATTTGGTAAAATCTGAGAGACAGCTCAATACTAAATTAAAATGTGTAAGGAGCGATTCTGGATTAGAATTTGTTCATAAAGAATTCGAGAATTATTTAAGGAATTTGGGTATAAAAATTGAAAGATCGTCTGTATACACGCCGGAACAAATGGGTATTTGTGAAAAATTCAATAGAACGTGTATGGATGGGGTTAGATCAATGCTGTTAGATAGCGGACTAAATCCAAATTTTTGGGGTGAAGCACTTTACGCGTTTGTGTATGTAAGAAATCGCTGTGAACATAAATTGTTAAATGGTAAGACACCCATAGAACTTTGGACCAGTGGCGTACGCAGGGGGGGGGGGGGGTTGAGGGGGGTCACAACCCCCCCCCCCTCATCGGTCTGTAGTTTTAACAAAACATTCAAAATATAATGCTTTTTTTATTTTGAAAAAAAAAAATACAAATGTATTTTTTTCTATTTAAGAATCTACCTTTGTTTGCAAAAAATAATATATTATTTTTTTGGAATTTTGTCACTGAAAACTTTCAACAGACCCAATTGGAATGTGGTCGCGGGGGTGTTCGAGCCTGAGACGGCTTTCTATAAGCAGCTGCTTATTGGCATGGCCAGAACGGCGTTTAACGAGTCGGCAAAAGTAAACCATTCTCCATTTTCACCCAGACCAGTGGCGTACGCAGGTGGTGGTTGAGGGGGGTTGTAACCCCCCCCCCCCATCGGTATGAAGATTTAAAAAAAATTGTACAAAAATAATGCTTGTTTTCCTAATTAATAAAAAATTCCAAAGCAAAAAAAAAAGTTTTTTAAAAAATACAACGGTTTTTTTTTTGCATTTAAAACCCTACATTTGTTTGCAAGAAAAATGACACAATTTCGACGCGGGGTACTGACAAGCGGGAGGTTTATGCTAACAATTTATGCATTTTATTACTGGGTAGTCCGACCCGATGTCCGCCGACAAGCACCATCATTTTCACTTAGATGTAACATTTTATTGTTCAAAGATCTCCTTTCGTAAATAGGAAGAGTTATTCATCCATTCTGTAAAGAAGAACCTTTTTAAAATCATTGACTGTTTTGCTAGAGGGGGGTTGGATGTTGCCCCCTCACTTTTTCAATATTGTACTTTTAAAAATGAAACGTAACCCCAACAATTTCCAACTACTACAGGTGATTAGAGGGGTGGGGGGTCACCACCGCACTTTTTTTGGATGTTGCACTCTTTTATTTTAAATTTGCACTTTAAAAAAAAAACATAATACATTTTGGTACTGAATTGACGAACCAAAGAAAAATTTCGTACCCCAACCCTAATTCTTTTTGTTACTAATATTACATTTACTATCGATTTTATTTTCTCGTATTATTTTTTCCCAATAGGCAGACAGCTAATAGCCATTTAGGCGCCTTACTTCCCATTTCCGTCATTGCAAAATATTCATCGTTTGACTGAAAATAAAAAGAAAATGTAAAATAAACATAGGCAATCGGTTTCGATTTCACAGACCGGGAAAAACGTTGGCGCCGATATATATCTATGTTGAAAACTTAACAAGACAATATGAAATATTTTTTTTCAATGGTAAAATAAAATATCGCTTTTTTTTTTTTAGTTTAGAATATTTTGTTTCAAAAAATTTGTCGACGGTATCATTTAGAATATATAGACATCTTGTAAGTACAGTACATCTTGTAAGACATCTTGTTTGTACAAACAGTAGAAGTAAAGAATGACTAAAATAGTCTGGTGGTATAAAGTTAAAATGAAAAGATGTTTTGAACAGTTTCTACTTATTGTACTCCTGAAAATTGGACTTTAGTTTTTGAGGCTTTATTTGTTTAGTATTTCGGAAAGTTATGGTGCTTTGTTTTGCCTTTTATAGCCAAAATGAAACATGTATTAGATGATTGCGTTAAATTATTTTCTAGATAAAAGCTAAGGTAATAACAATCCAGTTTAGTTGATTTTTTCTTTAAAAAAAACAAAAGCGAAGAAAAAGACAACCCAACGAATCAATCAGGAAAGGTGAGATAATTCCATATGTTTTTAAATGACTTCATTCCTATTGTCAGCTCCCATGCATACTAATTTAAAAGAATTGTAACAATTGTACTACTTTTACTTTAAAATTCAATTGCTAAAATACAAATGACTTATATTTTGTACAAACATATGCAATTTTTTCTAAGCGTATGTGAAAAACAGTGGTAGATTCGTAAGTATAAAAATAAATTTTGCCCGAATTACAAGTAAATTCAAGCATAATAAGCAATTAATACTTAAGAATGGAGTGTCTGTCTGTGGAATCGAACAAAACACCTCATTTTGAGTTTACTTCACGAATTAGGATACACTGATTCAGAAAATCACATTAAATATTTTTTTGTCTGTCTGTTTGTCCGGATTTACCTAAAAAACGATTGAACGGATTTTTATTAAACTTGCGCCATTTTAACAATATTTTCTCAACTTAAAATCTGCACTTTGTTTCGTGTGGATATCTCGAAACGTTTAAAAGTTTTAGAACTTTTTCTGTTTTAGCATACGTTATTCCTATTGGAAATTTACATGTAGATCTTCTCTTCATAACATGATTGTTAAAAATCACCTTGGCTACCAAAAATATTTTTTGACGATAGGGATAAACGATGCATTTTGATTGGGTGATAAGTAAATTTCGCCAAATGAATGAAAATATCGCCATATAAATAAATAATTTCGCCATATAAATAAATAATTTCGCCCAAAAAATTAAAATGTCGCAAAAAAAAAATTTAATGTCGTCAAAAAATTTAAATATTGCTAAATGAATGAAAATGTCGCCAAATGAATAAAAATGTTGCCAAATGAGCTAAAATATGGTCCTATATTGAAAAATACCAGCAAAATGGCGAAATTAGTGTCCAAATAATAAAATTAATTTCAATTGGGGAACATAATCGCACAGCTCTTACTTAATAAAAATTGACCACGAGCAACGCCGGGCCATATTGCTAGTAGTTAATATGAATAAAATATAGTATAAAATAATCTTTTTTTCAAAATAAAAACCGACTTTAAAAAAAAGCTCTGAAACGTTTTTTAAAAATCGTTATTAATTTAAGGAACAAAAGTGGATTTTTTTTAAATATTTAAGTATTTTATGCACTTTATCACTTTTTGAAATTGGGTCTAAAATTTAGGTGTGGTTTTTTTGTGAATTGGCACGAACTTTAAAGAGTGGTAAAAAGTACAAAAATAATTCTAAATGATTAATTTTGTTCCACTACTCCCTAAATTAAAAATATTGTAGTCTTTAGTATTTTATTTCTTAAAGTAAGTTTTTTTTTTTTTTAATTTTTTCTTTTTAGTTTAAAATGTAAGATGAGTACTTTGCCCCCTCCCCCTTCTATTGTTCAATCAGAAATTCGGGTTGTTGATGACTTTGATATATATATATATATACACGTGTAAAGTAATCTGACTCTCAACCCCCCCCTTATAAATTTTCTGCGTACGCCACTGCTTTGGACTGGTTACAAACCGTCAGTAAGACACTTAAAGATATTCGGATCTTTAGCGTTCGTACACGTACCAAAAATTAAGCGAAATAAGTTACAACCCAGAGCTAAAGTCGGTATTTTAGTAGGGTATGCTGGTAGGACAAAGGGGTATAGAATATATCTTCCTAAAGAAAGAAAAATTGAGGAGACCATTCACGTTAAAATAGATGAAAGTAAGAAAGCCGTAGATGTGTTATTTGGCAAAGATAGAGCGTGTGAATTTGTAAAAATTAAAAATAGCCTTAGTTATGAATTAAGTGACGATCAGAATGATTTGGATGTAAAACGTGAATCCGAAGCAGATTTAAAATCAAAGCTTAAAGAAACAAAAAGCGAGGTTAATGTCAATAAAACACGACTTGTAGAATCCAACAAACAAGAAAAGGTTTTGGATATTACAGATTGGAAAAGGGAGGAAAAAGTTAATGCGTTAGGTAATAGAGTGTATGTATATTATTTTACACCTGATAATGCAAGATTAAGATCACAAAATGATGTTCAAAAGTATTGTGAAATGCATGATATAAAATATGATCCCAATGTATGTTGTTTTAAGTCTGAACCTAAAAGTGTAGATTTGTGTGAAACTTTGTGCAACGACAATACGAGCTCTGACACTGATTCAGAAATTAGGAATACCAACGAGTCAATGTATTTCGAAAATAATATAAACGATATTTTCCAAAATGAAGTTTATAACGTAGAATTACCGAAAACGTTTGCGGACACGCAGAAAAACACTAATAAAGATGAGTGGAATTCCGCAATGCAGGAGGAGATTCAAACTATGAAAAATAGAAACGTTTGGAAATTAGTTAACCCACCACCTGAAGCTAAAATAGTGGGAAGTAAATGGGTTTATACTATCAAATGTGATGAAAGTAATCGAGTGAAACGTTATAAAGCTAGACTCGTTGCACAGGGGTTCAAACAAGAATATGGTATGGATTATTTGGATACATTTTCACCTGTAATAAATTTTTCTGTTTTGAAATTTTTATTTATAATTCTTGTTTGCATGTTAAAGTGGCAACATTTTCAGCTGGACGTGAAGTCTGCATATTTGTATAGTAAATTGGACAAAGTGATTTATATGAAACAGCCAACAGGTTTTTTGAAGAAAGGTGAAGAAAATAAAGTGTGTAAGTTATCAAGAGCCATTTATGGACTAAAACAATCTGGTAGACAGTGGAACAATGAATTTGATTCCATAATAACAAACCTAGGATTTAAAAGAATGAAATGGGTTAATTGTGTTTATAAATATAATAATGTTATTTTGTTGGTATATGTAGATGATTTAATTTTATTTGGTAAAGAATCAAATGAAATTCAAAATGTTATTGACAAACTTAAGTTAAAATTAGATATTAAAGAGCTAGGAAAAGTTAAATTCTTACTCGGTGTTAATTTTGAAACTAATGAAAGTGGAATTTTTCTGCATCAACAAACTTACATTAAAAGGTTAATGAAACGATTTGAAGGATTGCCTAAATCTAATGTAAATTTACCATTTAAAGATGGTATGATTCTTCCAGATAAAATTAAAGATTCCGAAATTGTTGAAAATGATTTAATGATTGATTTTCCATATCGAACTTTAATTGGATGTTTATCTTTTTTGGCAGATAGAAGTCGACCCGATATAAGTTTTTCTGTAAATGTCATGTCTCAATATTGTAACGCGTACACGTTTGAGCATTGGAAAATTGTAGTGGATATATTAAATTATGTTTTCAATACTGTGGATTATAAGATTAATCTTTTAAATGTTTGTGATTATGATTTAAAAGCTTACTCTGATGCTAGTTGGGGCAGTAGATTATCAAACCGGCATTCTACAAGTGGATACATTTTATTTTTTGGTGGAATACCATTTAGCTGGAAATCTAGAAAACAGCAGTGTATTGCACTAAGTTCAATGGAATCCGAGTTTGTATCATTAACGGAATCTGTAAAAGAATTAATTTGGTTTTTTGAAATATTACGTGAATTAAATTTAATGAGAGTTGTAATTCCTACACAGTTTTGTGATAACCAGTCAGCTATATTTTTTACGAAAAATTGTGTAGAGAATGTAAAAACTAAACACATTGATATTAAATATCAGTTTATAAGACAATTGTTAGATGAAAATAAATTCGAGTTAAAGTATGTAAAATCTTCAAATAACTTAGCGGATTTTCTAACAAAACCACTTGTAAAAGAAAAATTGAAAAATTGTTTGTATAATATATTTCATTAAATGTGTTTGATTTATTTTTCATGTTCAAGTGTTTTTCAAGTTTGATGGTCAAGAAATAACATGGACTATATTCAATGGATTCGAGTTTTCAAGAAGTCCGATGGGGCCGCTTGTTGGATAATTCGGACTTATGCAAATAACAATATTGTAAACTGTAACCGTGGACATACGGTACTATATATACGTAACTAGTCAATGTGTAATGTGTTGTTCGTAACGGCCAGAAAGCCAGACCTTTTTGTTATCATTATGTTTTTAGGTTGACATTATATATTTAATAAAGTAACTTAAACTTCCACATGCGTAGAGTCTATTATTTGACTACTAATAAAAATATTTAATATTTGACTACAAATTAACAACAATGCGGTACCACTGACATGCCTACCATTATTTATTATTTTACACGTTATTTTCATGCCGTTCCTTCCTTTTAGCTCAATTTTTAACATTATTGACATTTTGTTTTGGATAATCTTTATCATCAGAAATGTTTAATTTACTGATTTATTGATGTCCTACAGATGGAGTTTATGGAGATATAGTTTACAAAACTGACTACTCAAGTTTCATTTCGTTTGCAGTTTAGGTATGTTTTATAAAACTTATTTTACTTAAATATAGTAAGTCATATATTTCCTAATTTAAGCTGGCATTATTAAAATAAATATTCATTAATGAATTGCAGGCGTTAATTTCAAAATGGCTTACATAATGGTAAAATACAAATACGACTAAACAGACTTTTGTAAACAAACTGATGTTGCCATTTCGCGAAGAGGAAAACAGCGATTTTCGATCACTGCGTAATTTAATGTAGTAATGTAATAATGTAGATAGATTTTATTAAAAAGTCAATGGGTTTAAGCGAGTTAATGGGTGGGAAAGGTAGATGGGGATGGTTGTTAGAATTTCATGAATGGTTGTTAGTGTTCATGTTGCTTTGAAGCAAAATTTCATCAAGATCGGAAAAAAAATGTAGAATTGTATAAACTGCACAGCCACATTCTTCCATGCCAAGTTTCAAGTTGATGTGCATTAGTAGGGGGAGAGTGTGGGGGGGGGGGGAGGGGGAGTAGAATTGCAGGATTTGAGGCCACAACGTAATCAGATACAAGTTAAATAAAAGCGAAATTCAGACAGAGGGAGTTCAATAAACTGAATTAAATCTCATAGAAAAAAAAACTTTCTGCAAATGTTTTATTTATTCAACATTGCTTACAAGAATTTAAATTTGAAAGCAAATATACTACGTTTGAAGGGTTTCCCAACAACATTGAAGAGATATTGTGCCAACTCCTTCTGAAAATATATAATCTGCGTCTCTTAACCCAGATTTTTACTAAGTCCCTCGATATAAGATTAATGCTCCGGAGTATCTTCTTCTGCCCCAAGTTGCTTCCTGAAGCTCTTTGGGCGAATTTTCATCTCCGTAGCCTCCATCGATTCCTTGTAGCCTCTCCAACTGAGCCACTCGATTCCGTCCGCGAAGCTCTCGTGTTTGCCCGACAGATAGAGGCCGTTTAGGTTGGAGTGGTGGCAGGCGTTGTACCACCACCCGCCCTTGTAAGTGTCGGCGCAGTTGCTTTCGTGGTTGTCGTTGTCCTGCTCTCTTGTGGAGAACTTAACGTTGTTGTGTTGCGCGATCATGGAGTCCCCTGGTGAAAGGGAAGACAAGGATCGGAATTGTATAGATTAAAAAAAAATTATAGCGAAAAATTAGAAGAAAGTTAGAGAAAAGTATTCTTAAGCATGTAATTTAAGCAGAGACATACACATTAAAGGGGTTGTGCAAAGAACCGGACCGTTCCAGTTTTCAAAGTTGCTCGGGAAGGACGAAAAACACTGAACGTTTCTTGCATCTTATAATGCAAAAGTACAGCCCCTTTTTCTTTATATATCTATATCCATTGCTTAGAGCTGTCTGGTTCTTGTACCGATCGATAAAGGATTATTTTACTTTATAGAAATAAGTAAAAAAGTGTAAATCAGAAAAAAGTGCCACCGTATTTCCTATTGGTTGGTTGAATTATAATCGCACTAGATTTGTACTGAGGGTTATTGGTGACGGTTCACGGTCTATCTGGAAGGAAAAACCCGGGAACACTATGCCTTATATTTTGGAACTATGGTCAAATAACGAGGACAACATCTAAGTTGGCGCCTGGCGCAACCTCAATAGGCGTAAAGGACATTGGACCACGATCAGATTTAACGTGCACTAGTCCCTTCCTCATGCACGAGGGATTTTTTTTTTGGACCCGAAAGGAAAGAATTTGATAATCCTCCGATTACAGAATTGCTGATCGATCAGATGCTTGTTCGAGCCCCTAACCACAGACCACCTTCCGTATTTCCGATCAAACTAAATTATTTAACTCGCCTTTTAACCTTTGAGTAAACATGTTTTGTTTTATTGATGCTATCGTGCCAAAAGAGTTTTTGAATATTAGTATCTTGAAGAAAATACTAATATTCTGGATAAGAATTTACTTTTTACAACAATGAAATTTAACTTAGCATTTTAGTTTTATTGCTTCTCATTTCCAATACCTGACAACAAAAATTAACTAGACGGGTAGAAATCGGGCCGTAAAAACACTATTTAAGAATTAAAAAAAAAATTAAATTTAAAAACAAGCTGCAAAATAAAAATTCTTAAAAATCTCAATTTTTTATCTAATTTTTCTATTGTTGTAAATTACATCAGAAAAATCCTGACAATAGAATAATTGAAGTAAATTAAACATATTTCTGCTCAGTTTAAGGCATTTTCGGCTTTACTTTTAGATAATCAACAGTATATGAATTACACTTAAATAAATTAAGATGATTATATTTAAACTTTGCCCTCTGGTATTTTCAATAAACCATATAGCAAATATCAACTATGAAAAGGCTTGTTTTTCATAGATAATTTCATTAATGATTACTCTACGTTACCTGCATTTCCACTGTAATCTTGGATATGCAAAGTGTACTTATGATCTTCATCGTCTATCCAAAACGTGTCGTACAAGGCGTAACGTTTCTCTCCGTCTACGGACTTCAGATCAAAACGAATGGAGTACAGGCGTTGATTGGTCAGTGCAAATATATTGTCATTACCTGAAAGGAAAGAGTACAATTATTTAATGCAAATTATCAAAATGTTACTCCATAAAATTTAAAACTGTGGCTAAGTCTTCTCATTTGAATATTTTACTAACGAAATTAAACTTTTAATTTTAAAGAAAAAATGTTAAAAGGCCTAAATCAAACAACTTAATTCTCTAAAAGGTTCAAATATAAACAAAATGTGTAATTTAAAAGACCATTGCTGAAAAATCACTGACAAAGAATAGAATACTCTATGCTACATTACTATCAATTTGAAGTTTTAAAATTTTATATCAACATTTATTAACGATTTTAATGTAGATAAAGTATGCAATGATGTTGTGAAATTAATGTAAATGCAGGATAGGATTTTGTTACATTCAATAAGCGAAATATAATAATCATAGAAAATATGAAAAAAGTTAGACAAGAGGGCATTACCTAACCAAAAGTCTTTATCAATATCTCCGAATCCTTTTTTGTAGCTGACCCAATCTTTATAAAAATAATCATTTGGTCTGTTGAAATTTCCCCTTCTTTGCAGAACCTGTGGAAGGAATATTTTACATTAGAACAGTACACTTTACACATGATGGTTTGGTCATTTAGTTTCTGCTGAACCCCGAACTATTTTAAAAACGTATTAAATAATAACTCTATTTACGCATTGTCAAACAGATTTACATCCGTTTATATGACATTTTACACCCGTGTCTTAAACCAGGATTCACTTCAAAGAGTGACTCACCAGCCATCCTCCTCCGTCCGTGTCCATGTCGCAGTAGACGTCCAGTGGCGTGTCTCCCGTCACCCGATTCCTGGGCCACACAGTTTGCACGCCACTCTTTTTCTCGGCTAATCTTACTTGGCCCATCCTCAGCACCTCTTCGCAGTCCACGGGTTTTGCGACATTAGGGTTGGGGGTCGCAGATGGGCCTGTAAGTGAAAAGAGGAGACATGGTTCTTGGATAAGATTGTAGAGTGGCATTCAAATTCATTGCCAATGTGGCTAGAGGTCATGGATTCAAATTATACAAGTCAAAGCTTAAGCGGGATGTTAGAAAGCATTATTTTTTAATAGGGTTATTGACAAATGGAATGGTTTGCCTGAGTATGTTGTTAATTCTTCAGGGGTGGGTGGTTTTAAAAAACAATTGGATCGGCATTGGGGAATCGTGAGAATGATGGATTGACAGGACCAACCTTGCTGGGCCTAGAGCCTGTAGTTAGTCGACATTATTTGTATTTGTATAACTATAGAATAATTGGTGTCACTATAAATCAATGGTTCCCAACGTTTAGATGGCTATGGACCACCAAGTTAAAGGTTAGTCAAAGCACGGGCCATCCAATTTTTTTTAGTTACTAATTTAGGCATAAAAATTTGTCGAATATTAAATATAATTTAAGTTTAATTATCGTATTTTTAGTTTTGATTTGTTTCTCGTTTTTTAAATCTCGTCCCGATAAAAGGTGATATGTCGACAAAAAAATTAAACAGAAAATGTTACTTAAATTATCTTACTTCCCATATACCATCAACATGGGGGTTACATTACACCTTGCAGGGTTACTGTATTTCATCCGTTGAAAAGAAAATTTAAATTTGAAAAAAAAAAGTGTGATATTCAGTGAAAGAAATCAATAATAGACATTTTTTCTCTGATGGTTGGTATCACTACTGTACAGCGGTTTGGCCAGCGGAGGTTACAGGTTATTATTTTGTTGTGATGGTAGAACACATGTTTTCTGCATTGTGAAAAGTTTTTTTTTTAAAGTTAAACACGTATGCTCTGAATAAGGTAAAGTGCACAATTATGTTATGTGACAATCAATTTTAAAAGTATACTAATGGTCGTTCTGATCTTTTACTTCTAATTCATGTTACAAATAATGTTGCTCATCAACCTCATACCAGACCAATATTCCGGGTTACTTTACTTCACCTGTTGAAGTGAATTAAATTTTAGAATAGTAAAATAAATCTTAATAAAAATCTTAATGTTTCTCTAATTTACTAGTCAAGCAAAGGTATGCAAGTTACCTGCCTTGATAAGATGCTTGCTGTGTTAGGCCATGTTTTGCAGTAAGAGAAGAATTTGCATTAAAACGTTATTATTTTTAAATATATATATTTTGAGTTTTCGATTAATTTATACCTCATGTATTTTTATTTACCCCACGAACAAAAATTGGAGGAACAAATCAATTCGAATTCACCAAGTGTTTAAAAAAAGAAGAGAACAGAACCATTAAAACAAATTTTTACATACATTTTTAATGATGATCAAAGAACCAAAACTACCTTGACGGTATTCAGGAAGATGAAATTTGACAGAGTTGTTCCTTATACCTCAAACTGGAAAGCTTAGCTTTTCGTAAAGTTCTCGCTTAAATACCCATTCTGCGCACAGGGTAATTCACTAATAATTCACTTATCACTCATTCTCTTACTTCCCGTCAGGGTTGAATTTATAGGCATAGGTTGCAGCCTATAAGGGCTCGCACCACACACCAAAAATTATATAGGTTATTAAAAAAATGGGTGCCTCCACACTTCAAAATCGTGATAACGACTTGTTTGAAAATAAATCCCTCAAAAATGGACACAAATTTTATAAGTTGCAAATACCTTAGAATTATACCTCAAGCATTATAGCTCATTATGCATTATACCTCAAGAAGGAAAAGTAGGCTATTTGTGTTCTTCTTTCTGCTGAAGTACTCGGTTTTCGCATGTTAAAAAAAAAAAAAATTAACGAGAACACGAATTATAGCAAAATAAACGGCATTCGCTTATATGCTTTAGAAGACAAAATAATTTTTAATCGTATGAGGAACAAATTAATTTAGTTATTCGAATAATGTTTTAGAAGGAAATAATTCGTTTGGCATTCTAATTTAAGCCAAAATATTACTTTATTGTTGTAAACCATAATTGTGTATAATATTCAAAAATGACCACCGGCCTTAAATTAGACTAATTCACTTCCGAAACCTAACTTATCTTAAAGAAATGTTTTCAAACTTTGTACAAACGTGACTCAATAAATTTGCACACGTATACACTGATGAGTTTGAAATTACACGCCTTAAACCCTGCGGTCGTCTCGATAGAAACAGCCAATCTATTGTTTGTTTGTTGTTAAAGTTATAGAGTGACATTCACTGACTTAACTATGGACTATAAACCAGTATGATCGATCGTTTAATGAGATTTCCCAATTTTTACTAATAGCGAGACAAATCGAAATAATTGTACTAAATACTTTACTAAAATAATACTTTAAAAATTGGAATGAACTTACTTTAAAATAAATGCTTTAAAATAGAATGAACTTACTTTAAAATAAATACTTTAAAATAGAATGAACTTACTTTAAAATAAATATTTAAAAATAGAATGAACTTACAAATAGGATAGCTGGTCTTTGCTTTTGTTAGCATGTCCACAGCGATGTCTAAATAGGACAAGGATTTGTCACTTTGTCCGCAAATGGAGGTGACATTTCCGAACACAACATGGACTAATAATAATTGACCAAGTACAGCCCTGGAAAATTAACGTAAATTTGAAACAAGATCGATTTTCATTTTCTTGTGGGTGTGAAAGAAATTATAAAAATATAATTTTCCCTGTAAAACAACTGTCTATTTACACGTTTATTATGAATTAATTTTAATATATTTGCATCATCATTATACATATAGTTAATGTCATTATAAAAAGTACATCTTCAATATACTATACTAGCAAAAATAACTGTGCTTTGAACGAGATGAATTAAAACCCGATGCTCTATATAAATAAACAAAATAAATGATCTGCCACAAGTCTGGACAAAATCGCATATATCAGTGGAGACATTCCATTCAAAAAAAGTATTTTGCAATTGAAATTTAACCGTTCAAAATTTGTAATTAATTATGATTTAACTACAAAATTGTTCTTTAAACATTTGATCACGAAAAGACTACTAACTTACGAATACCCTCTCGATTAATTCTCAGAAAGTATATCACCAATAAATACTTTTAGAAGCCAATACTTTATGAACCGTTCCGTTATAGATCAAATAAATATACATCAATAACGGGAATATGAATATCATCGCCTTTTTATAACTTGGTCCAATACCAGTATACACACATCAGTGGCGGATTTAAGAGAAAGGGCCCAGGCGGCAAAACTTTCGAGGGGCCCAGTTCAGGGGAGGGGGGGGGGGGGGGTCTATCGTGGAATTGTATTGTAACATGAGGATGGAGGTCTCAGTGTTTATGCGACGTAGAAAAACTGTAGACATTTTTTTTTAATTCCTGTTTAAACTTTGATATAAGTTAATTTTTTTAATAAAAATCACTATATTTTTAATGGGATATTTGGTAAAATACCCGGAATAAAAGTTTTTTTAAAAAAACTAAAAAATTAGTGTGATGCGACATGGGGAAAGGGGATGTATAAAAAAAGGAAAAATAGCGGTACGCAATAAATAAACTCTCTCTAAGAATATATTTGCTAATATTTATACACAAAATTTACAGCATTTGTTAAACAATTAATACTGATACCTCGCCTTGCTTTTTGTTCAGCAAAATTTCTATTGTAGTAGATTCGGGGTTAATTTTATGTGCAAATGATCTTTTAATATTTAGAATACTAAAATTGTTTCGAGTATCGTTAACCATAGTGGAACGACGGTATTCCTTAATAATAAAACGAAAACATTTCTAAAAATTGTCGACGAATAAACAAAATTTTGAAATAAAAGAAACTAATATACATCTTCAGTAAAATAATTATTTATTTTATTAGAAATTCTCTTTTTCAGTTTTATCTAGTAAACTCATACCCTAAAGGTTGAGCTTTAACTCTTAGTCTGAAATTATATTTTCCCAAGAGAAATTAATAATAAAAAAGTATGATTAAGTTAATTTCGCAAAAGAAAATTATTCTATTTATAATACCATTATTTCGGGCCGCAATTTGTAAAAATGTTTTACTAATTGAATTAACATATTTTTCAAATGGATTTTTTTATCAGTTTAATACCAGAATTAAATTGTAAAATTTCTACAACAGCATGTTACATTTAATTGCATTTAAAATACATAAAATATAATATTTACTATAAAAGGTTTAGATTGGATTTCTTCCTCATTCTTCCCACGAAAAATCATTCAGAATTAAGCAAAACATATATATTTTTATGAATATTGCATTTACTTACTAGTTTTCCACAACTTCATTTTTAAAACAACAGGAATCTATGTATAGTTTAATGGATTACTTTCAGCCTTTTCAAACCATCTTTTTGCGACATGTGTGGCAGTGGCGGCCCGTGGTCAAAAATGTTAGTGCAGCCGAAAACATGTAACTCCCCCCCCCCCCCCCCCCCCCTCACCTTTTTCACAACCATACACGAACGGACATTCTTTAAAATTTATTACTCAAACCAAAGTTTCCTATCAACTTTTATGAAAGATAACATGTAAAAATAATAAAAAACACTTACTTATTTTTTGAAAATAAAATCAATCCTCCTATCAAACTTGCGAATCGGTCAATTTTAATATCAATGTAAGTAAAGAAACAACAACACACGTGCAAACTTATCGAAAACTATTTCCGTTTGGAGAGATTCTTCGAAATTATCGTTTTCCTCCACCGCCGCCTCAGCAATGAACCAATCATTTATTCGAAATCCCCGGTACAGCTAATTTGAAAAAATCCTTTTGCGCTACGTTTGTGTCGTCACATCCTCCATTTTAGCGTGCTGCGGAAGTCATACTACGTAAGGTTGCCATGGCAACGATGCAACCGATTTCGAACTTCGCTTTTTAGCTGCAATTATGATTGAATGGAGTTTTTGTTTTTTCTTCTCTTGAATTTGTGCATTACGGAAAGACGCTTGCTATTTATCGGAGATTTTTTTTACTTAGAGTTGAAATTTAATCTCCATTTTCAATTCTAATCTTCATTTAAGAACATTAGTAAAATATATAATTTTAGTTTTAAAATATAATAAAATTAGGTGCAGCCCGGCTGTACTTGCTGTAATGGGCCACTGATGTGTGGCATTATGCAGTGCCCTTTATCGCAGTGAAATACAGAATTTTATTAATTAAAAACAAAACTTAAAAATCTATTTTAAAAACAGAAACATTTTAAATATATTTAGCTAAAATCATAAATAAAATGAAGAAATAACAGTTTTATAATTAACAAAGAAAAGTCTCCATAGCTTTTTTTATGTCAAATCGTTGTTGTTTATTTATTTGTTTTCACGTTTTAATAAAATAGAAAGGTTTACTTACTTAATTAGGATAATTAATTTGTTCCTTTTTAAAAAAAGAACTTTATGAAAAATCGTTTTTACAAACATATAAAGAGCTACTTTTGATTATGGGTGAGGGTCGGAAAATTGTCAGTGGATGTGGACACTCGTCCCACCTTTTTTCACCCCTCGGACTTTCGAAGCACTGATTTGCTAATACTTTAAGATAAGAATTCCTTTTTACATCTACTTCCGCCCGACCCCCACAGGCTAACTTTCCTTTCAACTTCGGCCCCTATAGGCTCTATCCTGGAAGCATCTAGCTACAGTATGGTTCACTACTGCATTTGGACCGGAGGCGATGGCCCCTACGGGGCCAGTCCTTCAAAACTTCGTTTGAATTAAGCGTTAAGGGGCAAGTTTCAAGCCGTCCTTACCCTGGTCCTTACATAGGTCATTCACAATGGGGGGATCATCAATCACCTAAAATCGACTGTCCAAAGGGAGCCAGTAAATTACAAACAAATAGTGACGAATTCCCAGCTTTGGTCAGTGCTTTGGTGGCCCTTGCCAGATGATGTCTTGCTAGCTACCGATATGGTTGATTGACTAACACCTGGTGTAGGCATTTTTCAAAAGACGCACGGCTGTTATAGGAAGAATAGGGTCATTTGACTAATGTACAAGTTGTCTTCGATTGGTATCAGTTGAGAAAGGAACTCTTTGTCCTCCTGTACCTTTCAAAGCAAAATCTCTCCCCCCCCCTTCCCCTCTCCACTTTAAAACACGTTTAGAAAAAATAAGGAGCGCTTCCTTTCGAAGGCCTCTTTGTAGGAATTCTCTACGATTTGTATTTTAATTAAGTTTATTTGTTTTTTAAAAGAAAAGACAAATTAGTATATTATTGTATAGTATAATATTATGGGGACTGAGCCCCTTCAAAATATTTCTTGGGAGGGCTCAAGCCCCCACCGCACCCCCCCCCCCCCCTTCTTCCTACGCATAAGCGATTAACTTAATGAACAAGGTCGCGCAACCACTAAATGATAAAAAATATTATAAAAAGAATCCCTTACCTTTTTTTTTTTAAAAAATTGAGCTTAGACATTTAAGAACAGGTGTCTCATTTATTTACAAGAAATGTTTTCATACATATAATATATAGTACAGACAACCAAAAAATGTTTGTAGCTTAAGTTTTTAAACAAACAATTTCAACACAAAGCTCATTGTTAGGGTCCCAAACATTTTAAGATCGCCAAAATTATTCTTACTAAACTGAAATCTTCAATGAAATATTTAAAAATAAATGTTAAATTCTAAGTCGAACTTTTATCTATTTTTGCTCTTTGGGATTTCATTTAATGTACATATGAGCTTTAAAGGAAATACTTCCCTAGGTTTTGTAGTACGAGATGTCAGTTTATATATTTAGCTTTTTAATGTCTTTAACTCCAAGATTTGCTTGGGCCCCGAGCGATATAAGGCAAAATCGGCGATATCGATAAATACAGATAAAAACGCTAAATGATTAACCAATTGTTTCATTACGCGCTGTAAATTATCTAAAGAGACAGCGCCCAATTTACAACTTGAAGAAAAAACCGCATTACAGAAAATGTGTTGGAAAAGTATTAAAAAGTAACTGAATGTTCCAAATCTTTTTATTTCTGTATGTGTAAACTCCTCCTAACTTTCGAACAGATTAAACGATGCAATAAGGCATAAGCGATGATTTTAACACAGGTTTTATGTAAATTTTTTGCACACCACGTTAAAGAAGTTAAATGGTTTTATAGTATATATGGGATCATGACCACAATTAGGGGTGGGGGCAACGCTCCAACAAGAAAAAACTACCTTTTTCTTTAATTCTAAAATAATTTGTTATTATTTAATTTTTATTTAGATCTTAAAATCTAGTAAAAATATTATAAATCTTAAATCTATATTATAGTTCATGGTCTCCCGCTGCTACAGGGCTCTGTGTCTGCTAAGGCGCCAGACGCAGGGCCCCGCGTTTGCTTGTATATGATGTGAGGGCTTCTATGAAATATGAAGTTAAGAGCTGTCTCCACCGGACTTTTCGGTAACCGGGTCCTGCAAAAAGTAGTGGGCTCCGGTCAGTTGAAGAAGGGCCCTTATCTATTCTTATGAGAAAGGTTAAGGGAAGCCATACAGAAAATAACTGTGAAATATTTAATAAAATATGCAAAAAAATTGAAGAATTATTTATTTTCCTGATCTTTTTTCATTTCTGGAGTCAAGGGGGCCCCCAAATGAACTTAAGGCAAGGGGGCCCAGGCGGCAACTGTCCATTTGCCGCCTGCTAAATCCGCCACTGACACACATGTAACTAATCTATGGCATCTCGATTCTCAAAACAATTTAAACCTTCGTAATTTTTTCCTTGGGCATTTCAAAGTATGTTCGAGAATCAGTTTCAATGTTAGTACACCTAGCCTTAACACCTAGATACATATACTGTAACTACAAAAATGTATATGAGTCTTGTAGTAACTCTTTAATTACTTGTCAAGTGGCATAACACATTCAGTATTTTAATATTCATGCTTTAAACTTTATATTTTTAAAATTAGAGCTCAAAATTCAAATGTCTGACTTTTTTTTTTTAAATAAAATATTTCCACTTACCTTCTGCCTATATGCATTTGTGAAAGATGCATTCTTTTTTTAAAGTCTGACGCCCGTTATCAAATGTTTCCTTCGTTATAAATAGTGACTATTCTCTAAAAGTATTCTTGATCGTTTAAAAATATTCAACTAGAGTTTACTGACAAACTTGATGCTGGAATTTTGTAAGAAGTTCATGCCAATGCATATATTACACATGCGCATTTAAATCAGGAAATGCACTACCTTGTTTTGAAAAATATTTCTTTTATAATAATGGAAATCCCGCAACATTCAGATGAGCTTGCTTAACGGAAGTACGGTATTTCCACCTGTCCTAGGAAGAATTTCCTCTTTTATTATCTCTAATTTGAATTTCCTATAATTGGACGTACTGCCTGCCAAGTGGCGAATTGGCTGCATTGGAACATGTGTGCAACAAATCAATACTTTTGAGAAAATGTTTAATATTATCTAATCAATAAAAAAATTGGAAAATGTCGATAAATTGGAACTGGGAATTTTTAGCACTGTTGAGTTGGGAATTTCGGGTCGATAAGTTTGGTTAATAACGTCGCAGTAGAGCTGCCCATTGGCGACGGTTCGGGGACTAGCTCAAAGGAAAGGCCCGGGAACAATGCCCCGTATTTTTGAAATAATCAATAAAAATAAATTCTTTTTTAATTGTTTTATATACCGTTATAAATAAGTAGTCACAAAGTATGGAATTAAATTCATATTACTTACATCATCCTGAAATGGTCTTTTCTGTTCAAAGTGGGAATCAAATTTAATAAATGTCGTATTTAATTGACTTTTCTGAAAAGTATAAACATCTCTCTATTGTAAAAAAAAATTTAACTGCTACTGTTTCGGAAACTGTGACCATTTTTTCTTTTCCATATTTTAATTTTAAGTCACTACTGAAAAAGTAACTATCAGGTAACTATGAAATTTACTGAGTTAGTTTAAAATGTTTGGGGAATACGACGATGGTATTTTTATTGTAATAGACCACCAGTCCCGTATACACGCCGTTAATTTTTGCGGATGTTCTGGCCGACTTTTCTAGTATTTTGTAGCGAAGCTGGTAACCCTCCGATCACAAGATCACTACTTTTTATTTTATTTTTCAGCGTCAAGTCCATGCCTAGGATCGAACCAGGAATCCTCGGATTCCCAGCTGACGCCTTTAACCGCTCGGCCACGGAGGCCTTTAAATGGACAAGGGCGAGGGAATAGTATTTTCCTTAAAAGCATTTATACTGATTTTTGAAGTTACAATACCAAACGACATTTTAAAAAAAGAAAGCACTCAAAACGTATTTTGTCAAAAATTTAAAAAAAAAAAAAAAATTATTACATTTTTGAATTTTCTACTAAACTAAACTTTGTTAGTCCCAAACACGTTTCGTCTCATTGAAATCAACTTCCAAGAATTGGGATCTGTATGCGAAGCAATGCGTTTAGGAAAAGTTATTTGCGTTTCCCTACGAAACAGCTTAATATGACAAAACACGTTTTGAATGCTTGCTCCTCAAACGTGAATGCTTATTGCATTTATGTATACGTGCGACAATACTGTTACATTATCTATCAAATCAAAATTCGATGGGTATCCACATTTTGATTTGACCGATAATATGAGAGGAAACGTGTGTGCTGATGCGATTTATCGCGTGTTGAATAGTTATAAATTTTAAATGAATATGTGAAATCCTGCGGACTTTGAATTTATCAAGTAACGATTTTAATTGTTATTCGAATATTTAAAACTTTCTACTCTCCGAATGAATATTTATAAATAAATTTCATTAAGAACCTTCCGATTTGGTATTATTATATGATGCTGCAAGTACCGATACTTAGTTTCAATATTATCGGGATATTGATGTTTTATGTCGATATTAGCGTTGTATAAATGTATCGAATCCAAGTCATACAAGATTCTTAATCAGGCAAAAAAAATTCTGCAAAGAAAAACTCATACATTTAAAGTCCTTTCACAAGTATGTAACAATGTGGTTACTGTTAAAGCGTATTGAAGTTAAAGGTTCTTGCAGGCCCGTCACACCAGGGGGGGGGGGGGGGGGATCCGAACCCTCAAATAATCTGGAAACCCTAAAAGTTGGAAATTTCAAGTTTTAAAAATCCCCGATTTCGGAAAATTTAATATTAGCAAATAAAAGTTAGGAAAGATTAGAAATTCCCAACTTACAATTAAATTAGACCTCAGAACTTATGACTGCAGTCCTAGGCCCCCGATCTATACCGAAGGTTAACAGGTATTGGCCCAAGACTGCTGCGTAGTCTGATTTGGGACAATTATTAACATACATAAAAAAAAAATAGTTTTTTTCCTTGGTTAAACAATGAATTACTTGCACAGTAAACCCTCACCACAGCGACTCCTCACGGGACCAGCACTAAATGGTCTTAAAAGTTAAGTCTATACAATGAATGAAATAAAAGAAAAATATTTACATACACTAGGCACATATAATTTAAACTAGTTAACTGTTGAGGCTTTAGTAATGGTCTTACAAGGAAGGAATCGCTAGATCGTGGAGTCGCCGCAAGGAGGGTCCACCGTATAATGGATATTATATATATATAAAAAAATTATATATATATAAAAAAAAAAAATACTATATACAGTTTATGGGTTATGGTGCAACCTCACAGAGTTCGCGGCCGTTGTCTTGTAGGTAGTGCAGAACTTTTTTTACCCTTCTCGTCATTTCTCTGTGAGAGAGCAACAGGCGCCGCTGTTCTTCCAACTTCGGTCCTGGGTGACGGATGTGCCACTTCGATGTCAGCGGGCAGTCGTAGATATAGTGATCCATATCACCCTCTGATCCACAAACACAGTTTCCCGATTCATCAATTTTCCTCTCGTAGAAGTATTTTGGACAAGGTCCATGTCCGGTGATGAACCTGGTGAGGCGAGTATCTCCCACTGTGAAATTAAGATTGACTTTATTAAAGTAAGAGTATGCTCGTCTTCCATGTGGAGCCTCATTCCATTCCTTTTGCCATTTCCTTAATGAAATCCCTCTCAAAATGTTTTTTAAATGGGACAATGGCCATGATGTTTGGCAGTGGAAATCCATTGACCTCAGAGCGGCTTCCTTGGCCAGTTCATCAGCTTTCTCGTTACCTTCGTTCATATTGTGAGCTTTAACCCACTTAATGAATACTGCATTGGAACATGCGTGCAACAAATCAATGCTTGTATGAGAACTGTATAATATTACCTAATAAAAAAGATGAAAATTGCCGATAAGTTGGAACTGGAATTATTCAGTACTGTTAAGTAGAGAATTTCGAATCATTAAGGTGGGAAATTTCTTGTTTCACCCCCCCCCCCCCCCCCCCCAATTTTTTTTGTGTGACGGCACTGGGTTCTTCAATAAGCGTTTCTCACTGCAAGAGCTTTTATAGGCGAACACTTTTATAAAATTGGGTAAGACTAAATCAGTGGTATACGCAAGAGAATAGGGGGGAACCCCTTCTCATTGGTTTGTAGGAAATTCATTAGCATATATATATTTTCTGTTTATACTAATAAAGAAGGGCGGGGTGTGTTATGCCCCCCCCCCCCTCCCTGTCCCATATACACTGTCTGCGTACGCTACTGGGCTAAATGACATCCCATTGATAAACAACTCACTTATTGATTCGAAAACTAGATTCGATAGGCGTAACCATCCATTGAACTCGTAACTAACTTCTGAAACGCTCAGAACCAGTTGCTTTTATGAACGCGTTTGAAGCAATATTGTACCCCCCAACTAATTTTTTAGACGATTTTGTGAGCTTTTACCTTTTTAAACCGTTATGGAAATGTTAAACATGTTTATTTTATTTTCAACATATAGAATTAATTTGTATATCACCAAAAATATAGTTTTCTTTTTACTGCTTATCCACTTATTATTGGTCAAGATAGATTTCAAAGAATAGACATTCCAAATGAGTTTCAATAGAAAAATTTAAAAAAAATATATACAAAAGCACAACAATTCGGCATATTTTAGCCTGAACGATATACGAAATATAGAGGTATAATTGGAAGCGGGTTACACTTTTTTAACGTCCAATTGACTTTAAGTCAACAAGCTGCTTTGTCCTATCTAGAAGTTACATTTAGGGATTAGTAGGCGTAATCTTAACGCCAATTAATTGCAGTCGCACTATAACGTCCGTGTAGAATGGTCAGAGTATTAACGAGTTTGTCGATATAGGTATAATATATGTCAACCAATGAAATGACTCTCAACACAAGATACAAAAATAGACAATTATGAATTTATTTAGAACATGGTGCTGCAGAAACAGACATAAAAACAACAGCCTCCGCTTATATACAAGATGAGATCCAACTAAAAATGTACACATGCTATTTACAGTATAACTAGTCCAATCTTCCACTATTGGAAACAAAAAAACTAATATAGGAATAAGTTTCGAAAATGGAACAAGATTTTGCTTTTAAGTAAGCTGTCTCCTCAGTGCATGAAACAGTGATGAACAAATGAGTGAGTTAATGACGCAAACTTAATTCAGAAGGTCTGATATTTTGTTAAAGGAAACCAAGACGTAGATGCATTACAAGTCATGTGGAAGTACATCGTCACAAGTAAAATGTACCAGTCTCCTATTATAAGCCTTCTCTAGTTTTTAAATATAAATTCAAATACCATTTCAAGAAAAATTTGATTTTCACCTAATTTTGATTTTTAAAATAAAATTATTGAAAATATTTTATTTTGAAAAAAATTTAGTATTTTAATTGTTTGAATGCCAAAAAAAATAATAAAAGTTTAAGAATGAAGCTTTTAAACTATCTGATATTTATATTCAGTGACATTCTGTCCGTACTCGAAACTTTTATTGAAATCGAAAACCTAAACTTGAGATTTGGCTGCGATGGAAGCAGAATAGGAACGAATGTTGAGAAATAGTGCGTGGCATAATTAACCAGCTATTTAGAAATACTGAAAATAGATAAGTGACATTTAAAATTGATAAGAAATGTGTACAATTGATTTTAATCGCATCTTCAGGGTTGAGTTAGGGATATTTTATTTAGTGTGTTGAAATAACTATGTAGCCCAAAGTGCTCTAAATTCTGAAAAGTCAGGAACGGTAAATTTCTATTCAATCTAGTTCAGGTGAATCTGACAAGCTGAAATTTATATTCCCAGTAAAGAGTTACAGCACTTTATGAAATAGAATTTCAATTATGAATATTAAAAAGATCGTAGTCAATGCATGGCACATTCATGTTTCATATGGGAGTTCTGAAGTGTATAGTAATCCTGGAGCAGCAAAGTTTAGTTTTTATCATAAAACTTGCAAATGATACAATCAAAACCGTATTTGGTGCTTTTTACTATAAGCTTTAGCAATACAACAACTTTAAATACAAAGTATTACTTAATGCCCCCGCTGGAGACACTGAAGCTTAGACATTTAACTGAAAGCTAAAGTGAAGAATACAATTTTGCAACAATGTTTAATATAATTTTTTAAACAAATAAAATTATATATAACTGCCTAAAATTTATATTCAAGTAAATACTTTATATATTTTTTATACCGAAATTTATTTGCACGTAGCAAAATAAAATTTCTTTGTTTAAAGAGAGAGAAATCCCAATTTAAAAAAATATACAAAACATAACAATACGTAATCTCAACATATTTAATATCTATTAGCTTACTTAGAATAAATAGGTTTCTTTGCTTTGGAAAGAAACAGAACTTCAAAATAAATTATTTCCTTGTCCAACCCTACCTTTGCTATTAAACTCTTTTTGGCTGGTGTTGAAAAAAAAATACTCAAAGGATATAATATAACATACTGATCTCTTACTTAAAAGATTGACAAATGAAGACACCAACTGAAGCCAAAAAATATATATAATAGACTGTGGTTTCAATATAAATTAAAGATATGAATATGGAAACTAAACAACAATAGTGTTCAATGAGAATGAAATGAAACTCCTAGGAGACCTTTTTTTCTTCAACTACACAATATAAATAGAAACAAAAAATCTATGATCTCTATAGAAAGCTCTCTTTTGTACATAGAACTATTTTACAAAGGCACTTTTTGACAGACTGTACAACATATAAATAGGGGGGAAGGGGGGCCTAAACCTCGGTGGCCAGGATGTCTTTCTTTCGAAGCGTCGACCCGTCGTTGGGAGATCGGAGGTGGTCTTCGATGACGTAGATGCCCCCACTGTTGCACGGGGAACATGCACGAGGGGAGTGGCAACTGAAACACAAGAGGAACATTTCATTTAGACACTTATAAAACGGCACATGCATTGTTGAAGCTAACATGAAAAATGCATCTACTGATCTTAAAGCAAACACAACAAATAAAAATAAGGAAGGTTCTACATGAAACCTCATTTCAATGGATTATATGAATGAGGATTAGTCACCAACAAAGGAAGTTAAACAAGCTAAACCAAGTTAAACTTTTAATACCATTTTCCCATGACTAGGTGGCTAGACCTATTATTTGGTCAAGCGGTGTGGGTCCTAGTTCAATAGATTACCCAACAAATTAAATATCTTTCAACGTAACATTATAGACAAGGCGAGTTTCAAACTTTAAATGCTCATATCTCAAAACTCTGTTTTTATACTAATTAATACCACTTCACAGTCAAGTCGCAAGTTTGACTATCATACTAATAGGGAAAAAAACCTCTATCACTACTAATAGTTACCCTAAGGTGCGAGCACAGGGGCAGGGGAGCCGCAAGCTACAGATAAATATTATATATTTAGATTTGGCTCCTTCGTTTTGATGAATGCACTTACAAACCTACCAGGTTCGAGGCATTTCTTTAGTTCGGCGACTCAAGGAGAAGGGACATCTTATTAAAAACTTAACTTGTTTTTATTTTCTTCCCAAACAATGCTTATGTGGAGGAGCTGTCTTTTTTCCAACCATTCTCAATGGCGGCCTAGTGTGCTCTCTGTTCGAAATGCGAACCGAAACTTTTCAAGTGGAAGATGCCACATTCCAAACCCAAATGGGGCCTCTCAGCCCAGTGAATCATGCCCCAAGTGGGCCGGTCTGCAACATTCTCCCACCTTTGAGTTTAAACTTGTAAACTCAAATTTTACTTACTACAGCTCTCCCCACAAAAGCAAAGTCAAATATACAAAAAGGATACAAAATTATATACAAATACACACATATTGTTCATTGAACACAAAAACAATGAATTATTTGCTAACTAAAAGAATACTTACTAATTAATGCCAAAATATATATACATATAAATTTAAATGCAAGAAAATTATAAATTGAATAAAATATTCTAAATATTAAATTCTCTTAAGTTTCATTCTTAATAGCTTAAACGATCTGGTGCATTAACAGTTCGACCACTTTTAGTACGTACACCATTACCAACGTTAGAGTTTGCTACAAGATCTACAGAGTCTTGAATTTCTAAATAATAGAGTTTCTTAATGGGTCTTAAGAACTCCCCTGATTCCGTTTTTACTTGTGCGACCCTTGGCAGGCCATCTTTGCCTGGCATAAGTTTAGTCACTCGACCCAATGACCAAAACGCACGCTTTTTAGTGTCATCTTCAATCAGAACAATGTCACCTAGTGTCAGTGGCCTAACTTTCTTGCGGTGAATTGTTTGTTGTCTCAACTGACCTAGGTATTCGATTCGAAATCGTTGTCTAAGGTGATTCCTCAATTTTTGTTTGTATTGGGACCTCTTGTTTAGACCGGTGTGATCTAAAGTGTCAATGTCAGTCACATTTGAAGACCTTACCTCTTGAAGGAACATTGATGGGGTTAAGGGTGATAGATCATTCACATCTTCTGACACATATGTCAGAGGTCGGGAATTTATGATTTGTTCACAATCACACAGTATAGTAAACAATTCCTCATACGACAATGAGGCTTTTCCCAAAATCTTTCTTAAGATGCGTTTTATCATTTGAATAATACGTTCCCAAAATCCCCCAAACCAAGATGCTGTAGGAGGGTTGAATTTCCAGTGGATGTGTTGTGCAGAAACAGTTGTTGAAATCTGTCCCCAATCAACATTGGACAGGGATCTGTTGGCTCCAACAAAGTTGGTACCATTGTCTGAATATATCGTTGAAGGACGTCCCCTTCTAGCGATGAAGCGGCGAAGTGTCTGAAGGAAGGCTTCAGTCGACAACGATGTGGTCAGTTCCAAATGTATGGCACGATAGACTGCGCAAGTGTATAGCACAATCCAAGCTTTCTGCCCGTCTTTGAGGTAGAGAGGACCAGCTAAATCCACACCCACTACTTGAAACACAGATGAATCTTGTACTCTATCTTGAGGCAAAGACACGGGTTCGGTTTCACAATTTTTAGCACTGAATCGTTTACAACGTACACACTTCTGTATCACAGAACGAATTGTTTTTCTGGCTTTCACGATCCAAAAGGTTTCTCTTAAATGTGTCATCAGAAGGGACACACCAGAGTGTAAAAGTTCTTTATGTTTATGATATATCAGCAAATGTACCACAGGATGATCTGAGGGCAAGATTATAGGATACCTGAAATCGATTGTATCCGTTCTGTAAATGACTTTTGTCTTTACCCTTAAAACGCCATTATCATCACAAAAGGGTCTCAGATTATGAATCTTTTCATCATTTACACCTGTAAATGACTCATTTTGAATTAGTTTGAAAAGCGCTATTTCAGCACTTTCAATTTCTAAGCAAGAAAGATCAGGTGATCGAACCACTTCCACTTTCTTCGAATTGCTACAAAAACGAAGAATCCAAGCCAACATGCGAACAATTTTTAAATATGAAGAGAAATATTCGTAATACCAATTATTTGGTTTCACGACCTTATTATGTGCAGTTAACACACTCTTGCGTTTCTCAGAACTAATTATTTCTTCATTTGGCATTTCTTCACTAGAAGGCCACTCGGATTCTGAATTTAAGAGCCAAGATGGACCCTCCCACCATTTTAATTGTATCAACTTTTCAGCCGAACAACCGCGAGACGGAAGGTCGGCTGCATTAAATACACCTGGAATATGATGCCAGAACTGATGATCCGTCACAGAACGAATTTCGGTTACACGATTTGACACAAAAGTACCCCACTGAGTCGTTCTTCGAATCCAGCTCAAAGCTGTGGAAGAGTCCGTCCAATAGAAAGGACGAATTCCTGGGATCTCCTTCAAGTCACTTAAAACGGTGCTTGCCAGTCTTGAACCAATCAAACAGGCCAGGAGCTCCAAGCGGGGAATTGAAATAGGATTTAATGGTGCAACTCTTGAACGCGCACTAACGAATTGAACCACAACTTCAATTTGAGTTTCAATTCTAATGAATATGCATGTTGCATACGAATCTTTGCACGCATCACAAAATGTATGAAGACTTATATCAATAATACCATTAACATTTAAATTAAACCATCTAGGGATTTTAATATCTTTGAGCAAATGTACCTGTTGCATCCATTTTTGGAACTGTTTTTTGATGTTATCTGGGAGGGGTTCATCCCATTTCAGTTTTAAGCTCCAGATATGTTGTAACATCAGTTTTGGAACAAGTGTCACAGGGCAGGTAAATCCGATTGGGTCGAATACTCGTTGCACTCGTGATAAGATTATACGTTTAGAAATAACACCCTCTTCATCATTTTTATCCTCTATTCTACAAGATAACGTATCAGAATTTACATCCCAAATTAATCCAAGAACGGGTACAGTACTTGGAACATTAATTTTACTTTCAATATCATCACCCACATTTGTTCGCCAATCACGCAAATTGAAACATGCACTAGATAACAATAACTTTGCTTCTAAAATAAATTTGTGCACTTTATCTTCATCTTCTAAACTCGTTATACAATTATCTACATAGAAAGATTTCTTCAGGAGATTGGCTGTTGGGGTAAGATTACTGGGAGCTAAATTCAAATGATGATTTAAGGTGGCACTTAATAGAAATGGTGAACATTTTACACCAAAGCATACGCGTTTATGGCGATAAGTTACTAACTCATCAGAATTGTCTTCATTAAACCAGAAGAACCTTAAAAAATCCCTATCCCTCTCAGAAATATTTATCTGCAGGAAAGCTTTTTCAATATCAGATGTTACACCAAATTTGTTTATACGGAAACGGCTGAGTAAGGAAGGTATTAATTCAAGAAAGTTTGGCCCCTTTTCTAAACATTGATTCAGTGATGGTAATCCCTTATATTTACAACTAGCGTCATACACCGGTCTAACTTTAGTACTACTACTTTCTTTAAACACTGGCCTATGAGCCAAATAATGAACACCTGTTTCTTTATTGTTATTTACTTTTTCTATTATATCCTTAACTAACCATTCACTAAAGACATTGTTATATGCATCTATTTTTTCTGAAACAATCAATTTGTTTTTTGTAGATCTGGCCCTACTTTCAGCTATATTTTTATTGCTGGGCAAAATAGACTTATCTAAAACCCAGGGCAAAGATACCTCATACCTTCCCTCAGAATCTCTAGTTTTGGAAGTTTCCTCAAAATATTGCAATGTTTCTTCTTGCAATTCTGCTTTTGATTTTTCTGGCAAAGGATCCTTAATTCCCAAGACTTCTAAATCCCAAAACTGAGATATACTTATATCTCTTGCTAACAAAGAAGTTACTGAAAGAGCTTCTCTCTTATCAATAATTCTATCACAGGGTATTTTCCCCATTAAAGTATGACCCAAAAGAGTACCCACTGCAACCAAACCATTTTTTAGTGAAATCACTTGTCCAGTTAACAACTTTCCCGCTACATCAGCCCCTATCAATAATTTTATATCTGATGAAATGACGGGTACGTGTTTATGCTCAACATCACTTAGATGTACGCCCTGTTTTTTAAGTTCGGTAACCCACGGACCATTAGGCACTTTATTAATTTCCGAACAAATTACACGTTGATCTAGTACGTCAAAATTACACATATAACTGGAATCCAAACTTTTTACATTAACTTTATATTTATTATGTACATTCTCAGACGTTTCTACACCCCCGAATAATTTCTGAACAACTTTTACTTCCCCTAACTTTTTGAAACCCATTATTTCCGCAATATCCCTTGTTAAATACGACAAAGAACTACCAGAATCAATAATGGATCGAACAGAAACTTCCTTATCTCCGTTACATATTTTTACTATTAGTGTTTGCAACACTACATTTGAACTGCAAGCTTGATTAGCCAAAGCGCTATTAACAGTTTCTTCCTGATAATTTTCTACTACTGTATTGTTTGTTTTACTTTGTAACTCTGGACACAAACAAACATAATGTCTCTTTTGACATACAATACACAGATGTTTTGATCTGCACTCAGCTGCTTTATGCCCCCCTC
This sequence comes from Troglohyphantes excavatus, assembly GCA_963932185.1. Classification (NCBI taxonomy): domain Eukaryota; kingdom Metazoa; phylum Arthropoda; class Arachnida; order Araneae; family Linyphiidae; genus Troglohyphantes; species Troglohyphantes excavatus. Next base: position 28,845,418 of record OZ010673.1, on the reverse strand, counting down.
GCTTTAAACATATAAAACAAGCACCCTTTTTCAAAACTATATTTTTCCTGACAGTTAAACTCATTTTAGAAACTTCACTGCAATTTTCTGAGGCATGACCCTTATCACAAAAAATGCAAAGATTTCCTTGTTTAGATTTAAAATTAAATTTATTCTTATAAGCTTGATTATTATTATTATATAACTCAGAGGCTGTGCATGCATTATATTCATTAGTATAATTAGGGTTTTGCGTCTTATTTTTACTTTTATCAACATTAAAGCTATTACGGGCAAGTAGTATTTTTTCTTCCCCTTCAACATACATTTTAAGAAAATTCATAATATTATTTAAATCGTTACCTGTGTCAGCCGATCCCGTATAAACCATGCTTCGTTCAAATTCACGAAGCAGATCTTCCGTCAGACAACTTTCTACCAAAGGGAATAAAATAGCAGCATATTTTTCCTGTGTTACCCCAAGGGAATTTAATGCCCTTAACCTACTCTCCAGGTCATCGTAGAGTGACGAAATATCACGTCTTTTTTTGTTTTCTCCGCTTAGCACAATTTGAAGAATATCACGCACATAATATTGTATTAAGAGGTTTTCTCTGCCGAAACGTTCCCTGAGTTGATTTATGGCGAGGGGATAATTTTCCGTCGTCGCGGGGAAACTTGAAACCAAAGAGTGTGCCTTTCCTTCTGTACTCTGTAGTAGATAATGCATCTTATCACTTGCTTCCACGGTGGGGCTTTCATGGATCTTTTTAAATTGATTCCACCATGGTAGATAGTCTTGTATCAGTCCGCTGAACTTTCGAAGCTGTATCTCCGGCAGCCGATGGACTGCTGGGGCGGGGGAGATGAGGGGGGTCGCAACCGCGACGGCATCTCCTCGGATTCGATCTGTCGACGAGATCGTCAATTCCTCCAGCTGTTTTTTAGCCCGCACCCGGCAAGCTATCATTTTTTCTTCGTAGACCTCGGAAGCCAGGAATTCTCTGTCGAAGACTTCCTGATTGCATCCCACTTCTTTCTGCAGTAATTCCACGAATTTTTCATCTAGAGCAAAGAGTTTTTTAGCTTTTTCCTCCAGATGATCCAAAGCTGTTTGGATGTTGACGGCTTCCTCTTTATTCGCTATTAGTTCATTCACTAGGTTAACGCTCCTAGTGAACGACCCTCGCACGGTTGTGCGTCTTTGTTTGAGAGATTCCATTGTCTCCTCGAGTCCCTGTTCGGGCGCCACAATTTGATGAATGCACTTACAAACCTACCAGGTTCGAGGCATTTCTTTAGTTCGGCGACTCAAGGAGAAGGGACATCTTATTAAAAACTTAACTTGTTTTTATTTTCTTCCCAAACAATGCTTATGTGGAGGAGCTGTCTTTTTTCCAACCATTCTCAATGGCGGCCTAGTGTGCTCTCTGTTCGAAATGCGAACCGAAACTTTTCAAGTGGAAGATGCCACATTCCAAACCCAAATGGGGCCTCTCAGCCCAGTGAATCATGCCCCAAGTGGGCCGGTCTGCAACATTCGTCAAATAATATAAAAAAAATTCTAGACATTTAATGTTAGAAGAATATATATATGTTTAACCAGAGAATAATTTATTTAAAAAAAAATTAATTTCTGAATAAGCTTTGTTAGTTACGTTACTCTACTTGAAAAATAAATAAATGTGCTCAATTCTTTTGCATGGTTCTTAACATTTTGAAAAAGTTTGCTAATTAAAATCACACTTTTTTTTATAGTAAACTACTGGTTTTAAATTTGATAGTACTAATCTGACATTAAGTGATTTCTGAAACAGTGGAGCAACAATAGTGATCAAACCACAAGAGCAATGTTTTGAAAAGCAGTTAAAGAAACCTCAGAGAAAATAGCACCATTGGCAGCAAATCAAAATATTTTATCTAATGCTAAGAATCTTACCTTATTGAACTACCACTCGTGTTGTCTATTTTCTGAAAAGCTCTCTGAGGCACCACCACCAAACCTTTCTCCGGAATCCTCTTGCTCCCCACCTCCATATTAAGCACTTTGGGGGGCGCCTCATTGGCGTGCTTGGCAGGCACCCTGTCCAGTTCGTTCACAATCTTACGAGGCACATTGTCACACTGCTTGTTGTTCATGTGCATCAGATTACGCTCATTCTGAAGCCGCTCCTCCACCGTGTCGAAGTCGCACTCTTTTCCCTTCGGCACAACTGGCTCTTCCACACGCCGCCTGTGTTTGCGCCGCCGACCCAAAACACACCTCACCACGCAAAAAATCAGTACGATAATCACGATCAATGTGGCAGAAAGAGTGCAAATGAGGACAACTTCTACCGTGTCCAATGACTCCTCTTCTCGAGAGATACGGTGGGACACATTGAGCACATCTGTCCCAAAGACGATCTGGCAGTGGTCGCCGCGATATCCGCTGGGGCAGTCGCAACGGTATCCGTTTGCAATGACATGACATGGAGCCCCGTTGTGGCATGGCGACGAGAAGCAGTGGTCACGGATGTTGCAGTGGGGACCGGTATAGCCTGTCGCACAGTGGCAACTGTAGCCGGCATCACTGTCCAGGTTGACACAGGTGGCTCCGTTGGCACAGGGGTTCGAAGAGCAGCGATTGTGATTGTTCTGGCAGTGGTTACCTGAGAAACCGGAGGGGCACTCGCACGTGATGTTCCCTGACTGTTCAGTGCAAGTGCCACCGTTCTCGCAGGAGTCGGAAGAACAGCGGATTGTTTCTTCGCAGCGGCTTCCTCTCGCGCCTTCTGTACACATGCAGTTGAAGCCACTTGAAGTGTTGACACAGGTTCCACCTAAAAAAAAATGAGTTTAAGATCATATTGAAATAAGGGGCATAGCATAGAACAGCATCCCTTTATAGACTAAAGGGAAAAGTGAAGGCTATGTTACCCATGACTCTCTCGCCTACAGGTTTCATTAGGAATGTGAGAGCAATTACTGTGAAATGGATAAATTCAGATTGAGAAAAGCTTTTTACTAGTAATTAGAAAAAGGGTTTTCCAAAATCGTTAGGGGGGGGGGGGATTTTTTAATTATGTGAGAACAGAGTTGTTTGTAGGAAGTGGTGCCAAAACTTGTATGCCATATTCCATACTTACTTTCAGTGAAATAATATGTTCTTAAAAGTTTTTTCAAATGCACTCAAACCTGTTTTTGTACGGTCTTTTTTTTGTGCGGTATATGACAATTTCAATCAAATTGGAACATAATTGATTATCTGGCTACCGAGACATATACAAGCGTCTAGTGAAACAACAGTTGTCGCTAAAACTGATCACCGACTCTAAACTCTAAATGAGTGCGAGGTAGTATCTTCAAGTGATGAAAGGAATTTTGAACCAGTTTACCACTAGAAAGTCAGACTGCGAAGAATAATAGTTATACGTTTTGAAAAGTTTTGTATGTGTAAAATAAGTACATATGTAAATAAAATATTTAAAAATGTTCGCATGTGTATTTTCTAAATCAGATTACAAAAGGTTTGGCGAGATTCTAAGTAGCTGCCAAGACTCGTGTCTTGATTTCGTTTAAAAAAGCAATTCCTAGTTATTTTGTAAGGTTTTGTGTCATTTTCTACACTAAATTTTTTTTTATGCGGTCCCTATCTACCGCACAAAAACAGGTTTGAGTGTATGCACAAAAACAGGTTTGAGTGTATACACAAATATCAAACTTCATTTTACACTGCCATTTCTATGAGAAAATAAGTTGCCACAGTTGATGGGTATAACTTGAAAAAGCTTACTTAGAAATGCTAAAATATTGCTTTAACTGAATAAAAGTTTGATGGGAGGTAATCATAGGAGGTTAAAATAAGGGAACAGTTTGTACAAAGAATACTAAAATATTAAAAAGTTGTTTAACATTGTATTTCTACATTGTTAATTTGCTCCTCATGTTTCAAGCTGAAGGGGACAAAGTTTTAATAAAAAAAAATTATATTTTGGCATATCAAATGTTGATATTCAGTCCATTCCCTACTAATAAAAATATTCAAAATAGGCTAGAACTTTTGTTATAATCATGTAAAGTGGTAGATTAAGAAAGAAATTAACCAAGAACTGTGGGTGTGTGCAACATAAACAACAGTCTTATTCTGACAGAAAACTCAACCAATGCACATACAAGCCTATTCAATTGGTATTGACCTTGTAAACTTTTTTTTTTTAAATTTTACTTTTAGTTATAATTTCAATAATAAACGTATTTCAAATGTTCAAACCATTAAATTTCAATATAAGTTTCCAAACAAGCTTTTAAAATGCTGGAAACGTCTAATTTTTTTATCAAAATGAATGGATTTCTTACCTATTAGAAAACAAATGATCACACATTTTTAATGTAAATCAGAAATATTGAGGGGGAAAGAAACCAAATTATGTTTAAATTTATTGACATATTAACAGTAAACCTTCACAATGTTATCCAATTTTTTTTTTTTTTAATCTTATAAAACATTTTTAAATGATTGATTTATAATAACAAAGTCTGAATATGCTATAATAAGAAACAATTAAAATGATTTAAAATTATTTGGTTTAAATTTTTTAAATTATTTTATGAACAGTGAATTTGTAAAAATATTTGTTTTCAATGTTAAAAAAAAAGTTTGAAAATATCTAAAACAATTTAAAAATTATTAAAAAGCATCAACCAATATTTAGAGTAGAAACTTAAAAAAAATATTAAATGCATTAAATTGAGTTATTTCATTTTGAATATTTGAGTTTAACAGTGTTCACTCTAGAAATAAAAAGGGGCAGGGCGCTGTTGACAGTAAAAGGGCACCCCGTTTTTGAAAAGGCACTTGTTTTTAAAAGGGCACTTTAAAAAAAATGTTTAGGGTGGGTGTGGCCACACATTGGACCCGTGACCAAATAAAAAACGTTCCGATGTATTGTTTGACATTGCGGTAGAGCAGAATATTGCGCTATTGTTGATGGTTCGGGGCCTATTTCGAAAGAAAGACCCGTACAAAATTGACGTATCTTTACGATGATATTACTGAAAGTCCAAAATTTGACATTTAAAAATGAATATTTTCCCTAAAGACCACACCCCGTACAAAATTGATAAAAAGTTTACTTAAATCCACAGTTTTGATAAAACGCATAATTTTAAAACTTCATCTCAAAACCATCTTCTTTTTAAAAAAAAACTTAGCATTTCATATGCGAGCACAGGCAACCAATAGGATTCGTGGAATTCTCTGTGCTCGTAATTACCGCGGAAGCAATCATCTCGATTTCGCAACACGCGTAGCAAAAAAGGAGTTTGTTTTTTCTACTGTCATAATTCACTTATTTCCAATTTACACACAAAAAAAATTAATCGATGCCTTTTTTAAAAACTTCTAGGGAACCAAGGACGCTTGCGCTTGACTACAAATGGCAAAAGGGGCGGAATTTTTTCAAAAGAGGGCGGAATTTTTGAAAAAGGGGCATGAGGGCGCTGTCAAAATGAAAAAAGGGCGGGCAGGGCGGACCGCCCTTCAAAAAACACCTAGAGTGAACACTGAGTTTAATATAAAAGGCAACTGTTAAGTAGGATAAAGGCACTTAATCAAAATATAAGAATTAGAGCACTATTTTTATTCAAATAAGATACATTTTTCAAAAAACACCTAGAGTGAACACTGAGTTTAATATAAAAGGCAACTGTTAAGTAGGATAAAGGCACTTAATCAAAATATAAGAATTAGAGCACTATTTTTATTCAAATAAGATACATTTTTTAAATAAAAAATACGTATTTTGATTTTACCATTTCGGCAGGGGTAGACTTGGCAATTTGTGGAGTCTATTTTCTCACAAGACACGCCTTCATAGCCAAGTGGGCAGGAACATATAAACCCATTAGGATCCTGAATACATGTGCCCCCATTGTTGCACATGTTGTCGTTGCAAATGTTGGCCCAAGTGTCACATCGGGGGCCGAAGTAACTTGGTGCACATGTACAAGTGTATTGACCTTCACTTGGATTCTGTAAATAAAATTAAAATTGGAGTAAATAATAAAAACAAAGCATGAATAGTCTGAATCATATAAAATTTAATAAACATAGTAGAGTAACTGTAGCTTGGTTTTTTATTACTTTTAAAAGAAAGTCAATAAAAGTGAAATCATATTCATTTATATTATACAGCAAAATCTCTCTTAAAGACCACATTTATAGAGAGACTACTTTAGTTTTTGAGATTGTTTAGTATCTAGCTTTTTATAATACTCAATATTTGTGACAACTAAATGAACTATCTAATCATTAGAATTTATTGACATATTGATCACAGTGCCAGATAATAAGTAATAGTAATAGCTTGACAAGTTAAATATATTTTTATTAAAAAAAATATATCCAAATTGATACAAGTATCAATTAGCACATATTTTAGAGTAATAGAAGACTTAAAATATTCAATAAAAGGTTATAAACGAAGAGTTGCAAGCTATTTAATAAACAATTGAATTACTATAGGTCCCTATTAAAAGACTTTTAAACAAAGTTTTCATGAGCGGTTTACAATCAATATTTTACTGTCCTATCTAACTTCAGATATTTTTTTTTCAACATCTAATTTATACAAAATACATGCTTGTTAGTATAACACATAAAAAAACCACTTGGGATCTTAAACTTTCATTTTTAAATATTGCGATATAACATTATTAAACTACATTCATTTGGCAGCCTAATTCAATTTATAATGGGAATATATTCTTAAGTCATTTAACAGTGCAAGAATGCTTTTAAAATTTAGCCTCCGATTCTCCTGCATATAAAATCTAGGATTTGTAAAGACAGCTCTACTTCACAGGCAGATATTAATATAAACAAATTTAATGGCAACGTACAGAAATAAATTGATTTATTTTAACACAACTTAATTTTTTTTTCAAATTTATATTTTTATAAAACTATATAGATATTCACAAATACTGAAGGTTTAAAAAAGTTACACATTAAATTCCATAATTTGGAAACTCAGCATTTTGCAATTCAAATAGTTCTAGATCGTAGTAATATATTTTTACAAAAATATGTTCAAAGAAATGTTTTAACATCATTGAATTTATTGGTGAACTAGAAAAAACATTGGTGAAGATGATGCTAAAGAAATATAAAATAAGTTATTTTTTCTGGAGTCTATTACACTATTTAATGTCTAAATCAATGTTTATGATGAAATGTCACATAATGAAATAGTCTTTTTCCAAATAAAATCTCTCAATATTTTGCCAAAATGCATAATAACAATACAATGCATCTTGTGAATAATATCAAGATAGAACCTTCAGTAGGCTAGAATTTAAACCTAAAAAAAATATTTGAATCCTTCATGGATTTGCCACAATACAGACAGAAGAACATGGTTGGGTATCAAAAACAATAAATATTTAATAAAGTGTTAAAAATATTGGTAGAAAAAGCTGAAGCATGAGAAAATATCTTACATTACAAGTTGCACCATTTTCACAGGGACTGCGCCTGCATGGATTTTTGAAAACTTCACACCTGTCACCTATGAAGTCATCTGGACACTTGCATGTGAAGGATCCAGGTGCTGTGTTTGTGCAGGTCCCACCATTTTGACAAGGTTTGTGGTTTGTACAATAGTTTAGGTCTGCAAAAGTAACAATATTGAATAAAGGACTTGAAAACAAATTAATAGGTGAATTAATAAATAAAACATGGTTTTATATTGCATAATTCTTGTAATTATTGGATAATTCAGTAAACAAAAAAAAAACCTATTGAATTTTAAAAAAAGAATACAAAAGTAAATAATGCACATGAAATTTCAGGTTCGAAGAAATTGAAGTGTTAGACTAATTAGACAATTTGATAATAAGATAATTTGAAATTTTTTAATTTATTTTGTATATATCATGTTAAATTATTCATTTCCATCATTTTTTTAAATAAATTTTATTGTTTTATCAAATAGGTATGACAGTTGACGATGTTAAAAACTTCTGTCTAAGAAATTAGTATAGTAGTTATTAGGCATATAAATGATTGTTTGTTAATCTTAAAGAAAAGAGCCCAAAACATTATGAATTTAAATAAGTGAATTTAATCATTAATACATATTTATTAAGATTAAGTTCTTTGCATGTGAATGATATACAATTGTGAGAATGATAGATAAAAAAAAGTAAATCTACGATTGTAGATTTTCTATGAAAACAAACTTGTGCCAAACTGAATTTTATTATTTTAAACTAATTCAAGGCTATGTTCATGCGCACAAAATTTGTTTCAACACAGTATTTTTAAAAATTGCATATTATTCGGAAAAAGTGAAGGTAATAGGTGGATTTAACCACTATCCATCAGAGGGTTAAAATTGAAATATAATATTCAAATTATTACTATTATATTTATACTGTTTTCAATAGAATTCTCATTAACACAATAATCAATCACATTAACACAATAATCAATCACATTAGTAAGAAATAAAAATACAAAATGTATAACTCGTCAATATAAGACACATGCCAATCATTATCCGTGTACGGATTTTGTTAAATTTTAGGTTTACAGAAAACAAGGCCAACCTTTTGCATGGTTTGCAACTCACCTAAATGACAAAAGTAGCCACCCCATCCCTCATCACAAAGGCACTGAGTAGGATTTATCTCGCATTTACCATGCTTGCAACCGATGGACTTCACACACACATCGCAGGCGGCTCCCTTCCAACCATTGAAACACCTGCAAGTTAAAAGGCTTTTGAACTACTTGAAATCCCATATACAAAGATATGATGGTATTGCATATTTTAATAAAAATTGAATCGGATATGAAATGACTTCATACAGGAGGAGAAATTATAAGTGTGCTTCCCTATTAAGGAAGGAACAACAGCAATTTAATTAACACTTTGATGTTCTACCGACATATTTTGGGTCGAACCATGTTCACTTTCGCTTTAACCCAACCTCTAATTACCAGAATGAGAGCTAAAATAATTTATTTGTTTAAATTGCCTTAAAAACGGTTAAAATCTGTCGTATAAGCCTGGCCTTTAGGACAGATATTGAGAAAACGTGTTTGGAAATATCTGGATGTACTAACTAAACAAAGTACTAACTTTGTTTTTACAATATTATCATATTTTAACAAAACTTTAGCACCTAACCAATTTCATACTTTTCACAACAACAATTAATCAGAAAAAAGGTAGTATTTTATGCTCATTGTTTTGTAGTAGGTCACAAAGTCTTGACATGTAATCGACTTGAAAGGAGGTATACAATTCAATCAAAAATGCGTTTAGTGGTACCACAGTCGAGGTACCGGATAGTTAAAGTATAAAATTTCGGGTGTTGTTGCTATAAGTGTAGGATGAACAGTCAGCCATAAAAGATCTCAATGATCACAAGAGAACTATGGTCATCAAAATGTTAATAAGATAAGCCATTTTCTTAATTATTTATACTAATAATTGTTATGATAATTACTTTTTCGGGAAGAAAATTATAAATATACAAGACCTAAAGAAACATATATACATATATGATAATTCACTGAATTGAAATTCTATATAATGAATGTCCCTATCGAGAATTCTTCTCTATTTATTAATTTTTCTATTTTGCCGTCCCCGCAAGGTTGTGCATTCACTCATCCTTACTGCATCCATTCTTATCATCAATTTTGTTGACAAAAGTCTGGAGTTACGTTATATAAAAGCACAACATGCATGCAATATAAAACAGTTGAATCTTTTACAAGACTCCTAAAAAATCACACTATAATCTACTGTAACGAAGTTTGGATATTAAAACTTTATTTCTTAAATGTCAGGTGCTCTTTTAAAACTATACATAAAAAATTTACTTATGTTAAACTTTTAGTAACCCAAACAATAAATAGTAATTCCAAAATCAGATTAAAATTCTATATGCCGGGATGAGATTGGCCAAAAAGAAAAAATAATCAACATAAAAAAAGCTGAAAATCAAAATCGGAGTGAACTATACACGAAACACATTGTATGTAATAAAACATTTGCAAGTTTTATATATAAACTTTTTTTGAAAATAATAGAATTCATATATTTATTATAAAAACAGGCTTGGCAATTATGTTTTATTTATTACATTACTTATATGAAAATATGAACTATTTAAACAACCAATTTAGCATGTAAGTAAATGAGGAAGCTTATACAAAATGTTCAGTCTGTAAATACTGAGATTTCATAATATATTCAACAATACAAAAGTATAAGGGATATAGTAAACAGCCTCTTAAAAAATAAGGCTCTTTTTTCTAAAAATGTCTGATATGGTTGAAAATACTATCAAATACTCTTCCTTTTAGTTGCCTATGAAGATCTAGTAAACACTACTACACTTTAAATAAAAAAAAATGGATTCCTTCAATTCAAGTTTAAATTAAAAAACCTTTATATTTTTTAATAAAGTATTTTTTTTGTTAAAAAAAATGTAGAATATTTTGAGAAAAGTGATAAAGTGGAATTTCTCCCAGGCACGTAGGTAAGGGAGGGGTTTAGGGGGTTCAAACCCCTCCCATTGTAAGTCAAATAAAAAAAAATTAAAAACCGAATTACTGTAAAAATTATAAAAATTTAGGGGGGGGGGGGGGGAGGTAAAAGATTACCACTGTCAGCATGGGGTATCAGGCACGTAGTTAAGGGAGGGGTTTAGGGGGTTCAAACCCCTCCCATTGTAAGTAAAATAAAAACAATTAAAAACCGAACTACTGTAAAAATCATAAAAATAGTGATTTTTTTTGGGGGGGAGGGGGGTTTAAGGATTCCCCCTCTAAGAGGACCCCCCAAAAAGAAACGGATTTCTTTAGGTACCTTATTCCCCCCCCCCCCCTCGGGAAAGGGGAGAAGATAAGTAAAGAATTCCTTTGCTCAGTCACTGAACCCCCCCCCCATGAAAAATCTATACCTACGTGCCTGATTTCTCCGAAAAGTGGGAAATCTCATTAAATATTATACGAGAAAATTTGGTTTACAATATGCATGTGTGGATGAACTGAAAATATAGCGATGGTTACCAAATGGAATTGAAGTCAACCTTGGAAAGTGTTTTACAATGCTTTGGTGAAATGCTCCACAAATTTAAGTTATAACCCTTTTTTTTAATTGAAAGTGGAATCAATAATTACAATTTTATGTGGTTTAAAAAAAGATGGCACTCCTGTCAATTTTGAATGAACAAAGTATGACCATATCTTAACGGAGGAAAAATATTCAACACAAAATTATTTAAATTACTCATTGTTAATATTAAATAAAATGTCTCTTACCTGCACTCATGAGTACTATTATTGTCAATACAATATCCATTCTTGCATTTTGGATTACACAGGGCTAAAAAGAAAGTAAATAAGTGAATTAACTTATATGATTAAATGGGTAAATGATAAAAACTTAACAACAAATTACAAAATACAGTACTTACAATTTTACTAAAATTAAAAATCTTTGTTAACTTTTCTATTATGTTTAAGCTTTCTTTATAAACTTCTGTAGTCAAAAAACATATTTTTCATGTAATTAAAAATCGAAAATATTCAACACACCATGTGTAACAACTGTCAGTAAGAACAAATACTAATAAAATTTTTACAAACAATTAAAGTTGACTGTACAGTAAACCTGACCCGTACATACTATCTCAGGAAAGAAAATATTAAAAATTCTATAAAATTTAGCATAATTAACAAATTTTGAAAGTAAATAAAGGAATTTTCACCAATGGTTGTGACTGGTTGCTATGCAACACAAAATTTTACTGTTGCCATACCTAACTAGTTTTATTCTTCTTGGTCTAGCTTGATTGATTGAAATAACGTAACACAAGGGGCTATTGGTGACGGTTCTACCTCGAAGAAAATACACAACAGCAGTGCCTCGTATTTTTGAACCGTGGTCAGATGGGCGGTCTACACAATAAGATATTGGTAACGGTTTGAAATCTATCCTAAAGGAAAGACCCAGTAACACTGCCATTGTCATTTTAAAACATGGTCAAAATGACAAAGAAAACACTTGAGTTGGTATCCCACCCTCCAAAATTCCACACGACTTAAAAGTGAAGATATTTATTTAGATCAATCAGCCAATTTGGCCATTGTTACAGAGCTCAATCATCACAGGAATGATTACTAAGCGTGCGCACACTTTTACGCGATTATTACACACTTTTGAGCGATTTAGGCAACAAATAGTCCTTTTGAATGGTTTCGCCACCGAGCTAAATAAGAACTGGATAGTAGACTAAGCGTGCCACCACATGACTGTTCTGAAATTGTATTCATCTGCGCGCGACGGTAAAGTCCATTTTTCTTAATGGGAGTTTCCATGTTTTGGCAGCGCATGTGTCGGATTAAATACACTGTCAAAAGGGTTATTATGTACCAGTCTCAAGTGAAACTTTGATTGGGTTTATGAGGATCGAACTTGGATCTAACAAAATAGACAAAAATCACGGGTACACATTATACATTTCGCTTTATTCATAAGTGCCGTTAATTAGGTGGTTTAGAGCTTAGGCGCCAAGTGATATAAATTCAAAAACAGTTTCGAGATAAGATCGTTTAAAATTCGCCTTGGTTACGATGTTAAATGCAAATGACATTCGACTCATTAGTGGCAACCTATTGAATTTGGAGCCTTGCCACGTAGCCGAATTATAGATCTAGGTACCCTAGTAATAAGAAAAATGTATTTATTTTTGGATTTTTGTGATTGGTTTGGTTAAAAAACGTCGCACTAGAGCTACACAGTGATGACGGCCCGGCGATTCTCTCGAAGGAAAGGCCTAGTATTTTTTAATCATGGTCAAACGAGGACAACTCCTGAGCCTGGCCCCCACGCCTTCTATAGGCGTCAAGACTTTAGACCCCGATCAGATTTATCGTGCACTAGTCCCGTATACCCGCCGGTATAATTTGTTGAATGTTCTACACTATTTTCTAGTATTTTTGTAGCGAAGCTGGTAACCTTCCGATCAAAATATCACTACTTTTTTACTTTTCTTTGTCAAGTCCATCGCACGGGCTCAACTAGGAATCCTTTGATTCCCAGCTGACGTCACCCAATTGTAACTTAGCAACATTGAAATTATATATAATCATGAGCTAGTTGACAAACTTTTCAATATTAGTAATGATAAACTTGTGCATTTCTTGGGTATTATAAAAACATATAAACTTGCTAACACGTGAAAACAAATTAATTTACATTTTCTAATATAAATACTTGAGATATTTTTTTATAAACTTCTAAATGGTTACTACAACGAAGAATAAGTAGGTCAACTAATAAGAAAATTTATTTTCGCAATGTAGTTCCCAAATTGTGTATATTCAATACTAGTAAATAACAAAACAATGACTATTTTTAGTCTACTGACATTACTTCTGATTTAATATCAAATCATGGACAAGTGAGTAAAATTTACACTTTGTTATACTTATTTTGTGCAAGTTTGAATCTGTTTGAAAAAATTAAAAACATTAATGTCTGTTTTAAATAATAACGTGTCTACTCGTCGACAGCAATCATATCGATTTGATTAAATTTTCTACATACGCGTGTCTGGGCCATATCGGGGAGAAAAAAAGTGCGAATCCAGTTTCTCCAACAGCCCTACAAAACTGCAGAAGTGCGACGTCTTAATTGGGGAAGAAGATTAACGCAAGCCGCTATCTCAACAACGAAGACCCACCAATACCCGTGGCGCTCTTGTTTTCTTGCATTGTGTTTACGGAACAATGATTACAAAAAGGAGAAGGAAAAAAAAATACTATCCATTTCTATGTATAAGACAAGTGTGTCTGAAGCCCCACCCGCTTCGTCTTCTCATTGGAGCCTGGTTCCTTTCGGGAGTCCAGGACCGTGAAAAGCACCGGGCATTGAAAATAAAAAAATATATATAATGAATAAAAAAAAATAGGGAGACCGATAACTATCTCGTGAGGAGCACGCAATGCTTCCACCGGATGTAACCGGCACGCGAACAATTAGAGTTGCACAATTCTTAGAAAAGTTTCGGCCGCTTTTAATTCCAGATAACTTCGGGTCGGGTGGTAACTATAGATAGGATATTTACGAAGAATTAACGATTTTGCACCTTATTACCATGCTGACCTTCACTGATACTCTAAAATTAGAAAATATATTATGCCTTTTGTTTGTAGCTAACCTGTTTCTCAGTTATGAGTTAGCACATACTTTGTTCAATGAACATTCATCTCAATGAAATTAACAATTCACGGGTAATTTTTTATGATTTATTCAGCCAAAAATTGAAAATTATAAGAAACTTAAAAAAATAAATAAGCATTTGATATTTTTGGGTTGCATCAAATTTATATAAATTCACATTGTAAGTTTAAAACAACGCAAGATACGCGTTATTCGTACAACATAAGAGCTAATGGTAAACGAAAATATCATATTAAGGCAAGTTGACCATATATGTTCCCGGTTTCTTAGAAACGTGCACACTTTAATCATTGGCTCAAATTTAAATTTATTTTAATTCCTTTTTTACTAAAAATCAACATGAAAATATTTTTTTTTAATGACAAACACAGTAGAACCATAGTAATCCAGGTTGTTATTTTTATCAAGAGATTAAAAATAGTTCACGAGAGAATTTATACAAGAGGAAAGAATTAATGTATTTTATAATAATATTTTAAATAGTAGTCACTATGGTGACAAGACAGTTGTGAACCTGTACCAGGATACAGGCAAGAGAATGAGCAACCATTTTATTTAAATTTATATAACAAAAGCGTTAATAGTTTGCTTCCAGACCATCCAATGACGCGTAATGAGGTTGACTTGCAAATTAAATGGTTTGTCCTAATCAAGAATTATGAATAAACTGTATGCTTGAAAAAGCAGAATAGCAAGTGAGACTTACGTAATCGGCAGTAGTTATCTTCTGTCGAGAAATTGCCCCAGCCGGGCATGCAGACGACTTCACCCAGGCTTGAGCACGTGTAGTGTCCCAAAGTTCCATTCCGGGGTCTGCAGAGCCTCTCGCACGTTTCTCCGTAATAGAACTCCTTACAGACCACTCTATACCTGATACCTAGAGTGCTACGGGAGGTGGTCAGGTTGTCTCTTGTCCATTCGGAGTCCAATTTTACATAGCGTTGGCCCACGAATCGGTCGACGAGGTTCTTGTAACCTAGGGGGCACACGGTAAAAATGAAGCATTTATTCAATTGTTCGTATATCAAGTCAAGTATTGATAACTACAATAATTTTTAACAACGTATTGGAAATGCCTGATGTGCATCCTATTGAAGGGCACATTCTGTGTGTGGATTTCACGCACAATTTTTTAATTGAATACAATAAAATATCTTTAATTGTTAACATTCTATTCAGTGTAATATCGCACTCTTCCTTCAAAAGCGACTAACTCCAAAGTAACGTTTTTTTTAGTTATCTCTAATAATGTGTTTCAGAAACACTTATCTACCAACCACCAAAAGTGTATTATGTTAAAAAATATGCATTAACCCATCTTTGATTGCTACGCAAAAAGTAACAATGATGATCAGAAGTGATCGAATTGCCATGGTCCGATTAAGACATTGCAGAAAGATTTGGTTTAGTTAATTAACGTCGCACTATAGCTGCACAGCGGGTTATTGGCGACGGTTCGGGGCCTATATCGAAGGAAAGGCCAGGGAACGATGTCTTGTATTTTTTAACCATGGTCAGATAACGAGGACAACACCTGAGCTGGCACCCGACGCAACCTCAGTAGGCGTCAGGACAGTGGACCCCGATCAGATTTACCGTGCACCAGTCCCGTATACACGCCAGTATAATTTGTTGGATATTTATAGACGACCTCCAAGTATTTAAGTAGCGAAGCTGGCAACCCTTCGATCGCAAGATCACTACATTTTTACTTTCTTTGTCAAGTCCATCAGTCGGGCTCGAACTCTCAATACTCTGATTACTATCCGAACGTCTTTATCCACTGGTCAACTGGGGGTCCATCATTTAACAATGAGCATAAACTGTTTTACACGAAAAAGTATTATGACCCTATTTTGGTACATTCTAATTCAAATCGGCAACAAATACCTCCATTTACTTGCACTTGTTAGGATTTATGAGCAATTTCTCCACTAAAAGAGCAGCGATACGTTAAGGTTACTATGAATTGCGTTTTCTATGTTAGGAATTTAAGGCCCCACTTTCATTACACCCAATGTGATCGCAGAAGAACTATCTAAGAAGCAGGTTAGGAAATAAATAGCTTATTCTCCAACAAAAGAAAATACTTCGATGTAGGCGCACACGATCGGAGGGTCCATCGAACAAAAGATCTGCCATCGGGGAGACGTGACAAAAATGACAGAAACAAGAGGCCGACGGTCACGAAGAGGGGAACCTGTCGCCCGACACGATCCTATCGAACTTCAAATGAAAGATCATCGCCTACAACAATGGGTTCCGGTTCAGAGATCTAAGAAGAATGGGCAATTTTTTGAATTAGAAGCCCACTCCCTAATTTAAAGGCACTTGGTGGGTGAGAAGTCGCGACATTTTTTTCTCTTGGTCTGACCGCTCTCGTATTTCTTTGGCCACTGATGAACTCGGAACAATGCAGTGCGATTTTTGGATTTGGAATGAATTCGGTGGCAAAATTGCACTCAACAATCTTAGGTTTGCTTTATGTGGGAGACGAGAATGCTGGAGCTAGCCGAAGCACGATTTCCCGATAGAAGTCTGTATGTTAGGAGTAAATAGACACAAACTCACCAAATCAATTAAAAGTTCTGATCAGTATTGAGAACTATTCAATTTAACATAGATGTTATTGAGCATTAATTGAGCGTACATGCAAAACCAAACATGTCAAAAAATAAAATATATAAACATTGAGTTTTATCAATACAATAATAATCCGTAATAATTAATTATCTCCATCCGATTTTGCCAAAAAAAAAAAAAACATTTCCAAAAAATCCTTTGTATTTTAAAACTTGAAAATCTGGAGACCCATGAATATGAATGCATCAACAAAAGTTTTTGCTTTTTTTCTTAACTTGCGAATTTACGACATGTTTGTTTTTACATGCACGCTCATCAATTGAACTTTTAATCAAATAATTTGATGTAGGTTTGGATTTTATGTTTGACCATAAATACTGTCATTTATGGACCAAAAATTACCCCTTTGCACTTGGAGAACGTTTGGTGTTTCGTTCTTTTTATGGAAAAGTTACATCTCGTGTCTGTTCTTTTTAAAGAGGTATTTTTTAGGGTGTTCTTTAGAAATTGTTGGAACGACTTCGGAGGAAGATTTTGTTTGGCATGTTGGGAGTTGAAATCCATAGTATCTACTGGCTGTATTTCTATTTTTGTCGGATCGTCTTCAAATAAAAAATATACAAAACCAATAGACCATACTTGATAAGTGATTACCCTATTACATCACACCGTATAGCAACATGTGTATACCCCTAAAGAAACCAACACTCTTTGCTCTTAAAGTCGAGATTCGAACCCATAACCCTCCAACCAAGAGCTTGCTATTCTAACCGCTCGGCCATCACGAGCATGAAGTTAGATAAAGAACAAGCTAACGAAAAAAAAAGAAGTGTTTTATGTGTTTTAGAACATGCAGTTCTCATTCAATTTGAAGAACAGGGAAAAAAGAACAGGTTACTAAGAGTCGCATCCCTAGTACAAAGGGTTAAGTCAACGGGAAATTCAAATTTTATCATAATTGAACTAAGAAAAAAACTTAAGAGAACTAAGAAATTACTTAAGAAAAAAAACTTCTCAATTTTGAAATTTTATTACCATGGAGACAAAAAATAATTTTAAAACTGATTGCTTTTTAAGGACAGAGGTTCCTAATTAGCATTGAACCACGGACCCTTAACTAAAATAAAAATCCTCAGGGGATCCCCCTTTTCCTATATGCTCATAAACTCACGCGGTAGTCAAAGTGTTAAATACGGACTCTAGATCTATTGAGTCCTAATTGAAAGTGTTAAGAACTTATATGACAAGAAGTTTGAGTTAAACAAAGCCCCAATAATCCAAAAAATATTGTAACTAGCAAACTATTTTAACCGATCAACTAAATTTATCCCCGTTAAATACAGATACACCTCTATCGCCGCGTATTGTGCAGGGTTTTAAAACTTAGCCAAGAGAAGAAAGAGAGAGAGAGCAAATTCCATCTATCTGATGCGTGTTTCGATCCCAACCAATTATTTGCCGCGAAACGAGCGTGGTCACCCCGATTGTCTTCCAGAGGTGAGGTTCACCGGAAAGTCGTTATGGAGAGTGAAGAGGAGGTTCCTTGACCGCCGAGAACAATCATGGCCGATCAGTGGCGTACCAGACGGGGATGAGGGAAAGTCTGTGAAAGGTTAACTTCTCACATTAATGAGATGTCGCCTTCGGGTGGTTATGCGTAGAGCAATAAAGAACGGAGCAAGAGTAGTGAGGCAACGAATGAGAGATTTCGTTTGACCATTTAACCCGCTACTTGCTATTATGGCATTGTGATTAACATTCGAGGTTTGTGTAATATTTAATTTCATGGGCTAATTTCAGTGATGAATGTTTTACAAAACTCTGAGCAACAATATTTAAAATTTATTTCAGGTACGGGTCACACGTCAGAGTAATTCTTTGTCAGAGACCTAGGACAAGGAGAGACTAACCGCAGTGTTTACATCAGAGTGAGGTGACCAGACGCTTTCATCTTCACAGAGGACGCATAGACAAAGGATACAAATAGACTATTGCCTTTTACTTGGTTATTTTGAAGAACGTATCACGTGCCTGTGGGCGGCCGGCAGCAATCGGCAGTGTTAACTCGCCGTTGGTCGCTGCGTGAGAAAACTTCTCAAACATCTCTCAAAAGTGCAAATATTTTTCTTACAGATTCGACTAGTACCAGGTCTAAAATACCTAGCTTTCTGAATAGTGCTACTGCTATCTCTTTATAGTTTTTCCCAAAAGAAAATACTTATTTCCTTTTAATTTTCTTATGCGTACAAATCGTTCACAACGATCGAAGACGTAACTTCTTGCCTAACGGCCAACGCCAGATTTAAAACTTACAAAAATGAAAACAATGTTGAGATTATAATCACAATATCGAGCTTATTAGATATGCAACTCGTTTGTAACCAAGTATATATTATTTATTGTTTAACGAATAACACTGGTTTAATATTTGTCGAAACTGTATTTTCCAAATAAATATTTAATATATTAGCCAATGCTCAAAATTAGATTTCTCTCATTTTAACTGATTAATCAAACTGTATAGGATTATATTCTTTTTAATTATCTAAATTAGACTGAAATCTTATTAGGTCATTTGTTGTTAACTAAAATACAACCTCAAAAATATTTTATTGAAAATATATATTTGGGGAAGAAAAAAACTTCACTAAATTAGTTGTAATTATTTCATTTTATTGTTCTGATCTAATTTCTGCCTCTGTCTCAACAACCAACTAAAAAAAACCTCTATGGTCCAATGACTTCAGATACTTCAATTGTGTCTGTACGACTCCGAAGAAAGATAACCGAGCAACGAACACGTGGTATCCCCTTTACCAAAATCTAGCCCCAAACTGTCATTCCATTCTATTCTTCCAGAAAAAGTAAAGCAGAGCCTTTTTAAGAGGATTCCTCGCCAAGTCGTTGGAGTGAAGGTAACAAAGCAGATATTTTCCTTTGTTTCCGTCATTATCAGCTTCCCCCAGAACAAACAAAAGGAGCGGGAAAACTACCAAAACAATACAGAAAAATAGCAAGGCGCCCAGAAGTTCGGCACCTTTGACACCCCAAGGTTTGGAGCAGATGAAGAATTCCTACCGGAGAACAATGGTCCTTCGCTGGAGACAATGACAGCAGCGCAGGCCAAATTTCTCGAAAACAGTAATGACCAGAAGTCAATTGCAGAATGTCATGAACTCCCCTCTTGTGGGCAGTAAATGATTTTCGTGTGTACAAAGGAATACTACAGGATGTATTTATCATATGCTCGGACATTGATTCGTATGCATGTACGTGGACACGTAGAGGTGGTTATAAATTCTGTCTCTCGGGTTTCTTCGAGTTTATCCAGATCCGAACTAGCGATCGTAGAACAATGGACACACCCGATTGTTGTAGGTTCATAACCTTTGGTTGGACATTGCTTTTCCTCGATCCGAAACAATGCTCGGAGTTCTTAATTTCGCGCGTACTAATCTTTGCGAAGACATGACTGAATGAAGAAGATGGAGGAAAGGGTGGGTGGTTTTACAGTCGGATTAACAAGTCGATAAACTTGTCTTAATCACAATAGATATTGAAATATTAGAAAAAGAAAGATTTTTTCTTTAAAAGTTAGAAAATATAGTTGTTTGAAGGGTCCAGGGGAAGAATGATGACAGTTCTACTAAAGTGATTATATAGAAGGAAAAAAAGTTTTTTCTTTCCGAATTTTTAATTTTATGATTAAGCATATAGCGCTAAGTTTTAGTTTTTATTTAGATACGCAGAGAATATATATTCACCGAATATAATTATTTGAATTTAAAATTCTGATAACTTTAAGTAAAAAATCATTTTTTATACAATGGGTGTTTTTACCACTCTTTCCTTTTGTTTGTAAGAAAATGTTATTAAGATTAATTAAAATGGTTAAAATTAAATTAAAATTGTTAAAATTAAATTAAAGCTTAGATATACGACGTTATGTTGAAATAAACACAGATTTTTAAATAAAATTGGTTGGTTTAATAACGTCGCGATATAACTATATAATGGAATCTATTGGTGACGGACCAATTCCGAAGGTAAGATCCGTGCCAGGTGACGAAACAATATCTAAGCTGGCAGCACTTATCCTCGCAACTTATAAATAAGGATTAATGAAGACTATCCGATATTACGAATGAAGGGTTCATGGATTCAATTACAGATTCACTTTATATTGAAATAATAATCTCAACGACCATATGTTAGATACAAGACTGTACTTTCTTTGTACCAAGTCATGAAACGAGAAGAGCGATGACAGTCCCAATTTCACAAAAATGGATTCCCATTTATTATTAAATAAAAATGAAATACTTTTTTCCCCTATGTAATCAATTCTGTGAGACTGTCATCATTCTTCCCCTGGACCCTTCAAATAAGAGTCAAAACTAAATATAACCGTTTATTTTTTGGATATTTTATTTTAATATATTGATATTTTGATACATCCTGTATTTAACAGTAAGAAAGGTAGTTTCGATATCAAAACGAAAACCAGCCCGTTCGGCTCCACCGAAATTAAATTTTCATTACTGCGCATTAACCAGGATCATCCCGGGCATTTCCTGAGCGCGTAACACTGGGGACCCCGATAGGTTAACGTCCTGACGAACAGGGCAAAAAGGAGGCAGGGACGCCTCCGTGTAAACAACCGGTACGATACGTCTTGGTAACTTCTCAAAGAAGAAGCAAAAGAAAAAGAAGAAAAAAGCAAAAGGAAACCCAAAAAATATCAAGAAGAAGAAGAAAGTCTCCGCAGAAGAGGGAGAAGGCAAGGAAGAAGGGGACTCGTTCCCACGGGTCCTTTCCACAGCCTCAGAGAGAGAGGGTAGGGGCAAGGGAGGAGGACGGCCTTGAAGGTACCAGGTGGTCAAAGTCACCGTAAGTTCCCACGCTCGCGTCACCCAAAGACGGAGGGGGTTTTATTTTGAGACTGCTGCTAGGAAGGTTTTTACTTCTCGT
The DNA here is from genome assembly GCA_963932185.1 of Troglohyphantes excavatus. Lineage (NCBI taxonomy): Eukaryota > Metazoa > Arthropoda > Arachnida > Araneae > Linyphiidae > Troglohyphantes > Troglohyphantes excavatus. The sequence goes on along the minus strand of OZ010673.1, from coordinate 28,823,636 downwards.
TTCTGGGGAGTTTCCTTTCGGTTTTTTTTTTGCTCTCTCTCTCTCTGTGCTTTCCCTCACCCCCCCTGTGCTCTTTTTCCTGCTTGTAGGATGTCTCTCTCCCCCCCTCAGCCATGTCTCTTTCTAGGGCTCCAGGATTATTACGGGGTGAAAGCGCGGATTTCGTATTTCATGGAAGACTCATCGAAAGGATTTGGTTGAGATGGATGAGGGGTGCAGGAAAGATTCAATGCGGGACTAGGTCAAAATATTATATTCGAGAGGGTGTTTCATCTGAGGTACTTTGCAGGCAATATGTAATTATGTTTTTGCATACGCAGATATTTGGAATAAAACGAGTATAAGTGAATAGTAAATTTTTAATTTTTCAATAATTAAATTACCAATAGCATGTGTAATTAATCATTTAAGCAATCTATAACATTAAAAACAAAGCATATGCAAGTGGATCGCAAAATATTTACTTCCTCGCCTTATAAAAATAAAAGGCTTAAAATTTATACATAAGTGCTACTAATACTCGGAATTTTAAAATTATGATTAGTTTTTTAAATGAATTTGTAATGGTTTTAGAAGCCATGTTTTAAAACCTTCGTATGAAAAGAAATATCAACATTGCTGAAAATTTGTAAGATGTCGCCAACAATAAAATACTTATTTCTTTCAATAATCGAGACAAATACTTCTTTTATAGTATAATAATCTTTTTTTTTAGCAACCAAAATTGAAATAAAATGTTTATACTTATTTTTAAGTTAGACTTCATAACACCAAGAATGGTTACATTTTAATATCAAAATACTTAATGAAACTTCAAAGACGAAAATCGAATTTAATATATGCGTTGCTAGACATTGATTTAGAAGAAAAAATATATTTATTCCTATTGTTTATTATTTTGCTTAACCCCATGCAAAGATATATCTTCTAGTTACAAAATAAAGCGGTCCTTTTACTTGACCGTGTATGGATGCTCCTCTAATAATGTTATAAGTATAGATTTGTAAATCTAAGACGCATTACAACGTATTATTATTAATAATACGAAAATTGCTATTGAAAAGTTAACGTGAATAAGGTTACAGCAATCTGGTAATTCATAGAGGAGTTTCACATTTGTTCAAAAACTCGGTATATGAAAGCGTTCTACATATCAAAAACTTAAAAACCTGCATTTTTTAAAAAATATTATAAATATGTGTAGATGTAGTCTACTCACCTCCTCCTTTGGGTGGATGCCAAGCCTCTACAATTATGGTGAAATCATTCTGAAATGAAAAATGGCATTCAAAATCCTCGTTCATAAAAGAATAAACAAAAAGTGCAGCATATTTTTCATTGTCGCAGAATAACTAAAAATTCTTTGGCTTATCCTTTTCTTATATAACAAATTCAAGACAAGCATTCATAGTTCACACATTGAAATGTCTTTTGCTTCTTTATTCCTTGAGATAAATATGACAGCAGCACTTTGATACAAAGTATTATAATGCTTAGTGAATAGTATCATAATTATTATAACAACTAATAATTCTACGGGGGGGGGGGGGGGTTTGTATGTCAAAAGTGAGGAGGCTAATGTTCAAATTTTATACAATTTCTATAAAAATTTGTTTAAATTTTCAAAAAGTGGAGTGGGATTTGCCTCTAATTTCCGCTACTGAACTGAGGACCAAACTTTCAAAACGTGTTTTTTCACATTCAGGTAATTCGTTAGGAAATGCAAGTAAATTTCCCTAAATGCATTAACTAATGTACAGATTTCAATCTTTGCAAGTTAATTTCATAGGAACAACATGCGTTTTGGACGAAAAGTATAAGTTAGTTCCATAAAATATTCGAAGGCAAATTCAGTGGTAATAATCTAATTTTCGAAAATTTCTGATAAAACGCGTTTTGAAAGTTTGCTGCTCAACTTTGAATTTATATTGCACTAAAAAAAATATCTTATAATGGATATGCGTTTCTATTTAAATGTTTAAAGAATGAATTGATGTGTTTTGTTAAAATAAAGTTTTGTTTTTTTCTGTTCATTAGCTTTAATGTTTAATTATTGAAAATTGACTCACTGAATGCCATGCAGTGTTTTAAAAAATGTTGTTTGAATGGTTGGTTGAATTGTACGTCATTTGCTTTCTCATCCATTCCCTTTGATAAAAGCGTCAAAACGTTACAAAATGCAATCGTCATAATTTGGCACGCAAAAGGCATTTTCGAATTTAGTGCCTTTTAAAGTCTACTAAATTGAGATAGTTTAACCTAAAGTGTCTACAAAATTGGAAAGCCTAGAAAACAACATGTTAACTGTAAGATTGAACAGCGCGTTAAATGTTATACTTGAAAATGCATTTAGGGATCATTGCAACTCAAGCAAATCATTCATTCCCTCTCAGGGTACCAGGTACTTAGCTTAATTGCTAATTTCCAGAAGATGCCAAGCTAAACTGCAAAAAAGTATGCCTCACCTTCCAACCGAACTCCATGTCGAAGGAGACCCTTTGCTGGGGCATCACGTCGTAGGTGGCGTCGGAGGTCTTTCGGAGCAGGGGCGTCGTGAACTCGAAGAAGGTGCACTTGTTGGTGTCCAGCGTCACGACGCTCTGGTAGTGGGTGATGCAGAAGCGCAGGAAGACGGGGCAGTCTCGGGTCGGACACGAGCTGTTGTCGGCACTCCGGAGACCACTGCAACAGCCCCCAGACACTTCTCGACCGTCAGAGTTCTCCAGAGACACCAGATCCAGCTCGAACAGTCCGAAAGGTTCGACCTGAAACACCAACACAACAGAGATTGCAGTAAACCCCTTTCACATTGGACACTAACGGAATTTGACACATATAGGTGTAATTATACCTAGTCAGATAGCATTGGGAATGAAATATTTTATATTTAACAAGTGCATATGTGCTTCATCTAGTGCAACAGGCAATTATCTTTTTAAAAATTAGGGTCGTCAATTTTATAAAACTATCTGGTTTGGTGAGCAACATCAAACTATATCATCCCTTCCATCAAAATAAATGCCCTAATCAGAGTTTTACTTTTCTAGATTATTTATTTTTTCAAACCGCTGAGCTTTTTTTTCTATGGCCCTCTGATTCGAGAATACAAATCAAATGGTTTTTCAGATGGCTCGGTGATTTGAGAATACAAACCACGCGGTTTGTATTTTCGAATCACAGAGCCATCTAAAAAAGCTCGCTCTTGTTTTTCTCGTTTATATAGAATGAGCTTAAAAATACATTATTAATTTCGGTTATATTTGGTGCAAATATTTTTTTTTTTGTGGAATCAATGTGTCAATCAAATGTGGAATGGGTAGCGAGTTTGCTACGCTTTCAAAAAAGGATTATTAGACATTAGCAGTTGAGGAAGCCACTATTATATCTATTGTCTGCAGTATATTTTAAATTGATTTTTGATGGAATATTCAGTTATTCACTGAAATATAATTGTTATTCCGTTTTAGAAAACAATACGGAAAAATATATTTTTTTTTCAAGTAATTGAAAGTACATTGAATGACATTATAAAGTGCAAATAAGTTTTTATAATTGAAGAAAGCCCGCGCTCTAGAATTATAGCTTACAAATAACCGAGGCTTCTAAAACGGCAAAGGTATAAAAGTAACACTTCAAATTTGTGAACAGTAATGTGAAGAAATATGTCTTCATTGGATATTTTTAATGCATACCTTTTAAAATTTAAATTTGTACTTGTAAAGTTTAAAAAAAAAATATTTGTAATTTAGAAAATTATAAATTTTTAATTTTAAATATATTTATTTACATTGTTTAACTAATGAAAAGTAAACATCAAATGCGTTTAATAACCTTGTCTAATTCCGCTGTTTCACCACTTTTTTTTAAAGATTGAAATTGGAAAAGGAGTAAAACAAAATAATATTAATAACATATAGAGTAAAAAAATAATTAAAAAAATTAATCACATTTTAAAGTATTTATAATTTACTTAAATTGTATATAAATACTTGAGAGCCCAGGTCACCCAATTAAATGAATAACTAAAAACATTAAAAAATAATTACAAACTTAACTTTAACAATTATGAAGTTAATTAAAACTAAGTTTTAAAATCGTTTCTTCATGGCTCTAACGTGAAAATATGCTTCTCAACAAGCCCATTACATAATCCCTTGCGAACTTCTGTACCTTCTAGCTACTTGTATAAATTTCCACTTCGTCCTAATTATCTTCCTATACTAGATAGGAGCATTTAAAAGGATTATTGATAGATGGGAACGGAGCAGCATTTAGGAATTATTTTCGGATGGGTAAGTAATGATGATTTATGGACAATTGGCAGGCTATCATTTACAAAACCACACTATATCTTTTTAATGCCACTTGGCTCGGCAACCGGTTTCGGTTCTCACGCCGTGATTGACAATTTTCAATATAACGTTGTGGTAAAGATGCAATGGGATTTCTGTCCCTTTCCGTCTTCGGGACGACAAATGTAATTTCCTTCACAGTTGGACCCCATTAAAATCTTAATAAGGGCAATTAAAACGAGTTTGAAATGAACGTCGGATTATAAAATGTGTTACAATGTTTTGAAAATACTCGCTAATAACTTGCTACAATGTAGCGTCTCAAACAACATGGGATCTTGAAAGGAAAAGGGGACTTTATTGACAAGGTTATTTCTGTGACAAGGAAAAAAAAAAGAAAGGACTTCATTTAAGCTTCTCAACCATTAAAAAATGGAATGGTGATTTTTAAACCACATCATATTTCAAGCATTAAATCTGTATTTTAACATATGATTACCATATACTTTTGTTATTGTAGAATAATTTATTTATAAGTAAAAAAAAGTTTCCACATTCAAGGGAATATTTTATAAGTGTAGAGATATGGCACTAAACCAACTATATCCTTCAGATTAAAATGTTCAGTATTTGCTATTTTCGTTTGGATAAAGTTGGTTTTGTGCTGGGTTCATGGGTGGACACAGATGGTTTTGCTCCAACTTCTACTTTTTAAACCCTTATTTTTAATGGATATAAATTGTTTTAGATGCCTCTTGACGTAAAGACCGATATCCAATTGATATCTTGATAAAAAAAATGGATAAAGTCTGTTTTGCCCCGAACCTCCTCAAGCTATCATGCAGGCTTCTTTTTAATTTTTTTTAGCAAACATGTAAATAAAAGTTATTTAAATTAAAAATACAAAGATAGTTATTGGTTTATTGGAATCAACGTTGCACTAAAACTACAAAATGGGCTATTCCATTAACGACGGTTTCAGATCCACCACGAAGTAAATAGATGAAAACCATGACTATTAAAATTGAATAACGGTCAGATGACATCATGTTCCCCGGAAATATGAATTAAAAACCTTAAAAATGTCAAGTTATTTGATACGCAAACTTCAACTTTAATTTTTTTTTTTCAAACTAACTTATAAATCTTTGATCGATTACATTTAATCTGAACAGTAGATATTTTTTATATAAATATGTCTAATATTTCTCAAAAGGCGTATAGAATGTAAGTAGCACCTTCTACAAATAGCAATACATATAAAGTGACAAAGGCGGAACGTGGGGCGTAATACCAGTGGCGGATTACCTCCTCACCTATTCTTTGAGGGAGAGAGCAGGTTCTTGAAGGCAGGTAATCCCTCACAAAAAGGATACACGGGGAAACTCGAGGAGGGGGTAGAGAAAAGGGTCAAAAGACCAACCGATAATGTAGGTTACGTTTAGGGGGGCATTGAAAGGGGTGCCCCGTTTTCATCTGTGTCCGGCATTCTTTTGTCGCAGGTATTTCACTCCTCGCATCGCTTTTATTTTGTTCTATTAAATTACGGAAGAAAGGACAAATGGAGAATATTTAATGCGGTCTTTTGTCATTGTAGATAAATTTAGTTTAATATAAGAAAATGTTAACTCATTGAAGCCAGATATTTGTTTAGTTTCCAAAAATACAAATATATTGATATATATTGCAAAATAGGTCCTTCATAAATGTTTTAGATTTTTTTTTTTAGAAACTTTTAATTAAAGTAAAATTGATTCAAACTCTTCTTATCTTTCATTTTTAAACGCAAATAATTATTTGTATGGCATAAAAACTAATTTTTTAACTTGAAACTCAAAAATCAGATGACAGGCACCAATAATTTTAAGGATGGTTAGTTTCTATGTGTAATAAATGTCTGGACAACTTTATTTAAATTCGCTTTTAAAATTGAAAAAATAAAAATATTAAATAAAAATGTGTGTGAATGATTTTTTAAAATATTATATATTATTGACACAAAGTAGAAATTTCTTTGGTTGCGGTGTTTAAAAGGATGCAAGTCGTCTATGGCCTTTTACGTATTATTTTGAAGTTCGTAACACGTTTCTAGGCGCGGTCGGCAGCGAACGTGTTAAATAATTGCGTGTATTGTTAAAAGTAATAAAATTAAGCTAACATACTGATGCTTTAGAGAACAGATGTGTTCAGGACACAGAAAAATACACACACTTAACACATCTGCTCACTGAGACCGGATAAATCCGAATTATTAAAATTATCGACACATGCATTGGATACTGCATCCAACTAAAAACTATATTTTCAAAAATAAACATTTACTCATTTTCAAAATCTTAAAACATTTCATCAAAATGACTAAAAAATAAGCTCTATTCAAATTCAAAACTATATTTTATGCGAATGTCAAAGAATGGTTAACCTTCATTTCACCTTATTTAAAAATACACTATAAATAAAATATTAAAGTACTTCGTCATATAATTATTCACACAGTATTTCATTTAAGGATTTTCTAATTCAAAAGATTTTTAGATAGAAGAGTCTCCAGACATGTAAAATCCCTATACAGAAATGCAGCCAGCAGGAATGTCAAAATACCTTTCCCCCCTTTCCTTGAAACGTTTTATCACAAAGACAGATACATCTCGGCCGTAAATAATCTCCCTGCAGACGCTGTCTTCATTTCTGTCGCTTCAAAGCGTCGCTCGGACTGCTTCAGGACATCAAGACGTTCAATTTATGGCAAAGCGGGCGCAGGAAATGTATTGTTCTCGGGACGGAATGTCGCTGATGTTTCGTAAACATACAAAGGATTGGTTTTGGATGAAAAGGTTCAAAATTCTGATTTACCAAAGCTTTCAATATTTTAACAATATATACCTTTGAATAATTTTTTTTAAATAATTAAAAATTTACCCAATGGGTAAAGAAAATTTTCAAAATTTATTCATTAGTGGCAATTTAGCAAGGTATTTTAATAAAAGGAATGTATTCAAATAATATATTTAAATTATTTTGTATTTAAAAATATAATTATTCTAAGACGCTCAAGAAATTTTCGCAAATGTCAAGTTGTTTTCTCTGCATGGAAATTTAAATAATATAGACTTTTTGTTGTATCACAAATCATTACATTTTAAGATATTGGAAAAAAATACTATTTTTATGTATTTAAAAATTCAGTGCACTGTTAGAAAAACTGGATATCACGTCAGTCGGTTAAAACATAGACTTGGATCCAAGGATTAGATATTTTAAAGAAATTTAAGATAATGCCAAAAATAATCCCCTACAAATAATTTAAAAAAACCAAACTAATTTGAAAATTTATTTCGCCTAGAAAATTGATTTAAAAATATATTACCTTTAATATAGAAATTACAGGAATTATTTTATTACGTAAAAAATACACAGAAAACTTTTATTGAATACATTTTTTCCGGAAACTTTAAAAAAAGTTTTCTATTAAATTTAATATAATTGAAATAATTCGTGAATGAGATATCCTTACGGTTTCAATAAATCCAAAATTATCCTTTCTCCAATTTTTAACTTTTACGGTAATGAATTTTATTCAGCGTAAGCCTGAAAACCAAGATGTTTTTTTTCCAAGGCAGTAGCGACACATGAATAAGAAAACTGAGCATTCTGAGTCAGAAGGAATATTGACAGAAAAAAATAACAATATAATATTTCCTTTTTATAAAATGTCTAAATAATATGAAAACATAAATAATTTAAAATTAATAAATTAATAATTAAAAAACATTGAAATTAATAATTAAAAATCATTAAAATTATTAAAAAAAAAATACTAAAATTAATAATTAAAAATCATTAAAATTATTAATAAAAAAATACTAAAATTAATAATTAAAAAATACTAAAATTAATAATTAAAAAATACTAAAATTAATAATTAAAAAATATTTAAATTAATAATTAAAATTATTAATAAATTATTATTAATAAATTTATTAATAATAAATTATTAATAAATTTATTAACAAATTATTAATAAAATTATTATTATTAATAAAATTATTATTATTAATAAAATTATTATTATTAATAAAATTATTATTATTAATAAAATTATTATTTTTAATAAAATTATTATTAATAATAAAATTATTATTATTAATAAAATTATTATTATTAATGCAATTATTAAAATAATTATTAATAGTTATAAATTAATAATTGTTAAAATTAATTAAAAGTTATTAAAATTATTAACATTAATAATTAAAAACATTAATATGAAAAAATTATAACTAATTAACATTCGAAGCAAGAGGAAATTTTTTTTACGTTGCCCTAATGCCGAAACAAAGGATTATCGAGGCCATTTATTATCCTTCCGTAAATAGTTGCAAAAAAGTAATGTTGAAAAGCAATCATCGCTAAAGTGGAAGGCTGGCTGTATTAACATCAAAAAAACAGAAAACAAGAAAGGTCATTTCTAAAAAGCGTTTCTCGAAACATGCAAACTACCATAAATATTAGTTGACATCGAATTAATGGTACTATTTGTTTACACGAAGCACGAGAGAAAAGAACGTGCCCATCAGTCAGCAAAAGCACAAACAAAGTCCTCAAGCGCGTTTTAACAAAAAGTAAAAGATTCGATTAGAACATTAATTGGACCTAGATTGAAAAAAATTATGGGGCCCGCGGTGCCCCCCCCCCCCTTCCCCCCATATCCAAAATTTCTCATGCTATAATTCCTCGGCAAATACCCCCCCCCCTTCTTGTTTTGTATCAAACTCGATTCCTCGGGGCCATCGATAAGATGGATGCATGCGTGAGACGGGCAAGAACCGGAGGAAGAATGGAAGAGGAGGATGCGGCAACTTATTACCACACCGCATCATGAAACAGATACAAAGGGGAGATAGTAGCTCGGATGGGGAGAGGGGGGGGGGGGGTAGAGAGTTACGAATTTAAGGTCAATCGTCGTTGTGAATCTTCACTGTGATGGCGCGTAATTGACGACACATTATCGTTGACCTAAGACAAACCTGTTCTTTAATACCGGGACCGAGTGCGCTATTATACGGGTTGTCATCGGGGTGGAGAGGCTTTGTTGGTGAAAGGAAATCGAGCACTTTTCCTTCTTGAGAGTTTTTATATGCCATTGAACTTGATAATTGCGACACTGCAGTGTCGGAATTGTATAATGGGTTTTGAATGAATAATGGGAGCGGTTAGTCTGAAATAAAGTTCGAACTACAATTGACCTTATTTACAATGAATCCCTGATATAACAACCCAGCAACCCCTTCGTTATAACGTCCTAATTGGCTGATTAGTTTTCAAATAGCACCTATATTATAACTCGTTAGAATTACTATCTCGTGAGGGGTCGTTATATCGAGGTTCAACTGTAGTAAAATATCGGAAGTGCCATTTTTAGTATTGCGTTTAAGTGTATAAAAAATTAGTTACTTTTTGACCTACCTGAATTAATCTGAAATGGAAGAAAGTGTTAAATTGGAGTTATTCTATCCGCTTGAAAACAAAATCGGTTCAGAAAACGGCAACAAAATATCTCCGTTACGGATAGAAACGTCGTCTGGAATGTTTTCTGATTTAATGAAAATAGCAAAAAACAAACAAAATAATAATCAGTAAAAAAATATTTCTAAGAAAAGCAAAATATTTAAAGGTTTGTCATTTTTGTCTTTGGCTTAATTTAATCAAATTATTCAATAGCATTTTTGTTATTTGATACTAAAAAGATGGAGTTTAAAGCACAAAAAACGAAAGTTATAATTTTTATTTAGACATTTAATATTTTTTTTAATACCAAATAAAAAATAACCTTTTTGATATAAATAGAAATTACAAACGATCGTGTGCCGAATTAATGTTAAATATAAAAAAGTTTCATAAAATTCACATTACCGCTGCCTTTATCGTTTCCCCCATTTTGGCCTTTGAATGTGGTATGTTCATAAAATTTAAATTTGTGTTGATATAAAGTGTAAGAAAAAAAATTAATAAATAAAAATAAGGTTTTTTGATCGATGGGGCGTTCCACAATGGATACCGTAATCGCATGCAGTTCGACGAAACGTGGTCCCTTCGTAATGAGGATATAACGGTGGGGACTCTTAGCGGAAAAGGCCGATGTGCTGGCCTTTTGTTGACAAATTGAGTGGCCTTTTTATTCTGCACAAACGTTTCCCCGGCGGAATTCTTATGAATCGCGACGGGAAGTGGATAGCCGGAAACAGAGTGGCGCTGGATATTTTTTTAAAACGGCAACACACCACCCTGGAGTGTTGTAGTAAACAGATACACAAAGAAATGATACTTTGGCAACTGCTAGTAGGCTGTATCCCACGCCGCAATTCTCTAAGCAAATGCTGGTCTATAATTGAAATAATATTATGAATAGGCTGGTGTAATATGGCCTCTTCGATTGAAACACTGTTCGATTCGACGTAAATCGTATGAGGATTCGTCATAGAAAACGTATAAAAATATATTGAAATTCGATTAATTGATTTTTAAAAATGCCGGTGAATTTCGTCTTTGTTATAAGGTGATAGAGAGATAATTTTATTTTAACGCTGACAAAAACTGGAAGTTGTATATAATTTTCTTTGTAAATATTTAAATTCTTAACTATATGTTTTGTTTATGAGTAATGTTTTAAGATAAATACTAGATTAAATTATATTGAATTTGGTTTTAACTTACTGTGACATGTCGTCATATATATTACTTCTGTAGTAAAGATCCCTTTTACGACCCTTGTACACAAGGGATCTTAACACATGAGGAATCAAAAGAAAGATAATTTTCAGGAACTTTAAAATAATTCATTTAAAAGATTTTTTTAAACAAGCCGTTGATAATGCTGACATCTATGAACAGACCGTTAAACTTTGAATTATTGGCCAAAAAAGATTCGCTAATATCTTTCACCTAAATGGATGTGTGGTGGGTGGGTGCGTGTGAAGGGGGGGGGGGGGGTTATGCGATAATTATCACAAGGACATGCTACTAGTTTCTAATTTCGAATGAAACAAGAAAGGGGGTAGTTTATGAATGATCTTGTCATAGACACCCGCAACTCTGTTTGGGATCTACCCCGAAAGAAATAATGGGAAAAACAGTTCCAAAATTTTAAACCAGGATCAGATGACGAGGACAATACCTGAGCTGGCACACCAGATTACAAACTTCCTTTACTTTACGACGTATGCGAGGACATTTGGTCCACGACAGATTTAACATGCACCAACCTCATCAATAAAGTGTTAACGTTTTGGAGAGCGAAAACCCTCCGATTACGAATTCGGCAGTCTGCACTCTTTCGAATGGGCCATCGCTGGGACCTAATTTAATATTGCAAATGAATTGAATTAATATGAATAATGTAACATTTTTTTTAGTTAGTCAACAGTATTTTACCAGAAAACATTAAATGCAGAGGTCATATTCAACAAAGACAAACATTTCGGTTACAGGACCTCTCGTTCCAGAGTCCAACGCTCTATCCACACGCCCCAAGCCCAAGTTGATTGAAAGCTGACAATATACGAACCAAACATGACCCAGAAAAGGAGCGAAAAAGGAATCCGAGGATTCTTGTTTCGTGAAAAGTCACGTGACTCAATGACGAAACGAGTGTCGAATATAACGAAAGTAGCCTCGACGATCGCAGAATTCTCAAAAATGAGAGTGAGATTTCTGAGAGTGCAATCTTACGGTACATTTCTCTTTCCCCAACAAGCCCCAAAACGAAAATTATCTCTCTGGCACAGACCTCAGCAACCGATCCACAGGGTGGGCCTTGAAGAAGGACCCGAAAGAAAGACCCCATGAATGCGAAGGTGAAGTACCGTGTCTTTTCCCGATGAATCCGCCCTCACACAACTCTCCCTTTCAATGGACCCTCTCATCCGAGCCCTCTTCACGCTCGGTGAGGACGCCCTCCCTTATGGAACCATCTCCACGTACTACTGCTACACCAGCCTTCTCTCTTGCGAGGGCGCATTCTTGAGATGGGTTTCCAGATATTACCCCCCAATTCGCGAGCGGAAGCTACTTTGTGGTAGGTACGTTTCCATCAAAAGATCTCCCTGCCTGAGATATTTTTTTATCGTCTGGGTATGAGTGGAAATATGAGTTTTATCCTGTTTTAATGATTAGAGATAGCAGGATTGTCTTTCATCGGCGAACGAATTGAAAAATAGGATAGGCGCTTCGTTTGAGACAGACAGTCGCCAAAGGAGAATTTTGTGTTTGTTAGAACGATTGGAAACGAATGTAACCGAGTAAATTCAGGAATTATTGATTTCAGCTGTTCTCAATCTGTGATATGCGTAACAATGAGTTTACATGGTGGTACGCGAAAATATTAGTAAATGGCAGAAAACACATAAAAAATTAATTTACTTAAATTAATTTTATCTAAAATAAAAGCCTATAAATGTCCTCAATTGGAGTCGCTTGATTAATTTGCTAGTTATCCAAAGAACATTTCTACTTAAAAAACCAAACTTTTTTTCGTACAGGGTTGGATGAGAAGGGTTATGAGAGCAGGGGGGGGGGGGGGGTAATCATAAATGAAAGTTTTATCAAGGGGTAAGCGAGAGAAAAAAAAAGTCAATAACCACTGATAATTATTTTCTATAAATATTTTCGTCGTAATGTCAAAACATGCATATTTCTCTGTAATAAAATTTTAATTCTATTATAAAAGGCTTTACTCTTAATTGCTATGCAGTAAAGCTAACTTTTTCAAAAGTTTAATTTGATAATGACAGCCTTTAATCTATAAAGCTGTTTATAATAGCTTTAAAAGGTTGCTACTTCTTATTCAGTTGCAATGTCTTGCCATTTAGAGAGAATACAACAGAAATATGATTTGAAACTACGTACAAATGACATTAAAAAAATTTGCACTTGTCAAAAAGTAATTTTCAAGCAGAAAAAAAAAACAGTTGTAATTTTTGATAAAACAAGAAAAGTAAATGAAAGCCAGCCATTAAACATTTGCAAATAAAATTGTTTTAAGAAAAAAGTAGTCAACAAAGTTTTAAAGTTTCGGTTTTCAAAAAATAAACTTCAGAAGAGAACACGTTTATAAATACCCCTTTTTACAATATAAAGGATTTTTTTTCGAGTGTTAACATTTGACTTATTTTGACTAAACCTCGATTAAATAAAAACTGCAGAAATTATAAATATTTTCAAGATTTATTTTTCAATTAGCACTTAGTCACCATATATAAATTAAACAACCTATTTATAAATTAAATATATTTTTACAAGAATCTGAAAGTTAGTCAGTATATCAAAGATTTATGACTAAATTGTAGATTTAGGACTGTAAACATCGGGAAATTGTTTTTCCAAACATATTTTATATCCTGATTTTTATGCTAATAACATAATACAACATTTTAAAATACACACGAATGTATATCACAATGAATTTATACTTTGAGTCTGTATCTTAAGCAAATAACTACGAATTAAAAAATATATATATATACATTAAAAAAAACGTCTGATTATCTTATGATTTCAATTAATACAAGTTTAATTAAGAAAAATATCTTAATTTAACCTTTTAATTATATTCGAGAGATAATTTGATTTTTCAAATTGTTTTTTTAGAAAATATTGTCTCCCGAAAAATATAATAATTACTGTTAAAGTATCAATTCAACTTCTTCATTTAACATATTATTTGATTTTTATGTATAACTACGTTTTGTTTATTATTTACTGGCTAAATTAACACAATCTTTCTACTAAAAAACACAAGATTTCCCAGTCTAAGGCCCATTTTACACGAATGAGACAATAGCGCGCGAGCATTTTCTAATGGCTCTGATTCGAGAATACGAAGCACGCGGTTTGAATCCACCAATCACAGATCCATCTGTAAAAGCTCACGCGCGTTTTTCTCGTCCATGTCGTATGGGTCAAATGTATTTTTTTTTTTAAATTTCGTAATAAATAAACTATATTGGTCATTTCAACGCACGACCCAAATTTATTTTGCAAAATAACTATATTCTTTGTAAAATATATTTTCATGATTCTATATTACTACTAACCTATATTACAATGCCTTCACCCCCGGCCGAGACCAAAAGTTTACTTTTAAAATATCTATCACGCAGCAACGGAACGCTAAAGTCCCGGTGACAGAAAACACCCATTAATACTAACAAAAAATCGCCACGCGCTTAGTTTACTGGGAAAACTAACATAAACCCAGAAAACCTAACATTATTTCGAAGAAGGCACGTCCACAAACGATGTGGGTGACAGACATTCCCAGTCAGGGCGCGAAAGAAGCCCCCCCAATACCAGACAACGTGTGAAGGAGGGAACACAGTTACATGAGAAATGGATTCGAGATTGCCTATATTTATACGACGTCCCCTTTCATTCATCGCACTTCAGTTTTAACCTCAGGACCCCCCCCCCCCCCCCCCTTCTCCCCGACTAAGAAAGAAAGAAAAAAAAAAGTGTCCCGGACTTCACACGCCACACCGTGTTTCCGGTATTAAAGCGAAATGACATTTCCTGAATAAGCAACACGCGGAAAGCCTTCGTGTTTTTTTTTCTTCTTCTTCTCTCTCTCATTCCATCATCAACATCCTAAACAAACTTTGTGATGAAAGGGGCTCCCCGGCAGTAGCTAGTTTACGCGGATGAATATAGTATGGTTTGTCATTAAGTTTGGTTTGGTTTTGTTAATTAACGTCGCACTAGAGCTGCACAGTGGGCTATTGGCGACGGTTCGGGGTCAATTTCGAAGGAAAGACCCGGGAACACATACACATTCACACACACATTCATACATGCACCTCGTTATTTTAGAACCATGGTCAGATGACGAGGAAACACCTGAACTGGCACCCAACGCCTTCAATAGACGTCGGGACTTTGGACCCCGATCAGATTGATCGTGCACCAGTCCCGTATACACGCCAGTATAATTTGTTGGATATTCTGGACGACTTTCTAGTATTTTTGTAGCGAAGCTGGCAACCCTCCGATCGCAAGGTCACTACTTTTTTACTTTTCTATGTCAAGTCCATTTCACGGATTCGAACCACCAATCCTCTGATTAGTAGCTGAACGCCTTACCAACTGAGGCTCCCGGTTTGTCATTAAGAGATACTTCTAATGTTATAAATTTTTTATATTTGTTCCACATTACATGCATATTGATTGATATTTACTTCTTAGGCTAACCGTGCACTAGCAACAATTGCATTGCAACTTTTTCAATAAACCGAACAACTAAAAAATCTCACACTAACTAATTCTGATGATTTAATTGCGCCTATAACTTAGGGCTGCCAGGTCTCAGATTTCTCAATCGTTAATGTAAAGGTGAAAAATCGCCAAATTATTTTTCAACAATTCATACAAAATCGCCAAATGGTCGATTATTTGCTAAAGCTGTTAGCGAACAAAGGAATATTGTGTGCAATTAAAAGTTGGTCATTTGAGTGGATATAATTTGCGTTTTCTAGTTGCATGCAACTAAAAAGTTTAGGTGCATGCAAAATAGTTGACAGTGTGCAGCTAGCCTTAACGAACTAAAAATTACCCCTCGCAAACACAATTTCACTTATTTGGATTTCTAAGCATATCAAAGAAGTTTTTTTTATTACGTAAACTATACAACATTTAAATTTTTTTTAAATTTAGGTAGCAATTTATAAGGAAATTGAGTGAAAACATTATTATTAAATCTAAAGCAGTAATGACTTCTTACTAAAAACGCCAGATGGCGTCCCGGTTAAGAAATTGGTCGACACTGCGTAAAGCACGGGCAACGCCGGGTACTTCAGGCTATTACATAGATAAAATCGTTACATTCATTTATATTTTACATTTGGGATGATTTTTACAATTGGTACTTTCTGTACTTGTTTTAAATGTTAGAATTTATGTCCAAAAATGTACTGAAATAAAATTTTACAACCTGTATTAAATTAAATATAAATTCCTAGACATGACTTCATTTCGAGTTAAAATTAGGCAGATATAATTGAAGTGGGTATTATATCTACTGATAATTATCTGTCTTTAATGTAAAAAGAAAAAAAATACAGAATGATTCACGACATAAAAAAATATTACTATAAAAACAATTAAACAAATTTAAATATATACTATACGCCGTACTTATTACATTATAAGCCCTTTCAAATGTTCAACATATTTTTCATACTGATTTCCTCCCAGCCTGTTCTCAACTGAATTAGCATAAAAATGGAGAATTAAATAAATTTTAATGTTTTATAAAAACAGGGAAAGGGAAATACAAATGCATCTAAAGGATGATTTCCCTCCGAAAACTTCCCGTGACTTCTCCATTCTTCATGAATAGAACGCCTATCGATCTTCGAATCTGATCTTAATGCACGAAAAGCCATCGGAGGGGAAAACATTTATAGCGTCCATGAGAACATTATTTTACGGAACATATCTCTCGAGCATGAAAACCGCAAAAGCGCGAAATAAGTAACTGTATTCCGGGGACTAACCGCAAATTGAGGCAAGTGGTTAGGGGGCAGACGTAAAAGAAGAAATGTACTGAAACGATCCTTTTTGGAAATGGGAGGTCGTATAACAGTTTCAATAAAGATATTTTTTTCTTTCCTGCCCACCTGTGTTTACCATTTACTTACTATCCTTTTGAAAAATGGTTAAATGAAAAAGAATAAATCTAAAATTTTAGGAGCAATAATAAACTTTTCAATGCGTTTGCGGTTCATCTTAAAAAATAACCACAATTAGAAGGAAATAAGCAATACAATTTCTTACGTGTCGAGCTAACAATTTGCGTTAAATATTAACCCGTCATTGGTCATTCCGTGAGCAAAATGCTCTCGCATCCTAAAATGTGTTAGTAAACGGTCAGTTTTGAATAGTTGTCCGAGTAGAAGAGTTACTGTCGCCTAAACACCTGTCACAAAACAATAATTTCTATGACGTTATTATGACTTGCCACAAAGCAATAATTTCTACTCCTATTAATTTACCTAACGGAGTTATTTACTAACATCCGACCAACAATGCAATTGTTTTTGCAAACGACCAACGGGGGGTCAATTAATTGAATGTTATTGCAATATAAATAAGCGCTTTAACATAAACCTTTCGGGGCAATCCCAAATAGCATACGAGGTGTTTGGCTCTTGACAAAGGAAACAGAAACCGAGGGGTTCGAATCACGTCCGGCACAAACTGCGTGGTGTCTGAAATCAAACCAGGAAACTAAAAATCACAGGAACTAGACCCTATACCCTTATTATATCTAGCAAAGTCACGCGCTAACGGAGCGTGCACCCACCCCCTAAAAATCATGCCGACCCCGCTGTTCATTTGCCGTCTAACGAAATTAATATATTCTTATACACAAAGAAAATGTGGCGGATTAATCATTAGTGCATTAACTTCCAGACATGTTTTATATCAGCTGCAGCACTGATGGATTTATGCGCCATCCTATAAATGCCAAATAATTCAAAACAATCATACATTTTCTGAAAGTATATTGTCTATTGTTTTTTAGACCTCATATTCAAAAATTCCTTATGTAATGTGGTTTTTCATGCTAAAAACGAAGTTAATTTTTTGCGCTACAAATAGTCTAGTATTATATCAAAGTATCTTATAATACTTATTAGGGTAATTGAAATAGCTTACTTTACTTTACGTTTTCAAAAGCATTGCAATTAACTGAGTAAAGATGCAGACAAAACGTTCAACGCAGTGAATTTTTTTCTCAACTAAAGGAAAACTACTTATGAAAACTACTTATTTTATAAGGATCAATTGCTTAGAAATTTAGGCATGAGCAACAATGTGTATATACTTATTTTAAACTTATACTCATATCCTGTTTATAACTAATTTCAAATATCCAACGTTAATGGCTTTCTAAATGTCTACTACATAAAATAAACCAATTTGGTTTGTATTAGTTTTTTTTTTAATTTCGAAAATTCAAATGAAGTATATTTTTAATTGAAATATAATTATGCGTGAATATGCAAAATGTTGTAAAATACCAACATATTTAGGTGTGCATTTATAGATTATCATTATGTAATCCTACTTTAAGGAAATAATTATCATTTGTCAAACGCAGTACAAATTTATTTTAAAACCATTATCTGTTTTGCAGTTTGCACATGGGCATCTCACAAGACATTACAAAAGAAATTAATTTGCACAATATGAATAAGGAGTAGAAATAACAAACGATGAGCGTAAAAAAAGAGAAAATGCATAGGATATCAGCGACAATTTTACACTTCAGCACGAGACAATTTAAGATTTATATATTTACTCATACTGTAGAGAACTTAGACAAAGTTGATTATACACTCAACGACCATTTCGTGCACAATAATGGCTAAACAGGCTTTTGTGCATACCTTCCATATAAATTAGAAATAGTGTTTTTGGTGTAGTTATCATCGTTTATCATTTGAACTCCTTTACTATGATCATAGGAAAAAACGACTACTCACCCTTTGTGGAAACACCGCTACAAATATGAAGAGCAAGGCTGTTGCAGTGATAGATTTAAGATACAATCTGCCCATGTCCCGTCCAGGCCAGTCGGTTAGTCACCTTCAGGGCCGGTCACCTGTAAATACAGTACAGGCGGATCCTTGTAGTAACCACTCCACTCATCTCTAACACTGCACACTTTTCTTCCGTCCCGTGTCTTTGATTTTTTTTTTTTTGAAATATATATATACCTTCCACCGTCGGCTATTTTAATCCAACACAATCGCACTGTCACATGGCACTGCAGAGAGTCGGAGAATCACACTTGTGTAGAAAAAAAATAATAATATTAAAACAAAGAAAAGTACCGCGCGACCGTTGCACCTTCAGCGAAAATCCATAACGGAGCGGGAACACAGGGATAACAAAAAAAAGGATGCGGGGATTTGCATTCAGTTTCACATCATTTCATCCGTCTTCGGAGGAGCCCTTCCTTTTGGCCGGGCTCACCTGACGAGAAGGAGAGAGAGAGAGAGAGGAAGAAGGAGCAAGCGAGAGGATGCGGATGAGATCTGAATCACTTCTCGGCGAGGAGGGGAGAGGAGAGCGAGTCACATCCAGAGTAATCCTTCGGAGAGGGTGCTCTCCCTGAGAGGTGCACCGCGTTGGTCGTCGCCATGACGACGGGCTGCGAGGAAGAGAAGGCACGGCATCCGCTCTGCACGACCGATCGGGCCGCTCTGTGCGGGGAGAGAGGACGAGCAAGCGGCCACGATCGAACGCGGCGTCGGCTTGGCGAGCGGAACCGGCGCCAAGAGGAGTTGGATCTCTCTCTCTCTCTCTCTCTCTCCATCCCGGTGCACCCCCCTCCCCCCTTTTCCTGTGTGGGTCTTATCAAAAGGATAATATAGATGAGATTTGCTCCTCTTGTATCAAAATAAGGTCTGGGTTAGTGTAAAATGTATCCGTTTCTCCGCTTTTGATGAGAGAGCCAAGTTCTGCAACGGCGAGTTTTGCTTTTGCTGACAAATTTCCTTAGAAATATAAGTTGCAATATGCGGGGTGGTCATAAATGGGTCGTCATTGTTTTTGGCTGTTTAACTAAACATAATAAACCGTCCTTTTGGTATACTTTAACTACTTTGTTGCTATTAAAGCCGAGAAACTTGTTTGAAATAAAAGCGACATAGTTGGGTTAAAATAATGTTTTATTAGGCCAAAACAACAAAATGTGATACAGCCAAACATTGACCATCTATGTCAGCCATGTCTATAAGATTATTTTTAAAAGTATTCTTTAGTTAGTCAAAAGTTATCTTTATGATTGTGATTTGAAATTTAAGATATTTTATTAATCTCTCCAATTTCTTTCGCATCAATAACATTGAAAATAGCACATGACTAATAAGTGATAAGGCAAAAAACTAACGTAGTAATGTGTATCAATTTCATTTGCTATTTTGCCGGAATTAAAAAAAATACATATGCAGACCACTTATTAAACAAAAAAGTCTACTTTGTTAGAATTCTAAAATTCAAATTTCAATTTTCACTTTCTGGTTTTGTATAAAATTTTAATAAATGCAGTTAATTAATTCGCTTTTATTGATTTATGCTATGAGCTGATATTTTCATTATTGTCAAAATATAAATAACGCAGAATGGCGAGTGGAGACGTCTATTATTTTTATATTAAATTAGTATACATATTTTTCCAATGTAACGTGTACCCACGAATTTGATAGTTTTCTTGAACAAAAGTGTCTAAACCATACATGTGCTATTTCCCCCTTTAAATAAAAAATTTAAAATCAGTACTATATCACTGTTTAAAATACGTATTTGAAGAAAGCTTCGATATGTTTGATGAAACAGAACGCCCATTTGCATCCACTTAATTTTTCAAGTGCAATTGAAAAAAAATTGGAAAATGTTTGCAAAATTAATTTCAAATATTGTAAAACAAATTACTTTTACGTACATTTTCTATTCCAAAGGACATATTAAAAAATAAAAGCTTTGTGTCTGAATGAAAATAAAAGATGTTTCCAAAAAATCTCCATTTGTAATATTTAATTATTTAAGTTACTGAATAGCATTACATTTTAAGGACAAATTCAATTAGGCACTTTTTAGGTTAGCATTTAAGGTTGTCACAATACCTTAATTTTAACACTTTACTCAAATAAATACTTAGCAAATAGGGAATAGTATAATAATGTATGGTAATTTCTGCGAAAAGTCAAGGGGTCCAAATTGTAAGAGAATTCAAGCATAACGTGTAATTCAATAGTAAATGTGCATAAATTATGGTAAAAATATATAACCCTTTCTTGTAAATATGCAAACAAAAAAACTAAGAATTAACCCAATTTTCAACAAATAATTGGAAATTAAAAGAATAAATATAGGATTAAAAGAGGAAGAACGTACAAAAAAAATAGTTGATACTAATGGTAAAAGTATAGCAATAATAGAAAAATATTAGAAAAAGTTAATTATCTACTAAAAAAATTAATTTGAATAAAATCCGACAGTTTTCCCACTTGTATAAAAATATTTCAAAATTAGTGGGACCAGAATAATAATTAAAAAAAAAACATGGGGCTCGGGCTCTTTTCATCCCTATGCTTTAGCCGCCAAGGGCATTTTAAAATTCTTAAGCATTAAACAGTCCGTACTGGAGTACTACGATTAATAAAAGTAATACGATTTATTAAACTAAAAAAAGTTTTTCTAGAAACCTTTCTTTTAATACACTGTTAAAATTTTAAAATATATTCTTTAAAAAAAAATTAAATTAGCGGTCAATACACTTAACCAGGGGGAAGAATTGGATAATTTTCCGTACAATCTATAAAATTACACATATAAAATGTCTGAAGGGAGGAACTGGAAAAAATTTCTAACAATTTTGTTAGGAACAAGCTAGCGAGTGTGTTTGTAGCCGTTAAAATGCTTCCTTCCAGGAATAGACAGAAATTTTAAGCATAAATAACACACCTACACCTTTTTCAAAAATAAACTTTAAAAAAAAAACTATCTTGCCTTTATGATTTATTTTTTGTGTAATAGATACATGAAAACTACAGAGTAGTACCATAAGGAAAAAAATTTAAAAGAAACTAAATTTTTTTTAAATAGTGTCTATAAATTTTCAACTAATACGCAATTTTAGTAGCAACCCTCTGCATGATTTTTCCTAATTTTATATGCGAGTTTATTTCTGAATTCCAGGATATCCTTTTACCTTAAGCAATGTGTGTTACAATTAAAAAAAAAAATCGAAAGTACAAATTAGTGAAATTAAAAAGTAAAATAATTTTTTTTATAACGAACCTAAAGCCCAAACTTGCTTCAACTAATAGCTGGAGGAGATTCACATAGCTAATTCATAAAATAATAAGTGAAATCTATTTGCATTCAGATGAAACAACTAGACATTAAAAAAAAAATTAACAGAATAAGACGCAAAAAAATTCTTACTCATAAACTTCTTTCTAGTGCAAAAAATATTGTTTAAATCTCTGAAGTTATTCTCTTGGAGATGGTCGAAGCATGAGTTGGTTAAACTAGAGTTGGTTAAAATAACGAAAACTATAAATGCTAGCGATGGTTCAAAGTTAAATACTAATTTCGTAGGTCACAACCAAAAGTTAAATTCCTTGCTAAAGATATGACGTGGATTGTGGGGTTCTCATTGGCTAGGTGTTTTCAATGTGTTTGACCACTAAGTCAGTGGATTGGCTTGAGATAAAAGTCAAAATGGGCGGTACTTTGAAAGAAGCATTCGAAAAGAGGTAATAATTCTCAGTATTTCACCATACTTTTGGAAATCTAAACTGAAATTTTTCATTTTCCAAAATAGCAATGGTTACAAAATATAAAAATTATTTCGCATTGTCAACTTTTAATATTACTGAAAGCATGTTTATACAATTATATAAAAATTTGCATGCAAGTAAAACTGAAATTAATAAACTTTTAAAACTAAACTTTGTTTTTAATAATATTCAAATAAATATTTATTTTGCTGTTGGATATCTTTGAATATTATAAAATGATTTTAAGCAATATTTTTTGACTTTTTTTTAAATTTCTCGAATAATAAATTACTTTACTTAAGCAATTCTTCTGTCATATTAGCAACTTTACGTGTTTTACATAAGCATATGCACAATTATTTTATTAATTAAAAATTGTAATGAAACGTCTCAAGTTTGCAAACAATGTGATCATTAGGCCATACAAATATTATTCTAAAATTTCTTAACACATGCATGTTCTAATATTAACAAGTGTCTTTAAAAAATATGCAGTAGAACAAACACTTTAAAATCATTTAACTACTACCTTAACCCTTTAACGGAGCTGAACGACTTACGTCGTCCTTGGATTTCCAGTTTTTTTTTAGCAATATACACATGAATTTCAAATTCATAAAAATATTCGATGTTGAAATATTTTCTAGATCTAAAGCGTTGGGGTGATTATTGGAAGCTATATCTCATCAAATACCGTATATAATCGCGTATACCCGATCCGCGTATAAGCCGACCCCCTAATTTTAGAGCGATTTTTTTTGTCCAAAATTGAAAACTCGCATATAAGCCGAGTTGTATTTTCGTACATGAAAAATTCCGATTAAAATCGGCAAATCATCAAAAATTGAGTGAAATATTAATTCTTAAAATAAATATTTAACACTAGAAATAAAAAAAATTGCTTAAGAAACGGCCTTCTTCGAAGTTCGCGACGATCCATCGTGCTTAAAAAGAATATACCACTCGCGATGTTCTTGTGTCTTTTAAACGTCCATCGGATTTCTTTAATTACATTTATCTTAATACCATAGTGAAATAGTTTAAACCATAAACTTAAAGAATTAGAAATTGCACGTTTTGGTATTTAACATCGTTTTATAAAGATTTAAAAACTTAGAAAACGTCAACTACTTTCAGTCAACATCGCGACTACTGTCGCGATTAAATACGAATAAGCATTTTTTTTATCCACCTCGGAAAGAAATATCCGATTTTACCGCTTTAAAGTCAATTCCATCCAAAATTCTAATAAGACAACTATTAATTTTTTACATAATATTATCAAGGAATAAAATATGTGTTGGGGAAATAAATGTTGTTTAATTATTGCAATTGAGTAAGAAAGACATCGGCTTTTAAGGAGTGTCATACGCTCGCTACGCACGATGTCAACTTCTTAGTCTTCCATCTAAAATCCTATTAAAGTAACGTATACTAGCTTCATAGATACTACAAACTAATTAAATACTTATCAAAATACATACTTTTTATTTAGTTAAACTGATTATTTATCTGAGTGCAATTTTGCGTTACGATTACGTCGAGATGCGCAGAACGGTCTTCAGTCAGCACATGTGACGCATATTCTCGATCTCGAATCGGGGAAATCTGTCGGAGCGATATTCCTCAAGAATCCGCTTAATTTCAACTTCTCTTTTCCCATTTTATGCAAATTATTTTTTAATTTTACTGACCCGCGTATAAGCCGACCCCCCTACTTTTTGATGACGATTTTGACTTAAATTTCTCGGCTTATACGCGAGTATATACGGTAATAACAATTAAATGCCTATTTTAAAGAAAAAAATAATTTTACAATTTTGTAATTTTTCTAACCGCTCAGATGGTTTATATTAACATTTAAAATTTTAATTAAATGTTAACGTGATGTGAATAACAGACGAAGAAAACCAATTTTAATCAAAAGTATCTACAAATCTTTTTAGAAGAAAACGGTACAATTAAGTTTTATAGAAAAAAAAATTTCGTCGTTAATTTATAGAAAAAAAATTCGGTAACGCATAATTTAAAAGTTAAGAAGAAACTGGTATTTCGGAACTGAATAAATGGTAACTCGGAATTTCAGCTAAATATATAATACAAAACTTTTATCATTTTATCAATTAATTACATAATTAATGCTGAAACTGACAAAAATCTTTAACGAAACTACAAATCTTTCAACAAGCAGAAAACATTACTCATAGCAAAAATATGTCTTACAATAAGCCCTTAGTTAGGAAAAGAAATTCCCATTGTTCACTCCCCTCGAATTCTACTGACGTAGTTTGACGGCGATGAAATGACGCGCTAACTTACGCTTGGAAGCGAACTCGTGGGAAAGAAAATCGTCCAATGAGTCATTAGAGTTAAAGACACGGAAACCCCGTTCCAGGTATTCGTGCAAGAATGTCCTCGTAATCAGATGTCAAAGTCCAGCCGTAATTTTTAACTCCTCCCCATTTTTCAAATACCATTTCGAGTCCCAAACCTTGGGCAAAGATCTTGGATAACATGGATCACAATATCAAGATCTTTTTCGGTAGGGGGATTAAAAATAAAATGTAAATGAATATGAAAAGTAATAGAGATCGTTATGACATATATCGATTTTAACAAATGTACTTGAACTTTACACTATCGTTTTATTTTGCTAAAATTTATATTTTTAAGTATTTTTTAATCTCCCTTTTTTAGAGAAAATTAATATAAATTTAAAACTTAAAATCAAAATGTATATCAAATCTAAATAACTTTAAAAAATATCTATTAAAAAATTTATGCCTACATTTATAAATAGCGAAAAATAAACTATTTTTTTGTTAATCTTCTAATTTGGAATGAAATGGAAATGCATTAAAAGTCTTGCTACACGATTTTCAATTTATGACGAAATGTCAGTTTACCCTAATTTTTGTTCTTCCATTTCATTTTCGTATAGAGAAACAGTAATAGTAGCCTTAATTCAACCAAAAACACACTGAAAGGTGAGTTTTCTTTTTAAAAGCAAACGATAAAAATGTTAATACTAAATATTACTTTGTATATTAACTTTATGCATATAATTTAATTTATAAACACATAGTAAATTTTGATGTTAATATTAAAGAATGGTACTATTTAACGTATTACCTCTTTCCGAAGTTAGCGCCCATTTATAAAAACTTATATATATTACATTTTACTTTTTATAATATTAAATTTCCATATGTCTCATTTTGATGTCAATTTCAAGGAGTGGTATTAATTCGACGTTTTACTTTCGAGGTTGAGACAATTTACCTAACTTAACAAACATACCTAAATTTTGGCGGCAATGTCAAAAGTGGTAAAATTACATATATATATTTTTAAAGCTTATTAAAAAAAATTCCAATTATTTTTCACTCTTATTAATTTTTATTGTTTGAAGTAGGTTCCGCTTTTGTTTATAATAAAAATAAAATGATTTATGAATCAAGTAACATAAAAAATAATTAAGTACAGTTCTAAGAAAGGGATATTTTGAAGAATAATTCCTTTGTATTCCCAAAACGCCAACTAATAAATGACAATATTCAATGATTGATAGAAAAACTATAAGCAATTAACCCCCAACCAAAACAAGCAACGACAATGGTAATTAAATAAGATCCATCTCCAAAATTGCAAACACGACACCTCAATTATCTCACCTAAGAACCCACAGATCCCGTGTATCTGCACGCTTTCAATTTTTTTTTCGCTGCTCAACTACTGCCTGTCTCGCTGCTATTACAGCATTGGAGCGAATTCCCACGCTTAATCCTGCAGGCATTATGCGGCCTTTATGTCTACTTCTCCAAACTTATTTGTTTTTATCTCCCAAGATTGTGTAAGGCTTACTTTGTGTTGCCTTTTCCAAGGTAAAAGGAATGGAGTTTTTAAAATCTTGTACGTTATCCTTTTAGAGAGAAAATCTTTATCTACCCTCAGGCTCTTAGCGGCTTATGGAATAGATTTTCTTTATTGAATTTTGCGATAGTGGAAAATTAGCGGCGTTGTTTGAATGCACGTATTCATTTTTGTCTATTTTTACTTCACAATTTGTTTGGGGAGGATAAACTTAGAAGTAGAGAGAAGATCACAATTTTTTTTTTTAAATAGTATCAGTATTTAAAATTCATTAGTTTAATAAATTATCTTCAAACATTTAACTCCATGGTAGAAAAATGGGATAATACTTGCATTACTGACCGACGCAAGTTTCCTTTGTTGAAATACTAAAATTAAGCAATTTCCGCTGAACAAATAACGAATTTATGTTACAAGGTTTAATTTATGTTAAAGCTTAATTAAAACATTTTTATAATTACAGAGGCTTTTGTAAATGAGAATATAAAAGAAGCAAATAAATTCTTATAATTACAAATGAATTATTCATCACTATTAATAATATAATAAAATTCACAGGTATCACTCGAGTTCACGATTTTACTTTTAATTATTTCATTTTACTGGATAATTGTAATTATAATAGGCAATTATAATAGTTATTTTTTAGCAAAGTTTTGCGAAAGAATAAACGCCATTGTGTAATCACAAAAGCAAATAAAAGTTATCTAGGTAAAAATTTTTTAAAAAAAAATCGTCTATCGAAACAGAGAGTTAATTAAAGCAATGAAACATAGATATAAAAAAATCAAATGCCCTAACTGAATAGTAAAAAAAAAAAAGTAGTTTAAACGATTTTTTGTGTAAGAAAACCTGGATTTTCAATGGAATTGGATTACTATGGGTCTCCACCATTAAAAAAATATCAAAATAGGTTTATACAGTAAAATATTACGTTCGAAAAAACAATTTTACCAAAAAATGGGATGCGAGAAAAGTAATAATTTCAATTCTTTTATAAGAATATTGACACAAAATAAACTGTGAAAATGTTCTGAATTACTATTTTAAGCTTGTTAAGTTTTATTAGCATTGGTTCAATGAATAGCGAACGAAATTTGACTTTTACGTCAATTGGAAAAACAGGCAGGAAAAATTCCGTACATTTCTCGAAAACTAGAGATCTAAGAATAAAAGGTGGAATATTCATATAGACTTTTTATTTAGGAATCTAAATTTTTATATAGTCCCTTTAGCCAAAGTAGTTTAAGTACAAAAAGGTGTCTGTCAGAATTGCAAATTTAAAAAAAAAAAAATCAATGCTTTTATTTTAAATATTTAACGACTTATGACTTATTGTAAATATTTGAGGTCGAATTGTCTCGAAATATATTAATTTAATTCGAAAAGTAAATTATTACCAATTTATATTACATAAATAATGTTGATGTTTTCGATAGGAAATTTAATTGTAAATGTAAGAATACAATTAAATACGAAAATAAAAAATATAATTTCGGATATTTAGTCCCAGTTTTTTATAAGCTTAACTCACTATGTTGTATCATCAGATCTTGTAAATAATTTTAAATCGTTTTCTATCAAAAATGATATATCGACTTGAAACTTGGCATAAAATTTGAATTTTTTAATTAATACTAATTTTATTTCAATATATATCAAATTAAAAAAAAATATTGAGAATCCCTACTTACAAAATATGATTTTTTTTAGTTAAATGGCGTAGACGAACAATGGATAAAGCAATGCATTGGCATCAACTTTAATGGTCGCAGTCAAATATTGTAAAGTTTACACAAATAGGTTGTATTATTTTAAGTTAAACAGATTACAAAATGTATTAAACATCGAAAACTTATTTTGGAAATGTAGGTCAATTTTTTTAAAAATAATTTAGTAGCCAAATAAATAAAACTGTAACCAAATTGGTTTAAAATGATTTAATTTGATGTTTCTTCGAGGCGTCCCTTTAAAGCGAGTAACCGGACTTACCTGACACGTTTAGAGTGCGAAATGTTTCCTTTTCTTCGCGACCCCAATTGTGTGTCCCCGAATGGCAACCCTTTTCTTTTTTACACGTTTTCCTATTTTGAGTAAAGTCAAAGCATAATCTGATTGAATTTGTAACCATTATCATATTTGAATTATTTATTAGTTTGCTGTAGATTGAAGGTGTATCAACATTTAATTGCAAGATTTAGCAGGCCAAAGTTCTCAAACTATGGTTATTTGTTATTTACAGGAAAAGTAGTTCTACATTAAAAAAAATCAGAAAAACAATACCTGTTTCTTAGGAATTAATTACTTCGTCTTTTAAGAAACGAGCCATTGAAACCATTAAAGTATCTTTTTATACCTCCAAGGTCTAGGCATCCAATATATCAGTTTAGACGTTTGCCTTTGAAGTCTTCTTAAGTATTATAATTAAAAATTAATCGCTCTTGATTCGTAATAAATTTAAAATTAAGTACTGCGATATTCCTTTATTGTTTAGTAGCTAAATTATCTAACGTCTTCTAAGGGAAAATTCGATGAGGGAAATGATAAATAAAATCCATCGAGTCAAAGAAAGGTAGTTCAGAGATAATTAATATAATTAATATAATTAATATTTGTGTCATTTGATTTTGGTGGCGAATAAATGTAGGATTAAAAGTTTATCTTGGAGACTACTTCTACACAATTTGAAAAAATATAGCAAGATCTTTATTTTCGAATGCAAAGAAATAGGTTGAACCATTTTCTAGCCTAATCAATCAGATACTATAAATACGAAGAGTCATTTAATATAATTTTGTATTTAAAACCTCACTAGTAGTAATTTCAGAAGCATTACTTTGTTTAAAAGAAACATTAAGTAAGGAAACGTTAGAAATTTCAATAAACACAATTAAACGGCAATTCAATAAAACAATTAACTAACATAAATAAAATAATTATTGTATTTGGAACTTCACGTGTAAACATTGCGCTTAACAGAAACGCAAGATAATATTGAAAATAAAACGTGTTAATTTGTTATTAAAACAACTCGCATATACTTTACTAATTTTATTTATATTCAAAATGTTTGGAAACATTTCATAAAGTTGTTGCTTATAGTTTTTTTAATTGAAAACAAAGAATACTGTTTCTAAACTTAACAAGAGCATTTAAAATAACGAATTCAGGTTTTAAAATGCCCAAATTGACGTTAAATTGCACTCGTATTTGAACTGTAACATCTGTAAGCTGTATAAGACTGTATTTTGCATCCAACAGACGCACTCTTTGTATCATTATGAAAAATTAAATTTTTTAAATAATAAAAAGTTATTCCATTCCGTATAAAAATCCAGAGTTCAGTGAAAAATTGAAATTTGAAAAACCAGTGAAAACTATTATTTGGGTCGTCTCCTTCAATTAGGGTGTAATCGTATTTACTTCTACGGTGAGTTGTTTTAATTAACATGCGCAAATAACAGGTATTTTTACTAGTTTGAGAAATGAACTTTCACCGATTGAGATCTTAAATGAAAGTTGGTCTTTAAACTTCCAAGGGAAAAGTCTCCAGTCTGACTTTGTATAATTAGCGTATAAATAAATCTCTTGAATCTGACATTGAACGAGAACAATCAGATACCGCGACTTTCCAAGACAATGATACCTTGATTCCTCCTCTCCTGAAATGAGAACTCATTCAATTCAGGTTACTTTTTTCTCACGATCACTGTAATTACAGTTTTAAATCCCATTACTTTTTTTTTTATCGAAATCTTTACGCAGTTGGTATTTTTTTTTCGCTAGAGTTAAGCGTTTTATTTGTATTTTCTTCGAACATAACCAACAATTACTTATTTAAATAATCTAAGGTAGTACGGTAAGTTGTAATTAAGAAAAGTGTTTTTGTAATTGCTGTTTAATCTTTTATGAGGCAGAATGAATTTAACTGCTTCCAAAAACGTTTTGTTAAATGCATATTTATGAGATATGAATAATCAATTAAAACGTTGGACTTTAACTAAGTATTACTATTATTGGTTTTATTAAAAAAAGTATTAAATAGCTGCAAATATTTGTAATGTCATTACAACTTTTAAAAATTTCTTCTGCAGGGTAGGCCCATGATATTTTTTTATAACTTTGTAATGGAGATGGGCTATGAGAATATATATTTATGCCAAAGTCGTACTGGTCTAATAAAAAAAATTGTTTTAACTTTTTCAAAATTATTAATCGAAAACGGCTGTAACTTTTTTTATTTAAATTTACTTCTAAAGTTGAGATTAGTAAAATTATTTTACACTCAAATTTCAAATGATTCAGAGGTTTAAAATAGTATGCAAACTAAATTTTTATTGATCTTAGACTATAAATGCCACAGTGAATAGGGATGGTAATCAATAAAACATTTAGATTTAAATGTTAAAGTGAAATCGGAGCAAATTACTAGAATTAATTTAAATATTGTTAAAAAGATCCATTTAAATAATTAGAAATTACACCATTAAGAGGGAAGTTCTCGGGCGCTGTCTACCTTAGAAATTTATAGTGGAGATATAAAAGCAAAGAAATTTAAGACGCCTTTATTGTATTACATTTAATGGCAACATTTTATCAATAGTTTTATTTTTGATATCCTTAATTAAAGCTAAATAACAAAAAAAAAATGCCTATTCTTTTAGCGTTTATAACTCGAAACAAACTTCAGCAGTTGTTTACACAGAATATACAGGGTGGTGCAAAATGAACTTTATGGTTCATATGCTTTATAACTTTATTTAATATTGCATTTTGTCTTTTGCTTCAGAATTGTGTAAAGAAGGATTGGAGAATTTAAAATGGAACAGTACACAATAGAACAACGCCGGCAGACTACCAGCGACGGCTTGATTATGCTATTGCGTTACAGCAAAAAGCAGGAGGAAATCCCGATTTCATTAACAATTTGATAATGAGCGATTTGATGATAACCGGATTTGACCGTTCCAAACTTTTTTTCTTTGTTTCTATTTGAAAGAGAAAATATACGTCAATAAGCCACAGACCATACCAGAACTGAAAAACGATATTCGCAATGAAATCCGTGCCAAAACCTCTGAATTTTTGCGAAAAGTCGTGCAAATGTATTGGAAAGAGCAGGACTCTGTGAAGCGGAAAATGGGCGACACCTGCGAGATGTACTTTTTCACGTTTAAGTTAACAATATTCTCCATTCATATGCTGTATTTTGATAACATAATGTTAACAATTTATTCAAAAATAAAAAAAGTTATAAAGCATTTAAACCATAACGTTCATTTTGCACCACCCTGTATATAAAATAAACTTCTTTGATACCACATCCCTCAGTTAATCGTATGCAATTAAGCTTTGCGTATCTATTTTTATACTAATAATACGTTTATTACAACAAAGCGATTTTCCTGTGTAAATAAAAAGCTATGTACAATGTGTTCGAAATAGCCTTTGCTAAATTATGTAATAATTGATTAATACTTATCCTTAAGCAATTGGTATTTAATACGTAATTAACGATATAAATATTTATTTTATAAATATAAAAAACTATTCTTTCGTTATCATGAACTTACTTTCTTGATTCCTCGGAAACTAAATCATGGCAACGCTTCGGAGTAACACAGCTTGCAGATTTCCCGTTTTCTAAATGGAGATCGACAGACGTGAAAATAAAGTAATTTGTGCAAGACAATGCAAACAAATGAGTCTTTATTTATTTTTTATTAAATAGAGGTAGTATCTAAATGTCAAACCACTTAAATGAACTGTGACCAGCAGCTTCTCAAAACTTAATTGTCCCAACAGAAACACCTCTTGTTGTTTGAGGATTGTTATAATCTCGCATGACAACAAAATTAAACCATAGCATTTTATTACAGGAATTACGATGTCAAGGTTGTACACGGCACATTGAAACCGGTCCACCAGTCTTAAGACAACACAAATAACACCTTCATGGATATACTTTTCAAAGTCAAACACTCAGATCAAGATATTTATTTGACGGTAGCTATTTGCTCTCGAGCACGAACCTGCATCACAAAGGCTTCCGTGCGAGAAAATATTTCATTTTGCTTCGTGTCTTTATTATCTTTTTTTCCATTCCTCTTATTAGTACCAAAACTGTTGATCTCTCCGCCAATGCATAAGAGGTTTTTTTTTACTAATGTTTTGCTAATATGACTCATCAATTTCCAGAATAGGACAATCGAAATAACATTTCAAGAGTTTGGCGTGCTTATGCGCCGTTAGCATAACTGTTTTCGGAAGAGCATAGCAATTTTTTAAAGACTAATTTACAGTTTGGTCTAAGCACGAATAAGAGAAATCTAAACGACAATAAGTTTCTACGTATTGCATTACGAATTGAAGGGAGTAACTGTTTTTTAATGAACGCAGGTACTTTTGTAGTTCTGGTTGTCGCGCGTGATAGGGTGGGGTATCTCTATACAAGTAAAAACTCGTGAAGTGACTTATTTTAAAGAAAACAGTTGTTTTGATCACTATATTTTAAAGTTCTCTGTGTTCGTTGTGTAACGTCACATCTTGAAATTCAATTTTAATCCACTTTCAAATGTCGTACCGACTTTAAACTTGGCATACTTACGTAGTACCGATGGCAATACATCATTTAGTCACCAACAATTAATAAATAACATTTAATATATATAAATATGGATATATTAAAAAGTCGTAAGCGAAAAGTGTTGCACAATGCTCTGATTCCCTATTGAAATACTTTTTCTACGAAAGCAGCTTTATAGAGATGATAGAAAAATAATAGCGTAAGGATTGAAAGTCAAACAAAAAAAATAATCGATGTAATTCCATACAATATTGGAGAAAAAGGAAATATTTTATTTTTAATGATATTCCAACCACTTGAAATTTATACTATTCAATAATAGAAATGGTTATTCTCAAACCTTATAAATTATACTATGATTAATATGACATGTTTAGGTGTAAAATGATCAACATCGTTTTTTTGACTAATTTGCATGAGTAAATGGCAGACTTCTTATTTGAATTTGTTATTTAAAAGAAGGAGGGAAAAAAAATCGCAACTCCTTCGATGTCTCCTTCAAACCCAAAACCGAGTTTAAACTCTTCAACCGCCTTCTCCATAAAACTGCTTTCCCTCCACATAAGAAAACCAATAAACACAGGCATAATACGACTCTTTAACGCTTCCATTCCCAACCTCTCATCCAGCCAGGCACTAAAGAAACGATCTGAAAAGATTTCAGGGATCATTTCACCCTAAGTACAAGACAAAAAAAATATATATACATAAAACGGGACAAAAGTCGACCGTCTTGGGTTACGGCGCCATTTCTGTCTGTACCAGTGGGTCCATCTGCCCCTTTCAGCCCGGAGTCCACGGGGTCCGGAGAGGACCCATCCTCCTCAAGATCAAAGCACATCCTGTCTCCGGGACACACCTGGGCACGGGGCGCACCCTGCAAAGGATCTCTGCCGTATCGGGGACGGAGGTGGAAGAAAGGTTTTACGAGAAACCGTCGCAACTCCCGTCTGCAAGGGTCTGGAAGGTTTCTTAAACCCATATCTCATCACATATGAAAAGGCCTGAAAGCTTTTAGGTCCGTATTAGCCAGAGAAATTAAGCTTCTGCTATTGCGGGGCAAGGAGAGGAATGGGTTCGCTTGGAGCTAAACTGGTTTAAGTTACAAAAAGTGCATTTGGAGAAAACGGAAGAAACGCATTCTAATTTATTTTATTTAATTATTTATAATAATTTTATTCGCGCACTGCCAAACAGACTTACATCCATGTCTTAGTCGGGAATCGAATCCGGACCATTGCCTCATCCCAGTATGTTATTAATACCGTGTTGGGAGACAAACAGTAGTGGTTATTCTACCACTACACTGTTTGTAATTACTATTTACATTACTATATACTTTAAATAAAGATTTTTAAACAAATAAATGAGTCTTAGTTTAAAAGGGAAAAAAGCGTTTGAATTTTAGAAAACGACTGACTTGAATTATATAGCTTGGTATAGAAATAATACGTGGGTCACTATTGGTCATATAGACTTTTAATTTGTAATGTAAAAATAATTTTAACTGGATTTTGTCAAAAATTTTACATAGGCCAGATTAGTTGCAAACTAACCATTTTAGTTCGGTATAAAAGAATGGAAAAAACGGATTTTTAATTATAAGTTTTGAATGCCTTTTGAGTGAAAAATGTGAATTGTTAAATGCTTGGTGGGCAAGAATTTAAAGCTCAGACACAAAATTTGTTTTTACCCACCAAAATCAGACGTTATTTAAACGTTACTCTTAAAATTATAATTTGATGATTTGATTTTTGATTGATTGATGGCGGACCGAAAGTCTACAACTCTAATTTTAAATTAAAGTAAAAATCAATGAATCTTACATTTAAAATGATATCATGAGTACTGGAAGTATTTGTAATTATTTATTTCAAATG
This sequence comes from Troglohyphantes excavatus, assembly GCA_963932185.1. NCBI lineage: Eukaryota > Metazoa > Arthropoda > Arachnida > Araneae > Linyphiidae > Troglohyphantes > Troglohyphantes excavatus. The sequence continues at coordinate 28,788,658 of OZ010673.1, read as the reverse complement.
TTTTAGCAACAGAGGAATTAGAGTTGTTCGTGTAAATGCTACTTTCTTAAAATTCTACTTTCTCAAACAATGCATCATATTATCTCGATCTACTGGATATCTTGCTTTAATATGTTTCATGCATATTTATATATTTTTATAAACAGACATATCTGTTTAAAAATATACGAATGAAAAAAACCTTAAGCTTGAAAATTTTGGAACATTTCATTTAAAAAAAAATCAAATATTAATACATTTTTCTCGGCAGTGCACTTATAGTTTCCCTGAGGAAGGAATAAAAATTTTCATTCATAAAAAATTACTCTACGTTAAAATATTGTTTTAACTCTAAAGTGACGGAATACTTTTTAAAGTCGTCTCTATTAAAATTAAAAAAAAAATATGTAAAAATGTCTTGTCATGGAAATATAAATGTAATACCTCTAAAGTGAAAACAACTTAACAATTTCGATATTCCCCTCGCTGTTTAGTCATTGGTATTTTTTTTCCATCCACACTTTTACCTCTGAGAAGGTTTAAAAAAAAATATTATGCGTTAGATTTTTTTTTATGACCCATTAAGGTTATAGATTATGTGTTTAAATTTCGAGACTTTGCTTGTGTATGAAGTACGAGAGACTTATGTTTGTTTCTCTTTAAATACATAGAAAATAAAAATTTATTTACTAATAGAAGGCTAAATTTTAGCCTTAAAACCTAATTATATAAAAACCATTTTATTCAAGTAGATAAGATTTTAATAACGGGAAATTAAAATTCTCTCACACAAGATTCTCTCACATAAGATTTTCTCAGCATTCAATTTATAAACATTCAAAAAATCTTAATTTTTCCTAAAGGAAATATATAATATTATTACAAAAACGAAATTCCATTTTTAATTGTAGTCACAATATCTTTGAGCATTTATATTTTCACAAAGCTCGAATTAAAATTATCCCAAAAGTATATTGTTGTGTATTCATGTGATCTAAACTTAATTGTTTAAAAAACTATTTTTAACGCTTTTCTATCAAGGTAAACTACTGATCTCTATCTGTAACTTCTGGATTGGGCAAGACAGTTTATTGACTTGATGCCAATTGAAGGTTAAAAAAATGTACCCCACTTCCATTTCAACCTCTATATTTCTTATATTGTTCATGCTAAAATATGCCAAATTGTAGCACTTTTAGTTATTTTTTTTAAATGCCATTGAAACCCGTTTTGAATGCCTATTCTTTGAAATCTATTTTAACCAATAATAAGCGGATACGCAGCAAAGAGAAAAACTATATTTTTGGGGATACACTAATTTATTCCATACGTAAGAAATAAAATATCTAAACATATTTTAACATTTCTACAAGGGTTTAAGAAAGAAAAGGAAAAAAGCCACAAAATCATTTTTTAAAAATTAGTTGGGGGTAGAGTATGGCTTCAACCGCGCCCGATAGAAGGAACTGGTTAAGAGCATTCCAGAAGTTTCAGTTAGAGTTCAGTGGGATAAACTTGTCGCGTGCACACAATTTAGTGAAAAGTTTTCTTCCAAAAACATGAATGAACTGGGGGTGTGGTTAATTTTTTACGTTTCTTCTGAAACAATGGCTATTTCTGAACACAAGTGTTGTCATTGTGTCAAGTTCTAACTCTTGCATGCGGTGCAGCTTCCGTTGTGGGAAAGAGTACTTAATTTCGCGTTCGACCCAAGTATACAGTCAAGATTTTTATGCTTTGACTCGATACATTCGCGAAAAAGTTTTATTTGCGTTTACCTATTTTAATACAAATACGTCAAGTTATTCCATACGACATAATACATCGTTTTGTTCTAAAAATATCTGCAAACGTTGAACATGCACAATACATTGATTTTACATAAAATATAAAAATTGCATTTTTTTATTTTATTGAACTATAAAGCCAAAAAATGCATTGAATTGTTTAATGCCTATTTTTAAGCACATCGAGAGATTAAAAATATTTTAAAAACCTATTTTTACAAAGATGGTATGCCAAGGCAGTGGCGGCCCGTGCTCAAAAATGTTAGTGCAGCCGAAAACATGTAACTCCACCCCTCCCCCTTCGCCTTTTTCCACAACCATACATGAACGGACATTCTTTAAAATTTATTACTTAAACTCAAATCAACGTTTCCTTTCAACTTTTATGAAATATAACATGTAAAAATAATAGAAAACACTTACTTATTTTTTGAAAATTAAATCAATCCTCCTATCAAACTTGCGAATCGGTCAATTTTAATATTAATTTAAGTAAAGAAACAACAACACTCGTTCAACCTTATCGAAGACTATTTCCGTTTGGAGAGATTCTTCGAAATTATCGTCTTCCTCCACCCCGACTCGCCGATCCAGCAATGAACCAATCATTTAATCGAAATCCTTAGTACAGCTAATTTGAAAAAATCCTTTTGCGCTACGTTTGTATCGGCACATCCTCCATTTTAGCGTGTTGGGGAAGTAATACTACGTAAGGTTGCCATGGCAATGATGCAGCCGATTTCGAACTTCGCTTTTTGGCTGCAATTTTGATTGAATGGAGTTTTTTCTTCTCCTGAATTTGTGCATTACGGAAACACGTTTGCTATTTATCGGAGATTTTTTTTTTAACTTAGAGTTGAAATTTCATCTTCATTTCCAATTCTAATCTTCATTTAAGAAAATTAGTAAAATATATAATTTTAGTTTTAAAATATAATAAAATTAGGTGCAGCCCGGCTGTACTTGCTGTAGTGCACGAGCCGCCACTGTGCCAAGGGGTATAAAACTCTAAAGTAAAGCAAAAAACTAAAGTTTTTCAATTAAGTATATGTTATTACTATTATAGTGAAGTGCATTCTAGAAACCTATAATAAAATAGAGTCCTGTTTCACAATAAAAGAAGCAGTGTTAAAAATAGTGTTTGAGAAGAAAATAACAGCAGTGGTGTAAGGGGGTGTAAAAAAAAATTTAATGCTAGACAATATTATGTGTTGTAGTACAAAACTCTCATTTATATTTTAAATAGTAACCATTAACAATCTAAAATAAATTAAAATATTATCTCACGATTATAATAATTTATCAAAAACTGTTTGGAACAACGAAATTTTTTTTTCTAGTTCTGTCTATTACTAGGAAACGAAGCTCAAAGAAGAAATGTGTGTCAAATAAAACGGCATAGCCGAATCCACGCACATGTTATTTAATTCTATTACACATCAACATGAAACTGAATATGTACATCTTATTAAATAATTAGGAAACAAAGATATTAAAAGTAACTCTCAGTAACCAGTATCGATCTTTTGACAGTTAACATACAGCAAACAATATGTATATTTTCGGTAATGGCAATTTATGCACGCAGCACCACTTTGTGTGAATGCTTGTGGCACTTGACCAGAGACACACAAAATAAATAAGCTGCTTTAGATATGTAATTTTAGGCCAAATCAAACAAATAATGATGAATCATCTAGAGGAGTTGGGTCCTTATCCTACGGTGCCATGCCCCCCCCCCCCCTCTAAGATACATGTATATTTTTTTAATACTTCTTTTTTTGTAAGTATGTTGCATTGTCTTTTGCATGTATTAATTGTATTGCCGTATGCCGGAAATAGGTGGGGTGGTACATAATGAAAAAAAAATAATGCGATTTTTGGCCAGCAATATTAAAGGTTTGCTGCAGATAAATTTTCGATGTTGAGTGTAGGCGTAGAAGATTATTTAGATTTTATGATGTTACATATCTAAGAGGATTAGAAAGGGGGGAAGGGGATTGTAAAGAAAAAAAACGATCTTTTTTTAACAAACAAGTTGTTAAAAGGAAGCGCACCTTTCCCAGTCCGTCTTTCTCCAGGTGTGTGGAGAGTAAGTACCTGGTGGGTACACCCAGAGGGTGAAGCGTCTACGTTACCATAGAAACCCTCGGATGGTGCTATAGGGGGGGATGGCGGGAGGGAGGGGGTATCGTCAACACGCGACGGTCGCGTGGGGCCCCCCAAAGACCCTTTTCAAGAAAGGCAACCGTCCTAATTGAGTGCAACAAGTGGCAAGTAGTTCCGGGACATCTGGACTTTCGGATTTATTAGGGGGGGTTGGTGGTGTATGAATAAAGTAAAAGAGGGGGCTTGACAACCCGGAGTTTTTGTGTTTTCAGGGGGTCTCTCTCCTCCGCAGCTTCCTACGGGAACCTCTATCCATCCACACCTCTCCTTGGGAGTCGGGGAGGTGAGCTTTTTATGGGGGATTTTACTTGTAGCTTTTTCGTCGCCGGGGAAGATTTTAATGTGGCCAAGCCTTCTACCGGATCCGTATAGATGGGGCCATCTCTCCAATGGGCTTCCTATGGGGTGTGGTGCACGTGAAGTTTGTCCGCGTCGTCTCCAGTCACGAAGTCTAAGAAAGAGTCGGAACCGGATCCGATCTCGGCTCGTGAGAAAGATGAGCAACTTCCGGATGCGAAAGTGTCCGACAAAAACTGTGCATCACTCCCCTTGTCAATGGAAGATAAATTTCCCGGAAAATGATTCCTTGGAAGACTAACAACGTTATCCTGTGTTAGTTTTGTGTGGGGATGGGACGATAAATCTTGCGCTCAACAATGGCCGCGTGAGTCCATTAATAAATGAGAAAAACTCAGGTGCAAAACGGATAATGTGGGTATTGAGTTTTCTAGGAAAGCGAATTGCAAAAAGGACATTGAGTGTGCGATTTTTGGCATAAAAGTTAATTCTATTTTAAACTACTAAACATTCAACCGTTAAGACACTATGTTTATTATTACTGTCACTGGATAAACAACAAATTATTTATGTCTTAGAATGGATTTTTTTTCGAACCTTGCTTACACATTAATAGAGTTTAAGATATTTTGATTTGTATGCCAGCAAAATATTGTCTTTTAACTGGGGCGTAATTTTACATAGCTGATAATTAAAATTATGATTTATAAATATTTTAATTTTACTAAAATTAAGTAAATATTTCAAAATTGGATATGGTATACTTTTTAAACTCATTAAAATTACTCAAATTTATATTTTAAATAAAATGCAAAATGCTCTTTAATTGTAAAAACCCACACATTTATATTAAATCCTTACGATAAATACCATAGGTTATGGATAAGTACACCAAGTGATAAATTTAATCGCATAATTCAATAGTTAATATAGACTATTGTATTACCTAGTAAAGCAGAATTATAGTATTAGATTTTAAATCAAATTTCTGAATTACTAAAAGCTTCATCAATAAATTGTAATTCCCATATACTTCGAACACAATTCGAAATACAGATTGAAGGAATACCATGCAAATTCTCAGAATTTCAATTGTAAAAATAATAAGATTCTCAATCCAATTCCACCCAACATTTAATTTTCTTACGGAATTAAATATATTTAACAAGAGTCCCATTCAAATGCGTAATATCACAAATGAAAAAAAGCTTTCTGATTAATTAACGAACATCCATGTAAAGGGCATTTGACTAAAATCTTGTCTCTTGAAGAATTACACGGTGTTAAATAATAATAATAATAATAAAGGAAACAGCGAACAAATAAAAGCCATCCTGCGCCAAGGCAGACCACTCCGTTCTTCAAACATCTGCAGTCGGACGTATTGAGTCCCGAAAGACCAACATCTTTACTTATCCCCTTGTACCTAGAACGAGGTGTGGTAGCGAGGGAAACTATTAGCACGCGACAACATCGACACACCTAGCCACACAATGGCTTCGACACTTCTTCTAACAAGCTGTGAGATATTAATTGTACGTACGGCCGTATCCAGGGAGAGGTTCGAGAAGTCTTTATGCAGTGTTGATAAAGTTTATGGCCAACAGCCCCGCCCACATTGTACGCGGGATTCGATACACTGTCGGGTAGGGTACAAAGCGTACATTTGAAAAAGTCCTTTCTGGCTGCGCCCGTGGACACGCAAAGAGGGATTATATGCGAGGACGCAATGTCACCCTAATAAAGATGTTAGTCTCCACATTGCAAATTGGTTCACTAGTGTGCTGAGAAGGCAAGGTATAGTTGTGGCTTTTATGAACCGAAAAGGTCAAACATATTCGAGAAGGTTTGCCTTGGGGATAAATAATTATTTTCTTTGCCTTGGTGATAGAAAACAAAAACTTAACAAGATTTTGGGCCTTGGGAAGGAAAAGATTTTTTCCAAAGAACAGTTTTTTTATGCTATAGGAAAGGGACACGGAATCGACTTCATTATTTAAAAAAATATTTTCTTGCATAAATTCTTATTATGAATGAGCTTATATTAACTGCGTTTAAATTAAAAGTCATAACAAATAATTTCATAAAATACACAATTCTGATTAAGGAAATGTATTTAATGATAAATAAACGAAACAATTATTGTTTTAACTGGGTATTTAACATTATTTTACAGAATATCTTATCTTTTGTAAATTATTCCAGTACAAAATTAAAAATATTTCTTGCGCACAACGGGATTAACAAAGGTAATTTGAAATATAACTGAAATTAATATACAATATAATTGCTCTTCCGCAAATATACAATTATATATTGCAATGTTACACAAAATATTGTTGTTATAATGCAAATAAACCACAATTAACACATTTTCTTAAAACGTTGTGACATACCATTCAATTTCATGATATATTACAGGTCGTTAGCTCTGCAAAGGGTTCGATAACGTAAGAAATTATATTAAAAATATATATCCTGAACGACATTGTTTTACTATTGATTTGATAATTATGTGTCAAAACCCATATTACATGTTTTTTACCTCTCCTTAAATATTACCTTTGAGCTTACATACCCAGATTATGTTAAAAACGAAACTTTCGTCACGTACGCTAATTGACATAACAGCAATAAATGTTTCCTTTAAAAAGTTAATTACAACATAAAAAAAAGTCACACAAGCGCTAAAGGGAAAAAAATATATATACATTCCATTTTGCTTTTTTGGGATGAAATAAAGTAGTTTTAGTCTGAAACTGTCAAGAAATGAGTCCTGGTACTTTGATGAAAGGCAACATAGGGCAGAAACGCCCTGAATTTAAACTCCGATCGGAAGTGCTCTAATGTTGGGCGGGTTCGGTTGGGTTTGCGCGATGGACAAAAGAAGAAAGTTGAAAAGTTGCATCGCGAAGCCTCGGCGACGACGGAACCTGTGTCTGCAGAATGAGTAATCACACCCATGATAAGTGATTTTAAGCACGCAAGGGGGCAATTAAAACGTTTTGGATGGCATCGTATGAATATTTATAAACGAGAATGACGTGATTTATTGGAAGTTTAAGGGAAAAAAATCAACTTAAAAATGACAAGTTTGGAGCAGTTGAGATAGTTATATGAAGTTTTTAGGATAAGGATATCAAATAGTACAAAAAAAAGTATTAGACGTGTAAAAATATAAGCTTGATTTACCCATGCAATGTGAGAGTATGAGCATAGAATATTCAACAATAAAAGAACAAACTTCAGTCAACGTCAAATTAGGAATAATATTGGCTATCAAGCAAGCTGCAAAAAATTGTTTTGGTTTAATATTTTAAATAAATGTCTCCAAGATATTTAAAATCGTTGAAAAGATACGATTTTAGTAAAATAACTAAAAAAATATTTGTGTTCATCAGGATAATGTTCTATTGAATGATGGTGCTAAAAATGTGGATGATTAAAATTAAATTTTAGGGTCATTTCACGGTATTTGTTAGTGATTTGTTCTCTTCACAACGTTTTCTTTTTGTTTATTATATATTAATTAAAGTAAAATAAACCTAGTTTTGTAAAAACTAACTAAACTGAAAGCTAACTAAACAAAATCTGTTTATGAATGGGGAAAATTGCACACTCCTACATTTGAAGACTAGTTACAGAACTCCGCAAGTTGCACTTTAGTTAAATTAAGTTAATTATTTATCCCAACTTTCATTGAAGCAAGAACATTCGAGGAGCAAACGTTTAAAACGTGTTTTGTCATTAAGGCGATTCGTGGGAAAAGGAAAAATAATTTTCTTGAATACATTGACTCGCATACAGATTCCAATCTTTGCAAATCAATTTCATAAGACAATATGTGCTTTGTACGAATAAATGGGTTAGTTGTATAGAAAATTCAAAGATAAATTCAGTGATGTAATACTAGTCTCAAAATCAGACATTTTTTTTAAGAAACGCGTTTTGTTTTACAAAATACAAAATGTTTGCTCATCTTTTTTGCAACGGACTTTTAAAAGAAAATATATGCAAGCTATTTTGGAGTGTTCGACAAAATGCAGCTGTCTATCCCGAAACGACGAAATTTTCCTCGTACTGAAAAACTTTAAAAATGTACTTATACTCAGTACTGACTCTCAGTTCTGCACTTGGAAAAATAAAGAAAAAAAAATTATCTATGATAAAATATCCCATACAAAATGATAATTTATCAAATAAAATTTTACTACGAACTTACCAAATCAAGCACAATCTTCAAAACAAACTACACTGGTCTCCAGACTTGCGACTATCTTCAGAATGATTTCCCAAAAACTGTGGCTGACTGGACAAGCGGTACCTCGACAAGAAACAGATCAGATTCCTTTTTCTTGACGCTTTTTCAGCAACGGCGCGAATCCGGATTTTATTTGTACTCTCAGCACATCGATTCTCGCTTTTGTTTATCACGTTATTTTTCTAAGGAATAGGTGAAAGTGGATGAGAATGCCAGGTGAACCGAAGCAGACAAAACTTTTGTTTAAAAAAAAAGAAATACGGGGAACACTACAGAGATTTCTTGTGAAAAAAAATGTGTGACACCCAGTAGCTAGAATTGTAGAACCTCATCACCTATCCCCCATACGAGTCACAGACAATTAAAACCTTCTTAAAGATTCCCTTTCACCTCAACAAAATAAAACAATTATATCAAAGCTCGAAGGAAAAGGAAGGATGAAGTAAACTAAAAATCTTTCACATATCTTCTAACGGATGTAATTAAAGTTTTCGATTAAATGTCTTTGCCTTGGAAAAGTCATCCTATAATATATGTTTGTATTTCAAATTGTAATAAACCAATTTAAATACTTTTTATATTGGAAAAAATAATTTCTCTAATTAAATGTCATTTCAAATTTATAGTTAATGTTCCCAATTCCATTTCCAAATACTCTTTTACATTTCCAATATTTTTAAGTTTTATTCATACTAAATTGAAAATATAAGTATTTAAAATATTAATAATTTGAGTTGAGTTTGGTAAGTGAGTTTTAGTCTACAATTCAACTCAAGTTTTCTTTCAAACATTTTATGTTAACCTGCCTAATCCATTTCAACAATGGACTGTACTATGCATCAAAAATACAACTTAAAAAATTTTCATCCATTAAAAAAACTGAAAATATAAGTTTAAAACTATTTTTAAACTTTACATTTAAAACTAAAAACCTATGTCAGTTAAAACTCAATTTGAAATTTTAAGAAAATCTCTTATTTTTAACGAACTTAAGTGTGTCAACTAATATCGAAAATCGCGCCAAGCAAGTAGTTATCAATTCGAGTTGTATTTTTTTTAATGTATGTTAGCGCAAAATTTCTGCTCTAATTCAGATATTTGAATAATTATTATTTGTGTTGGATAGAGGATGTTTCACTTAGGCACATTTTGTATAAAAATATGCAGTTACCGGGAATTTAACTATCCGGAATTCTCAATTAACCGGACACTTTGAAAAATAATATTGTCCGATTTCAATTTTTTTTTTGTTACAGAGAAAAAGTCCACTTGGGCAAAAGCATGCAAAAAATAAATGGTATTTCGGATTTTATATATCCGGAAATATGGATTAAGTGGACTTTTTTAACATGTTCTCCGATTTCAAGATATTTTCATAGTTGGGTAGAGATTGTTCAACAATGAAATTTCCTTTACCCGACATTTATTAGACATGACAATCTCAAAATATACTCTCCAAGGGATGGAAAAAAAGTGAGCAACAACTTTTGTTTCCTGTTGATTAATTGAAGGGGCTTAAGATCAATGCTAAATTAAAAACTAAAAAAAGAAAATAATCTGTTTTAAAAAAAAAAATTAACTTTAAGTTAAAAAAAAGCGCCGAAAAGTAAAAAATAATTTTTAATTTTGGAAACAAGTGGAAAATATTTAAATATTTAATACTAATTTTATACTTATTAAAACTTTTTGAAGTTGGTACCAATTTACAAAAAACGTAAGTAAATTTTGGCACCGACTTCAAAAAAGTTGTAATAAGTATAAAATTGATATTAAATAAACTTGTTCGTAAAATTAAAAATTGTTTTTTAACTTAGTGTTTTTTCATTAAAGTTGGTTTTTATTTTTTTTTAAATAGATTTTATAGTGTAAAGAGTTAAAAAAAAAATGGTATCATAAAACTTTAACGCGCCTTCATATTGCAAGTGGACAGATAATTGTACTGAAAGCGCCGATTCGATTTTCGCAGCCATCTAATTCTTCAAAATTTAATGTTAACTATTACTTATTTATAACTAACTAGCTGTTTGGCACCGGCTTGCTGGGGCACACGTTAAGGCTAATACATAAAAAAAATAGTTGCCCCAGCCGAGATTTAAAACCGCGATTTATCGTTCCAAAGTCACAAATTCTACCGACTGAGCTAAAAAGGCACGCATGCGCGTGCCTTTTTATGGATGGAAACTTTAATTATTAATTAAAAAGCAATTAACTAAAATTTTAAAATTCTGCCTTTTGTTTGCACAATTAAAGGTTGATTAGTATTTACATTTAAAATTTCAGACATTTCCGTACATAGGAAGATAGTCATTTGCTTGCCACATACACTTTTATTATTATAGATTATTATTGTATTGTTACCGGGATTACACAAGTATGCAAGTCGTATTGCATTTGGAAGAGGATTGCAATTTAGGTGAACCATTTGGCGATACATCAACAATAGAGCGAGTTAAATAAAAACACACAATTGTAACGTTTATTTATATTTAGATATTTGTTTTTAAGCTTTCCATCTTACATTTCTGCGATTTCCGAATTTATTTTAATATTTTTCCGTTAATTATTTCTTATATTTTTAAAAAATATATATAAACTTAAGAATCAAAAATAGCCATATAGCCTTGGTTCATTCAAAATTCCTATTATATCCGAATAAAATTAAGTTAATTTAACCCTAAAGCTGAGATGTGCGATAAGTGCTATATAGCGCAATATGCTATCTGTCACTTGAGACCGCACGTCTCCACTTAAATTACCTGTAGCAAAGTGGTATGATTTTTTTCTAACTATAAACAACGTGCAAAAGCATCGTCGTAACTTTCTCAAAAAAAGGATTTCCAAATATTTGAATGCGCCTTAACCGCAGATAACGTTTTTGTTCTGCAAAACTCCAGAAATAGCCCCGCCATTGAAAATTCGTTGAAGTTTCCTTTCACCAAGGCCAAGTGTTTATGTCTAACTTTCAGTGGGGGTGCGCTTTTAACGGTGAAGTGAACGACATTGTAACTCTGTCTAAAGGAAGAAGAGCTCGAAATACCTTTCTTCATAACCACAAGTAGTCAGAAGGCTGGAATGCAAACTAATGAATTCTATTCAGCATCTTTAAAACAATACTATTTTTACCACCAGTAAACACATTTAAGGGATTTTTTTTTTTACTTTTCACAAGGAATTTTGAATACTAAAAATTATTTTTGGGGCAAATTACGGTACCTATTTTCATGCATTTTGAGATGGCTGGTTATAAATTTATAAATGTGTCCGAACCTACTATATCTCAAGAAATGATGCGACTAACGCCAAATTCGGTATAAAAGTTAATAGCGTTTCATGCGACAGGACAGCAATGTCACAATCAAAAATTCGGTAGGACAGACGACAGTTGTATGATTTTATTTTTTTAGATATTTTTCGGAAAAACTTCAAATATTGTTAAACTCTTTATAGCAACTTATTTTTTTAATAAAAAGCTTAAATTCAATCTAATTAATAAGCCAACACTATGCATAATTGTCCAACTACTTCGAATATATATCATACAATTCGCTTAGCTTTAGTAGCGACAAAGTAGTTAAAGTATAGTGAAAAGATTGGTTTATTATATTTAGTTAAAAAAGATATACAACGACCACCGTTCAACAATTTGTGACCACCCTGTATGATTGAGAGCATTTTCTCAACACTAAAAATTAATAGGAAGATATTTTCATATCGAAATGAATTTATTTTCAAACATGGGCTTCATATACATTACACATCCGCTAAACAAAGGCTTCTCGATCCCATACGTATCCGTTCTGAATAATTTAGATTTCCAAGCTTCATTATATCATTATGAAGCCAAATAAAATCGCACCGTAAAAGTTTTTTTTTTCCGAATAAAATAAAGTTAGGCTAATTTTAACATACATAACCTCCACAAATTCATATAATCTTTAGTAAGCAATCGATCAATGTATTCGGAAAATGAGGTTGTATTCCGTTAATATTATATCCATATAATAAAAACATTTCATTAAACAATGATTTTTTTTAAAGGAAACTTAATTTGTTGTGAAAGTTTTAATTACAATAAATCGTATTGGTAGAAAAAATTCCCATTCTTTTCAGGAGGTTTGCTTTAATTGTAGTTAAAGCGAAATTTTAATTAACGAAATTTTAAAATATTAAATCGAAAAAAAAGAAAATTTTATTTTAAACACAATCCTATAAACCACTTTATAGCATTTTTAAAAATAAATTGACAGTTTCTTTCTTTTTTTCCCATATATCTGCTGGATTAATGGGTTGCCTGCTTATGATAGAGCGCTTGATAAGCGGTTCACTGTCGTTTTCTTCGCGAACGCAGAAACACCCTTGTCTTATCAAGGACTCTTAACACAAACTATTGGTGTGTGAAATACACCATTTATCTACTAAATAAATTATATCTACTACATAGACACACAAGAATTAAACTAGAAACCTGAAATTCTCGAGCAAAATTTCGGATATGTTACACATAAATTACATAAATAACGTCACACTAGAGCTATACAATGGGATATTTACGATGGTTCTATTACTATTTCGAAGGAAAGACCCAGGAACACTGCCCCGTAGTTTTTTTAATAATGGTCAGAAAACGAGAACAACACATGAGCTGGCACCCTCACGCTACGAACCTGACAAAGGCGTGACAACTTCGAACTACGACAGAATTTAAGTGTACCAATCCCCTATACACGGCGGGTGGGTCTGTTTTTTGGATGATCAGAAACAAAACTGGCAACCTTCCTATCATGAGCTTGACAGACAGCCGATAATTGAACACCCAGGCCCAGCCCACCGTTTGTGACCCCAATACTTTATCGATGATACAGTGCTGGTGCACTTAAAAAAACTATCTGAATATCTTTAAATGTACTTCCTAATATTTCTGCCAGCTTTGGAATGACTTAAATCTATGGCTTGGATCAAGAAGGACCATTGAAAATTTAAAAAAAAAGTTTATATCCATCAATTTTAAACTTCTCAATAAAATAAAATTTTACAGACTTCCCTAACCCTACAAATAAAACTATTTCGTGATCTTCGTAACATTGCAACAAGGCCTAGCCTCAAACTTTGAAGCCTTCTTTCTCAAAACTGTCAATTACGACATTGGTCCTCCTTGCTCCAATCTACAGAAATACAGACACCGGCAATTACAAACCACTTGCACACACGACTCATCAACAAAGGCCCGAAAAAACAATCCTCCCCGCCTGACCACTGACATGCATCCTTTTGGAAAGTCGCTTCCATAAATCAAAATCTGGTTTATTCCGTGCTGGTCACACAGACGAAGAGAGAGAGAGAGGCCAGGGCGACTGATAAAGATCTGGAGAAGGGGATTGCAGGAGGTCTAAACTCGTCTGAAGAGCATCCGCTCATCTCTGCTCAACGCATCAGTGGTCAGGATGTCATAGTATCTTGCACCTTGGGGTCACTGAAGCAGATTCTGGAAGACCTTTATCCTGGGGGAAATTTGACGTTCGTGGAGTTCAATTTCTAAATGCGTTTTATTTTACATAGCGATTTTTGCATATATTTCCTTGTAATTCCAAGATAAAAGTCTGTAATTAAAAAAAAAAATTGTGTTCTTCTTTAACCCTCAGAGAGGTTAGAGAAAGGGCAACGTTGCCAAAGTTGTTTTCTCTATAAATTAGTTTACTTTATACTTCCAATTAATGTATTTTATATATATATATATTTAAAAATTATTATATTTTATAGATATACCTTCCAAGAAATACCCAAACGCTTTATATTTCAAAAATATTTGAACATCGAATATTATACGAATTTAAAATGTATGTGCATTTATAGAAAAACTGGAAATATGCTTAAAAGACACTACTTTTGGAACCCCAGTAACTCTGAAGAGATATCCCAATGTGACTACAATAATCAAATCATTTAAATTAGACCACTAATGATATACAAATAGTCACAATCTGTACCCAACATCTGAGAGATGTGATGTTCTAATAGAGTTTATTTTATTTTGTGTGGAAAGTTGATATCGTAATTTTCTTAATATTCATATAACTATCATAAATTAACTTTTCTGTTAACTCCAAGTTAAATTAATATATCTAAGAAGAAAAGTTATAAAATATATCTAACTTTAAAACTTTTCATACAATTATATCCAAATTACGATAAAATATGTTACAAACTTGTTAACTTTGTCTTCTACTTAGTTTTTACTTGCTATTGAACGTTTCCTCATTCACTTTGCACTAAAGCAGTGACGTAGGAACTTCATATTTTCAAGGGGATCTCAGTAATTTTTTAATAAAAATTTAACTGTTGCAATTCTTATTGCTATCAGCGGAAACAGAGTAAAGCATGCTAATTTAGTGTACAATAAAAACAAACTTAAAAATAGGACTTAAGGTAAAAAATGTGTGTGTATTATTAACAGAGTTTCAACTTTGATTTATTTCATTACTATTATTTTTGTATTTAAAAGTATTAATTCTTGCTATTTTCATTGTAAACACAGATTTAAAAAAAATTAAGGGGGAAAAAAGTGTTTTCCACTAGTTATTTGATCATTTTACTTTTTAAAAAGCATGAAGTAAAACGAAAGAGGGTTGAGCCCCTACTAAATATTTTATGATAAAAGCTCTAGCTCCCCAACATCCTAACAACTATGCACTAGAGTAGAGAAAACCTTACAATTTTATCAAATATTATGCAACAAAGGTATTGATATAATATATCTTTGTCAACTCATAGAATATACAGCTACACACTACAGGATCAATCAATTCTCTTGAGAATTGACACTCGGCAAGGAAGACATGCCCGCTATCCATTCCCTTAATTCCTTCAAAGCCTCTTATACCGATATAAAAACAACCCACACATTTCAATCCCCCTCTTCAAAAGAGAACTCATCCTACATACACGCACCATCATCATCATCCAATCCTTATTAAGTGGGAACCCGAGAAAAAACACAAAAACAGCCGCAGAAGAAGAAGAGACCGACACACACAGTTCACGAAGGGCTTCTTTGGCGACATTTCGCACCAGAGCGTGGACAATGAGGACATTTCCGGCGGGGACAAATTCGGTTGAAACAATTCATTTCGAGCCATGGAACAGATAAAACAAAAAAAACAAAGCATCGCCCAGGGGGTGGAAGGAGGTAGTCGAGAAATACATCGTGCTTCGTATCGGGATGACAGAAGAATCGAGACCTTTCGTGACTTGGAGCAGAAAGGGGGGATTCCGAGTTAATTGCTTAGGAATGAGAGGACCGAAACAATGGGTCAGGACTTGGTTTGGTTCCTCAAGGTCGGATGTCCTCTGGCCCAGCCCTGGAGATAACTGTAACAAGTCCAGGGCTTGGCATGGATGTCGTGTCCTCTGGTCCGGAAAAGGGGATGTGTCTTTGCTTCTAGAGAACAATCGGATTGACGAGATTGATGTGCAAAAGGAGAGAATCTTATTGTATTATCAATCAGAGTAAACTTAATCGTTCGGCCGAAGAGGAATTCGTTCACTTTCGTTCTTCGAAGAACAGTAGCAATTAGGAGTTAAGTAAGCCCCTGGTTAGAAAATCACATCCGTTTGTAGATTTTGTTGAGAATATCTTATCAAGATAAGTTGTCATGCAAGCTAATTCATACGAGACAACCATAAACATGTTTTTATAGAATTACTTTGAGTTAAAATTCACTCGAGGGTTATTGCAATTGTATATCAATAATAGCTTTAAATTGTTTATCTGTTAAAGCAATTTGATGTTTTATTCATTGGTTCAATAAATTATGCAAATATTTGGGTATGCAAATAGTCAAATAGTGTTTGCCGACTTAAGCATACAAATTTATAACATTAAAGAAATACAATATTACACGTCACGGTTTAGTGGAACATGCAATAAAGTTTTTTTTCTTCATTTTTAAAAAAACTTGGTAAAGCACGTGTTATAGTAAAAGTATTTAAATATCTAAACCAGGAAAAAAAATTCATATACAAAAATGTAAAGTGGGAAATCATAAAAGTTAAACTCGTGAAGAACTGCTAGTGAAAATTTAATATTCGACACTTCAGTTATAACAACCCCTATCCCCCCCCCAAAAAAAAAACATGCCGGTAATAAAAAACCAAGTAATGTTTAAATTATCGTATATATCTGGAATGTTTATTTTTTAAAAACGGGCACATCATTGTTTAAACGCATACACGTATACAAATTTAAATATTTAAAAAATAATTTTAAATAAAAAAAAATAACTTACTGGTCCGAAAAGTAATGGTAGCGTCGTCATCAACGTCACCTGAAAAAAATGTTAGAAAGTTCATTTAAATTCATAAAAGTTCACACTTAAAAGTTTAACGAATCAATTTTAAATATTTAAATAAGTTTTTATTTCAGTGAATTATTTTCCTAATATTTTTTTTTAAATACTTTATGTAAAACAAATAAAAGAATATATATAATAAATTAATGTATCTTATATTTTATAAAGTAAAAGTGTAAATCTTTGAATAAAAATATAATGCGTTAAATATTAGGATTTGATTTTACATTAAACATCCAAATAACAAGTTACAATTACTCTTACATTATGTAATAAATTACCTTTGATAGTTACAATAATAGCGTTTTTACATAAGAAAATATGCTATTAATTGCATTTTACATCTTACGTCTGTTTAATATATGGCTCGTATTTTAAATGTGAAAAGTTTTAAAAACACAAGCTCTTATAATAGAAATGTTCAAGTATTGCATTTCATTTCACTAAAACGCTCTACTTTTTTAATGTATTTGTTTAAATTATACATAAAAAAAGTTTGTAATCTCATTATAGTAATTCTAGTAGTAAATAGAATTATTTATTAAACTTTAATGATTTATAAAAGAACTATTGCATTCAGAAAGAAGCAGGGAATACAAAATTTATTTAACCACATAAAGTCAAAAAATAAAGTTATCGTTGAAGAAGCCGTTTTCTTTATTTCTTAGAAGATATACTTAAGAACTTTTCAATAGTTCAACAAGCTAATGAGCTATAAACCACATAAAAAAAGATTATCTTTTAAAATACAAAAATTATGCGTTAATCTCATTTTACAGCCGACAACTTTATGTAAAATCAAATATATCATTAAGAAAATAAAAATATATAAAATAATTAAAAATTTCTTAAATATTTTGCCCTAAAATTTTAATTGAATTTTTGTTTAACGTTTGTTTTTTCCTTGTCAAAAAGCAGATGATCCTGTTACCTAAATAGTATTATCCTGATTAAAAAACTTTACACAATACTCGGGGACAACCTAAGTTGAGCCTAAAGCAATTGAATATTTATACACATCATAGCTTCCGCTTCAGGTTCAACTTAGGTTATCTCCGAGTATATATAAAATACAATATTTCTGAAACTAGAGACTTGAGCAAAATGTCAATAAAAAAAGTTCAGTATTGACTAACTCTTTTGAAATTTTTTTAATATATTATGTGCTTATGCTCATTCTACACAAACGAGTAAAACACGAGCTTTTCAGTGATTCGAGAATTCATACCACGTGGTGTGATTTCTCGAATCATCAAGTTTTACTCGTTCGTATAGAATGCGACCAAGAGTCCACATGTCTTTGAGATAATGAGCAGGTAATAAAAACAACATTTTTAACAACGCGTAAACTTTTAGGGGGGGGGGGGGTTGTGGATTGTTACAACAAAATCTTCTCATCCCCATTTCCGGCAATTGTAAGCTTTTATTAGGTAACACTGAAATAAGGAATTGGAGACTACTTCGATGTTGAAACCTGGATATCTAAATATACCAGGCCGTTTCCCCGTCGTTTTAAAAGATACAGAATTTTAAACCGCACTGCGAGGGGAGAGAGAAAGTGATCCACCAACACGACGCATGTGTATTTCACTTTGCGACAGATGTAGTTAATCATCAATGTAAGCATACCGATGAATAAATACATCTGGAAGCGTTAGTCCGTGCGTTCAGAAGGGGGGTGGCTAAGGTAATTTACGACAAGGAAGTCGTAAAAACGCGACACCCTCAAATTTACGTTTTGTCATAAAACATTTTGTGACATCGAAGTTTGCGAAGCAAAGTAAAAATAATGAGTGTTGTGGGTATAAATTGCGAAAAATTTGGAGCGGAAAAACAAATTAAGTTGGAAATCGGAAATTAAGGCGCCGTACAATTTAATGCTTGAGGTAAAAAAAAAATAGTTTCATAATTTGCAAAGAAATGTCAAATGGGTCTTGTTAATTATATTGCTTAATATATTTATTTATACATAATAAAGATAATTTAATTTGTAACTTTAAAAGTTCACAACGGTTGGAATTTTAGGATTTTATAAGAAAATTAGGTTTGTGGTCTGTCCTGTTGCTTGAAACCCTACACCCCCGAATTTGGAAAAAATATCGCATAATATTCAAATGAGAAAAAAAAACTAGGGAAGGATTAATAGAAATATTAATTGGAATTGCACACAGTTTTATAAATAAAAAAGACGTAGATTTTTTTTTTATGGGGGTGCAATTTTCGGTAATCATGCAAAAAATTTATTGAAGTTGTTAAATTACCACCGCAGTGTATTTGAAAAGAGAAGATATTGAACAAAAATTTATATTGAATGGTTGAAAAAAATGAAGAGGAGGAAGATTTCTCAGAATCTAAAATATATATATAAATGTTTTGCAGAATTACTAGGCGGATATAAATTACTATTTAATTCAGTTTTTTGAATGCTAATAAGTGATAAAGTTTATTTCAGCTCATGGACATTTTTCGTGTACAATTCTTGCCCCTATATTGCTTATTTGTATAATGACAATTTACTTTTAAGGGACTAAAGTTTAAGTTCGAAACGTATAAATATTTTTTTTTTATGTTAGGTATTTTATAAATCACGCAAAACAGTTTTTAATAAAATCAAACACTTTATTCTTATATATCGTGTATTTGGTGGAAAAGTTAATTTCGCTACTGTTTTCGGATACATGAGTTTTTCCTTTAGACAGAGCCGCTGAAAACTGTGGTAAACAAAATATACAACATCGTTTTATTTTTAACCAACTTAAGCGCGCCAACAAAAACCACTAAAAAGCGCCAAGGAGGTGGTTATCAATTCGACTTTTATTTTTATTTTATGTTTGTTCGCGCATGATTCAGTTAAATGCAAATAGATAAATTTTTTTTGTTGTCGATTATTTCACTTGAGAACTTTTTTTAAAAGATATTCTGTTATCCGGCATTTAACTATCCGGAATTCTCAATTAACTGGTCCGTTTGAAAACAAATATTGTACAATTTCGAAAATTAATTTTTGTTGGATAGAGAAAAATCCCCTTAGATAAAAAAAAAGTGTGAGGAGGAATGGTTATCCGGCTTTTATTTATCTGGAAATATGATTAACCAGATATTTTTAAAGAACATTTTCTCCGATTTCAAAAATGTTTATTGTTGGAAAAATATTATTTAACTGTAATATAAATTCGTTTACCCGGAATTTATTTAACCGGATTATCTGAAACTTTACTATGAGGGGTGTGGAAAAAAAGTTTTACAATTTGAGTTTCCTGTTGATTAATAGCAGGGGACGAAGCCCCTTGCTAAATTAAAAAAGGATAAATAAAAGATTTAAAAAAAAAAAATTTAAGAAATAAAGGGCTAAAAGTAATGAATAATTTTAAATTTTAGAAACAAGTGGAAGATGATAAAATTAAAATATTTAATATTAATTTTATACTTATTACAGCTTTATGAAGTTGGTGCCAATTTGCAAAAGATATATCTAAATTTTAGCGCAGATTGAAAAATCTGCAATAAGTATAAAATTAATATTAAATATTTAATTTGTCTCTACTTATTCTTTAAATTAAACTATTTTTTTACTTTTTAACATTTTATTTCTTAAACTTCGTTTTCCTTTTTTGAAAAAAGATTAAATTTTTTATACTACATTTATTATTCTTATGGTGCGTATATCCAGACTACAGTTTTAGTTAATACAACGCTACATGTATTAATATCTATCACTTTTGCAGACATATCAATATTTCGTTAATTTATTGTAATACAATGTAGCACCATCTGCATGTAAATAACAGCAAAATGTTCTCTTTGCAGTAAAACTCATAATACTTTCCAATCCCCGTTCCTAAATGACTTAGTATATAATTTACTACGTCATACATTGACATAAAATTGAAAAGCTATTATACATGTTATGCTATTTCAGATCACATTTCCACTTTCTGAGAACGAGAACACCTGTCATTACTTTATTTCCTGTCCGCGTACTTTTTTATTATTATTTTTTTCACAGAGAGCAATATTTCCCATATTGTATCCTTTATGCACGTTTGGGGTATATTGTATTTACAGTTGAAAAAAATTAAACCTTAAAAATAACGATGGATAAACACTTACTTTTTAGTATAATTTTTTTTAATATTATTTACTCGTACATTTAGTTGATTTTCATTAGGTTTTGTATGTAAACGATGTACCATAAATGTAGTTAAGCGGTTTATATTAACGTTAGAAATATGTAATTAATGAAAATCGCAAATTCGAAATAAGTTTTAGAATAATAAACGACATTAAAAATTCTTTCAGTTTTGTGAAAATCAATTATAAGTATTTATATTGCCTCTATCTAAAACGTGCAACTGCAAAAATATTTCTTAGTTTCCTTTATAGTTGTTGTGTAGTAAACGTTCCATTTATGCAATTTATAAATTGTCATGACTCACAATTAATTGAAACCTTACTATGAAAAAAAAAATATTGATTCATGATGTATTTTAATTTGTGTACATATTCCTGTTTTCTAAAATACCAGTTTATAATATATAATATGCTAAAATATTTCTGATCATCTGAAAATTAATCATAAATGGAATATATTAAGTATGAAAACAATAGAAATTTATATTTAAAAATTGTCATGATTCACAATTTAAATTTCACTCAATGGGAATTTTATTAATTCTGGGTAAATTGTTGCACTGCATTTTTGTAAAGCCACATAAGTTAGCAAACTACTGTGATTCTAGGCCATGGCGAAACCAGGATACGTGAATGTTAAATATTTGATTCTATTGATATAGCGATAGATAAGTTTTGCCATTTAACTATTTTGGCTTCAAAATGTGATGAAACCATCTTAACCCTTTAAGCAGCAAGTTTTTTTTTTTGTCATAGTAAAAAAATCTTTTAATTTTAAATTACGTTTTCTAGGAGTCTAAATATGACACCAAACTTTTTTTTACATAATTTTTTTTAATAGGAATACAATTTTATTTTCCCCCTTATTAAAAATATAGAAATTATGCCACCTTTATGAAAGCATTACTACTCTTAAGTTTGCTGATGAACAAATCCAATTCTTCTGGAGTTGACATTTGGCATTCCGAGTGTTCTTCAGGACATCCGAGTGTACTTTCGACTAATCGTCAAATCGAAAATTGCAAAATCGAAATCGCGACGATTTTTTACTTCCGAAATTTCGATATTTATATTGAATCATCGTCCAGGCTTAATAAGGGTGCCTTAATAATGGCAACTACAATGGTGCATCAGCAATCAATCACAATAAAACAATATAACTTTGAGTTGTGGATGTTTACAATTTGAGAGGGGGGGTTGAGGTATGTTGCCCTATCCAAAAATAACCAAATCGCCCCCCTCTCCGACATCGGAGTGAAACAAATAGGTTTGTCATAACAAAATTCGCGACCCGGAGACCGAGTGTGGGTGTTAGAGCCAGGTGACACGGGGAGGAAGAGAGGGGGCGGAGGGGTGCAGCTGTTTCTCGCAGCTGATCTCCCTCGACATCCGGAACCCGCCAAATAGAACAATGCGGGAGAAAAGCATTCTTTTCCGGAGTCGAATCTCGCGGTGCCAAGTGCGAGAGATGGAATGGAATGTGGATCGCCGAATGGAAAGGGATCACTGGGACTTCTTTCTAGTACCCTACTTCTCGGTTTGTGAAGGTGGAATGTGATATTGAAATCCTATCTCTCCCCCCCCCCCCCTCCCCCTTACGGGAAGAAGCTATTTAGATTTAGATTTTCCAAATGAAAAGTGAAAATATATTTTTTTATTAACTTTTATTCTGGTAATTTTGGAGAAATGGAATCGACCGTTTCAAAATATCGAAATATATATTTAAGTCAATTTTAAAAGTTTAAACTCGTTCAATGAAACAATATCTAAACCAGGACATGTGCTGGATCGCTTTAGTATAATTTTATTGTTGATTTTTTCAACTCTTACATTTGTAGAAAAAAAAAGCATGTGGTTAGGTGGGAAGAAATAGGTCCCGGTGTAAAATGGGTTTTTTGAAACTAAATATTGAATTACACAATGTTAAAACTATGTTTTAATCTAGTTCTTTTTTTCTCGTAATTTTACTTTTTTCAAGTACATTTTAGCAAAAAAATTACATTTCTGGGTAAAAAAAAATAATTAGATTTTTTTATTTATTTAATTTTTTTTTTTTTTAAATATTTTTCAAAGTGGTAAAAATGGATTTTCAAATTATTAACGTTAAATATAGGATATTTGTAAATATGTAATAATCTTCGACAAAAGTGCCCTTTTTTAAAAAAATATGAATTTCGAAGCTTATAAATGACAAGAACTGCATATATTTAACTCCGTTTATATGTTAACATAATAAAGTAACATACTTTTTTCTTCAAATAAACTGTCAAGAAATAAACTTTTTTCGATACAAAAAAGACCACCATTTGATTTATTCGAAGTTAAATATAAAGTTTTAAATTAAATGAAAATCCCCTGCAGAACAAATTAAAAAATAAAGGAAGTTCATGAATCAAAACAAACCCCGAACAACATTAGCAGCTGTTCGATGTCAAAATAAATAAATTATACAATTTATTTGATTTTTTTAAAATGGCGAATGTTGGACTACAACTTGCTTTTAGTAAGAAAAACAATCCATTAATAATGAAATTTATTGAGATTTTAAGATTTTAAGGTTTTTAATTATTCTATTATATTCAAGTTACTAATTTTACTTAAAAAGTTTGTTCTATTAATCCTTTTTTTTTTAAACTAAAATATCCATAATTCCAACATGTTAGCCCTTTTACCTCATCTATGAATCGTAGTAGGTTACTTTCGAAAAATAATTATTACAAATATTTATAAACCTCCCCAGCTAGAAATTTTCTACAGAAAATCTACAGAAAACTAAAAATCTGCAAATTTTCTGCAAAAATCTTCAAAAAATCTGCACAATTGAAATGCGAATTTTGACTTTTAAAGTAATCTGCAGATTTCTGCAGATTTTATTGCAGAAATGTGAAGATTCTGGACTTATAGTTTTTTTCAACTTAAAGTGTAGTTTAAATCTGTAGATTTCATAACTTTGAAATATCGGACTAAAAGTTGTAGGAATTGTGTAGTTTAAATCTGCAGATTATCTGTAGATTTCATAACTTTGAAATATCGGACTAAAAGTTGTAGGAATTGTGTATTTAATAAATCTGATGCGCATAAAATATCTATTTTGAATTCGAAATTGATGAGTGATTTTGTCTTTAAAATCCGGGAGGTCCGGTTAAAAAAAATTATTTTTTAAAATAGGAAATATTATTAAAATATTTTTTATTTCACTAAACCAATAAATTAAATTGTGTTGCTGTAATTAACATCTTCAACCGGACATTGTCCGGCAGGTTCGGTTTGTGATAAACAGTGAAAAGATTGGAATAAAAAAATACATTTTATTAAATATTTTGAATATTACTCAAATAATAAATTAAATTATTATAATTATTAAATTATTTTATCCCAGCAATATCTATGGGTTATTCATTTAAATTTTACATTCCGGCATGATTATGATAAAAAATTAAAAGAATTTTAAAAAAAATATATTATTACTTTTTATTGTCCTATGCTTTTTATTTTGAAGCTGTTAATTTTTTTTTTATATTTATTTATTTCATACATTTAATAAAAGTATGTTTTGGTATTATTTGTTTAAATGACAAATTTTATTGCAAAAAATAATATATACTAAAATATTCAGCCAGTATCCCAAAGGCGCTTTGGATTAATGCATCATGTACATATTGGTACACCTAGCATTTTAAATCCAGGTCGCAGCAAATTAGAATTTGTATTTCTAAGAATCGCCATTCTAGAGGTTTCTAAACCCCCAGTATTATATGAAATTTTCTTCATAAATAATATCATAATAACTATATTTGTTAATTTAATATATAAATTTATAATCGTAAAGCAAATATTTAATTTTGTTATGCAAAATGGTAGTAGAACTTTTTTAGGAGGAGTAAAGCTTGGCTTTGTATATTTCCCACGTAGCCAGAGTATTGTTACGATTACGCGAGTTCGATTCTTGCTAGTAATATATTCTTCAATATAAAATAAGGCCTCCGTGGTCGAGCGGTAAGGCGTTCAGCTACTAATCCGAGGATTGGTGGTTCGAACCCGTCCGATGGACTTGACAAAGAATAGTAAAAAAGTAGTGATCTTATAGTCGGAGGGTTGCCAGCTTCACTACAAAAATACTAGAAAAGTCGTCCAGAACATCCGCAAAAATTAACGGCGTGTATACTGGACTGGTGCACGATAAATCTGATCGGGGTCCAAAGTCCCGACGTCTATTGAAGGCGTTGGGTGCCAGTTCAGGTGTTTCTTCGTCATCTGACCATGGTTCTAAAATAACGATGTGCATGTATGAATGTGTGTGTGAATGTGTTCCTTAGTCTTTCCTTAGAGATAGACCCCGAACCGTCGCCAATAGCCCACTGTGCAGCTCTAGTGCGACGTTAATTAACAAAACCAAACCAACTTTACACTAGAGCTACACGATGGGCTATTGACGACGATTCTGGATATATTCAGAAATAATAAAAAGAAAACCACCTTGTAATTTTAAACCCCAGTCCGACAACGACGACAACAATACCTAATTCAGAACCCCATTCACTAAACTCAAAAATTACGCCTAACCGAAAAAAAATTAAGTAATTGATTGGGGGTAGTTGATTAAGTATAAAGTGTGGAGTGTTAGTGAAAATTCAAATTCTATCGTGGGAAGACCCTGTAACATTGTCCCCTTTTCTGAACAATGGTCAAATGACGAGGACAAAACTTGAACTGGCACCCCACTTTTTATTCAATCCAAATCTCCACACTGTTTTGTTTATCTAAATAGCTTCAAATAAAAATTAACTTGTCATTTTTTTTTATTTCATAGTTTTTGGTTCTAAGAGTTTAAAAAGCTATTATTTTTTATAGATTGAAAAACCTCATCTTAAGATACCACAAGTAGGGCAATTTCTAATTCTTGTGTTAAAAATTAAAAAATATATACACTTAAAATATCTTAATAATAGAAATATTCTGTAACAAAATTATTGTACTGGTAGTTATTTAAAAAATAATAATTTAAAAAAGCTCCACTTTTTTTGACAATTTAAATTACAGCTTTGCAAAGTTTCACTGAGTAAATAAGAGTGTATATTGTCGATAAATAATAGTGTGATTTTTTTTTTTTTAAATAGTTATACTTTTTTGGTAAAAAATGTCTGACAGCAAGAAATTGTACATGGCACCCTTTTGCGATTTAGGTTTTTGACAGATTACTTTAAGTTTAACAAGTTAAAAAAGTAATTTTTATTGTGAATTGGAATATTGCAAATATATATGTCATTTTAATTCTCCCTGCAAAGTTTGATAATGTTACCATGTAAATATTGTTTGTAATATTACTGCGACATACTGTTGGTTATTAAAGTTGCTTTATGATTTAAAAAAAATTATAGATTGCATTATTTTTTAATCAAAATTGTAGGAAGGTTAAGTATTTTCAGAAAATGTATAATGTATCTGCAAAATATCTACAGATTATTTGAAGAAAAATATCGGCCCATTTTCTATAGAAATCTGTAGTTATTTGGGACTGTAGAAAAAATCTGTAGATTATTTGAAGAAAAAATATTTGCCCATTTTCTGTAGAAATCTGCAGTTATTTGGGACTGTAGAAAAAATCTGTAGATTATTTGAAGAAAAAATATTTGCCCATTTTCTGTAGAAATCTGTAGTTATTTGGGACTGTAGAAAAAATCTGTAGATTATTTGAAGAAAAAATCTGCAAATTTTCTGTAGAAATTAATCTACAGAAATTTTCTTCAGTCCCAAATAACTGCAGATTTCTACAGATTTTTTTTGAAGATTTTTTGCAGAAAAATCTTAGCTGGGTCAAAATTAAATAAAAATATACTATTATGTTTCCAATAAATAAGGGAACAGTTTTATAAAACAAGTGTAATTTTCCAATGGCAAATTGGACTTTAAACGTCCAAAATCGATTTTTAAGACCCATTTTCCTCCACTTTACCTTATTACATAAAAAGTGTTATCGTAACATTTAAAATTGTCAAAGCCCAATTGCGGTCGAAGGGAGCCAGGTTTACCATATTCTCAAAGAAGAAAACAATTGTATATCGCCCAGACAAAAGGTTGCCATGTGCCGCAATTGGAACTTTCCCGTAAGGAGGGCATCAAAGTCGATCTTCGAAAGCACATCTCTTGTGGAAAAGAAAATCCATATTGTTCTAATTCGATCTTTTATGTATTTGTTAACCACATTAAGGGTTGTGTAAACCATTCAAATACCAAATTTGAATTAAATGGATGTATTAGCTTTAGATAAAACTTCATTCATATGAACTGTAGAGTTGGACTCTACAATAGAAATTGAATGAATTGCTTAATGACTCGAGGCTTTGATGGAGCGTAATAGAAATTTATGTCATCTAGCACACTAGATTTTTTTTGCAAAAACGGAAATAGCAAATTAAAGTTACTAAGAATTTTGAAAGGGGCTATGAAACATTCAAATCAATTTCATTACGAATGTTAAATATGCGAGGGTATATGTGTATGAATCCTTGGGGTCTGTTGATCGGTTAAGTAACGTCGAGCTAAAGCTGCACAATGGGCTATTGGCGACTCTTGGAGACGAATGTTCATTCTTCTATTGGAAAATATTCTAATCATGAACACTATCCGATTGTTATCACCCTGGAAGAATAAAAGTCATAAAATGTTTGTTGACAAAAATTTGAAACTGCCGTAAACATTTGATGCGTTTATTCGGATAATTTTTCAGCTCACAGACAGTAAACAACACTCCTGTGCATACAGGCCATTAAACAAATGAAACTATAACTATATAACTATAACTATAACTTATAGACTACAATACTAGCCATATTTTCATTTTCATAATAAAAATGTTTTGTCGGTACAGATGTTAGATGGATTAGACCCTGAATTGTTATGTCAACCAGACCGGTAGTTGTAACTGGCGATGGTTTTTCATAGAAAAAAAAATCACACATTTAGAGAGCGTTTCAAAAGTTAGGCATTCAAGCTCAATTATTTAGGAAGAGGATTGTCATATGGGCAAAACTTCAAGGCCCCATAAAACGGGATGTGCGATAGGAATTGTCAGCGTTGTGATTCGAAGTTCATTGTGAACAGTGGGTCACAGCCTTGGCCCAAAGCAGACGCCCATTCAGCCAAAGTAACCGTTTAGCGCCTAAAAGACCAAACAGTGAAGGGGTTCTTCCTTCTTTTGGGGAGGGAAGGGGTAGCAGCAATCACAGCAGGTGCTGTTGGATTTCCGGAATTATATCCGGCAGCCACGAGTCGTTCAAGTTGACTACCAACACGTTTTAATTTTCAGGGCAGGCCCTTACTTAACTCGAATTAAAACATGCGTTGCTCGTTAATATCAGACCTTTGGGGAAATACTTAAAAAAAAATGGTATGATATAAAGCGTGTGCTTTTTTATTGTGCAAACTGTGTTGCCAAATGTTAGAAGAAAGAGGGAAAAACAAGAGACAAAAGGAATAATAGTACATTTTTAGAATTTAATCATCAAAATAAAAGTTTACGATTTGATAAACCAAAAAATGCAATGACTAGTTTTAAAATATTAAGGATAATGCTATTAGAACTTCTGCACAAAATGAAGTCTTATTTTTATATGGGGTAGATGAGATATGCTTGAATAATATTCTAGAACTATCAGTTGGAAAAAACATTATTTTCTTCTGTAATAAAATTTTTCTTATTTAAGAATGTTACAAAAATTTTTTAAAGGTTGACAAATTCGTTTGTTAAATTTGAAATAATGTTATTTGAAATAATGTTATTTGAAATCCTAGTAAGTTTTATAAGGTACCAAACAAATTTTTTTTTATAAGGTGTTAAATAATTTGTAACAGAATTTTTTTTTAGTAATGCGCTTCTCAATATGGTTAAATTTGATCTATATTGCTTAACTTTATTTTATAAATTTAAACTTTTAAAACTAAGTGTTTTTATTATCCTTGGTAATGTTTTTTTTTATCTTTCTTAGAGGAATGAGTTGGAAAAAGAGACGCGTTTTCATAAAAAAATAAGGAATTTGAATAAAAATTGCTTTAAATCAAAGGTTAATACGTATAGTAAATGTAATGAACAGTAAACAAGATGCATCTGCACATAAAAAAAATATATAATTTAATTCTCAAGAATGTCAAAATTGTTAGTGTGCGTTTTTGTATGTATGTTGTTTAAATTAGAGTCGCTCTAGTGCTACAATGGGCTTCGGCATCTATCTCAAAAGAAAGACCGGGAACACTGCCTAAGTAGTGAACCACGGTCAGAGCACCCCTACAACTGAACTGACACTTCACTCTCCAAACTTCGACCAACGAGACAATATTTGACGCACGATATATTTAATATACACACTATCCTCTTCGACACGGCGAATGCTTGTTCGGACATGTGTTTCGAACATGTAACCCTTCGATTTACGAGCTCGCTGTTCTTTCCAAGACGAGGATCAAACCCACCAACTACGGACTTGGCACTCTTCCGACCGGGCAGAAAAGTAAAAAAGTAGTGATCTTGTGATCAGAGGGTTGCCAGCTTTACTACAAAATACTAGGAATGTCGTCTAGAACATCCACAAAAAATTATCGGCGTGTATATGGGACTGGTGCACGATAAATCTAATCGGGGTCCAAAGTCCCAAAGTCTATTGAAGGCGTTGGGTGCCAGTTCAGGTGTTTCTTCGTCATCTGACCATGGTTAAAAAATACGAGGTATCGTTCCCGGAGATAGAGGAGATTCCTTAGAGATAGGCCCCGAACCGTCACCAATAGCCAACTGTGCAGCTCTAGTGCAACGTTAATTAACAAAACAAAACCACCGACGGCCATTGTGGGCTACCTTGTATAACCCAAATTCGAGAATCGGGAATCTGCCTCGTAATTACCAACCACTGTTGGTTAATTTTGAATTAACGCTGCACTAGTTTGGTTTGGTTTGGTTAATTAACGTCGCACTAGAGCTGCACAGTGACAGTTCGGGGTCTATCTCGAAGGAAATACCCGGGAACAACGCCTCGTGTTTTTTAACCATAATCAGATGACAAGGACTACATCTGAGCTGGCACCCAACGCCTTCAATAGACGTCGGGACATTGGACCTCGATCAGATTTATCGTGCACCAGTCCCGTATACACGCTGTTAATTTTTGCGGATGTTCTGGACAACTGTTCTAGTATTTTGTAGCGAAGTTCGCCACCCTCCAAACACAAGATCACTACTTTTTTACTTTTCTTTGTCAAGTCCGTCGCACAGGATCGAACCAAGAACCCTTAGATTCTCAGCTGACGCCTTTATCTACTCGGACACGGAGGCCTTTAACGTTGCACTAGAGACACAATAAGCTATTGGCAACGATCCTAGAACTCTCCAGAAGGAAACATCCAGGAACAATGACTCGTATTTTTTAACCATTGTCAAGGAACGAGATCAACATCCGAGATGGCATTCCACTCTCCAACTTGACAACTTAACTCTCCAAACTCCTGAACCTGGAGCAACGTGAGGACATTCGAGACACGACAGATTTAATGTGCACTATCCAGAATTAATTACTGTAACAATTTGGCCCAAAATAGCATATTAATTTCTTGCATGGAAATAAAAAGGTGTTGAGATGGCACTTTTACTACGAATAAAAAAAATGGCCTCTACAGAAATAATAGCTGTTATATTTAATCGAACTTTAGGTATTTTATTTATAACAGGCAGGCCAATTAAAACGCATTTTTTAACTCAATACATATAGAAACATTAAAAATCAAACAAAAATTTTAACGTGAAAAGTACTTTATTAATAAAAAAATAACGAAAGTGTTACAATTAGTATTTTTTTTAAAGGGCCCCTTCCCGTTCTTAGCTTAAACAATTTTACTCAAATTCTTCATATTTCGATCGAAATTTTGTTACGACAAATAGTAAAGCTTATGATTCATTTTGACTCTTTTATTCATGCCTTGTAACTGTAAATCTAATAATTGAATGTTTAAAATGCATACATTTAACTGAAAACAATATTTTATTAACACAACCTTATATGATAATTTATCATTTGAAATAAATCTATATGCATTGTTTGAACGTAAACTTTCAATGCGAAATCAATGATAAATTGGGGCCCAGAATATTATTATATTAGAATATATCTCAAAATATATTAGTATTTCTAAACTATTTTTAACTGAAATATACACAAAAAATATTTTTGAATTTAAAAAAAATCCAATAAGAATAACGACATTTATGATAAGTGATTCGGTAGTTGAAATATCCAACAGTAAAAGTATCAAACCAAATATTTTAACATAGAACTCCAGGATCTGTTAGTTAGCAAGTATTAAATAATTAACGACTAATTGTTTCTGAATAATGTATAATCAGTTACGTTTTAGCCAATATAAACGCTTATTTACATTTAAATACAACACACAGGATTTTCAAATACAAAACAAACAAAAAAAAACGTCAAAGTCCTTGACTTTTGTATGCAGTGAACTTCGAAAAGGTTCAATAAAATATATTTAGAATCTTCAATTAAATATTCCGTTAATAAAACAAAAAAAATCAACTTTGGATCGGTTTGTAGTTAAACGATCACGTCCCGAATAAGAATTCAACGCGATTCGATAATATTGGGCAGGTGCAACATTTAAATTCTCAATTAGGAACATAAAGAATAACATTGTACTTACGTTTTAATTCTTATGGCTGAAAAATGTCAATATCAAAGTTAAATTTATAAAAGATTGCACAAAGTTGTCTTTTAAACCGTATAATCCATTTGTCAACAATATCGTTTCACGTCAACGATACGATAAACGTTTATATTTACAATCTTTCATTCTTGTTGCCAGATTTTATTTTTACGTATTAAGGTATTCGTGTTACGGTACCTACATTAATTCGAACGGCTCGAAATAAGAATTAAAGTATAGTATGACGTAGTGCAGTATTAAAATTATTTTTTAAACTTTAAGGAATTCAACGATTTTTTTTATCTGCGTGATCCGTAATTATTTCGAACGCCAATCTAATATTCGAATTCACTTTGTAGTGAATGTCAAAAATCGTTTAATATTTTCTATTCAAAATAAGTGAATTGAATATACAAATGTGTTTTTTAATATGCAACGGAATATTTTTTTTAATTGAAATTACGTTTGTTATAATATAATTTAATTCTAGTCTTTGGGCCATATCTTTACCCTAAAGAATAGGGATTAGCTAGCTTAATTCACCATATACACTCACTGATACGTTCGTTGTACAAAAAATAGAGTACGCATAACTGTAGGTTTGGTTCGAGGATACTTTGTACCAGCCTGCTCTTTCTTACGTCTTCGGTAAGCTCTAAACTTCTCCGCACTTAAAAAAAAGTTTAGACTTCTTGGTACCGTTTTGTTTGTCTTAAACTTCTTTTGAAACTGTCTAAGTTTCCTTGAAATTTAGAATAATATTTGGCTTTGTAGTGAAATCTTTGAAAAATCGTCACTCTACTCGACACAATTTTTATACAATTGTTTAAACTGTAAACTAGTCAAATTAAGTTGTGTAATTCGTCGTTCTTTTCGATTTAAGCGCATACTCGTCACGATATATTTTTATTAGAACTGAAGTTGCAGTGGTTAAAGAAAATGGATTATTCCAGGAATTTTAGTAATTTACCTCCACGCGGTACAAAGTTTAAATAGGGTAGTGGGTTAATAACCATCCTGGTCAACGCGGACTACTTTCCGGCACCATACCAGAACCACCTTAATGAATATTAGATTTTAACGCAAACCTTATTGTCACATTCTATACGCATCAGTATACCAAAATATGTTTGACGGATTCATTGTTGAAATATTGTGCTTATAAAACAGACCAATGCTATAACTTCCGATGAAAATTATTGAAGGACAATTTATACTTGCCAACTTATACAAATTGTTCAGACAATGTACATATTTTAACTACTTAGTCTAATTGTATGATTTGGGTTTGATATTTTGTTCTCTTTTATTTGGCATTTTATTAGTGGGAATATGTTGTATTGATTGTTCTACTGAAGTTCATTAACAAAATAGGGTATGAACAGTCCCCCCCCCCATACTAGTCAGAAGATTGCGAGTTCGAGCCCGACTGATGGACTTCACAAAGAAAAGTAAAAACGTAATGATCTTGCTATCGGAGGGTTACTCAGCTTCGCTACTAAAATACTAGAAAGTCGTCTAAAAATATCAAACAAATTATACTGGCGTATATACGGGACTGGTGCACGATAAATCTGATCGGGGTCCAATATCCTGACACCTATTAAGGTTGCATTGGGTGCCAGCTCAGGTGTTGTCCTCGTCATCTGACCATGGTTCAAAAGTACGAGGAATTGTACCCGGGTCTTTCCTTCAAGATAGGCCCCGAACCGTCGCCAATAGCCCAAAATGACATTAATCAAACCAACCTAAAATTTTACTCCATCCGACCCAAAGTCAAAGAGGGCAGTGGATTAATGGCCGACCTGTTCGACGCGGTCCACTTTTCTCTAGACAACTGTCCATAAATGGATTCTCCTTCAGGGTTATGGAGCTTTGGAATATCGACTTTCTTCTTATCGAGTAAGATTCTGCCAATTATTGCTGTTGTAGAGACGCATTCACGTCAAAAATCAGTTAAATGAATACGTTACAGTTTAATATACATTCGCTTATCAGATCCCAAGCAAAAATCAACATGATAAGTCTTCCTGTAGTACTTTATCTTCGAGTGGAAAAACAAGATCAAAACCGCAGCACTCCAGAGCTCCTCAACTTCTTTTATTTAAGAGAGTTTCCTTCAAAGTTCCTTTTTTTTTAATATATATACGAACAAGAAGAAAAGGAAGAGAGAATCTTCTTCACCGCGGATACTCAGAAGAGTCTTTATTTACTCTTTTGTATATTTGGACGGGGATAAGGGACGATGACTGCCGATCGCCTTCCTGTGTTAACACGGACCCATCTGGTGCGCGCCACAACGCATGCCCCTCGAGACTGACGTTTCAAGCTTGGCGATTTTTTTCTTTATGAAAAATCTTTCCTTTGTTTTGTTGTATCGCCAACCTTCCCCCCAAGGCGCCGCGCTGTCTCCATGGCTCGCGAATACCCTCTTGTTTGTCAAGGTTTTGCCAGTTCCTGAATTGGTGTGTGATAAATTGGTTTTTGTGGTTTTAATTGGCGTGGAGAACAAGAAAGGTGCAATTATGGGGGAATTATTCCGATGGTGAAATTTATTATTGAAAATTAAAATAAACTGTAAAGATATTCGATCCTATGGTAGTAATTAAATTACTTTGAGGGTAATAATAATTTTGGTTATTAAATCTTAAATTAATTTATGGGGCGATTGGTTTGTCGCCCGAACCAAGCACGGCAATTAACGTTCTTTTCATAAGGACCTTATATTTAAAAGGATATTTTAATATACGTCCATATGCAAAGAATGTTAAATGGATATTAAATCACATTTGTATTTGATGAATTACGGAAATTTAAACATTTCATAGTTTGGAGACAGCAGAGTTATTGAAGAAGGTCGGCATTAAATATAAAAATTCACATTTGAAAAGCTAAGTTAATGAAGGCAGTTTGTGACAAAAATTTAAATACTTTCTAAGCATCTATACTGAGTAGTCTCCACATGGATATTTTATCCAGCAAAGTACCTTTTCCAAACTAAAATTAATAATTATACTACAAACATACCGGCAGTGTCCTGGAATTTAGCATAAGTACAATAAACTCAGGGGTGTCTTATCTCAAAGAAAACAGCTATTTTTGTATTACAATTACACGTTTTTATATAATTCATTCTGTTGTCTTTGTATATTAAAATTTTGATATTCAATTTTAATCCCTCTTAATAATGTCTTAAGTCTTGAAATGTGGCATACCTACTTTAATTTTATGTGGAAAAATTAGACATTGACAAGTAACGAACTCGCGTTATTAGCATAATACTCTACCTATGTATGCTATGGAAATACATCTTCTGAGAGGAAAGCAAGGCTTTATAGAGAACATTGCGAATTAATAGTGGGATAACAATAATTTAATTATAAGCCCTTAACTTCACCAACATGAAAATAAATGTTTAATCTCTCAACTAAAAGAAATAAGCGAACTTCTGCAGGTTTTTGGAACAGAGGCTTGCATTTTTTAAATTTTCAGCATTAGACTGTTTCAATAAAACACTGCAGGTTTTCATCAATTTCCAATTTGCCTGCATAAAACGTTTTTGTTGAGCAATTTTTATTAAAAAAATATGAATTTTTAAACATTTCGACATGTGGTGGCAACCATTCAACAATGTACTTTTAAATATGAATTTAATTTTTAAAAGTTTCATGTAGATGCAAATTTTCTTGACAAAAAAAAATTGTAAAAATAAATCATTTAGAGTTTGGAGAGGAATTTCGATGCATAAGGCTTCTTTGAAACAGCATTATCGTTTATTTTTTTCAAATAGGAAAAAAAATTCTACATAGAAAGTGATGCAAGAAAATTCAGAAAAATACTTATTAATTTTGAGAATGCAATTGCAGATTTTCATATTCATTAACCAAATATTTTTTTATTCTCAAAAATCTTTCAAACTGTTGCAAGCGAATTGAATAAGACTTAATAATTTGAATCTTAAGATAAACCGCCAAATCTCCCCCTTGTTTGTTACACAACTAAATTATTTATAATATTTCTCTCCCGGAAATTGGCAACTCGCGAGCACAGTCTTCGAACTTCCATGTTCTTGAACCAACATTCCACGTTCTCCCCCACGAAACTGAGAGACGATCTTTTTTCGTTCCATTGGAAAAGCCTGCATATTGTCTTCAGCACTCGCGTCTTAATCATCGGCAAAAAATTCCACACTGCTTTGTGGCTACTAATTGCGCTTCCAATTTAGAAGGAAAAGAGAACGCTCTGTTTACAGCTATCCACGCAAATAACTCCCCGAGTTCCAAGAATGGCAGCCATGTTGCCATTTTGGGTTGTAAAACTTCAATACCAGCAGCTGCAATATCTGGTGTGCGGATGGATATCGACGTTTCTTGCATAAGAAGCGATAAATCGATCAACGTTGATAACCGTGGTTTTAAATATAGATTTCTCGAAAAAAATATTTTTGTTAATTTTTGTTATTCTACAATGTTCCTGACACATGGCGGTTGTTCTTCGTTGTTTCTTTAGCGAAACTAAGCGTGGATGAATCTAAAAGTAAAGACCATTTATAAAGAGAATATGTAGATATTTCGTTGTTCTAGTACAGAGATTCAAGGAATTTTTGTTAAACAAGCGAACATGATTTTGGCGCCCCAATTTATGCAAATATTTTTTAAGGCAATTTTGCAAATGGTCATTTTTTTAGATAAAATAAAATAAAATTGCAACTGAATAACTTCTCTAAAGTCATTCACGGGTAAAAATAAAATGCATCACAAAGAACGGAAATACTTTAATTAAAACATAAAATTATAAAATGTCTAATGTTGTCATCGTATTTCCTACTCAAATCATTTATATTTTCGCTATTTTTAAAAATATTTGGAGGCTTTACGGACCACTGATTGGAAAATATATCAAGTCGCGGACCACCCCTTTTTAAAATCATTAAAAAAGTACTTTGGTACTAAATGTAATTTAGGTACTTTAATGTATATCGTTTATTAAAAATGTACTTATTGTGTAAATAAATTTATTAACATTACAGGGCTCGCGCTGTATTTGAGAGACACAATCCATGATAATCGAATTAGAGCCAAGACGAAATTGCAAAAATAAGGACTGGGATAGCGTATTCTTGTTAGGAGTCGCCACTTATTACGCTAAACATCTCGCGATTTGATCCGGTTTTGGTTAAATCCTGCCAAGAACACGTTCGACTAAAGTATAATAGGAAACTTAACACAAATATATTTACATATTGCACAGCAGAAAGTTATTATTTAATTTTCATAAATCTTTTCACTCGAGGTAATTTTTTTTCTTACTTTCCCGAGCGGTACAATATAATTAAAGAAAATAAACCAACAACCACTCGTACCTCTTGGTCAGTATTTTCTTCCTACGAGAGAAATCATCTGGTCGATTCGATCAATTGTCAGGTATTGCGAGCCTCTCATTCGTAATAAGTCACGGTCCCTAATATTAAGTGATGTCATTCCCTTCGAGCATGGATCCTTTGTAGTAGAGGAGTCATGACGTCACTCTATCTAACATCAAAGTGAAGCTAACATATATGGCCTCAGACACTTGGTTAATTACGTCATTCCATTCATAAATTTTCACTGTTACACATTTCCCAATTCATCAGCCAATGCCGAGTATTTTTTAATTCAAAATTTTGAAGAGATGGCACGTGGTATGGGCCTTTCGCTCTGAGATGTGGGCTTCATGATTATGACGTCATATTATCTCTACTACAGACCATTCATGCTCGAAGGTCATTTCCATTAATAATCTTTTCAATTCGTCTCACCTCCCAGTTCGGAGAGCAAGCGGTGCAGGGTTAATTAAAAATCTACAGATTTTAACGTAACATGTCTTATTAAGGTAACAATATCGAACTCATTTCAGGGAAATTGCTATAATTATCAGACTAGTTATTAAAATAGTACGTAAATAATAAAGTGTAGTTTAATTTTACACAATCATCTTTTTAAATTTAAAAACAATAAACAATTCGGATTTTTGCCGAGCTCCTAATAGATTGGTAAGATGATCAGTACCACCAAAAATTTGATTTTACGTGAGTAATGTGTATTCACTGTTTTCTTATGTGATGCTTGCGTTTTTGATCAGAGAAGCTGGATTGGGTAAGCGCTGCCACTTCGGAGAAAAAGCACGATAACATGTTTCCAGCTTTAAAGTAGCCGCGGCTACATTTTTATGAATCCGTGTTGCATACCTCAAGAAGAGATAAACAGGATTTTCTCTTTCTCATCTGTACATGAATTTTCGCAACGCAGAAATTATTTTTTTTATGTCATTTAAATATTTTAACTTATATGTAGAAAGCAGAGCCGAATGCTTTTCAATTTTCGCAGATAACTTGACTTTAAAATTAATTTGCATTAAAAGCCAATGTTTTGCACATCAAATGACATTTCTGAAAAAACGTAATAATTAAAAAGTATTTTCAAAATTACAAAATAATTTTTAAAATCGGGATAATAACAGTCCTTCAAACAAAAATAAAAATTTATATAAAATGAAAAATCATCAGATTCCTTTTTATCGGATCGTTTAGTTTTGAAATTTGGGTTAATAAACGAATTTAAGAAATACAAAATACGATGTTATGCATCCAAAGTACCGCTTTTGTAGTCAATTGTCGCAATGCAAGTTGCCTTTAAAACTACAACACTAAGCTTATCTTTCGGGACGATCGCATCGTCAATGTCACTACCACCCACTGATATAGAAAACGAAATCTTCCACCATCTCTCTCCAAGTTTATTGTCCGATGCCACGTGAACTGTTTGGCAGACGACAGCATTTTTTTAAAAAGCTGCATCACACTCTCTTTCGAAACACCTGCCAAAAGATTGGGTGTGGCCAACCCCTTTTTTCTCTCTGGGAATATATGATGTGTTCGTGTATACCTCTGAATTGTTCTCTCAAAAGGCGAATTATGGTATGGCAGGGCTACAGCAAGCAAAGTGGAATGAAATAATGAGAAATTATTTATTGAAATGAGAAATTATGTATTGAAATAATGAGAAATTATTTATTGAAATGAGAAATTATGTATTGAAATAATGAGAAATTACATCTTTTATTCAGCTGTAAAACAACGTTTTGAAAAAAAATAAGAATTTTTTTTTGGGGTATCTTCGAGAGATAGTTGAGTAATTTTGTTTGCATTCGTACTTAACGTCACATACATGCAGGTTAGTTGGTTAAACTTATAGCATACTAAAACTACACAATGGGCTATTTAGGATATATTCCCGAGACAAAAATATTAATATGCGCTCCAAGATTTCCTTTCTTCAAAATTCGAACCCTTTTACAACCACCCCACCACTACCAGACCAGCTGACTTCCGGTTTCCAGTTGAGGGATATGAAGATAACAACCACAAAAATGAGCCTCGTTGAAATGACTTTTCCAAAATGACCGGCCTATCAGTAACATAGAAATACTGAATTGAAGAAATGTTTTTGTTATACTCTTGTCGAATGTATGTTGGTCCTTGGCAGTGTTTAATGATTAACCAAAAGCGGCTCAAATTGCGTTGCGTATAGGAATAATTGACGGCCCCTAACACTAATACATTATCTCAGTCCTTAACTTTAAAATTTTGCCCCACCTACAATTGCATTGAATAGTGCTCAAGGGCACAGCGCGAGGTCTGCAGTGTTAACCTTCCAGAACTCGCGCCGTGAGCGAAATACTCACATCAAGAAAAAAAGTATATCTGGTATTCTACGTCATATGCAAAGGTGCTGCTCTCTCTAGCTTCTCCTTGTAACCTTCTCTTGCCGCAATCAATTACATATTATAGTTATTGTTTAGTTTAAAATATTTCATTTACTAAAATTTTTTTGAGGGAAATAGGTGGTGCGAGAAAAATTCTCACGCGCGAGTCACTCATTTTGACGCGAGTTCTGGAAGATTAAAAGAAATATCATTTTGAAAACTACGTATAAAATAGGTTTTACGTCACACCTGCAGCATTACTCATACAATCACGTGAATTTCATGGCTCTCAAGTTAAATTACTTGAAAATGAGATACGACTCGCCGCATTTGAAACCTGGGATAAGACAGAACACTGCCCAATAAACAAAAAACAGCTCTTTTCTCAAGCAAGCAAACAAACGCGAGATTTGAATACACAGAGAGAAGAATAGCAATGGCCGACGTAGGCGACCGCAATGACGGAGTATCACTCTTCGTCGGAATATTAAGCATGGCCCCGACGAGATCGCCGAAGTGCCGGCCGCATATTAAGCACGCATTGTGGGGGCGAGCGAAACTACTGCGCGGCAACGCGACTTTGACAATAAATTACTCCGTCAAAACAGTCCATGTTGGAAGGTAAAGATTCCGCCGAGCAAATATATTAACAAGTCACCTGGGCGAAAAAAAGTAATGAAATATCGTTTCTTCTATCGTATCTCGTGTTTGATTCAAAGTGTAACTGATGTCAGTAATATATTTTGCGCCTTTTTTGTGCTTGATTCTTGACCTTTGAATGAAAGTGTTTGTCATAGAGGTAATTCGAAACCACTGATCTCTAATTGTAGCTTCTGGATTGGACAAGACATATTATTGACTTGAAGCCAATTAAATGGGTAGCCAACTGTACACCACTTTCATCGCCACCGCATATTTCGTATACTTTTCATGATAAAATCAGTCGACGTGTATTGCTTTTGGCTGAGTTTTTTTTTCTATTTGGTTTTGAAACCCATTTAAATGCAATTGTAATAAAACAAAATAATTTTAAAACACATTGCCAGTTAATTCCCTGAATTTTTCTCCATATTTTCAATTAAAAAAGGTAGGGAAACGTCGGCTTGTCGCCATTTCTTTTAACTTTATAGCTAGTATACCTTTTGGGGAATGGTAAATTAGTCCTGTTACAAAGTGCGCAGAAGGGCGGTCTGCATTTCAGCAGATTAATGTAATAGGAATTGGTCGCCAACAAAACCACGTCATCAAAAGGAAAATAAATAATCGGTTGCGTATGACTCCCCCCCCCCCCCCACGTCTATTGTGCTATTTTTAAAGGAGTTATAGGGTCGGAATGGATCCATCTAAAAGCTGAACGAACATGGTGATCTGCAGCTTATTTGGACCGCGTTATGCAACAACCAGTTAACCCACATAATTTTCATTTCTAGAAAACTGGTTTTAAAGCAAACCATTCGGTTGAAAAATCCCTGCCGCATTAATTCGTAATACGTCCAGTATCTCTACTGATTTTTTTTTTCGCATATAGAATGAAACCACTGGCTTCTAGTTACGTTGAAATCGATATTTTTATCCATTTGTTAATTGGTTGTTGCATAACACGGTCCATTTTAAAGACGTTTTATGTTAAACCGTATTTAATGAAAAAAAAACTAAAATATAGACGAAACTCAGATAAATCATCTGCATTTGAAGCATGACAATATTGTTACAAAAGACAGACGCGGTTAAATTTTATTAATACATATATAAATTGATTTCAACTTTTTTCCCCCATACAATTCATTAAAAAGAATGATTATTCCACGCACTACCGATATTTTCCCGATTTCTTGGCATAAACGATAAAAAAAAATAGCGAGAGAGAAAATGAAAGTTTCTCAAAATCAAAACCTCCAAATGGGGCGCACATCGACAGGGCGTGAAATCTCATATATTTCAAATTTCATTCTCGTTCCGATGTATCTGGACCTGGAGTAATTTGAACACGCGAAACAGAGCGTAGAAAGACGCGCAAGGTTACATTCATTTCGATCCACGGCGATTTATTAAAGCGAGATTAATAGTGAAAGCGAAGATAAAAAAAATATGTCGCGCACCACTGAGGACTTGCATAATTAAACGTTGGAAGAAAAGATCGCCAAACTTTCTCAAGCTCAGGATCGTTGATCTCTATCCAAGAACGCGTGCTCGAAACCAACTATTCATTTGTTTAATCTCCTGACAAGAGTTTGAATTTCTTGCTGTCTGTTGTAAGAGACGGAAGATTAACTACTAAGAACATGAGAGATTAACTAGTTTTTAACTAGATATATCAGTTCCTCTTTATGTCTTTGTCGTTACATCTGTCGCGTTGGTTTGGCAAGTGATTTATGACTTTGGCTAGGTATTTATTTGCATTGAAATTATTGCAAATCACAAATAATTATTTCTGTTTAAATTTTAAAAAAGTGGAGTGGTACTCATCTGTTGTAGGGCACGTCTTCACTTTGGCCGTATTATGAAAGTTTGAAATGTATAAGGCGGTTTTTTAGTAGGTAGGCATGCGTTTTCCTCATCATATAAGCATGGTTAAAATTACAAGACAGTGTTCCCGGGACCTTTCTTCGGGATAGATCTAAAAACCATCGTCAATAGCCCGTTCTTCAGCTAAAATGTGACTTTAATGAACCAATCACATAATTCAATCACATAATTCAATCAAATATTTTTATTATCGTATGTGAAATATATATTAATGGAAAAAAGTGATTTTAAACTTTTCTTCCATTAGGAGGACTGGGTATTATTTTCTAGAATTTGAGATAAAAAAATATTTTTGTGATGGTTAGATGTAAACTAAATTAAATGTTTGTTAAATTTTTCGAAGATTTAAGGCATTTTTCAAAACGCTCCTTTTTTTCAGATATTTGTTATTGAATTTTTCTTGTAAGGTAACTTTTGCTTAATAACTTTAGGAATCCTATTTTGTATAAGTGTTTAGTTTAGGAAAAAATAAAAGTAAAAACCCAGCCAAATTTTTCCAATAAAAACAACAATATTTCTTAAACATTTTAATTTTTTAAATTAATTGTTTTTAATACTTTTCTAATTCTATCCCATATACTTTTGTATTTCATGCTGATTCATAAAGATGTGTTTGAGTTTCAGCATGTTAAGTAGATGTATGTTCATAAAAATTGCAAGCAGAGATAAATAGATTTAAAGATTTCAGTATTGAATGTGGCACAAATGATAAAAAAAGGTTAAAAAAAGTTTATAATATGACTAATATTTATTTAATCGTTTTAAAACTTTGGGAAAACATTCTGTGGGGTCCATCGTATTGGGATTAAGAGTCCCTATAAATTAAAATACATAAAAATGTGGTAAATGCACTTAGTACTTATTATTATTAAACTATTTAATGCCCTATTGGAATTCAAGACTACAATTTCTATTCAGCTGTACATGCAGTTATCCTTGACCAATTTTGAAAAATATTCATATTTTTTGTTGTTTTTTGAATACCAAATACCATATCTACTTTTATAAAAATACAAAATAAAGCTTTAATGCCTATTTTACATACACTTTCTCATATTTTATCTTCACAAAAATGTTACATTTAGACACGAAACAAAAAAAAAATACTCATTGATGCATAAAAATAAAAAAAATAAAAACTTCCTCTACTTTTTCCACAAACAAAAGCCCGCTAGCTGAACCAACGGGGACAAAAACACGAGAAAAAATACCCTCGTATCTTATGAAAAATAAAAACTGAATGGCATGGCAAGGAGGGAGGGAGGAGCCCACAGTGGGAAATAAAAGGTGTGCATCGCAGCGTGTAATCGAGTGAGTGTCGTTTGCCGCTTGAAGGAGAGGAAGCTGCCGAAGAAAGTCGCTGCCGTGGTCACACGATGGATGGGCGGTAGCGGTGTGGTCTACTTGGGAATTGAACCGGTAGTCTTAGGGGGAGTGGAGGGGATTTTATACAATACACTGGAAAAAATATTAATTTTAAAATTCCGAAATTTACAATATGTAACTTTAACTCTTTGAGGCACATGATTTTAACGAGAAAAAGAGCACAAATTGCACAACTCGCAGATTTCAACCCCATAACATAATGCGTTTTAACTTTTGACATTTTGGTTTTCACTTGTATAAAGATTTCCCGCTAGTTTATAATATTATGGGGGGGGGGGGGGGATTTGAAACAAGAAATTTCCCAACTTACCGATTCGAAATTCCCAATTTAACTGTGCTGAAAATTCCCAGTTCCAACTTATCGACATTTTTCATTTTTTTTTATATATCCCATTTTAGGTAATATTAAACAGTTCTATGACAAGCATTGATTTGTTGCACTCATATTGTAATGCAGTGTCCGTTCTGAGGTGAATTTAAATGTAATCTTAAAAAGGACGAATTCTGATATTCCCTAATTTTCATTTGTTAACAGTATCAATTTTCTTCAGGCATAAATTTTCCCAACTGGAGGTTTTTAGAAGTTGAAATTCTCAACTTTCAGGGATTCCAGAGTACTGGTGGACAGAAATATACTTTTTTTTTTATTTTACGTGACGCATGCGACTCATTTACATGTCACGTAAAACTAAAACTTATATCTCTACATTCATACAACGTTTTTTATGCAACGTATATGTTGAATATACGTATATGTCAAAATTGCGATTGTTTTAAAGTCAATGATAATTACAAGTGCTGAAAATTTTGTCTGAATGTCACAACACACACATCACGCTGGAATGTCCAAACAGCTTTCCTACTTTCCATGCAATTTACAGCATCACTGATGGTGCTATATCTAGTACCATCTTATCTCCGCAATAATTCGAATATCCTGAAATATAAAGTCTTGCACGTATGATTCACCAATCCCCAAAGTAAAGTTGCCTCGTATCGCATTCGCGTCGAATGAAAAAGTACTAAGTTACGTCCTGCGCTCAACATTACCCTGGA
Organism: Troglohyphantes excavatus; assembly: GCA_963932185.1. Classification (NCBI taxonomy): domain Eukaryota; kingdom Metazoa; phylum Arthropoda; class Arachnida; order Araneae; family Linyphiidae; genus Troglohyphantes; species Troglohyphantes excavatus. Next base: position 28,744,280 of record OZ010673.1, on the reverse strand, counting down.
ATTTCATATCCGGGTGTGCGTACCCCAACCAATCCATCACTCCCTAAAAACCCTAAACACATCTCCAACCCCCTTCTAAAAGGCTTCAAGAAGGTTTCCAGTACTCACACATTCCAGACAGACAACCGTGGTATCATCTCGCGTTAAACTTTGATGGATGGAACAGTCAAAATCCCCATCGACTCTTGCAAACACGCATTTTCCTGAAATTCTGTCATTTATGCATATTTGCAGGAGATTATTTTGCTTTTCAGCCACCCCTCGCAATAGGCAAAAGGTACAGGCCTATTGTAGAAGAGTTAAGTGCAGGTTGGCTCTAATTGACTTAAAGCTTGTGACGTAGGTAGTAGGTCGTGTCAATTCAGCAGCGTGGGAAACTGTGAATGGTCAAAAGATATGGTCATTCTTTCATATCCCAAGAGGCTCATGGATAAGATACTGGACATAAAGTCAAGAATTAAAAAAATTAATCTTTCGTGAATAGTACGATTATGCATGAATCACTTGACTGTGCAGGAACCTAAAGTTACAATGACTAATTTTTAGGGTTGTTTGGTTGGATCGACGTCACACTAGAGCTACACAATGGGTTTGGTTTTGGTTAAATAACGTCGCACTAGAGCTGCACATTGGGCTGAAAGACCCGGGAACAATGCCTCGTATTTTTGAACCAGCAACACAATGAGTTATTAGAGACTAATTTTTCTAGCTTGGTTGAATTAACGTCACACTAGAGCGACACAATGAGCTATTACCGACTGTTCGCAATCCATCCTGAAGGGAAAAAACCTGGAATACTGCTTCATTGTTTTGAACCATAGTCAGCAAACGAGGATAACAGATGATCTGGCACCCCACGCACTAAAATAAGTTTGGAGATGTTTGGTCTACGACAGATATAAGCTGGGGAACATGTCTTCGCGGTTTTCCTCCGAGACTGGCCGCGTGGTTGTTTAAATTGACCAACAAACCGATCCAGAATCTCGGATAAAGAAACGCAAGCGCTACAGAAGATAAACGGGAAGACATGTTCCCCAGATTTATTGTGCATCAGTCTTCACTAATTTTACGAAAGATATGCAAAACATTCTACATCCTCAAAATAGTCAGGAAAAGTCAGGTAAACTTACAAATAGGAGTCACTCCGCCTAAAGCAGTTAAAACTTATTTCTATGGACATTGTAATCTATTTGGCAACCTGATGTGTGTTCAACTAAATTTTTAGAAATTAGTTAATGGAAGTGAATTAATGCTTCTAAATTTCGCTTACAAATCAAAATTTTAATGCAGATTTACTAGCTATCATTCGGTATTGAATGTTTGATCCAACTCTAGTAAATTTAATATTTCTTATGAATGAATATATATATATATATATATATATATTTGTCGATGGTTACCTCCGTTAAAACGCGCCTAGTAAGTATAGTAACTCAATTAACAATAGTGCCGTAATTAATCTGAAATATTGGCTACATATAAATATACATGAAATATTGGCTATACATTTTTGAAGGACACAAAACAGGGAAGCACTTCGAGGTGTGCGACAGGTGCCTTCACACAAGCCTCGTGCTTTATATAGAACCCCGCATTGAGATAAAAACGCTAATTTCTTAAAAACTATCTTAAAAAAAATCGATTTTTAACGTGAAACGTCGTGAAATGATGTACAGGGGGTACCAGGATAGGAACATCATATTACGCTTTTAGGTATTCATACTTATACTATATAACTACGTGACAAACAGTACGATTGACTTAAAATGTTTAATGTTTGATAGAGAAATTAGACGTCGAGACGTATAAGATCTTGAAATAAAGCAAAGCACATACGGGTGTGGGATGGGGGCCCAGCTAAGTCAGACAAAACTGTTTGTATATCTTTCTTCTGTTGAGCACCAATCCCCATAATTATAATTTACTAAAATGACCTCGCACGTAAAACCTTTCAGTCATTGTTTCCCCAGCCTTCGATTCTTTTAATGTACAGTTCAATTTTTACGTTCAAAAATACAGGTGAAATTGTCTAACAAAAAAAGATATCGACCAGTCTTTCCTTCGCAGAAAGTCCCATATCTGCTAAAGGCGGCCTTGATACCAACGTTAGGGGGCCGTCCATAAATGATGTCACACCTTTTCTCAATATTTTTGACTCCCTCCCCCCTATGTCACAAACTGTCACACTTAAACATACACCTCCCCCTCCCCGATAGTCAAAATTTTCTACCAAAAATTGTTAATATATAAAAAAAATTATGCAAATTCCTCAGTAATTAACAAATTATTAATAATTAACAATTACTAATTAAAAAATAATTGCTAATTAGCGTTTATTTTTTATATTGGTAAATATTCTGGGAATGGACTAGTCGAGTCCCCACCCCCATAATTTTAGAATAATTTCTACGCCACTTCTATCAACAATATTAATCCAACACGTAATAAATAATATATACATAGACTAGCAGTTCAGAAACAAAACACTAAGTTATAGATGGTATTTGAAATTTAATTTTACAATTGTATTGTGCAACTGAAACGATATAGATTCAAACCAAAAACTAAACGGTTTCTTTTCTTGAATTTTTTTGTTGTTTTGTTTGTTGTTTCTGTATATTTGCAATTTATTTTTAGGCGATGTGTGCAGGCCCGTCGCACCGGCGGAGTACCCCCCCCCCCCCCCAATTATCCAGAAAGTCTTAAAGTTGGGAATTTCTTATAAAAACCCAGAGTTTTATTTTTACCTAATTTATACCATTTATACCTAAAGAAAATTAATATTTTTAACAAATTAAAGTTCGGGAAGATTAGAAATTACCCAACTTGTAAGATTACATTTAAATTAGACATCAGAACGGACACTGCATTGGAATATGAGTGAACAAATCGATGTTTGTGAGGGAACTGTTTAATATTACCTAATATATATATATATATATATATATATATATATATATATATATAAAAGATGAAAAATGGCGATAAGTCGGAATTGGGAATTTTCAACTCTGTTGAGTTGAGACCCCCCCCCCCCCCAATATTTTTTGTGTAACAGCCCTGGATGTGTGTGATGTCACACTTCTTGTAACCCCCTTGTCACAAAGTGTCACAGCTTCATGACCTCCCCCCACCCCATCCAAGCGTAATATCATTTATAGACGGCCCCTTAAAAAATTTTGGAAATACACATACATAATATATCATTATAAAACACTAAACCATCGACTTTTAAATACCACGATGTAAAAACAATCAGTATCATGTTTCACAGTAGAAACAATATAGAATCGCATCATTTTCTTTTCAAATCATTATAAACACATTAAACGACACTTATGTCCCTGGTTACGATGGTTTGAAGACGCAATTGTTTCGCGAATGCATTCTGCTATGTTCGAACGCAATCCAATCCTTCAAATGGAAGTCGTTTTTTTCCATCATCACGCAAAATGGCAACTTCCTTTTCCACTTGCATACAAATTGTTATTGTTAACCGATCTCATTCTTAACTCTTCAATTTTAGATCATTCACCTGCTATATCTCTTGTAGTCTAAAGAAATATTATAACACGAAATCTAAAAATTTTATAAATAATATTTTTTTTAAAAAGCCCCCTTTTATTATTTAAGGTAAACCCGAGTCCCAAATCATAATTTGTTTATTAATGAATTCAGAAATATAATTTTTTTTTAATATTATTAGAACATATTTTTCTGAACAAAAATATATTAAAAAAAATTATTTTTGTTATTTTTTGCGTTTTTTAAGCTTAAATAGGCAATCAATTTTTAATGTTTATTTTTTTAATTGATTAAATAACGTCAAGGTATGTACTACAGACGTATGTATATACTTTTGCAGATTTGCGTTTTAATAGTTTTCAAAAACTTATTTTAATTTCAAAACCTTAAAAATATTCAAATTTTTATGTTTAATAATTTGTAAAAAAAATTATTTATAACCTAATTTAAAAAAGCTATTCATACTTTTATAAAACAAATATAAGAGCTTCAAAAACTATTAATAGTTAAGTTTAAGTTAATTAGTTGCAAAGCCTTAGCATTTTAAACGTGACTAAAATGTAAAAAAAATATTTTGAGTAAATGACGATTGTTGCAGACGGAAAGTGTGTAGAAAGATGATAAATGATACATAAACATCTAAAAAAACGTATGTTCTGTTTCTTTTATTGTTTTGAAATTTTGTTCACACCTTCTTAACTATGTATAGAATCGTTTTATGAAGAAAAAAAAATTAAAAAAATTTCGGAATATGAGGCTTGGGTCCCCCTTAAAAATATTTGTTACAATCATGGGCATGAATGAATTTAAGGGTACCTAGACCTCTTAAGCACTTTTAGGAAGCGCTAGAAAAAAAGCCTGTTATAATTACAGTGTTAATTTATAAGACGCGGTATACAAATAAACAAGCCACTTCAATATGCTATTTAAATGAGAAATCGTTAAATCGTTTTTCCGAAATTTTAATTTTCTTCGGAAAAACTCTTGATTTCGTGAAGAAATTACAATGCGGTACCATCAAAGAAATATTCTTCAATATCATCTAAAAAATTATAAAAATAGGTCCGCAAAAGTAAAAAGTTGTGTAAGTAAAGACAAACACACACAAAAAAAAAACGCGTCAAAAAAGGGGAAGTTAGAGAAGTTGTAATTTACCTAGTAAAGAGTTGAGATCTCATTTTAACAAAAAGTGGACCCTCACCGTTTTATTTTTCTTCAGACCCTTCACTTTTTATTTATTTTCAAAACCTCGTATCAGTACAATGACGAATGCTTTTATTCATGAAATTCCTGATCGTTAGAGGTTAATCTTATATAGAAAATTTTAGTGTGCTTTTCAGTTGCGGTGAAAAGGCCTCTAAAAATTGTATGTTCGAGTCATTTGTTCATTTAGAGATACGACTTTGTATAGGAAAGAATAGCGTTTTGTTGCGAAACCAGAAATATAAAGAAACCAGTTTAAAAATCAGATATTTCGAGATGCGCGTAGGCTACTGCGCAACAATCGCAGCGTAGTAGTCGAGCTACATCCCAGAGCTTTGTTGCAAAACCAGATAGATCCCACAGTTTGGTTGCAAAACTAGATAGATCCAAACGAAAAAGAAATTCTCTCTCAAAGTCATATTGATACAGAGCTAAAATTTGGTTAAGACCTGTGTCTATCAAATTCCAATTTGTAAAAAAAAAACATTCTTCCATAACAATGCAATTAGTTTTTTTTGTTCTCTTGAAAAATTTGTCTAAAATTGGTTTAAGAAACACTTAAGTCATCTGGTTTAAAATCTAAACGACTCAAAAAATAAAACAAAAGTCTACTTCAATACAAAGATGGAAATTTTTCCCGATAAAACGACATTGTTCAACATCGGTTCTCTCCCGAAAAGAATGGGGAGTTGTAACGGAAGGTAACGCCTTTTCCCGCAATAATCCAGAGCTTCAATATTTGATGACGTGCATCGGGTGTTCGTTTTCCAGAAATTCTCCCGCGGCTTGCGTGACAGCACGTGTCTTTTTTCGCGGGATTTCGATGATAGAACAATCTACTCAGACATTCACGGACAACTGCTGTCGATCGAACTTTGATGGGGGGGAGGGGGAGGAACACTGTAATAAAGAAACTTCGAATGGTTTTACAGAGTTTAGGAATTAGGTCAACAGAAGATGGAAAAAGAAATTGGAATATAAAAAAAAAATCTTCGAATAATCTTTCGTTTTTGTTTCGAAGAAGTAGCAAGCAGACGAGATTAGAAGTGATGGAATTCCGAAAGTGTTCTATCACGTAACAATCTTTTTGTCCTGGATTCCCAGAACTCAATTTCTTTTCGAAAATGTGACTTCTTTTGTGATGTAATGCCTGTTTTGTTCTTATACTGCTTTCATTTTTTTTTTTAAGTTTAAGAAAGTTGATTACAAAAGGTTTTTCGTTGCTTGCGCTGTGACGTGTAAAACTTTTGATAATCTTAAGAAGGATGCAACGTTCATTACGCTTTCGTAATTGCAAGTATTCAATGTAAACGACCCACTAACGCTCAAGCAATTTTTGCAATCGAAACGTTGTTTTCCCTGCTTGGATATTTTAATAATTTTTCCTGGTCATGAGTTTTATATTATTTTTTTAATTAATTGCCAAGAGACAGTTTGTAAGTTGTACCTGAACCTTTTAAATAAAAAAAAATATCGAAAAATTTAATATTTTTATAAATTTAAAAATCAGGTGCATAACTATACTCGTGGACAATCTAAATTGAACCTGAAGCGGACGCTGTGATTCAATTCCTTTAGGCCCAACTTAGGTTGTCCCCGAGTATAGAAAAACTGGTGATCCCTGGACGTAATAATACGGCCTTGAGGATCAAAACACGGCCAACTAGTGGTCAGAAGGTCACAAACGTTAAGTTGGACATTATAACTGAAAACCATTAAAGATAGGTAAAAAAAAACAAGGCTGTGTTTTTATATAATTATCTATTCAATAATAAACAAAAAGATTGCCCAAACAATTCATTTTTAATTTTTATATTTACTGCACTATACTTTTTATGCATTACATTGCTTTTTGCGTTATATATTTTACAAATGCAACGCAAAACACCTCACAATTTTATGCATTTTACAATATTAATAAATTTTTATGTACTCACAATTAAAATAATATGGAGTTAAGTTTATGTCCTTAAAATTTTTTAAAATTAGCATACTTTTTATGACTTTTTTATATAAATGTAGAATTTTATGTTGATAAGCTCATAGTACACTTTTTGAAAACAGTTTTCAATATACAATCGACAAATTTTATTCTTGTGTAGAACACATTGAATTAAACTACTGAACCTAATTTTAATTTTAGATTACAAACAAAATTACCATGCTTTTTTTTTAAATAAAGTTTTTTTTTTCTTTTTGACTAATATTTTCGAACGTATAATTTTTTTTATTCTAAGTAAAAACACCAAAATTTAAGTTTAACATGTAGATTTTACACTAAACTAACGCTAAATAAAATTTTGTTTTAATTGGAAACATACTTTATGAGAAACGTGTACCAAAAGATGGAAAAAGGCCATTTCTTGAAAAACAATAAAACGTAAAATCCCTAGTAATTCTAAATTAATTTTTTGTTCTTCCGTGCAAATATTTCTGAACTGTTTAGGATCAGCGAATGCACGAAATATTGTCTTTATTTTAAGCAATTAAATGTTAAGATTTTTAAATAGTGACTGCTTCCAAAAGGGAGCGTGTCCACTTGTATTTAAACTTCAATTTCGAATATTACATAACTTAATATGTGAATTTTTTCAAAAACTTGGTATCAAACGATAGTTAATGAGATTATAAACCCCCATAAGCTATAAACTGAAAATCCGATTTTTTTTTTTTAAGGTTTATAACTACACCGTCCTCTTAAAGATCTCAGATAAGATAAAGAAATCCAAGAGTTAGATAAAAAACGAGCTAACGAAAGAAAAAAGTTTTTAACCCTCCTAGTGCATAGTGTAGCATATATGCTACACAACTTTAAAATGACCGATAGTTGCATCTATGGAGTTTTATGTTAACTATTATAGTATTCTCACGTTGGGAACCATGTGCCTAGTTCTTATAACCGCCGCTAGGTCCCTTATCTTTATAAAAATGATTGTGATAAAGGCAAACAGTTGCTTCGAGGTCTATTGTTCTAAAACTGGCTCGTGAAGGTGAAGTTTTTGAAGATTGTTTTATTACTTACAAGTATAATCTGGCTCTACAAAAACTCCTAGCTAATACAAGGTATATAGATTGTATTTAACTATATATTTTCATACTTTTTAAAAAAATTATTTTAGTAATTACACATCATGCATATACGCTACAGAACGGTTTTAATTAATTAAATAGGCAATTAGGTTATTTTTGTATATATTTTTCAGCTGTCCAGAGGCAAAAAAAAAACCGAAAAAAAAAATTCATTAAAAAAGAAAAAAAAATTATACACTAGAGGGTTAATGTTAAAAAACATGCAGTTCTCGTTCAATTTGAAAACATGGAACGAAAGAACAGAGTCGCCGATAGAGTCCAAAGCGTTAAAATGTTAAAAATGGTAACGCAAAATCATTTCATATTATGCCTTACATTTCATATTTATTATTTATCATTTCCCTAATATTTCTAAGAGGGAGGGGCACCACAGCATGCCCCACCCTCGAATAGAACAATCCCCAAATGTCCAACAGACGCTTTGTTCTGTGCATTGGACATTACCCAACCCATACCGCGAACAGATCGTGTCTTGAGACAATAGGCGGAAGATTACACCTCACCCTTATCCTAATTCGTTTTTAATTTCGCCTAATTAGCTTTCTGGAAAAGGGAACAATCTGCATTTCGAGAAATCACCGTTGCCTGCAAATCGCACGACAACTCCGCCGTTGTTCCACGAAAAACTGACTCCGGAATGAATGTTCGAGAAACAAGATGGCCACCTCTCAAGTTCACGTGGGAATCTTCTCAGGGCCCCTGTTCGACGATGCCCCTTTCCTTTTTTTTTTTTTTTTTGCTTTTGCTATTATTAACCGATTTAAGGAAGATTTCCACCCCCGTCTTTTTATTTTTCTTCGCGCTAATTTTTTGTCACACAACAGCGAGCAGAGCGCCAAAGCAAAGAATGATCAAGCACATGGGAGTAACGGTGGTAAAAAGGAATGGAGATCTTTTAGGGGTGATTCTGTTTTGGTTTGGTTTGTGAAGTTGTTGGAATGGAAAACGGTGTTTACCTGAAAGGCACCGATGCAGTAAACGTTTGATGTTCTTTAAATGTCGTTTAAGAGTCATTAGGTCCCACCATGTAATAACTCATTTGCACTAGAACACGGTTTGTTTCATTAAGCTTATTTTATTCTACTTTCAGGATTCTTACTAATCAATTCCCCTGATTAATATCGGCAATATTTTTTAGAACGTGATATACTTATGTAACTATAAACAAAATAAGAAACTAATGAATAATGATAAAACAAAAAAAGGATATAATTTAATTGAAAACACATAGGAAAATCAAATATGAATCAGCGCTAAAGCAACATGAAGCCTAACGATAAAAATATACTGTAAAACACAAGAAAATGATTACTTTAAAAATGGAAATATTAATCTATTGTTAAATTAGAATTGAAATGTTTCAAATGTAATGAATGAAAAATAATAAAATTAAAATTATAATTCCGAAAGTAATAATTATAGTAACGAATAATTCATTAAGAAGTGGAAGACATAATCAAAACGGACGTCATTCATTACATTTGCTACATTAAAATTCTAATTTAACAATAGATTAATATTTCAATTTTTAAATTAATAATTTTTTGTGTTTTACAGTTTCAGTAAATGCGTGCGTGCGTGCGTGTGCGTACGTGTGCGCATGCGTACTTAAATATTTTTAAATTATTGATCATATGGGATGTTCAACCTTCAAATGATCCGACAATCTGTGGCAATCTATTACAATCTAACACGGACTTGCAAAAATATACGAATTAAGGCACCTGCACACTACAACTCAACTCTTCTGGAAGTCACCGGGAACAAACTTATTACGTCACAAATAACGTCATTGAGAAAATTACTTGGTTTCTCAAACAAAAGAAAGGTGAAACAAAGATGAAAAGAACAATAATTTTATCAAGCAGCATAAAAATGACGTGATGAAAATTTATTGTCTTTACCTGAATGTAAGCGAGATTACTTATGAAAATGAAACATTGGGTACTTTTTGACTATTCTACAATTTATCTAGCATCGTATACCATATGCGTAATTAAACAATACTACATCTTAGATCTCCAGTTTTCTTAGCCATACACAAATTTTAAACTTATAAAATAAAATAAAAATAATCAACGTTTAAAGCATTTTTTTTATGTAAACATTGTTTTTCTAAGCTTATCTATAACAGTAATTTGTAAAACAAATTTAAAAACAATGTATTGGAAATATTACCAATGTAAATTAATTATATTACCAAACTAAAATTAACAAATGTACACTCAAACCTGTTTTTGTGCGATTTTTTTTGTGGGGTATATGAAAATTTATATCAAATTGGAACATAATTGATTATCTGGCTACCGAGACATAGACAAGCGTCTAGTGAAACAACAGTCGTCGCAAAAACTGATCACTGACTACGTGGTAACTGAAAAAAAGTCAACTCTAAACGAGTGCGAGGTAGTATCTTCAAGTGACGAAAGCGATTTTGAACCAAGTTCGAGTATTGTACGAAGGATAATGGTTATACGTTTTGAAAAGTTTTGTATGTGTAAAATAAGTACATATGTAAATAAAATATTTAAAAATGTTCGCATGTGTATTTTCTAAATCAGATTCCAAAAGGTTTGGCGAGATTCCAAGTAGTTATCAAGCCTCGTGTCTTGATTTCGTTTAAAAAAGCAATTCCTAGTTATTTCGTAAGGTTTTGAGTTATTTTCTATGCGAGACTTTTTTTATGCGGTCCCTATCCACCGCACAAAAACAGGTTTGAGTGTATTACTAAATTAAAATTACCAATGTAAATTTTATCACCAGTAGGGCTCGTTTACATGCGAGTGCATTTCACATTCAGGCAATTGTTGAAAGTCATTCTTATCGTGAAAACAACTATCCGATAGCTGTGACCTTGGAAGAGTTTCTCGATAACAAAATCGTCTCTAGTGTGAACGCTCGGCGTGTTTCTTCGGATGTTTTATCAGCTCTCATACAGTAACTAACTCTCCCGCCTAAACCACGCTGTAGGATACACCGATGAGGAGGAGATTTATAAAAAGTTGAAAGTTTTCAGTGAATTTACACATCTCGAAACTAAAATACTTATAATACATGCGTGTAGATGTTTTCAGTGCACTCCCAAAAACAATACTCTCATTTTTGAGAATTTTGCGATCGTCAAAGCCACTTTTGTTGTATTTGACAATCGTTCCGTCATTGAATCACGGGACTCTTGAGGTAAGTTATTTACTCATTCTTTTTCGGCCCTTTTCCCCGGCTCATAAGCTATTTTTGGTTCTTATACTTATATTGTCAGAATTCAATCAAGTCATCTTAGTCGAGTGGATAGAGTATCGGATTCTGGAACGAGAGGTTAGAGTCAGCTCGTCGATATTGAATTATTATATTACTTAAAATCATCCTCATTTTTGACGAGATAAATTTCGTTTTAAAAAAAAAAACGACAAAATGAATTTCCTCAGTTTGACGAAATATTTAATCAGAGCATATAGCAGGCGTCTGTTTCGTCAAAAAATGAGAATGCATTTTTAAGTGAGGAGTTTGCGTTCCATAGAAACACCTCTTGTCAATTCATGTTTAAATCTCTTCGTAGAAAGACAGCAATTCCAAGAACCGAACAGCCCACCCACTAATAGAGTAGTATCGCACACCAAGACTAATGCAATAATACCAGTCCAAACATCTCTTGCCCATTCATTTCACCACATAAGGCCCACGCTTCAGTGAATTCTCCCTACCTGGAAGAATTTCCCCTCATTTTTTTATATGTCATCCAACAATTTCTGTGCAATGGGCGGCACAGGGGGGAGTGATCAGCCACCCAGAGAACCCCCCCCCCCCCCCTACACTTCTCAAAACTGATTTCCTTCTTTCATTTTCTTCACTTAATTTCAGCCAGGGCTTTTATTTTTTTTTCTTACAAGGTCAGGAGATGAGGCGGAGTGTAACCCTCTCTACGGTACTTGGCTCTGCTCATCGTTGGATGATGAGATTGCGGCAGTGCCGCTTCTACTGCTGGGCACTCACTCACTGCGACCGCGATTACGTGAGTGGTGCGCTGGCATCAGACGATCCTGTGAATTTTTGGGGCTGCACCTCACCCCCCTTTCCTGCGTGGGCGCCAGGATGGGGGTGTTGGATGGTTCTTCGACCGACATATAAAAAGGAAGTAATCCAAGAGTCCTTTTGTTTGGGTCTCAGTAAGGGTACAGCATTAACTTCGCACTAGAGCTACATAAGGGGCTGTTGGAGACGGTTTGGAATCTATCGCGATAAAAAAAACGGACACATTGCCTCGTAATTTTGACGAGGACAAACACCTGGGCTTCTACCCTAATCTCCAAACTTCCACATCACCACCAATAGTAGGAAATTTGGAACAAGCAGACATTATAATTTAATTTTGATTCTAAAGCAAAAACTCTAAATAAACAATCGTGCCTTACTGACATTCAAAATAAGCAAGGTGGCGCCATAAAAGAGTTGACCCATTCGTGAGATGAACTCAAGCAGAAATTTAGTATTAGTTTTTTAAAATGTCAAGTAAACTACAATACAATTTTTGCAGAAACTACTACTTGTAAACTACAAACAGTCAGAGTTCATACTAATTATTATTTAAATAAGAAAACTTGATTTATTCGCACTTTAATTGAATTTTCTTGAAATATAGTAAAACAAAAAAATTTAATTGTAATTTTTTTATAACTTTTATCTATTTGTGGTAGGGGGTGCATATTCCTAAATCGTACTCTTAAGGCTACCCACACACGGGCAACAATTGCATTGCAACTTTTAATCAAGTCAGCAACTAAAAAATCACACTTCGACTGCTTTTGATTATTTAACCCTTTGAGTACTGAATTATTTGAAGATTTTTTATGCCCATGCGATGGATTATATTTGGTTCAATTGATCCCATTCTTGACCGACCTTACAACAAATTGTTTGCGATCAACGCTCACTGGCGGGGGTGCCGGAAACATCAACGCCCGCTTCTTAAATTCAGATGACGAGTCAGACTCGTCCACCGTAACTTCGCCCAAGTAAGCAGATGACGAGTCTCACTCGTCAAATGCACCCAAAGAGTTAACTATATCAAGCTCGGGGCTGCGAGATCTTAGATATCGCAATCGTCAAAGTGAAGGGAAAAAAATCACCTCACTCGTATTTTCCGTAATACATAAAAATTCACCCTATTTTCTATTATTTGACAAAGCTGTTAGCACGAGCGAAAGCATATTTTGTCCAACTAAAAAGTTGCTCAGTGAGCGAATACAATTAGTAAATCGATTGCATAAGTAAACAGTTTAGTCGCATGTCCGATGGTTGTTAGAGCTCTGGTAGCCTTAACACACCATTTATATTAAACCCCCTAACGCTAAAGACCGTATATATACGTCCAGGGATCTCCAGTTTTTCTAGTCATATATGCACCTAAATTTTTATATTCATAAAAAATACTTCATTTTACAATATTTTTTTAATTCAAAAGGTTCGTGGTACAACTTACAAGCCATCTGTTTAAAATTAATTTTAAAAAATAAATTAAATAATATAAAATAACATGCACAGGAGAAATTATTTAAATTTCAACAAATATTTAATTTTCAGGAGTAAAAACAACTTTATAATTCCAAGAATCAGTTAAACTCACAAGAAACAAACTCTCATACAGTGTAAAAATTTCCGAATGAGAAAATATATGGAAAATAAGGCTCATAACTCTTTATTTTTCACCCTTTCCGTTTCCCGGCTTCGTGAATCTTGCGAGATTAATCTATGGGGTGGAGAGGAGAAAATCGTTTCTACTCCATCCCTTAATTAGAAATCTCCACCCTCTGGAGTGTCCACTCAAGGTCCAAATGGAAGAACGATGTTCTGTTTACCCCTTTCAAGACTTCTCGTCTGGCACACTTCCAGAGGGGGCGATTCTTCTTCTTTTGAAGAGAGGGCCACACCCCGGCCGGAGAACGGATGCCATTCCTGTACTTGCTTCAAGTGAGATTTATGTTATTGCAGAGTTTCCAGGTAAGAAAAGATGATTTTCTGCTTCCAAGAGAGGGGAGTGCGTACGATCGCCACCAGGTGGGGCGTCAGTGGTACTATCAGTGGAAGGGATTATCTCAATGGCACATATGGGATATAGAGTTGAATCGCAGCATTTTTAAGAAATCCGACAATTTAAAGGGAAGGCGTATAATTAATTACGATTATTACAATAGAAATTGTTACATTTTAGGCTTATCGCACACTGGCAAATAACGGATATGCAACTAAACAGTTTAGTTGCAAGCAATTTAAAAACTCAAATTGTATTCTCCTCACTGAGCAACTTTATGGTTGGACAACATATTCTTTCGCTCGCTACCGGGCTAACAGCTTTGCCAAATAATCGAAAATATGGTGATTTTTTTATGGATTGGGGAAAAATACGAGCGAGGCGATTTTTCACCTTCACTTTGACGCTTGTACTTTGGCAACATATCCTTTTACTCGCTTGCTTTGGCAAATAATCGACAGTTTGGCGGTTTTGTGTGGGTTTTGGTGATATTGGTGATTGCGATATCTGAGACCTGGCAGTTCTGAGTTTGATGCAATTAAATAATCAACAAAAGTTGCAGTGTGATTTTTTTAGTTGCTCTATTGATTAAGAGTTGCACGGCTATCCTCAATTTCTCAATAACATATTCATTAAATTACTAGTTAATCAAAGTATGTATTATTAGAATATTATTAAGTAAGATAGTATTAGAATATTAAAAAAAAGACAATTAAGATTCTATTGTAATATCAATTAAAGTAAACGAGGGACAAAACTTAAAAGCTATCTCTTAGGGGCAGTGGACTTTCAATAAATTAAAAAATTTATTTATAATTGCTTAATAGTTACTTTATAATTGCAAAAATCGGTTAAGCGTCAACGATTAAAAATTATTTCAAAGAAACGGTCATAACTTGAGTTTCTCGAACAAAGAAATAAGAGTAGAAGATTTGAACCAAATTTATTTATCCACGTCTTAAATAACAGCAAGTTTTGCCATACTTCTTTCAGCTTTTGTGGCGGCGTTTTTGGTGTTAACGACACAAGGCAAGGGGCACATCCTTACAAAACGCCAGAAAGGGAGAGAGTGTTGCCACAAGGGTCAGCTACTCATGAAGAACGGAGCGTGAAGTCCTCACGACCTCCGCTTTAATTGCCGAATACCGGAAGTGCGTCAGCAAGAGGGATACACGCACAACAAGACGGTACAGCTACGGTGTCTTCAGCAAAACCAGTGATTGGAAAAGAACTTTTTGATGCCAGTCGTTACCTGCAACCGTATCCATGAATGGGATCGTTGTCGGGTGGAGGGGGGGGTGGACTGGGACATTCTTCGCAGACGAAATGGGCTCGATGATGATGAATGGAGGGACCGTCGAGGAAGAGCGTTTCTGGAAGACGTACCCTTTTTGGCTTGTGGGAGGGAAAGTAGAACCTGAGAAGGCGGCTTTGAAGGGATCATTTCGTCCGAAACCCCCCTCCCTGTTCACACACTCGGTCATCAATCATAACCGTAACTGACACAAAAACAAATGCTGTGTTATTCCGGAATGGGTCTCTTGTGCCGTGTCCTGGTGCATGGCGCTGGGTTGTTCAGTCACCATTCAGACAGTCTCCTGCAGCGATTGCTCCATGTTTGAGTTTTTACTTTCTATTTCTAGCATTTACATTGTACTTAAAAATACGCTTCCGGGAAATCGCACTGCGACTAGAGAAGTCGTATATTCAAGTCAACCAACAACATTTCACATGTCTTAACCATAATATTGCCGTCACAAGAAAGAAGGCCCTAATGCCAAAGAGCGAAACGTTACAGGCAACAAGGAAAAACAAATTTATCACCTGCATCAAAGTTTTGATATTTCAAAAGGCTTTTATTGTCTAAAAGTAGTTGTTTGCATGTACATAATTTTATTTTGGTAATAGTTATATTTTCTTTTACAATGTAAGTTTACTATATTTTTTATGTACAACTCATCATAGATTTAGGGTCTTTTTAGTATTTACTTGTTATACAGAACCTTTTATCAAAACCCGCCTCGAATTGAAGTTAGGGCCAAAATAAATTTCGCTGTAGCTCACCATTGTATTTAATTTATAAATGTTTAATGTCATAAAAAGAATTTTTTTTAAGGACAAATCGGAGATAAGCTGAAAAAAATCATTTTAGCAAATTTGGAGTTACGATCTTTTAACTGATGACGGTAGTACAAGTACTACTTTAAATGGTACAAGTACTACTTAAAACTCAGTCATTAATCAGAACCGTAACTGACACAAAAACAAATGGGTGATCCATCTTTTGCTTTCACTTTCGCCCTGCGTACGAGCAGTTTTTTTAAATTGTTCACATATTAAAATAGTCAACTGTATATAGTTTAGTTTTTTTAGAGATTGCCTACATTATATCAATTGCTATATTTATTATGCCACTTGGAACTAATCAGGAATTTTTTGTTATTTTTTTTTTAATATTATAATTTATGAGATAAAAACTCGTCTTATAGAACATTGCGTTAAGAATATTAAAATACAAATGCAACGTTAAAATACGCAATAAAAGTCCGTAATAATCCGGACATGTTTCGGGAGATACATCACCCTTCATCAGCGGAAAATGTAAAGTCTATGTGTAATGAAATATAAATTACCTTTATAAACGTTTGCGGTCCCAATGTTTCCCGCTTGTTGGCACACAATAGTTAACTCCAACCGTTTGTAATAGTTTTTAGTTAGTTTTTTGGTCTTTGGCAACATTTTAGATTGCTTGGGTTTATTTATATTTCATTACACACAGACTTTACATTTTCCGCTGATGAAGGGTGATGTATCTCCCGAAACATGTGCGGATTATTACGGACTTTTATTGCGTATTTTAACGTTGCATTTGTATTTTAATATTATAATTTATGGTTTAAAAAAATTTATATTTGATATAATGTCCCTTCTTAAATTCATTTCATACTCTTACTACTGTGTTTCATAATAATAAAAAAAAATCATAGGCACAGTGTAGAGTTTATAATACTTACGCTTAAAATAATAATTGCTCAATCGGAATAACGATTAAGACAAGGTTTTCTATGGTTGATCGTAATAGCGCAAAAGTCTATTGGATACGGAGTCGGAGGATTGTGGGTTCGCCTTGCAACTATTTGTATAGTCTTTTAAAACTGTTGGAAGATTTAACTGTTGAATTTAAAACATTTATTGATCAATCTTCTTCAATCGGACCACGTCACCCAGTTAGTCACAATGAACAACGCAGTTTGTTCCAAAAAAACCATCCTAGATCAAATATTCCAAGTACAATTATCTATGAATGAATCCCACGAAACGGTTAATTACTTATTCATCAAATTTCGTAGCATAACAAATAAAAGATATACGCTTCGTCACTAGCATCATCCGAGAAGAGCTACATCTACAATGACGGGCGTAATAATTATCCCTGATTTTCGGGAAACCATCATCAAATTTTCACTAGTACAGTAAGTACCTGGGAAGGGGTCCAGCGGCCAAGCGTTGCGGGGGCCAGCGCCACCTGCAGGCGTACGTTGAAAGCTCAGTGAGGCGTGTATCCTCTGCACGTGTGCCCTCTATTCACTTTCCGCACTCTACGGCGCACAAGTCAAAAGGCAACAGATTTGTTTGGGAGTAGAAAAATAAGCTCCTTTTGTTTATTTTTTTAGTCGGCCGTGTGTCTTATATTGTCCAAAGTTCATATACTTTCAGAGAGAGAGAGAGATCAGAGAAACTATTAGAATATCTGTAGAGGTTAGGCATCTAGAATATTGTCCAGTGGCAGTTGCCATACCTGCTTTAAATCAAATGTGCTTTAAAACAATTCCATAAAAAAATTGCTTACAAACGTAAAATGTCATTTTTTCCCTGACATACCAATACATTATTTTTCCCTCCTTTTCTACTTAATATTTGTCCCCTGCCATTACAAAAATAATTTTTCTCCGACATACTTATGTTATTTTTTTCCTGCCATATCTATACATTATTTTTCCCTCCTTTTCTACTTAATATTTGTCCCCTGCCATTACAAAAATAATTTTTCTCCGACATACTTATGTTATTTTTTCCCTGCCATATCTATACATTATTTTTCCCTCCTTTTCTACTTAATATTTGTCCCCTGCCATTACAAAAATAATTTTTCTCCGACATACTTATGTTATTTTTTCCCTGCCATATCTATACATTATTTTTCCCTCCTTTTCTACTTAGTATTTGTCCCCTGCCATTACAAAAATAATTTTTCTCCGACATACTTATGTTATTTTTTCCCTGCCATATCTATACATTATTTTTCCTTCCTTTTCTACTTAATATTTGTCCCCTGCCATTCCAAAATAAATTTTTCTCCGACATACTTATGTTATTTTTTCCCTGCCATATCTATACATTATTTTTCCCTCCTTTTCTACTTAATATTTGTCCCCAGCCATTCCAAAAATAATTTTTTACCTGTCATATCAATATATTGTTTTTATCCCAGCCATTCCTATATAATATTTGTCCCCTGCCATTCCAAAAATTATTTTTCCCTGACATACTCATATATTATTTTTCCCTGCCATACAACTATGTCATTTTTACCATGGTATACCAATTCATTTCTTTTTTCCTGTTATTTCAATATAATTGTCCCCTGCCATTCCAAAATAAATTTTTCTCCGACATACTTATGTTATTTTTTCCCTGCCATATCTATACATTATTTTTCCCTCCTTTTCTACTTAATATTTGTCCCCTGCCATTCCAAAAATAATTTTTCCCTGCCATACCTATAAATTATTTTTTCTCTGCCACATACCAATATTTGTTTTTTATGGTATACTCCATAAACATAATTTTTGGCGTCAATGGTAATGTCTGTTTTGGAAATGATATTTTCATAAATACTTATCTGCTGTAATAAAGATAGATAAAACACATAACAGTACACCCTCCAAAGATAACGACCTCTTACGAGACCAGTAGGAGCTGGTCGCTATAACGAAAGGGCGTTGCAGCGAGTTAAAAAATATTATCATAAACAAACTAAACAAACGATCGGTACTTTCAGTGGCGGTTGTTATATGAAGGTGGCTGTCGTGATTTGGGGGGTTTTAGCGAGTGTAGTCAGTGATTGAATGTTCTCAGTTTGACGAAATATTTAATCGGAGCATAGGCGTCTGTTTCGTCAAAAATGGCGAAAGTTTCAGCAAATACGAGAGTGCATTTTTAACAATGCAGAATGGCGAAATTTTCTTCAAAAATCGGCATCCATTTTTAACCGTATAATTTTTTTTTTAACTATAAAATATTTCTCTAATGCTACCCCCTTTTGTGTGACCCTGGACTCGTACCCTTTTACCCCGCTGCGCCGATTTTAAAAGCACACCAGCGACTCGTCCCACAGACATAATGCAACAAAGTATCGCGTAGCCCGACTGTTATGCTGGCAAGTCAAAGTGAAAAGGGAACTGTGACAGGCGTCTGTCGCACTGCTATCCATCTGCGACGAAGCATCCCGTCATTCCCGGGGCCTATTTGTCATGTCACGGAACGATGATGAATTCATCTTTGTTACGAACAGCTTTACACTTGTACAATACAAGGTACCCGTGGAGGTTTGCAATGGTAAATGACTACAGCCCTACGCAGTTTTTAGTAACCGATATAAGAACATGGGGAAAACACGGACAAATGCAAGATATCTTATATTCGTAATGTGATATTACCTAATATGATGAGCCCACTAGTTTCAAACCCAGATAAATCCACATTTTCGCAAAATCGATTTTTAAATATTTTTTTTGCATGTTTTCAATGCACTACATCGCCTTGCAAAGCGGTATTGAAATAAAAAAAAAAGTCTGGATACAGTCGAAAAAAATGCATTTCAAAGTTATCGGTTTTGACCCAAAAGTACGTGGCAGTCAATCATTTTTAAAATTTATGAAAATAGAGGTATCTAATTTTTTCAATTTACTAAAATAGCATTTATCCGAAGGAACTAAATTAGCCAATAATGTTGTGTAAAACGTGTACATTATAACATTTGTAATAAAATCTATAAATTTTTATTTATTTACCAGTAAAAATCGGAGCACTTTCAATCAGGACATTATTTAAGAACTTTTTGCACTTCATAGTTTTTATACGGGGTGGACACAAATTATTAGGCGACGATCATCGTTTGACACTTCATCTATGCATAATAAACCATTTTTTTTTTGCTATACTTTTACTACTTTGTTTGTTAAAACTACATCTAACCAATTTGATTAACAAAAATATAAGCGAAGTAGTTGGGCAAAAATAATGAAAAGAATTAACGTAGTTGGCAAATGAAACACAGCCAAACAATGACCACCGCCCAATAATTTGTGTCCACCTTGTATAATAGACAGCAAGTCTAAAAAACGGCTAAGCTCTATATCCATCTATATGTTGGACACAGAGACAATGATAGTTACAAAAATGCTCAAATTAGAATAAGCAATCTTTAAATCAAAAATGTCCACATCTTTAAAATTATTATGACTAACTAAACATAATTGGGATAAAAAATAATAAGCGGCATGCTAACTTTAAACTTTCTTTCCATTTTTAATGAACATACGTTCATTTCGAATATACATTTTATATTCGATAAAGTACTCAAATGCATTAGAGTTAAAATCCAATTATAAAATAAAATATAAAATGGATAACTATTTTTCTGCTTAAGACGAATTTAACCATTCAATAACAATAAAATACAAATATTCAGAATTTATTTTTAATACAGAACAGTTTTATATTTTTAAGCTATATATTTTTTCTTTTGGAATGATTTGTGTAGCAAATCCATCCAAGCACATGGGGAAGCAAATTAATCTTCTGCAGAAAACACTTCTCCCAACAAACGATTTTCCTCAAACGCTGTTTGTGAATTGATGAAATATCGTTTGCCAACACATGTGGCCGACTTCTGTTATGAGACAAGGAAAACACATGGCATAGCAGTTAAATAACCGAGAAATATATTACCAGAATTTTGTTCGAACAGTGGAACAAAACGCTTTTGATAACGTTCGTAAATATTTTTTAGCGACCTGGTTTCGGATGATCATTTCGAGAAGAACAATAAGTTTAAGATTTATCATTTCGGACAATATTGAAATTCTGTTCATTTGAAATATTTTTTTCATAGAGAAAAAAATAAATTTAGTAAAAATTTCAAGAACTTCCTAAAAGTGACCAACATTAATATATTAACAAAAAATTCGATTATAAAAAATGTAGCAATATAAAAATTATGTCTTCTACACAAAAAGCAAATGCAAAAAAAGATAGATACAGTAACATTTTCTTATACCTATTTGTACAATCCTCGGGGTCTATCACGCAGGAAGGACCCAGGAACACTACCTCGTTAATTTGAACTATAGTCGGATGACGAAGACAACAACCCACTAATTAATTAATTAACCATTTTAACCAATAATAAGTTGATAAGTAGCTATACGAAAACTATATTTTTGGCGACACACAAATTGGTTCTATATGTAGAAAATAAAACATCTAAACATATTTAACGTTTCTATAATAGAAAAAGGAAAAAACCCACAAAATCATCTTAAAAAAATGAGTTGGGGTAGAATATGGCTGCTTACAGTTTGGCTTCAACAGCTTCCATAGAAGGAACTGATTATGAGCGTTCCAAAAGTTACAGTTAGAGTTCAGAGTAGTCGACCTTTGCTGGATGTTGAAAACAGACTATTCCCGACAAGTTTCCAACAAGAAAAGCGGAATAAGAAGTTTTAAGAAAAAGAGTAAACGTTACTATAAGGATTTGTAACCTTTTTCATAAACTTTTATGTATTTATCACGACAGAGCTAGGATACAAATATAAAGTAAATATTTATGAGGTGATAAATGAAGAATAGAAATGCTAAAATAGTATGATTTAATGTTATTTCCCCCAAAATATGAGATCGTTTTGTAAAAAAGCTTCACGTGATAGAAAAAAATGGATTTATATTTTAGAATCATCACTGCAAGTATATAAAAATCAGTTAACGAAACTAAAACAATTTTTAAAAAGTATTTTTTTTTTCACAGACACCAGCTACACGCATACTGCGAATCGAACCCACGACATTCCGGTTCACCATTCGGCAATCTATCGGTATCATATATAACCAGATCTGGATCCATATATAGCCAGATCTGGATCCATATATAGCCAGGTCTGGATCCATATAAAACCAGATCCGGATCCATATAAAACCAGATCCGGATCCATATAAAACCAGATCTGGATCCATATAAAACCAGATCTGGATCCATATAAAACCAGATCTGGATCCATATAAAACCAGATCTGGATCCATATAAAACCAGATCTGGATCCATATAAAACCAGATCTGGATCCCTATAAAACCAGATCTGGATCCCTATAAAACCAGATCTGGATCCCTATAACACCAGATCTGGATCCCTATAAAACCAGATCTGGATCCCTATAAAACCGGATCTGGATCCATATAAAACCGGATCTGGATCCATATAAAACCGGATCTGGATCCATATAAACCAGATCTGGATCCATATAAAACCATATCCGGATCCATATAAAACTAGATCCGGATCCATATAAAACCAGATCTGGATCCATATAAAACCAGATTCGGATCCATATATAACTAGATCTGGATCTATATATAATCAGATCTGAAACCAGACATAGCCAGAACTGAATCCAGATATAGCCAGATCTGAATCCATAAGACCAGATCTGAATTCATATAAAACCAGATATGGTTCCATATATAACCAGATCTGGTTACACATATAACCAGATCTGGTTACACATATAACCAGATCTGAATCCATATATAATTAGATCTGAATCCATATATAACCAGATCTGAATCCATATATAACCAGATCTGAATCCATATATAATCAGATCTGAATCCATATATAATCAGATCTGAATCCATATATAACCAGATCTGAATCCATATATAACCAGATCTGAATCCATATACAACCAGACCTGAATTCAGATATAGCCAAATCTGAATCCATAAAAAATCAGATCTGGATCCATATAAAACCAGATCTGGTTTCATATATAACCATATATGCTTACATATATAACTAGATATGAATTCATATAAAACCAGATCTGGATCTATATATAAACAGATTTTAATCAAGATATTGCCAAATCTGAATCCATATAAAACCAGATCTGGGTCCATAAAAAACCATTTCTGGTTCAATATATAACCAGATCTAGCCAATTCTGGACAAACATAAGTATGGCCAGATCTGGAAAACAGACCAATTTCTGATATACCCAGATCTAAATCTGAGTTTATACCTGGCCAGTTCTGGACAAACCAAGGTATATCCAGATCTATAAAACGGGTCAATTTCAGATATGATTTTTCGGATCTGGCCAGATAGGAATTTTTCCGTAAAAGTTACATTAAAAATCGGGCATGTTGACATATAAAAAAACTCATTTAAAAAAAAGTTCCCCAATCTATGTCTTGAGAAACGATTCCCCAGACTCCAATCATCTCTGCAAGAACCGCACCGGGATTAAACAGTACCGTTGAGAGAACCAAACGATCTAATTGACAAGCCTTAACGAAGGCCTCCCTCGCCAACACTGCAGAGGGGAGGGCCGGGATAGATTGTTTTTATTTCTCCAACCCTCTCGCGTGGTCTGAAGTTGTCATCGTGCGGACGTTTTATTTGTTTTTTTCCCTCTTCGTGCCTTTTTTAAGCGGAGAAAAAGGGGGGCTTCGGCACTTTCAGGGCCCAAAAATAGAAAAGTGAGCGTTTGCAAACGGGGTTGCCGTAACACAAAATTCTAAAAGGTCGCCAATGTACAACGCCAAAAAGTTGTAGTTGATTTGGATTTTTACAAAAAATGCTGATTGTAAGAACACGACATTATTGAAAGAAAATATTATTTAATAAATAGAGTTACATATGTTCCATTGTTGACTTAAATATTTTAAAATTAAGTTTTAACTTCACGAGATACACTACACATAGTAAACTTATCATAAATTAAAGGAAAGTAATATGAAAGTACCACATTTTTATTTTTTGAAAGTTACTACTGATACCCTTATATACAATAAACATTTAATTATATTAATTAGCCTTTTAAATTAAAGCTTCAATTAATAAAAAATTATATATTTATCTACATTAGCAATATACATTTTTGAAAAAAAATCATATTTGCATTTTTTTTATTACTTTTTGGGGATTATTACAGTAAATTCGCTTCATATATCATTTAAGAAGTGTCGCAAAAGAAAATTTTCAAACTAGGCTGTATCTCAAACAATTGATAATTTTTTTCTTAAACATAAAATATACGAATTCCAATAATTCGCAAATAGTTTCTTTAAAAAAGTTTATCAAAACAATATAGTGAAACAACACAACTGATTTAAAAACAAAAACGAACACTTTAATTAAAATAGATTAATATGACATACTGCAATTAAACAATTTATAAGTATGAATTTTCAACATTAATAAAATATTTTAGAGTTAACAAATAAAACTTCGCAGTTTTCACCTAATAACTTTCTTGCGTTTTTGTTATTCATACAGATGAAAACGCAGTCAGTTAAAAAATTTAAAAAAATCCCCTTCAGGTTCTTACGAGAATAAATTATAAAAAATGCTATCAAATATTTAAAATTAAAAAATTTAATTTCTAATCAAATATATATAAAAAAAAATCGCCATTCCGGCGAATTTTCGCCTAAACCCAACAGGACTGGTTGGAAAAAGCGAAAACTGGGACATTTTTCTTTTTGCACTTCCGTTTCGAAGAGGTCGTGCCAGAAAGAAATAACGGGGATATAAAATTTATGGCGAAAAGGCCCCGTTCCCTACAGGAAGGGA
Source organism: Troglohyphantes excavatus (assembly GCA_963932185.1). Lineage (NCBI taxonomy): Eukaryota > Metazoa > Arthropoda > Arachnida > Araneae > Linyphiidae > Troglohyphantes > Troglohyphantes excavatus. The sequence continues at coordinate 28,719,521 of OZ010673.1, read as the reverse complement.
AGCCATGTTACGGGTACCGGGCATCTTGAGTCGTTAAACGGTTTTCGGAAGAAAATTTTAGTTTCGAGGTGGAGTGTGAGATTTTACGAGTTTTAAGAGAACCAGAAAACCATTTCCCCCTGTAAAGAAATGCGTAATGACGAGTGACTGAAACCGCCATCTCTTAGAGTCTATTTATAAGCATTTCCTTTGAGTGACTGTAGATAAACAAACAAATCGATAAATATATTATAATTTTTTTAATGCATCTACGGGAAACAACTGCTTGGATAATTGATTTTCTGAGAAATTAAAAATGAATCTGTTTTTGAATTTATACTGGATCAAAAAGGCATGTGAAACGTTTGTGCTAATACATTATGTACCAATGTTTAACACTGCATTTGGTAACACCGAACGGTTTGGTTAACTATCGTCGCACTAGAGCTCCACATTGGGCTATTGGCGACGGTTCAGGGTGTATCTCGAATGAAAGGCCCGGGAACAATGTCTCGTATTTTTCAACCACAATCAGGACGAGGACAACACCTGAGCTGGCACGCGGCGCGACTTCATAGACGTCAAAACCCTGATCAGTTTGGTTTGGTTAATAAACGTCGCACTAGAGCTGCACAGTGGGCTATTGGCGACGGTTCGGGGTCTATCTCGAAGGAAAGACCCACGAACACATACACATTCACACACACATTCATAAATGCACCTCGTTATTTTAGAGCCATGGTCAGATGACGAGGAAACACCTGAGCTGGCACCCAACGCCTTCAATAGACGTCGGGACTTTGACCCCCGATCAGATTTATCGTGCACCAGTCCCGTTTACACACATTTAATTTTTTTGTGAATGTTCTGGACGACATTCTAGTATTTTAGCAGCGAAGTTGGCAACCGTCCGATCGCAATATCACTACTTTTTTTAACTATTCTTTAGTCTAGTTCGTCGTACAGGTTCGAACCGGGAACCCTCGGATTCGGAGGGTTCCCAGCGTACGCGTTAATCCACTCGGCCACGGAGGCTTGCCCCGATCAGATTTAACATGTACCAGTCCCGTATACACGCCATCGAAATTGAAAGTTCGAACGACGTATTATTCCTACGCAGGGATTCTGGCAACCCTTCGATCACATATCCACTGCATTTTAACATTTTTGTCAAGTCTCTTGTATCAACCGTATTCGAACGTGAAACCCTCTGGTTGCTAAACGACGACATTACCTCGGAGCTATGGATCCCCTCAACACTCGTCAGAATGCTGAATACTTGTATTTGAATAACATTGGTGACAGAACTGTTAATAATACGGTGTTAAATACCCTTCGAGCATGAATGGACTGTAGTAGAGCGAATATGACGTCATAATCGTGAAACCAACATCCAGATCAAATGGCATCAGACACGTGACTTCTGTTGGAAATTATGAATTAAAAAATAATCGCGATTGTCTGATGAATTGGGAAATGTGTAACAGTGAAAATTTATGAATGGAATAACACAATTAACCACGTGTTTGAGGCCATACATGTTGGTCTCACTTTGATGTTAGCGAGATTATAACATCGTTTTCTCTACTATGAAGGATCCATGCTCGAAGTAAATACAACACACACATCTTGGTCAGTATGCATGCGAAATATTTGCATATTAGCCTTAATGACCGGTCATTCATAGATGTATCCAAAAACTATATAAGATTGCGACTATATTGTACTGAATTAGAACAGAAGGCAATTTCGGAAGTTATGACTCTGTAACGCAAAATGGAGAAGAAAGTACTCGAAATGTGTAGTAAGAGTAATGTGAAAGTACTCAAAGTCCTTGTCAATTGATTCATGGGAAAACGCAAATAACTTTTTCCAAAATGCATCGACTCGTGTTCAGGTTTCAATCTTGGCAAGTTAATACTAATGAGTCAAAAAGTGTTTTGGATAAATAAATTAGTTTCAGTCGAATGAGAATTCGGGGGGCAAATTCAGTGATGTAATAATGTCTTTTTTTTTAATTTGGAACAAACTGTTTTTGAATATTCGTTTCTAAATAGTAAATTGAGCTTTCTTAGTTTCAAAACCAGATATATAACTTTTAGATTTTTCAAATTATGACATTTATGTTTAGTTTTCCTACTGATCAATGAGTAGGCGGAGTCATAACATTCCGAAGCAACTAGATAATATTAATCTTACGATGTGAAAGCAGCAGTTGGTAACAAAACTAGATAAGTAAAGAAATCAGTTTCAAAAGAAGATAGATCAAGATGCGCGTAGGCTAATACAAACCAATCGCAATGTAGTAATCAGTTGCAATACCAGATAAATCCCACAGCTCTGTTGCAAACCCAGATAGATCCCATTGCTTAGTTGCAAAACAAGATAGATCCAAAAGGGTGGGAAAATATAACTCAAAGCAATACTTATACTGAGTTAACATTTGATTAAGACCTTTATGTCTATCTAATACTAATTGGGTAAAATTCTTCCATAAATAATCAAATTAATTATTTTTTTTGTTTTTATTGAAAAAAAAATTTCAAAAGTCATTTATCTAGTTTTGAAACTTGAAGGGTTCTGCGAAAATTAAATCTCTTTTTCGCTATTCACCAAATAAACTAATTTAAAACAATAATCACGTAAATATTTAATGACCCAATATCAATCCTCCTTTATATGTCACATACGATTAACGATATACTTTTTTTTACAAAAATAAGACCCCTATTTACGCACAGGGCCATCGAATCTCAATCGGTCCCTATCTGTGACAACCCCTCCAACCTTGGACGCATTTGACCACAAAAATCCATTTCGCAAATGGCTTTCTCGCCAAGGTGGAGTCCACGTGACCGGCCTCCGCAAACCCTTGTGTGTCCGGCGAATTCCTATAGCAACGTCTCCTGCGCCCAAGCCAAGCGGAAAAGGCCAGTCACTGGGACAGCCAGAGCCCCAGTAAACTGAATTACGTGACCATGGACCGGGCGAGATGTGTTTTTATCATTAAATTAATAGCTACAAAACGGAAAGACCGAAAAAGAAGACGTATTATGCAGTGATTTTTTTTTATGATACATTCTCGTTTTGGAGGTGTTTTGTTGGGAATGGATCGAAGTCGCGGTTCGTGGAAAAGGATTGTGAATGTTGGATAATGGGAAAATGTGTGGTTGTTAAGTTTTTGTTGTGTGTTTTGACTTTTGAGATGTGTTGCTGCTGTCTAGGGCGGAATTTTTAGAAGTAATTTAAATAATCTTTTGTTAGCACATGCAGTTTACTACCAGGCTTACATTGTTTTTCTTTCCCGATTTGTTTCAAAAGAAAAGTATATATATATATTGTATATTATAAAGTATACCAAATATTTTTACAAGGCCAATTACTAAAATGTGATTTTATAAGTAAAATCCCATGTAAATGTACCACTTTCCGACCAGTGCCAAACCTGTGACTTCTGAACTCGCATTAGACTGTAAAAGGAAATATACCAAAATTTTAAAAGCCTTTGAGTGACATTGATTAAATTGACTTTTAAAACATAATGATATGCTCTTAATTTTAAATATTTCCCCCAAATGGTTGATAACTAGTACGTGATCAGTAACTGTTGCATTCACCCAAATATGGAAATAATAAGTTCACTAATAATATGGGGTTTATTAAAATATTAAAATACAAATGCAACGTTAAAATACGCAATAAAAGTCCGTAATAATCCGGACATGTTTCGGGAGATACATCACCCTTCATCAGCGGAAAATCAGCGGACTTTTATTGCGTATTTTAACGTTGCATTTGTATTTAAATATTTTTAACGCAATGTTCTATAAGACGAGTTTTTATCTTAATATGGGGTTTATCAATAAAATTATTTGACATTTAATTTTTACAAATTGTTCATTTGAATTCCACGTAACTCATGACTATAATCCACGCGTGTTTTTATATGTATATAGTATTAAAAGGTATATAATATTTTTAATCATATGTTCAAATGACCAACATTTATATTTATCCTTGATCTGATTAGCCTTAAATGAAAGGATTAGAGGCAATGTTTTCTATATGAAATTTTCAATGTAAATTAGTTTAATTTTTTTCTTCTCCGACTCCTGCTCTTGTAGAAAGATATTTTGTGCACTTAAAAGTTGCTATATCATCGTTTACAATTTAAGTTTCCCAGTTGCATACAAGTAAATAGTTTAGTTGCATGCCCATTGCGCGTCTAGCCTAAACCAATCCCAAATTCCTTTCTGTCGAGTTTTCCTTCTTTTGCTGCCATCCAAATCGATGCGTAGTGAAGCACGATTTACAGAGAAGACTCGTTCCGGTTTGACTTCAAAAGCGAAACTAGCAATACGGGATTCCCCACCAAACAAGGCGTTTTTCCTGCGCTTCTCCTGCTGCGGGATAGAACGTTGGGTTATATTTCTACAATGTCTCCGTGTTTTAATATAAGGATTGGGCGATACAATCCAGTGACTTTTAGACTTGAATGCTCTTTAAAATCTGTTCAAGTACAAACGTCATTGGCGGAAACTTGTACGACATAACTACAATTGTGTAAGGGGTAGTGAGACACGTCTACCATTCGAGCATGGATCCTTCACAGTAGGGAAAACCTAATGTTATAATCTCGCTAACAACCAAGTGAGACCAACATGTATGGCCTCAGACACGTGGTTAATTACGTCATTCCATTAATAAATGTTCACTGTTACACATTCCCCAATTCATCAGCCAATCGCGAGAATTTTTTAATTCATAATTTTGAAAAGAAATCACGTGTCTGAGGCCATTCGGTCTGAGATGTTGGTTTCACGATTATGACGTCATATTCACTCTACTACAATCCATTCATGCTCGAAGCGTCTACCAGATTTTCCATTAACCCACTCATTTTACCTTTGTATTGCATTTGGGACGGGGGCGATGAGTCAACTTTCGGGCAATACTCTACAAAATATTATCAATGTTTTCGTTGTTTTGAAAGAAATTCTAACGCCATCCCACAAACAAACCGGCTCTGACGTCAAAGAAGGCGTGGTCATACCAGTCGTCCATTATATGACAGAGAAATAATAAGAACTCCAGTTTTATAGTAAAATATTCGTAATAATTTATATATATTTGGAAATTAAAAGACTTACCTTGTAAAAGATTAGCAGTCTGCCATGCGATATAAACATCGCCGAAATATTTCTTTTCACAAGATTATTGTTTAGTTCATTGCTTAAAAAATGGTTGTGACTTGTTCAGAATTTCGTAATAAACTAAAAAGTTCCATTCAGTAAAATGCACCTGAAAAGATGAAAAACAAATGTTGTAATTTTTTTTTCGGGAACTATACATCAAATTTGAATGTTAATTTAAAGTTTCTTATTTTATAAAATTGGACAATAGTTAAAAACACATCGGATTTTTAAGTTTTTAAATTTCAAATGTATATAAATAGGAAATGCTGTAAAATATTACCAGCACTTCTTTTAATAATGGTTTGTGGACCTTATTAATAATCTTATACATTTAAGGAGCAAACATTCAATATTCACAATTAAAATTTTGATTATTATATCACTGAATTTGCTCCGAATTGTCTATCGAACTAAACAATTTGTCCATAATATTATATGACCCATTGAAATTAACTTGCAAATATTGGATTTAGTACATTTATTTAGGTATGTAATATGATGTCAAATACGTTACAATAAAAAATATTCACACAAAAAAATGCACATTGAATATTTAAAAAAAAATTTCATGAATTTTATGGGGTTTTTTTATTATTATTTTTAAACCAAAAATTTTTCCTCTATGCTAAATGAGCACTATAAATACATGGTAAAAATTTCAGAGTGTCAGCTTGAAAACTAAAAAAAAAAATTGATAGGCCATTGTACCCTTAAGCCGTGTTAACACGCAAGTCCAATGTTAATACAATTGGACTTAAGTGGACGTGGTCACAAGGCTTAAGCGACGATTAAGTCTCACATATCTATATGTAATCGCACATAGATATTATGAAACTTAGAGGAAATGTCAAATCAGTTTATTAGAGAAAATATTAAATTTTTTAATAAACACATTATCCTTATACAGCGAAAATTTCCCATTAGCAACGGAACAATAAAAATTATATAAATTCCATATCCATATCTGAAGTTATACCTATCTCCTCTACATACACGTGTGCTCTATATATTTGCACATGTATTAGGAAGGATTGAATAGATAGAAACGCGGTGGGATCGCATGCGTGACTAATACGCGCACACATTCATGTCAATCACAGCGGCCGGAAATAAGTAAACGGGGGGGGGGGGGAAATACACGCTCTCTTCCCCCCCCTGTGAAATAAGGGAAGCGGAGGGGGGCGGGAAGAGACTGTAAACAGCGGCACTCTGTAAACACGCTGCATTTCTAGCTAATGTGGCAGTCCGCGTATGGATTGCTTTCGTCGTCGTTTTTTCACAATTGATTTCTGGTGTGTTGATATGACGTATGATGGTAATAAAATAATGGAATATTCATTTGTCGCTTTCATCACTGTTGGCAAATAGTGAGTTTTTGTTTGTCTTGGACAATCTGTGGAATTATATGAGAAGGGAAATATTATTTCATAAAATAATAGGTTTGTGTGAATTGGTTGGATCAACGTATCATTAGAACTATTTTTGGGACGTTTAGGGATTTATCCTGAAAGCAAGAGATAAAACCCTCATATTGTTATCTTTTTTTAAGGCGGTCAGATGAGGAGCTCAACACCTGATATGGCATTCTTTACTGTTGGACTGTAATTGTGTCAGGTTTCGGTCACATTGCCTTAACCCAGTGTGAGGTTATAAGGTTTGATCTTGAAGTGTCGATCAGGATTCGATTCTTTTCTTAGTTTAAGATTGCAATTACTACACACATTGGGCTACCGGATGGGTAGAAAAAAAAGTGCTGAATAACAGCGTGATTTATGTAAATGTTTTTTTCTTTCTTCTGACGTTTTTGTTTCTTCTTCTTGTGGAATCACTTCAAGTCGAGTGTTCTAAATAAAGAGTTGGTTGTCTTTTCTGTTACTGTGAAAATTGACTGTCCGTGTTTTCTTTGGTATAGCCTGATAGCATTAATTTATACACGGTCCGCGATGTCTAAGATTTACTATATAAAATTAGACAACAATGTTTGTATTTAATGTGAACCATCCACTTCCATTCAACGCGAATCTTCGATTGAACTTGCCAAGGAATGAACTAGTAATCTTCTGTCGAAAATGAAAGCCAATGGATTTTTTTTAATAAAGATGTTGGGGTGGGTGTTCAATATAAATTAGTAATAATATTGACAGTTTTAAGGAGCACTTACCCATCTTTAACTAAACTGCCTAACAGTTTCTTTCCGATGAAAATATTTTTAATCTAGCCCATGCCGCAATTTCGATACCGAAGTATGGGGCTCGTCACTTCAGGCACATCCTATATTACAATATTACAAACTGTTTTACCATTCTTTAATATGCCGAAATTTTTTTAATTTGGCATTTCCTTAAACGGCAAGTTGGAAAGAGGTGACATCTGATTATTTAGGGACGGGATCATTAATCCTCCTTTTAAAAAACGAGTTCTTCATACAATTCTATTTGGATAGAAATTCGTGTGAACATTTACTTTACATTTTTAAAAATTGCTTATCAATTGCGTAAAGTTTCCAATTTATGACAAAAAACTAATTTACCGAAAACAATAAAATTTTGTTTTAAATACAATAATATTGAAAGAATAAATTAATATTGACGTGAATGAATGTTTACGTGTTTTCTACGTTAAAAACTTGGAGTTCTAAAATGAATATTAACTTATTTTATGCCACATGAAACTGAAGAATCTGCCAAAATTTAAAAACTGTACCTTTTAATTGTTCATTTTTAGAATTAAAAAAAATGTCGCTTTTGTTGCGGCTATACGAATGGCGTTTCTTTACAATATGATTCATCAGCAGGGTGAAAACAACTCGGATGTAAATTCACAGATGTATCAAAGCCATCAAACTCAGCAAGCAAGGTATCCAACTGCGCTCAGCGAACCTCCAAAACAATGCAACAGGATAATATACGCATAAAAAACCCGGCATGATTTACGAATCAATCAATGGAAAGTCTCATGTCGTGTGGTTTACCGTGATGCTAATGACGCTTCACTCTACCCCCAACCGAAAGTCAATCCAGGTGTTGTCCATGCGTCAATGGCCACAACCGCCGGAAAGCCGATCGGGGATCAAAGGTCCCTTACCATTCGGAAATTGCCACTCGATTACTTCAAATGACTTGCAAAAAAAAGCCGCTGCACTGTATCCAGTCGTTTTGTTGCACGATTTCGGTTCGTAAAATTTCGTTTTATTTTTAAAATCGCACGAGATATTATGAACCCTGGCATGAAATCGGCGTTTACGGGCTGGATAAGTTGCTGGGGACATGCAAAGAGACAAGTTCATTTCGTTGTGGCAATATTTTATTTATCTCCCAAAATGATTTAAAATATTTTCTATGTGTTGATTTTTAAAGTGAATTAAAAACAATGCGAGAATTGTATAATTAAAATAAGCCTAATACTATTAAACTCAACTTAACCTAAGACTTTCAAATACAGAGTTATAAGAATTGTCTTTACAACTTTGACACGCAACAACGCGTTTGGTCGTGGCGATCCACTACGTGACCAAGTTAGCCAACTAGTTGTAAATACAATTCTTATAGGATACACCTTGTATAACGATGTCTTAATCCACACATGTATCGTCCACACAGTATGTGTTTTTCCAATTTTACTTAATACATCTAACGTTACGACATTTAGTATCATAATAATTAGTGAAATTTTGATATTTTTAAGTTTCACTATAATATAAAAACCATTACAGTTATAATATTACACTCAAACCTGTTTTTGTGCTGTGGATAGGGACCGCATAAAAAAAGTCTCACATAGAAAATAACTCAAAACTTCACGAAATAACTAGGAATTGCTTTTTTAAACGAAATCAAGACACGAGGCTTGACAGCTACTTGGAATCTCGCCTAACCTTTTGGAATCTGATTTAGAAAATACACATGCGAACATTTTTAAATATTTTATGTACATATGTACTTATTTTACACATACAAAACTTTTCAAAACGTATAACCATTATCCTTTGCAGTCTGACAATACCCGAACTTGGTTCAAAATCGCTTTCGTCACTTAAAGATACTACCTCGCACTCGTTTAGAGTTGACTTTTTTTCAGTTATGTAGTCGGTGATCAGTTTTTGCGACGACTGTTGTTTCACTAGACGCTTGTATATGTCTCGGTAGCCAAATAATCAATTATGTTCCAATTTGATTGAAATTTCCATATACCGCACAAAAAAAAAGTCGCACAAAAAAAGTCGCACAAAAAAAGTCGCACAAAAAAAGTCGCACAAAAAAAAGTCGCACAAAAACAGGTTTGAGTATATAATTAAATGGCACCATTTTATTGTACCATGTGAAATATCAAGTAACAAAATGGCATAGGTAAACACAATATTTACTACCGATACGACTACTCTACACGACAACCCGAGAGAATAGGCCTTGGCGCAGTTGAACTGAACATGAAGTTGTAAACAACTGTTCTTGGTGCATAAGAACGTAGAAAGTTCTGTGATGTTGCGTATAAAGATATTTTACAATGAAGCGTACAGATCTACGGATACATTGGAAAACACTTTATAGAATGGCTATGAATATAATAGTCCATCTATACATATAAAAATTAAAACAAAATATCAAACAGAAAAATCTTACGTTTCCAGTCCGTTAAATTAAAACAACGCAATGAATACTAGGAGGCAATACTAATGCTTACATTCCATTTACGAGTACAAACTTTCCCAATCGTGTCACAAAAAGCAAAACTTCCCCCAAGTATTTTTTGTTATATATATTTTAAATAAATTAACGATTGGCTCATTAATTTATCTTTTGTTTTATTTTAAATTTATATCAAAAAGGTTGCCACAAAACATGCTCTTATTGAGTCTCTTGAGATACTTTGAACAAAGATATTCCGCAGTAAATTCTCGACCTTGAAATATACCGCCGTGAACCCTTTAAACTCTACAACGAATCTCTCCCGAATTGCGTAAGATTCCTTCGTCACATGGCTTCTTATTTTTAAGCAAACCTCGTGTCTGGAAGCCAGTCTGTGAGACCTCCAACTCCAAGATTTACTTGGAACAAAACCAAGGATCCGTACTTTGCCGCCTAATTGACTGGTGACAATAAAAAAAAAAAGTCGCCAAAGAAGCCCTTATGCCAAATGTCTGAGACACAGATCCGGCGTGTTTTGACTTCTTGGTTCATATATCGGGCTTTTTACCGCTGATTTCTTCTCCCGCATTAATACCTTTTTACTTAGAACAAGGAGAGAGGTATGCGCAGTGACTTGCCGTGGTAATCTTGATTTAGATCTGGAAGTTTTTTGGGGCCAACAGGTAGATCTGGAAGTGTTTTTTTTAAGTCTTGACGCCACTTAATTCTCTGAATCTGAACATTTTGATACTTCCAGGCATTGTTGTTTTGGAGACAAAGGGAAATCGTAGGGTGATCGCGGAACAGAAGAAACTCAACTTTTGAGATTGACTGGAGTCGCTGCAACTTGAATTGATTGGAAGTTCTTTGAAAAGTTGGTAATCTTATCTTGGACAAGATGTTGTGGCTGTGTATTTTGGGAAACAACAGGTGTCGCTTTAGTGTGGCAAGCAATCTTTCTAGCTTTCTTCTCAGGCGAAGTTGTGTTTTAAAAAAAGAGAGAAGTTAAAAATACAGATTACATGATTGTTATCGTGAAGCATTTGAAGAAGCCGACAGCTCCTATCAGTAAAATATGTTCATGAAAATCGATTGTTATCTAAATGCACGGTGTTTTGTCAAAAACTTAAAAGCGAAACATAAAGCATTGAAAAACGCTGTGGACAAGAGAAGACTACAATTTAAGAATGATTGTATATATTTTATCTGATATTTGTTATATTAGTCTTAATTCCTAGTACTACATTTTTTTTAACTATAAAATTTTGAAGAGGATTTCCAATCCCTAAACTTTTCAAAATTAGTACTATAATTATTTCCAAGATTATCATAAGTGGAAAGGTCTAAGTTAAATGAGAATTAAATATAAATATTAGGGATAAACTATCCATTACACCAAATTAAATAATCTAGCAACTATTCAAAATGCACACACCATTTGAATTGGAGAACGAATACAAGTTATTTGTGCGTGTAACACAAAAGAAAGACATAAAAACTCAAAACGAATAAACAGAAGTCTTCAAATAATACTGTAATACTATTCTTTGAATATTAAATAAAACTATTTCAATATTAATACTATTACAACAAAAATCATATTCTGAACGAATTTACAAATGATACAAAAATGTTTTGGTTCCTTCGAACATTATAAAATTTAAATTTACTTGTAAAAATATTACTATGTACATTTCAAATTATATTTATGGCATTTTAAACTTAATGTTTCAGGTATTAATTGAGAAAAAAAATATTTTCCATCTTTTTATACTATACTTTCTATCAAATATATTCACTTAAATTTAGATTCGAGATGTAGACACATGTTTGATAGGCGCCAATTTTAGACTTAATAAGAATACATAAACTTGGAAATAAATTATAAATATTGAATTAACTGCTTTGTCAAAATTTCTAGTTTTCTACATTATAATTATATTTTTTGGATGTAAAAGCTTCAAATTTTTGTTAGCCATTAACACCAAATGTATCTGACATCGTGCTCTTCCAACAGTACGCAAGGGAAAGAAAGATAACCATAAGTATTTTTATAAAATGTAGCACTTGCTTATAATAGTGTATTACAACATGGGTCAAAAATTAAAGTTTTATTTAAACATTAATTATTACAAAGTGTTTTTAGTATAAAGTAACAAATTTACCAATTTTTAAAGTAATAATAAGCGATTTTTAATGTAATATTTAACATTCATTTGTGCAGCTGATTAACTAATACCACAATAATAATTTAAAAAGTAATTTTGGTCATGGCTTTATTTACTAATACAAAATGGAGCTGTGTACGTTAGAACTTTAACTTATTAATTAAGATAACACACGACCCCCTTCGTAACGACTGGTCAGTTATTAAAGTCCCCATTGGTTGATTAATTTCAAATGCAATAAGTTTGTTACTCATTGCACCGACCTTTTCGTTATAATGTCCATACATGAAAATTCGCTATAACGATAACTCGTCAGAGCACATCATATCATCGAAGGGAATTCTGCACAACATTTCTAATGTGAAGGTGCGTGTTGTGATGAAGGAGTGAAATCCATCGAAATTAAACATTACGTAATCCACTTGCCCTCTCCCCTTATAATCTCCCTTTAAAAAAAAAGAGTTTCCGGGATGGAGAGGAGCAATATCCGAGGCGAATCGCAAACACATCTAAGATTAGAACTGCATCTTCCCAAACATCCTTTCCCCCCCCCCCCCCCCCCTCCAAAAAAAATCAGAGACAACGAGAGGGCAGTTCCGACCCCACCCTCAGAAAAAGTGTAAAATCTCCAGAACATCTCAAGAAAACGAGGGAACTCCCCCCCCCCCCTTTTCGCGTTTCGGATGGAGGGGGGGGTTAGAAATTCATAAACGAAAACACAGCCTCCCCTCTCAACGTCTATCTGTGTTTGTCACACGCGTCACAGTTGGGGTGCGTGCATAAAGTACGAAATGACGAAAGGGGGCCAGTGACATATGCAGCAGGGAGGGGGCCATCAGGGAACAGAACGACCTCCCCACTCCCCTTTGTCATGCATGAGAAACCAATTAGTACAAGAGAAAGCGAATAATCAACTATAGAATTCAAGTACGTTTCTGTAAAGCGTATTGCGATACTGCTAACGCACAAAAACTGAAGGCGTGGGTGCAAAAACCAGACAGCTCCCCTTTTTTTCTGATTTACACTTTTCACTTATTCCTACAAAGAAAAAATCCTCTATCGATAGGTGCAAGAACCAGAGAGCTCTAAGCAATGGCTATAGAGATAGAAAGGAAAAGAAGCTGTATTTTTGTTTCATACTATGCAAGAAAAGTAATGTTTTTCGTCCATCCTGAGCGATTTTGAAAACTGGAGCTGTCTGGTTCTCATACCCACCTCTTCAATTATGTTCCCTCTAATGGATGGCAGAATTAACTTTACTTACTTTTTCCTATATGTAAAAATTGCTAATTTTTGACAGAAAATGATAATTTTAAGTCTGATCTATTTAAATTCCAATTTTCCCTTTTTAGTTTATGCGATTATAATACAAGAAGAATACAAAATAACCAACGTATTGCTTGAATGCCTAATATTTCGTAATATTTTTTTCCAAAGAAGTTGGAACTTCAAAAAATGTATTGACCTTCCAAATTGTTACCAATTGTAAAACAGAGGTCTATGTACAATGTTTTATGTAATTTTATTAAGCAATATATTTTTTTTAATATTTTTATTTGTTTTGTGATAGACATTTATTATTAATAACGTTTATTCTATGCCTTTGTTAAGATCACTTAACTATGTACTCCCGATGCGGTAATGATTTCTTTTAAGTCTATAAAAAATTACTATTAAATAAGTAAGATTGTATTATTAGGTTAATTAGTGCTACAAAGTATTATCACAATGCTTACAGCTATTTAAATAAGAAATTAATAAATAGTTTCACTGAATATGCAAATTAATCTACAAAATTAATCTCTTTCAAACCTATACATGGAGCATACTTTGAAATTTGACAGTTTAATGTGTTGTAAAGTATCTTTATGCCGCATAATTATTTTTCCAACCTAATTTTATAAGAAAAAGTTATAAAATTTTCGTAATTGTGTTGAACACTTAGTTTATGTGACCAATAAACAAACCCCAATGGGACTATTAGATGGAAATGTCCGAAGTACTCCCTATCCATCAGATATATACACTTGACTGAAGATTACAGTTTACCTTAACTTGAATCAGGGGCGGACCCGGGATTTATTCTCGGGAGGGCGATTATGGACAAAACTTTTTGTTAATATTGGGAGGTTATGGTTGCTAATAAAACCAGCCATTAGATTATATAAATAATTGATATTTACTATTAATTAATGCAAATATGTTACTCATATTTTAATCACAATATTGTGCAAATTAAGGAAATTTAAAGGAATGATTTTTTTAGGTATCTCTTTAATTGTACATCATTCTCTTTTTCGAAGAACGTTTATACTAGATGAACAAAATATAAGAGTTTAAAATAGCGAGATTTTTATCTATTGATATTTGTGTGTAGAGAGGTTTGTGGCACGTACAATCTGCAGTAGTTATTTGTCCTCCCTTTGGTTTTGGAGTGGAAGTTTGTTTAAGAAGTTATTGAAGTTTGCATGTTTTATAACAGCTCAATAAGTATTTTCATATAGCCTATCCGTAGATTTTAAAACAGGAGGTGGTATTTTCGAAAGTTCTTCTAAATGAAATTTTGTTACAATAGCAATTGTGTATTATATTATGTGATTTTTTTAAAAAAAAACTCTTTACAAAATGACAAAAAAGTCAATTTTAGGTATTGTAAGTTAGAAAAACTCGAAAATACGACCCAATGTATTTTATATAGAACTAAGATAGGATATTCGTCACGGGTGGCTTAAGACTCATGTAATACACGAGGTCACTTAGGGCGTCGGATTATAGGGGTGTCAAATTTGAGTGTAAAGAAAATTAATTGCAGATAACTAGAGAAACTTTCAATTCTATATTTTATTATGATTTGAAGTAGTTGCACACATTTCATTAAGGGTGTATAGTTTTAAATATTTTTTTTTACTGGAAAAATTTCTACTGTAAACAAATATTTAAACTAAACATTAAAAACTAAACAGATTGACGAAGTTGTCTGATTGCCTACAAAATGTTACTTCTTGCAAAAAGGAGATGGGCTCAAAAACGATACTTCTTGTGTTTCAAAAAAAAGTTCATTGAATCGCCTCTGAAATTAATAACTTCAGAAAAACCTGACTATTTTTTTATTTTAGTTTCAGTGGGATTTAAATAAAACCACGATTGCAGCTCATGGGCAACGCCGGGACAAACAGCTAGTTAGCGATTATACATGCATGCAAAACAGCAGTCTTCGAGAAATGGCGTGCCTTATGGACGCTCACAGAAATGACAATAAATCATCCTTTGACCGCCTGGAATGTGCATAACTCCTTCATTCCCCCCCTCTTGCGAGACGCGAACCCAGCATCTGTGGCTCTCTCTCTCTCTCTATCCGAAGGAAGGGGCTTTTTTTCGTTCTCTCCTGGAGAAGAAGACTTCCGTAGCAGGTGATCGTAGAGGTCCTTTCCCACGCCTTCGGTTTCCTTTTACGGTTGTGCACTTCCTCCTCTCGGTTCCTTTTTCTTAGTGCGTGCTGCTGCTTCTTCTTCTTGCTATTTTGTCCACTGCTTTCTTATTTTTTTTTTATGCCTCGCTCTTGTCTTCCACGGTTGGCGAGGGAAAACGGGACTTTGGCGAATTTGTATTAATATATAGGGATTTACCCAACGGTCTGTGAGCCCCAGTTGCTCAGTGGATAAGGCGTTCAGCTACTAATCAGAGGATTGGTGGTTCGAATCCGGGAAATGGACTTGACATAGAAAAGTAAAAAAAGTAGTGCTCTTGCGATCAGAGGGTTGCCAGC
The DNA here is from genome assembly GCA_963932185.1 of Troglohyphantes excavatus. Taxonomy (NCBI): domain Eukaryota; kingdom Metazoa; phylum Arthropoda; class Arachnida; order Araneae; family Linyphiidae; genus Troglohyphantes; species Troglohyphantes excavatus. Next base: position 28,703,788 of record OZ010673.1, on the reverse strand, counting down.
TTCGCTACAAAAATACTAGAAAGTCGTCCAACAAATTATACTGGCGTGTATACGTGACTGGTGCACGATACATCTGATCGGGGTCCAAAGTCCCGACGTCTATTGAAGGCGTTGGGTGCCAGTTCAGGTGTTTCCTCGTCATCTGACCATGGTTCTAAAATAACGAGGTGCATGTATGAATGTGTGTGTGTTCCCGGGTCTTTCCTTCGAGATTGACTCCGAACCGTCGCCAATAGCCCACTGTGCAGCTCTAGTGCGACGTTAATTAACAAAACCAACCTAACGGTCTGTCGAGATAATCGTATTGATTGGTAACCCTTTCAAGATATCAGTGGCGGCCCGTGGTCGAAAATGTTATTGCAGCCGAAATCATGTGAACAACCCCTTCCCAGGGCCTGATTACCGAATAGGCCCGTGAAGCCCAGGCTTACACTTTGCATTTTTGAGGGGCCCCCAAATCACACATTTTATATAAATATTGAACACCCTCAACGTAGTTTGTTACTAAATTTACCTTAAAAAATTGCATTACAAACTTTATTAAAAAAAAAATGCTACTTGTGTTAAATTTGTTCGAATATTGGAAGAAAAAAAATATACAGAATACTCATTACTTATTAATATATTATAATTTTTCGATTTAATGTAATTCAGGGTCAAGATTTTTTGTGCATATAACAGTTCAATTTGACGTTCTACAGTCTATTTGAGAGTAATGGGGCCCCTATTTAAAGGCGGGCTTCCCTTGTTTCAATGTCTTAATCGGGCCCTGCCCCTTCCCCCCCCCCCCCCCCCCACTCTTATTTTCCACAACCCATACATGAACGGAAATTCTTTACTATTTACTTCTCAAATCAAGGTTTCCTTTCAATTTTTACAAAATGATAGCATGCGAAAAAAATAGAAAACACTTATTTTTAAAAAATTAGAGCAATCCTCCTTTCTTTTAAACATGCGAATCGGTCAATTTTAATATTAACTTAGATAACAAAACAACAGCAGGACCATGTCCTGAAACAACAGCACACAGTAAATTTATCACGAAAACCATTTCCGTTTGGAGATATTCTCATTGTTACATTAAATATAATAAACACATTAGTAAAGAATTTTCCAATGCGCACTGCTTTTGCAAACATCGTAGCGGCCCTACAATATGTCTGGTTGGACCAGGTCCTGTGATTTCATCGGACAATCCTATAGCCAGTCCGCCCCTACATATTCCTTTAAAGGTGTAAACTATGACAAAAATTACTAATATCTTAAAAGCCTTCTTCGAAATTTGTACTCAAAACAATATGAATGATTACACTACTTAAAAAAAACTAATCTTAATTGAAATATTTAATAACTTAATAAAAAATAATTTTTTAATAAAAATATACTAATAACCCAATCATGGACTAGCGTAAAAATGTAATAGAGGCACAAAAATAGTTTCAATATTTTTTATGAATATTTTAATTATAAATATTTAATAATTAATAAATATAGCGTCATATAAATAAGTATTTAAATATTATATAAATATAGGATTAGTACAAATAATTATGTATCTCACACATTTTAATTCTTAACCTTTTGTTAAGAAATTTATTTTTAAAAATAAAATAGAAAAACTGCTAAGTATTCCTATTTTAAAAAAATGTCACTTTAATTTTAAATATAAAAATTGCACACATCAAGCTCATTTCCATTCCATCCTTCAATAGGGTTCTTGAGAGCGTTGTTTAACAATAAGTGATACGTGCATTAATGATATTATACTATTGGGGGTTCAGCGGCACTATAATTAGCTACATCAACATTCTCGAATTTTTTTTTTTAACTATCGATATTGCTAAAGTAAAACACCTATATTTATTAAAACCAGACAGCGATACCTAGAAAATTTAGCAATTTTTTAGAGCAACATTTGGCGAAATTCCGTCCACCACTTTGGCGAATACAGACGAGAGTTGGCAACTCTGATTATTAAAGTCCCAGGGATTTGAGGAGGGGGGGGGGACATTTTTGATGGAAGTGCGCCTCATCAAAAAAAAAGCGCGCTCCTTGCGGATGTTTCTCACGTTTTTTCTATTATTCAGATTATTATCCCCCCCCCCTCCCCCCCCCCCCCCCCTCTTTAATTTAGCTGCTTTTTCTGAATGGGCATCGCACGCGCATCAAGAAAAGGTTCCTCTGTGTGTCGCACACTGCGGTGTTTCCTCTTCCATAAGGTGCGACGATCTCGGGAGCCAAAGTTGTTTTGTTGGTGTGGTGTGTGTGTGTGTGTGTGTATATATAGGTCTTTTCTTCACGAGATTCCTCTTTGGAAAAGAGAAATGCACATTAGAAATGGGTTTTGGGCGGCGCACTCGAGCGGAGACTGATAGCTTCCGCTGGCTGTGTGTGCGTGGAAGATTTATTTAGATCAAAGGCTGTGGGCTTTTTACATGCGAAGGCAAAATTTGTGATCGAGCGTAGGAATTCGTGGGAATCGGGATTTTTTTTTTTCGGAAAAAGGGAAGAATTTTCGGGAAAATCTTTAGAAATAGGAAGCTAAAATTCTCATTTGACAACTAGTATCCTGTTTTCAAGTACAAGCATAATACAAGTACCCAGCTGTAAAACTAATGCCACTAAAAGAATGACAACTAACCCTTTGTACCAAAATCCTTCATACGGTTTTTGTTAATTAACGTCGCACTAGAGCTGCACAGTGGGCTATTGGCGACGGTTCGGGGTCAATCTCGAAGGAAAGACCCGGGAACACATACATATTCACACACACATTCATACCCACATTCATACATGCACCTCGTTATTTTAGAACCATGGTCAGATGACGATTGCCTTCATACGAGTTTAACACAATGTAAGGCTAACTGTGCAATGGCAACTATCGGACATTCAACTTAGCTAATTAGTTGCATGCCAATTGAAAAACTTAAATCGTGTCCGCTCACTCAGCAATTATCGGACAAGCAACTATCGAACAACATATCCTTTTGCTAGATACTGCGGTAAAACCTTTGGCAAATAATCGACAATTTGGCGATTATGGGTTGTGATTATACAAGTTTGACGATTTCGAAATCTGAAATGCGGCAGCCCCGAGTCAAATACAATTAAAATTATCGCCGGGCAGTTGCTAAGGGATTTTTTAGTCACTCACAGTTGCAATGCAATTATCGCTCGTACGCGGATAGCCTAAACCAATACCATTACCCAACAAAGTTTTTTCCTCACACGCCTTAAAAAAATTTAAATAAGTAAAAGATTACGATTTCTTTTGAAAGCAAAATGTTTTTATTTTTTAGTAACTGTAAATCAAACTATGTGCAATGTATGTTTTCATAAAATAATGTAATGTTTTCTTAAAATTCTGTTGGTTTAATTCCTTAGTAGAATTAATCAGTCCATAATATTATTCCGTTGGTCCCTGCTGGAGGAAATGCTCACGCAACTTGAAAAGAATTTTTAAAAATGAGTTTTCGAAGAGTCACTCTTATCTAAAAATACTATAGGATATATAAAGTATGTTATTATTCAAGGGTAGACTCTTATTAATTTTTCACAGAAGTATATACTATCTTCCTTTTATGCAAATAATTAGCTTATTTTCAACCAACAATTTAAATTTCGTATGGTGATCAACGATAAGAGCATCAACAAAAATTAAATATTTCATTCTCTGTATAACCCACCCACTTTTAATTTATCGACAAATACTGTAGCCGATATGTATTGCTGAAAGATCAGTATTCTGAAAATTAACAGTATTGAAAACCCCGGAAAGACGATTTGACTCATCCCTTTGCAGAGTGAAACTCCATTCAGTAAGAGTTAAAAAATAAACTGATTTCACTTCCTAGAAATTCTGTTAAATTTAAACTTGGGCGTGACCTTGAACGAACCCCAGGAGAGAGCGACCTTCGCTCTCATGGAGAACAATGGATCGACTTGACAAATGGGAGTTTAATGCCCCTTAGAACTGGGTTAGTCGCATCAACCCCCCCCCCCCCACCTACCTCTCCCCAAAAAACCACAAGTGTTATTCCTTGAAAAATAGCATTACAAGTTATTTTACTAAAACCGTGTGTTATAAAGAATACAAATAAATCGAGATAGGTTGAAAACTGCACAACTTTTTTTTAATTATCTATGTATAAATTATCTACTATGTATAAATTATCTACTATGTATAAATTATTTAAGTAGATAATTTATACATAGATTATCTACTAATTAGATAATTTATACATAGATAATACTAAGTAGATAATTTATGCATAGATAATACTAAGTAGATAATTTATACATAGATAATACTAAGTAGATAATTTATGCATAGATAATACTAAGTAGATAATTTATACATAGATAATACTAAGTAGATAATTTATGCATAGATAATACTAAGTAGATAATTTATGCATAGATAATACTAAGTAGATAATTTATACATAGATAATACTAAGTAGATAATTTATACATAGATAATACTAAGTAGATAATTTATACGTAGATATTTATACATTATAAATTATCTAGTAGAATTATGTAAGTAGAAATAATTGATTACAAAAGTTTTAACACTGATTACCGTGTGATTTACATACAACTCGCACTACATTGTATTTAACATTGGAATTAAACCACGTGGAAATCAAAGTGTTAAAGATTGACAAACAAGCAGCTTGTGGATTGTTATGGGGCAAGCATTGTTAAGGGATAGAATTGTACTGGCATCATATTTTTATTTCATATTCGACTTCTGGATCGTGGAATAAGTCTCAATTCCAGGGTTTTGCTATATATTAGGAATTTCTACTTGGAAGTTCAGATCTCTTGGGAAATTTTAATGAAAAGAAGACCTGCCGTGGTCAAAGTTTCCAGATATCTGCTGAGTCATCTATTGATATCATTAATGAATCTCCGTAAAATGTTGATCTAATAGTGATACTAACTCAAATACAATTATATGGATTTTAGGTACGGTCACGGCGATTGACCCCCATGACGCATTTATAAATAGTTACTGCAAAGGACGATCAATCGACCCAGTAGCGTACGCAGAAAATGTGTATGGTTGGGGCTATAGGGGGGGGGGGGATCATTACACTCACCCCCCCCCCCTTTTAATTAGTAAAATTTGAAAAAAAATCATCAATTATATATATAATAGCCACGGTCCTTTAAACTCGTATTTCCCTGATCCATTTTTAAATCACTTTGCTTTTCCAATAATGTTCTTATAAATTACAATTCAGTTTTCAACTGCGTATCAATCCAATGCATTTTTACCATTCCATTTTTTTTTTAAAGTTATGTCTTCAATACCCTAGTTTTACATTCATATATGGTCATTAGAATCCATGAGAAGATAACCGAAACTTTCTCTGTCGACGGAAACCCTCTTGGGCAGTCCTGCGAATTCAAAGCATTCCCAACCTAACCAGCATTTATGTAGGACGTATACATCTCTGCGTCCTTGAATTTTTTAGCCGCTGTACGCAACTGAAGCAGAATAAACTATTTTAAATACTAATAATACGGACCCTGAATTTTATCACAGTATTCTTTAGCAAGATTTTCTTATAAAAAAAAAACGTAATATTACGTATAAAATTTATTACCATATAAGTATTAAAACGCATATGGTAATAAATTTTCTCAACAAATCAATGGGAGGGGGGGGGGGTTAATGACCCATCTCAACCCCCATCCCTTGTGTACGCCACTGAATTGACCCACTTGCGGATAAATACGGATTTGAACTACTACACTGAATGTGTTAACAAGCGAACAGTTTTGTGATTGTTATGGAAAAAGCAATATTATGGAAAAGAATTCCGCTATCCATCCCATTCCATATGTGATTTCTGGACGGGCAATAGGTGCCAACCTCCGACATTCGATACCCGCACACAATAGGAATTTCTACTTGGGAGTTCAACATCTTCTGGCAAATTGCATTGAACGGGATCACGAGAAAGAAGACCCAGCCTGTCTTGGAGAGAACACCTCCGAAGTTTCCTGTAAGAAGAAAACCGTCTTCTTCCCCTCATTTATCATCTTGCCGAGTAACTGACAGAAAACAACGCAGCCAGTATGTCACTCACTCGAAATTCAAACATCAAGGTATTTATTTCGTCTATCCGAAGGCCGGGGAAAGGGAACGTAAGAGCTACTTTGTTTACCACAGACCATGTGAGGTAAAAGGAAACGCCAAATGGGTGAGATCTTATCGCTCCAGCTCCGGGATGGCAGAGTCCAAATGTCATGAGCATCTTTCATTTCTTTCGTGGAGTGAGGGAAGAGGAGAAGAAAAAAAATCCATTTTAATGATCGCTCGAGATGATGACAAACGTGCGCGCGAGATGAACTCTGACAGTCTCATTTTGGGAACGGCACCGGATGCCGAATTGCCCGGAATTGAAATTTGCTGAATTGAAAATAAAGTCGCATCTTTGCGCTAAGCCAATGTAAAATGCACAGGATGGTCACAAATTGTTTGTCGAAGGTCACTGTCATTCAGCTGTATTGTCGTAATAAACATTTTTGTCCCACTGCATCGTTTATATTTCATACAAGTTGCTTAGCTAAAAAGCAGTTAAAGTATAGCAAACAGAAATTGTTAATTATGTAGTTAAACAGCCAAACAATGAGCTTTGCACAGCAATTTGTGACCACCACCTTCATGAAGAACTCTCACCTTTCCGTTTTTTGTCTATATTTTACATTAATTTGCTTGCCTTGTTTTTTGACGTGAATATGTCTTTAAAATCTGTCCGGGAAGAACGTTCATTGTCAGAAACTCGCGCGACATAAAAAGTGCTGATATTTCAAAGCTCCATAACTCCAAGGGGATATCAGTCTACGGGCATAAATGATCTACCATCATCTAGAGGAGGATGCGCCCCATCAATCAGGTATGACATTAATCCACTCTTTTTTTTTATGACATTTGTATCACGTGGGGGGGGTGAGTTAAATTACGTTCATATGCTGGTCTGTTTAATCTATGTAACTTCAGTTTTAATGGCGAGTATATGCTCAAACTGAAATTGCTCAAGTACATGCTCAAGACGAGTTACTCAAGCACATGCTCAAGACGAGTTACTCAAGTACATGCTCAAGACGAGTTACTCAAGTACATGCTCAAGACGAGTTACTCAAGTACATGCTCAAGACAAGTGTTGTATAATTCTATTTTGATTAGTTGACAATTTAAACCATTTGTATGAAAATTACGTGGAGTGGAAAGTGACGATTTGACAAAGATTTCATTAAAACCAAAATATCACATTAAAATTCAAATGCGGAATTCAAAAAAAAATTGAAAGAGTAGTTCAAAACCAATAAAGTGATACCAAGAAGTCTAAACTTACGATAAGTGTGGGGACATCTAGATATTACCGAAGATGTGAGAATGAGCAGGCAGAGCAGTCGCGCACACAAAGTATTTGCGAACCAAACTTTACGGTACAGAAAGGATTATGTGGTCTACCCCCATTATTTTCCTCCAAAAATAATTTTTTTAAAAAAATTGAATAAAAATTTTGCATTTTGAAAAATTTATATTTCGAACCTCAAAAATCAAACAAAAGCTTTAACTGAAAGAGCAGAACTGATTGACTTTATAATGTCATGGTTCAGAAACCGTCACGTTAATTTTTTTATAAAAGCAATGATAACACATTTTCTTTACCAGATGTTAACTTTGTTAAATCAATTTTAATACCCACATGAACGCATGTTTTACGTTCTAAAAAAATTAAATGTTCAATATAATATATATTTTTATAAGAAAAATAATTAAAATTTATATGTCTGTTAATTATAGTTTGGTCGAATACTTTACTGCTGAGCCATCCACTGGCTTTCTTCGTCAAAGTGTATGCGATGACTGTTTATGTCAATATTTTGCAAAGCTAAATTTTTACATGCGCGGTAATATATTACAGTGTTAAAACAGATTTATAGAATAATATCAATTTCATCCATTGAATTTAGAAAAATGGTTTTTCTTAACTTAGTAGTTTAATTTTACAATAATACATACATTTTACTCATAAACAGAACTATTGGTTAGGTATTTGCATTACATCGCTGCAAAAATATCCAGGGCAAACTTAAACAAATAACTTCATTAGAAAAAAATCGGTTGTTACCGTGTCGGAGCACGAGCAGAAGGGTCTTGTGAAACTTCATTTTAGCATATTAGCAATTAGGGATTAGTTGCCAATGAAAAACTTGCCAGCAGAAAGTTCCGTGTTACATCGTTCCCCCCCAACCCCTCACGCCCAGTACTTATTTAAGTTTATTTCAAAATTTCGCAGCATGCATCGTCAGCGCCTCAATCAGCGACCAAATTCATGCCAATCGAGCTGCTTGTCATGGAGTTAATGTCGAAAATTATCCCCCTAAAAACATTCCATGGTCATTTCTATCACGTTACTCCATGTAGCTCATTTTAAAGAGACGTTTCACGTCAAAAGAATCCAGAGCACGATCCCCTTTCAGAAATAGTTAACGAGCGACCGCCGCAAAGTCAAAAAACCACCCCCTCTGTTCTCTCTCAAAAAGCCTATTCATAAAAACGCCACTACCTGCTTCCAAGCTCCTCGAATTCCACCTTCAAAAATAGTAAATTCCGATCCCTCATAATCTGTCTCAGCCCCCTTTGTCGGCTAATCGCCTGAGCGAAAAGTAAATGTCTCCCTTTAATGAGGTTGCGACGATCCGTCAACCTTATTATTTGTTCGCATCTTCATTGTCAACCTCTTCCCTCCCTCGTCATCTTCCTCAAGAAGCCCGGCTTTTCCCTGAAGGCTGGCCACTCGCCATTGCTGCTATTTCGGGTTTCATATCTATTTTTGATGCATATTTAGACGAGGGAAGAGGTTTTTTTCTTCTGTTTTGCGCGCGTCGACGACAAGGACTTCCATTCATCCGTTCCTGACGTTTGCTGCGTTACATTTTCGAGAATGTTATAACCCCTTTCAGGATTCTTGAACATGCTGCGAATCGAACGTTGGGAAAAGTGGCAGGGCGGGAAGATTGACGGGGTGTAAAAATAAATCCGAAGAAAAGAACCTTTTTATTGAAGTCAGTTCATGAAATCAGAAATCCTATTATTAGAAGTCTGGAAATCTTAGTTAATATTATGCCACCATTAGGCTTGCATGGTTTAAATGGCATGACATACAATTCACAGCACGAATATCTTAATCCGATACGAGTTGTATTTAACCCACGGAACCTCTTGGACAAATAAGGCGTGAGTTAAAATACAACTCATACGACAGCGGATGTGTTGAAAGAGGGCGCCCTCCCCCTGTATCCGCCCCTGATCCCTTTCCATACCTAATCTGTGTATTCTGGCGAGCTAACATAACAAAATCAAACACATGAGCCGTCACACCTTCAGCAGATCAGACACACTCGGATACATTTCAATCACAATATCAGAACGGAACACTTTAATTAAGAAAGGGTGTGCGAACGTTGAGGTTTCTAATGTCCCTCAAGAAAACGAGCCGGATGTTCGATGTTCGACATCATACGTGGAAGTCGAACATCCTCCAAGACAACATAACAAGCCCGTTGTAAAAGGTGTCGAGTAAATTCCGAAGGTTTGTTACCAGCGATACCCCCAACCCAGAAAAAACATCCGGTGCGAAAAAATCGGGAGCATTCGATTCCCTGTCGCAAGGGGAATCCGCAGCATCTGTTCGAAATTAGGAGATGGCGCTAATTTCGAGCAAGAAGAAGAAGACGGCAGGCAGAGGAAGCGAGGGATGACAAGCCAATACCATGTGCGCCTGAGGGACAGGTCGCATGTCGCGCTGCCACTCAGACTCCCACACGAGGGGCATTGCGACACGTTCCGCCCGCCCTGCCTACACGGAGGACATGCCCCCGGGCCGTTCTCTCTCTCTTTCTAATAGGGAATGAGGGGATGTTGTTCATGGAATCTCAATGAATGTCATACTAATAAGATAGTGTTGAACAACAATCCTTTTTATTAGAGTTCTACATTGCATGAGCAGCCTAGTTTCTAAGCCAAATAAATCACTTTGGACAAATTTTCTAAGTTGGTTTGGTTTGGTTAATTAACGTCGCACTAGAGCTGCACAGTGGGCTATAGGCGACGGTTCGGGGTTTATCTCGAAGGAAAGACCCGGGAACACATACACATTCACACACACATTCATATATGCGACTCGTTATTTTACAGCCATGGTCAGACAAGGCCGTAGCCAGGATTTTTTTTCGGGGGGTGTTATGGTTGACGGTTTAGTTTCCGTTGTTACGACAATACGAAGACAAACTTTTCCTTTATAATTTTCGTATCGTATCTAAACAATTTTCAAAACTATTTTATGCAGTTTCAACCTCTATATTTCATAAACTGTTCATGCTAAAATATGCCGAATTGTAGTGTTTTGGCAAATTTTTTTTTTAATTTTACATTAAAACACATTTTAAATGCCTATTCTTTGAAATCCATTTTAACCAATAAAGTGGATAAGTAGCAAAAAAAACTATAGTTTTGGAGATACGCAAATTGATTCTATATGTAGAAAATATAAAATGAAAATCCCTTTAAAAAATTAGTTGGGGTACAGTATTGTTTCAACCACGACCATAGAAGGAACTGGTTATAAGCATTTCAGAAGTTACAATTTATAGTTCAGTGCCGAAAGAATTGAGAGTTCAACCACGGCCGTGGTTCAGCTCACTTCCGTTCAGAACACTCCAAGCCGATGCAGAAAAATAGAATATTATTGGCTGTGACGTCATAGTTAATTTTTATAGTTCTACACCATCGGTGGTATTAGGCACTATAAGTAAATAGTTTTCTTTGATTCAAGAAAGAAAAAAAGGACATGAAGGAAAAGAAGGGGGAAGAGGAGTGAGTGTTGAAAAAAAGTATCACACAATTTCGGGGGGGGGGGGGGGTTGTCCCGTCGGTCCCCACCCTGTCCACGGGCCTGTCAGATGACGATAAATTTTTCAAGAGAAAGAATAATTATTGCATTATTCATGGAAAAATTTTATCTATTTTTTTTTTTTACAAATTGGTATTATATAGACACAGGTCTTAAACAAATTCTAGCTGTGTACAAGTATTACTTTGAGAGAGAGAAAAAAAAATATTTTGGATCTATCTGGTTTTGCAACCAAGCTATCTTTCTGGTGTTGCAACAAAGCTTTGAGATGCAACTCGATTACTGCTCTGCGATAGGTGTGCAGTAGCTTACGCGCATCTTGAAATTCCTGATATTGAAACCGATTTCTTCATTTTGAAACCGATTACTTATCCAGTTTTTGATTCCACATGCTACTTTTACACTGAAAAATGAGTAGCATTTAGCTGCTGTGGAATGTTACGACTTCACCTACTGATAGAGCTTATAGGAAAACTAAAAATAAATGACAATCTAAAAATCGAAAAAAATTATCTATCTGGTTTGAAACTAAACGGCTCACATGAGGAGGGGGCGGGGGGAATATAGCGTTTATTCCGTATTTTCACTTAGCTGTATTTCACTCTATCAAAATAAAGACTTCGATTTTGTACCTAGAACAATGGTCCATCTATTGAATAGGACATGCGACTCCCAAGACAATGGCCGGGGTTCGAATCCTGGAAAATACATGAATAATTCTGTGTCCATGTTGAGAGCGACGCTGACCTATATTCACATTCATTGCAGGGTTTTAAATTTTGATTAAAAATAAAATGTAAATTTTCTTGCTGAAAGAATTGAGTGGGAAAATAGTAAAATTAATTTAACACCAGAAGTACAGCTCATTCAGGTTAGTTGATTGATTGACTAAATTAACGTCGCACTAGAGCTACACAATGGACTATTGGTGACGGATCGGAATCTATCCTGAAGGGGAAAACTAAGAAACACTGCCTCGTAATTTTGAACCATGGTCAGATAACGAGGATAACATTTGTACTGGCAGGCCACGCACTCGATATAGCCGTGAGGACGTTTAGATCACGACATATTTAACGTGCACCAGGATATTTTTTTGCGGACGACGATGAACGAAACTGGAAATACTCCGATTACGAGTACGCTGCACTCTCAAAGTCAAGATTCGAACTCCAAACCACCGATTACGAGTTCGGATCTACCACTCGACCGTCAGCTGACCTTGCATTAACATAGTGTGATTTAATAACATTCGTCAATAACATTTGATGGGTCAAGCGGAAAAACGATAAGGGTCCACTTTTTATTGAAAACGAGATCTGCACGACTTGTGTTAGCTAGACGGCTGTACTGTTATTGCAACAAGTTGCAAAACAGAAAGAACGAAAATAGTCCAAAAAAGAACGATCAGAATGCTGCGCATATCGATGAGACATAAAACGTTTTCGTTTTCTGTACAATCACTTCAGATGGACCACCATCGTTCTTCCCTTATACACATACTTCATTTCAATAAAGCTAGAATTTTCATCATATGTAAATGTACCATAGTACTGACATCAGGAAGGGCGATCTTGGTTGGACATTTCTAATTTTAAATCTACTAGTTTAACATTAACTCAAAAAACAAACAAAAAGCGTTTAATCACTACCGAAGCACCAATCGTGGAAGTAAGTTTTCTTATACCTGTTTTTTTTTTGCCATTAATTTCTTGTGTTTTGTGCTAATGGTTTAAGAGGCAAGTTAAATTTTCCGAATACATTTCTTTAGTAGAAAGCTTTTTCTATGAAATCATAAAATTGACGTTTTAGGGAAGCATGTAAATAAGATTACTTTAATTCTTTTAGGAATTATGAAATTTCTCTCCCTTCCCCCTTTTTTTTGTAAAAGTAGACATCATTTTCTCAGATCAGACAGTCATGGGCTGATGTCTACTAAATTTTAATACATAATAAACAATAGCCAAATAAAAACCAGTGTTTTTAGACAAAGTAAACCACTTGAGAATTATATTTGAAAAAAAATTTCCTTTGTCTCTCTCACTCTCTTTGTTTTTAAAATACATTTATTACTTTAAGAACTACAATGTTATCGGTCATGAAAATGTCATTATTATTTACTTCAATTTAGAGTGAAAAGTTATTAATTTTAGCCAAGTAGAGGGGTGTACTGAATATTTTCGGCGTAGATGTTAGTAGTTCACCTCAGTCTTCCCGTCACATAATGGCCGCCAGATGGCAGCACCGAAATACATCCAAAATAAGCAATGTCACCGCACCTCATTAAATTTATAACTCAAAATTTAAAGTTTGAGACTCAAAGACATTTTTGTTATTTACTTTAATATTTACAAAACAGTAAAAACAGTATTCTCTGCTCCCTTTTTTTTTTTAAAGAAACCATTATTTATTACCAATTTTATATGTTCTTATTCAATTAGGCTATTTATCGTGGAGATGACGAATGAGATTGGGTGAAGTAAAAATATAATAATAAGAGGTTCTACAGTTAGAGAGGCACGAATAAAATGTCAACTCTCATCCAACAAATAGTAGACCCGTTTCGAATAAATGATTAATTACTTGATTGTATTTACAATTAACGTTAAATGTAAAATTTTAATTATTATTCACACCTTTCTTGAAAATGTTATCCTATTTTTATATCAAGCAATATTTAGTAAAATATGGCACAGAAGTTTTAAAGAACATAATTAACGGGTTCAAGGGGGAAAACCACATCATTGCATGAAATTAGATTTCGAGAAAATCGCAATTTAAAACTTATCAGTGAATATCAAGGCATGACAAAGCAAATGTTCAATATTACTTTTGAGTTCAATGGTTTAATCGACAAAGAGGGCATATTCAGAATCTACGACTTAAAATCTAACCAATGGCGCCCTCAGCTCATATTCGACCAAAAATGAAATAATGTGTTTTTTCCCATGGAGCCTAATGATTTGAGAGGGCATAATTTCAATCAAAAAGACGTTTGTTTGACACCTAAATCTCTGTAGTTCCTGAATGGAAACAGTTAAATACATAATACAAAAGAAAGTTTACAACTGCGAAATTGCTGACCAAAGTTAGTTGGTTGATTGTTTAAATCAACGTCACGCTAGAGCTACAAAATAATCTATTTAGCAACGGTTCGTATTTATCCCAAAAGAAAGATCCGGGAACATTGTCTTGTAAAAAATGTTGCTTTACTTAGGAATGAAATCATTTTTCTAGTTTTAAACCCCTACCCCCTTAAGCAGTTTCTACGCAAATTTAAGTCATATTAATCGTAAAAGCACCTAAAAACGTGTTGCGTTGGCGGTTAACAAAACTTTTTATGGCCATTTTGAAATAATTTCTAAAATACCAAAATATAACGATAGGCAGTCCTTTTTAGAATGATCAGCTTATTTTCTCAAACAATCCAAAACTGATTATTTTTTTCAACTAAGGTCAATTCTATATGAACGACAGAAACACGCGCGAGATGGATTATCGAATCACCAAGGAAATCACGCGCGTTTTACTCGTTGGTGCAGAATGGGCCTAAGGTTGGTTGCATGGGTTTTAATGGCGCAAGAGCCAAATATGGCCAAGCTGCGCCAAACACTAGACGATTCAGACCAACATCGGGGCCTAAGGAGCACCAAAGATTTTGGAGAAAGTAACAGAAACAGGGGTAACTAGTTTACTGACCAGGGTTCAGTAAAAAGATTGGTTTGGTTTTGGTTAATTTACGTCGCACTAGAGCTGCACAGTGGGCTATTGGCGACGGTTCGGGGTCTATATCGAAGGAAAGACCCGGGAACACATACACATTCATACATGCACCTCGTTATTTTATAACCATGGCCAGATGACGAGGAAACACCTGAACTGTCACCCAACGCCTTCAATAGACGTCGGGACTTTGGACCCCGATCAGATTTATCATGCACCAGTCCCGTATACACGCCGTTAATTTTTTCCAAAAAAAATGAAAGTTTCAATTACTGAAACGAATACAACGTCAAGTAGGGGGAAAAAAACATATTACCGCCATCAATCACCCAGAAACTACCATCAACGACTAATAAAAGCGTCATACACAAAAAGTTGCTCTAAATTATTCATCAAATGCAAAGTAAAAGTCTTCTGCGTTGAGATAGACAATTAATCTCTTGAATTCGTGAAGTACACACGTCTAACGTCTTTTTCTAGGTTCGCGTGCTCCCATTATTTCAGCGACAACCAGGAGCACCTGCGAGAATTCCCATCGTCTACCACGGCGATAAAAGAGCGATGGAAAGTACGACAGGTGTTGGCTCTCTTTTAAATATTGTTGGAAGGGGGAAGAGAGGGGATGCAGAATTGCTAAACATTCACAAATTTACCAGATTTGCAATGCCAGTTGTCCAAATGATGGTTTTTTTATTCTTCGATACAGTAGACCGTCGGTATAACGACGCGACATATTTTTTCTCTTTGAATTTTATGGAAGTTAAAGTTAAATAATGTAATAAGTTTTAATTAATAATTGCCCCACGACCGAAAAGCTAATATGGAGTAATTTTATTTTCATGTTCGGACGAAACTACGAGTGATATAGTTCTTACCGATTAAGTGCGGAAATCAGGAAATCTGTAGATTCCCTAGGTGTTTGCAGTTCACAAGACCAATTCGTCCAAGTGCTGGAAAATTTTGGATTTTTCACATCGCCTAGTTAATATGAACATTATCTGGTTAATATGCACATTAACTAGTTAATCTGCACTTTGTTTAGTTAATCTGCACATTGTATAGTTAATCTGCACATTGCCTAGTAAATCTGCACTTTACCTAGTAAATCTGCACTTTACCTAGTAAATATGCACATTGCCTAGTTAATCTGCACATTGCCTAGTTAATCTGTGCATTGCCTAGTTAATCTGTGCATTGCCTAGATATTCTGCTCATTGCCTAGATATTCTGCTCATTGCCTACTAGGCACTCGTTAAACTGAAAATAAGATCTTTACTAGGGCAACAGCTGCTTAACCCTATGCACTCCAAGAACTTTTTGCGTTTTCCGTTCTTTCTACTGAACAGTTATTCATCCTTATGTTCTTTTCCCTAGAATGTGTTATGGTTATAGAAAAAAGAAACCTAATCTGTTTTGGATCTGCAAAGAACGAGTTGAAAAAATATCGATGTTTTTTAAACACAAGATCATGCTGTTCTCGTTTATGTTAAAGAACATGGAACAAAAAGAACGAGTCGTTATGTTGAAGCCTGAGCGGCGCCAACGGAGTAAAAAGGGTTAAAAAGTACCTTGAGATGTCAAAACCGAATACTCGGACCGAAAAGGATTAGAATCCCAAAACGACTGCTCCAAGAATGTACCAGCTTTTTTTTAACAGTTATTATGATGCGAGATTCTCAAACTGACTGCCCGAAAGGGATTAAAAAACATTTCCAGGGATTACAAGGACCAAACGACTGCTCCAAGGAAGTACCAGCGGTGGTTAAAAAAAGGTGAACGGTGGTGCGAGATTTTAAAAATGACTGCCCGAATACCAAAACTGACTGCTCAGATGCTCGCTCAAACTATGTATTAAAGAATATTTTTTGCAGCAAAATTCAGTGATAGATTTTATAACAATTTTGAACTTGCGGCGGAATTCAAAATTCTCTCTACCACGGGATACCCTTATGTTCGATTAATTTGGTGTAATAGTCAGCAGATTGAAAGTAAAAAATACTGACAATTTTTAAACAATGTCATTTACTTATTTTTCAATATCTAAAAAACTAACTTTTGCACTTTGACGATTCGGAGTGCGTTAATGTTCATATCGCATAGCCTAGGTTAAAGAGCGGAAAACTCTTGTAGCCGATTCCGAACTTCGATGGAACAAATCAGGCAATCTGCAGATTGACTAGGTGATGTGATAATTTACGGCTTTCGAACTTTGGCGGTAATATATTAAGAACCCCAGTGACATGGAACACTTTAATGTAATTTGTGCGTGATTTACAACGAAAATCAATAAACTGTTTTTAACAATCCGAAACATTCCAATATAATAGCTTGCAAAATAATCTATGCAAGAGACACAAAACCCTCTAACCGCTTTATAATTAATAGTATATATTTTGGTTGGTTGAATTCACGTCACACTAGGACTACAAAAAGGACCATTTTTATAGATACAAATTACAAAACGTTGTATAGTCTTCTCAGCATGCAGTACTTGTCAAAAGCATTTCCTCTCAATAACAGAAGAAAGACTTTTGGAACATCAACATTTATGCTAAAAATACAAATCGGATTTGTTTGTTCTATACACAAGTAATTCGATCCTAGTTAGAAACTAATTAAAACCTTATAAGTGTGCGTCAAATGCGACCTGGTTACACGCTACCCAAAGAAAATATCTTTGCTTTCAAATCCACGTGCTTCGAGAACCAAGCCATTAAGCATAACCAATATTACAAGCAATAATCAAAAGTTCCAAACGTAGTATATAAAGTAAATACAGCAGTTACACGTAAATAAAGGTAATATATTTTGAAAAAACTTACTTCCGTAAGACATTACACAATTCTCCCGTAATAATAAGATCCATTGAAATAGTATCCGAGTTTTTCGAGGATGAGCACAATAAACCACGAAGAAAAGATCAATCGAATTCAAATATTTTTTTCACTCTCGCATCTCGTCTGCGTATCCATGGTAACCAGACCGTTTCGTTCTAATAACCTGTCTCTTAGCTTATTCATTCTCTGAGGTCATTTTTTTTCGCTCACTGTGTGACTTTAGAAATCTCGGCTGGCTGTACTCCAACTAATTGCCCGGATGGAACGCCAACGGTGCATTCAGATGTCGCCAGTCGTGTCGCCAAAGTGATGATTGCCCAATTGACACTACAGGATTCGTATTTAAGTCACATTTAGTTATAACTACTTATTAAGTGTGCCTCAAACTTATTTTGCTGAAAACAAACAAAAAATTATCTCAATTGAATAAAATCGGGGATCCCTTTAGGTTTGGTTTGATTAAAAACGTCGCACTAGAACTGCACTGTAGGCTATTGGTGCGGTTCGGGGCATATCTCGAAGGAAAGACCCGGGAACGATGCCTCGTATTTTTTAACCATGGTTAGATGACGATGGATCCCTTTAGGTTTGGTTTGGTTAATTAACATCGCACTAGAGATGCACAGTGGGCTATTGGCGACGGTTCGGGGTCTATCTCGAATGAAAAACCCGGGAACACATATACATTCACACACACACATTCATACATGCACCTCGTTATTTTAGAACCATGGTCAGATGACGAGGAAACACATTAACTGGCACCCAACGCTTCCAATAGACGTAGGGACTTTGGACCCCGATCAGATTTAACGTGCACCAATCCCGTATACACGCCGTTAATTTTTGCGGATGTTCTGGACGACAGATCCCTTTAGGAAACTCCAAGTTGGGAGTTCATATTTCAGTTAAATGAAATAAATTATCCCGACACCGTATAAATAGTAAAATTGTGGGGTTTTTTTTATCAAAGGGATGCATGTTATTTGAATAATTTAATATTTTATTTCATGGTTGGTGGTTTTCCGTTAAATAACGTCGCACTAGAGCTCCACAGTGGGCTATTGGCGACGGTTCGGGGACTATCTCGAAAGAAAGGCCCGGGAACGAGGCTTCGTATTTTTGAATTATGGTCAGATGACGATGACAAAATTTGAGCATTTTTATTTCATGAGTAATGTTAGTCAATGTGAACCTACCTATGGTTATCTTGTCGTATTAAGCACCGGTGCAAGCGCGAGCCTGAATCGCAACAGTTGTTTAGAAATTTGGAGATCGGAGGGTTGTTAGAATCGTTCCTATAGCCCACCAAAAATTAAATTAAAAGCGAGCAATAGGTACAGCCGCGGATTTTAGTTTTTATAGTAGAGCTAAACTTAATATACCATTTTGTAGGGAATAAAGTCTACTATACATTAATATACAAAAAATTTGCATAGGGGACTATCTTCATACTCGAATCCGCACCACTTTAAAATTTTCAATAGCAACACCTACTTTTGATAGCGCAGAAATATTCCCCGCCCTCAAAATAATCTAAATATAAATTTTCGTTAATTTCCTACATTTATATGCAGAGATATTAGACGATATGTATATATCTTATTTGAGGAGCTACTTCCACATTGGACAAAATATTAGTGAGACTTCGAAATGAAGTACGCTGGTAGAAAATGTTTTGGAGTTAGCCGTGGTTCTTATTTTCCCTTAGTCATTCATTCCCCCACTGCCTTATACCCCTCGCCTTTATATAAGAATTTAGAATTTTATTCCAACGCGATCACAGCGCTTTTAATTCTCAAAATTAGTAGATTTCTGTTAAGTTCTGCAGATTTTAAATTTGTGTATGACCCCTTAAATGATCATTTGATGCACATTTTAATATAGCCGAAAAACTACAAAGAGGGAAATCATGAAATTTTAGATATGCATATAAAACGTTTTTCTGAATCCATCACTATGAAAATATAGCATGGTTGCTATTCATAAATTTTATGAATATTAATAAACTAATTTAAATAAAATTAAAAAATATACATATAAGTAATGAAAGTTAATGTATTTTATTTGGGTTGTTTAGAAGTAACACAGATAAAAATATCAGTTTACTAAAATTATTATTTCGAAAGATATGATTAAAAGTTTAAGAAATTCATTTAACATTACGAGTTCTAAACTTTCGATATTCATAATTAAAAAACTACTTAACCAAATGACTTGCAAATTGTTATTCAACGATAAATTTTGTCGTAGATTCTAAATATTGAATCAAAATTGGGTGTTGCTATTGAAAATTTTAAAGTTGGTGCTGATTTTAATATGAAGATAGTCCCCTATGCAAATTTTTTGTATATCAATGTGTAGTATACTTTATTCCCTACAAAATTATATGTTAAGTTTGGCTCTACTATAAAAATTAACGAAATAATCATCGGTGGTTCGTTTTTTTTTTCCGCAGCTGTACCAGGCTGAGGCGCCTATTGAAGTTTCGGGTGCCAACTCAAGTGTTGACCTAATCATCTGACCATGGTTCAGAAATACGAGGCATTTTTCCCGGGTCTTTCTTTCGAGATAGACCCAGAACCGTCGCCAATAGCCCAATGTGCAGTTCTAGTGTGACGTTAATTAACCCAACCAAACCTTAACCCTAGAATACTAACCATGTTTTTGTTTATCAGTGATTGGGAGAATACGTAAAATTCGTGTCTGGCTTATTCTAGGCTTAAAGTGTAATCAATTTTTTTTTTAATGAAAATCTTTTCAACTGATTTCGAGTAATTCGTCAACGTTTAATATACTAATATATAATTGAAAACTGCGCATGAAAGTTCTACACATGTTTTTCCCCCCTTATGGCAACCTCAATTCAGCTGTTGTTATTCTTTAGAATAGCTTTAATGGAATTGGTGGGAAAGGTAACTCTTTCCTATTGAATGTTAACAGCTGCGAATCCTCCACATAGCTTTTGTATTTTGCAAACTTATGGGACCGTGGTAAAACAGTATTGTGCCTTTGTCATTTAATATTGATAGTTCATTTGTTTCACATTTTTCACACGTTCGAAATGATTTCATGTCCTGCATTTAATCGTTGTTCTAATTTTGGGTTTTTATCTTATAGTTAAATTGAGGGAAATATGCATTGTAAAACTTATGCACGTTTGTAAGATATTTATTTTAAGTTACTCCCGATTTGTTTAATTTTTTTTCCATTTTAAACAATATACATAATTATATGCAACACACAAATAATTATACAGCTTCAATGATATAATAAGATATAAATTCGAATTACTGTGAGGAACGTAAGGGCTCGTAGACACGTGACAGTGTTTTAACTCTCGAACAGCTGTTAACCATTAACGTTCGAGACTTATTATTGACTTATTATTGGGGCGTAGCTAACTCTTTAACCCTCCAGAACTCGCGCCGTGAACGAAATACTCACACCAAGAAGAAAAAAAACTGTATCTGGTATTCTACCTCCAACATTCTACGTCCAACAGGAACATTTTGTGCCCCCCAAATAAAAATATTATTATTTTGCATAACATTCGGTGTGTGTGTTTAGAGTAAATAAAAATGTTTTTTAGTTGAAAATATTTCATTTACTTAATATAAGTACTTATACACATAAGTATACACATAAGTATTACATAAGTATATACTTAGTTAAACTTAATATACCATTTTGTAGGGTATAAAGTCTACTACACATTGATATACAAAAAATTTGCAAAGGGGATTATCTTCATACTCGAATCCGCAGCACCTTTAAAATTTTCAATAGTAACACCTACTTTTGATAGCGCAAAAATGTTCTCCGCCCTCAAAATCCGTCTCCAATAGCCCACTGTGCAGCTCTAGTGCGACGTTAATTAACAAAACCAAACCAAAAAAAAACGCCCTCAAGATATTCTAAATATAAATTTTCGTTAATTTCTTACATTTATATGCAGATATATTAGACAATATGTATCGATCTTATTTGAGGGGCCACCTCCACATTGAACAAAGTATTAGTTGGACAAAGTATTAAATGAAGGACGCTAGTAGAAAATGTTTTTAGAATGTTTTAGATGAATTAGAGCAACATTTTTGCACCTTTAAAAAATCAGTTTTTAAATAAAGCCACATATGGTGTTGTGGTCCACAAACCTTACAATAGCCAATATTCAAGTTAACAAAGTAAAGCAGATTATGGACGACGAGCGAAAGCAAGTGCCACCCTACTTTTTGGAAATTTAAAACTAGCTCATTATTTTCTTGGCTGGTTCATTGTTTGTATGGTTGAAATAACGTCGCACTAGAGATGCACAGTGGGCTATTGACGACGGTTCGGGGTCTATATCGTCGGAAAGACCCGGGAACGATCATTCGTGTTTTTGAAACATGGTCAAATGACGGGGACAACATATGAGCTGGCACCCGACGCAAATTCAATAGACATTGAACTTGGATCGGATTTAACCTGCACTACTCCCTATACCCACCGGTATATAATAATTTAACATTTTATACCAAAGCGATCTCAGCGCTGTTAATTCGCAAAATTGCCGAAGCTTTCTTTTAACTATTCCTGATTTTATATTTGTGTATGACCCCTGAAATTATCATTTGATGCACATTTCAATATAGCAAAAAAACTACAAAGAGGGAAATCACGAAATTTTAGATGTGCATATAAAACATTTTTCTGAATCCATCACTATCAAAATATAGTATGGTTGCTATTCATATATTTTTTTAATATTAATAAACTAATTTAAATAAAATATAAATATATAATTAATGAAAGTTAGCATTTTTTATTTGGGTTGTTCAGAAGTAACACAGATAAAAATATCAGCTCAATAAAATTGCTATTTCGGGAGATATGATTAAAATTTAAAATATTCATTTAACATTACGAGTTCTAAACTATCGATACTTAGAATTAAAAAACTACTTGACCAAATGACTTTCAAATTGATATCCGACGATAAAATTTATTGTAGATTCTAAAAATTGAGTCAAAATTGGGTGTTGCTATTGGAAATTTTAAAGTTGGTGCGGATTTTAATATGAAGATAGTCCCGTATGGAAATTTTTGCTATATCAATGTGTAGTAGACTTTATTCCTTAACAAATGGTCGTCATCTGACCATGGTTCAAAAATACGAGGCATCGTTCCCGAGTCTTTCCTTCGAGATAGGCCCCAAACTTTCGCCAATAGCCCACTGTGCAGCTCTAGTGCGACGTTAATTAACCAAACCAAACCAACCTTACCAAATGGTATATTAAGTTTAACCCTACAATAAATAGTGGCCGAGAAATCAGGGGAGGTTCGTTTTTTTTTTCCCGACTGTACCAAGCACATTTTTGTGTCCATTATTTTATCGTGACATGAAAACATTGTAGAAGTTACTAGAAATAGTTACTGCACTGATTTTTAAAGTGTATGGGATGAGTGAAATATTTCTTTTCGGTTTTTAATCTTGTCCAAATTTAGCTGTTAGCTTGATATTCACACTCTTAAAATCAGCATGAATGTTGTCTATTATGATATCTGTTTTTCATGTAACATTAAGTAGAACGGGCTTGTTCATATGTATAAATTGTACAAAAAGGGTTAAAATAACTTAAAGTTTTCTGGGCATTTTGTTTTTGGTTTGTTTGGTTAATTAACGTCGCACTAAAGCTGCACAGTGGGCTATTGGCGACGGTTCGGGGTCTATCTCGAAGGAAAGACACGGGAACGATGTCTCGTATTTTTTTAACCATGGTCAGATGACGAGGACACCACCTGAGCTAGCACCCAACACCTTCAATAGACGTCGGAACTTTGGACCCCGATCAGATTTATCGTGCACCAGTCCCATATACACGCCGATAATTTTTTTTGATGTTCTGGACGACATTCCTAGTATTTTATAGCGAATCTGGCAACCCTTCGATCACAAGATCACTACTTTTTTTTTTTACTTTTCTTTGTCAAGTCCATCGCCTTGGATCGAACCAGGAACCCTCTGATTCCCAGCTGATGCCTCTATCCACTCGGCCACAGAGACCCACCTAATTTAGATGTTAATTCAAATTAAGTTATTTTCACGAAAAATGCTCATTTTAGAACAACATAGTAAATATTAATGGTTTGGTTTTGTTAATTAACGTCGCACTAGATCTGCACAGTGGGCTATTGGCGACGGTTCGGGGTCAATCTCGAAGGAAAGACCCGGGAACACATACACATTCACACACACATTCATACATGCACCACGTTATTTTAGAACCATGGTAAGATGACGAGGAAACACCTGAACTGACACCCAACGCCTTCAATGGACGTCGGGACTTTGGACCCGATCAGATTTATCGTGCACCAGTCCCGTATACACGCCAGTATAATTTGTTGGATATTCTGGACGACTTGTAAATATTAATGACATAGTATCTTAAAGAAAGTAATGATCGAAACATATCTCAGTCGATCGATCAACACGCCTTATGAGGTCCATTTATAGATACAAGAATGAAGTGACCAAGAAAGTAGAATAATGGACCAGGGATCTATTAAAACCTGACAAAGGATATGGTAACCAATGGCTCCTTTCAGACAGACGCACTTAGAAAGTGGCACGCAATTCATTTCGCTAACCCATATTGCATCTCCATTGGGGGAGGTGCAATTAAGAAACTTAAATAAATATCTGTCTTCTTATTATTCACGTCAACAGGTAATAACCCTAAATTTAGGGGTGCTTAATAAATATAGCCTCATGTGCAGTTTGCACGCGACTGATATGCGATAACTTTAGTTTTATTACTGTACTACAGCCCTTCCGAGTCAAATAATTACCCAAAGGTGAGAGATTTGCTTAAAATGTGGTGTGATTTCCGAGCTTGAATTTCGTCGCTAGCAGCATTCCGCGACTGCTGAATTCGTGCTTTGGAGTTACTAATCCATGAGCAAATTCCGAAAATGAGCTTCAAATATTTAACGAAAGAAATTTACTCAGATTCCTGCCTGGCGGTATCAGCTTAATCGCTTCTAATTTTGGAACTTATGCATATTACTGAAATTCAAAAGAGCCTTTGTGACTCGGTCTATAGCGCGCGTGACATCGTACCAAAAGAACTCTGTTTCGAGTAGAGCCATTACTTTTTATTTGAAATCGTCCTCATTTTTTATTAAATAAATTTCGTGGGGGAAAATATGACAAAATGAATTTCCCTATTTGACGAAAAAATTTAATCGCGGCATTTAGCAGGTGTCTGTTTCATCAATAAATGCTGGTTAAATGAAATGTCATTGTTGTACAAATTCTGTTAAACAATGAAAATATTATGAAATCGGATTAATTGTATAAAAAAAACTCCGGAAAATCGACATTTCCGGATATATAACAGCCCGATAACCGATTATTTTTTACAGATTTTGCCTAAGTGAATTTTTCTCTATCCAACAAAAAAAATTATGCAAAATCTTAATTAGAACCGAAATCTTGCGCAAATATACATAAAAAAAATACATAATGGTCGAATTTATAACCTCTCGACTTGGCGCGCGATTTGGCGGTTTTAATTTAAAATTTCTGGCGGTTTTATTTTGGAGTTTTGGTGGGCGCGCTGTTCAGTCGGTTAAAAATGGCGACGGTTTCTTCAACAAGAAGCATGCATTTTTATCAATGATGATGTTTAGATTAGTTATTAGCCAGTACTCACCTGTAAAAATCGTGTATCCTTTCAGATAGTCCAAGAAGCGACAGAATGCAAATAGGGTTTTTAGCTATCCAACAGGTCCTAAAGTTGATGAAGCATCGACGAAAAGTTCCGCAGTTTGGTGAAGCACCGGCAAAAAGTTCCTCAGTTAGGTGAAGCACCACCAAAAAGTTCATCAGTTCGGTGAAGCACCCACAAAAAGTTTCTCAGTTTGGTGAAGCATCTACAAAAACTTCTTCAGTTTGGTGAAGCACCTACAAAAACTTCCTCAGTTTGGTGAAGCATCTACAAAAAGTTTTTCAGTTTGGTGAAGCACCCACAAAAAGTTCCTCAGTTCGGTGAAGCACCCACAAAAAGATCCTCAGTTTGGTAAAGCATCTACAAAAAGTTCTTCAGTTTGGTGAAGCACCCACAAAAAGTTCCTCAATTCAGTGAAGCACCCACAAAAAGTTCCTCAGTCTGGTGAAGCACCCACACCAAGTCGTGCCGTTAATCCAGTCGCAATCCTTCCGGTCCCTCCGCCGCCGTGTGCCCCTCGCCTTCAGATCTCCCGTTATCAGGATCTGCCATTCCGACAGATCTTTTTTCTCACGATCCGGCAATTGTGCGTCGAGAGGACCACAGGTAAATACGATTATCGAATCATAACAGTAGCCATGTGGTGGGTGAAATTTATTTCTGACAGGGGATCGGGCACTAATTGAAAGAAAGCATCTTCTGCATGAGATGAGTATTCTTCAGCTCTGGCTAAATGGCCTCTGTGACGTCATATTGTTTAGAAAAGCTGATTGGTCAACTCGCTTAAACTCGTATGTTGATTGGCCAAAACCAGTTGTAAGGGGCGTTACCCGACAGCTAATTAATCGGAGCCAGACACGCCGCCATTAGCTGCCGCGGGGCCCTAGAATGTTGACATAAATACAATTTTCAACTGGACGCGGAGCTCTGTACGATGGAACACAACCTTAAGAATGACCCTGGAGCCAGACTATAATCTTCATACGGGATATTGTGATCCATTACTGGTTAGTTGAATCAACAGTGTGCTAGAGATACCCTATTGACGACGGTTAAGAATCTATCCTGTGAAAAAGAACTAGTAGAAGAACACTGACTCCAGGGCCGTAGACAGGGGGGGGACCGACGGGTCAACACTCTTCTTTCCCCTACTTTTCCCTTTTTTCTTTCTTGAATCCAAAAAACTATTTATTTATACTGCCTAATACCACCGATGGTGTGGAACTTATTAACTATGACGTCACAACCAATCATATTCTATTTTTCTATATCGGCTGGGAGTGTTCGGAACGGAAGTGAGATGAGCTTTTGATGTGTAATATCTTTCGGCGCACTGAACTATAAATTGTAAATTCTGAAACACTTAAATCAGAGCGATTCGGTGGGGGGGGGGGTGCGTTTGCAGCCTTACTTTTTTCGGATGTTGCCCCTTACTTTTTTAATATTGCACTTTTTAAAAATAAACAAAAGACCCAACCCATTCCACCCCTCTGACGGTTTTGTACCAGGTAAGGGCAAGGAGGAGTCGTCGGCAACTGCAGTATACGATTACGCCCCCATAAATCTCCTTGGAATCATTTTATGGAGATAAATTGCATACCATCATCTAGAGGACGGTGGGCCGCGTCTACCAGACCTATTATAAAATCATAAGTCCTCTGACTTTTGTGAGTAGAAAGTCGGTCTTAACTGCAGAATACGATTTCACCTTCATAACTCCATGGGTTTAATGGCAGATCAAGATATGGAAATCTACAATCGTGTAGAGGTTAGTGGGATGCATCGACTAGGCCGATTATTAACACATTCCCCTATTAGAGCTTTGCACCGTCTGTAGGGGGTTGTTGCCTTTGACTGCAGTATGCACTTCCTTCCCTCTCCCCAATAACTCACAGGAATTCTGCCTTTGTGGATAAAAAACCAACCATCGTGTTGAAGAAGGCGGCCGCGTCAACCGGGTTGGCCATTAATCCACTCCCTCCTTTGACCTTTATACGGCGGCCCAAAAGTATTCACGAATAAAATTTTAAGACAATGATTATTATAATTTTTATTTCAACGTTAAAAAGGATGGTCAAAATATTTACTCTCCCCCCCCCCCCCCCCCCTTCTTGTTTCCACTTGATCTCTTGCCCCCGCACTTTTAGCACCCAATCGCCGCCACTGACTGTAAGCAGCCATACTGTACCCCAACTAATTTTTAAAAGGGATTTTGTGGATATTTTCTTCTCAAATCGTTATAGAAATGTTAAATATGTTCAAACATTTTATATTTTCTACATATAGAATCAATTTGCGTATCGCCAATAATTTTTTTTTTTGGTACTTATCCACTCCTTATTGGTTAAAAGGTATTTCAAAGAATAGGTTTTAAGGTAAAATTAAAAAAAAAATAGCCCAAACTATACAATTCGGCATATTTATATGTATATGAAATATAGAGGTAGAAGCGGTATCAAATAGTTTAGATACCATACGAAAATTATAAAGGAAAATTTTGTCTTCGTGTTGTCGTAACAACGGAAATTAAACTTTCAACCATAACCCCCACGAAAAAAAATCCTGGCTACGGCTTTGACTGACTCGTAATTTTGAGCCACGGTCAGATGACGAGTAGAATCTGATGCTGATAGAAAGGTTTGGACCACGACTGGTTGAATCTGGGAAACATGCGCTTTTTATCTAGACACTGTGTTCGAAATCCATGGCACTGGATCCCTACCGAGACACTGGAGCCAACCAAATCAATGTCGGAATCTTTGACGGATATCAAGCACGGCGTCTGCAAATGAAATAAATGAGGACGTTGTTCCCCGCCTTAAAGTATACTAGTCCCCTATACGCGGCGGATGTTTTTAGCGGACGACAAGGAACAAAACTGGACACTGATCGCTGTTCTCCCAAGTCAAGGTTCGAACCACAACCCTCCGAATATATTTATATTAGTCACCGTTGGCCTCGTGAGCCACTAAAGATTTCATTGAACAGCCAACTCCCAATGAAAAGTACATCGCATATACGAAATTGAATTATATACGAAATTTGTACAGAGGCGTAATGTTTTCAAAATTATTGGGGAACTCATAGCTCTAATTTTTACTGAAACGCGTCAAATTTAGGGAAATTGGGCCAGTTTGTCAAAATATTGGGGGGGGGGAGCTCGGGCCCGTGGGTACAATGCAAGTTTACGCCTATGGGTTTGTATCCACCAATCGCAGAGCCATATGGAAAAGCTCGCGCGCGTGTATCACGTCCGTGCAAAATGGGTCTAACGTCTTTAAAATCTGTTAAGACTAAGAGGTACGGTGAAGTGGACCGAGATAAAATCATACATAACTAAAAGCATTAGTCGCGAAACAGCGTTGGCACTGTTGTATCTATTTCACGCTCGTCTTAAGAACGAGACACAACGCAGAAAGCGTGCAGCGATTTTTCAGGAATCCAAAAAGGTGGTAGCAACTTAATTTGGATGTTTCACACGCCTTAAAACCTTCAGCCGTCTCGAGTAATTTTTTATAGGAAATTTATTTTATTTGAATAATTTATAAAAGGGAGATTTTGATATACATTCGCATCTTCAATCAATATTGCGACTCCAAATCATTTTGCGACTCGTCCCCAAATATCCATAATCTTATCAATTCACAAACGAAGAACACCGGGGAATACCGATAACACATTTCTTACTTTCCCACGGTGTGTCGGTTCGAATTACACATTTCTGGTATCAACACCGATTGATAAACTTCACTTTGTCTATCGTTTTGTGTACAGGTAAGCAAATCAACTTTCAGATTGGCTCGCCTCTTGCGGATACGAGAAAGGTTTTGTTATTAAATATAGGACTCCTTCGGCCCCGTATCTTTGTCTTGTTCTTCGTCGTCAAACAAAGGTCGGTTGGACGTAGTTAAGGGGGAGGGGGGGTTCAAGCCCCTCCCATTCAAAGTCAAGTAAAAAACAATACTGTAAAAACATAAAAATACTTTAAAGAATTATATATATATATATATATATATATATATATATATATATATATATATATATATATATATATATATATATATATATATATATATATATATATATATATATATATATATATATATATATATATAGCATAGGGATATTGATTACCTCCAGCAGCAACACGATGACGTCATGTTAGATTTAGTGTGAGAAAAAAATGACCTTTTAACCAAGGATAGTGGAGACTATATATAAAAGGTGTGCCTGGTACTCCCGCTTTCTGATGGAGGGCGGGGTAAAGTATTCTTTTGACGTCATAGTGACGCCTCCGACTTCTGTGGGAGTGTCTAATGCTCTCGTTTGTGCAGTCGTTATAGGAGTGTACTTAATTTACCAAGAATTCTTGTTTGTAACTAATCATGAGTTTATTTAAAAGAAAACAGTTAAAGTTTGCTTCAAAAAACAATTTGAATTGATTTTCAGAGTAGTTTAGTTATTAAAATATCTCGATGTTAATTGCAGCAATTTTAACCAATGGTTCGTGACGTGCTGCCATCTATTCGTTTTTTTCTGAACTATTTAAAAATGATATTCGCTATTTTAATTTAGAATATGCTGAATTTTAAGAGTTTTAATTATATTTTAAGGATTGCATTTAGTATTTAAAAATTGCAAAAAAGTTGCTTAATAAATTAAGCGTATTAAAAAAATATTAGCTGCTACGAGAGCATGTCCATGAATTTTGAAAGAGTAAAATGAGGTTAGAAACCATCAGGTCAATGCATTTGTATTGGACATATTAAATGAGTTACAATTTCAATCAAGTAAAATACGGGGACATAACAAAACAAGGAGAGCTGAGTAGTGAAGCTACCTGAACACAATTATTTACAGATATTTACATTATTTTGCTTATTAAAAATTAAATCAACCGGGGATCGAACCTAAGTAGCAATGCTTGAAACATACAGCCATGAGAATGATCAAAAACTCATAGTAAGGCGGAGCTAAAATGACGTCAAAAGAATTCTTTCCTTGCCCCTTTCAAAAAGCGAAACACGAGCACACATATATATATATGGTCTTCACTATCCTTGCCTTATAACATGTTTTTAAAGCCTATTAAAATCATTTTTTGGGGAACGCCGGGGTGGTGCAAAATTAATATTCGTAAAGGTTTGGTTTGATTAATTAACGTTGCTCTAGAGCTGCACAATGAGCTATTATGGCTACGGTTCGGGGCCTATCTCGAAGGAAAGACCCGGGAACGATGTCTCGTATTTTTGAACCATGGTCAGATGACGAGGACAACACCTGAGCTGGCACCCGACGCAAACTCAATAGGCGTCAAGACATTGGACCCCGATCAAATGTATCGTGTACCAGTCCCGTAGATTGGATGATGGACTTGACAAAGAAAAGTAAAATTGTAATGATCATGCGATTGGAAGGTTGATACCTTCGCTATTATACTAGGAATTTTTTTTGAATATCCAACAAATTATACTGGCGTGGACATTGGACCCCGATCAGATTTATAGGTCACCAGTACGATATACACGCCAGTATAATTTGTTGGATGTTCTGGACGAATTTCTAGTATTTTTGTAGTGAAGCTGGCAACCCTCTGATCGCAAGATTACTACTTTTTTACTTTCATTACTTACTACTTTTTTTTTATTCGTGAAAAGAGACTTTTTGGAAAAGATTAAAATAGTTTCTATTTTTCCCGAAGTGAACCCTGTGCTGATTGGTCTAATTATCATTACACAAAAAGACAAGTCCCCAATTCCAAATTAGTAATACATAGTTTTTAAAAATCGAATAAATTTAAAGCAATTTTGTATATTGGTATAATGTAAATCATGATAAACCAGAAAACTGTGAAAAATAACATTTATATTTATCAGATGCTAAAGGATTGAAAGTATTTCCTGAACGTCACAGCAGATTGCAATTAGTGAATTTCTACAATTCCAAGAGATTCATGAATAAAGAAAAATTATTAAAAGAGCACCATTTGCTAAGTTTTTGTTCACCCGATGCAACAAAGTGTAGACAGACTGAACATGCGACAATTGGGAATTTAGTAATCTTAAAATTAAGCAAAAGTAAAATGCCCAACATTTTAGAATCAAGTTGATTTTCTAAACCATTTAATCTATGGATTTAATCGGTAAACTGTGACAAATCTGCAATAGCAAAAACATTTATCGCATTTTTGAGTTATATTATATAACCATATCAGTATCTGAACATAATTGGCGCATAATTGCCCATAAATGTGTTTTTGTAGCAAGTTGGCACTTTCTGGCGCAGAATTCCCATCCCTGGAGAATACAAAAAAAAATGCAACACTGTTAATTCCAAGACATAGCTTATTAATATGTCCAGAAATTGAAACATACAAACTCGTAACGTTAAATTTCTTCATAAACTTTAACATTAATTCCCATCTCTGACGTTTGTGTCAATATTTTTCTTTCAATAAAACAAAACGACTTAATGCCATTATTTTTACAACAAAAATTTTAACCCTTCTCGTTCATGCTTGAGTCTAAATGTGTAACACAACCCTCCTCCCATTAATATTTTTTTTTAGTTTGTCTCGAAGATCATCGTGTAACTTATCCGAGAACCAATCCTCGATCCGTCCTTGCCTACATTTTAGACCTCAGATTAATAGTTCGGGTTTTATAAACAAACTGAGGCACTTAAAATAGTAAATTATAGATAAACGTAGTTTTTTTTTTGTTCCAACATAATAAATTTAGATAAATTAATTCAAAGAAAAACTTAACTAACAATCAAAGCATCTCTGACAAATATGTGTAATACCATACACATAATGGAATTTAATATTGCCAATGTGACTAGAGGTCATGGATTCAAATTATACAAGTCACAGCTTAATCGGGATGTTAGAAAGCCTTATTTTTTTTAATAGGGTTATTGACAAATGGAATGGTTTACCTGAGTATGTTGTTAATTCTTCAGGGGTGGGTGGTTTTAAAAAACAATTGGATCGGCATTGGGGAATCGTGAGGATGATGGATTGACAGGACCAACCTTGCTGGGCCTAGAGCCTGTAGTTGGTCGACATTATTTGTATTTAGATAATGTTCATTGCAAGTAGTATTATATAAGCTACATATTTATATGCTATAGTTTAAAATCAAACGCTCTTGATCACTCTATTGAAATTCAGACAAGATTATTTAACATGTAATTTTTTTTTAAGTTAGTGGCATATAAAGTAACAGCGCCACCGAACATTGACCAATTAATGAATACCATACACATAATGAATATATATATGAAGAGGAAGAAAAGAGATAGTTCAAACAAAAAAAAAGTTAACGTAGCTTGAAATTAGCAAATTGATAAAAATGTTTGTCTTACAAAGTACATTTTTGGGAAAAACCATTTTTTTCTCTTTCATTTTATGCTGATAGTTCTTTGACTATTACTATTTCACTTGCATGATTTTCAAATTGTAAAAGATTCATGAAAAAAGATGTTGTCAAGTAAATTAAAAAACATATTATATTAAGTTTTAATTAATTTTAACAGGATTAAAGCAACACATACACACTATAAAATAAAAAAAAAATAGGAGGCTCCGCACACCCCCGGAGTATTGCTACGCAATCCTCATAGGTTTGCATCGCAAACCACTTCTCGCTTCGCTCGCTAAAAGATAGGACACAATAACAATGTGTCCTAGTAATTTCTAACATTATTGGTAGTTTGTTTTGGCCATAATTGACGTTAAGCTTACCATAATTCTTGCCTACCAGAAGTGTGTAATTTACTGAGTTTAAACGTCATAAAAATGAAGATCATAGAAATCGTTTTCAAGATTGCAAACAGATGGCGTCAGCTCAATTTTCCTTCATTTGAAGTTTGGAAAAGCATTTTTCAAAACTTCTATTTTTTAATTTAATAAGGCTTATATTCTTCCTAATTTAAGCTGACATCATCAAAATAATTATTTACCAATGAATTGAAGGGGTTAATCGTCAAAATGGCTTACATAATGGCAAAATAAAAATGCAGACGCAACATAATTTTGTAAACAAAGTTTCTGTTGCCATTCCACATAGAGAAAAACAGTGTTTTTCAATCACAGCGCAAGAGAATTATATATAAAGATAATGCATTTACTCTCATCGAAATCTAGAATAGCTAGACCAGTTTAGACTCTTTTGAGGCAGGACTCAATAAATATGATATATAGTATTAAAATTTAACCATTCTTGATTTGTGATGCATCATAACTTAAAAAATAAGTAGGAAATTTTTCTTTAAACAACATATTACACAAATAATTTAGCAATACCTCTAGGTTCATTCAAAGAAAATAAGGTATAACAACATACACACAAGAACTATGTTTTGAAACGTTTTGCTCTATATTAAAAAAATATATACATCAATAACCTATCAAATAAAAATTTAGAAGAATCCATAGAAATACTAATATATGTGTAAAGTTTTCAAAAATATTGGGGAGAGGATACAAGTTTACATCTATAGAAATAATGTAAAAGGATCTGACAAAAAGCAAAAAATCTGAAAATCAAATTTTGAGTGAATTATAAACAAAAAGAAAAAGAGAGTATAATACTTATGTGAAAATGTAAATTCTTGCTTAACAAAAACCCATTTAGCGAGCAAGTACATGAGGGCGCTCACACAAAATTGTTCATCTTTGAGATTTCATACCATATTCAACAATACAGGGGATTATATAGAGGGGATATTAAGTAGACTTTCCATAGAATTAGGTGCTTTTTGCTATAAATAAA
Source organism: Troglohyphantes excavatus (assembly GCA_963932185.1). Taxonomy (NCBI): domain Eukaryota; kingdom Metazoa; phylum Arthropoda; class Arachnida; order Araneae; family Linyphiidae; genus Troglohyphantes; species Troglohyphantes excavatus. The sequence continues at coordinate 28,669,790 of OZ010673.1, read as the reverse complement.
TGACAATCTAATACGGTTGAAATAAGTGAAGATTTTTAATAATTCAAATAAAAAATAAATATTGGATTTCAGCATTTCAAGCTTTTGTTAAAAAAGTTATTTTTAAAAGAAAATGAGGAATATATCATGGAAAACAAAAAAGCAGAAGAATATCATCCCTATATTTAATATGATGAGGTTTAGTCATTGTAAATGTAGATAAAAAAAACATTGTTACATTTAACTTTTGGTATCTACATGTTCAAGAATAGAATTTTTTTTTAAATAATAATAACTATTACCTGTTTTTTCCATTTTAGTTTCTTAAGTCTTAGACGCATATTTTTTTAAAAATATTGTCGTAACAATAACTATTTAAAAAAAAAAAAAAACTTTATTTTATTGAAGAAATTTCAAACATCAATTTGAAGTACTCAAACAATTAATATGCAAATATTTTCTCCAAGCAAAACTAAAATGAAGACGCAATAACAGTTTTAAATAAATGAAAGTTTTATTTAGAAAAATCCATGCACACATTTCGTTTAATAAAGAAAAAGCATTAGAGAAAAAGTTTTTTAATCATATAAAAACAAATTTTTTTTAGTAAATTTTAAAGTATTTTAACTTCTTGGTAACGTCTATAACATTGTTCATCATATAGCTTCATAAAGGATTAGAAAAACTGCTTTTATAAACTGGAAACATTCATTTAAAACCAAATTAAAATTCTGGCACTCCCATGCACAAATAGACATTGAATAAAAGCTATGTATAAATTTACAGACTCTTATGTGCAGCAGAAATAGGTGATTTACAGGATAAAAACACTTTGTTTTATTAATATATATAAATTTCATAATTAAAAAATATCATAACAGTGTTAAATTTCAGTTTTCATATTTTAATAACTTCCATTGACTTTGTTAATTAAAATTTAAAATAAACCAGATAAAATTTATTGATTAAAATTAATTGGATTAGAGCAATGAAGTTATTTCAATTAAGTTTTAATTAAATATGGCATACAGTAATACTAATACCTCAATTTAAAATATATATATATATATATATATGGCTTAAAACGCTAAAAATATTTATAATAAATTTTCGTACTAACAAATGTAAATTATTATTTACCTAACTTTTTCGTAAAAATCAATTTATTAAACATTAAGTAAAGAAATTTTAAAAATATTTTCAACAAATATTCAGATTTCTAACATTAAATAAATTTATCAACTATATATATATAAACAAACAAATACACATAAACTTAGTACATAACATACAACGTTAGGTAAATTGCAAGTATCTAAGTAAAAATCTGATATAAAGTTAAAATCTTAATTTATCATAATAATTTGCCAAAATTGCATTTAGAAGATGTTAGCTTTGGAAATCAATAGGTAAAATCCTCCAAAACCTTTCTCCAATCAAGCTTTTGAAAGTCATATACTGTGTTTCTTGTAACAACAGACAGCAAATCATAAAACTCCTTTATTATTCCTTCCTAAAAGTAAAAAATAGAATTTGTAACTTGTACAAATATGGCCCCCATTTTTCAAATAAATGTACTCACTATTACATTTCTGCTTAGAAAAATAATATTATTTTATTATTATTTCAAACTCATCTCCATAGAATAATAATATAAATGCCCCACAGCCTAAACAAAAAACTAAGAATATTTAGATAACAACTAGAAAACAATATTGGTAATTCTGTTTGAAAGATCTTGAGATCAACCAATAAGTAACATACATACAGATGTTTGGTTTTTACTTATTAACTAGACATTTTGCAAGAAGAACAAGTCATAATTTTTCTTAAAGTATTTGTTGTTTTGGGTTCCAACTTAGTGGTTGTTAGTCGTATTTTGCATCTAAAAATTTCAGTATAACGACCCCACACGAGAGGGTGTAAAACCCAGTTGTTATTTTCGACGAATGACTTTTTATAAAAATTTCAGTTTGACGACTTTGATTTTATACCCAGTAATATTTTTTTATGTCTGACGTTGATTTTCAATAATTACTCTATTATTTTTGATTAATATTGTTAGTAGACAGTGATATTTTAGAGTTAAAATGGGAACATACTCGTAATTTTATGCAAAGGAAACATTAACGGTTAAAAACTTCGGAACACTTGGTAGCTCTGCTTAAACAATTTTAATTATTTTAAAATTATGCCTAAGCAGAATATTTTGACAACTAAAAAACAAATTGCTAGGTGCCAATGACACCTAATTTCTATCTCTTAATTTCGAGTCCTGTTGGTTGTTGCATTCTTAGGAGTTCTATGGAATTTTGTTAGGAAAAACTCACCAATTAAGTGTCATACAGAAACTGATAAATATTCATATTAACCCTCCAGAACTCGCAATGAGTGACCTGAGAACTCGTGCGTGAGAATTTTTCTCATACCAACTATTTCCCTCAAAAAAAATTTAGTAAATGAAATATTTTAAACTAAACAATAACTATAATATGTAATTGATTGCGGCAAGAGAAGGTTTCAAGGAGAAGCTAGGGAGAGCAGCACCTTCGCCTATGACGTAGAATACCAGATACAATTTTTTCTTCTTGGTGTGAGTATTTCGCTCGGGGCGTGAGTTCTGGAGGGTTAGACAGTCTTCAATTATTTTTTTTATAAGGAAACACTCTCTCTATAAAAAGCCGAAAATTACTTAGTGTGTTTTTTTCCTCAAGCCTGCAATACGTATATGGTTTTAATATATATATTTCTATATTTTGATGCTTAGAGGACCTAGCATTTCATGTGCATGCAACTTGATATGTATAAATGATTTTAACAACCATACCAATTTGCTACTATAGAAAAGTATATATGGCAATTATATGATAGAAATATAAGACTAACCTGTTTACAGCACAGTTCATTAACATTAGGCACATGTTTTGCTTTAATGTACAAATGATGAAACAGCTTCCCATCAAAAAAATGCCAGGGCATAGCATAAGTGAGAGGAAAGGGAGAATCACATGCACTGTAGACTAGAAGAACAGTTGTCACACCACGCATGAAGAGAGTAGATAAACTCACTGCTTCTGCATCAACAAGAGGTGCCTAGAAAATAAATTAAGAATCAAGAAGAAAATTCATAAATGTAACTTAAAACTTATATAAAATGAATTAATAATTACCGCCAATTTATCTAGGTCATTTGCAGTTTTTTTCGTTACGGCTTGAGCAACAAACACAGCAACTTCCAATGGTTTTAATAATGGGCCAGACTTCCCACCACCAATCAAATAATTCAGAATGCAAGCCAAGACCGTAAGGTGTTTTGGTATTGTAATTAGGACCTTAAAATCCATTGGCAAATGTAATATTGACCAGAAGAGCATCATCTTTTCTTCCTTTGCAAGTTTGAACCATACATCTTCAATAGAGGGAATTGGACCTAATAAAAAATTACAATTTGAATATCACATGTTCCATTTATTCCAATTTTACTGCAAGTATGTTCATTTTGCATAAGTCTTCAAAGGACTTTAATTCAGTTATACAGCGGGGGACAAATACGACCCACCTCTTGTCAGCCGCTATTTATTGTAGAGATAAACTTAATACCGTTTTGTAGGAATAACCTCTCTACATAATGATATGTGCAACATTTGCATAAGGGGGCTGTCTTCATATTAAAATAAGCTCCAACTTTAAAATTTTCAATAGCAACACCTACTTTTGAAAACTCAGAAATTGTCTATTTTCTCAAAATAATCTAGATTTAAATTTTTGTTAATTTACAACAAGTATAAGCTGTGATATTAAATATCGCTCGCATTTGAGGGGCTACCTCCATATTGAACAAAATAATATTAAGACTCAAATGAAGGATGCTGGTAGAAAGTTTTGACAGCAGCCGAGGTTCTTCATTTCGTGGTCGGACTTGCATTACATCATCTGGTGGGTTTTTGTAATTTTCTAAAATTAGTTAAAATTTGATATAATCTGTTTTGCTTCTGGTCTATTTAATTCTAATGATCCTTGATTTAGAAATGTATTTTGTGGCACAAATTAAAATTTTCTGTTATACACTATCAAATAATAATTTTTAAGTTAAGCAACCCTCCGATCACAAGATCACTACTTTTTTTAGTCAAATCCGTCGCACAGGATCGAACTAGGAATCCTATGATTCCCAGCTGACGCCTTTTATCCACTGGGCCACGGAGGCCCCTCGTAACAATATGAAATTAATGTTATTATTGAAATAATGAATGATAATAAAGTGGAGGATAATACTGAAAATACTCTATCACTATTATTTTATAGTGATAATAATAATTAATTAATTAATTTTTCTGTTATGTAATACATGAAACTTTCCTGATAAAGAGTATTTATATGAATTAAAAAAATTATGTGCACTGCTGGGAGAACTGGAGACGGATATATGTATACTCAGGATGTTGACTCATAAAAGGCGAGGGTACTGATTTTTTTACGATAGCTTTAAAATAACAAAATAAGAAGAATCAATGGGAGAATTTTTTTACTACATCTTAGATGGCATCCAAAATTGTTGGGGAATTAATAAGCTGTATTAAAGTACACTTTGCATGCATATGTTAAAAACATATATTTATAACTTATTTTGCTCAAAAATGCTAGATGATAATTTCCTGAAATTTTTTACCTTCGTACAGCTCCAAAGGCAGAGGTTTGATATATTCTGGTTGTGTCATGTTATTACCAGGATATGCACACCATTCCTTGATAATTATGTTTTCTTTAGGTCTTTCCAACACTTGAACAAATTGGTTGAATATTACACCATAACATCGTTGGCGGATTTCTCGATAAACTAAGGCTGAAGGTGGTCTGCTACACAAAGGATCCTCCAATGTCTAAAATAATGAATTAAAAATTGCATTACAAATAAATATTATAAATGTATTATTAACATTTTGTATTTACACTTATAAAAAATTTGGCTTTAAAACTAATATAAGAAATAGAAAACAATTTAACTGGCAATAAAAAGTCAACTTTAAAAAAAAAATTGTGCTTCCAACTGTAATCATTAGTTTCATTGTGTATCCGCTATTTAAATAGAATGTCATAAGAAATATATTCTAACAAATTTACATAAACTTCTTGGAAATAAAGGATATGCAATCATATATTATATTTGAAAAAAGATGCATGACATGCCTATATGGGAGCATGGGATAAAACTACATCTTACGAATAGCAAGATAAAATTATTGCCAGTTGGCAATTGCATTTTTCAGTTAAACCTCAAAATGTACTACTACTCTGTAGAAATAAGAAAATGAAACATTGATTTAAGAAATTAGGTTAAACTTAAGTTGTGGCACAATAGACCAGTCCTTTATTCTTAAAACTTTGTTTAAGTGTCCACAGTTGACAATAGTAAACTTGTCACATGAAGCCATATGAAAACCACAAAACAGCAAATTTAAGCAGCTTATTTTTTTAAAATACTTCAGTAAAATCCTGAAGTTTCAAATATTTAATTTTCTATTACTTGAAAATACAAGCAAGAGGATTGCACTTGTTCTGAAAAATAAACATTGTTAACTCAGTTATAAGACAATTCAATATTTATTGGCAACCCAATGCTATACATTTCATCTAAAGTTGATTCGTATAACATATGTATGCATGTTATGTTATTTTAATAAAATAATAAAAGTGTTTTAATACTTGTTTTTTTTTTATAAGAAAACTAATTATTCAAAACATATAACCTTTTGTCAATAAAGTTGTTAATCAAAAACATCCTTGGAGTAGTGCCCAGTATACAAGTCTTACTAAAATATTGTCTGAAAGTGCCAATTATAGAAATTTCAAATATAAATATCATTAAATTAACATCAGGTAAACCATTTACCAACAGCTCTTGATTGGTTATCATAGAGAAAAAATTCTTGCTTTATTACATCAATTTGATGTAAAAACCCTGACAAATGGAATTTATTACCTAAATTGATGATTGAAAAAAGCTTTAGCTCCTTTTTCCCTTTAGTTAGATTTTACAAAAGAAATTGTAAAAATTTAAACAATACCTCACTGGATTCATATTGCAACTTGCACATCAAATTGAAGATGAAAGTATTTGAACAATTCAGATGCCGCTTGTATACTGCTTGCTGAAACTCAGGATGAACTTTCATGCATACATTAGGAACAGACACGCAATTACCAATAACGTACGATTTCAAGCCATCTTGTATAGTTGTTGCCCAGGCATTATGACCAAATACAGTCAATGAAATTCCTTCAAGTTCTTGTTGATTATTTGCATCTCCAGTCCACCCTTGCATTTTGATTACTTTAGCCATGTTTTCCGCCATAGCTGCCATATAAATCTTGCCATTCTTCGAGACTCGGTGATGAAACGCTTTGAGTTTCTCCGACGGCACAAAATCATTACCGTTTAAACAGGCAAACAAAGGCAGCTGAGATACAGATAACTTTAGATAACGAGATGCAAAACAATCTCTGTCATAGTGAATTGTTTGCAATGACTGTAAGTCCAAATGCATCAGGGATAAGTACGTTTTAGTGTTGTATATTATAAAATCAGAATCCTGACTAAGTATACCAAAGACTTCTTTATTTTTGTTAGCATATTCAGCAATCGCCTCGTCAGCATCTTTGTCCGTTTGACATACTTCGGCCCCCAATTCTTTTACAGCGAATCTTGCCAATGTTCCCGTAGATGTAGGAAGCTGAAAAATTTTTCGATCAGGTTCGGACAAAGTAGCTTTAATATCCCTAAATATAGAAGCAATCGTTTCATATTTGCTAACACGACGCCTTACCCATTCTTCCCTTTTTTCTGCACAAATAGTCCCATCGAAAAAGAATACAAGTTTAACACCGATGTTCTTGAATCGGGTAATAAAATCTTCCAATATCTTCAGGAATTGCAGCCACTGACCACCGTATATCCATTCAAGAGAAGTATTTTGATACAGGCGGTTTAACATAGACATACCGTCTACAACAAGAACAGGCTGGCAATTATTAGAAATTCTGTGATTTTCAGCAATTTCTTTGATAGACACATATTTACAAGCATCTGGACACTCCCTTTCAATATAAGTTTGCAGACCTCGAACACCCATAATGTGAAACTAATTTTGTTTTGGAATAAACGAACAGTTATCTGGTGAGCTTAAAATTGTGGTAACTTAAGGATTATTAAAATGTAAACTCCATATATTTTCAATGAAAATTTAAGGTACACGACTAAAAATTTTAGTTTGCGTCTGTTTGCGAAAGTTTCAGTTTCAAAAGATACGAAAAAGCGACAGTTAAAGTTATAGTTAAAAGTCCATTTCAACCGAAACGAAACCGTTATCTACTTTTTTTTCTTTAATTAAGTAGCATTATTATTATAAAATACATTAAAAAGAGTGTTTTATACTCTTACTTTTATTTAATAAATCTTAAAACATACTTTATTTAGTTTTTTTAATTAAAACTACAGTATTTATAATACAAATTTTTTAAACTATTTCATGTAGGATTTATACAACTAAATTTTATTTCGATAGCAGCAACTTTTGTAAATAAACAAGTAAACGAAAACGCTGTTATTAAACCGAAAATTGTTTTTTAAATGTTAATATAAAAGAAACTCACTAGTAAATTTTAAACCATAACATGGAAGAGGACGAATTTGATTATATTTCGCATGGCACTCCACTTCCAGATTTGGAAGATGGTAAGAAAAAATTACATTCATTGAAACTTCTGCTTTGCGGCGAATTTGATATAATTGCAGTTACACATTTCACGGATTTTCAAAATATTATCTAACTTCCTTTATGAACTATTCATTCATCAAAATAGACAAGTCATACCAATTCACATGGGTATAATTCGAACATATGTAAATTGGTCTAATTTATGATCGTTTAGAATATACGATTTTTTAAATAGATTTTTCCAAAATATTGTTTTATCTTATACAGAATTAGCATGCAAAAACATGATAAAAATTTATACATGTGTACATGAATTGAATACATCCTATACGCAATTATAACATTAGGAAAAATAACTAAATGAATTGAAATTGTCTTTGTTAGATGTTAGTATGGGGATAACATGAATTAAGCTTAACGTCTAAATTATGATCCTTCTGGAAGATTCAAGTCTATATTTAAAAATTGATTATGATAATTTACATACCATTTGTGTAAAAAATATACCTAGTTGTCAAGTGTTTATAAAAATGTTTTTATATTTTAACAATTCTTGGCACTTTAGAGCGTATTTTAACATAGCAGTTTTGAAAAAGTGGAAAAGAACAAACTACAGGTTATTCGTGGTTCCTTCTTTTATTTATATGACATATTAAATTGGACACTTGACAGGAGAATTTACCAAGGCTATTCGTGATACTCTCAATATGTGGTCAATAAGCCATAAATTGTTGTTTTCTGCTGTCTTTTTGATGGGAGCCGGTAAATTTGGCAAAGGTAAATTTGGCGACGGTAAATTTGGCGGAATCTTTCGAGGGGTCGTCCATATATTGCACACACACATATAAGGTAGAAATTTTCTGTTCTGCGTGGTTTTATGTTTCTTTTAGTGGATTGTACATGTATATTGATCGTACGTGAAATGAGGGGGGGGGGGTTAAGAATAGCGTGTCAAGAAGGAAGAAAAGCGGTTGGAATGGTGTATGTGTGTAATTCGGCTATTTTGTTCGTAGTAATATCGGACAGAAATTATTTACTCGAGCCCATTGTTATAATTCTTTTATTATAAGATGTGTGTTAATAGCCAATAAAATCACTATTTGTATATCTTTCATCAAAGTAATAATAAAAAAATTGGGTGTAACAGTGTCGGATCACGGACAGACGAATTTTACGTGAAACGTCCTTTTAGTAAATTATACACATACAGAAGTAAGGATTGGTCGCCAACGTAAACCTCTATAAAAGACTGATTAAAAGGAAATTGTTGCATCTGATGCCGCGGATTCCCTCGACACGCGTAGCTGTTTTATTTTAAAATTTTACAAACATTGGCATAATTTCCCATCGAACAAGACCGAATTTATATAACCGTGGTATTTTTCACGGAGTTATAGAGTCGGAATGTATCTCCTACACAAGCGTAGCATAGTATTTCTATCCTGATACCCCACGTATGTGATTTTAAAGATGTTTCATTTTAGATTCTAGGCTTTTAGCTTAGAAAAAGAGTAAACTACTAGAAATATTTCAATCGTTTTTGTAACTATCTTATTTTATTTTAAATTATGAGTGAGAGAAAAAGGTTTTTGTCAAGCCACAACCATTAACTGGAAAAGAAAATGTAACAAAATATAATTTTTTATATAAATTGAGAACTGATATGTTTAAATTCCTAATTGATGGTAATGAATTCGAAATTAACAAACAATTGATGCAGCTCATTCATGCTTATTCTAATAACCAAAGGAAATGAGATTTTAGTTTACTCTAATTAATCCCACGGTTCTCTAAATGTTGTTGCTGGCGTCATTAGGTTCCAGACGTGCCCATGTTGGGGAATCCGTACAAGGGGATCCGACATCAGGGTCTAGAACCAAATGGCTGAAGGGTGGGCAGCAGGCAGTGGCGGCGATTGGGTGCTAAAACTGGGGTAAGATTAAATGGGCGGGGAGAGTTGAAAGAAACAAAAAAAGGACTCGGGCGACCTTGAAAAAAATTTTCAGAAAAATAATAATTATGTTCCATTACCGGTTTGGTTTTGTTAAAAACGTCGCACTAGAGCTGCACAGTGGGCTATTGGGGACGGTTCGGGGCCTATCTCGAAGGTTTGGTTTGCTTTGGTTAATTTACGTCGCACTAGAGCTGCACAGGGGGCTATTAGCGACGGTTCGGGGCCTATCTCAAAGGAAAGACCCGGGAACGATGCCTCGTATTTTTGAACCATGGTCAGATGACGAGGAAACACTTGAGCTGGTACCCAACGCCTTCAACAGACGACGGGGACTTTGGACCACGATTAGATTTATCGTGCACCAATCCCGTATACACGCCGATAATTTTTGTGGATGTTCTGGACGATATTCCTAGTATTTTGTATCGAAGGTGCCAACCCTCCGATCACAAAATCACTATTTTTTTACTTTTCTTAATCATGTCCGTCGCACAGGATCGAACCGGGAACCCGCGATTCCCAGCTGACGTCTTTATCCACTGGGCTATCAGGCCCCCGTTCCATTTCTGATAATTGGCCCTTTATCCACTGGGCTATATTAAAAAAGTGAGGAAGCGACTTCCGAAAAAAAATGCTTGGGCAACATCCGGAAAAAAGTGCGCGGGCAACCCCCCCGAATCGCCGCCACTGCCAGCAGGTATCACCCCTCAAGATAATTTTGCGTTGTACTTCAAAAGAGGCCGCTAATTGTCAGACAACATCGTTAAGGAGATGGCTCCTCGAGTGGAGAGAGTGTCATGATAAGTAATCTTGAGTAAAATAATCTTTTTTAACAAAAGAAAACCGACTTTAAAAAAATTCGCTAAAAAAGTTGAATTATTTAATATTAATTTTATACTTATTTCAACGTTTTGAAATTGGCGCTAAAATTTAGGTATGGTTTTTGTAAATGGGCAACAACTTAAAAAAGTCGTAATAAATATAAAATTAATATTAAATTTTTTTAAATTGTACGTAAAATTAAAAATTATTTTAATGCTTTTTAGCGCATTTTTCTTGAAGTCGGTTTTCTTTTTCAAAAAAGATTATTTCATTTTTCTCTTTTTAGTTTTTAATTTAGCAGGATGCTTCCGGCCTGCTATTTCTTCAAACAATTGAAGTTGTTGCTCACATTTTTCCACGTCCCGGATCAGTTTTAATAAATGTCGCCGGGTAAAGAAAACATTTTTTCCAACAATGTATATTGTAAATCCATGCCAATGCCGGGTGAACAATCTTTATTCAACAATGAAAATATTTAGAAATCGAAAAAACTGTGTTAATAAAAAAAAGTCTGGTTAATCGATATTTCCAGATATATAACAGCGCCACATAGCCGACTTTTTTTTATAATTTTTGCAAAAGTGGATTTTTCTTTATACAACAAAAAATAATTTTTTGAAAATTAAACAATATTTTTTTAAACGGTCCGGTTAATTGAAAATTCCGGATAAATGCCGGATAACCGAATTTTTTAAAAAAGGAAAATGCCCAAGGGAGACATCCCCTATCCAACAAGAATTTTTTTTTCTTCAAAATATCTTAATTTGAACAGAAATCTTGTGTGAATATACATTTAAAATATACATAATTGTCGAATTGATAACCGATCTCCTTTGGAGCTTTTTGACTATTGATTGGCGCACTTTAAGTCAGTTAAAAAACGGTCTTGCTTCACCTCTTTCGGGAATTTAGTGTGATTTATAAAATTATCGTTATTTTTAAAATATATTTTTTCAATTTTTGTAATTAAAATGTCATTGAATTCGGCCAGTTGAAGTCCTGGCGACGATTCATTGTCTATCTCGAGGGAAAGACCTGGAAACAATACCTCGTATTTTTGAACAATGATCAGATAACGAGGACAACACCTGAGCTGGCACCCGAAGCAACCTCAATAGGCGTCAGGACATTAGACCCCGAGCAGATTGATCGTGCACCAGTCCCGTATACAAGCCAGTATAATTTGTTGGATGTTCTGGACGAATTTCTAGTACTTTTGTAGTGAATCTGGCAACTAGTGTGATTTATAAAATTATCGCTATTTTTAAAATATATTTTTTTAATTAAAATGTCATTGAATTCGGCCAGTTGAAGTCCTCAAATTTTCCTGAAAAAATTTGCTTTTATATGTATATAAAAATAAAAAATTTAAGTAGAGATGCGATTTAATATTAAGGTTTTCACTTCGAAACAGAAATTTTAACATTTCAGTTAAGCTTTGAAGCTTTTTTTAAACATCCATTTGAAGTCGGTTATGTCGCACAGTGGGACGACTAATGTAAAAAACCCGGCATGGCTTAAATTTTTATGTTTCGAATTTAGCTTCCAAAACATGTTATAATTTTTCAATGTGTAACCTACAAGAATCAGAAAAAAAATATTATTGCCGAAAAAGTAACAATAAATGAACTACGAGATAAGTATGAAGTTCATAGGAGAGGCTATTACCATATAATAATAATATATAATAATCAATGAGTTGATTAAACTCATTGATTATTATATATTTAAAAAACAAATCAAAGAAAACATTACTGTTCCAGCTGCTGTTTTAATAGTTTTAATTTTCTGTTTTGACCATCCACATCATGTTCAAATCAACAAATAAAGGGGAAAGTGGGGTCGAAATGTGCGGTAATGACTGGATACAGTTTAAATTTTATTTTTGGCCGTATCTAAAAATTTTTAAAAAATTGACATCAATCCACTATTCTACAATGATTATACTTCAAATAAATGCAAACAGTGGATCCGACCGCGTCCTATGCTTCCGTGGCCGAGCGGTTAAAGGCGTCAGCTGGGAAAACGAAGACTCGTGGTTCGATGCCAGGCGATGGACTTGACAAAGAAAAGTAAAAAGTCATGATCTTGTGATCAGAGGGTTGCTAGCTTCGCTACAAAATACTAGAAAAGTTGTCCAGAACATCCGCAAAAATTAACGGCGTGTATACGGGACTGGTGCACGATAAATCTGATTAGGGTCCAAAGTCCCGACGACTATTGAAGGCGTTGGGTGACAGTTCAGGTGTTTCCTCGTCATCTGACCATGGTTCTAAAATAACGAGGTGCATGTATGAATGTGTGTGTGTTCCCGGGTCTTTCCTTCGAGATATATCCCAAACCGTCGCCAATAGCCCACTGTGCAGCTCTAGTGCGACATTAATTAAACGAAACTAAACCAAACCGACCGCGTCCGACCTTGGGAATAATTCGTTTTTACACAAGCCCTGTTATGTTTATCGACACTGACTTATTGACCCTGCAGGACTTTAACATGAAAATAGCTATTGCATTATTAGTTTTATTATTAGTTTTTTTATTAGTTTACTTATTTCTGGTGCAGTGAAATTCGTATTCGTGTACTTATGAATTAATTTGCGTTCGTGTTCGTGTAAACGTGAAATAATTTGTGTTCGTATTCGTAAAAACTATACATCTATTTAAAAAATTTAATTGTGTTCATTAGCGAGTTTAGTTTTCTTATTTTGCTAAAAGCACATAAAACCACGCAGAACAGAAATTTTCTACACCTTATATGTGTATGCAATATATGGACGACCCCTCGAAAGATTCCGCCAAATTTACCGTCGCCAAATTTACTTTTGCCAAATTTACCTACATCCCTTTTTGATCATCATACGTCTAAAGTGTTGAGCATAAATTAGTTTCTCTTACTTTGATCTCATTTTTTATTATTTTCTAAAATTACTTAGATTTTTGCCAAGATTTCAATTATTCTTTTTCTGTTTTAATATAGAAATTATTCAACGTAAAAAAGCAGCCAAGGAATTGGAAGTACGAGATGAAAAAGGCCGACAGAGATTCCATGGAGCGTTTACTGGAGGATTTTCTGCTGGATATTTCAATACTGTGGGAACAAAAAAAGGTAATATTTAGCTATTTTAATTATTTCACTTAAACAAAAAAAATTCAGCAGCTGTCAAGTGCCAAAGTGGAGAAGTTATGTTCCCACATTAATTCTACTCCATGTCAGATGTTTGGATAATTCATTTTTGTTAAACACATAAAGTCACTTCGGGGAACAAAATTGAATAAAAGTTTCACTTATTCAGCATCTATTAACAAGACTTTTTATTTCTTTTTATCCTATTTTTAATCGTTTTTAAACTTAATATTTCTTTGCACAGAACATTTAAAAATTACTAAAAAAAATAGAAAATACTTTTTTTTTTTCAAATTTATTTCATTTTAAAAAGCTGTTATCTTTAGTAAACATGTAGTTTTTTTGTACAAATTTGTGTATTATTATGATTTTTTCTTCTTCAGGATGGGCCCCATCTACATTTGTTTCTTCACATAATAAAACTGCTGATCGCATTCAGCAAAATCCAGAAGATTTCATGGATGAAGAAGTGAGTTATCTTCCTGGAAAGCAAACCTTTTAAGTCAAAATTACAAATTATTTCAAAATAACTTTAGGGGACCATTCATTTCTTATATCATTCTTTCTTATGCAAGACAGATAAATTTCAATCATGTTTTAATGGCATAACTTGCTCTCATCATCAGCTCAGAAATAATAGACTTGATGAAAAAAATATTATTATATAATTTACATGTAAAGGGTCCAGAGCAAGAACAATGAAAGTCTATCGAAAGTTATTGTACAAAAATTAAAAACAAAGTTTCAGGTCTCATTGATATACACAACATTCGGATATCTTAAGGTTTGGTAATGGAATATTATTGTCCTTCTCATTCCTTATTCCACAGGTACAATAAAAGCTCTATAGCTGACATAATTCATTGAGATTAACAAAAATAAATATACTAATCCTTTCCTCCCTAAATCTTTCATATATATATATTAGTGTTCCTGTTATGCGTTTTTCAAAGGGCGCCCTTTTTTTGTACGTGCTGATGCGCCCTGCCCTTTTTAGAAGTGAAAAGGTGCCCTGCCTTTTTTTCAATATCTTCTTTGCGCCCTGTAATTAAAAAATATATTTTTCCGCAAAAAGTAGGTCTGTAGGATTGCCTTGGTATCCCAATCGTACCCTTTGCCCTTTTTGACAAATCCCCCCTGCCCTTTTTTAAAACTATGTGAACACTATATATATGATCCCTAGAATAAAAGAGGCAGTGTCACTCAAGCATTATCGGCTCGGACTCGGCACAGAAAGGACACTTCCATTCACAACATGTGTATACTGATCTGGAAATTGTAGGGTTATCAGCTTTGATTCTTTCATTCATCAAAAATAATCTACAGTGTAGCAGATTATTTGTTTGCCTTGTTTAACTAATGCACATTAAATTCATTGTGGTCCAATCTCCCCATACCTATGTTAAGTTGCATAGGATGCTAGCTCTGGTGTTATCCTTATCATCTGACCATAGTTCAAAATTACAAGGTAGTGTTCAGTGCTCTTCCCTTTGGTATGGACCCCAAAACATTGCAAATAGTCCACTGTTCAAATGTTAATTCAACCATAGAATAGAGCTCATAAAAAAATCTGCAAAATTCTAGCCGATGGGAATTTTTTTAATAGATATGAAAAGTAAAGTATTGTTGCTGTCAATAAAATGAAGAAAAAAAATTATGGTGTAATCTGTACCCTAGGAATTTAAATTTACAAATGGAAAAAGCATTTTGAATAAAATTACAACTTCAAAATTGAATTTAAAATTATATTTTCACATGCTTTATATTTAAAACAAAATAATTTTGTTTGTAACATTTATTTCATTTTGTATTAATGTATTTCACTTTATATTTTTTAATTTTCCTAATGCTTAACTCTTAGGATTTGGGAGAATTCGGCATTGCTACCAGAAGAATACAGACCACTTCCAAATTCACGGATCTGTCTCACCTGAATGAAAACAAGCGAAAATACTCTGCAGTTGACAGCATTATCCCAGGTGAAGCTCCTTTAAAAGATTTAGTGAAACCAGTGAGGTAAGATGTTTTTATTATTTCAGCTGCACTTTTCAAACTTATAATACAATATAATTTCAAACTAAACAAAAAAATATTATATTTATAATTATTATAACGTTTTGTCTATCTGTATGTCTAAGTGCATCAACACAAACACCACTGATTGATCAACTATTTCAATCATAACAATTATCTATGAAAATTCTCTTCTGTTTATGGATGTACATTATGGCTTTTTTTTTTCAAAAGAAACTTGAACAAATTTATACTTTATAAAAGGTATAAAAATTAAAATCCAACCAATTCTTTAGAATATATTACAAACCGCTCTAACAATTAAAAGAATGCTCAGTATGAAGGTTCCTTTTAGTATATTTCTAAGCACAAATTTAGACACGTTTTTGAAAAAGTCGTTTTTAAAGTGTCAAAAGAGCTGAGTTGAAGATAGTTTTTTTTTCTATAAGACATGCTATAAAAGCAAAAATTGTTAACTATGTTTTATGTTCACCAGTATAATTGAATTAATTTTCTCATAACTGTTTCTAGATAAATTAAAACTTTAAAAACACTTTTAAAGTAATCAATGCATATGATTTTGTATGTAATTTTAAATATATTTACCCTAATCAAACGTACTGAACAGATTATTTTTATGATTAGTGTCTTGTTGCACCTGAACACACAAAGAAGAATCTGAATAAGCCCAAGTTATTTTTTTCCGTTATGATCATCAATAATCAGAAGAAAGTAATTAATATGTTGTCATCATCAGGGTTCAAAATTAACAATTATTAATCCTATTTTGTACATGAAAATTTCAGTTTGACAACCATAATTTTACACTCAATTGTTATTTTTGACGGCTAACTTTTTATAAAATTTCGGTTTGACGACCTAGTATTCATACTTTTCAGTAATTTTGTAAGTAAAACGGTGACATTTTTAGAGTACAAATGAAAACAGGCTTCTATTTTTATGCAAAAGAAGCTTAAACTACTAAAAAAAAATATCATAACAGTTGGCAGCTCTGCTTAACAATTTGAATAATTTTAAAATTACGGCTAAGCAGAACATTTTGGCAACTAAATAAATTGCTTGGTGCCAACGGTGCCTATCTTTTATCTCCTAATTTCGAACCCTGGTCATCATCCACGTTATAAATAAATTTACAACATTTTTGCCTGTGTTGGGATATCTCCCACATACATTGGAGGTCATACAAACCCACTCTGTATATTGTAGATCTGTAAAGTATCGGTTTTACATAAGAATTAATATATGGGAGCCCCATATGAAAGAGAGTTTCAAACTTTTATAATTAGGCAACGTAATTTCCCCTTATCAGCTTTAATTATCTTTAAAGTATTTTTAAATCAATCAGTACATTCAATTTAAGCAAAAGTAATGCATTTTAATATAGTTTTTGTTCTGAATCTGAAAAGAAAACCTATTTATTACTTAGAAATTCATAAACTGGAATGCCACCCGTTATTTTATATATTGAATTTAAAGTGTATTTTTTAAATGCCTTAAAAACAACATTTTGTGTTATTAATTTTACTGTATAAATGATAAAAATCACTGCTTTGTATGGGATGTTAACATCAGACAATGATCAAACATTACCGATAGTTTTTAAAATAAGCTTTTGAAATACAACTTGTTTTAATAAGAGAAATTATGATTTCTTATAATTATTAGTTATTCACATACTATGGAAATGTAAATACCATTGTACTTTATAATTATTTATTATTTACAAATACTTTTTTTATAGATACTTATCGATTAATATTTTATATTAATAAATTTTTTCCACATTGCAGGGAATCGATAGGAATTGAAATTTTGAAAAAGCTTGGCTGGAAATTAGGGCAAGGTGTAGGACCTCGAGTGAAGAAAGATGTGGGTGGTATGAAGATGTATGGATGCTCTCCATTTCCAGACCTTCCATTACCTGAAGTAAGTATGCTAACCCCAATTTTATTCAAATTTAAAATAAAATTCTTTGTGTGGAAGTTAAATGAATGCAAAATAAAATGTGCTTATTCAGAATACTATTTTTTAAATGAAATTTTATAACAAAACTATAATCAATTCTAATATATAAAATACTATGTGAATGGTAATAGCTTTATATATACTGAATGAAGTTGAACCGTGATTGGATTTCTTAAGGTTTCTTAATTATGCTAACTAATGTTAGATGATCATTTTACCTACAAATGTTCCAAGGTGAAAAATGGTTAGCAAGCTGTGTTCTTTTTAACATTCATAGGACTGACATATAAAAAATATTGTTATTGCCAAAGAATATTTCAATTCTGAATAATATTTTTTTAAATAACTAGGGGGCTCCGCCCCCTGCTTCGCTAACGCTTCACCAACCCCCGGAGGATTGCTACGCAATCCTCTATAGTTTGCTTCGCAAACAATACCGGCTTCATACACTGTAGACAATGACAATGTGTCCTAACAACAATACTTTTTTTAGTTATATAAATTATTGCTGGCAGTGCCGTCACACAAATTTATTTTTGGGATGTTGAGACAAGAAATTTCCCAACTTAACGATCCGAAATTCCGAAAGTGAACGATTCAAAATTCCCAACTTAAGGACGTCAGGTACCAACTCTAGTGTTGTCCTCGTTATCTGACAATTGTTAAAAATATTCGACATCGTTCCCGGGTCTATTCTTCAAGAAAGGCCTCGAACCAAAGTGTCCTTGATGTAGTAAGTAAATACGTACCAATAACCAATCAAGGACGCTTTGTTCGAACCAACGCCAGTAGTTCAATGTTCAGCTCTAGTGCGACGTTAATTAACCAGACCACACTTAACGATTCGAAATTCAAAACGCAACAGTGCTAAAAAATTCCCAGTTCCAACTTATAGACATTTGTCAGCTTTTTTATAGGTAATATTAAACAGTTATCTCGAAAGTATTGATTTATTGCACGCATGTTCCAATGCAGTGTTCTGTTTTGAGGTCTAATTTAAGTTTCATCTTAATACAAGCTGGGCAATTTCTAGTCTTCCATCGCTTTCATTTGCTAATAATATTAACTTTCCTGAGGCATAAATTTTCCCAACTCAGGGATTTTTAAAACTCGAAATTCCCAACTTTTAAGGTATAAAAGTTTACAGCTCCCCCCCCCCCCCCCCCCTGGATAACTGGAAAATCTCAACTGCTTCAACGCAATTGTTTCTACTCATTGAAAAGCGAAACATGTGTAAACAAACAGTAGCATAAACGCGCCAATCTTAAATAATTCGCCAACTTTTATTTATATAAAGTAAGATTATTGAGAATTGGCGTTAATAATAATTTCCCGTTAAAATATATAATAAGCTACAGGATTTAGATTTACATACATGTTGGCATTTTGCCAACGTTGGCATTTTGCTCCGAAATATCTTTTAATAATAATTATAGTACTTCACATAAATAGTTACATCTAATTTATTTTTTAAGATAGAATTTCAGTATTGATACCATTCAAGAAAGGAAGATTTTACGAATATAACTATATTTTTTTGAACTACTTAGAGCAGTTTTAATTTATCACTTAAAATTTTACGCGTAAAATTGACGATTATTTCAGACATTTCGTCAATTATTTAAAAATTTATAACTACAAAACTAAATCGAAATTTGACAAACGCTCTGGATCATTTGTAGCCAATAGTTTAATCTATACCCCTAATTTTTTATTTATTTTTTTGTTGAAAATTGGAAGACAAGTATACAAAAATGTATGAATTATTTTCAAAATGTTCTAAAATCATGAATTTAACATAAAATAACGTCTAATATACTGATCGTATTGAAAAACAAAAATATTCATCTTATTACCCAAACATTTCTTAATAAACTGGCATAATTTCATAATTTTAGGACATTTACTTTTTAGGATGCAAGCGGAACAATGAGACAAAAATTCGCAAATTAAAATTTTCTCGAAATATCCGACATTTTTCCTTTCTTCACTATTTTTTATACCTAACTTAATTGACCACATCTAATTTAATTGTAAAGATAGAACTATAATCTTTATAACATCGGAAAGATGAAGTTTTAACGAACATTAATATATTTTTTTTAATAAGAAAATATGTAATTTTAAATGACTTATAGCAATTTAGAAATCACGTTTCAAAAATGAGGGCGAAAAAACTTCAAAAAGTGGAGCGTGTTCAAAGGTTTAAAAAAATTATAAATCCAAAACTAATTCGAATTTTAAAAAATGCTTACTTGGATTTCCAGTTCAAACCTATTTGTACACTCCCTAAAAAAATTGGATCTCTCCTCTTAATAGTGTTTCAGAAACTCGACGGACAAAATTACTTGTAAGCGAAATTTTATCAACGACGACTTTAATATTAAATAACTTATAAACTAATAACAGTATTGAAACAAAAATATATTCTTCTTATTTATCAAACATTTCTTAACAAATTCACTTAATTTCGTAATTTTAGGACTTTAACATTTTGAGATACGATCTGAATTACATTGAAAGAACTGAAAATTCCCCCTAGGGCCGACTTTTTCCCCCTAGGGCTTACTTTTTTTTAAAATAGAGAGAAATTGTTTTATTGTATATGTAATCAATTAATTTCTCTTCATATTTTATGCATTCTATTTGTCTGAGTGTTCCAAAAATTCCACCTAATTTAACTTTAGAATATTTTGAGATTGAAAAATATTTTATTGATGGTATTAATAATAAAAATGTGAAAAAAATTATCTAAAATGTGGGTGATGGTATTAATAACATAAAAATAGTAATCAACTGTAACTGTGTAAACTTTCTCTTTGTATACATAATTTGACTCTGACCTCATTAATGTAAAAAAATATTATATTACAATGTCATTGTTAACGAAACTGTCATTAATCTAAGCTTTTACACAATTAAACTTGGTGACTTATATTTTTTAATTCTGAAATTTCACATACACCTATGTATCAATTTTTATTTAGTAAATAGTATATGTTTTATATTATTTTCAACTCATGTACATTTTAACATTTTTTTTAATTGTATAACTGTTGTCATTGCATAACAGTTTAAATAGATTTCCCTGTTCATGTTTGTTTTTTAATTATTTTTTACAGAAATTGTTTTTTAAATAATAACTTCCACTAATAGATTTCAAAATAATTATAAAATCGACTATTTTTATGAATATACAAATTTGGTGCAATGTTAAATAAATAAATGTCGATGACATGATACAACGTCCAGGACTGTCCACTGAGCTAAATAAGAACTGGACTAAGCAAGTGTTTTTTACCCCTTCAGCCCAAAAGGACAAGCTTGTAAAAAGACAGTTTTGGGAAGATTTGTACTTTTAAAATAACTGTTTGAAGGGAATTCATTTTCTCAAATATGTTATTTGTATCCAGTAATGCTAATGAACAACATTAGAACACAATAGTTCGAACTCCAAGATGGAGCCGTTGTAAAGTTTATTTTTCCCCAATAGGAGTCTTCTCTCCAGTTCTTATTTAGCTAAGGGGGACTATCAGTGTATTAAGCATCAAAGTGTCTTTTTCTTTATGTAATATAACCAATAGAGTAGCTAACAACCAAATTAATAAAAGTAAAGAGTGTGTCATTAACTATTAAAATATATAACTTTTTAATTTGTGTTTTCTTGTTTAGGAAGATGACCCTTTTGCCACTTCATACACTTTCGCTCCGAAAGACGCAGAAGCTCAGTCTTATGCTCCAAAAGATGACGTTTTTGGTCTGGGATACACTGGGTTATCAAAAGATTCTATTCTAGGATCACACATTGATACTTCTAACCCAACCTTTACCAAATCTTTTCTCAAGAAAGACAAGAAAAAATTAACAATTTCTGGACAGGTATACATATCACTTGAGATTGTTATAAAACAAAACTACTTCTAATCGACTTAAAAAGTTTAAGAAAATTTAATTAATTAAACAACATTTAATTCAAAATAGTCTTGGAATAGTTATGGAAGTGTCTTTGAATAGTTATGGAAGTGTCTTTGAATAGTTATGGAATTGTCTTGTATAATTTATTGAATTGCCTTGTAATTTAAATTGAAACTAGGTGATTTGTATTATTTTGCAATGTGAATAACACAGTAGTAGATTTCTATCCGTTTTATTTTTGTGTATATAAATAAATATGAGTATAAATTTCATCTGAAAGATCATTTACAATGTTATTAGTTCATTAATTTAAACGCAGTAATATTTAACTTAACAAATTCAAAACTGTCAGCTCATTTGTTTACACATGAAAAAAATTGTGTGTCAATTTTCATAATTTTATTCTACTTGAAAGTGTGATAAAACAAAATTATCTGTAATTGACTAAAGTATTTAAGAAAATTTTAATTTATTAAATAAAAAATAATTTAACTAAAACAGAATTATTTCATTTTCTTTTAATTGATAAGTGGTTTATACTCCATCCAGATTTTTAAGGAGCTTTAATTTAATATTTTTTCAAAACTAATTAGATTCCAAAATAGGCCAAAACTTTAATTTTAATATATATGCATTACCCATGCTCAATAATATTATCTTTATAATGCATTTTAAATTCTATAAATTAGTTATAATTTACTATACTAGGGGGCTCCGCCCCCTGCTCCGCTAACGCTCCGCCAACCCCCGGAGGATTGCTATGCAATCCTCTTTGGTTTGCTTCGCAAACCAATTCTCGCTTCGCTCGCTATAAGGTAGGACACAATAATAATGTGTCCTAGCAACAAAACATTTTTAGTTATATGAATCAATACTGAAACATGGAAAACTGAAATTTTTTACAAAGGTATAATAAGAATGTAAACAAAAAACATGATTGAACAAACTTGTTGTGAATATTTTGTTGACAATGTGTTGATGAATTCAAATTCCTAATGACATAACTGTTTGTTTGAAATACAACATTTGAAATTAAATATAATTAAAAACTACATATAAACATTGCTGTTGGCAGATACTATGTAGAATTTCACTTGAGTCAAAGGTGTACAATTGCACATATCCAGCCCTTTTCTGTTCAGTTGCATATAAGGGAGAAACCAAGTGATAAATCTGTCCATGCACACAGAAACAATATGGTCCTATTCCAGGTAGAAACTTAATTTCAGCACCCATTGAGGCAAAAGCAAGGGCAGCATTATATTCCATAATATGTTGGCGATAGTTTTTTCCTTCGCCTGTATTGTCAGATAACAAATCCTTCAATAAATGTGGCAGATGAACTTTCCCGTTATGGCAGCATTTTGAAAATTTTCAAGAAGTATTATTTTCTCTTTCTCAAAAGAAGGCCCCACAAAATTCGCAAAACTTCCGTCATGCACCCAAAATTAAGTTCTTCAACTTCCACAAAGCTATCATCGTTTCTGATGAACGTTCGCATAACAACGTTACTCTGCTTCCTTTGTAATCTTGTATTATTTCGTCTGCCATAGCTTTCTTCTACGCTTTCGCTGGATCTTCGAAGACGCTTTCTTGCATTTTGCTTAAACACTGCAGCAGCACGGCTTGGCTAGGCAATCGTAAAACTCATTTTGAAACAGCGCGGTGATTGAATGGCGACTTCAATTGTTGATTTTGTAAACAAAAGTTCGTGTGACATAGCTTTCTTCTACGCTTTCGCTGGATTTTCGAAGACGATTTCTTGCATTTTGCTTAAACACTGCAGCAGCACGGCTTGGCTAGGCAATCGTAAAACTCATTTTTTAAATAGCGAGGCGATACAACAGCGAACGCGATTATTGATTTTGTAAACAAAAGTTTCGGTTGCCATTCCAAGTATATAAATAATGCGTTTTTCGATCACCGCGTAAGAGAAATATATATAAGATTTATCTTTTTATGAATATAGCTTTGCACTGTTAAAATTAGTTCTTTACTAATGCAATTCAAAACTTGTGGTATTGAATTGTTTTTATTTATCAGTATGTATCTTCATAAAACCAATTACAATTTTAAAAAGTATTTTATTCTTTGGAAAGAACTACTTTGTCAAGCTAATTTGGATAATTATCTTGAATGTTAATATCAAAAACTATTTTAGGGCTAATGAATTTGTGGTTAAACCATTTTTTCAGTACATTTTAATAAAAAATGTTTTTGTAATTCACAGGCTTTTGGTGTAGGAGCTTTTGAAGATGATGATGAAGACATTTACAGCAAAGATGATATGTCTCAATATGATTTTTCTGATTTAGGAACTAACAAGAACCAAAAGTCAGCTAAACTAGGTATTATTATTTTTTTTTCAAGGTTACACAATTTCATAGATTTTAGTGTTAAGCAGATTCCCCAATTATAAGCAAAATCATTAAAGTTATTTTTAAGCAATAGCTAAAACCAAACAATCATTGACATCTTGCTTGAACATCCAATGTTGACGATGCTTCTGACTTGCAAGTTGTAAATGCTTCAATAAATGTTAACCAAATTATATTTTTGTAAGCTCACTCCCTGCCCAAACCAGCAAACATGTACAAATAATTGTAAGAAAATTATTAGTAGTGTAAAATATTAAATTTTAAACAACTTATAAATTATTGTAATAAAATGTAGTTTATTCTTGAATTCAGATTTTTTAAAAAGGTCATGTTCTCCTCATTTAGTTTAATGTGCATCGCTTTTTTTTTTTAAAAACTATTTTAGGCCCTTTATTTTTTGTTTAAGCCAATGTCATTTAGCTTGTCTATTTTACCTCTTCATGTGCCGGCTTATATATTGTATACTTTTACTGTTTTAATGTGCCAATTCAACATTCGCATTATTGAAGTATAAACAAAATAGTTGAAATAAATAAAGAGGTGCAAGAGGTATAATTGTGCCGAATCTATGCTTGAAAGCAGAGATAACTACATTATATATCCACTACATATAAGGAATTAAACTTTATGACAGTCAGTCAAAATAATTCCATAAACATTCCAGAAATTTATCTATATATCTTATTATTAGTGTTTAATAATTATATTATTTTCTAGAATCTAAACGACTTCTTGGAGCTGATGCAGTGCTGGAAGGTTTTCGCTTGGCTTCTGAACCCCCACCTCTTAAGAAGTACTACCCACCTCCAAATCTGCCTCCTGATTTTAGGCCCATTCGCTCATTAGTGCCTAAACTATCTGTCCCTGCTGAACCCCAATTTGCCCCTCGTCACAGTATGTCTTCTGAAGGTCGCTCTCTCTTGCTTGGGGAAAAGCAGTTTCAATCATTTCAAATTACCTGTAAGTCATTTAAGTTTTTATTATATTTTTCTGAATTCCAAACATCCAAGAAAGGTGTCTCTTATCAATTTAAGCTTGAAATATTGAAATTTAATATATAATAATACATAACAAAATTTCAATTTAGAATATTCTATAAGAAACTATAATTTTCAATTGTATATTTAAAAATATTTCAAATTTTCGAAAAAAACAACATTGTATTATTCTCAACATGGTATTGTATTTTCCCTTTAAAGAAGTTTCCATAAATAATTACTTAAATTTTTAAAACTTAATAATATTTTATAAAAATGATTTTTTTTTCAATAAAAATACATTTCTCTAATTAGGTGACAAGAAAGTTTCTGAGAAGAAAATAGACAAAACTCCAGATATATTAAAAACTGCTCTTTTACCAACAACTGCAACAAAACACTCTTTTCGTCCATTTCCTAATGATCCTCAGAAGCAGCAAAGGTATGAAGAGTATTTGAAATTAAAGGAATCCCAAGGTAAATAAAATGTGTTGTTATTTTTTTAATAACTAAGTTGCATTTAATAAAAAATATAATTTAAATATTAATGAAAGTATGATATGGTATTATCAAAACTGTTAATTATAATTATAAAATTTCCAAAAAAAAATTCTTTAAAAGAACTTAAATAATTACTTTAGATTTCTATATTTTTATGCAAATTCAACTGACAAGAAACTAAGTTAACTTATTATAATTATTTTGTTTTTAAATGTTGGAGGTCTATAATTTTAACCTTGAGAGGGGTTAAAATTTTTAGAGATGTATAACCAATTTCAATGAACAGAATATTAAATTTGTAAAGTATTTACACTGCGAAAGAGTTTATTTATATCTCCACGCATACTTTTTTAATTTTTTTTTATTATTGCTGTAAAAAATGGGTTTCAAAAGTTCCTTTTTTTATTTAAATTTGAAATTTTATTTCACAGCCCTGGACCCCTATTTGTACCATTACATTTCTTAATCTAAGCTATAAAAAGTCATTATAATTTACTGAATTTAAAAGAAGTTTCTACATATTTACATTACCTTAAACTGCTATATATACTAAATTTCAAGCTTTAGTACAAAACTGTGGATTGGTTTAAAAGTCATGCATACTCTTCTTTATATATAGATGCTATTTTCTTTAAACTTTAATTAATTTTTAGTCTATTCAATAATTTAATGTTTATTAAAAATATTTCAAAAATACATTCCTATTATTAATAATTATTTTTAATTCTACTTCTTAATAAATGAATAGATAAATGGCTTTGTTTATTTTATATACATTCCTCTTCATTTTATTAATTTTATATTTGATATGCAGAATTGGAAAAACTTATTCAGCCACCCTCAATGACTGAATGGGAAAAACAACAGGAACTTGAAGAATTTTCAAGAGCCGCCATTCTTTTCAAGCCTCTATCTGCAGCTTTGAGTTCCAAATTCGAGTCCAAGTCGCATCTTAGCGTTGAGCATGAAGTAATGGACGCAATCGCCAAGGCTAAGGTAATAGTCCAAACAAACTGTTTGTAATTAACATTTTTAAACTTGGATTAAACTTTATAATCTATATTATTAAACTAAAAAATTATTGAATGTGTTTCATGTTTCCTCTCTTACATTGCACCAACTTTATTTAATACGAATATTGAACTTGTCGTAATAAAGATTACTTATTATGAACTAGTAGTTATGGGAACTTTACAACCAAAAAAAAAACTGAATTTTACATGAAATGGAACCGCTGAAACGGCCACCATTTTGAAACGAAACTTTTTTAATTTAAATTAAAAAGAAACATGTCGTTTTCAAGGAACATACATGCCAAATTTTAAGAAAGTCAAACAACGTTTGGTTGTGATTGCGTTACAAATAAATTTACAGATAAAATGTTGAAGGGTCAAGTTAATAAAGGACCTCGCTGATGCTCGGTCGAAAGTGAACTATAAAATATTCTTTGGGATTTATTATTTTTCGTGTGTCCTTGTTATATTTTATTTAAACCTTGGTAACTTATATGGATTGACCGTTCAAGTAGCCTATTAATTAGTTTATAAACTTTCATAAATTTTAAAAGATTTTTTTTTTACTACCAAAACAAGTCCAAGTTTAACAAACAAGTCTGTTGTCTAAAAAAAAACAATAAACTTTTCAAAATATGTCATTAAATTACCTTATTTAAGGCATTTTTGTTATATGCTTTGTGTCTTTTGTATTTTTTGAATCATATACAACTTAGAAGTTGTAAGTAAAAACACAACAAATTTAGTAACTAAATAAAG
The DNA here is from genome assembly GCA_963932185.1 of Troglohyphantes excavatus. Classification (NCBI taxonomy): domain Eukaryota; kingdom Metazoa; phylum Arthropoda; class Arachnida; order Araneae; family Linyphiidae; genus Troglohyphantes; species Troglohyphantes excavatus. The sequence continues at coordinate 28,642,654 of OZ010673.1, read as the reverse complement.
ATTTTTTTAGTGCCAAAAGTACGTAAGTACATTTGCTGTACTTGTGAATTCACTTGCCTCATCTTGATTCCTTAAAAGTGTTGCCAAAACTAGTGTTTATCATACAACTACAAACTTTTATATAAATTTAATACTAAATTTTCTAGTATTACAAATTTTACATGAAAATATTGATTTTTTTTTTTTTTTTAAGTTTGCATTATGAGGATGTTTAGTATTCTCACTATTTTATAGAATTGAAAAATATGTTTAATGGTATAAAAACTTTAATCCATTCTGTTCCTAAAGACTGACTTAATATTTCGTATACAGATAATGAAAGTTTTAATTTTAAGCTGTTATTTACTTTAATTATGATGGCATAATTGTTATTATTAAATCTTTATGATAACCTAAATTGAAACCCATGTTGAACATAGTAGCGAGCATTGCAAAAAAATACCCTTATTAATGTTAAATGTGTTCTTTAAGCTGTTATATAATCTATCTTCTGTTTTAGAAAGAAAATGAAGTTTCTAAAACTACAGTGGATAAAAGGAAACTTGTGGGGTTAAGTAAAAGAACAACATTGGAGTGGCATCCAGCTTCTTTGTTATGTAAAAGATTTAATGTTCCTAATCCTTATCCAGAGTAAGTTTTAACTATTTATTCCTCTTTTTCTTCAATATTACAGCATTACAATTTTGTTATGTAATTTAATTATAAATGTTAATTTATGATTTTAAGCTTTAAAAAATAAAGGTAATATAATGTCTAATGGCAACAATAAAATTTCGTAAGAAATGACATCTCAACTTTGTTTTGAAACAACCAGAAATAAAAAGAAATTATTTTGTGTAAAAAAATTAAAGATATTTTTACCTTCATTATACTTTGATTCATTATTACTTAAAGCTAATTTTTATTTTCTTGAAATTAAATTGCAAGTTAAGTGTCTTCATTGTTTATGTGTTACAGTCAATTAGTTTTTTCAGAATATATTTTAAAAGAAGCTAAATCATGCAAATTCACCTTGGAAATTGCTTTTATGTTTTCAAACATAATTTTTAGATGTGCATCTATATTTTAGCAAAAGGGGGGTACATTTAGAAAACTTTCTTTACTAGGAAAAATTATTTTATATTTATATATTTTTAAACACATATTTATTTTCTAATAGCATTTCTTTATAATATATGTGTTTGTTGAAATAGTAATTACTTGTTCAATAGTAACATATTTTGCTTTATAATATTCATTCTTTTATATTGATTTTAGCTCATCTGAGGTATCTGGCTCTCAAAAGTCAAAAGCTCTCTTTGACCATATTTCATTCGAAAGCAAAGAAAGTACACCCAGTTCACTCATTTCTCAAATAAAATCATCTAGTTCTCAAAATATCTCTCCTGCAGGTTTGTTTGATAATTTTGTAATATGACATTACTACTACTATGCTTAAAATTAATTGTTATCACTATTTATTATTTTAAAACAAAATGTCCCGAGATCTTTTTAAAATAAATTTTCATTTTACTCTTAATTTAAAATAACTTGCTCCACCAAGAAGTAATGTTTTCCCTTATAAATATCTTCAAAAAAGACATTTTTGGTAATTGTCATGAATATTTAAAAAATTATTAATTGTAATTTATGCAAATATTTCTAAATGTCAACAATTTATCAGTTTTTGTTGAATATTAATAATTTAATTTTGTGCTTTCTCCTCAGCTGATCCTTACAAGCCTACTGAAAGTATTTCCAGCAACTATAGGACAGAAACCACTATTGCGTTTAATGTAAATAGAGATGTTCAGGTAAGCTAACTAGTTATTATTTTATGAATGTATAACTTAAAAATGTATGAATATTTAAGATATCTAATACCATCATAAAAAATATTAAGTTTTCTACAATGTCAATCAATTAATTTTAATAAATAGTTGAGAAATTAAATAAGTGCATTTAGTAATTAAAATCAAAATGTTCATAAATACCCAATTAACTTTTGTATATTTTTAATTAAAGTAAAGCTATTTCAACAAATGTACTTTAATTTAAACATCTGATGATCATATGAATGAGTTGTAGAACTTGTAACTTCTTCACAACAGCCTTTTCTGGATCCTGAAAAGAATTGAATAACTGTTATGATACATAATTCAAATTAGGTGATGAGTAAATGCATGTTTTCCGCAAAATTGTTCAAGTTTACCTGGTTAATGGGCATTTTAAATTAACAAATTAATTGAACCACTTGTTTTTTTATGTGGGTAAAGCTAGTTAATAAAGATAAATTAATAACATACGTTTTATATATAATGCTCATATGTTTAAATAAAACAAAAAAAAACTGCTAATAATAGTTAAATCTTAAAAAATGTAAAAGTTATTGTAAACATTAGATAAATCATAAAATATCCTATTAATATACTTAGTTAATTGGTTTTGTATATTTTCAAAAGGTCTGAAGCCCTTATTTTAAATCTGTTTATTTACTGTTGGTAAAAATATTTTTTATATTTATTGTTCACAAGTTAAAGGAACTAAAAATCTCAAAATTGTCAATCATTTAAGGAGTTATTAAAAGTACAATTTGCTTATGTCAAAAATATCATAATATTTCACTATTTAAAAAGATATTCCATGACTAGTTGTTACCTTTAGTTACACACTGTTAAAATAAATGCTTAAATTCATTATTTACTATACTGGTTTTATAAACTTTAATATATTACCTAAACAATATTACTCTTATCAATGTATTACATTTTTATTTTATATTAACTATGTCTATTAAATCATATGAATTGGCCAACAGTTCTAAATATAAATTAGTGAATTAAATATAATATTTCTGGACACTGCAATGGACTTTATAGAGTTTATTTGAATTTTTCCAGGAACCCTCACCTGAAATTAAGAAGCCACCAATCGATTTTTTCAAAGATATATTTGAGAATTCCTCTTCTGATGAGGAAGAATCTTCCCAAACAGAGCCATCCAAACAATCACTAGAGTCATCCCCAAAACCAGCATCCGAAACAGAGGGTGCAGTTAATTCTACGCCATCAGCACATGCCAACGATTCAGAAGTACATAAACCAGTGAAAGAGAACAAAAAAGTGGGATTTGGTGTTTTTGCCAACCTGGATTTAGATGCTTTGAACCAAAGAACGCCTGCAGTTAAGACAAGTGCTCAAAGTGATTGTGAAACTATGAGTTCTAAAGACTTAAAAGATGAAACCAGTCACATCAACAGCTTGCCCATACCAATTGATGTTTCCCCAAAGCAAGTCAAAACAACAGATAGTGGTATTTGTGATATGGTAGTTGATGAGAGTTCATCTATACTCTCAGCTGCTGCTTTGACTCCTGATCTATATGGACCAGAATTGCCTCCTGACTATTCTGGTACGTTTCTCAATTGACATACATATTTTTATTTTGTGTTTTATTTTCTTAGTATTAAAATCGGATTGTTATTTTTCAGTGCCTACGAATTTAAATTCAACTAAACATGAAGTCAAGAAGCATGCAAAGCATAAAATGAAACATAAACATAAGCACCACAAGCATAAGGTATGTTTAAATTTCTATGAACTTTTCCCTAAAGTAAAATTTTTTAAAGATTTTCTCACAAACCTTGCCATCATCTTAACATGGCAAAACTTATTTTAATACTTTAAACCTCAAAATACATTTAATATTTTGAAATCTGGATATTAGTTCCATGCAGTCAAATATTTTTTATGCATATTTTTTTTAACTTCTATATTAATTTAACTTTTTTCCTTATGGATTAAATAGTTTGTTTTCATATCTCTTTCAATCTTCATTTTAACATCCAGTAATCTTAAAAAAAAACCAGTTGACAAGAGATTTCAACTTTCAAATTTATTAAACTAGTTATTTAAGAGATGAAGAAGAAATTCAAAGTTCCTTGTGTAGTTTTTAGTAAAATTTTTTATCTTAGAAATTATTATACTGTATTATATGAATATATTTATACTTATTATGTTTTCAAATCTCTTGTTTTACAGAGTAAGAAGAAAAAGAAAAAACATAGCTCGCATAAAAGTTCTGATGATTCATCCTTTGGTTCAGATGAAGATATCCCTCCAACTGTAATACTTGAAAAGTAAGCCCATTTCAAATGTGTTATTAAATAAATATATGTTGATATTATGCACCACACCTTTAAGTAATATAAGCATGTATATGATTTATTATTGGGATTCCGTAGCATATTTTTAGTATGTACCTCAAGCTGAAATGATTAGTAAGCTAGGATGTACATATAAACTTTTGAAAGTACATAAAGAGACACTTAAGTAATTTCATATTTTAAAATTGCCTAATAAGAAAATTTTATGTCAGTATTGTACAAATTTGTGTAAACTAATTTTGGACAACTTGTGCTAATTTAAAACAACTAGTTAGTTTGTGACTGTTAGCTGTATGTTTTTTCCTTAGCATTTTTTTTTTCTCACTTTTATTTGTTATTAATGTGAAAATTATTAGTTAATTAGCGAAAAAATTGCAAATGTTTGTAATGTTTTCATTTATGTTAATAATCTCTTGTATTTTACATTAATACCTATCATAAATTAAAATGACCAAGTTGTTAAAAATTAACAATTAGAAATCTTTCCTTTTAATGTTTAATTTTTTATTTCAAATTTTGATTCTAAAACTAAGATTTACATAATAATAAGATGGAACTACGAACTTCTATTTTTTTAATTATAATTATTTCCGTAGTTTTATCTACTTATTTTTTAAGTAGATAAAAACTACTGAAATGGAAACAATCAATAAAAACTGAAAGCATTAGTCTTTAACTTTGTCGCTAACAAAATTATTCCCTTAATTGTAGAGTTATATTCATTTAAAAGAACTTTTAAGCTCACAATAATGGTTATGTATCTGCTAAAAATTAAAAAAAGTATAAGTTGAAAACATTTTATTAGAAGTTTTTATGCCAGTTATTCAATAAATCCGTTGGTTAAAAACAGTAAATAGAACTAAAATCTTTTAGCTATTTTGAACAAAATAATGCCAATAAAACAATTCAAGTTATTTCCTTATTCAATTTCTGATAACTTGAATAGATTGCTCATACAATATGTTTAGATAAATTATTGCTAATTATCTTTCCCTGGTTTTTGTCAACATCAAATACCCAAAATAAGTATTTTTAACTCCTTAATTCCTTGGGATTTCTTTTTTTTCCCCTTCAAATATTAGCTTCTTTTTGAAAAATAATGCTTTTCTTTTTAAACAAAATAGATTTTTCTCAAATGCGATGTTTATTATAATTTAATCATTCGATTTTCATTTTATATCAATGAATGATTGTTCTAGATAAATAATACAGACCACTATAAAACAAATCGCATTATTGCACCAAGCAATTGCATAGGTTTGTAAATAAAATATTGATGTGGGTATTTTTTTGTATTGGTTATGTCTGAATTAAGATGGGGATCATATTTACAGTTTATATATCACTTATAAAATAAATTTGTCTGCCTTGTTTTACACTTTAAATTATTTTTTTTAGGTTAAAGAAATTGCAGAAGGTTATGAAATCTGGCCACTGAATTGTTGAGTTTATGTATATATATGTAAAAATATGCCTTATGTATATAATTTGAATTAAAAATTAAATTTGCTTTATTTAGATAAATTTAATTATTATTTAAATTGTCTTTTTTAATGGATTATAACTATTTTTCTTCATATACGTATTGATTAGATTTACATTTTGGGACTATTTTTACATAGTTCAATGAAAACCAAATATTACAATTAAATGTCAAAATTAATTGATAGCCTTAAAATGTTTCATTACCTTAATTTGAAATGGAACCTTTAATTAAAAAGCTATCCCAAACTAACTGGCTTTGTTGGCTAAGAGTTTCATGGGTGTAGGAATTGTGATTTATTGACCAAGTAAGAATGCAAAACAATGGCGAGAACAGTGTCTTTTAGCAGCCTTTGCATCAAAGAATTTCTCTTTTTCTGTTGCAAATCACTAAAACAATACTTCACTAATGGGTATCAAACTCAACACAATCATGTAATATTTAATGAGAAAAAACTTATGTATAGTCAGAATAATAAATACTAAAGATAAGGTTTGATGAAAAGTATGAAAGTATACAATAAAAATTATATTTACAAAAACTTAGTTATACATACCAGACAATGCGTGACTTGTAACATACGACACAGACCAAGAAGGGGTTGATTACTTCTTTTTAAATTTAAAACTCGAAGGGTAAAGGAAATGTCGTAATAGTTGCCTAATTGTTTTTATGAGAAATGTATATTTTAAAATTAAATATTCACGTATAATGCCATATTTTGGATGTTATAATTGAATTTGTTCTTATGCCAGTCACTGTGAGAATAATTAGCAAGTGAAATGCAGGAACAGTTCTCAGCTTGATTAAACATTTCGAAGCATTATTTTCGGGTCTTACTATCTGGACCTTCGAGCATGGATCCCTCATAGTAGAGAAATCATAAGGTTATAATCTCGCTAACATCAAAGTGAGACCAACATGGATGGCCTCAGACACGTGGTTTATTACGTCATCCATTCAAAAAAAAATTCTAATTCATTCATAAAAATATCTTGTACTTCATGAACTAACGCATTTACTATTATTTCCAAATCACGAGGCAATCGCGAACGTTTTTTCATTCATAAATTTTGAAAGGAAGTCACGTGTCTGGTGCCATCAGGTCTGAGATGTTTGCATCACGATGATGACGTCATATTCGCTCTACTACTGTCCATTCATGCTCGAAGATCTGGACATACATCTATCCTTATATATGACGTAAATTGAACTAACGGGAACGTAAAGCTCGATGGGCTAGACAATGAACTACTCGATAATGGTAAGTTTTAGTAGGTTGATTAACATCTCACTGGAACTGCACAATGGGCTCTTAGCGTCGCACAGTGTGTAGTTTCTCGAATCTATCAAATCCTAATTACTATTAAAAAATACACTATTCGCAATTTTTTTTACAATTTAGTCTTTTTTTTTAAATACAATATTTTAAAATGCCCTCAGTTAAAGTAACTGTTCATTTTTCCTATCTAAATATATATTTCCTCAAAATTAATAGTAAACTTTCTTAAAAATATGTATATGTATGATTTTTTAATATGTATATATATGAAATATGTATACTAGTGATTTTTAAAATCACTAGTATAGTACGAACTGGTCTGTACGATCTGGGCGGTTGTTATAGTTACAATGTAATATGTAATGGTAATTAAAAACCCAAGTTTAAAAATGATAACTAAAAAAAAATTCCTTTTTTTCGTCTAAAAAATTTGCGCTTTTTGTAGAATGACCCATTTATTAGAATGCATTTATCAGTGGCGGCTCGTGCACTACAGCAAGTGCAGCCGGGCTGAACCTAAATTTATTAGTTTATTTTAAAACTAAAATCATATATTTTACTAATTTTCTTAAATGAAGATTAGAATTGAAAATGAAATTTCTACGGTAGTAAACAAAATCTCCGATAAATAGCAAGCCTGTTACCGTAATGCACAATTCAAGAGGGGAAAAAATTCCATTCAATAAAAACTGCAGCCAAAAAGCGAAATTCGAAATCGGCTGCATCGTTGCCATGGCAACCTCTACGTAGTATGGAGATTTCCCCCATGCAAATACACTGCTTTTGTGAAAAGGTACAGCCGAAATCAATTTTCTTGTTTTAGCTGCACTTAAGATTCGATAAGCTGATTGGCTCGTGCGTAAAACGCGGGGATGGGTGAAACGTGAACTTCTCCAAACGGAAAAGGTTTTCGTGATAAGTTTACTGTTTTTCTGTTGTTTCAGGACCATTATAGTCCTGCAGTTGTTTCGTTATTTAAGTTAATATTAAAATTGACCGATTCACATGTTTAAAAGAGGAGGATTGCTTTAATTTTCAAAAAATAAGTAAGTATTTTCTATTTTTTTTTGCATGTTATCATTTTGTAAAAATTGAAAGGAAACTTTGATTAAAGTAGTAAATAATAAAGAATTTCCGTTCATGTATGGTTTGTGGAAAATAGTGGGGGGGGGGGGGTGAGAGGTTCACATGATTTCGGCTGCACTAACATTTTCGACCACGAGTCGCCACTAACATTTGTCGCAATTGGTTTAATGCTTGTCGCAATTAACTGCTTTTGGTAATCTTTGCTAAATATATGCATAATTGAAGCGACTATTTAGGCTACTATTTTTCATGTTTGAGGATACTAAAGATACTATTTTCAAAGGCACACACTCAGTGGCAGGTCTGGATACTTTAAAGAGTACAAATTCACTGGTATATTTTATAAATTTTCCTATAATTTAATTGTAACATTAGTATTTTTTTCAAATATCAACAAAAATTAATTACCTTGGGAATTAAGAATAATTGTTAGTAATATTTTATAAAACAATTAGGCATGGTCCTATTTTAGAACGGGATTTTATAAAAGGCGAATAATAAACTCCCACAAATACTATTTTTCAGCATGGTTTGTAAATTTCATGAAAGTCGATGTTTTAAGCATCTTAGCATGTATATCAACAATCTAATTCTATTACTAAAAAGAAAAACTGTATATCGTTTTATACTAGGGAAGTAGTTGTATATTATTTCACAAGGTTTTTTTTAAGGTTGATTACTAATTTATTCAGTTATCCCAAGTAGCACAGGACGTCGTAACGGCGTCGAAAACTGGCACAATAAGGATGACACAATAAGAATTTGTTATTTATACAAATACAAATATTGACGACCAACAACAAGCTGAAGGCCATTTTATTGATTTCTTTACTTCAACAATATAATTATTGGGATTAAAGACTATTGGGTAATGATTTATGATTAATAAGTGATAATTTCCTTTATTTTATGAAAAATTCTAGCTCATGTCACAATCTTATTTTCTCTGAATTATCTATTTATGTTTCCAAGAATTTCAAAAACCGTTAAAACCACTTTTTTTTAATGTTCATCTTCTTAGTAGAAGTCGTAACTGCGGGGATCTTATATTTGAAGACCCCTAATCTCTACTATTTTGTTAATTTAAATGTAATAAATAAATTAAAGCTTCGTTAGGACAATGTTAAAATAAATTCACTTAGATATTTGGGTTATTCTTTTCATAAAATGTTTTCTTAATATTGGTGCTTCATCGTTTGTCTCAATTTAATATTTTAGTGGCAAGCAAATTTTGAATGATGATTTTGCGTCTACAAAGGTTGAACCATGATCAAATTTAAAATGCACCAGTCATTATTATACACGCCCATTGAAATTATAAATAATTTTAGGCGACTTTCCAGTAACGAATCTAGCAACCCTCCGATCACGATATCGTTACAACATGTCATGTACACGTAGATATTCGAACTCGTAATCCGCCGATTATTATAGGATACATTTTAACACTGGCAAACGCGTGTATAATACGTGTATAAGGTTACTTAATATAACCTTGATCAAAGAATGGGAGAGTTTCACGTGACGTAATAACACGTTTTACCTACTTGTAGTTTCGATTTCTTCTCTACAGCAGACAACTTTACATTTGTTTGTTAGTCGCTACGCTTGCAATTATGGGATAGTTTGTTTATAATATTTGTTTTTTCCAAATAAGTAATATTTTTATTCCATATATGAATAAATTTAAGTACAGAAATATTTGTATATAATTAGAATTACAACAAAATACGGAAAAATACTTTTATTTCAACACAAAAATACTTAAAAAACGATGAGTACAATCTATCTCAGTGTATGTAGTAAATATTTCTATATTGAGGTATTATTTAAAGACTAAAACTTAAAATTATAGTACAGGAGCTAAAGCTCCATGCTAACCCTACTGAACTTATTCGGCGTCGCGGAACTTTCTCCATGTTCCGTTGGAACATCGGTCTTCTTCTTCTCGGCGTGAAACTCCCCCATACTTCGTTGTGTTTATGGACTCAACGGACTATTGAACACAGTTCGGGATCGAATTACGAGGTGCCTAAAGTGGCACCCCACTCTTCAACCAGCCACCCATGAAATATACATAAGAATACTTGAGCTATTAAAGATTTAACCTTCACGCATACAGCCTTTTACCTACATCAATTGTGCGCATCAAGTCCCACTAGATGAACTCCGAACCGCCCCTAATTGCCCATTGTGTTGTTTTTCAGCGAACGCTGGTATAACATCATTAACTCTGACTTTAACCTGATTAATTAAGCATGCGCATTTCGAGTTTCAGCGGTGGGTGCGGCGAGAGATTGTTTATAGTTTTGGTTTAATGTTTATATATAGAAAGTCGATAATGAAAAAAGTAATTCGCGAATAAAATTTTCAAAACATGGCTGAATTAAAAATTCAAGCACCTCTTGCAAGGATAGAAGATTGGGCTGAATTTAATGACTTTCAGAGTTGTGATGATTATGAAAATTCAAATAAGCAAGAATCTTTTTCAAGTCCAGAAGCTAACGAAAATTCATTCATGGACAGTAGTTTTAGCGATGCTTTCTCGACTTCATTAGAAGATTTGGTGAACACTTTTGACGAAAAAATAACAAATTGCTTCTACGATTATGAAGAAAATGTGGAAAAGCTAGCTCCTGTCCAAGTGCGAAATCAAGATGAAATTATGAACGAATGCCAGTGAGTACATTTCGTAAACGAATAATTTCTTAACCTTGAATGATATTAACTTGTAATTTGCATTGCAGTAACCAACGAATATGTTGAAAAAAGACATATAGCATTAAAAGCTCAAGTTTACCCATTTATAGCATTTAACGCGTATCATAAATAAAAGCACACTAAAATTAATACTTTTTTTATAGGATATGGTGGACCTTGACTGGGAATTTCGGAAGTATTTTGCCTATAGACTGGACAAAGTCTTGTGCCAAAGGGCTTCAACATTCACTTATGAACCTGAACCAAACTCCAGTTTGTATTTACTTTTATAAATTTCTAGTGCTTCAATATTTGTTTTTTTAGCACAGATTCTTGTTAACCGTTACCATTTAATTACGGAAACAATTCATTTTTGAAGAAAATAAAATAACTTTAATGCAATAACATTAGATCTCAAATTGAATGGCTTTTTTTAAAAAAATATTTAAATTTTTTTCATCCAAGATTTTTATTGTTGTTAAATCAGACTGTATCACTATGTAGTATCATTGCTAATTTAATAAAATTTACAACAGGACTTAAATTATATTATAGGATTTAAATGAGCAATTCAAATGAAAAAACAACAGGTAACAACTTTCAATAATAATAAAAAATATATTCTTATTAAAAAATTTCTAAAAATCTCAAACCAGCTGTATCTTTCCAGCTGTATTTGTATCAGTTCTACAATACAAGATAATGTTGCAGAAGTTAAAATTTTTAGGTAACACATATCATTGTTCAGAGTGCAAAAGGTTGTATGTCTATAATTCCATTTTTTAAAATTGCTATATGTAACATTTTGTGGATTCCACTTGGTGCCGAAATCTCTGATGCTATCAGTTAATCCAATAAAAGATACAATCAAATGTCAAAAGGATCTATCATAAAATTATTAAGAAACTTTTTTATTTGCTCTCATGAAAAGTGGTATAGTTAGACATACGACTTTTGGGGCTATGAGGAATTTTATTTAATTCCTTATCTAATTCTTTAATTGTTAGAAAAATCCTTATTGCTCCCAACTAAAAATTCTGTATTCCTCAGAAAGTTAAAAACAAACATAATCCCAAACGGGATTTAAAATTACTTTCACAGTTTTTGTGTGTGTGATAGAATATCAAGTATAATATCAAAAATTGCCTTAGCGTGTATAAAGAATAACAAAGTAGAAAATTTTAATAAGTGTTTAAAAAAAACAAAGAGTCTAATTATTAGTGTCCTAATGCAAGTAAAAAGGATGAAATTTTCTGTTGTGTCCCTAAAATATGTGTGGAGAGGCAGCATCTCTCTCCAGGATCAACGCCATCTATTGTCCAATGTGTGAATCATTAGAAGGAAAAACCTTATGCTGAGAATTATATGAACATAATGGAGAAAATAAGACATATTTTTATTTTATTATTTAGATCTGTTGGCTCAATGAGGTTATCCCCCTTGATTTGCGGTGTAAACTTTGACTTTGTTTTTCAGTCCAAAAGTGCTTGAGTGCCTTTTTTTCTTTCAAGTGTCATAAAGAAAAATTGCTATTGCTTTATATTTATAAAGAGATTTTGTAGTTTTCTATGGCTGAAAATGTTGCAATAAATTGAATATTTTTTTTTGCTGTACATTTAATGTTTTTTTTTTTTAATATATCATTCAAACTGCTTTAAAAAAAAATGCAAAGTTTTAGAGATTTTTGAAATGCTTGTTTTAAAAGATGTTTCCGTTTTGAAGCTCAAGGCTGAAGAATGTAATGTATTAGTCAATATCTTGAAATAATGCCAGTAAATTTGTATAGTATTCTTTGAATTGGATATATGCCTAGCTCAAAGTGTAAATTGATATTTATCAAGAAATACTACTTACATTATATATGAGGTATATCTGAGTAGTTCCTCTATACAAATCTTTCTTTATTTGATGTTTCTTGATCCATTTCTAAATTAAATTTATAAAATAACTTGATTTTCAGGAATGTGATTCTAAGAAAGAGGATTCACCTAAAGATATTGATGTGCGTTCATTCCTCATCAAAAATCTCCAACAGGAACCCCTTTTCACAGCTGAACAAGTTTTAGAAGAAATTGAAGAAATGATTCAAGTAAATAGGAAATAAATTGTTTCTTTTTTCAAAGAGTGTAATGTAATAATTATTTAAGTTGAAATCAATCTATCGAAAGATATGCTAAATTTCATCATCTATTAGTGATACCCATCTTGTGCTAGGAAATATTACTGACATAATACGTTGGAGTAACTGCTTTTCTTTGGCTATGTCTTTCATGACAATAAAAAAAAATCAAAATAGTTATAATTTCAGTTCTTAAAAAAATGTGGCAAACCAAATTTCTTATTAAAAAAATTTAAAAACAACATAACAGCTACCATCCATTTTTCTATTATAATTATATAAAGTTAGATAGAAGTAAAATTCTATCTGTAAATACCATTTTTTTAAATTGAAAATAACATAATGGGTTTAATTGATTTTCCTAATATGCTTCTTTGACGTTAAATTGTATTAACATTTTTAATTTAAATAAACAAATTCAGTTACTCATTAATATATATAATTGTGCAAAATAAATTATATAAATGAGTTAAAAATTTGAATGAATTTTTTTAATCAGTTACACTTTTCCTAGTGCTATTGATATTTCACTCTACATTTTTATCACACATTATTCAAGCACATAAAAAGATCATACTGTTATGTCTTAATTTTATTAGTTTAAATACCATGTATATCTTTTTGTAGCACCAAAGATCCCCATCACTGAACAGTGAAACTACTGATAAATCTGATGAAGACTTGAAGATTAAAGTAGCTGCGTACATTGGAATGTACAAAGATGGTATGACTTTTTTTAAATATATTAATAATGTTTTAATATATACTATTTAGTTTTATTGAATTCATTTTTTAAATAGAATTTTAATGATTAGTTTATATATTAACTTGTAGTGTACTCTTCTGAGGAAGTAAATATTTTTATTTCATCTAAAACCATTTATGTCATAAAAAAATATTTTCACAAGAAATTCTTACATTTGGAAAGTCTCAGACATTTTTTTCCGAGCTACGCCTATTAAGAAAAATTATGTGATACTAGGCCATGTGAACTTTATATTAATTCTAATTTTTGTTTCAATTATTCATTTGCTGTGTTGCCAACTTTATTTAAGCTTGCATCTAAATTTTAGCCTAACTTTTATAAACTATGACATTACTCTCGTTGTTCATTTTAAAGCAATCTTGTAGATATATAGATGACAGAGTGGACATTGAATCTCTAGATATTAATAGGTTTGTTTATAAAAAGTTTTTTATACATAAAAAAGAATCCTGAATATAGGAACAGAAAAAAATGTATTTAAGCTAAAATTAAGTCTTGGGCGCCACATCTACTTTCTCATACTCCTATTAAAATATAGATCGCTTGGAATAGAGAGTTTTTCATAATTTGTTTTTGCTATAACGAACGTTCACTCAACTTAATGTAGTTTTCTCTGAAACTACTGTGTTGATTTAGCTTCTAAATAGTAATCTTGTAATGCTATATTGGTCAAAGGCTTGCAATGAATTTTTTAAAAAAAGTAGTTTCCATGGGGAAATTAATTTTTTTAAACTTTTGATCTTTGACTATCTCTACTTAGATTTATTTAATTTCAACCTAAAATATCTTTAAAAAAATCAAATGAATGATAGCAGCCCACATTTTGAATATTTAAGTTGTCTCCTGCTTGTGTTGGAAGAAAATTTAGCTAAGAAAAAATTTTGTCTAGCTAAAGACTTATTTCAAAATATAGCATTTGATTTTAACTCTTTTGAAATTTTAACTAAAGAGTAATTTTTTTTACAATAAAATTTAATGCAATGGTAACTTGTTGCACAATTAATAAACTGTTGTTACGCTGTTAATATCAATTTCCAGATGTATTTTTTTATGCTTGTTTTATTCTTAATTATGACTGTAAATTTTATTTAAATATTTTATTTGCTTCTTTAGAAGTAAAAAGGCTTAGCTTGACTCAAGTTCAGGATCTTCTGAGTGAAATGGAGAATCTTATTCGAGACCATTCCGAAACGCTTATCAGTGAATTGGCCTTGAGAGATGAATTGGAGTACGAGAAAGAGTTGAAGAACTCCTTCATATCCCTTGTGTTAAGCATCCAGAACAAACAACGGCAAAATCATTGTGTTGACAAGAAAAAAATTGTCAGGAATGGTACAAATAATGGTTTTGAGCCAAAGGTAAAGTATAGTTACAATTTTGTATTGTTTCACAAAATTTAATGTATGTACTATATAGTGTCATGAATAAGAACGTCGTTGATAAGGCCCTACATAAACTTAAAAATCCATTAAAAAATTCTAGTCTATCTGAGCGCTCTAATGCTTTGGTTGTTTTACCATATTATCCCCAGATCAACCATCAAATTTCTAAAATTCTCGGTAGGTTCGACATACGTTCCATTTTTTCACCTATCAATAAGATCACCTTCACACAAGACCCTATTGACGATCTTAATAACTGGGGCATATACAGTATTTCATGTCAATGTGGCATGTCATATATTGGTCAAACAAAGAGAGCATTAAGATTTTGTATTAAGGAGCACCAAGCACATACTATTAAACAAGAAATAAAGAAATCCTCCATTGCCAAGCACTCTTGGGAACGTGGTCATATATTTAATTTTTCTAACTCACATTTAATTTGCAAACCTAAATCTCCAGTTGAACTTGACTTCCTGGAGGCGTTTCATAGTGTTAGCAATATTGACTCAATTGTCAATGAAATGTTTGCGGTCCCAGTATTTCCTGCTTGTTGGCACACAATAGTTAACTCCAACCGATTGAAATAGTTTTTTGTTCTCTGGCAACACTTTAAATTTCTGGGTTTATTTATATTTTATTATGCACATACTTTACATTTTCCGCTGATGAATGGTGATGTATCTCCCGAAACATGTCCGGATTATACAGATTTTTATTGCGTATTTTAATATATAGTGTCGCTTCCAATACATTCTACAATTTAAGCATTGAGATTTCTATAACATGATGTTAATTATCTTATATAAAACATCATATATCTGTAATATTGGATACAGAAATACAAAAGTTCTACACAATAGACTTGGGCAATGAGTCTATATATATATAGAAATTCTGGAAGTCAAAAATCATTTTGATTTATAATTTTTTATTTGATAATTAGTTGATTTAATGATTAATCCATTTTACGATCAGGCAAAAATACACTAGGAAATACTGAAGAACACAAATATCTGGAAGAACACTCGGATTGCCAAAAGTAACTCTAAAATAATTGCATTTGTTTATTAACAAATGGTAATAAATAAATAATAGGTATATATTGAAAATACCGATTTATTAAAAATATCGATTATTGACTAACGATTAATCGCCCAAGCCTACTACACAATACACCTTGTGTGTTTAATGTCAGTAATTTCCCCAAGTTTTGTATTGTCTGTTTTCATATTTAAAGGAAAAAATTCTAGCAATCATTCCCTCAAAACCTTTAAAATCTCACATATAAAATGCTTGTTACGTATGTTCTTTTATTAACAATGGAGTATATTTTAATATATATTTTATTTTTATAGTATCTCAGCACAGTTATTCCATATAACCCTCAACGAGGTACACCTGACAACCAAACTTTACAAATTTTGATCAAAAGTGAGTTTTATTTCTTGTAATGCATTTAAATTTTAATTGTATCTCGAGGTTCTAGGGTAGCGGTTCTTAAAACTGTGTACCTCTTAAGATACATGGCGGTAAAGGTATGCAAAAATAATATTAGTAATGACGGAAAACACCTAAAATAACAATAAGTAAATGTTAAATAAAAAATAAGTAAATGTTAAATAAAAAATAAGTAAATGTTAAATAAAAAATAAGTAAAAAGTTTTTTAAATATTTACTTTCTTGAAACTTTTATAATGTGATTAAGAAATAATAAAAGTGTTTTTTTTATTAAGGATTGAAAAGGATATTCTTTCAGATATGTATTAGAAAAATATATTACAATATGTATTAAAAAAAAATTCGCCATACACAAACTTCAGGTATTACATTCAGTTTAGTATTGACATTGAAATAAAACAATGCCCTTTCACCACCTACTAATGTTAAAAAAAAATAATATTTTTTTTAATTAACAGTGGAATACACAAAGCATGTGAATTAATTTTACATCATTATGTACACATATTAACTGATTTCCAGATGTGAATTGAATATTATTTATTTTCTTTTGTATAAAGGATTAGTTTCTTCTATAATTTAGTCTTGTAAAAATAGCTACAAATATTTTTTTTATGTTAATAGTTTTACAATCGATCAACGAAGACAGCCCAACTGTACCGACTCTATTGACCGACTATATTCTAAAAGGTGAGGTGATTTTAGCAATGTTTGCAAATTTATGATTACATTTTATACTTGTTGGTAAAATTTGAAAAAAAAAATTAAAACAATATCATAATTTCTGTGTTGGTAAGCCTTTTATACAAGTGTGGGGGTTAATTAAAATTTACAATATTTACCGAAACAATCTCATAATTTTGTGTTGTTAAGCCTTTTATATAATTTGCTGAAAATTTAGTGTGATAAAATATACTGAAGCGATTTTGGTGGTAAAAAATAATTATTTAAGAAAGAAAGATGAATTATAAAACGTTTATTTAATTTATGACAGTATTGTAATGTAATTTTAATTGGATGCCTATTAAGAATAAATTAAATGTTTATACTTTATCAGAAATTTATATATGTATTTTTAATATAAAGCTTTTTATTAATAGGATAAATAGCTTTTAGATTTGTATTCTTTTCGTAGTAATTTAAGAACCAAAAAATTCAGTAAACTGAAAACTTTGAATAAATCCCAAACAAACCTTTAAGACTAATTGAAACTGTGAATAACCTTTAATCCTATTTTAATAAAAAACTGTTAACCAGTTGGGTATAGATTGGTATTCCAATATAAAAAATTTAAATGCCCCCTCCCCTAAAAATTTTACAAGAAAAGGCTCTTAAAATTTTCTATTCTTTAATGTGTAACTGATCGATTTTAAATAGTGGTAGATATACATTTTTTGAATAGATGCACACTATCAAAGTATTAAATTTCTTTAAATAATACAAAAGTTGAAACTTTTTTCCCTACAAAGCCATCTAGTTTAAAAAAATCAAGCGAATCAATTAATAAAAATCAACTTTGTTTAAATATAATCTTCTTAAAAAAATATTTGTATAAAAACTTACCCAAATTCCAATCTTTTTATATGTTTTTTAGTTTTCTGCCCAAACTAAGAATATCTTCAAGAAGATTGTGGACAACAGTTTCTGTAGAAACAACAATTATTCTTTACAATATTACTTTTAATCTTGTATAAAAATGCCTTGTTATTAAGTTAGTGTTTGTAGACAATATAGTCAACTACATTTGTTATGTTTTGCAAATTATAGTTTTTTTTTTATTATTATATCTCAGGGTTTAAAAATATCCGATCAAGTAATTTTCGTTGCTTAATAACTGTTTATAAAATTATATTCCCCATTTATCATTAATTTCATCTGTAAAAAATTATTGTGTAAAAATTTATCTGTTATCGAATTAAAATGTACACACTTATGGAAACTTTCACAAAAGTTAATGATCACTATTCTGTAGAATTCTATTACAAAATATGTGAATAATTCTTAGTGTTAGAAATTATTTCCAAATATTAGAGAAGCCTTTAAAAATTATCATTAGACAAAAGTAATCCAAAACTCAATTGTAAATAAAATTTGGTTTGAGAGTTTCTGTCAGCTTAATTTTCATATTCTTAAGTTAAATGTTTCAATTTTTTTTCTAATTTGAAACCCTGAACGTGATGTTAGCTTTTAGATGAGGTTACTTGACCTGAAATGTAATAGATTGGTGTGCAATTTGAAGCTTTGAAACACTTTCGATGTAAACTAATATCAAGTGATGGTAATGTGCATGTGCTTTGAAATGCTTTTGAGCGCAGTGTTGTATACTGGAAAATGTAAAGCTTTCATGTATGTTTTAATTTTCTTATTTATCCATATATAAAATGTGTTGTGTAAATTACAAAGATTTAAATTGCTAAAGATATGGACTTTGAAAAATTATCTGTTAGCACAAGCATCGTCTTTAATGTAATCAAAAAAATTATTTTAAGACTTCAAAAAAAAATTGCTGAAAATTGCTACAAATCAAGCGACGAGTCAGTTGAATTTTTCTTAAACGATAAAAATATTTTGTCAAAA
The DNA here is from genome assembly GCA_963932185.1 of Troglohyphantes excavatus. Taxonomy (NCBI): domain Eukaryota; kingdom Metazoa; phylum Arthropoda; class Arachnida; order Araneae; family Linyphiidae; genus Troglohyphantes; species Troglohyphantes excavatus. The sequence continues at coordinate 28,623,654 of OZ010673.1, read as the reverse complement.
ATATGTGATTCAAAATTTTATTTTGTGTTCATGTTTTTTAGATGTGAGAAGTGATACAGTCTAATTAAAAAAATTATATATTCAGCACTTAAGACATGAATCTTATGTTGTAAATACAACAGTCGTACCTTAATTCGCATGCCTTTGTATATTTACCAAGCATCCACTCTGGCATACGTAGATAAATAAATCTAGTAAAGAAATTAATTTCAAAGGTATTTGATTTGGTGTGGATTGGCACAATTTTGAAATTCAGCCAATCACAATGGTAAAGTCAGATAAATCTTTCATTAGCTTACATCTATAAGCATAGCAACCCTAAATTTAAAAACACATTTAGATGTTAATGGCCTTTTCGAGAAATCCGCACCAAACCAAAAATCTTTACCGAAAACGACTTGGTATAGAAATATAACTTTTTTGTGAATAAATGCTTTGAATAATAGTCTTTCATAAATGATGAAATTGTATTCGGCTTCTCATAAACAGCAGCTTTTGTCTTTTTCTACTACAAATGCTGCATAGTCACTTTTTATAGCAACTTATAAGAATTGCAGTACTTCCGATGCATACAAAACCTAAGTTTCTACTGCTTTTTATAAGTAGTTTTCTGCTTACATTTTCAAGAATGCATCGTACGTTCCAAAATTTATCTTATCTTTTAATATTAAAGATTAATACACCACACCTGAATTTTAATTTACAATGAAATGATTTTCAAAGGACATTTTTTCTTTGAAATATTTGCCAAGATCATGAAACAAATACCTGATTATAGGCTCATGAAAAAGAATTTGACTTTTGAAAAATCATTAAAAATGGCTTGATAAGGTAATTACTTTATACACTGTGTCATTCTTTATATTCACTTTGATTTATATGTCTTGTTTTTAATTTTAATGTTTTATGGTTGTTACTAATGTAGAGATTTGAGTTTTTTGCATATAAAATATTTATAAATATGTGCAATAATTATTATGTAATGTACTAATAATTTGTCCAAATCAGAAAATTCTGCTATTTAGAAATGAAATGTATGCAATAATAGCTTTAAGTGCTTTTTTTGAGAATAGTTATTTTACATTTGAATCTCTCGCATGCTTTTAGAAGCTCTTTTTTTGTGAGTGGGGGAGGTAGGTATTACATATATTTGAATGTATATGCTTAATTCGAATGTTATACAGTTTGAATTTATTTGTGCCAGTATTTGACATTTTGTATTTTCTCTACATATCTATTTGTAGATAGTAGAGTTATGCGATTCTATTTTTGCATTGTGATATTTTTGGTGCAATATTGCCTTTACATATACTTATTTATATATTTTACAATATGCTACAAGTAGTATTCTTTGCTCAAATAGTTGAAATCTATTAGTGGAATTCAACACACTTTGGTGCAGTATATACTTTTGAATATTTATTATTTTTATACTCTTCTTGCAATTAGATTTAAATTGATTTTTGCAATTTAGTCGCATTTCTTTGCAATGTATGTTTAAGTCCCAATTATGAACTACGTATTAACCTTAAATCATATTCAAATAGGAAAATTATACGCACAACTGTTTTTCCCTGGTTAAAAATGTTTTTTCATTCATTCATATTGGAAAATTTATTTTATGGATCTATAGCGTTTACAATGTCAATTAAGAAATTCCTTAAAAGTGTTAATTTTTCATAATATAATTTATGTGCACAAATTTATTGATATTCACTTTCTCAACAATATTGCATGTGAAAACATCAAGTTATTTCTCAAAATTTGCAAATTTTCTTAAATTATTACTCCTATTAACAATTAGAAGGAGTTTTGATACTTTACTTTTTAACGTAATTTAAATTGCATGATTATAACCTACAAGATATTCGTTTTTCAAATATACATTATTATTAAAATAAATAACTGTATGTTAATTATTACTTACAAAAGCAGTTTTACTATTAAGTAAAAAAACAGTCTTAAAATTTTATTAGCAATTTTAGAATGATTAGTTTCGAAAACTAATTAAAAAAGTATTACTTTTACAATAAAAAAAACTTCAAACTTGGTTAACTTTATTGCACAAATTAAAAGTAAATTAAATATTGCTTTTTCTTATGCCAAAACTACCATGCATATTCAGTACTATTTTATCTGATTTTTTTTTCTCTTGCTAAACAATGACTAGTCAAGCTGTAGTTTGTATTATACAACTCGAACTGTTTTCTAAAAGTGTATTATTTTATAGTTAAATAGCTTTTTTATGTTATGTTTATATTGCTAGAATTGTTTAATTTATGTTATCTATAATTACTTTTATGTTAAAGAAATAAGTTTACAAAATTTCTCAGTAATTGACCTTTGTGATGGCATTTTAATCAATAATGCTTTAGCAATATATCTTTCTGAAATAAATTATTTGCACTTTGTCTGGAATTGTATAATTTATTTTACTTTGTTATGTCCATAAAAAACGTATTGGATATAACAAGACAAGATGGATACTCTAGTAATAGTGTATAGTTGGTAGATTATTTATATATTCCATAATCTTATGCATCTAAAGCTTAATATGAGTTGCAAACTATAATAAACTTCTAAGACTTTACAGGATTCGAAACAGGTACCTTTTGCTTGCGGACATACAGGATGGGTACATTAGTAATAAAAACTTAAAGGTTATTTGCAATGAGTGGATAACTTGTACCATTGACAGATCTAAAATTTGTTAAAAAGACAGGCTAATTTATCCAAAACTAACAAAAGTTTGGATAAAATTTAAAAATTATAAGCTTTGAAAATTATTAATTAAAATAAAAATCGAATAAATTCGTATGATAATTAACTAAAAGCAGTTTAAATATTAAGAAAAATCTTTTCAAAAACTTACTAAATTAATATACTACTTTCTTAATAATCCATTCTGCTCTATAATATGTTTTTTAAATAAACTTTATATTGCACCTTAACATGTTAACTACAAAAGAAAAAAAAATTAGTTTTAAAATTTTAGATGTTATATTCTGTTTTTATTGATTGACATCACAAAATAGAATATTTTAAGAAATACAGAAAAAGTAGTGAAATTTGTCAAATATGATCCATTATTCGTCTTTTCCACTTCACGTGTAAATGTCTATAGTAATGGCTTTGTTTTATATGATTAGTATTAACAATTATTAACTAAATAATTTTATTTTTCAATGTTTGAAATTTTTTGGTAAATAGCATAAAACCATATTTAACAGGTTGCACTTGCTTTTGTGCTCTTAATCAAATAGTTAAACTATAAAGCTTATTTATATTTTTCCAATTTTAATGTTTTTATATTGCAAATAAAAAAGCTTAATACATCTTGAAGTACAACATATAAAATATAAAAGGAACTAAAACTACCTCTTTGAAAGGTACTTAAATTGATTTATTAATAAAATTGAAATAAATATTCAAAATTAAGTTAATATAACCTAGTTTGACTAATTCACACAATTAGAGAAATATGCTTGATTTGACCCAATAATAGAAAAAAAATCATCTCCTAAATTAGATAATAAGAAATATATTTTATTATATGATACTTTATCACAAAATCGACTAGCTTCACTTTTTTTTTATATAATTTACTGTTGCATTAGAAATCTATCACAATAATAAGGCACATAAAATTTGTATTTACAGCTTGAAAACATCACTGTGAGATAAAATTGCTCTGTATGTAAAATAACACAAAACTGCATTCAAGTGGAGAGTGAGTAATCTAAACCAATTAAATTGGTTGAAATCCTTCACTAACAGGCATGTTGATCATTGCTGTGATAATAGGAATATTCTGCCCCTGTTTTAAAACAAACACCTGCAATTACACAAAAATATTAGTTAATTGGGTATACCCAAAACCAATGAAATAAGAAAAAAACCTAACAAGTTTTTAGCAGTTTTCCTGAAAAAAAAAATATTTTTTCCAAAGAATAACCCTTTTTCATTAAAAATGATCAAAATAGGTGCACACAATAAAAGTTATGTTCAAACAAACATAAAAAAGTATATGCCAAAGAATTGGAAGATAAGTAAGTTGTAATAACTCAGTTCCTTTTTAACATTTAGCCAGAAAATATAGTGTAATATCTTCGGAATTACTATTTTTAGTTTTTCAGGTTGCTAAGATTATCATTGGCAAAATTATTTTTAAAATTGAATTGGAAAAATATATTATAAAAACATTTTTATAGTTATAATTCATATTCTAATTAAGAAATCGAAGGAAAAAAACCTTGTAATTAAAATCTTTTCAGTAAAAACTTATTTTACCATGTTTTATAAGAAAAAAACTCGAATAATTAGTTTGTTTTCGAGACACAACAGCCAAACTCAGATGCTCACCTCTGTAATTTTATTAGAATAGATTTTATTAGAGATCCTTAATAAAAAAATTAGCAAGGGAATATAAGCTTTAAAATTTAGAAAATACCTTTATAATATCTGATATGTTCATTTCACTGACACATTCAACTGGAGTAACAAATGTGTATGGTAAGCCAGGAGCCAGAAATGCTATCTAAAAATAATTTACAAGTTATTCATATTAAAAATTTTTGGAGTTAAAATTTTCAACAAGTGAATATAATCTCAATGCAAAGTTGATTAAGACAGATAAGCATAAATAAAAATAGTTAACTACACTGTTAATAAGTTTTACTTTTAGTATACATTTCCCATTATGAATACTTACAGGTACATAGGTCTTTTGTATTTTATATATTCTCGAATCACAGTGGAAAGTGAGAAAAAGGTTCACGGATGGCTTATTTCGAGAAGTATTTTGAAGCTCCAAGTGTAAAATGAATTTAGGTCCCAAGCCCTGAACCTAAAAAAATAATCAGAACACAATCACACTTTAAACTTTTTAAGGTTTAATTAAGATAAATAACGATTTTTACAACCAAGACTAACCAATGCTTAACTTTGAAATGTAAGTTAGAAAATTTGAATTTATTTCTAATTAATTATATGTTGCTTTTAGTATAGGTAAAAACAGGGTTAATGTGAAAATTTTGGTTTTGAGATAAATTGGTCATATGAAATACTTCTGAATATACTAAAACACAACCACGGCCTACAATGGGAGAGTTTCACGTGACGTATCACCATGGTAACTCACTAGTAGTTTCGATTTCTTCCCTAGAGCAGACAACTTTGCTTTTGTTTGTTGAGTCGCTACGCTTGCAAATATGGGAAAGTTTGTTTATAATATTTTTATTTTCCAAATAAGTAATATTTTATTCCATTTATGAATGAATTTAAGTACAGAAATACTTATATTATATTTGTATATAATTAGAATTACAACAAAATACGGAAACAATACTTTTATTTCAACACAAAAATACTTGATAAACGATGAGTACAATCTATCTCAGTGTATGTAGTAAATATTTCTATATTGAGGTATTATTTAAAGACTAAAACTTAAAATTATAGTACAGGAGCTAAAGCTTCATGCTAACCCTATGGAACTTCTTCGGCGGTGTGGAACTTTCTCCATGTTCCGTTGGAACAGCGGTCTTCTTCTTTTCGGCGTGAAACTCCCCCCCCCATACAGCCCTTTACCCTGTACAGCAGATACCCTCTGTCATAGGTAGAACACTCACTAGATTACCCATTAAGGTCTTTTTAGAAATTCATTTATATGAATATAGAAAACATATTAAACATTCATACTTGTGCAGACAACTTTAATGGATCAATTGCCCCATATGATACAGGATTTTGACTAGATGTTAAAGCATTCACATACGATCGAGCTGTCGTCAGGCGAAGTCTGTACAGATCATGTTGAAACGCCCTGTGCATTACTGAAAATATTTTTTTTAAATATTTATGTGTAACTTTAAATATCTGTTCAAGATTTTAAAATATACACATAAGCAATTTATTTGTTTACTTTATTTTACTTACTGATTGAATGCTCTCTTTCACGCATGGTTTGATCAACAAAGAGCTTTGTTTTCTTTGGTAGGTTCAATTTCGTGTTCTGTAAATCCCGTGCAGTGTCCGAGAAGTCCTGACCCTCAAATTTGGCGGTTCGTTTTAGAATTTTAACAGATAAGCCTCCACCTAAAGTTAGAAAAAATAACAAAATAATTAAAGTTAAATTTTTAATGACATTTTAAATTATTAAAAAAATTAAATAATTAAGAATGTGCATTGAGTTTTTATAAATTAAACTCAAGTATTTAGTTAGTTCATTTAAAAAAAATTGAACCCATTTTAAAATAAAATGTTAGGATAAAATATTGTTATTTATTAAAATTTGTTACTTATTTCCTAAAATTAAATGCAATATGTTTAGTGAAATCAAAAAGTATGTATTTCTATCTAAAACACTGGATGTTTAAGTAGTAGCAAAATTGTTCGACAAAAGTTTTTAAATAAAAAAAGATATATACTAACAATAAAATATAAAAAAACATTCATATTTTGTAACTAAATATTTCACATTAATATTCACTCTTAAAAATAGTAAATTGCAAATGAAGATTAAAAATGATACAAATACAAACAATGATGACCAACTACTGACTTGAAGCCCTTAAAGGTTAGTTCACTCTAAAATTGCCTAAAAAACCACAATATAGATCTCTGATTGCTTTTTTAAAATTACCCATCTTATACATTTAACAATACTATCAGGCATATGTTCTTCCCTTTTCAATCATCCTATTAAAAATATACGATGTAATTAAACTGTAATTTGTATACAATTTGAAAATACATGACCTCCAGTTCTATCCCATGTATTCAATACCAAGCCATTCCATCTACATCAACCAATGTTTGTAAATTTCAATAGACTAATAAGAACCACTTTTAATAGTCTTCTCAATTGTCTACATATTTAAGTTGCTGACCCTTTTACCATCACTGTATATTATTATGTTTATTAGTAAAGGCAGTAACATATTTAAAATGTTTTTATTAAAATATATGTATGCAGGTTAAACTTTCTATGTGTTTCTATTTAACCTGATCTTTTTGAATATTTGCAAACATATAAAACATCACAATTCTAAGAAGAAAGAAAAAAAAGAAAATTACTGGATACTTTAATTAATCTATTTTTTGGCAGGTAAATAATGAAATTATTAGACTGCATGCCAACATATTTACAAACACATTTATCTAAATTTTAATTTACATGAATTTGAATTGTTTAAGCTGCCTTAATAGCTTGTTACAAAAAATATTTATTTTACAGAAAGGTATCGATACAAAAAAATTTAATGTTAAAAAATTCAAATAATTTTATGTTATTCCAGAAAGATCTTGACTGCCATTCATAAATTATGATTCAGATAGTCGTTAAATTGAAACTCACCTCTCATGCACATAACAAGCGAGTTGTCTTCCCGTCCAAACCTACCAAAGCGTATGGCAGATACAACATCCTCAGCTGCCAAAACATCCACAAGAAATTTATCCTGGTAGAAATGGATCACTCCATTGCCAAGACCAACTGCTACCAAACGTATGCCCATTTGCATAATGTCCACAGCTTCCAGTGTCACAATACTGCTGGGCAACTTTATACTCCATAAACATTTTCCCTATGAACACATATATATATATATTGTATATTTAATTTTTTTTTTATAAATTGTATAATGAGATTTTAATAGAAATTTGTGAGATTTGAAGAGATGTGTATTACCTTGCTATTGTAACTACTAAGCATATCATCCATCGTTCCAACTATGATGCTATTATTCACCCTCTGCAAACCAACGCATTGAGATTTAAGTTTTACACAGAAACGAGCTGATTTATAGCCTCTGTAAGGGATAATAAAATGTGCAGTATACAAAGATATGTACTTAAATATAAAATATATAGACGCTAGCTTAGACAAATTTAATTTTGGCTAAAGAATTTAACAGAATAGTATATGATTTCTTAAATAAACTAGAAACAACTTATAAGCTTTCTAGTGTCGTTACTTTTATCTTTCTGTCTCCAAATTCTCTTAAAAGATCTCTTCCAAAAATTATGTCAAAATAAATATTTATTCTGTGCTTATAAAGTGAACAAATATACTATAAAAATGATTAAAATATTAAAATAAAATTATGTGAAATGTAATCCATGAAATTTGAGATTCAGTTGAGTTTGGTCCATTGCTTTACCATATATAAGTCACTGTGACACGTATTGCAGTATGGCGAATAAATGATATGAAGACTTATATAGAGATTAAATACATAAAACTAGTGATTTAAAAGTAATAATCTGTTATTTTCAAAGAATAATTGATCTATCCTGTGTGCTTTTATTTTTTCATCAACAGAAAACTATCAATTTGAAGTTTCAAGATTTTACTTTAAGTAGTTTAAAAAACAAATACACAAGATTATTGCTTTTGTATTCACTAAATACCTTGAAGGCCTCATACAACAAGTTTGGTAATGTCCTAAACAGATTGCTAAATGAAGTTTTAAGAATAATAAGTAAATTAATAAAAAGGAGATGGGTCCATTTATCTGCATATTCTTATACATTACAGGGCTTATTTATTAAATTATTCTTTACATCTGATTTTTCAATATTGATAATCAGCAAACATAATATTGTGATGAAGTATTTCTATCAAAAAATCATAAGTATTCACAAAAGTTTAAAGCATGTTTAAAAAATTAAATAAAAAATATAATTTTAATATATTTCTATCAATAACAATTTCAATAACTCAAAACACTTAAAGTGAAAATTATTTTACTCTAAGTGAAATTAAATAAACTATTAGTGCAGAATATTATGAATATAAATACCGTTTGAGAGTATACAGGCAGCCATCACGACAAGCAACAACTATCCTAAATTCAACGTCAAATAAGCCACTTACATCCATAAAAACTGGAACACTTGGAACAGTCATCTGCGAAATTACAATTCTATTACAAATGCATTCTCTGTGTTTACATTACTTAATTGTTAATAAATATTTATTTTTTATTTATATAATTGTTCTAAAACTGATGCTTTTGTCATAAAAACATTAAACTTCCATTCTTTATATCACACAAAAGCTCTTAAAAAGCTTATAAAATATTATCTAAAAAATCAGAATTGTCCTTTTAAACACATAATTATTGCATAACAGAAAACAAACAACAAAAAGCACTGATTATAAAACTTTTTAATAAAATCTTGCTTACTGCTGAAAGAATAGTAAAAGCATCTGGCTCCAGAACATAAACATTTTGATTTTCCGTGCCAAGAACTATGCAGCTAACTGCATCTTCTTCAGCCATATTCTTTTTCATTGAATTTAAAGCTGTAACCACAGTCTGAAAATGTCACATTTGAAAACCATATTAATAATAATTTTTTATGGGGAAAATGGCACAATGCAACTTGCCTTTAATAACAAAAGTAAGAAAAAAATTGATTATTCAGTTTACAAACAGTTGCTGAATGTTCATTCCTACTGTTTTATTAAATATATGAAGGTACTTTATCATATTTAATCTATAGTGATCTACCATAAAGCCACTTCATATCCATCTATATTATAAATTAAAAAAGGACAACTGAAATTTACAACAACATTATTTTTAATATTTAAATTTAAGTAGACTTCCACTACTAAAACTCTACTTTTTCAACTTATATCTAGATTTTTACAATTCTCTATTTGAAGTTTTCTTTCTTAAACAATCGTCTAGTGTAAAAACTACCAGTCACAGATTAGTCAGTCATATCATGAGAAAAATATATAATTATTATAAAAATACGATAGTTTTATAAATAAGTAAAAAAAATACTTCATAAATAGCTAATGAATTAAACATTTATGATTTATAAAAAGTTATCTAAAATGTTTGAAAAAATTATTGTATTACATGATAGAATAACACTTACTTAAAAAACAAGTTTTTAAAATTAAATGAATATCTTATTAAACTTACCTGTTTCTTTAAAGGGAATTGTTTGTGAAGTTGAAAAAACTCTTCTAATTCTTCTTGCTCCAGCATTAAAAACCTTAAATATAAAAAAAATGAATGCTTTTATGTATTAGTAATTGAATATCAAATATAAGATAACCTCTTATGTAATCTAAAATTTAATTTAAAGAGCTAAAATATTCTTCACCAACTATCTAAACTTGAATTTTTGTAAGTTTTAGGTAGAAACCATAATTATTTTCTCAATCTGAATAATTAATATTCTGATTGAGAATACAGTACAGTTTCTTGAAATGGAAGTATAATCCACAGAGAGCATGAACATATTAATTTTCCATGTATATAACTGAATCAATTCGATAAAATATTGTATATTGAAATATGTTGCTTTAAACACACATTGGAATTGAATTTATAATTCCAAGTTACTTTTTTATTAAAGTACAAAGTGCAGAAAAATTCAACACATTCTTCTTGGCAGACTTTATAATTGCAGCCTATAAATATTTTCCTGAAATATTTTTTTTATTTTAAAAATATATCTTTGATTTTAAATAGTTTTTAACAATATTAAATAGAGTAAGCTGTTGATTCGGCTAATATAAAAAAAACATGCCAATAATTTACAAAAATAATAAACAAATATTAGTGATCCTCTTTCAAGTAAAAAAGATGGTACAAATAAATATATCCAATATAGTTCTAGATATTTTGGGGGGAAAACATTGATTTGTCAAAAGTAACTTCTTCCAAATTATGTAATAAATGCTCTATATGGTAAGCAATGTACCTGAATAAAGTAATCCATGAAAACATAATTCAAAAATCCCCCCCCCTGTCAAAAATCGATTTATCTAATTACAATAAACTTATAATCAATATAAACTATATTAGTATTCAAGAAAACATATCATGTTTCAAAAATTACTTTTCTAAAAGTTGTAGGGGACCAAGTAGTTTTAATTTATACTTGGATATTTTTTCTATTTTCAAACTGAAAACATAATTTGTTTATTTAATTTATTAAAAAATAATAAACATGAGTTAAAAGCATTTGAAATGTGTTTTAAAAAAATCTAACCTTTGTGATCTTGCTGTTAAAGTGGATTCTCCTACTTCAGCTCTAGGATGAAAAAATATATCAATAAACTTAAAATATTAAATACATTGAATTTGTAAATAAAAAGTTTTTTTTAGCTTACATATTATTAAAGAAAAAATTACTTTTAAGATAAAGTGAACAATGAAAATAACCAGTCAGCCACAAAAAAATATTAATTTGATATATATTTTTTAAATAACAAAATAATCATCCAAATAACTTGAGAGAAAAACAATTTTATATTACAGGTTTTATATCTTGTCATTAAATTCTTATTTTATGAACAGATTGCCTCTCATCAATTTGACTACTTTTAAGCTTAAACCTATTCTAAGTTTTCCCAATTCTAAGTTTTAAAATTTAAATCATACTAAAAATATGACTATATGAAGATATGGATTTTTACAATTATATGCATTTTAAGTCATTATTTTCTTATGTTAAATTTTAATGAATTAAAGACGAAACATACTTTCTTAAATATATTAACAACCATTTAATTGGATATTTTATTGTCTAATATTAACATAAAAGGAAGAACATTACCATATTAACAATTTTCATATGTACCGATCCCAGATTATAAATTTTAAACCTATCACAGGAAATTTAATAATTGGAAGAGTTAATAGAAATTAACAAAATTTTTCTTTAATCATAAAATGGATACTAACCTGATATTTTCCAAAAACTCTCTAAGAGAGTTAACATCAATATCTTCCTATATAGGAAAAAATAAATAATTTCACTACAAAATAATATATAAAAATTCTTTTAAATAACTATATTTAATTTATGTTTGAAAAGGAAGAAAAATATGATATGTAGAAAATCCAGTAAGTATAGAGTTCGTTTATTACATACAAATTTATAGTATACATTTATGCAATTTTCAGAAAGCGTTAAAGCACTACATTATACATTGCAAATATTGTTAGGAAAAAAAATGTTTCCATATAAATATAATCTTATTACATTTAAATAGTTTTATTTAGTATTTATACCCCTAAAATATAAGAAACTAATATAAATAAATAATTTGACAAGGAAGACATATCAAACAAATTTATACAATAAGAATTTTAAAAATATGTAGAATTTATATTACTATTAATATATAAAAGATAAGATATGCTTGAATGAATGCTTATAAGTGAGCATGCATAGTTCACTACTCATAGCTTGATCATCCAGAATAGCTTTAAACCATAAATTATCATACTGTGACCACAAGGTGTTTTAAGAAGAAACAAAAGAGCTTTTTTTTTTTTTTTTTATATGGACAGCAAAGGTTTCTAAAAATGTTAGGGTTACTTAATATTTCGCCTAATTAAAAATTATTGACTAATATTTCTTGGTGCTTTTGTTTTTCTAATTATCTTGCTATTTAAAAATCCAGGACGCAAACATTATTTTAACACGATTATTTTCAGAAATTTAGATGACACTTACCAATAAATTATTTCTGTTAAACTTAAATATATTAAAAGGTGTCAAATTTTTACAAATTTAACTTTGGATATATAAAGTTTTTTTATTATAATCATTTAGTTTCACTTCCAATGCTTTGCTCATCAATTAGGTATTAATATTCCCAATTCCGCTGTATTGTAAGCACTGGTAATTAATAAAAACAAATTAATGAACAAGTGAGGGAAAATTTCAAAAAAGGAATTGAGCTTATAAAACCAATATATTTTTGAAATAAAAGTGTTTCAGGAGATAAATTGCAATGGATGCACACAATGTGAATAAAATACTTTAAATTACTATTCAACACCTAAGAATACTCAATGAAGTTACATTTTTTGCTTGGCTCCATGCTTCCATTTCTGAAGGACAAACTGGAGTAGCTGGCAGGGTGAATTTGTAAAACGGACGCATATTTTTGTAAATATATATATGAGCACCAGAAGCTACAGCTATGGCTATAAAGGAAAACATATAAACATAAAATTATTGGATTACAAGTAAAAATGAACTTTAATACATATTCATGTGAAATACACAAAAGTAAAACTAAACGATGATAGTAAATGTAACTAAATAATGAAAGAAATTAAATGGAATAATGGGAATTTGAATCATGTAATTTTTTTAAATCGTAATAAGTCTGACATTTTCTTAAAGTATCTTAATCACTAAAAGTAAATTATTTTCACTCATGACTCAAAAAATTCCACTTTCCAACTAAAAAGATAAATAACTGTGTTCAAGTATTTATTGTAATCAGAAGTTGTAAATGGTACACAGTAACTTAAAATATGCAGTTGACAAAATCTTTTACAAAATAAAGTGAAAATTAAGTGTAAGTGTTTTTTTTAGTAAAAAATACACATAGTTTTTAAATTTAATTAAATAATTTGTAAATTTATTTTAGGAGAGGAAGTTTAAAGGATTTCAGTTATAATTCTTGTGCTGTATAAATTGTAAAATTATTTTCTCAAGTAACAATAAGGTACAGGAAAGGAGGTAGGGAGGGTCTTCAAAAGTTATCCAAAATGCATCACATGTTTTTTAATGAACTCTGCAAGTCATAGTCCTTAATCGACTTAAACAGTCACATTATGAATAGTATCCTTTTTATATATTTTGCATTTGATTATCCTATTTCATTTTTATAAATTAAAGTTCAACAAAAAGTTTAGGTACTACAAAATTAGTAGTATTCTCAAGCCATTGGAATAATAATTTAATATATCATATATTTCATTATAATTTTTATACATTTAGTTACAATAATTGTGATTAAAATAAAAAATATATATTACACAATAAAAATATTTTAAAAACTAGTACTATGTTGATAAATTAAAAAATGCTCAAATTGATTGATTCAAGTATAAGTAATATTTAGTCAGAAACATAAAATCGAAAGTTGTATACCAGGGGGAAGGGGACAGTTCCTTAACCCCCAATACTACAGAAAATAACACTTTCAGTGTTTTATAAGGAAAGAGTGTTCAACGCAAAGACTGATTTAAAAAAAAAAAAACCTAGGGATTTAATTTCCAGAGAAAGATTACCTGGAGAACGCGGATCACATGTGTCCATATGAAAAGACACAACACCAGTTGGAAGATCAATAATGGTATGCTCCGAAAGCAAATGAGTACCTACAAATACATTAAAAAAATTTCATGTACTGAAATAAAGTAATATTTTTTAGAGCAAATAACACCTGAATTAAAATTCATATTTTTAACATTCAGAATGAGCTGTGAAAGTAAAATTTTTTTTTATGAAAATATAATTTAAAAGTCAGCGAACAAATAATGTTTAAAGAGAAACTGTTATTAACTTTATTATATATGGTTATAAGTTTGACAAGGTAGTTCAACATTCTCATACATCTTCTAATATTCTTGTTTGGGTTACTGAATAATTAGATAACAGGAACAATGTAGATGTAGTCTACATTAATTTCCAGAAGGCCTTTGATAAAGTTCCTCATGAGGTATTGTTCTACAATTTAGAAAAGTTAGGGATTGGGGTGCAATTTTACAATGGATGAGAAATTTGCTAAATGGTAAAAGTTAGCAGGTAGAAATCAAAGGTAAACCTTCAGTGAGCAGAAGTTAAGAGTAGAGTACCACAGGGTTCTATCTTAGGTTCATTTTTGTTTATTATTTTTATTAACGATATTAGTTGGGAGATTAGGGGCAAAGTCGGCATCTTTCCAGATGATTTAAAAAGTTTGAGGAAGTGAATTTTGAGGAACAAATAGAGCAATTGCAGGGTGATTTAATTAAAATATCAGAATTGGCTGTTAAAATCTTTTATATTAGTAAATGTCTTGTTGTAGCACATGAGTCTCAAAAATAGAAAAGCTGCCTATTTTTTTTACAAGGGGATAAAATCCAAGGTGTTGATATAATGAGTGATCTGACGGTATTAAGAAATGAATATTTTAAAATGGGTCATCAATGTACACTAGCAGAAAAGCTCATACATAGAAAGTCGGATTACATCAGAAAAAGTGTTTCATCAAAATCTGTACAGTTTTGGTCACCATATCTTAAAAAAGACATGTTAGAGAAAGTTCGGTACAGAGTCACTAAAATTTAGGACACAAATTAATTTAACAGTTGGATGACAAATGTAGGGATTTTAATATGAGTGATAAAACAAGGGGTTATGTATTTAAATTAAACAAATTGCATTTTAATCAGGAAGGGAGAAAGTACTATTTTTATAATAGGGTAAAAGACAAATGGAACAACTTGCCAGTGAATAGTATTGTTAATTCTATAGGAGTAACTGATTTTAAGTTAGATTTTCAGTAAGGAATAGTTAGAAGATACTAGACTGTACCAACCTTGTTGGGTCTTGAGCCTGTTGTTGGTCGTCAATATTTGTATTTGTATAAGATTTGTTTTAAAAACTGATAAAGGAAATATACTTTCTAATAACCTTTCTAGGCTTTCAACAATTTTAAGATATTTGAATATATTTAAGTGCACAATTGCAAAAAATTGTATTATATTTATAGAAGTTCAGAGATTTTTAATCAGAAATGGTAGATAAAAATCCATCCTGAGATATTTCATTTCTATGAACTTTTTTTAAAAAATTGCTGTCAGAAATTGATTTTGCTACTGCCATAAAGGTATAACAATAAAATATCTATTTGTTGCCAGTTATGAAATTTGTCAATGTGAAAAACATAGAGTTTTTCTAAGGCTATTGTCTTCTCAAATAAAAACAAAAGATACACAATGCAAAAAGATAATATAACATTCATTAATGCACTACATAATTTATAACAGAATGTATATATATATATACTACTAGATTACATAGAAATTGATTAATTTATTTTAACTGCAACAATATGATAGAAAATAAAAAAGCACATGAAGATGACAATGAATTATGAAGATAGATTAAGAAATTTGAATATGTATACTCTGGAAGAGGTGATTTGATTCAACTGTTCAAATTTATTAAACAAGGGGATGTGGAGGGTTTAGATTTTAATTTGAGAGATAGTACGAGAGGTCATGGGTTTAAATCAAACATATCTAATTTTAATTGGGAAGGGAGAAAACAATATTTCTATAGTAGAGTAATAGATAAATGGAACAACTTGCTAGGGAATATTGTTGTACAGGAGTAAAGAATTTTAAGAAGAAGTTAGATATTCATTGCAAGATAGTCAGGAGATACCAGCTGGACCAACCTTGTTGGGCCTTGAGCCTGTTGTTGGTCGTCAATGTTTGTAAATATTTTTATGAATAATTACAAACATTTTTGTATAGGCTTTTTTATGTATATAAACAAAAATTTACAATTAGCTAGTTTAGAAAACGCTATGAATTTGGATAAAGCTTATTATTGAAATAATTACCTTTGTAAACTTTGAGCTTCATGTTATGGGTTCCAGTCCCCAAATCTGCCACAATAAGTTTGTATTCTCCATCTCCATGTAGATCTGCTAAGCACATGCAAGATGAAAATGTGTATAAAGTAGCCAAGGGATCATAATGGGCATGTAACCACTTTGTTGAGGCTCTTGTAGAGCTGAATAAAAAAGCATTGAAAAAATTAGTTTGATCAACAAAGGAAAATTAGAGAATTTTGAAAACCATATTAAAAATTGGATATAAATTCAATATAATATTTTAAATAAGGGAGTTAATTTAGAGGGCTAATTGAAGCAAAACACCAATCATTGAAATAACATTGCACAAGAGCTATACTGGTTTGTGATCTGTCCAAAAACAAGATTGGGGAACATTGCATTATTTTGCACTGTGGTCAGATAACGAGGACAACACCTGAGCTAGCTCTCCAGATACCTGGTGTTGGCTGCAGAAACATAAAGTTTTCAAAATTATCGGGGTCCAAAACTTTTAATAAAAGGCATAAGCTTTAGAGAAGTTAAGCTGGTTTGACAAAATATTAGGTGGAGGGGGGACTCAAGACTCATGGACCCAATACAAGTTTACGTCTGCCTATGAGCAGAAGGTACCTGGACCATAGGCGTAGGAAAGGGAGGGGCTCAAAACCCCCATAGGATTTCAAGCCTAAATTTTATACCAATATCCCAAATAAAATCTGAGATATTAAAAAAATTTCATACAATTTCTGAAAATTATATTAATTCTAATTTTGGTAAATTATAAGAAAATTGTTAATTTCTTAAGAATTTATGCAATTTACAAATTATTGTTGATTAAACATTATTATTAGCATTTATTTTATTTATAATGGTAAATATTTTGGAAGTTTTTTATCTGAGTTCAGGTATGATTTCCACGTAAAACAAACAAGTAAAATAAATAATCAGAAAAAAACAAAAATTGTATTCTTTAGTAGTATAAAAGAAGAAAAGTTATATAGTATCAATAATAGTATGAAATGATGATTGACATTTTCTTTCACCTTGCCTTTAATAAAACATACAAAAATTTTATTAATTACCCATCAATTGGTGTTTCGTCCATGGCGTTCTAAAAGTTAATTTCAGTTTAAAACTTTTCGGTAATTGGGAAAGTAATCGAAATAGTTTCTGAATTTAATAAACCTGCACGCCTGAAAAACAATACATTTCGGCCGCTTCTTGCTCTCGTTTGTGAAGCCTTTATGTGGCCTACAGTCTGTTTATAAATAATAGTTGCCATAGAAACTCAAAGAAGAAAGAGAAAAAAAATTATTTCACTTCAGTTACAAGTCGTTTGACTCACTGAGCTCAATACAAGAGTTTTGCGTGACGTAGTAACATGGAAATCTTACTGACAGTTTCCATTTCTTTGCTGTAAAAGTCAAGTCTTATTCTGTGATTTGGTCGCTTCTCTCGATTACTCAATTTAGTCACCTTAGTGAAAACAATACAGGGTTTTTTAATTGACATGCGTTTATTGTTATTTGTAAATCGCGATAAACGCATACAACATAAATATTAATAAAAATTGGGGCGCCCAACTATATAGGGTTTTTTTGTTGACAAAGTTACAAATCGCGACAAATGCATACAATAAAAAATATTTGCAAAAATTGGGCGCCAAACTGATGTTTGCTTGTGTCACCAAAAATTCATTGAACCGCCATTGAGTAAAAACACCCTTATTGTTAGTTAATGTCGGCTAAATGGCTACACTAGTCTTGTTTTAGATATATGTTTACAAAATCATTTAATGTTTAATAAAGCATATGTCGCATATAGTCGAGGGGAACAATTTCTTAAAAAAGTATGTTAAACTATAATTTGAAAACACGAGATTTTTTTATAACCTTTTCCACTGATAGAAATTTCAGCAATCGCGTTGGCGGTGCGAAAATAAAAAAAAATCAATGCAACAACCCATCTTTAAAATAAATCGCAGAAAAAAAATCATTAATGTTTTTATAACAAATCAAACATACCAGCAATGCTAAAAAAAATAGGTATGGCTGTGGCGAATGCCGGTAGGAAGGAATTTACATGAAACACACATTTCCCTCACTAAAACAGAATAGCAAGCTGTTCCGCCTGAAGTCATCGGCCTTCATCCACTTCCTGTACGTGCTTTGCTTTATATAAAAAAAATTACATCTAACGGCGACAAAATATGCTTAATAAACGAGATCAAATTTATGACATTCGTGTTATTTGTCATGCAGTGGCGGCCCGTGGTCGAAAATGTTAGTGCAGCCGAAATCATGTGAATCCCCCCTATGTTCCACTATACATGAACAGAAATTCTTTATTATTTACTACTCAAAGTCAAATCAAAGTTTCCTTTCAATTTTTATGAAATGATAAGATGCGAAAAAAATAAATAGAAAACACTTGCTTATTTTTTGAAAATTAAAGCAATCCTATTATCTTTTAAACATGCGAAAAGATCAATTTTAATATATTAACTTAAATAACGAAACAGCACACAGAAAAATTTATCACGAGAACTATTTCCGTTTGAAGAAATTCTAGGAAATTCTCGGTCCTCCTACCCATTCTCACGATTCACGCACGAGCCAATCAGTTTATAGAATACCAAGTGCAGCCCAAATCAGAAAATTTACTTCGGGCTACTTCGCCTGGCTGCAGTTCTGATTGAATGGAGTTTTTCCCCCTCCTGAATTGTGCATTACGGCAACAGGCTTGCTATTTATCGGAGAGTTTGTTTACCTACTTACCGTAGAAATTTCATTTTCAATTCTCATTTATACACTAATAAATTTAAGTGCAGCCCGGCTGTACTTGCCGTAGTCCACGAGCCACCACTGTTGTCATGGAGTTATCGTGTCGGTAATAGACCATCCAAAATGCGCAACATGGTGTTTATCTTGATTACCCTGTGTTGCCGATTTAAAACACCCCCCAACTTTAATTTCATAAAATAAATTTATTTAAAAAAAAAAAGATTGAAAGCATTATTGGGGCCTCTCAGCACAGTGAATCATGCCCCAAGTGGGCCGGTCGTTCGGTCTGCAACAATTGTTATGCCGTCGCATCAAATGGGATTTATTCAATTTCTATAATTCGGGGAAATCCTCTTGTAATCAGGGGGCAATCCTTAGAGAACATCAAATCGAACTTCTACAAGTACTAATTAACATATTTACCTTTCATTGGCATTAAAAGGAAACGTTATAATATATTAAAACATATTAATAAGTATTTCTAATATACTGTAGGTTTTGATTCCCCCCCAATATTCGAACATATTTAACAAGGCACAATTTTTTTAAATGAAAGTTTGTAATGCAATCCTTTTAAGGTAAGGGGTGTTAGACATTTATATTACATGTGATTTGGGGCTCCTAAAAAATGTAAGCCTGGGCCGTCGGACTAAGAAGAGCATAAAATTTCTACGAAAAAGGAAAAATGTAACAATTTCAGTTGGAAAAATTTGAGTCATATTTATAATATTGACGAAACTGGTTTGTTTTGGAAAAATTTACCTGACAATACACAAAAGTTATCGTCGCTAAAAGCAAAATTCCTAGTGTACTTAAAAAATCTGTTGGTTGACCGGGTTAACGAAAAATTAAGCAACATATATCCAGCAAATTTTTAAAAAAAAAACTACTGTACAATCAACATGAACCAGGATCTTGTTCTAAATATTAATGCAGTGAAAACTTACACTTTAATTCAACTGAAGTTGAAGGATGTTTTTATTGAATATATAATAAACACTTTATACCTAACTACTGTACTTTCATTGATGTACTACCCTGTTGCATTAAACAATTCTTCGTTTTAGGTTCTCATTTTATAAACTAGACTCATCAAAACGGGCAACCTTTAGCCTCTTTTCAACTATAATTTTTGTTTATAATGTTATTTGGGATTTTTGTAGAAAATTTCGATGTGAAATCCTATGGACTTGAACCCTTTTTTTTTTACCCCATATTATTTCCCCACCTCCGTTAAATTAAAGGTCTTATTCCTTGTTTTAGAGCACTTAAGGTAATATAGATGGCATTTTGTCAGAAAATACTTAGAATAAAAGTGGACTGAATTATTTCCCCAAACAATAGGTGTAGTCCTTCTACATACTTTTTTTCCCCTAATTAGTCCTAAAACATACTCCTTCGAAATATTTTTTAAAATCACTTTTAAAAACTAGATAAACAGAAACAAGTATTCCACTGATTTCAAAGTACGCTTTTTAAAGTTTTAAAATGTTAAACGTGGATGAAAAGATTATGACAATACAATCCTTGCATATTTAATATTCTGTCTTTCCCTAAATTGCAATATTCATAAAAAAATATTGGAAGTTTCAAACTCAATGTACAAACATGTCATTCAACTCGTGTAGTATATCTGTGAATTAAAATGTTCCTTCTACAATTAATGAATTTATTGTACTGCAATATTTTTTATGACTTACGATAGCAATTAAAAAAATATGCAACAATCAACCAGCCAACTTCAACATCAAATTCTTTCATTGTGTACAATGTTCACACAAACCTTCTAATAGTGATTTTGTATAGCTTTAACTTTGAATAATCTGTGTTCTCATATCTTCAGTTCTATTGAAAATAGTTCCAAAGCTAATGAAGAACTAAAGTCTATCCTGCACAAACTTTTCTTCGCACTTTTGATGGCATTCCTTATACAAAGTCTATAGACAAATATGCACACATGGATACTTGTTACAGATGAACAGAGCTACAAATTATCTAACAGCTAAAAACCTCCGCAACTTAATTTGTTTTTAGAAACTGGATTAATATTTTTCTATAATATATCTGTTTAGGGTTCATATACATATACTGAAAATATAACAGATGAGTACATAGACATAAGCAACTGATATTAACAAATAAAGCGTGTATATACCACATACAGTTGCTAGGGGTTTTCTTCACAATAGCATATTGGAAATACAAAGTTTGGAACCGATTTCACATATAAGCATGTACAAGAATTATAAGCTAAATAAAAAAAAAATCAGAATTAAAAATAAAAAGTGGATTTTTATAGGGAATTAAAGATATTCAATAACATAACTTCAATAACCGACAAATCAAGCTTTATTAGGACAGTTTAACTGAGTTTTAAATGTTACATTATATACAATTGCATGCAAGTTAAATATCTTCAAAACATGCCATAGTAAATAGTGAACGTCAGTACAGGGAAAAAAAACACAGTTTCTAGTTAAGAATAACTTAACAAACCATAACTAAATATAAAACAACAGAAATCAAGTTACATTTTCACTAGTAAAGTAGATTAGTCACAAAGCCATTGAGAAACTAAAATTTAATATTTAAAATAACGGAGTTGTTTAAGATAATTATTAAGTATGCAATTTATGCTTATAGAAGCTCCAAACTCACACCCCAACCTTTCCAATACCCAATCATAAGCACTACACATATACATCAGAGTGCATACAACTGTCAACAGACAAGCTTGGCTGTAAAATCCTAAGTGATACTTTAACTAAGTATCAAAACGTGTGGTCCTTCGTCACATATATGTATAGACATACATACACAAGTCATAAACATCAGCTTGAAACGTGATTGTGAACCAAAAATTAAAAAGTTCTTCTTGTAAGCCCTTTATTAAGTATTTTTATTTGGAATGCTTTTCTTTTGACGAATTTACTGGTTTACCAATTTAAGAGTTGCGATAGCTTTTATATTTCAGTTTTTGTGATTTTGTTATAAGTGAATTATGGGTAGTGATAAAATTCTTAACACAAATTATTTTATGTATTGTTTGGATATTTTTTATATATGATATGAGGAACAACCATTAAATTTGTGAGAGGTATAAATGATTTATTGTAAAATATATGTTAAAACACTATTATATATTGAAATATTCGGATATTTTTCAATTCACATTAAGGCAACTTTCTATTTAAGGTAGGGGAGATCAAAATGATTAATTTGTGGGTTATTACTTATTACAAATACATAATGGAAAAGGTCAAAGTTTAAACATTGTACAATCAAATATTTCATAAAATTACAAAAAGCTCTTCAGATTTTTTTTAAAAAAATTAAATGTAATTATTTACAATATGCAGTATTAAAGAAACATGCATAATATTAGTGTGGAAAATTTCAGCCATTCTCAAAATAATAATAAAATAAATTTAGAAAACTGACACTTTCTCAAAATGCATCCTATAAGAAATCAATATTTAATGTATAGATGGTTGTTTATTGCAAATGAACAAACAGTAATTTAAAAGCAAAGATAAACAAAAACCTCTTATTTTAAGGTAACAACTCTGCAATATGTATAAAACTAAAAATACACACACGTTTCAGAGTGGTTAAAATATTTTGCCAATATTTACAAATAAAGTTAGAAGGTGCACACAATAGATAAGCTCCTACTAGGGTCGGAAAAAAAAATACTTAAAACACTCGGCATGTTGGATGTTTAATTTAATATACAACCATAGCATTTCAAAATGAACTTAATTTTAAAACTCCAAACATGGTGAGGCAGATCCTCTTAGGTTAACGGAATTATACAATTGGGCTGCATTGGTGCACAAAGATCCAATTTCTTTTTTGGACATTCGGGCTAAAGATGGCACATAAAAATACGATTGGGATATGCACGTTTCTGAATGTGTTTAAATTGAATGACACAAAGATTCCTTTGAACGGCAATGGGGACAGCTAAGTATTGGGATGTTTGCACAACAGCAATTTAGTTTAGGGATACATTAATATAAATGAAAACATCGCACAAAACAAACACGGGCCTGTTTTAAAGATAGAAGAAAAAATAGACTGCATGTTAAATTAAAGTATCTGTGGTGAATTATTTTCACCAAAAACAAAATCATGTAAGACCCATGACTAAATCTCACTATAAAATATTAAATCAAGTAATAACTGTCTTTACATTCATATCACAGAAATACTTGACCCAAGGGAATGCAAGAGCTACACTTCAACATGGGGGGTTACAGAAGTAAGAAAATAAAGAATAGTCACAATTGACGGCCCACCCACTGAGAAGTGGGCCGCGCTCACATAGCCATGCATTTTCAGCATTAAATTCGTGTACTCTATTGGACAAGCATTTAGAATAAATTTAGAAGTAAATAAAAATAGCAACAAAGTAGGAAGCCCCTCATCATGATTGGATAGCACAGCCACATTTACTGAAACACCAAAAATACACAAACTCCACACTCTTCTCTTTGAAACAAAGAGACACATTTCCGAATTTAGTAAAAAGTTTTAGTGGTAAGTAGAAAACTAATTCCAACCATTGCAATTGCGCTTTCGGCAAACGGCTCCGAAAAATTTCATTATAATAACTCGATTTCACTTCAAACTGTCCGATCGATCCGATTAAAAAAAAGTTATAACAATTTAAAGGCTAAAAAACAAAAGCTAATCATTTTTGTTATACATTAAGTAAAAGCATACATGGAATAATAAGGTTTCTTAAATACAAGCACACAAATTTCTGAACACACAAGTATGGATGCTACACAACGAAGACTTGAAGAATACAAGGCAAAACTTAAGATAACTTTTTATTATTAATTATTTTAGAAGCAATGTAATTTGAGGTGAAGTGCTAGAAGAGTACCCATTCTTCCACATAGAAAAAACCCAAAAATGACCGACCAATCAGGAGGGAAGAGTCAGGTCCATTTGTCTGCTCAATAGGAATGTAAATAAGCATTGAGCACCTTTTAACTGAATTTTTCTGATTTCGAGAAGGCTAGCACGTCCTAAATTATTGCTATTTTCAAATACTTTCAGAGGGAGCTGGTGTTAGGTATTCGTCGACCCGCTTATGATCGTTGAGAGCCTTCAGAGTTAGTGTGTCGTGAGGAAGTTCGGATTTCCTACGTAAAAGAGTTTTTTCCTTTTGAAATGTTTTCTTTACCTGAAAAGGGAACAATAGAATTAGAAATGGTTGATTGGGGTTTATTGGCACAAGGGCCAAATATGGCCAAGCTGCACCAAACACTAGATTTTTAAACCAACATTAACATTTTAAAATATACACATAAACAAACTAAATTTCAAAGCAAAGGTAAAAATCTTGTGTAGTTTAAAAAGATAAATAGTGATGAATGAGGGGGTAGAATTAGAAATACTAATTTTTATAGCGATCATTTTAATGGGGAAATTTGACAATGGATTTTTCCTATACCCCAGCTAAGTTAAATGTAACCCATTGATAACATTATCGCTTAATAATATTACATTATGACAATCCACCAGATAAAAAAACGAATTGCCCAACATGGTAGAGAAATTAGCCAAGAACATGCATTTTTAGCCATTTACAACAGGGAGTACACAAATTAGGATGAAATTTCCTAATGAATTCAACAAACCAAATTTAAAAATACAATCTAAATTCTATGATAAATAAATAATAAAGCTTATTTGCTTATAATATAATTAAAGTATAAACTTATTTAGATAACAAAAGTTTAAAATAATAATTAGAATAAAAAATTAATAAGACATTTTGATGCATGCATTTCGTATTTCAGGTTACCTACTTGACCTAGCAAGTGCATATTTTTTTTTTAAATCATCCGCCACCTTTTATAACACACATGCTTCAATGTGTGTAACATTAATTGACTTATAGACGGGTTTATCAATTTTGAATACAAAATCTTTAATTTATAAATGTACTGAAAAATATGTAATAAACACTTAGATAATTAAAATAACAATATACATTTTTATTTTAAAATACACTTTTAAAGAAGTTTTATAAACATCAAAGCTGTTAGTTAAAATCAAAACTTACAGATACAATTTTATAAAAGTTTCATTCAAGAAATCAAAAAGGTCAAAGTTTAATTATTTTTGTAGTTGAAAAAGTAAATATGTAGTTTTCTTAAGTTAATTCTCTTCCAAGGCAATTTTTATCATTTTATGTTATTTTCATTGAAATTTAACATTTCTTAGGTTTACTGAGAATTCATAGTATGACATGAATAAACATAATATGCTATAAAATTGTTTATAAGGAATTATTTGGAGTGAAGAATCAATTGACTGTACGAGCAATAAAGTTATTGAATAAGGGGGAGCAAGGGTAACAAGTAGGAGAAGAGAATTTGAAACAATTTATCTTATTAAGTTTTTTTTTGCAGCCATGGCTTGAGTGCTGATAATATCAAATACCTGAAAAATGCAATTCAAATTAAAAATGGTTATTCAAGTTAAAAAATGTGCAAACTAAAATTGGAAGGGAATTAGAAATTGGCACAATCGAGGCCGTTAAACAAAGTGCTTGTTTGACAAAGTAGAGAAAAAAAAACTTTTTCTGATTGGTTCATATATCATTTTGTTAGAAGGAAAGGAACTGACTTTTGCTACTAAAGAGAAAGATAATTTTTTTATAAAATAATTAGGTGTACCGATGCATTTGGAAAAGGGCAGGGATGGTGAGTATTTTTGCATGAAGTAGGGTACATTTTTTAAGGAAAAAATTACGTTAACGAAATAGGAAACATCTAAAAAAAAAAACATTGTCAAATGTTATTAGTTTTAAGCGGTAAATGTATTATGTCCATAAAATTGAATTTCATTGCTTTGTAAACCTAATGATATTGCATTTTTGGAACCTCAAAGCAAGGCCTCTTCTAGAAGATGCTCTTGAAGTATTTAACAAAGTCATCAATTCGGAATTTTATTTATGCAATATTATAAATAACAAGTTTCTTAATTGGATATTAAGTCTTTGGAGAATTAGAAATTACAAGATCTGTGGAAAATTTATGTAAGAGTAATAGGGTCCTCGTCTTTTATTAGAACATTCAGAATATAATAATGATGAACTGCAAATGAGTAATAGTATTCCATTTTAGATGCAGCCGGCGCAAAGAATAAGAGATAGCATCTGTAAACATTAGTAATAATAATAAAAAAAGACATGCATATTGTAAATAGAAAATAGCTCCATTTCAAAATTAAAAGGCAAGATTATTTCTCATATGAAATAGATACATGTCACAGTCATACAAATTTAAAGTAGTCAAGAGAAATATAAAATTTTTATGAAAGTATTATAAAGAAGCAAAGTGATAATTACGAGAAAAGTATACCTTATAAGCCAAAATCAGAAAGTGCAGATGGCAGGTATGAAATGAAAGACATATGAACTGAGCCACTCAACATAAATTAATATTTCACAAACACACAAGATGTTTGAAATTACATAAATAATAAATAGTTTAAAGTGCAAGACATTAGAGAAAGAGAAATAACGCAAATCACAATAGAAACTGAGAATTAAATGGCAGATGAAATGAAAATTAAAGCAAAATTTAAATATTAATTTAAAATGGTAAATAATTATAGATATAATAGTTAACTTTTTAAAAACATTAGTGAAATTGTATGTATGGAAGCTGGTTTATATTCCAATATGGAATCAGACAGATCCAGCTTTAAAGAAGGAAAGAAAAATTGATTTTTAATTTTTTTTTCTAAATTCCACTTTAAAATTTAGTTTTAATAAGACAGCAAATAATTTACTTATAATGATTTTTATTTTATTAAAGAGCCATCAGTTATTTTTTTCAATCATTGACAATTAAATCACTTGCCAGCTTTTTAAAAGGCTTACAAGTGAATAAAAGGTCTCTCGAGATAAATATCTCAAAAAAGAAACCATCTCTGATGAGTAAGGATACATCACATGGCTCTTCCTGCAACCCCTGTTTCAACGTAGGGGAATATTATATTTTGCGTTTTTTATTAAAACACAAATGCACTTTTAAGGGCACAGCAGATACAAGTTTTAAGGGTCAAAACTTCAACTTTAACAGATATTAAAATTAATTAAATATAAATAGGTACTTGCAATTCCAAAGCTACTTACATCTTTAGCTTCATACTCTATCTTTTCATAGTTCATTAAAAATTCTTCATCAACTGGCGTTGGCAGATCAGCAGGTGCAGATTCTGACATATTGTTGGCAATGTTGGCATTCAATGGTGCTATGTCTTTGAACTACAAAATACATTTGGTTAAACAACAACAAAAAAATTGCATGTAATAATAATAGTATGTAATAAGCCATTAATTTATGCATACTTTAGGATTCTTGTAAGCTAAAGTTTCTATTTTTGTCCACGTATCTTCTCGCTCCTTCATTTTGGTCTTTTCACTTCAAAAAGAAAGGAAAAATACATAAATTCTAAGTAATTATAAATTGTGGGCTTAGTGGGAAAACTCAGTAAGGGACAGTTCGTGCCCTTTGGGCATCTATCATGCATGACATGGGGTTATGTGCCTTAGCAAAAACTTATGTAAAAAGAAAAACAATTTCTGCAATTTTTTTCACAAGCATTGATATGAGTCACCTTTTTATGGAACTCATAATCTTTCTAATGCAATGCTTGGTAAAATACACAGCGTGGAACTTTTAATCTAACTGTAAAAAGGTATATTGTGATGTAACATGGGAGGTGGATAGAGGGGTTACAAAAGATGGAAAATAGCATGATGTAATAAATAAAGGATTCCTAAGATGTTAAGAGCATCCCTATTGATGGAGCCACGAAAAACTGTGAATCTAAATATCTAAACTATTTTTCTGTACTACACTTCCTATGGACTTGGTGTGCTTTTTTTAAACAAGAGTTTGGTCAAACACGATCACATTGAAAAACTCTACTTAGTTATGTAAGGTTGTAACTTATTATAGATAATGGTTATTTTGAGTTATATAATAATTTTTATAATTTAATTTTTCTTTGATAAACAAATGAAGTATAAAGCCTTTAAATGTAATATTATAAAAAGAAACGGATCATATAAGTTTTAAAAAACAATACATTGAATACTTTCATTTAAAAAACCACAAGAAATTATTAACTTCCACACAATGATCAATCAATGTGGGACCTGTGTTTATTACCTGTGTCTATCAAGTTTATAATTCTGTACACACTCATCAAACAGCTTTTGATTCATTTCCATGAAAAGTTTTAGCGCATTGTAGATCAATCCATGAATAGTCCTGTAAATATATTGAAGCATTTTGAGAAAGGAAAATATATACTATAAGAAATGCTACGTTATCTTAAGTTATTATTAATAAATTTGACTGAAATAAACATATATAAAAAAAATACTACTTACTTGTTCCAATGAGATTTCGAATTTCGATATAAAGAAGGAAACATAAGGGGCAACAATACCGTAGCATTGTCATTGATTAGGCTCATAATATACTCATTATTCCAGTAATATAAAGCACGTTCTGCTACCTATAAAACATGAAGAAAGTCAATAAGATTTTATATTAAATGAAAACAAATGACAAACAAACCAATAATAGTAAATAAACCTATACCTGAAAATGAGGAGATGATACACATTTTGCAAGTTGCCGAAACAGTGGCACCATTACTTTTGTAAATTCAGCTGGTTCAATCACATCAAGTATTTCTTCCAATTCATTTAAAAACATTACCTAAAACAAATGTTATTCATTACAGTTCAAGTTAACATAATATTGAACGTTAATTTTTGTATTATTTAATAAAAAAATATATACTCAAAATATGCAACTTTTTTTCTTTGAAAGTTGTTATATATCAATGAATTATCAAGACTATAATTAGCCTCAAAACAGTAATTTTCTACACAATGACGTAGGTGCAAAAACCAGACAGCTCACTTTTTTGATTTATACTTCTTTACTTATTCTTATGAGAAAAAACATTCTCTATTGATAGGTACAAGAACCAGACAGCTATAAGCAATGACTATAGAGACATAAAAATAAAGGAAGTGCCTTTGTCTCGTAAGATGCAAGAAACACACAGTGTTTATCGTTCTTCTTGAACTATTTTGAAAACTGGAGCTGCCTGTTTCTTACACGCACGTCTTCAAAAGGTTTACAAAATTATTTTGGATGGTAAAAATCATCTACAATTAATATTTTCATAAATATGGGTATACACAGCTCTTATAACAACAGAAGATTTGCTTACATATGGACTTGTTTTCTCTTATTTCCCCTATGTCTATACTAACACTTATTTATTTCTAGATAACACATTTGATGGTGATCATTCTCTCTAATAAGAAATGGATATCGAAACCCGGCTGATTTTTAACTATCCGGTAATTATACGATGTCTGGAAGTAAAATGCCGGGTATCCTGACTGAATAAAACGATGCAGATTTTTTTGGTAATCAATTA
Organism: Troglohyphantes excavatus; assembly: GCA_963932185.1. Lineage (NCBI taxonomy): Eukaryota > Metazoa > Arthropoda > Arachnida > Araneae > Linyphiidae > Troglohyphantes > Troglohyphantes excavatus. The sequence continues at coordinate 28,593,984 of OZ010673.1, read as the reverse complement.
TCTTTTGTTCTTGCTTTAAGTATTTTCCTGAAACTACTACCAATATATTCTGCAGATTCTCCCTTGAATTTTTCTTGGGCTATTTAGGTGGGTAAGGAGTAAAGTGATAAATTTATCGTTAAAACCTGACCTGGTGCGCTTAAGACAAGGTAGGTCACAGAGAAGAAAATATGCTGCAAACATTCAGAACCAGCCACTAGAGTATCTTCGAGTCTGCATAATTAACATGGGTGGTGGTGTGTAGGGTGCATAGCTATATCTCTGTTTAGTATATATTAGAAATTGTTTTAATCTCCAGTCTAGTAAGAGCTAGTTTTAGCATTTAAATAAGGCACAAGTTAGATCAACAATTTGGAAATATTTCAAAATTATATTTTTAAAAGCATTGTACAGTACAGCTCCGGCCATTTCAAAATCAGTATGAATATGAACAGTTTATATAAGAGGAGATCTTATAGTTAATGTCAGTGAGAAATACTGATAAAGAATAGTTCATATTCATTTCTGTAGTATAAAAATACACTCACCTCTTTAGGACTATGCATCTTTGGCCAGAATTTTAATAGGCTATTAACAACCTGAAAAGATTATTAACCGATTATATTTGTGCGCACATTAATAACTATTTAACTTTTATAAAATAGATAATAAAATTTTACAAGAATTTTTACTGAATATTCAAATAAAAAAATAATTACAAATAGGCTTACATATTTAAAAATTAGGGGATGACTAAACAACTAAGAAAACATATTTAATTCAAATGAATATAGGTATAATTATTAAAATCGCTCAAAATTTTCATTTGCCTTTTCAATAGATAAAAAAAAATCAAATTTGTTGAAACTTACCGATTCTGTTAAACTAGGATCTTTTTCTAGAAACTGAACAACACAATAGGCTAACTGTGGGTGATACACGCTAAGAGACTTAACTTTGTGAAGAGGCATCAGGACTTTTAGAAGAAATACTTTGTGCTCCTCTTTTAGTGGCAATGCAAATCCATTGATAATACTAAAAAGTAACTTATTTAAATACAAACATAATAAAATATACTTAGCACAGAGTTTTAAGAATCTTATTTAAGAGACGAGTTTGAAAACAAAATTTACTTTATTATAGCATAATTTTATAGAACCTTGATGTACGCCTCCAAATGTTATCTATTTTATAATGGACATAAATATTGATTTTCAGAGAGTTACTACCACCTTTTAGAATAATCATTTGAAACAAATATTGTAATATTAGAGTAAATAAGGTTATTTGGTTAAACAGATCCTTTTTCATGTTTATGATGTATTTCAGATAATCGCACTATTCTAATCTTGTACTGTAACTAATGTGCATGTTTTTTTGCATTAATTTTTTTTAAATGTGTAAGCTTTAAAACTGCAAGTTCTGACTTTGGTTAAAAGTAAATTATAAAATGACTTACTATATTTACTATCTGATTTTACTGTTATTGAAAGATACATGGAACTCTTTTCATGTTCCCAATCCAAAAAGAATTAAGTGGTGGTTGGGGAACATTATTAAAATTAAGCAATATATTTCAGCTTGAAATTGCTGGTATTTTCCAAGTATTAAGCCAATTAATGGGAAAATTGTAGGATAGTGTGTGGAATTGTATGGGTAATTTCAATTAGATTATAAAAATATTTCTTACCTTCCTAAAATTTCAAGTAATTCAGCTATTCCATTATGATGTTCAGTCTCATATATAAACCTAAATTCAATAAAGAAGTATATATAGCCTAATAAAATATTTTCAAATACTAATAACAAGGCGATTTAAAAAAAAAAAGCTGATTTGTAATGTATTACACAGCATGGAAAAAAACTACTTTGAATTATTTTATGCTGTTATATTACAATAATTCTGAAAGAGTAAAAGCAGATACAATGTAATCGTATCTGCTAAATATTTAGTTACTAATTTAATACAAAAGTAAACCAAAAATAATAAGTAGATAACTGTTTTGTTTTCCTGCTCTTCTAGAGAAAATTTTAATACAAAAAATCTAATTATTAATTAATAAACACTTTAAAAGGTACATGAAGTGTTTTACTACTGCTGAGATTTTATTTGTACTTCTTTTTCGTACCTCTAGGATCCATTTAATTTTCAGGTCTAATTCTATATTGCAATGTATTATCAACTTTGTTTCATTTACACAACAAAGCAAACAAAAGTCAATGACATCCATCTAAAATTTCAATATTTATTGAAAAATAAAATTATATCTTTTGTTTGCATTATAAAGGATGATTGTTTTTATTTCAAGCCTTAGTAATAAGAAACTTGTTAATTTACGTTTGACTAGAATTCACAATAAAAGAAATTCAGAACTTTCGACACTTGTGGAAGTTGTATGGCAAGTCCTTATTGTACATCAAAATAAAAGTAGTTTAAGAAAAGATAAAATAATATAACAAAGAATTTGTATTCAAAAGATGTATACAGGGAGAGTGAGTACATAAGTTCTCTATTTACTTACCTGTAAAAAATATTATTTATTTGTTTACGTATGTATGCCCGTAAACCAAGAAACTTGCCATATATTCTATGGAGAGTTGTCTTTAAGAAGTCCCTTTCTCGAGGATCCTCACTATCGAACAACTCCAGTAACTGCAAAGGAATTATGCAAAAGAAAATATTTAAAAAAAAAAAAAAAAAAAAAGCCTTGTTTAGTTTTAATGCTTTATATCATTTAATATTCAAATATAAAATAGATTTAAAGTGCACTTTTTAAATTCATAAATTGAAGATGTCATACCTGCAGCACAAACTTCTGATCAATGTAACGCTTAACAATATTTGGTTGAAAATCTGGAGACTCTAAAAATCTGAGGAAGAATTCATATACCAACTGAAAAAATAAATAAATACATTAGCTAATAAGACAAATAACATTCATATGTAATGAAAAAAAAAAGACTGAACAACTTAGTATTCCGTAGACATGGCATTAACACAGTCAGACCTTATTTAAATTAAATCTACGGGAATGGGAAAACTTTTCTGTGTTTTAACAATTAAATAGCGACTTATAATTATTTAAAACAAATTTTTATAGGGGCCTACTCCCCATCCTTAAAAAAGCAATTTTGAACTTTTATATAATGAAATAATTCTGTTGAACGTTCTCGGGAACATGAAAGAAAGATAGGTTGTTATTTACATTTTTTTAGACATTAATAGAAAATATGTCCAATATACAAATCAGGAGATATATCCAAAAATTTTGTTCCTCACTTTAAGTTTGTAAACAATATCAGTGTTCACTCTAGGCGTTTTTTGAAGGGCGGTCCGCTCTTTTTTCATCTCGATAGCGCCCCCATGCCCCTTTTTAAAAAAAATTCCGCACACCTTGCCCTTTTCAGTCAAGTGCAAGCGCCCTTGTTTTAATAGCCGTCTTTAAAAAAAGGCATCGATTATTTTTTTGTTGTCTAAATTGGAATTAAGTGAATTTTATGCCAGTAGAAAAACACCTTTTTAACTACACAGTGTTGTGAAATCGCATTGATTCTGTGGTAATTTCGAGCACGGGGCATTCCACGAATCCTGTTGGTAGCCTGTGTCTGCATATGAAATGATAAGTTTTTTTTTTAAAGAGAAAATGGTTTGGGGCGAAGTTGAAAGACTAGGCATTTTATTACCAAACTTTGGATTTAAGTAGCCTTTTTATAAGTTTTGTAAGGATTACTTAAAGATTTGACATTTAGGGAAAAAACATTAATTTTTAAATGTCAACTATTGGATTTTAAGTAATATCTGTATAAAGAGACATCAATTTTGTACAGGTCTTTCCTTCGAGATAGGCCCTGAACCTTCAACAATAGGCTAATATGCAGATCTAGAACAATGTCAAAAAATAAATCGGAACCTTTTTTTTTTTTGTTTGGTTACGGTTTTATTGGTCACCCCAAATATTTTTTTAAAGTGCCCTTTTAAAAATAAGAAGTGCCTTTTCAAAAACGGGGATGACATTTTAATTCCAACAGCGCCCTGCCCCTTTTTATCTTTAGAGTGAACACTGCAATATAAATTAAAAAATTCAGTAAACAACAAAGTAAGTCTGATTTTAAAATCATATTGCACAAGCTAAATTTTTAAAAATTGAGACAATAGGAAAATTTTAGATTTGTGGTCTTCCTATATTTATGATTTCATTTTAAGAAACATTAATAAATACAGTAGCAGTCCAGTTATCCAGATCGAACAAAGTGGATCGCAAATTATCCAAATCAGTTTGAGAAAGGACATTCAGCAAAATCCACATTTAAAAAGTTTCTTATCTTTGAAAGATAGTTTTTTTTATTTATTAAATTATAGTACATGCTAAAGAAAAATTCGTTTTTTTACTAAGAAAGAACCTTTTTTCGTGAATTATCCAGATGGGAACTGGTCCAAATCGATCAGAATAATTGGAGTTTTACTGTAATGCAAGCATCAATATGAATAAAAACTTTTCTATTAATGTTTCAAATACGGGCATAGAAATTTTGTTAATTATCAGAAATAGACCCAAGGCAAAAAGAAAAAATATTTCTGTTAATTGCTTATATAAATTTATTTTATCTTCAAATATTTAATTTATTTTAGTTATACACCAAACTGTATAAGATCATTTAATAGTAATTGAAGTACTTGATTTAAATATCTAGGTGAAGCAATACTTCTTAATATGTTAACCTTCGAGGTATTGAATACTAAAGATAATCAGTCAAAACCTACTTGTAGATGGGGCCAGGCAGCTTCCAAAGTTGGTTCATCCTCCTCAGGATCAAATTCTGCTCCACTTGGGTTCGAAGAAGGAGGTAATGTGCGAAATACATTGCAACTAAACTGTAAAACAGGCAAAAATGAGGAAAAATGAAAATATACAGGACAATACAGCTCTTGAATTTGTTGTCTAATTCACAGAAATTGAACAATGGGATTTTTTTTATATAATTGTCTCTGTATTTGAGTGAAGTTTAAATAATAAAGTGGGAAAAATTGAAATACGACCTTGGTTTAAAATAAAAATGAATTAAAGAAGGCTTATGATTTTTCTTTCAATGAGTAAGAATAATTCTTTAGCAATAGACCAATTAAGAACTTCTTTTATGGACAATGAAATACAGCTTTCAAACCAGAATATGCATTTTAAATGAGTTATTTGGTAATATGTTGATCATAGTAAATGCTATGGTTAATTATAATGATTCCTGAAATGTTAGGATATTTGTACTTCACTTACAATTATGTCAATCTTTGAATTGCTATACAGATTGCAGAAACAATCTTTATTGAAAAGTACTAAATTATGACATAGGCATTTGATGTATACAACTTAAGAGATACTGCTTTTAACAAAATTATGAACATAGAATGCATTGGCACACACACAAAAGGGAAAGTATGAGATAACAAAATACTAGAGTAATAGTTTATACACAAGATAAGTTATGTAGAGATAAAAATAGAAGTATGATTTTTTGATAACTAATCTTGAAATTGCAATATTTTTATAAAATAACTATTTGGGATGAAAATTTCAACAAGGGCTCAAAAGAACAACTACTTTGACAAATATAATGTCGATTTTAATCATTTGCAACATGTAAAATTAAATTTAAACATTTTCTGCCCAAAAGTAGTGTTTAAAAAATGTAGCACTAAAATCTATAACAATGATTCATTTCTTAAAAATAATAAAAGTATAAAGAGATTAAATCTGTACATCAGAGCCAGATGAGCCGAAGTCCAAATTTGGCAATTTTTATTATATTTCAGATTATGTCGTAAAAGTTTGTTTGCTATCAAACCATACCATCAAAATTAACTCAAAAACTATTTTTTTTAAAATTCATTTAGTGAAACCTATCAAAATACCAAGTCTAAAGCTTTAGTTCAGAGTATGATTCCATTTTTTCCCCCCTATTCCTGTAATGCAGGATCTTTGGCATTAAGATACAGAAATACCAATTATCAAAATGTTTATATTACAATAAAATATTAATAGATGTATTGTGAAATTACATATTAATTTTAAAATCACATCACCAATTCATTTACAACGAATTCGAAACTCAGGGGTAAGAACAAAAATTAGCAGGACAAACACTTAATGAATGTAGAAACTCTATGGACATGAGATTTATGAAATTTAAACTCAAAGAACACTAGTTTCTTTCCTTAAAATTCCTCCCACACATTCAAAGGAGGCCTTTACAAGGTAAAATAAAGTTTTAACATATTTACAAATTGCATAACATATTATTGCATTTAACATATTCACAATCTACTACTTAAAATCAGGAGTTTACATACATGAATGAGAGTATCAATTTACTTACCATGTGCACTATTTCGGGATATATGGCTTCAGTTATGACTCCTCTTTGCGTGAAGATGTAATCCAGCATCTCATTGAGGGCTGCCCTCTTCACCTCCTTGTACTTCAGGTCACTGAGGGGATCCGTCGCAAAGTCAAATAGCACACAGCATTGCTGCAGCTTCTTGATGAAGAGATCTTCCCACTCATTGGGTTGGGCATCTGGAGCACATTCATTGCAAATCAACAAATTAGGCAAGAAAGAGTCGTACAGTAGATATGTGCAATTAAACAAATTCACGAAGAAAGAATAACCAAACTTGAGTATCCCAGGTGCGAAACAGGTTATATCCACTCTTAACTTTTGAAAAAGTCTTGAAAACCCTCAAACTATGTAATCGGTTTTGAAGGTCCTTCACTATTTTTAATCAATTCAAAAAAATTATTCTTGTATTAAATTAAAGGTTCCACTGATTCGATTCTACCAATCCTAGTGTTTTTTTTTTATGAAATGTAGTTTAGGTTCTGGAATATGTTTTAAGAATGCGGCTTAACATTGAGAGTTAGTCAGAGATATCAGCTCTAGTTTCGTCAGGTGTTTGCTTCTTGCTAGCTGCTTTGGCGAGGTGGCGTTTTTTTTAGGGGCTTAGCGTTGTGATCCTGACTGGGTCCCTTGATAGTAAATAACAGTTTTTGATGAAACATTAATTGATAAAATTTAAAATAAAAGTAGAATGATGCCAAAATATAATTTTTCAAATTTGGGGATACAACTGGGTTATTCATTTTTTTTATATAAATGAAAGAATAAGTATTGTCAAACTTGATGAAAGTAAGCTACATCATACATCTAGATGCACAATGAACTGTTATTATTATTATTAGTTACTCAGTGTTCAATCTAGGCATTTTTTGAAGGGTGGTCCACCCTGCCTGCCCTTTTTTCATCTTGATAGCGCCCTCATGCCCCTTATTTAAAAAATTCTGCCGCTCTTGCCCTTTTCAGGAAAGAACAAGCTTCCTTGCTTCCCTAGCCGTCTTTGAAAATGGCATCGATTAACAAAAATGTGTGTGTAAATTGGAATTAAGTGAATTATGACATATAGTTTGGCAAATTTTAGATTTTAGTAGCTTTTTTATCAGTTTTGTAAGGGGTCTGATTAGGGCTACTTACAGATTTGGTTTTTAGCGAAAACATAAATTTTTAAGTGTCAAATTTTAGATTTTAAGTAGTATCTTCATAAAGATACATCAATTTTGTACGGGTCTTTCCTTCAAAGTAAGTCCCGAATCTTCACCAATATGCAGTTCTTCCGCAATATCAATCAACAAATCGGAACTTTTTATGGTCGGATATATCACTGGGTAGCCACGCCCATCTCAAACTTTTTTTTAAAAAAGTGCCCCTTTAAAAACAATAAGTGCTTTTTCAAAAACGGGGTGCCCTTTTACAGCCAACAGCGCCCTGCCCTTGTTAATCTTTACAGCAGTGCTTAAACTTTAAAGTAAGACTGCTTATGTTAAAAATTTCAAAAATAAATAAAATTTTGCGATATTGTTTTGCTCTCCTGAATGAGACAAACTAATAAAAAATATGCAATTTGATTGTCTAAAAAATTGGTTAAATGATAAAATTGCATTATTTCATAAACTATTTTATCTTGTATAATTATAATTAATTGAAGGTGTATTTGTTCACTTGTTGCCAATAAACCCCAAAACAGCATAATGAATCACCTTAAAACTTAGCAAAGGCAAACAAAGCAGCCTGGAGCAGGTTTTAGGCTGATTCGCTGTAACACTGAGCAGTTAAAAAAATAGTTTTTTAATTAAGTTTTGAAATCATTGAATGGAATTTGTATCTTATCAACAACATCATAAAGTATAACTATATTTTAAAACCCAAATGTAAAATAATTTTGTAATAATTTTGTTCTTCCAGTGATTAACCAAGAAAACTAATTTTATGATGACATTCAACTAATCTAAATAACACAAAATAGAAATCAGGCCCAAATAAATAAATGCTACTCTTACTATCTTGGTTTTAAAAAAGTATGTCATGCTTACTTCTGCTGAGTCAATAGTTAATGCTACAAACTTCTATTGCACTCGGTATTCTTCAAAAAGTAAAATTTTAAAGTAAAATAATCTTAACTAAATTATATCTTAGAGATAACAATATTTGCACATGGTAGACTTTAAACATTACTTTTAGAGATAGTGATTGACTTTAAACGAGTATATGTGCTAAATTATAAGCCATCTTTGGGTTTATACTCTTTTTCAAACAGGTAAAAAGTTTTAAAAATGGAATTAAACTATTAAAATTTAAAAATGCAATGGAATTAAAATAATTAGTAACATTTTATCAGTTGTATTTTGGTTTTATTTGTGGTTCCCTAGTTCCGTAACATGTATTTTTTTCACAAATTTAATACCATTTTTGTTGTTGTTTAATGGCTTTTTTTAATGCTTATTTGCATTTGTCAGGTATTGGTTTATCACCAGAAATTATAGAAGTTAAATTTTTTCTAAAAATCATCATATTAGCAGATGGTTTCTTCGATCCTGATGACAGGAAAATTGATTTTTTTCTAGTTAATTTTTCTAGCATTTTGATGTCCTCTCCCTTCCCACTTTTCATTGTACTGGTTAGATATTTTATTAGCATATTAGACAGGTTGAGTTAATTAAAAAACTAAATTTTGCAACAACAATTTTTTTATTTTGAAAATGGTGTTTTGAAGTTTTCCAGTTAACAAATTTAAATTATCTTATCCACAGTAAGCCTTCATTTTTATTTTCTTTCTACTGTAATTTAATTATTAGAAATACCAATTTTGTATCCTCATTATTGTCCCAATGAAAAAAAATGCACTTTTTCTGACAACAGCACCTTTTCTTTATAGAATGCTGATCAACCTTTCGAGAGACTTAAATTTTGGTTTAAGAGTAATTATCAGTGATTTATCAAATATATAATAAAGTAGTATCACCATTTTATTAAAACAGTAACCATCTGATCGGCTGTACTGGAAGAATTTTTCAAACAGACTCATCAGTTTTTCCAGCAATACACATAATACTTTATTGCTTACTAATTTTCGAATCTGTTTGATTTGGGTATAAATTAAAAAATATCTCTTTAAAAATAATCAAGATTAAAAAAATTAAATCAAATATAAAATAAATTTTCTTACAGAGAAAACATCTTTTTCAATATCAGGGTGTCCACAGGGAAAGTATTTTTAATTTCCCTGCAAGCCGTACTTTTTTTACGGCAATATTTTAAAAATGTATTATTGTTCCTTATTATGCAAGATATGCTTTGACATTATCTTATTATTTCCCAAAAATATATTTATTTTTAATATATAAGTTTACTAACTATTTCGCTTGATTTTCTAACTCCCAAAAAAGTGTAACAAAAGTTTAACATCCAAAAATCAATGCATAAAACAATGTTCACTGTAGAAATAAAAAAGGGCAGGGTGCTGTTGGCTGTAAAAGAGCACCCCTTTTTTTGAAAAGGCACTTCTTGTTTTTAAAAGGGCACTTTAAAAAAAAAAAAAAATTGAGATGGGCGTTGCCAACTGTTGATATACCGGACACGTGACCAAAAAAAAAGTTTCCGATATGTTGATTGATATTGTGCAAGAGGTGACGATTCGGGGCTTATTTTGAAGGAAAGACCCGTACAAAATTGATATATCTTTATGTAGATACTACTTAAAATTCAAAATTTGACACTTCAAAATTAATGTTTTCGCTAAAAACCAAATCTGTAAGTAGCCCTTAATCAGACCCCTTAGAAAACTGATGAAAAGTCAAATTGGTAATAAAATGCCTAAACTTGTAACCTCGCCCCAAACTATCTTCTCTTTAAAATGAACTGAGAATTTCATATGCGGGCACAGGCAACCATAGGATTCGTGGAATGCCACTTTCTCAAAATTACCGCAGTATCATCGTGATTGCACAACATGCATAGTTAAAAGGAGTTTGTTTTTCTACTGTTATAATTCACTTACTTCCAATTTACACACACATTTTTTTAATTGATGCCTTTTTTAAAGACGTCCAGGGAAGCAAGGACGCTTGTATTTGACTGAAAAGGGCAAGAGGGGCAGAACTTTTTCAAAAGAGGGCTGCATATTTGAAAAAAGGGGCATGAGGGCACTATCAATATGAAAAAAGGGCGGACCGCCCTTCAAAAAACTTCTAGAGTGAACACTGCATAAAAATTTAATGTACCCCAAATTCAAAATTCCAGTGCATTTACCAAATATGTATCAATAATCAAAATGCTAATTAAAAATCATAAAAGTCCAAGTAAGTGCAATATATTTCTTAGATTATTAGTGATTATACTTTAAGATCAAAGTCTAAAGTAACCTCCATATTAAAAAAAGAAATTCAATATACTCAAAAAGTAGAAACCCAATGCATATCTATCCCTAATAATAAAACTAATTTATTAAATCTAATCCAGTATCTTTAGATATACAGCAAGTACACAAAATACATTTCCTAAGTTCTAAAATGTACCCAAAAAATAATAAAGGCAACAACAGTTTTGTCAAGTTTAAATGGAAAAAAAAAATCACTTTAGGGACGTTCAAAAGAAATTTGAATTTTACTAGGAACTTAGCAAGTTATAAACATTTAAAAGATATATTTTTAAAATAAATTAAGTGGGCGGGCAAGTACCTAGTTATAGCCAATTGGTTTGTCGAATCTTAAACATCAGCATTTTTGTGCGGTTTCTACGACTTTGAAAAAGAAAATTTTCACTTTTAAAAGTCCCATATGCAATTGCTCTCTTTTTGATTGCATTTAAAAAGATTAAAAAAGTATTTGAATAATTGTAACCAATCAACGATGTTTCACAGCCAGAAATCAAGTTAAAAATATTTTTTTTGACCAATTCCCTGATTTTTTCAAAAAAAATCCCAAAATCCCTGATAATTTCCAGAATGGTCAAATTCCCTGATATCCCTGTTTGTGGACACCCTGAATATCGGTAATTTGCTGGCTGCTCAGAGGGTTAAGTGTTACAAGCATTGATTGAGCTTGTCTTTTTAAATCTTTTAGAAACTTAAAATCCCAAAACTATTTTTTATTATAAACGCATTTTAAAATTGTTAATTTTTTAACATTGCACTGTTTTACTGACCAAACTTTAACAAACAGCATGAAAAATCAAAATCGTCTGTTGTATTTCCAATTTTCAATGAACTTTTTCCAAATATTTGCTGATTTAATATTGTAAAAAAAAAGGAATTTTTTTAAAAATATTTAGTAAAAAGGGATTTCTTTTTAGTATGCCAAAAAAAAACATGTCACAGCTAAAAAAATGTCTATATGTCAGTAATACAAAAAACAACATCTATTTAACAAAAAAAATATGATATCTCAAAGATAAAGATCTTAAGGGATATCCAAAGATACCTTAAAGTGTTAACTACATATTAATTTTGCAATCTTAGGAGCTATTTGACAAAAAAGCCTGACTTTTTTTTAACATTTTCGCAGGAATAAATTACAGCAGCAAAATAAGAAGTTAAGTGTGCACCATTTCTACTAAATTATTGACTTCCACAGAGAAAAAACAGTGTCAACAGCTGAAAGTAGAATCTATGTGCAGCAAACCCAAGTGTTTAGAAAACTTCCCTGACTTATTAGGTCATTTTCGCCTTCTTAGTCAATTTAATGTTTTCTGAGTACAAGGCAATTTGAAAAAAAAACGAGATTTATATGTTTCTTACCTTTTAACAGAGACAGCTTTTGCAGTTCTCGGTTCCTGGAAATGTTGAATCTAGATGAGGTCTGGCGCTTGTCTTTCTTAATGTAAGGAGGTCCGCTATATTTTATCTTTGTTAATTGTGTAGGTGGAGGAACATTAGCGTTTTTTGTATCACCAGCAGCAACTGTAGAAAACTGTAAAATAACAATTTGAGACTATTAAATATATTTTTATAATAGTGCATTAAGAAAAATACAATTTGTACTAGGTCAAAGTGACTAATTTATTTTTCTATAATAAACTAGAGTTCAAACCTAGAAAATATTAATGTTTGAGAGGATTGCACCCAACTGTATTACTTTACAGCTGGGCATCTTTGCTCTCATTAACAGAATTTAATAAATAAATTGAAATTTGGATAAGAAAACCGTTTCTAATCAATGCAGCACTTTTAGGGTTGATTTGATAAATAAAAGCCACCAGGTGTTATAACTTAAAAGAAATTAAAAATGTATATTTTAAGACAATAAATATTAAAAAAAAATTTACATTACATGAATATTTAATAACTGTAAGTGTTACAAAGAATCCCGTGATTCACTCCGTCATATTTCATTACATCAGCTCAAATGAAAAAAAGTCATAATTAGATAGCAAGCAGTGGTTTTCAAATTTATATTTACAATTATCCCTTATAGAGTTAATAATCTAATTAATTTGAAATCTGAAGAACCCAATATCTAAAAAAACATAATTTTTATGATTTATTGCAAAATTATTTTCTTATCAATTTAGTCAGCAGTAGAAGGTACAGGAATGTAAATGATATTGAAATAATTGCAAGGTCATTAATTTAAATCGATAAATTTTAGAAGAACAATGAGCATTGTTATTTAAAACAAAGGATTTACACAAATTTAATTTCAAACAGGTTAAAAATATAAATGGAAAAAAATATTTATTCACAACCAATTTTAATCATACAACGGTAAATTCCCAGTTCACGATTCTGAAAATTGGCACCAAAATGATGTGTTTTTCATTTGTCACCAAGTCAAAATATGGAAAAAAAATAATGACTGGTTGGTTAAATAATGTAACACTCGAGTTGTACAATGGGTTATTGGTGACGGTTCAGATTCACCATTTAATCAATAAAAATACCATAAAATCAAAAGTCTTAAGGCTCATAAATTCAATTTGTTGCCCAGGGAAATATTGGTCTCCAGCCTCCGATTATTAAGGATCAAAGCTGGTAACACCTTCTTGATTATGGTGCTTACAGAAAATCCTTCAAGCAGTTAATTATGGTGAAATGACAGCATTAAGGCAAGACAAAATTATGACTTAACGCATAACAATTATGCAATTAATAAATCAATAAAAGTTAATCAGTTATGTCAAGAAAAAATACAATTAAAAAAATTGTGATTTGATAATGTAGCTTTTTTTTGCAGATTCATTAAAAAATTTCAAGATTTACATATTTTTTTAAAGTTCTGATTGAGTTCTCTGATTAGGTAACCTTGTTGCCGATTTGAACAAAAATCGATTTTGTTAAAATTGGCAACCTGGTCATTAAAGTGCCCTTTTTCTTAAAATAGTGTGCCGTGCCTCTTTTCATTTCTAGAGTGAACACTGGCTTGTGTTCATGGACATTCACCATTATGGATATTTGCTAAATTCTGCAAACATAATAAACATGTCACTAGGATGTATGTAGTAACTTGCCATAAATGAAACAGCTAAAATATCATATTTTTATTTGAAATTAATCTAGTCTAATGGTTAGGATTTATGGTTCATAACATCAATGACAATGCTCCCTAATATTACAGCCGATCTATTTCTAAATGCAGTTGGTTGCTTGGAGTATAATGGTGCAAGTGCAATACTAGTTCTCTCTTTGCTCACTTCTAAATGTGGAAAATAAAGCAACCATTTTTATTTGTGAAAGATGACAAAGAGCTAAAAATCACTAACCCGTCATTATCAATGATTCTATACTAATCAAATTAATATCCACATCTTAATTGTTTAGAAAAGATTTTCTTCTGGTCAAGTATTTTTAATGCATTACAGAACAAAGACAGAAATTGTTTTTGCTTTAACTGGGTCCCAACAAGACTTAATAACAAAGAAAGCATAAATATACCTTTAAAATACTTACAATATCTTAAATCCATATAAATTTCTTATGTTTTTTTTTTTTTTTAATTTAGGCAGTATATTGCATATTTTCTTTGACAAATATAGATATCCAAATTTAAATTTGAGCTGTTTCAATAAAGATAAATTTATATTTTAAAATAACCAAATGGAAATTGTTTATTTTAACTAAGTTCTGATTTTACATAAGTAATCATAATATACTGCAATAAGCACCATGTATTCATTTTATTGATGTATTCATTTCATGAATTATATTCATTTTATTTTTTAGTAGTATGCAGAAAAACCACCATTAAATAAAATACGGGCAATATGCAAATTTTTTTCTCCGAAATTCATAACAATTTACTTACAGGAAGTTTTCGATTTGAAGTTTAAATTTAATGACGTCAGAGTTGAAATCAGTATATACTAACGTAAACAATCAAAAAACCTGTATCATTGATTGATAGGTATGGTATTTTAATATCTAATAATCGTAAAAAAAAGATATTCATTTTTTATGTTTCGTAAGAAGTCACAATTCTTGCGAAAGGTTGATCAATTATTCCCAGATACACGAATGTCAAGAATGATTAATAACCTATGAAAATATTTATTGTTGATTGAATAAAGATTCGTATCTGTTACAGAAATCTCTTGATCTGCGATTCAAAAAAATTCCGAGAAGCTTTATGTTTTATTAGCTCCATATCAAGATCACAAAATATACTTTCACTCAAGATATAAGCGCCTTAACAAGATAGTAGGATATAAAGATACAAGTACGCAGTGGTACAATTTTTAAATGAAACTTGTGTAATGTATTATTTTGTGTTAATTATAAACACAAACAAAAGTAAACTTCAAGTAACTCTTACCTTTTCTTTTTCAGATTTATTCGGCATTCTCTTTTCAATACACAAACATTACCATGGCTCAAGGCCTACGCTACGCTACACTTACATTTGTCGTTGCCAAAAATTCCATTTTTCTGTGTGTTGTTTAAGAAATCCTCTTCTTTAATTAGCAATGCCAACTTTGTTTTGTCTACACGTCATATCACCTTTTCCTGGTATTACTTGTTTCCCAAGCTAATATTTGATATTTAAAAGGCATAACTTAAATTTAGATAACTTTAATAGTTTTTTTAAGCTGAGGAATGGAAAAAAGACTTTCTTTAAAAATATCAAATGTTCAAAGATTTCAAAATTCTTTTATCAAATTACGAAATTCTAAGTTTATTTTACTATTTTTTCATCAAATCCTTCTAATAAAAGATATTGTGTTTACTTTTTTTCATAAAAAAAGAATCTTTGAACAGAACATTAAAAACTTTTTTTAAGACGATGAAATGAAATGAATTAGTTCTTTCGGTTAGGATGAAACGTAAACTTAACTTGCAGACTTTTTGTGTTTTTATTCAACAATCCTTCTTATTGCTTTATATTAAAATTATCTCCTTCCAAGGATTGTGCTAAAATGTAAATGGCATGTAAATTTTGTCATTTTATTTAATATTCTGTTCTATTTTGAGACACAATGGTCTAACTACTTACATGAACCACAAACTTTAGTTTCGAGATGTCAAAGAAAACTAAAGATTCGTGGGTTCGAATCATTGATGTCTCTGAACCAGTCTTACATAAAAAAGGATACACCTTGTACAAGGTGACTTCAAAAGTATGTGCCAAATTTGTGCTTTTGATATTATAGCTCATATTAATAAACCTATTGTACAATTTTCTTTTGCTTCATATCAGCAAGCAATTTTTTCTCCTTGTCGTGATCACATTTTATATAGCAGAAATATTGTTTAAATATTACAAAATAGACATATTTCTTGGCCAGGTGATTTACTTCTAAACGTATATTTCCTACTATTCCTTTCATTATGGTATTCCAGGGTTACTATTTTATTTGAAGAAATGGTTAATTCCTAGTGTACGGTGCCCCCGCCAAATGTGTTTTGGAGACAATTGGTGGGCGGTAAATTTTATAGTTTGGCAACTTTATTTCGTTACGTTCCTACCAATATCATGATGTGCGGCAACCCTACTTTTTTTTCTTGTACCGTTTCACGTTTTGCCAAGAACTTAACGCCAATTTTCATCATCGCGCCTAGGGGCACCGTACTCTAGGAATTTACCGAAGAAATAAAAGTACTAGTGAGAAATCGCAGTATTCTACAAATTCTTTACTGTAATATATATCACAAGAATATGAGCTTTTTGAAAATCCATTAAACCAAAATGGTTAATCAGAAAAATTAGTTTTTTGATTTACCTGGTTTGATTAATTTTGGTTTAAAATATTTCCTATGCTGAATAACGTACATGATATAGATAGTAGTTTTCACCATCTGTTGACTCTAATCCAAAGACGCAGAAAGCTTCTAAAAAGTCTGACATAATTTTGAAAAGTAAACATTGTCTGCAAGTATTTTTACATATATATCAGAATGCATCTTTTGTAAAAAAAATAATAATGACTAAGAATAAATTTTGTTTTATTTCCATCCCATTACTTTCTAGATTACATTTATCAATCACTTTCCAGAAATAAAGTACCAACGTCTTTAAACTCTTAAAAAATAAAGGAAACATGAATAAAAACTAATCCTAAAGAATTAATTTTAGTCTTCCTTACTTGACTTGCTTTTCTGGTGAGGAATATTAACTAATTTACCTATTATTTAAAAGACTAATTTTGGCCATCAATTGACAATGTTTTTTTTATATATAATTTTTTGGTCCATTTCTACAATTGAAAACTAAGAAGTAGCATGTTGCTTCATTTATTGAGGTTTTGACAAAAACATAACTTCCTCACATTCTGGTCTTGGGACTATCTTGTTAAGGATAGTGTCAATGTCATAATCGGAGAATCGCGCAGCAAACTTGGAATTGGATGGTAGCAAGTTCGATTCTTGCCTTCAGCCAAACATCCACCATGTAGAGGGGCCTGGTGTACATTAAATTAATTAAATAAATGTTAATGTTTTGGAGAGTGTGATATTAACCTTGGTGTTTTCCTCGACACCTCATCATCATACAAAAGAACGAAGCAGCATTTTCGAGTTTTTTTCACCGGATAGATCCTAAACCATCACCAAGAGCCCTTTTATTCCTCTAGTGTGAGCTTAATTCAACCAAACAGATTGTTGGAAACACAGCTCAGCAAAAATCATACAATGCAAATTGTATCAACTTATCATTATAAAATGCACCACATACCAAATAAATTTAAATAGTTGGGCTCGCCTGTTTGTGTTTTGAAATAGTAGCACTGCCTCCAATTTATTATTAAAAAAAAAAAAACTTTTCACTATATTACAGAATTTTCTCATGCCTGGACAGAAATCTCTTCACAGTAATCGGAAATTATTATTGCCTTTATGCGGGTGGAATGTTGATTGTCTTGCATTTTCTCAAATGTAGAGAGAAAAAAAAACTTTAATATTTTTTTTATATAGATCCAAAATGACCTAAGGAGTTACTAGTGGGTATACTAAAAATTACATGGGGAAAATTTTTGAGCCATTTTGTACTGAGGGATTCTTTTCTGCCAGTCAAGCTGTAATATTTTGCATGCCTTAAGTAAGCTTACACTTCAGTAGATGGCAGCCTTAGTTACACAAATGTTCCTGAAAAAGGTAAATCTTGGGTTAGTGGCCGTTGTTTTGATTGAATAGAGTTTTTTCCCCAACTTTTTTTACTTTCCGTATTTTTTTTTTAATTACCTTAGTAACTTCATTTTTATTTTCAATTATAATCTTCATTTAAGAAAATTAGTAAAATATCGGATTTTAGTTTTAAAATACACTAATAAATTTAGGTGTAGCCCGGCTATACTCTGTTTGAGCCGCCACTGTCTTGGGTATAAAAAAGTAAAATTTGCAATGGTATGCTGCAATTAAACATCAATACACTCATTTGGGTCTAACATGACTTTTCAAAATAAAAATATGTACACTTATCTTTCTATTTAAAAAAAAAGTAAGCCCTAGGGGGAATTTTCAGTTCTTTCAATGTTATTCAGATCGTATCTCAAAATGTAAAAGTCCTAAATTAAGATCCGAAATTAAGTGAATTTGTTAAGAAATGTTTGATAAATAAGAAGAATATATTTTTGTTTCAATACTGTTATTAGTTTATAAGTTATTTAATATTAAAGTCGTCATTGATAAAATTTCGTTTACAAGTAATTTTGTCCGTCGAGTTTCTGAAACACTATTAAGAGGAGAGATCCAATTTTTTTAGGGAGTCTGTACAAATAGGTTTGAACTGGAAATCCAAGTAAGCATTTTTTTAAGTTCGAATTAGTTTTGGATTTATAAATCCAAAACTAATGGGGAAACTAAAAAAACTAAACTAAAAACTAATCCATAACTAATTAGGGGTGCCTCCCCCTCCCCCCTCTGTAAACTTGAAACCTTAAAAGTTGGGAATTTCGAGTTTTAAAAATCCCTGTGTTGGGAAAATTTATGACTCAGGAAAATTAATATTATTAGCAAATGAAAGCGTTGGAAGACTAGAAATTGCCCAACTTGTATTAAGATGAAACCTAAATTAGACCTCAAAACGGACCACTGCATTGGAACATGCGTGCGACAAATCAATACATTCGAAATAAATGTTTAATATTACCTATAAAAAAGCTGAAAATGTCTATAAGTGGGAACTAGGAATTTTTTTAGCACTGTTGCGTTGTGAATTTCGAATCGTTAAGTGTGGTCTGGTTAAATAACGTCGCACTAGAGCTGCACATTGAACTACTGGCGTTGGTTCGAGCAAAGCGCCCTTGATTGGTTATTGGTATGTATTTACTTACTACATCAAGGACGCTTTGGTTCGAGGCCTTTCTCGAAGAAAAGACCCAAGAACGATGCCTCATATTTTTAACAGTGGTCAGATAACGAGGACAACACTTCAGCTGGTACCCGATGTCCTTAAGTTGGGAATTTTGAATCTTTAAAGTTCGGAATTTCGGATCGTTAAATTGCGAAATTACTTGTCTGAACATCCTAAAAATAAATTTGTGTGACGGCACTGCCAGTAATAATCCTCCGGGGGTTGACGGAGCGTCAGCGGAGCCCCCTAGTTTTTTTAATTAAAATAAGGTTTATCTATTACTGTTATGCATTATTAATAAAATTTAATTGTGACATTGCTTCTAATTTAATGTACCAACATGCAATAGGTTAGACAATGTCTCTTCAAAGTTATTAATATCAATAAGAACATAATAAAAAATAAAACACTAATGAAACTAATTAGCTTATATTTCATATAAATGATATTATTTAGAAGTAAAGTATGGTCATATTGTATATGCATTAAAATGTTTACCAAGTGTCTTTTTTTTTTTTTTAGGTATTTCCAAAAAATTCTGTTGAAGCTGTTACAGAGGTAATATACCGATATTAATATTGACATTTTTTGTATTACTATTTCTAGTATATTTTGTTACCATACTTTCTGTAGCAACTGAGCTTGTGTTCATTTGAATAAAGATTTAGTTTGATTTACTATTTATTATTAGTTTTTGCTTTATTGTGCATAACCTAATTGGAATGGGTGAAAACACTATTTTTATAAAAGAATGATAGACAAATGAAAAACGTGCCTGGTTCTGTAATTTCTTCAAGACTAGATAGTTTTAAAAAACAATTTAACCTGCATTGGAGGATTGATATTTAGGTGTTAGACATAATTAATATTGCTCAATTTTTAGCTTTTACTAGTTGGTCATCATTATATGTATGTAATATCGTCTAAAAGTTAAATTAATATTCTATTTATATTTTTATTCTATAATAAGTAAGTAGAATAAAATATTAAAATTAATATTTTATTCTATTTACTTATTATTAAGTTAGTTAGAGGTTTATAAAATAATATTAAATTTATGCAATTGGCAGTGGTGGCGCCAGGAATTGCCCGACGGGGGGGCTGACTTTCCCCGACGGGGGGGCTAGTATCCTCGACGTAAATTGTGCATATAAAATTATTTCATCCTAAAAAAAATTCGATGTGGCTTTTGTTGTAGCACTTTCAGAAAGATTCACGTCATTTTAACAAATATTATAAAAAATAGGAAAGAGTCGCCAACAAGAACATATCCAGTAAAATGAAGTTAAACAAACTGTTTCGCCTGACGCAGTGTTTCCCATCCACGCTCCGTACACGCTTCGCATCATTACCTTATTTTACACGCATTGGCGGCAAATTTCTTATAGAACAAGAACAAATTTATGTAAATAGTTATATTTTTTACGAAATGGAAGTGTTGGAATGGATAATCCTAAAGAGTAATATATATAGTGTTCAATCCTGATACTCCCAGTACTAGGTCATTTTAAAGGTGTTTCACGTCAAAAATCAAGTATTAAACCAAATTGTAAATTGTTTAGTAAACGTTTGAGAGTAAATGCCTATAATATTTTATGTTATTTATATGCATTGGTGATGAATAGTAGTACTTTGTATAGGAATTATAAACACGGCTAGTATGTCAGGTTGAATTTTTAAAAATTATTCTGGTCCAAAATCAATAAGTATGAGTTTTATGTGTTTTGATATTTTAGTACTATCCGAACTACTTACTGCATAAACCTAAACCATAGTAGAAAGAAGATAAGTTAATTTTTTTTAATTAACTTAGTTCGTATTATACGAATAAAAAAAAGAAGAAAGTCTATATTTTGAGGAGAATAATAATAAAAAAAACTCACCATGCTGTAGTATCTTGAACGCTACCCCAAATGCATTCCGATGATCAGTACTTTCAGCTGGACAACTAAAGAGTATTTCTGACTTTCATGGATTTTTTTTTTTAAATCGTTAATAACGTACATCTCGGAATCGAAAGTTTTCAGCAACACACTTTATTTTTCAATCCGCCATCCACTTCATATATTTGCGCCAGTTTTAGTTCCGAAATCCTAAGTAAACGCTGGCTTGTTCCAATTGCAACTAATCTGACAATGTCTATCGTCTCGTTCTCCGATTCACAGTGGCTTCTTTGGTCAATGAAAAGGAATGGCAAGCGCCATACAATGGAAGCACGGAGTGAATGGTGCATATGTCCCCAGGACCAAAAGGCACAGACCCCCCATCCAGTCGCAAAGTTCTAAGAACGCAGGAACGAGCACTGCCAATACTTTTTAGCTGTAAGGAAAGTTGCAATTTACAGTTTTACGACTCACCACCCCCCATGGAGGTCCAGGGGAGTTAGGTTGCCCCCAGCATAAATTCTACATCGTCCCTTTTGTGTGAAAAAAAACTAGGTTCTTTCTTTCTTTCTTTTTTTTCTTTCCGATATTTGAATGCAACGTGGTGTTCTCAGCTGTAGCTTTAAAATGTATTTTTGCTCAGGTCCTATGTTACAAATATTTGACTCAAGCATTGGCAGTAAATTTTACCGATGAAATTAATAAAATAGCCTTCCTCTTTATAAAAATATAATAATGTTAATTATATTTCATAAATCAAAGGTCACTGCCACTAAGTGTACTTAATTTAATAAATAACGAACGTAATATTCGATATAATATAGTTTTAAGAATAGCATTTTTAAACTTAAACAACAGCTGCGAATAGTACCCTGCAGTAATCTACAAAATTTTAAGAATTGTTTACTTTCGTTTTAATTATTCGAAAGTAAAAGTATGTTTTAAAGTTAAAATATTAATATTTATACATTTTAAACTTGAATTTCTTTGACAATTTGACGCCGAACTAAGTGACCCTCTTTTGAAGTCTTCTGAGTCTCCGTGAATTTCATTCTTAGAATATTTTAACTGTGATATTGTATATTAGAAAATGCCGTGTTAACTTTTGATGAGTGAATTATTAGTGTGGAAAGGAAAAAATGCAACAGCAGTGGAGACGTTGAAATCGAAATACATCAGAATCAACATATTTATATCAGGTTATCTTGTATTTACTGGGTATTACTTTCAATTAGCTACATTAACGTATTATTTTAAGAATATTATATACTTATATTTCATAATAAACTTACTATATAATTATAAATATTTAATTATGAAACTTATAATTATAACTGACCATTGGCCGAAATCTCGACAAACCAAATTGAAAATATTAGTATTAATAAAAATGTCTTTGAAATTATTATTGATAACCTACTTAAAAGAAAGGATTTTAATAATATTATCTTAACGCGGTTTTAATAATATGATATTTTAAAATGAATTTAAATCAAATTACTAATTCGCAAAAAGTTATTTAAAAAAATAAACACTTATCATATTCATTCAAACTTTCCACTACATTCTCCCTTTTTAATTCCAATTGTTTTCTTTGGCACTATATCAATGATATGTGTGGTCAAATATCGTGTGTTTCAATTATTTAATCTTAGTTTATGATTTAGTATAATATTAAAATTTTAATGTTAACGCTTTTGAAAATGAATTTAAGTGTGACAATTTTGGGCGGTTTTATTATTCAATATGCGTAAAATAATGTAATTAAAAATATTTCTAGTATACGTGTAGTGGAACACTATATAAGAGTACTAAATCTTGTGTAAAAAAACTATAACATGAACACTGAAATTTTAAGCCAAAAATTTAATATTTACATTTTGGCTTGTCGGTTTGATTGGTTGAATTGACGACGAACTGGAGATACACAGTGGGATATTGGTAATCTATCTCGAAAGAAAGACCCAACAACATTGCCTCGTATATTTGAACTATGGTCAGATGACGAGTTCAACACCTGAAAACTGACACCCGACGCATTCAATAGGGGTTCGCAGTTTGGACCACGATAAGATTTAACGTGTACCAGCCTTATAAATAGGGGACACATTTTGGTTGCGAAAGGAACGAATTTTACAACTATCTGATAACCAAATTGCTGTATGTCGCTTCCCAAACATGCATGTTCAGTATCAAACTCGCGCTCATCGGTTCGAGCCTCTAAATATTCAGCCACGATGGGCCTTTGGTGTCGAGATTTCGGTGTGTCGGGATTTTATCCGTCGGAATTATGACCTAGATCCTTTTCATTAAAAAAATTAAATGTGATTCAATGTTTAAAAAATATTTGGTCTTAACAATTAAAATAACACTTTTCCCCCGACGAACTTCATAATATTGCCCGATGGGGGGGCTTGCCTTGCCCGACAGGGGGGCTACAGCCCCCCCCAGCACCCCCAGTGGCGCCACCTCTGGCAATTGGTGCTGTACTTAAAAATAGCTATACTTATCTATTATATCAAAATTTATTGTGTTATTAATTGTTTTGATACGTTTGTAATATATTTTTAAATACTACGATATAATAATTGAACTTTAATAATTGCTGTTTCACAAGCATTGCTTAATTGCTCTTTTTTATCAATGTGAAAAATTTAAATAAACTAAATGTTTTGTAGCATTGAGAAGGGTGTTGGGAAAAAGGATTAAGTTTGTAAAGCCAAAAAAAATATTTTAGATGCCAATATTAATAGCATTATAATTCCCATAAAGCACCAAACGTTAAACTAACTACCATATCTTTAAAAGAACCTGCAGCAATTTTTCCTTCAAGGCAAAATAAATGGTAAACTTTTTAATATCTATTTGTAATAACTTACCAACATCAAAGGAAGCTTTTTGGAATATTCTCATATAGATAGGTAAAGTCTAGGTTGGTTGGTTTGTTAATTAACGTCGCACTAGAGCTGCACAGTGGGCTATTGGTGACGGTTCGGGGTCAATCTCGAAGGAAAGACCACGGAACACATACACATTCACACACACATTCATACATGCACCTCGTTATTTTAGAACCATGGTCAGATGACGAGGAAACACCTGAACTGGCACCCAACGCCTTCAATAGACGTCGGGACTTTGGACCCCGATCAGATTTATGGTACACTAGTCCCGTATACACGCCAGTACAATTTGTTGGATATTCTGAACGACTTTCTAGTATTTTTGTAGCGAAGCTGGCAACCCTCTGATCGCAAGATCACTGCTTTTTTACTTTTCTATGTCAAGTCCATTTCATGGATTCGAACCACCAATCCTCTGATTAGTAGCTGAACGCCTTACCAACTGAGCAACTGGGGCTCGGTAAGGTCTAGATAAAGGTCTATATAGACACATTAATAAACAGGGAATATAAATAACCAAAGTTACTCAAATTAGACGTTAGATTTTAAATATAGGCAGTTTCTTTGCTGTTTTGTTTAAAATGTGGGTGTCCTTCTTTTAATTCAGACATATACAAATCTTTCCTTACAATATGGTTTCAAAGTAGATTGCTTAAACAAATAAAGAATATTAAGTAACTAAGGACTTGACTCCTTTTCGGTCGCTGTCATGTGTCATACATTTAGCATTGTCTTGCCCATATGGTTTCCAAAAGACCACACAAGCCAGACTATGAGCAGGATAGAGCAAACTGAGGATGAGAAAAATAGAACTGATAGAAGTGACTTTCAGAGCAGGAAATTGGAAAATTAAAGATACAACATAGAAAAGGCATTTTTTCTTTAATTCTTGAAAATTAATGCAACAGAAATTGGAAAAAAAAACGGCTGTAAACAACATTTCCCTTAAATTTAATACCATCATTCAGAATATAAGATTGGTAAACTATGTGGAGATGGCTAAAATAACATTAAAACATACAATTTATAATTTTTCTTTTAGGTAACTGTTTGGAAACGTTACAATGACTTCAAAAAGCTGCATAAAGCGTTGAGCACTTTGCATCAAAACCTTTACTTACCGGACAATTTCCCACCATTTGCAAAAACTCGCATATTTGGTAAGTTTTAGTTTTATTAAATTAATAGCAAAAATATCTGTTCTTTGCGCATAAAGTTAATAAAACATGATTTCCTGTAGAAATAAATCTGCCTTTGATGTGATTAAATGAAAAAAATAAGCAACCTAATATTAATAACATTTAAAATTTTAATTTTTCCTGTTCCTTTTCACGTCATGAAAAATCTATGGTATAAGACCACCTTAGAATTACTCTACCATATAAAAAAAATTATCAAAAAAAGGCACTCTCGTTAAATGATGTTCGGATATACATAAAAAAGGTATGTCAAAAATATGCCAAATTACACTTTCATGTTAAGTTTTTCCTATAATCATATCCTCTATTAAACATTTTAGGTCGTTTTGAACCTGATGTTATTGAAGAAAGGAGACAGAGTGCACTGAGACTTCTTCAATTTGCTGCTAACTGTTCACCTTTGTTTACTAGTCAAGTATTTGTAAAGTTCTTTGAGGTAAATTTCTGAATTTAGATGTTTGTATTTTTGTATTGATATTCAACATATTTTGTTTGTGTTTTATATGCTTGTTCAACAACTTGTTAACCTGTTTGATATTTAAATATATATATAATCTTTGGGTTTGGATTTTAATCGAGAAAAACTCTAAATTTCCTTAAATTGTATTCAATAAAATATTTTTGTATTGTTCACTCACAATTTTCTGTAAAATTTGTATATCTAGCTTTTAATAAAATGATTCCTAATAATTAAAAAAAAATTATTATGATTATAAATGGAATTGTATTCCTTTAGTACAAAACGTTATACCATTCTTTATAAATGTGTAAAAAATGTAGAAGGTGTTTAAGAATTATCTAACATGCTATTAAAGAAACAAGATAGCTAAGTTATGTGGCTATTTCTTTTAAGTTTTATTGTGTCAAAGTTGTAAAGATAGTTCTTAAAAACCCTGTATATTTATTTTAAAAGAATGTCAATTATGTTAATTTGAAATGGTGAAAAATAAGAGTATTTTTCAATATAATAAAACTTCTAGCACATAGCTTTTTTAGTGTACATGTATCATTTTGATGCATTAACTAGCTGCATGCATCTTAGCTTGGATGGGGTTATAGGTAAAAATAACACAAGGATTATAAAAGTTTACTAGGAGGATATAACATTCCTCCCAATTTGCATTGGTGCAGCTTAGCCATAACTGACTCTTTTGTATTAGCCAACCAACCAGTCAATTTATATGGATTGTTATACAATGCACAAATTTTAACCATTTTGTATGGTAGTACTATTAGCTTACAATATGCATATGTTCCAAAGGATTTCTCGTATGATTTAAAAAAAAAAACCTTTTGGTCACCAAAATCCACAAATGCTTTTTTAACTTTTTATTTGTTAATATATATGCATGTGTATTGAATTGGCAAGCTGGTACTATAAATTTATGAAAATAAGCAATCTAAACTTTTTTGAGTAAAATAATTTTTTTTTATTTATTTGCATGTTTGACACATTAAACTGTAATTTTTTTAATGTCACACAAAATAATTTCTGCAAATCTACTGTTGCAAAAAAAAAAAAAAAAGCATTGTAAGATGTCTGTGTTGGCAATTACTTTAAAAATTAACTAAAATGAATCAGTTGGAAAAATAATGAACTATGGATAGGAAGTTTATGAGTTCATTAATATCAATTAAAGGTCTGTTATCTATTGTGTTCTATTGCTGGATCAAGTGCTTTCTTTGAGATCAATTTTGAAATTGTAGAACAGCATTTATTGTAATCAAATTTGATAAATATAGATAGAATGGGTCTTAAAAACAAAGTTGGTGATTTCTCAGTATTTAGTGCTCCAGAAGCTAGATTAATAAAGTGTATTTTTTTTAAAAAAAGCAAATAAAAATTATTGTAATATAAAGTTTTAACTTTGCATATATACATAACCATAACTCTCTTTAATGTAACAAAAATTATTAATCAGTGTGACACAAATTCATTCCAGAAAAAATTAGCTTAGTTTTTGCAAACTTTGAGATTTATTGCTTTATAAGAAAGTTAACTAAATAACCAATTTTCTGTTAACTTCAGTATTTTAATATTTTTTTTTTTTGTGATACAAATTTTAGTGTAAGTTAAACTAAATAAAATGACAATGAAATTTATTTTGTGATAGTCAAAAGATGCTTGCTACAAAATAAAACATTTACAAAATTTTTAATTAAATTGTTCATTAAATATCTATTTTTTTAATTTAAGGATGGATATTGTGTTGAGAAATGCAACTCCAATATTTTAAGTGAAGAAAAAATCTCAGATGATATTCTGCAGCCACTATCATTTCCAAAGTTTAATGATAACGTGAATTCCAAGTTGTCTGAATGCAATGAAGGAAAGTAGGTATTTAGAAAATTAAAACTATATTTTTAAAAAAATATTATAATTATTTATCTAAAATATCTAAACATTAATGCACATGTAATGATCTTTAAACATTACTTTAAGACATCATTTTCAATTATGTTTTTTTAATGAGATATAAAAAAATTGAAGGTTTGCAAATATTGTGTAGTTAATCGTTTTCAAATTTATTGAAATATCTCATATTTTTTTTATTACATTGCATCATTTAGCAGGCTTGAGAGTGATAATAATTTATCTATATTTAATGACATTTTGTTTATTACAAATTGTAAACAATTTTGAGATTTTGTTTTTGCTTTAGATAAAAGTGTTCTTTTTTATATTTGACACCATATTTACCATTAATATTATTAATTGCAGCCTGCGTTTTTTAAGTCTTGGTTTTTCTAAAATTTACTGTGCAGGTATTTTAAAATGTAAATTTTTTATATAACAGAGTTCTCACACACCTGAAAAACCTGAAATTGTCAGACTTAAAAGTCAGGAAAAATTAGCAATTTCTCAACTTTCCTAGAAAATTCAGGAAAATTTTCTAAAAATTTTAGATGTAATTGCTTTATTATTCCTTTCCTTGCATGAGGAAATTTTCTTATATTATAAAAATTATTAACTTCCCCATTTTTTTAAATACTTTGATAGGTTATTATTTGCAGGCACGTCATTTTTACAGGTATCTAAATTAATCTTTAAAATAAAATCATTACTTTTCATGTATTTTTGATTCTGACATGTTTTAAAACCCCTTTAAGTCGTGGAATTTTAATTTTAATATTTATTGGAAATTCCGAGTGTAGTTTTAACCACTATTCATATGCCATTAATTTAATTTTAACATCAAACTCTGAACAAATATAAAATTTTGGTCCTATTATCAAACATTTTCACAACTTTACGAAAAGGGATAATTCTTCGACTAACCTGGCGTAAAGTGTTGTAATATGTAATGCCTAATGTTGAATTGTAATGGAAGATCACATGTTTACTACGCTAACAATTTAAAAACTCTGAGGGTACATCTAACATTCTAAATGCTCTATTTATTTTTCAGCTCTGTAGCCCAAAACAGCGGTCTAAAAGATCCAATCACGCCTTTGGGGGGCATCTGGCAGCACCATCAAGTTCCTGACAACATCAGTCTCGGCTCGCACTGCACGGACGACGACGACCGCACCACTTTTACCGATGACGAGGGTGGAGCCTCCAGGCCCTCTCTGAATTTGTTAGAATTTGATCCATTGCTTCAGTCCAGGAATGAAGAGAAGAATATCACCAACCAGGAAGAACTCTGCAACAGTTGGCTGCTGTCTGCTTTGCAGTCTTGCAGTAGTGTGGAAGGGGAAAGGGACCTTGAAAATATTATGGAATTCCCCACCCCTTTCGGAGATTTCGAAATACCTGAAGAGTTTGTGCCAGTGCCGAATGTAGCCCAAGGCAACACTGACTTAAGTGAAGGTTAGTTGACAAAAAAAAAACTTTTCGTTTTCGGCAAAAGTTGATATGCTTTATTAAATGCAGATATTTAACCTTTTAAATTTTAATCCGCAATATTAATTTAAGAGTTCATTTTATATGTATTGAAACGAAAGTGCTTTTTATTATAATAAAAAATGTTTTATATTCCAACTTACTATGCAAAAAAATACTTTAAAATAAAACAGGATTTTTTCATTTGAAGTTTTAAAACATTTTAAATTTAGTTGCATTGAATTATTTTTATTTAATTTTTTTAAATTTAAATTCTTCTAATACAAAAAATATCTATGGAAATACGCATTACAACGCAACAACCTCTAAAATAATTTAATTATTGACAATTGTTGTAAAAGGAAAATACTAAGAGATTATATTTGCTACAATTTAAATAAGTTCTTTAACTGTTTGATGCTCAAGGCCTTATATATACGTCCAGGTTTCTTCAGTTTTCCTAGTCTTGCACTTAATTTTTAAAATCATAAAAATACTTCATTTTTTTAATTCAAAGGTTTGAGGTACAATTTACAAGCTATCACTTATAGTTAATTAAAAAAAATTAAATAATATAAAATACCATGACCAGAAAAAATTATTTAAATTTCCGATCAGTAAAAACAACTTTACAATTGAAAAAGTTGCTTGAGCGTCAGTGGGTTAAAGAGTCAAACCTAACAAAAGATGAAATGGAGATCATAGTCTTCTAAATTCACAACTATAAACATTCATTCTTGATTAATATGTTATTTTGTTCATTTAGTAAAAAAAGTCTTGCGCTGCAATGTAAAATATTAATATATTTTTTAAGATACAATTGAAAAATATTGCTTCTACCCCAGTTGCATAACTGTCCTTAATATTTAATATATATATTAATTAAAGTGATTTTTTTGTTTGATAAAATGGATTAATTTGTTAATAAATATTTTAATTTTATTTGCAGACTCAAAAGACAACTGCTTTTCATTTGATTTTGTTACACCAGTGGCTGAAGAAGCTCTGGAAACTACTGATTTTGATCCATTGGAAGTCAAAACTGAGCCACTGGAAGAGGACTCTTATATTTATGATAGATTTGCAATGACACCGAATTCTGATAAGAAAGCACCTTCTAAACGCCCTTCATTTCTGGTACTTGCTTCTAAATATGTTTCGACTGCTCAAGAGGCAGAAGGTATGGGCCATTACCAAGAAGCATTCGAATCATATAAGAAAGCTATCGATGTTCTTCTTCAAGGATGCCAAAGTAATTTTTCTTTAATTTTATGTTTTATTTTGTCAACACTGTGAAACTTAAAAAGACTTAGAAACAATTTTTTTTTAAAGTTCTAATACCTGTACTACCCACCCATGTTTTTTTTATAAACTTTTATTTTAATATTATTTTTAAGTACTCTTTAAAATTATGCTAATAACATTATGTTAAACTGTTTTTATTAATATATCAAGAAAGTTTCACAATTGTTTTGAATTAATTTTTTCGAATTTGCATTTGTAAGCTTTTAAAATACTTCATATATCTCAGAAAATAAAGGTTATGTTATTCTGTTTAAAAAAAAATTGGCTTTGAAAGGAGAGAAATTGTAGCCATAGGCAAATGAGATCTGTGGTTCTTAATCTGTGGACCACGGGAGGATCAGGAGTGTTATTGAAGCATTTGGACACACTCTATTGGAATATTGTAGTATGCTTACACCACCTTTGGAATATTATTAAATTTCCTTATATATTTTATAATACAGTCTCTGAGTTCTTTCCGGTATATTATTTTGTATATTGCATATATATATATATTATTTAAAACTTTTAATAAAGTTTCAAACTCTAACCATTCCAATTAAAGTTTTAATAAAAAGGTGTTATTTTCATTTCTATGAGCTTTTTTAAAAAAAAAATGTCTTTGTTAGTTCAAATTCACTTTAAATGTTACCTTATGTAAACACATTTAGTTAAGTAAAAAAAAAAAATTCATTAGCTTATAAATTTTGAAATAAATTTGACCTTTAAATAAATTAAAATTCTTCCCTGATATAAATTATGACCTATTCCACATGAATTATATTTAGCATATCAAAGTTATTTAGCAATAGTATTTGTTGTCCATATTTTGTTTAACTTTTGACTGGATATTCTGGCTACCTAAAGGTTTGGAACAATTAATTAGATTTAATAACACAATCGCAGCATGTTCAGTTTCAGCATATTCACATTTTACCATTGTCTTATTTAATATATTTTTATCATTATTTTAACAAGTACCAAAATAAATAACAGTACAATATTTCAATACTTTTTACTACTATTTTGATTTGACAGTATTTACTAGTATTTTAAATTTGTCCTAATGTGATCCATTTATTTTGTATAAATATTTTCTCTAGTATGCTTTAAATTCTACTTTACTTTGTAGAAGATAAATGTTCTGAAATGCAAGACTCTATTAAGAAAAAAGTTTTACTCTACCTTATGCGAGCTGAAGAGTTATATGAAAACAAACTTCCCAACTTGGATCCCAATGAAAATTCACAAACTGTAAGTTATGTTTTACATGTGTTAGTACTACATTTTTGTATTTATGATATTATATACAAGTCATATACCACGTTTCATTTATGCATTCTCATATGACCTCATAATATATCATATGTGTGTAAATAAATACACAGGATTGCCATGCAACCAAAAACAAGGAAGATCTGGAATATTCAAGGATAAGTATATAGGGATATAAAAACTTATCTAATTGTCCTGGAACAAAAATTAAAATATTTTTGAATATTTCCTTAAAATTTCGGTTGAATGCACTGGGCCTAGAGCCTGTAATTGGTCGACATTATTTGTATTTGTATATTCTTTTCTAGTAAAAGTAAAATCTCTGAAAAATTTAATGTTCGTTTGATTGTTGATAGTTAACTGGATTTTTTTTTTTAATTTTAATATTCTTTAATTTGGTCATTAGAATTTGAGTAAATGCTTTTTTTTAAATATGTTTGTAGTTTTTTTATAATGTCCCCATACCCCCCCCCCCCCCCCCCCATTGTTTATTAAAATATTTTATTTTTAGATCTGTTCAACTTTGTCAGTATCTTCTATTAAGACAGCAGGCGTTAGTTTACAAGGAAGTGTTCAAGATCTAAACAAGTATAAAGTCCTGGGAGTTTTAGATAAAGTCCTACTAGTTTTAGATGTGTCCACCAACACCACATTCATTGTTAAGGTACTTTTTTTAGTTTTGTAAACAAATTTTTATTTAAAAGTTATTTAATTCTTTAATCTTTACTTTAAAGTACAATTAATATTTATCATAAAATAGGTACCTGTGTTTATCTGTACATATAAGACATATTTTTAAGGTTGTTTCAAAAATACAAAATTTCTGCTCATTAACTGTTTAAATTGTTGCTTTCATGTATTCAAGAAAACAAGAATAGTTAGTTAATAAATACTTATGATGGTTTTAGTGAAGTGATCAATATTTTATATAAAAATAAGTTATGTTTTGTTATAGAAATGCATATTGAAATTCTTTCTTCAATATCTTTCAAAATGTAAATGTTTTTTTTTATCCCTGATATTGATAACTGTTACTTTTTATGTATTGTTTGTTAATTATATACCTTCTTGATTAATTTTAATATAAATTCACACTTTTTTTATTCCAGACATTATATAAAAGCCCTAATTCCCAAGTACTTGACGTGGATCCGACGGATAGTCAAATTGTGCCTTTTGTGGTGAAGCTACATCAAGTCTATGAAACCAACTATGCACTGTTTCTTATCCTGGAACACGCCACAGGTGGTCGTTTATGGGACTATGTGAGCTCTTTTCTACAGCGCAGCCCTCTCTCCCCCTGCAATGATGGCACCTGTTTGTACGTTGAGTCAAAAACAAAAGTAGACCTGTGCAATGTGTACTCCGGGAAGAAGGTTGCGGGTGTAAATAACGAGGAAAGCATGAATGTGAAGAATTCGGTTGATTCTGACCTTACGCCTTCTGAAAACTGTCCTTCCAGTTATGTCGCACTGTTTAAAAAGTATGCTGACACTGCAGAGAGGGGTGAAATTGTGTCGCTAGCAAAATATAATAAACTGAAAAATGTGCCTTTTAGTGATAGGAACAAGTCATCGGAAATATACAGGAGTGACGAGATTCAAAATGATGTTAATAAAGTAAGTGTGAATGTTGGTTTATGAATCTTAATATTTATATGTCACTATAATAAATATTTATTCTTTTTTATTCTTTCTTCCAAAAATATTTATTCTTTTTTATTCTTTCTTCCAAAAATATTTATTCTTTTTTATTCTTTCTTCCAAAAATATTTATTCTTTTTTTTTACGATTTTATTTTTGTTTGAACTCATTTAAGTAAGTATTGTAATTGTATAGTTATCTTTATTGCAAGTAGAATATAATTTACATTTCCCATACATGTCTGAATAAGTTCAGTGCAGTACAGGGTCGATTGACTCCTTGACGAACTTGCGGATAGTTATTGCACATGTTATGTTACCCTGTGTCGCACTCTTACGGATAGTTACTGCATTAGATTAATTGTCCCTGTGTTGCACATGTGGATAAATACGGATTTGACCTTCCTCACTGAACGTGTTAATAAATTTTAATCTGAATTATTTTTAATGGGTAAATTTTTAAATTTAAAAAGTATGTGCATTGCTGGGAAAACTTTAAATCTGCCGACAAGAATATATAATTGATTTTCATATGGTTAAAAATAATTAAAGCCATTAATTAGATATAAAGATTTTTAGATTTAAAAGGAGAAGATATTTTAAAGGGGATGGTAAAATATAACTATAGTATTTTTTTTTTTTTTAATTATGCTTGTAATTATATTAAATGGCACCTCCCATCTTTTCCTTTTATTTACTTGAGTACCATAATATTTCTTTGTTATACCAAAGCATTTGACATAGTCAAAAATTGCTTTCTCTGATTGTATGTAAGTAAACATATTTTAATATATTTCTACTATTATGTTTTAATTTCAGAAAATGAATCTGCTGCAACCCCAGAAAAATGCTAGAAATCGCTTATCTTCATCAACTGGAAGTTTAGAAACAACTTTTTCTCAAAAAGCATGTAATCTTGATGCTTTACATGCATTGGATGATGTTTTGGGAAAGGCAGTGTCTAAGAGTCATTTACCAGAATCGTGTGTTAAAATGTGGTCAGCTGAAATAGTACTTGCTTTAGAAGCTCTACACAACTTAGGAATAATATGGATGTAAGTTTTTAATTGTTTTATAATTGATTATTAGCTTTAAATATTTTTTTAAAATTATATCTATTTTTTTTCTAAATTGCATTTAGTAAAGAAATATTCTTCAGACATTGTACTTTATTGCATTCATATATATACATAGTTAGAGATACATGTATATATATATTTAAGAGATATATCTATGTTGGAGATGTATATTTAATAAAAAAATAAAGATATATAAGTAATTTTTTTTAACTAAAACTAATTTGTGTGCGTTTTTTTTTATATCTAATTTTAGAAATTTTATTTGTGTTGTAATTGTGTAATTAAACATCTTACTCAATTTTAAAGATTCTAAAATTGTATTTTATTTTCAGAGATTTCAATCCTCATAACATTTTACTGGGAGAAGAAGGTACAGTAAGTGTTATATGTAAAATTTTATGTGTTTAAAAAAAAAACTTCTTTTTTTTCATAATACATTTTAAGGAATTTTTTTAAATAAAATATGTGAATAACTTTATTATAAACTTATCAGAAATGCACTCTTTTATATAGTTTAATATTTTGACATATCTTAATATATTGAACTTAAATTTTCTACCCAATGCCTTATTGATTTTAAACTTAGCATGTTTATTTAGCCAGAATGGCAATACTGTGTAAATATCAAGAGGATGCCAACAAATATGTTTGCTATTGTGGAACGTTTTACATAAAGCGTATATGTGTGTAGGTGGGGTGAGTAGTTAAAAAAAAAGGATTTATGCTATTAGCCAACTTGACTTCTGTCCATCTCCTATCTTTTATATTCCACCACACTGGAATTTAATAAAATTATCTTTTGGCATCTGCAACACATAATTCATTTAAGGAATTTTTTCATTGTGGTAGAATAATACTATTTAATAAGTAAAGATGATTTTATATTGAATTTAAATGAAGATATGCTGGCTTGGAAAGTGCTGAATCCTTTACCTTTTTTGTAATACGGTGCTTTATCTAAAAAACCCATAGTCAGCTTCGTTGGTTATTTTAAGTAAATAATACTTATTTCACAGTATTTCCTTACAGTATATCCTATTTCACAGTATTTAAAAAAAAATTATTAATTTTAGTATTTCAATATTTTTAAAGAAGTATTTTTTATATTTTAGGTCATATTTTATTAACGTATCAGAATAAGTGGAAGAATGTAGATTTTTTTGTTAATGAAACTGCTAAAGAACACTTGTTTTGTGCACCAGGTA
This sequence comes from Troglohyphantes excavatus, assembly GCA_963932185.1. Taxonomy (NCBI): domain Eukaryota; kingdom Metazoa; phylum Arthropoda; class Arachnida; order Araneae; family Linyphiidae; genus Troglohyphantes; species Troglohyphantes excavatus. The sequence continues at coordinate 28,558,609 of OZ010673.1, read as the reverse complement.
ACAAACTTTAATGAACTATTATGCAATTTGGAGAACATATTTTTTATGGTTTATATTGTATCTTTGGTTCTCAATTTTGTGTTCTTCGTAGATTTTTCTAATAAATTGTTTTTTATTTAACTGATGTTTACAGTATATGTAAATAAAATAGTAAAACTCTTGCATGCAGTTATATTATGGGCAAATAAACAACAGTATTAAAAACTACATTAAATAGGTGCCTATTTTAAAAGAGTATTGCCTATGTGCTAACTTCTAAACAAATCCCAATAAGTTACATCTCTCTCTTTTTTTTTTGTAATGTCTTAAAATTGTGAACTGCATAAAAATTTATAAATATGTGCAAACAGAGTTATTTTTATTAGTTCAATCATAAGTAAAAATGGTCTATTTTAAAAATCAAAATCCTCAGTTACAATTAGAAAGAAATTAAAAGTTCATTACTGCCATAATAAAAGAACAATTTGCAATTGAAGGTTTGTTTTAGTAACTTTTTCCTATTTTCAGCACTTTTTACTGTTTTTTTTTTAAATGTATGTTTGAATATTAGCTTATTATACATTTTTTATATTTAGTAAATAATTTGTTTATTTCCTTCTGTGAATTTAGAAATTGGCAGTATTTTCCCTATTACCTCTGATTGTGATTGGTGGAGCATGGGTGCAATTCTCTTTGAGCTTTTAACTGGACAGGTGAATGCTAATTAGAATTTTAATATTGTATGTTTGAAATTTTAATGTAGGTGGAGTTTAAAAGAACTTAAAAATAACTTTTTAATAGGGATGAAACGGATATCCGGTAACTATCCGGTATCCGGCCTATCCGGCTGCTTTTTAACTATCCGATATCCGGAAGTACAGCGCCGGATATCCGATTTTCCAAGCCGGATATCCGGATGAATAAAACATCGAAGATTTTTTTTTGTGGCGATCAATTTTCTTTGTTCTTGCTTTAAGTATTTCCCTGAAAATTTGCCAATGTATTCACAGTGTGCAGATTCTCCCTTTAACCAATAAAGACTTTAAAAAAAACACTTTTTTAAAAATTTTATCTTTAAAATTATATTTTTAACGAATCGTTATGGTGGAGGGTCATCACATCCGACAACTAATATAAAGTTGAATTAAAAAATAAATTTCTCAAAAGTTTAAGCAAACTTGAGTTTTCATGTTTGTAATGAAAGGGCATATGGTAAAATTACAATTATTCAGAAATTAAGCGTAAAATGTACAAAACATACGACCATTGTTAGCAGCACCCTAGAATAACCCTTTGTAAATAAAGTTTTTTGAATGTTTATTTAATTTTGGTATCACTTTAAAGATAAGGAATTGGGAAATGTTACAGAATAAAAAAATATTTCTCAATTTTTGACCGATTTCCGTTTTTTCTAGTGTGTATGAGAATTTATTTTTATAAAAAATAAACTGCCGGATATCCGGCAAAATCCAGTTCGGATATCCGATATCCGGTTTGTAATGTGCGCCGGATATCCGGTATCCGGCAAAACCACTATCCGGTTCATCCCTACTTTTTAAGTAAACTTAAAAATTATATTTTTCTTTATCTGTATGTTTTTCTTGTTGAATTTCAGTGTATTTTAAATATATGTCCCAGATACCTCATTTACATCATTAAATCTGGTGTGTTTATAGCCATTTTAAATATTATATACCTTGGCCCAAACTGTGAAAATCACAATTTTTTTAAATTAAGTTACCTAAGTGTTCTATGTAAAATGTTTTGAGTTTAGTACTGATCCAATTAATAGTTTGAACTTGAATTAACTGTTGGTATAAAATTTTACTAAGTCAGTTTTAGTTATTTTTTAAAAGTGTATGTTTTTATTAACAAACAGTCAGCAGTTTTATGAGTGTAAAATTACATATAAAATATGCTCCATTAGTCCATGCATCACAGTCAATAACCAAATCCAAAATATGAATTAATGTACTAAAATGTCTATGATTTTTAAGCTATAGGATTTTAGATTACAGCGTTTAATTTTATATTAAAGTATCTTAAAAAATGGTTATATATATATATATATATATATGCTGTATAATATAAAAGATGCCCTTTTTTACCGTTCATTATTTACTTGTGATATTTAAAGTGAAAAACATGTCAGTAGATAAAGTGCATTTACGACACTGCATTTTATATGAATTCCAAAAAGGAAGCAATGCATCGGTTGCCTGTAAAAATTTATGTACAGTATTTGGAAAAGATATTGCAAATGTTCGTACTTGTCAAAGATGGTTTAGCAAATTTCGTTCCAGGGATCTGAGCCTGAAAGAAAGTGATCGATTTGGACGACCATCCAAGATCGATAATGATGTTTTGCGATCCATGTTGGAAAAAAAATCCACATTTAACAAGTCGAGAAATTGCAGAAGAGTTTCGCATTCATCATACAACTGTTGGAGATCACATTAAATCTGTTGGGTTTGTGTTAAAGCAAAGTGTTTGGGTTCCACATGAATTAACGGAAAAGAATTTGTCTGATCGTGTAAGAATGTGTTCATCACATCTGATTAGACACAATGTGGAGCCGTTTTTGGACAGGCTGGTTACTGGAGATGAAAAAATGGATTATTAACGATAATATTAAGAGAAAAAAATCTTACTGCAAAATTATCTAACGGGAAAAAAAATTCACGTCTTTTGAAAGTGTTTCTAAGGCAGTTGCTGACTATTTTAACTCCAAGGATGAGGAAAAACAGGAATTCACAGGTTACCTGAAAGATGGCAACAGGTTGTAACAAATAACGGAGCATATATAATTGATTAATATTAAACACATATTTTTATAAATGAATTCAAATATTTTCTTTAAAATACGACAGAACTTTTCCTCCAACCCAATATATATATATATGTATATATATATATATATATGTATTGTATATATATATATATTGTATATATATATACAATAAAAATCTATATTTAAAATATAAGAATCTAATATGTTCTAAATGATATTTTTTATTTCTAGTCTCTTAAATCATGCCACCCCACAGGCATAACACCACATACAATACTGAATTTCCCTACTGATGTCAGCTCAGATGCCAAAGACTTTATTGTTAAGGTAAGATTAGTTAATTAGTAGTTTCATTAGTCAAAATGCAAAACTTTTTTTAATTGTCTGAAACTAGTTAAAACAGGTTTCACGATAGTCTTTGAATGCTCTAAAGGATACCTTATCTTATTTAAATTTAATTGTTTTAAGCACCTATACATTTTACTTAATATCTTTTAGAAATGTTTTTAAGTTTTCAATGGTTTTTAAAAAGTTATTGGAATAAAGAATGTCTTCAACTCATTATTTTTTTATTCAATTTTAATTTTTGTAATTAAGTTTATTTGTTAAAAACTTTGAAATGGATATCAAAGGAAAATAAGGCACTAAAATTGATTACATTTATTTAATTTTTATCACATTAATTTTAAAGAAAATTCAAAGATCGTTTAAAAGTTATCGAAAATACTTAGTTTAAATTTAATATGAACAAAGTAAAGTAATTTAGTACAACTTAAATATGGATGGTATCTTATTAACTACGAAATTTATTTGTTTATAAGTGAGCTGTTTTCAACCATTATATTATACACATCTAACAATTTAAAAATATTTTGAACTATTCAGGAGTAATACCCTAATTTATATTTACATATTTTTGCAGCTATGTGTTTGAATTTTTAAGAGTTTTTTTTTTAATATGGCGTGACAAACTTTAATTCAATTAAAAAAAATATTAGATATCTATTTAATTTCTGTTTATTAAATTCACTGGAGCTTTATGCCAGAAGTAAATTTTTTAAGAAGGCGAATTTACTTTTTTCTGGATAAGCAATTGTATGTAACTTACTCATTCATTTAATGGGTTCATTTTAACTCAACTTAGATCAAGTTTTGATTTACTCAGTTCTGACGCTAAATTCTTCCGATAATTTTTTTTTTATTTAAATCGGAATATGAAATTATTTTTCTTTATGTAGCTTCTACAATATAACCCTTCTGAAAGACTAGGGTCCGGAATTTATGGAGTGGAAGAAATAAAAAGCCATCCTTTTTTCCGGGACATTGACTGGAGGTCATTGCATAGATGATTTACATATACAAAATAATTTCAACTTTTAAACATTTGTGGTGACCATATGTTTTATGAAGAAATGTTTGTCTGCATTTTTTATGTCAAATATTTTGATATATTGGAAATATATTTTAATTTATTTTAAGTAAAGATTTTTTTCTGAGATACTATGTTTGCAAAAATGTTAATATATAATTTTTATTTAAATACTTTTATCTATTGCTATACGTAGCATGTTTGAATGGATATTTGTATAATTCTGTATACATACTTGCCAACATATAATTTTTTTAACGAAGTTTCATTAATTTTTTTTTTATTCCATTCAAAAAAAGTATTGTGGTTTCATTGGTGTCAAATATTAATGATTTTTTTAAACTTAAACTAAAAACTAGATGTGTTCCACTTTTGCTACGGGCTAATTTTATAAATGCAAATGCATGCATATTAAGAAAAGACTACACAGAAAAAAAATCTTAAGCACTTTCAGTAAATAATTTTTTTCTGAAAGTAGATAATTAAACAAATTAACATAAAAAAATTTTTGCTGTTAAAATAGTTATTTTGTTTATTTTAGCAATTTTTTTGCAATATATATATATATATATTGAATACTAGTGCAATTGTATAATATAGTCATACATCACAAAAAGGTTAAAAGTCTACATTGTACGGTCAATCCAGAAAAGTTGCTAGGTATGGTGTATGTTGTTTTACTTAATGAATTTGAAGTTACTCATAAAAAATCTTTAAAAAACTATTTTAAAATTATTTTCTATTCATTATAAAAAAAAACGTAAAATATTTTTAAAATAGGTATTAAAAGTAGCCTGTTATGCATTTCCAATTTTAGTGTTAAATGAACAATGTAAAATTAACCAGCTTGCACACAAAGCATGGTACTAAAACATAGTTTATAACCTATATGAAGTTGTTTTAGTTATCAAATAACAGTGCATGATAAGAAATTTTTCACTGGCTATGTTTTTGAAATGAAAATGTAAACTTTGGATTTTATTTTGCAATGCTTGAAACACTGAAATAATTTAATTCATATAATAATTATAAAATCGGGTTTGTAACATTATACTCTATTTTAATTATTAAAAAACCTTGATTTATTAATAAATAAAGTTCTTTTTATTCATAGTACTAAATTTCTAGCACATCTGTATGGTGTTATAGGTAATCTTGCAGAAACTTAAGTTTTTAAACAAGTTTAAGATTTTAACTTTTCTATGTAGTAGTATTAACTATGGCAATCTTCTGCACGAGACATTTAAAAACAGCAAAAGGAAGTTTTTGTCATGGATTTTTTTTTTGTTTGTATGTAGAATTCGTCTATATGGTAATTTTAACAGTCCTTCTGCCCAATATAACAATCGTACAAATAAGTTGTATAGAAAAATTGACAATGTCACTAAAGCAAATTGGTTGTAAAGCGTGTCATATCAATATGGATGTTACTTGTACCAGTTCCAAATTACTAATTTTATCGATATTTTTTCTTTCAAAATAAAAATAAACTTTATATTAAACAAAGCTGTCATCAGTGTACATAAATTCCGCCACAGAATTTTTTTTAAACGCACATTTATTTAGATTTTATTGAATGGTGAATATCACAATGGTGTTTTCGACAATATTTTCACACTCCATTTACGATTCCTCACAAACTACAGGTTGATAACCAATGCTTTATAATATGAATTTCACAACAGCACAGCATGCATTTTCTATGTTCAGTATTAAAATGTATTTTCATTGCTTTGCCACATGGAAAAATTTGAATAACTTTAATGCATTTTGTACTTGTATTGTATACTATTATTTTATTATGTTCATTAGAATTTTTTTTTCATATGCATTATAACAATTTTTATTTAGAAAATATGATTTCCATTTTTAAAAACATTCCAGATTGCAATTTTCATATTGAAAGGGGAAGCCAATTAAGGCTTACATTTTTTATATTCCTCTGGCATTTTGTCATGATTTCTGAATAAAAGAATTTTACATTTAAATCGATGTGTTTTTGTATGTAAAAAACATTTAGAATATAGGTTTAAAAAGAGACTAGATGCACACAAGTAAATATGCACTTTAAAATTTTTTATAAAAATATTATTTTATATATATATATATATCCAGTAAATTATCCTTCCAGTAAATTTTACATATATATATATATATATATATCCAGTAAATTATCCTTCCAGTAAATTTTACATATATATATATATAAAATTCACTGGAAGTAAATTTTATATATATATATATATATATGTAAAATTTACTGGAAGTAAATTTTAAATATACTATTTCAGTAGTAAACACATTACCTTGTAATTTTAAACTTGGAAATTTTCACTAAAAATATTTTTTCATAAATTATTTTTTTACAAAAAAGAACATTTTCTTATATTTTATTCATTTATCTTAAAAAAATTACAATAAAATAATTTTATTTATATATTTAATTCATAGTTTTGTATAAAACAATTAATATTCATCTAGGAAATTTTACTAGTGTATTTGAAAAGATGCATGTATTTTAAGCATTTGTGTTTAAATAACATATTAAAACAAACCATACTGGAAAAACTCAAGAAAAAGCAATTTTTAACATTTAATTTTCTCATAAATACTTTTTTAGTAACCAGACAAAACGCTATATATTTTTTTAATCATAATGCAAATTAGACAACACTCAATATGTGAAAGAATTGGTTTCAGAAGGCAATACTTGCACCAATCAAAATAAGGCTGCTAAAATATTCAAAATAAATTTAAGTGCACATACAAATTCTTTACTTTCAGATTTGGCATTTAAAAACCGGATTGCACCCTATAAATCGTTTAAAATTTAATACATATACAATAAATTTAAATTGATAAATTTAATACATAAACCTAAAAAATGTCTGAAATACACCGTAGTATGTGTTCTCTATACATTTTAAAAATCTTGGTAAAGAAACGAGCAGTGAATATAACCGTGAAACAAGATTAAATTTACTAAAGGTACAAATTAAAAACTGTTTATTACAAATGTACAGATTTCTTCAACAAACTTTTTTCAATCGAAACCAAGCTTTGTAGTCTTTGCAACATATGATTGTTGTTCAATGTAAGAAGATATTCATAAAAATGACCACCTAATAAAAAGAAAAACTTTGAATAGAATTTGTTACAATAGCTTTACATTTATAAATAATTTTAAAATATATTAATATTTAAATGCAATTACACATATGCTCAAGTAAAATAATTTATTAACTAAAAACTTTTTTTGGGATAAATTTGATATTTAAACGAAAATATAAGGTTAGTTATTTAGAATAAATTCAACAAAGTATATTATTGTGCATTAATAGACTTCAATGTAGATAATTATAAGTATGATCACAACACCTTAAGTTGAACAGAAGCTGTTTAAAAGGGGTTAGTAATATGAGTTTTCTAAATTGTAAACATTAACTAAAAGTATTTAATAATAAAACATTTTATACTAAATACAGATTCATAATTAAAAAAGTTCTATAAGGCGTATTGACTAAATAACTATTCAAGGATAGAACATAAACATTTTTAATCACATATGCCTAACATACAATATCTCGGGGAGGGACAAACCTTACATACGCATCACCGTAAGAGGCAGTTACATGACTGAAGCTTTCCTGCGCAGCGGGAAAGACATAACATATGTAGAGGGCGTTACAATCGTAATAACGGGAACAATATATAGACACGTAACGGGAACATGAAAATATATACAGGTGACGGTGACATGATAATAGGACAAACATATAAGATAATAACATAAATGAATAACGCTGGTTACATCCTCCCCCTCTGGCCCCGACGTAGTCCCGACGAGGGGCCAGCACCAGTTCTTTTGGGTAAGTTTGGTGGCCGTCCTCGCTTTCGAAACGGATTGCAAGGACGTTCGATGGGGTCCTGGGTGTAGGCCTTCAGGGCAGAAGTGTGGTACACGCCCAGGGGCACTTGGAGATTGTCCAGGCTGGCAATTTCGAATGTGGATGGTGATCTTTGTGTACGGATGACATAGGGTCCATCTCGTCTTGGCATAAACCTTTTGGATTGTCCAGTGGCAGCTTTGCTGACGGGATGCAGGGTCATATACACTTTATCACCTGGAACGTATTGAGGAGTAGCACAGGGCGACTCACATCCTTCGATTATTTTCTTTTGCAAGAGGTCATCCAGTTCCTTTTTCAATATTTCCTTCTTCGCAGGAGAAACTCTGTAGGGTGGATAAGCGACTGGAGCATGCGTTCCCGTATTAATGCGGTGCTCTATGAAAGTCGTGCTCTCTCCCCCTGGTTTGAAGCTTTCCTCGAAATCCTGAAGCAAATTATTGACCTGGAGCCTTTGCTCGATGTTCAAGCTCTCGCTTTCTTCTTCACGGAGATTACAGCTGTTGATGGGAAGAGTTTGGACAGGTTGCTGAGACGTCGATGTGATGTCCTTCCCAAAATAAACCTTTCGGCGAGGGTTGTCACAAAAATTCCACCTTTTGTTTCTTATGTCGAGAACAATTTCCGACTTTTCTAGGAAGTCTGTTCCTAAGAGAGTTCGATTTCCTTTTGCATTTGGAAGGGCAAGGAGATCCAGAATGATTGTTTTGTTTTCAATCTCAATGGACACCGTGGCTGTGCAAGCCTCTTCAGTAGTTTGGTAACCGTTTGCCAAAGTCATGGTTACTGAAGTCTCCTGGAACTCCACTCCTTTTCTCTTCAGCAGGTTGTAGAGGATCTCACCAGCGACTGATCTGCTGGCACCTGTGTCTGCGCAAACTCTGGCTCGTACACCGGATATGCACACATCAATCAGTGCAATAGGGGACATCTTGGAATGGCAAGTGTACATGGTAAGTGAATTTGCAGGGAAATTCTCATTTCTCGCCGTTGGAGAGCATGTCGGACACTTTGCCTTTATGAAACCAGGTCTGGAACATCCATAGCAGTATATGGCAGGCTTGTTCTCTGGATTAAGATTTCTTTCATTTTGCCTTGGCTTTGGATTCTGCGCCACTTTTCTGAAGTTTCCAGTATTAAATCTTGGACTGGACCACTTCTTGGTATTCGACGTAGTCATTTCTGTTGTTTGGACGAACCGTCTCGTAGTCATCTAGCTTTTGTACTAGATCTGTAGTAGTCTTTATTTGTGTCCAGTCATCGATGAAGTGCTCTTTGACTTCTTGTGGAACACGGCGTTTAATCTGGTCTGTAACCATCAGATCAGACAATTCTTCAAAAGTTGTTATCTCGAGACCTGTAATCCAACCTTGAAAGTAATTCCTAAGTTCGTAGGCGAAATCTGTCCAAGTGCCTTCTTGACATTTCGAATATTTTGTGAACAATTGACGAAATTTCTCTGGAGTGAGTTTATAGCGCTTTAGAAGCAGCTGTTTCACTTTTTCATAATCTTGTGCAACTTCTTCGACTTCTCTTGTAATGATCTGAGCAATATCATATGGCAGCAGACCAATCAGATGAGAGGCCCAGAAAGTCCTTGGAATCTCAGCTCTTTGAGCTTGTCGCTCGAAGAGAACGAGGTATAAGCTGATGTCATTCGTTACTGGATCGAATCTCTGGATCAGCGTCTGCAAGTCCAATCTTGGTTTGGCTGCTTGAAAACCATCGTTCTGGGTAAGAGGAACTTGGGATCGTGTTGCCTCATCCTGGAGTTTCAGCTTCTGAAGTTGGAATTCGTAATCGTCTTTTCTTTTCCGCTCTTCATACTCCAGTTCCAGTCTTCTTTTTCTTTCTTCAGCTTCAAAGTCTTCTTTCCTTTTCTTATCTTGAATTTCAAGGTCTTCCTCTTTTATTCTTTCAGCGATTATCTCTTCAAACCTTGCTTGGACAAACTCTAAATCGTCCTTATATGCTTCACTCTCTTGTATTCTCGTCTTCAGTTGAATAACTTTCAGACTATCAATACCATCCAAGTCCAGTTCAATTGCCAGCCGGACCAGGTCAATCTTCTTTCCTCGTGCGAGAAAAGCCATCGTGGGATATCAGTCTAGTTCTATGTGAGTTCAGATTATGGCAGTAGATAACAGGCACACAAAATAATTACCTCAAAGTCCTAGAGCTATTTCACAGTTCAATGCACTTAAACTCACTACAATTACCCTACCATGAAATATTAGCACTCAAATAGTCTATAATTATTTTTCAGAAAACCAATTAATATCAGTTAAAATAATATTAAATCATTTAAACTATTATAAATTTATTGTAAACCATTATAAAATCATTCCAACTATTCATTTATTCAAGCAAATGACACTGTGCAGTATGAAATCTTTTCAAGTGTAGATGACACTGTATAACACCCGATCTCTAGTTAAAATGCACTATTTCTATGGTACCATTTCAATATTAGATTACCAGAATACCAAAATATATTTTAACATGATTGAAAAAATTTATAAGAAGAATCACTTTTGTTTAAATTATTTAGAAATCTATGAAGTACTTAAATATAAAATCAAAACAATAGCATTAACAATTTCCATTTAATGAGGAATCAATTCAAGTGTTCTTTCAAAATAAATTTTAAAACAACATTAAATTCTATAATATAATCAATTATCCAACTGATCAAAATAACTAATAATTAGTTAATGCCAATAATTAAATTAAATAAGCACTATCACAAATAAAACTTCCTGCCAATATAAAATATCTACTATTCTAAATCACACTCAAGAACACAAATTTTCTTATTTTTGCATGTAAAACCACATTATTTTATTTTTCCCGAAAAAGAACAAAATAAAATAGATAAAACACACAATCAGAATTTTCAAGGCCAGCAATAATTTCAAATAAAAGAGAACAGAAATAAAACACTCTCAGTTACGTGGAGAGGAGGGGGGAAAAATTGCTTTTCTCCGAGCGTACGAATTTGAATTCGCAATGCGAATAAGATTGTCAGAATCAGTGTTTACAAAACCAAGGCGGCTCCCAGTTTAAAATTCAGTGCCAAAATACAGCAAACCATTGCGGTTAAATTCCAAAAGACTAGTTAAAATTAAATCAATAGAGATAACACTTCAAACGAGACACAGCATACGTGTTATGCAAAATTGTCTCCTCACAGTAAACAGGATGTATACTGAAAACGAAACTTTGCGTTTCAAAACTTTAACCTAGCCTACAAATTAAAAAAATTATAACACTGAAGAGAAAACAAAATAACACTTATCTTAAACATCCGATGACATTCCTTCTTGCCTGAAGAACAGAAATATAGTTCGTTTAGAAACGAACTTCAAAATGGCGGCCCTCGCCATTTTCATCAATCGGAACGAAAACCTAAAAAGCGAGCCATGCAATTGCTGTTCTTACAGTGTTGCGCCACGTTGGGTAGCCATTTATAAGGCGTATTGACTAAATAACTATTCAAGGATAGAACATAAACATTTTTAATCACATATGCCTAACATACAATATCTCGGGGAGGGACAAACCTTACATACGCATCACCGTAAGAGGCAGTTACATGACTGAAGCTTTCCTGCACAGCGGGAAAGACATAACATATGTAGAGGGCGTTACAATCGTAATAACGGGAACAATATATAGACACGTAACGGGAACATGAAAATATATACAGGTGACGGGGACATGATAATAGGACAAACATATAAGATAATAACATAAATGAATAACGCTGGTTACAGTTCTACTTTTGCAAGATTTGCTACTTGGATGACTTAAAAAAAAGTGCTACTCGGAAATAAAATAATTACTCAAAAATTAAGTTAATATTACAGTAGACTCTCGATAACTCGAATTTTTCGATATCTCGAAAAATCGATTTCCCTGCACCTTCATTACTTATTTAATGTAATTTTATTTCTTTAATTCGAAGTTTTTCGTCGTTATTTTCGATAACTTGAAGTTTCCTCACAACTCAAAATTTTGTTTTCCTCTCAAAACTACAGATTTTGAAGAACCGTTAGCATATATGTAATTGCCACGTTCTTCTTTATCGGTTCTCTTTCTCATTGTGCGTTATTGAAAGGGTATACGTACAATGTATTCCTACCTGTGCATCACCCTTTTGTTTGAATGTCGCCAGACTGGATTCACTGAGCTGTATCCAATCCTCTTTAACGCAGAGTCAGTCCAACAAGGAAGATTAATGATTTATCGTCCCTCAAGCCAGCTGGCGTTTTCGGTTAAAGTGCGAGTCACTTTCTTGGAACATTACCGACCGTCCAGAAAGCAACTCACTTAAAATATGAAGACGACACTCGACCCCTTCTCATTTTTGTTTAGACTTTCTTGGAACATTACCGACCGTCCAGAAAGCAACTCACTTAAAATATGAAGACGACACTCGACCCCTTCTCATTTTTGTTTAGGCTTTCGTGTGGTGTTGATTTGTCACTGCAAATAATAGCGACAAAACGATAATGCAATGCACTCTCTATAGCCGCATTTGATGAGAGATCGCTCTCATAAGAAGAATGATAATGAAGAATGCTAACCTCCTCTCCAAAGATAACTTTGTAAGAGGCTCTATCTTTCATAAAAACTATGCGTGCATTCATTGAATCGAGGCCGGAAATGAAAACATCAGAGACATTTCAAGCAATCGTGCATTTGGAAAATATAATTGATTTCGAAAAAAATAGAAATACTCACCAAACTATTTTGGATAGATATGTTAAATAAAGTCGTGTAAGTATACTAGTATTTATTTTTACCAAAACAGCTTTTTTATAGGATTTTCGATAACTCGTATTTTCGATATCTCGAATTTTTATACACTTCCCTTCGAGTTCGAGATAACAAGAGTTGTCTGTATTATAATACAATATATAAATAAATATATAAAAATAAATTTAACATTAGTGTTCTTTAACATACCACACAAAGAACCAATAGGTACTATTTCTAAGATTTCACTGGCTTCTGGTATATCCAAATGTAAAATTGTTTCCATGTAGTTACAAAGACGATTGATGTGAGCAGGTTTTCTGTAATTTTTAAATGTCCATAGTTGGCCACATATTGGAGGGGCAACATCATTGGGTAAAGTACATACAAACTAAAATAAAATTCATATTTATACAATCCGATATAAACATAATAGTTTAATTTATAAAGTTTTGTTTATGCAACAGTGCAGTAAAATGCTAGTACAGGGTTCCCACTCATTTTCAAAAATAAAAAATAAGGAGTTTTTAAGGACAAAAACAATTTTTTAAGGACCCTTTTTTATCGTGCTGCTTCTGAAGTAAGAAAAATTAAACAAATTATGACAACAATCAACTTTCATATTAACTTAAAAATGACTTTTTAAATGCAATGCTATGATTAAAAGGTATCTTAACAGAACCTCATTCTTTGACTTCAAGTTATCACTTTTTTTAATTCGTTCATAATCTTGTTTGATTTTTTCACCAACTGTTAAATATGCATTTGCAAAGAATAATAAATGCAATGCACTAACTTATTAATGAAGCGAGAAAATAAATAGCATTCGAGCATCTCATGTAAAAAACAGCCACCAGTAATAGATTGTCAATGTAAGTGAAATAAACTAAGAACAAGAAATTTCAAAGGAACTACTAACAAAAAATTAATGTTTCTTTGGCGGGAGATAAAAAAAATTAAGAGTTTCTAAGGACTCTTGGTCAAAAATAAGGACTTTAAAGGGCTCTTAAAAATGCAAACCAAAAATAAGGAGTACTGAAGGACTTTTAAGGAACAGTGGGAACCCTGTAGTATGTTTAGGTAGTAGAAAATGTAAAGTTAGTAGTTTCGAAGTATTACTACAATATATTTTAAATATGAGCTAAACAAATATGAATTTACATTTTATTCATTGAAAGGTTTGCTTGTTGTGTAATATTTTATTAATGAAGGAAAATATCCTTTCCAAAAGTACCATTAATTTTTTAAATCTTTGTTTATGAAATTCCTTTTGAAAATAACTAATTTGTTAACTGTAAAATTGCTTAGAAACAGTGTTTGTGCGAAAAACGTTTTATTAAGAAGACTAAAGAGAAAACATATATATTAGTAATTGGCGACTAACTCAACTTTCGGATCATTAATCATTTACTTTGTCAACCTATCTGCTGCTCAAGTTTCAATAACTGATGGAGTTTTTTTTATTTATCTTTTAGTATTATATACAGTCAAGAAGCAGCAATATAAAAGAAAATGGAATTCAACTTTGATTTGGTTAAAAATGTATAAAGATGGATTGTATTATCTTTCAGTTATAGAGTAAGAATTTCATTTGTTCATATTAGTTATTTATAACAGTAATGTTTACTATGACCTTCAAATAAACCTTCATCTTAATTCATTCAAGCTACTTTGGTTGAATATTAAAACAATATATTTTAAAATAATACAAAACTTACTCCTTATATCTTATATACTTTGAGATACAAGGTACTTAATATTGTTAAATCAAACAAAATAAAATTAAGTTTTTATAAAGTTAAACAAAAAGTAATTAAATGTTAAAAAGTTAAAATTAAAAGTTATTAAAATGCTTACCTTTTCAAATAACGAAAGTAACAGAAATATTAATCCAATTGTATATCTTGTAAATAGACTTTGTATACAAATAATCAGGGAATCACCAACGTTTAGAATCTAAAAGAATAATTAAACCAATAATTGTATCTACATTTGTAACAAAAACTACATCAATCAATTGATAATTGCAGTTTGAGTATTTGTTACTATTATTTTAAACCTCACTACAATATTTAAAAAACTTTTTATTTTAGTTTCATGAATAAAATTTACTACCAAGTTAAAATTTTACAGACTAGAAAATTTCAATTTAACAGTATACAAATTATGTATTTATTAATAAAAACTAAACAAATGTTCAATATTGACGATAGGCTATGAATGTCACTAAAAAGGTCTAAGTACCTTTACAACATTCCTTAAAACTTCAGTAAGTCGATGCTTGATCTTGATCTCTTGATGTAGTGAATTTTCCCATAATGTAGTGTTAATGAACATGATTCTATTTTCAACAGGAAAGTTTGTTTTCTCATTTTCCAAGTTAGAAAAATCACATGACTGTAAATAAAAGTGCATAAAATAACAATCTTTTATTCAAAACACAATATTTCTAATTTAGTACTTGTTTAGAATCAAAAGTTTGCACAAAAATATATATATATATATATATATATATATATATATATGAACATTTTAAATTCCAAATTTAGAGAAATCAAAAAATCACATAATTGTAATAATTCCTAAGCAACAATGTCGGAAATTTAGAATATATGAAGAATCAAGTTGATGAATATGTTATTTTTACTTTTTAAAATTATACATTTTATTACATGATTGAATTAAATATTTTCGTATGAACAGCAAATGTTAAATTGAAAGCCATGAAAGAAATATCTCGCTAAATGAAAATGCTACTGATTGTATGTTAAAATAGTGTTAATTAAATTATCTTCAGTTAAGATTATTGTTATTAAGTTCACCTTTTATACTTACAAGAAAATAAAAATAATCAACTTACAAATGAATAACTAAATGCTTGTAATAGTTCAACTAATATAGGGTCTTTTCTATAATTCTCATCTTTCAGTTCTTGCATGAATAAGATACAAAACTCACTAGGCTCAATATTTTCAGTTATTAAAGGCAACAAAGCATCCAAGTCCCAATAACAGCAATTGTCCAACAAGTGTTTTTCCATCTAGTTTTAAACATAAGAACAATTTATTAATTTAAATATTAATTTTATAAAATAAGCCTTAAAACATATTAATTTATGTGATATACACACCTCATGTTCACGTGATATACGATTCCATAAATGTAGAAGATAAGGGTTGCAAAACTTTGAGTTTTGTATCTTCACAATTTTCTTTCCAGTTGAAACCCAGTTTTTATAACTCTTGCTTTTCATCCGATTATTAACTTCCTTTTAAATAAAAGAAATGGAAAACAGTTACTTAAATTAAATGCTTTATATTATGCAATACAAACTTAATAAAGTAATAGTATATTAAACAGAAAATATATAATGTATATTAAATAAAACATTTACGAATTTTAAGTCCGACTAAAATAAACAATAAGGTGATTCATTCAAATAACTTAACTTAACAAGGTTATTAAGTCTGTTGACATTTTAAATTATTGGGTTATTAGAAATTAATAATTAGTGTACGATTTCATGACGCAACATTTTACCTTTAGCATCCACTAATACTAATAATTATATAACTATAATCTATTTTAAATTTACAGATAAAGAAAGTATACAACAATGGATTTCAAGACTAAAGATAGTTAGTTATATATTTGTATTTGAAGAGAGGGCAGCAGAGTAGATTTAATATTAATTTTAAAAAAGTGTTACTTCAGAAAAATCTTTAATATTTGTTTAGCATCTTATACATCAACAAAAATTTAAACTATCATTAAATCAAATTTGAAATTTTATAAAATTATCCTACGGGGATGCTAATCAAAAGTCATGATCAAAATTATCAGGTGTTTAATAAAAGTTCTCAGCCAGAGAATTGTATGTGAAAACTAATTTTTTACACAGTAATGATAAACTAAGTAATCTACTAAAGTATCAAAAATTGAATAATTTTATTTCTAGTTTATACTTTAGAGATGAAAAAAAATATTACAGTAATGAATGATGATCATATATAAATAATAATAAAAAAATATGACTTTTCCAGAAATTTTAAACATTATTCTTTGAATGAAATTGCCAGGGTTTTCCTATTTTGCATATATATAGAAGAGAAACTTAACTACACTTCCCAATGTTAGTTAAGGCTGGTGTAGTTACTTACTTTCCACACAGAACACCATTCTAAATCTTTAAGAGACCGCTTCTTGCTTGCAGGGAAACATATACTAAGTCTTTTTTCAACATCCATTAAAATGTCTGGCCAATCCATGGACTTTAGTTTTGCTAAATTCTCATAAGTTTCTCCTAAGGCTTGAAAATACAATGTTTTACAGCTCCTATTTCCTTTGTCATAGAAACTCGTTAAGATCTGAAAATATTGAAATATGGCTTAAGATCATATTTAGAATAAAACTAAAAATATACATTTAAATAAACATGATTAGTCATAATAGTTATGGAAAAATTCGAAGTACATTCAATTGTTAAGAAGCAATAACCAATCGACTCATTTTATATCATGGGCTTGGTGGAAAAACTCGCAAGGTTTGTTTTTCCATTTTCTGTTTTCAATGTTTCTGCATAGTGCTAAATTAAGCTGTTATTAGGAAAAAATCCCCACGTCAATAAGGAGTATACATATGGTTGAGAAATAAAACACTGTTGCATATCGAGATTAACACAATCTTCTACTTGTTTCAGGAAACATAAAACCCAACATCCTTTTTTGAGTTTTCCCACTAAGCAAATGAACAAAATGAAATTCAATCAGTTTTTAAGCTGTGTATGGTAACTTTTTTTTAAAAACAAAATTTTAAAAAATAAATTATTTTGTTAAAATATTAACATTTTTTTGTGTGCTAAAATGTAAAAATCCAATTAACCTAAATTCCACTTGCAAATGAAAATTCTTTTCAATACTTATCTATAATAAAAATTAAAGGCACATTAACAGACATTTTTTGTTTTTCACTGCTGTTTAGTGTGGTCATAAAAAATATTGCAATCAATAATGCAATAGAAATTCCTCTTTAATGCTAAGATCTTTTTAAAAAAGCTTAAATTTGTTTTTGAAAAGGCTTGCTCACAAGGTTTATAAATTCCAACTTAAATACTGTATTTATGATATTATATCAAATGGTATTATGCTTATTATAGCATACTTTAATAGAAATATTGCTATTAATTCACAATACTCTCTGTGCCCCCAATCAAAGACACGAAGGCAGGCAGTATGAAAATCTATGCAATATTGTTGCAATAAAATGTGCAAATTTTATCAAAATATATTAAGGTGTTTAAAGCTAAAATCGGACACGAACATAAATATTCAGATTGGTATATCAAAAATGTTCGTTAGGTATGTATTATGAAAATAATTTAAAAATTGCTTTTTTCTTCTTTGAAATAAAAGTTGTTTCATTAATATAATATATAGGTTGGTTCTTGGACTAAGTCCCCCCCCCCCCCCAGATTTCTTGATTGATTGTTTGTTTTGTGGTTTATTGGCACAAGGACCTCCCTCCAGATTCTTGAAACACTAGTTATCTGAATTTTTATACTAGAAATATTTAAGCCGTGTACTTTTTAAACTGAACTATATTGTCAAAAATGCCATTTGATATTTTAACATTTGCAGCATATGCAGATGGTGCTAAGTTTATAACTCTAAATAAATTATTTAAAATTACACCTATTGAAAATTCCTAAACAAGCATTATCTCCTAACTTTACTATGCCTTTAAACAGTGAAATGCAATGTAAATTAATAGAGATGTGCAACTGTTCATTTAAATTATTTCAACTTAAGTACATAATATTTTGTGTGCCAGTCCAATCACCTTATATAATTCATTAACTATGATAAATTTTGTGACATATACAAAATTTCTTAGTTTTTTTTTTTTATTACAATATTTGTATTTGTACACTAACCACAAATAAAATGAAAATACCTGTTTCTTTGATTTGTATAGTTTAGGGATTTCAAAAGTATAGTTCGAAAGAATATTGCATTTTGTAGAGTATTTTTCTGCACATCTTTCATGGACTTCTGCCAGCTGCGCTTCATAACTGGATAGTGGTTTCGAAAACAGCTCAACGTTTTCTAGGATTGCACTCTTTTGCAGTTCAATGAAGAATTTGGAACACTCTATTAATTGAGATATAAAAGACTCTGGTATTTTTGAAAGAGGAAACAGGGCTTTGTCGTTTTTAGAGTCTGCAAAAGACAAATTTGTATTAAAAGACTATTTCATTCAATATAATTATAATAATAAAAATTAACATTTGAAGAAAACAATAAAATATCAACTCAATTTAAACAAATTGTTTACATTTACTGATTAAATGGCTACACATTTCGGTTTAATGCAATAGAATGACTATTAAATTGCATACATTCAATTAAACTGTTATTTTTCAATTTATAACTGTTTAGAAAACTTATAGCTATTAGACCAATTTATCGAATTACAGTATTTTTAGTGTGCCAACTTTTTGCCACTCTTAATTTTCTTTGGTAAATAAACATGAAACTAATTAATTTCTATTAAATTACTGTAATTTAAACTAATAGTTAGAAGAAGATTAGATAATTTTTTGAATATGGCAAAAATTTCTCTTTCAATAGGTACTTAAAAAAAATGAACAAAAATTATTAGCATAAAATAATAAAATGTTCTTGCTTGTTATTTTTGAAATAAATAACTTTATCTGCAAAAAGAATTACACCATATTTTATAATGCATATTTGAAACTATTATGAAGTTGCAGTAAAATGTTCAATTTATATTGAAGCATTTTAATATAATATTATTACACATAAATTAGAACATACTGTATGCTTGCTCGAACAGTTCGAAATAGGTCTCAAAGAATTCTACTCCATGATAATCCAAACAAATCACATATACTTCAGAATTGCCATGTTTACTAGTAAAAGGTTTGAAAACATGGACCTAAAGAAAAACAAATACATAATAAACAGTTTTCACATTAAAATTAAATTCACAATGAACAATAGGGGACTTGATTTTAATATTTAAAACATATAATTGTCTACTATTTATAATACTTACATTCACAAGTATTAGAAGGGTTTTTTATTTTTAACTTCGAAGAATTACAGGTTTGGATATTGTTGTGTTTTTTGAAAATAAAATTTTGCTGGATTAAATTATCTTTTCAATAACAGCATTTAAATATCAAAAAAGATTAATGCTTCCTGAAGAAAAAAAAATTATATGAAAAAAATTCATGACTACTACAATGAAACTTTATTTTAACATACTAGGGGGCTCCGCCCCCTGCTCCGCTAACGCTTCACCAACCCCCGGAGGATTGCTACGCAATCCTCTATAGTTTGCTTCGCAAACAATACCGGCTTCATACACTGTAGACAATGACAATGTGTCCTAACAACAATACTTTTTTTAGTTATATAAATTATTGCTGGCAGTGCCGTCACACAAATTTATTTTTGGGATGTTGAGACAAGAAATTTCCCAACTTAACGATCCGAAAGTGAACGATTCAAAATTCCCAACTTAAGGACGTCAGGTACCAACTCTAGTGTTGTCCTCGTTATCTGACAATTGTTAAAAATATGAGACATCGTTCCCGGGTCTATTCTTCAAGAAAGGCCTCGAACCAAAGCGTCCTTGATGTAGTAAGTAAATACGTACCAATAACCAATCAAGGACGCTCTGTTCGAACCAACGCCAGTAGTTCAATGTGCAGCTCTAGTGCGACGTTAATTAACCAGACCACACTTAACGATTCGAAATTCAAAACGCAACAGTGCTAAAAAATTCCCAGTTCCAACTTATAAACATTTGTCAGCTTTTTTATAGGTAATATTAAACAGTTATCTCGAAAGTATTGATTTATTGCACGCATGTTCCAATGCAGTGTTCTGTTTTGAGGTCTAATTTAAGTTTCATCTTAATACAAGCTGGGCAATTTCTAGTCTTCCATCGCTTTCATTTGCTAATAATATTAACTTTCCTGAGGCATAAATTTTCCCAACTCAGGGATTTTTAAAACTCGAAATTCCCAACTTTTAAGGTATAAAAGTCTACAGCCCCCCCCCCCCCCCCTGGATAACTGGAAAATCTCAACTGCTTCAACGCAATTGTTTCTACTCATTGAAAAGCGAAACATGTGTAAACAAACAGTAGCATAAACGCGCCAATCTTAAATAATTCGCCAACTTTTATTTATATAAAGTAAGATTATTGAGAATTGGCGTTAATAATAATTTCCCGTTAAAATATATAATAAGCTACAGGATTTAGATTTACATACATGTTGGCATTTTGCCAACGTTGGCATTTTGCTTCGAAATATCTTTTAATAATAATTATAGTACTTCACATAAATAGTTACATCTAATTTATTTCTTAAGATAGAATTTCAGTATTGATACCATTCAAGAAAGGAAGATTTTACGAATATAACTATATTTTTTTAACGGGAAAAAAGTATATTTTTGAACTACTTAGAGCAGTTTTAATTTATCACTTAAAATTTTACGCGTAAAATTGACGATTATTTCAGACATTTCGTCAATTATTTAAAAATTTATAACTACAAAACTAAATCGAAATTTGACAAACGCTCTGGATCATTTGTAGCCAATAGTTTAATCTATACCCCTAATTTTTTATTTATTTTTTTGTTGAAAATTGGAAGACAAGTATACAAAAATGTATGAATTATTTTCAAAATGTTCTAAAATCATGAATTTAACATAAAATAACGTCTAATATACTGATCGTATTGAAAAACAAAAATATTCATCTTATTACCCAAACATTTCTTAATAAACTGGCATAATTTCATAATTTTAGGACATTTACTTTTTAGGATGCAAGCGGAACAATGAGACAAAAATTCGCAAATTAAAATTTTCTCGAAATATCCGACATTTTTCCTTTTTTCACTATTTTTTATACCTAACTTAATTGACCACATCTAATTTAATTGTAAAGATAGAACTATAATCTTTATAACATCGGAAAGATGAAGTTTTAACGAACATTAATATATTTTTTTTAATAAGAAAATATGTAATTTTAAATGACTTATAGCAATTTAGAAATCACGTTTCAAAAATGAGGGCGAAAAAACTTCAAAAAGTGGAGCGTGTTCAAAGGTTTAAAAAATTTATAAATCCAAAACTAATTCGAATTTTAAAAAATGCTTACTTGGATTTCCAGTTCAAACCTATTTGTACACTCCCTAAAAAAATTGGATCTCTCCTCTTAATAGTGTTTCAGAAACTTGACGGACAAAATTACTTGTAAGCGAAATTTTATCAACGACAACTTTAATATTAAATAACTTATAAAATAATAACAGTATTGAAACAAAAATATATTCTTCTTATTTATCAAACATTTCTTAACAAATTCACTTAATTTCGTAATTTTAGGACTTTAACATTTTGAGATACGATCTGAATAACATTGAAAGAACTGAAAATTCCCCCTAGGGCCGACTTTTTCCCCCTAGGGCTTACTTTTTTTTTAAAATAGAGAGAAACGTTTTATAGATACTTCACAGAGTTTTATTAAATTTATTTTGAAGTTATAAATTTAAAGAAAATATTTCCATACTCATTAAGGGTAAATGCCATAAACAAATACTTTTTTTAAAAAAAGTTTTAGTATTTATCAACATACACTTAGTATATAAATAAAAGGATAGAAGTAGATCAAGCACACTCCTAAGACAAGTTGTAATATTAAAAGAATAAAAAATTCTAAGGTGGAATTTTATAAATGAAACATCTTCAATAGTACTCATAATGAAAATAAAACAATATAAAATGTGCAAAATCTAAAACAAATAAACCTTTATACAAAATGTGTAACATTCTTTCTATTAACACACCTTTTTAAACACACAGTTCAGGAAATACATTTTACAAATTGTTTCACATTCAAAGAAGGTGAATTTTTTCAAGACAAAACTGCCTCCAGGTGCTAGATTCGATAATGCCACCAGCATTTCAGCAAATTGAAGGTGTGATACCACCAATTCTTGCTCAGCTGGATTTTCTAAACAATTAACACTTCCATCAGCAGTAACCTAATAAAATGAGAGAAAAAAAATATATACAAAAAACCTAAAAAACATTATGCTTTTATCGTGAAGAAAATATAGTTACCAAGACACTAAATTAAAGACAAATTTAAATGATTGACGGTAATATAAAACAATTTTGTTTAATTTGCATAATTTTTTTTTTCAATTTGTACAGTTTAATTTACAATCAATAAATAAAAAATACATCTAAAAAAAAATTCAAAACAATATTTTGGTGGGAGTTATTGTTTTTATTTTCGACCATGAGTGTTATGCCCCTTATTGCAAAGAGAAACAATAAAAAATATATAATTTTTGCTTAAAACACTGCATTGCACACATGAATTAAAAGTCTTACGTTTATGCTATTTTTTACACATAAAAAAATTCTAATTTATTTCTAAAGAATTAATTTTAGACTAGAATTAATTAGTAGACTTCTGGAAATTTTCGGAACTATATTTGGACTTACTTTAACAAACTATAAATTGCAGACAAATTAAAAAAGTAATTTAATGTGACCATAAGAAAATATATAAACTTCTACATAGTATTATTAATATAAAGAACTGAAAAAAATTTCAGTGCCACTCACAGTTGATGTTATAGATATAAGATTTAAAAAAAAATGTGAAATGTACTTACTAAGTCAAAGAAGCCTTTTAAATCCAGAAATTTTCTTAAATCTCTTCGATAGTTGGGGTTCATTATATCTCCAGTAGCGTCACTTCCAAAATGCCATTTCCCCAAAGTTGGGAAGATCAATCGATCGTCAACAATGACATGCTTTATGTTTTGGCCTTCATAGTAAGGGTTTAATGTGTTTGCTAGCCATTCCCACTAGAAAAAAATAATACATAAATTTAAAGAAGTATAAATTATTTTCACATTGACATAATAGAAAGGAATTAAGTGAAATTTTATTGTTTATGCAGGAGAAGTATACAGTTCCAGATGTAATAAAATATGTTGAATATAAGAAAAGAAAATTGTGTTGTACTCATGAAGTTTATGTATTTCCAAGGAAAGAGTTGATGCGGGGGGGATACAATGTCACATCCAGAAAAAAATTAAAAAGAGTACACAAAGCTTGAAAATGTACTATCAGTGGCATTTTCTTTCATTATGTCAGAAGCAAAACCATGTTTGGCAAAAAAACTACATAAAATAGATCATAAATTAATTAAAAATCTCATTGTGTTATTAAACATTAATATTTTAATTAGTAAGTGATATTATTAAAAAAAATTACAATAAATTTCGGGAGAAATGTGATACATAACTCATTTATCATTTAATACCTGGCACAGGATACAGATTTTTACAATATTTTCAGATGGGGCACACACCTTTTATCTGCATTCATCCTCAGTTATGCGACTAGTTTAGTCAAAATGACAGCATTTACAGTGAAGATTTATTGGAAGTGTCTTGTTTATAGTATTCTGTAAAAACATAACTTAATTGTTGTAAAAAATATTTTTTTAAACATTATTTGTAAAAGTATCTACAAACACAAAAAGTGGTGAAAATGTTATCATAATTTTCAACCCTTGTTGCAATTTATAAAAAATTTAAAAAAAGGGGCAAGTGCCATATAGCTAGATCTAGCAATGGGCTGAATTTAGCAAATTGTGCTTTGTTATGAAATCATGTGTAAGTATAATTATTCAACAAACATTATATGTTGCAGTTCAAATTAAGTTTTTGGTAGGGATGAAACGGATATCCGGTATCCGGCTGCTTTTTAACTATCCGATATCCGGAAGTAAAGTGCCGGATATCCGGATAATTAAAATATTGAAGTTTTTTTTGTGGCGATCAATTACCTTTGTTCTTGCTTTAAGTATTTTCCTGAAAATTCTGCCAATGTATTCACAGTGTGCAGATTCTCCTTTTAATTTTTTTTTGAGCAATTCAGGTGTATAAGGAGTGCGTTTTAGACGCGGTGGGTCACAGAAAATAGATAGCAAGGAAGATATGTGGCGGACATTTAAAACACGCCACTATAGATATCATGGAGTATCTTCGAGTTTGAACAATTCACATAGATGGTGGTGTGTAGAGCGCATAGCTACATCTCTGTTCGTTGTAAATTAGAAATTGTTTTATTCTCCAGTCTAAAAGCTAAAGCTACTTTTAACATTCAAATGTGGCACAATTTAGATCAGCAATATTTCAAAATTATATTTTCAAACGCATTGTACATACAGATCTGGCCGTTTCAAAATCAGTGTAAATATGAACAGTTTATTAAAGAACTGTTAAGGTGTATGTACACACTTAAATTTTTTTTCTTAATTATAAATTTAAAACTCTAGTTTTTCCATGTATGAAAACTCTTTAAAAACCATGATGATTCATTATAAAAAAACCTGAATAAAGTAAAATGCTAATTAGTTAATTATATTTTTTTAAACATGATTATGCAAGTTGTAATTCTCTAGAAGCATAATTTTTGTTGGCAATTACTCGAAGTATCTTTCTTAATGTTATGACTCTCCAAAAAGTTTATAGCATTAAAAAAAAATTATATAATATTTTACCTCAAGAGTCCTTAAAAAAAAAAACTTTTTTTTCAAATTTTTAACTTTTTTCATAAAAAAAAAACAGCTGGATATCCGATCGGATATCCGGTAAAATCGAGTTCGGATATCCGATATCCGGTTTCTAATGTGCGCCGGATATCCGATATCCGGCAAAACCACTATCCAGTTCATCCCTAGTTTTTGGTGAAATTTTGTTAAAAAATTAGACTGGAATAGTGGTGCCATGAAAGTGGCAGTTATCAAATTGTACATTTTAACATATTAAAATAAAATGTGCAATTCTTTTTAAATGTGCATTTTTCATGCATTAATTCAAGTATTTTTTTAGTTAAAAATTATATCAATTTAATCTTTGGAAATGCTTACACCTTTTGTGACTATTTTTTATCACCAAAATTGTAATCAATCACAAAAAAAGTCTTTAGAATATACTACTTCTGTTCCACAATTGATTTGAAATAACTTTCAACTGTATTTTGTATAGACTTGCACAAAGTTTGGTATTTTAACCAAGACAGGGTGGCAACAACGTTCTGGAAAAAAAAGTTCCCTGATTTCTATGATGGTGACACAAAAATTTCCCCGATTTTACAATTATATTAAGAAATGTTGCAACACATGCTTTGTACACAAAGTATCCACACTACAATGATCCAATATATTGCATTATAAATGAAAAATTATATGCAATACTACATATTTACAGTTAAAAGAATAATTTATGGATACAACACAAATTATGCAATTGCGACAGGAATAATAGTAATTAAACATGTACTCTGGAAGCAGAAAATACCAAAAAAAAGATTTTTTTCGTAGATAATTTTAAATGTTTTATATGCTTAATATTTCCTATTCCAATCTTCAATAAATCACATATTCATTAGTCTCTCACACGTTGCTTACAATTTAACGTCCAATGCACTTTGCTTTTGCTGCTCCCTCCAGCAGTAATTCACGTTTTTACAAAAATAAAACTGAAAATGCCCATAACCATACTTAAAAAACAAAATCAGAACTAAAAGGAAATATTGACAACTAAATTACCCAGAATAGAGAGCATAATATAGGCCATAATTGTCATTTTAATGATCCAAATTTGAAAATGTCTCCGATTTTATGTGAATTTTTGAAAATTTCCCCGACTTTTCCAGAATAAAATATTTCCAGGTTCTGTTACCACCCTGCAAGAACTGCAGCACCACCAATAAGACAAGTCACCACTAATATAGACAAGAAAGAGAATTTTTGTTTGGAATATTTCACATGACAAAACAGACTAAAATCCGGATTGAACTGCAACTTATTCAAAACAAAACTATATAAACATTATTATAAAATTCATTACATTGATTATAGGATGATGCAAATGTAAATAACAATTCAATGCACTGATAAATGCACCAGGCGCTTCGCATAGGTGTAAAGACTTGAAGTTCTTTGTTTCAGTAGGAATCACTAAATAATTTGATAAAATTTCATAAAATTTACACCAAGCAATAGTCAAAATATCGGGATTAATTTTGTCTTTAATTTTTTCATTAACTAGTTTCGCCTTGTTAACGAGGGATGTATGATCATGCCATCGTTCGCCTTTATCATTCAATACCGACTTTGCTTGATTAAGTTCTTTTTTAAGAAGCTGAAAAGTCTCTAAGGTCCATAAATCTTCAACAAGTATTAAATTAGTAGGAGGTAAGGTCCAATCGCTTTCGTTTTCAAATGAAAACTTCTTTTCAAACAAAACTTCCAAATCCGTATGGTTCATTTTCGAAAAATAATACAGGATAAAAGAAATTTGCATTAAAATAAAAACATAATTAAACAGATAAAACAATTTTTAGAATTCTTCTAAATTATATCAAATGCATCACTGGAGCGATTTACGGCGGAGAGGCACAAAGTTTCCAATTCGAATCTTTGAAAAAACCACTGGGAGGAGAGCAACAAACACAGCAAGCAGTAGCGGAGCTGAGCCAAGCAAAAGTTGAGAAATTTCTAAGCTAGAATGTAAATTCGGAAGAATATATTCACTGAAAATTGCTGTCAAGTACAGAAAACTTGTTATGAAATAAATATAAATAAATATAAATCCTTTTAAATTTTTAAGATAATTTATAAAAAAACAAAATACCTAATCAGCATCTTAACCAACTCAACTCGATCATACATGCATTGCTTTTGTTTATCAAAAATAATGTTATGATGTATTTGGCGCGAATTTGCGATTATTTTATAAAAAATTATAAATTTGCAACAATTTGAAAACTTAGGTTTTCAAATTCGTGGTATTATGTAAGTTGCTTATTTCACCTATGCAATAAATTAAGTGTTAATGTTTGTGGATTTATATTCGTTGCATCATTTAAATTTGCCTTCAGGTGTTCTGACGTTTCCAAAAGATTTTCCGTGAATAATAAAATAATAATCGCTGACAAAGTTTCATATCCAACATTGTTTTACATAATTTAAGAATAACATTTCTTTCTCACATATAAATTTTTTAGTTTAAAAGTTGTTTTTTGTTTATTTTTGTTATTGATTGTGATATGGATATATTTTTTTAAAACTAAATATGCTGTATCTTTACACCATAAAAGTTTTTGTTTTTTCTATTTTAATTTATTTCATATTTTTTAAAAACATTCCTTTATCAAATGATGAAGTTATCCCCTACCTACAGATAAAAAATGAAACCCCTGTTTTGAGGAACTCAAGTCGCCAAATTCCTTTAAACAGGGGTTCATCTAGGAATTTTACCCAGTGTTCCCTCACTTTGAATTTTTCTAGACCAATTGTGAAAAAATTTACGTACAAAAAAAAATTGTGAAAGAATATACCACACATAATTTTGATCTTTGCGCTAATTTTTTGAAATCGTACCAAGTGGGCACCGCAAACTAGTACTTTACCATTGTTTGTTATGTTCAAAAGCTTATTTTTATGTTTAAAACATTCATGATTAAAAGGAAAACTTAATAAAACCCAAAAACTATTTTTGTCAGTCGATAGTTTTGTTATGCTGTGCCAGTCCATGTGTGTGTCAAACGGTGCTGTGATCCCTGCAAATAAGGAGAATAAGGAAATATGCTTTTGGAGAGAAAAAGTGCCTCCTTCGCTCGTAAAAGGGTTGATTTTGGTTTGTGATGGGTCTAATTTTCGAGAATTTTATATTGTGAAGAGTCTGTTTTTATGATACTCAAATTTATGAAGTTCGAAAATGACCCCAAGTTTCGCCTGGATGAACCCCTGTTAATAGTAGCAATATGTATTTTTTCTGTATGCTTTGTTACCCAGCATCTGCAAGTTGTTCATATGTTTGATGTTTACTTTATAATATTGCGAAGGACTAATTTTTCAGCTTAAATTAGTTTATTAATTATAATAAATAAGCTAGTTTGTTGTTTATACTACGTGATTACAACATTACCTTTTATTATATTTTTCATTCTATTTATTTTTAGTTGCTTTCAGAGGAGAAGAACTTTGACAGTTACCCGACACATGAGATGTTTTATAAATTCTTCCCTTCTGAAATAGCACGACTTGTTTTAGGTAATATTTTTATTTGATTCCATAAATATTTTCAATTATACAAAATAAATCTTAATTATTCAATTCATGATTTCAAGTTTGCTTGGTTAACGGGAATCTTTGATAACCGTAATATTATAGTTTTCCCAAATTATTGTTTTGTTAAGATTTGTATATAATTACAAAAATAAGAAGCTTAATGCTATAAATGTAATAGAGACAATTTTTTATTTTAAGACATAAATTCTGTATTTTGATTTTAACTTAAGATTTGTTAAGTAATTGCCATTCAATGGGCCCATTACAAGTTTATGCCTATGGTTCCAATTGAAGAAAGAATTATGTGTTGTGATTAATTTCTTACAGTACTGTTTAGTGAGAAATTCTCCTTTTTTTAGGTTACTTAAAAGAATTAAAATGCTCTCAGTCGTGGCAGACTTTTCTCTCAGAGTGTCCCGATCTTCAGGAATACTTTCGCATCTACCAAGACGGAGAAGAGTACTCTACAGTTGTCGATGGGAAATCCCTTATAGAGACTCTTCAAGAATATCGTCGTTTAAAAGGTAAAGTGTGCTTAAAATGGTTCTACGCGGTCCTTATAATATGCTTAATCCTTAGACATAGTCCTTATAAGGAAAAGTTTCTGTAACAAGTAAACACAACAGAAAACAGTTTGCCTCAGCCACAAAACACAGTTAAAGTAAAACTTCTTACTTCATTAATGTATTATTTTAACGAATGAACCATACAAAAACATGCAGCACACAACAGCTGACGCATCGACACCAACCTAAACTTGTAAGTTAGCTTGTACTCATGGCATGCCCTATTCATCCTTCGTTTTCATGTTTGATTTCTGCATTGAGGTAATTTAAATTCACTAACCTTGATAAAGAAGTTTCACTCAATTTTTTTTTTTTAATTCTTCTAGTAATATTATAAAAACAATGGAAAAAAAGTATTTTAATAAAAAATGGTTTAAGTATTTGTATACTTATTTGTGCACACTGCAGTGTGATCGTAACCTATTATCGGTACCCAATTAAAAAAAAAATTACAAGAATGGCAAAATTTTAATTTTCCAAAATCTACTATCGGTGTTAGAAATTGAAACAGAAATAGTCATAAATTAAATTATATTCATTTCGCTAACTGAAGAACAGTCTACATTGCAAAATATGTTTCATAATTTTTTTAAAAATTATTTATATACTTTAAATGAGCATGCATATTACTGTTGTGTTATTATTTGCATTCATTAAACAAGCTTATATAACCAACTATATATATATATATTATAAATATACTTTTGCAAATATGTTAAATATATAAAACTTCAAATGAAAATGACATGCATAAACTAGTGTTTATCGCTTTGAGGAAGTCACTGAATTCCTGAAAAAGAGCATTATAAATATTTTCTGTATGCTTTATAAGTACGACGGCATCTTCTAGTTTTGCATTAAGATATATTCTTTACAAATTTACTATATTGTTTTCAGTATTGACATGATTACAACGTTAAGCTTTATTATATATTTAATTTTTTCTATTTACTTGCAGACGTGTTTAAATTCTTCCCTTCTGAAATAGCACGACTTGTTTTAGGTAATATTTTTTATTGATTTCATTAATAATATGTTCCATTAGTTTATAAAATAAATTCTGACTGTAGAATTCTCAATTTCAAATTTGCTTGTTGACTTGAAGTATAATCTCTTATGACCATAAATTATAGCTGACATAAATTGTTAAAATTATTATTGATTTGTTGTTAAACTTTGTATATGTAACAAAAAGAAAAAGCTTAAGCAGAGATATTTTTTTTTACTGTAAGACATGAACTAATATATTTGCTTTTTATTTTAGATTTGTAAAGTAATTGCCATTTCAATATATTTTAGGCAATATATAAAGTATTTAAATCATCATCATCCAGTATAGTTTTTAGCCAACCACTTTTTTGTTCATTTCAGTAATCTTTGCTGATGTCAGTGAATTGTAATTTTATGAGTTTCAATATAAGAAGAATCATGTATTGTGATTTATTTTTCCACAATATTTTTTAGTGAGAAATTCGCCTTTTTTAGGTTATTTAAAAGAATTAAAATGCTCTCAGTCATGGCAGACTTTTCTCTCGGAGTGTCCCGATCTTCAGGAATACTTTCGCATCTACCAAGACGGAGAAGAGTACCCTACAGTTGTCGATGGGAAATCCCTTAAAGTGACTCTTCAAGAATATCGTCGTTTAAAAGGTAAAGTGTGCTTAAAATGAGTTGACACTCTAAATTTGTAACCTTTTATTATATTTCCATAACTTACACAGTCAAATATTAGGCAGCAATTTTTTTTAGAATTGGAGATTACAGGCAAGATGCAATTTTCATCCATGCAAAACAAATGACCCATAAAATATTGCTTCATATGTTCTATTTTTATTAATTATCATGTTTGGTGTAATGCCAAGGACAATCTACAAGCTGGAGAATTAAATAGCGGTTGTCCTAGTTCCTGTCATATAACTAGTTGAATCGAAATGATTTTAGGATAACTATTTGTTAGCTATTCACAAGACTAGTGGTTAAGCTGTGGTATATATTTAAACAAAATGCTACAAGATATCGTATTTTAATAAAACGTTAACTCTTTCTTCAGCTAAAATGTTGATAAAAATATTTAATTTTAATAAAAATTTAATTTAGTAATAAAATTCTATTAATTTTTTTCCCATTGCAATTTGATAAATATTCATAAAAATGCATTAGTTATAAATATTAAAGGCGCACTGAAAGATTTTGATATTTTTCATGCTGTTTGTAAAAGGTGGACATAAAAACTAATTAAATTATGAATTATTTGAAATATAAACAGACCTGCAATTAACATTTAAATACTTTTATGTATTTTTTTTCTTCTTTTTATTTATTCATATTTAACAAATAATAAATTTAAATATAATCACTTTAACATTAGTTTTAAAAAAAATCGGTATTGTTTTTCAATGTTTAGTTAAATTACTAAAAGGTTTATGAAACGCAGCTGAAATACTGGGCATAACAGCTTTAAAAAGGGACGTTATGAGTAGCCCATTAAAAATAAATGTTTCAGTGACTTGACTAGGTTCTATCAAAGTAATAAGTTTAATAATCACCACAGTTATCTTACTTTCTTGTAATTAAAAAAAGTACATATTTTCAGCATATTGAAATTGCATTTTATGTGAATATTTTTTTTTTAATTTTAAGAACTAATTCTAGTTTTGCTTAAAAGCAGACATTTGTTGACTTTAAGAAGCACAAAAGTTATCAACTTTAACATCATTAGGCAAAGTTATGTTTTTAAAGTTCTAACTTAATTATGTGTGCATAAATAATTTTCGCACTTTTTCTCGTTTAAGATGAAGCACAAAAGAATACTGAAAACCAAAACCACTTTAAGCAAGATAGTTCAAGCACCTCAAATCCAGAAGTATTTAAAAGTCCTTGGAAAGTAAGTTAATAAATAAGATGTACTATTGGCATTATTTATCATTGGATGCATGTACGTAATTGTTATATTAAAGAAATAATTATATTTAGAACTTTTAAATGTATATTATACCATACTCCATTTTTTTTTCTTAAAAAATAAGGGAATTTTTTTTTAAATGCTTAATTTTGAGTTTTAATTTAATTACTAGGTGTTAACCTATATTGTTTTAATTATGAATTTCATAGTTATTAAATAATTAAATTAGTTTTTAATTGTTAACTAATAAAAAGTTAAATATATTATTTCAAATTAATGTTTTTTCAAGATTTCTTGATAAATGTAATTATAAATATATTGTTTTTAAATTATATTTAAAGGTAAAAAATACAACTGGTGTATTATTATGAATTAAAAAAAATGGGTGCATATTTTTTTTAAAACTTATATGTAGCGAATATAATAACAATTTATGTAATCACTGATGTTTAAGTTTGAATTTTTAAAAAATATTTTATTATTTTAAATGTAGGCAAGTATTATATTTTGCACTGTTTTCTTATTATAGTTTATCCAAAAATTTTAAAAGAAATTTTAGGTTAGCTTAACATGAACAAGTAGTCTTTGTGTGAAACAAAACAAATGCAACAACTATTTAAATTATTGTTTTGATATACCATACCATTTACAAAAGTAAAATTGACCAAACTTTTAGTCTAGCTAACCTTATAATTTGTTAGATTTTTTTTTTTCATTAAAGATACATTGTTATTTTCTTGCCCTCGAATGCGTTTATTTAATAGTTTTTTTTTATTTAGTTAACATGTTTGCTATTGAATGCTAGAATATTTTATTCATAAAAAATATTGTATATATTCCCACTTTTCAGACTGTTGAAAATCCACGTGTTCCTGATAAAGTTAACCAGAGGGCTCATTCCCAGCCTACAATTACTTCTATACATCACGCCCAGTCAAAAGAGAAGTCGCCCAGACCATCAGACACTGTGACGTCTACTCCCAGTCGAGGGACGACTAAGCAGCCCAGGCGGTTGGAAGGTGTGCATGTAACACATTTAAATTTCGATGCAGGTAAAGTAAATAAATTAGCTCATAAATTTTCATTTTCAGCCCTACTTACCTGCATGTCTCACAAAAATTCAAATTGTTAAATATGAAAAGCATACAAGTGAAACTAAGCAAGTTTGCCAAATATAGGATTGCAGAACTAACAGAGATATCTTAGATTAAAGTTTAATGTTCGTATAGGCTATAATTCCCTTTTATATTACTGTAAAAAATATTGCTTTTGTGAGAAATGTGTAAATGTAAACTGTCAAGTTAAATGATTTGTAGTAGATTGAATCCATATGATATGTTTTATAGCACATATTTAAAACATATTGAAAATATATGCTTGCTTTCTTTAACTTGATATCATATGAAGTAAGCAATTTCCCTATGCTCTAGTCTTAGGAGGCTACACTCTTGTCTTAGAAGGACATATATGTTTGTTGAAAATGTATGTTTAAACGCTTTATAGTTTGTTTGCCTTTGCATTGTGTAATCAAAACCATTTCAATGATTGCATAAATATATAATTTATATTAATTCTCATCAAATTATGGTATTCAATAAATACTTCAAAACCAAAGGTCTGAAATCCAGAATTATTCGAGGCCTCTGTGGCCGAGTGGATTAAGGCGTCAGCTGGGAATCCGAGGGTTCTCGGTTCGAACCTGTGCAACGGACTAGAATAAGAATAGTAAAAAAGTAGTGATATTGCGATCGGAGGGTTGCCAACTTCGCTTCCAAAATACTAGAATGTTGTCCAGAACATCCACAAAAAATTAACGATGTGTATACGGACTGGTGCATGATAAATCTGATCGGGGTCCAAAGTCTCGATGTCTATTGAAGGCATTGAGTTCCAGCTAAAGTGTTGTACTCGTCATCTGACCATGGTTTAAAAAAATGAGGCATCGCTCCCGGGTCTTTCCTTTGAGATAGGCCCGGAACCGTCACCAATTGCCCACTGTGTAGCTCTAGTGCGACGTTAATTACCCAAACCAAACCAGATTTATTCCACAAAACTCTCAAAAGTGGTTTGATGAAAATTTACAGATGCGTTATCGTTGTATTGAAATAAATTGATTCAGTCAATTTATTTCCCACAGTAGAATTGGACAATCATTAATCTATTAACTGTTTTATCATAAGCGATATAGTTCTAATTTTCAGTGAATTTGACTATATTTGAGTTATTTACTACAAAATAATGATAGTTTTTAATTTATTTTTATATCCTAGCTAATGCCAGTGGAAATGAAGCAGACGAGAGTTCTCGTAGGTTATGTGTTACAAACATGAGAACTCCTAGTCGCAACATATCCACATCCTGGACATTTAGGTCTACCACCCCATCACGGCGAACCTGCCAAACCGACCCAGTCCGCAGAAAAGTAAACTTTTTTTCCAGAACCCCCCAAAGGGATTTGGCTAAATCAAAGAACCCTAGAGACCCTCAAACCCAGCAATCTAACAACAATTTGCAGAAAGAATTTGTGAGTCATCTTCCCGAACAAGAAAACATTAACCTAAATGCAGAGCAAACTGAAGAGCGTTTGAAAAATCAGAGACTAGTGCTTGGAAGTAGTGAAGCCAGCACATCAGACATGCAGTCTTCAATTGTCAACCAAAGCATAATATTAAGAACTTCTGAAGTGACGAGGAGTGAAGATAATATTACAATCACTACAACAAAGAGTTCGTTCACACCTCAAAATGACGGTGAACCTCCTATATACCACCGTGCACCGGATACCAATTCCCCAAGACTCGTGCTGTCCTATGATAGGTCGCTTATTTCGTCTTTGTCAACCCCTATGAAGGACAGGAGGTCTTGGACTGAAGATTTTTCTTCACCTAAAAGGAAAGGGTCAGTTGAACAGATTTTTTCTATGTATATGTTTAAAAATGTACTTTTCTATTCTTATTTGAATCGTCAGAGCTAAAATGGATCACGTCCAAAAGTATAAAAATATGTGTTTGTTGCAGATTTATATTTATTAATGGTGTATATTTTCAGAGCCGCTATTGCTATTTTCTAACAGATGTCATTACTTTCCTCTTAATCACTTTCGGATTCAACTAGTGTTAATAAACTTTTACCTTGATTATCTCAAAACTATAACTTATGAACGTGATTCACTTTATCTCTGAACACTTCATATATACTGTATAAGAGTAAAAGTACTTTTTAAATCATTGGCCAGTAAAAAAGCAAAATCCTTTAGATTTGATTCTATGACAATGTACAGGATTTGTACAATCCTTAAAAGTTTTTAGGAACTCCTTATGTTTGTTTCATGTTCATATATGCCCTTACAAAGTACTTGAATACTCCTTATTTTTTGTCCAAAGGGTCCTTAGAAACTTTCAAGTTACAAAATGCTCTTAAAAAGTCCTTAAAATGCCTATCACTTAAAAAAAAGTACTAAACGTCTCATAAAAATGTTTAATCTTAACGTGAATTAAACACCACTTTGTATCTGAGTAGAAAACTCATTGATTCTTTGCACCCAATAGTTTTTAGCCAATTGCATATATTTTTCTTTTTTATTTAATTTTTTTAAATATTTTTTTACTAAGTAAGAAGTTTTTATTTTGCGACTGTAGAGTTAGCTTTTCCTTACAAATGTAAACAGTTCTTAAACGTTATAAATAAGATCCTTATAAATTGCTTTTAAGGTATTTAAAAAGTCCTAAAAAACTCCTTATTTTTATTTTTGGAATATGCATACAAACCCTGATGTAGACCTCAAAATGATGAGATAATATATTTCTAACTAAAAAATAAAAGCAATTTGTACCTTAAAGTTGTAAATTGTTTTCTTTGGAGTTATTAAAAGAATTATATCAACCTAAACATAATGAGTTTCATGTGGTTTCTGTTACAAATCTCGCATTGTTTTCGAACACAAGTGCATAAACAAAATTGTGTACTAAATATTTTGCTGCTTTTTATACCAGCTTTATGTTTGTTATAGTTTTAATAACAGACTGGTTATGTTATAAAAACTTACTAGAAAAGAGGTACAATATATTATTAATGAACTTATCATACAAACAGTAACTAAGAATTTATTTCACAATAAAACCGTAATTTTCGATATTAAATGTCAAGAGGGAATCACGTCCATTGTCTTTCTTACTCCCAACATTTTTTAAATGAATAATAAGTTGATTTTTTTGTACATTCTTATTTATTGAATAAAAATTACTTAATTTTAAAAGATATAATTTTGTTAATTTTATACTTCTAACAGAAATTATATTTGTGGATTATATTTAAGAGACATGTAATTAAAAAAAAATTGATAATTTTTAGTCACAAAAATGCATTAATTTAAAATCATTAGATATTAACCAGAATTTGGGCTCTTGATAAAAGTATTTAAAACTTCATCATGTTTCTTTTATAAAATTTTATCTTTGAAATCATTAGTGATTAAATAAATATTAGTTCACCCAAAGCAAACATACGACAAATACATTAGTATATATTTTTTTTTATGAAGATGCACATTTCATTGCTATATTTTATTTTATAAATGCATTGAAATTTAATTTTATAATTACTAAAAGTCTTTAGAAACTCCTATTATTTCAGTTTAAGAAATGTTTTAAAGACTTAATTGTTCTCTTTGTTCAAAATTCTTTCTTTCAATTATAGAAATAGTTTCTAATTTCATTTATATATTTAAAGATTTATACCAAGACGTCGATTGATGAACGAATCACCGAATCCTAAACAAATGACATCAAATGACATGTCTCTTGGTTCATTGCCTGAACTGGTAATACATTTTTTTCCCTTTCATATATATATTTCAAAGATTTTTATTCTATTTATAATTTTATTTAATAATTTTTTTGAAAGTTTTTAGATTTTACAAATTTTAAGAAGAGTTTAAAGTAGGATTAGAATAAAACATTCTTTTTAATTAAAAATGAGGTTATTAAAATACGAATGCAACGCTAAAACTACGCCAAAAAAATACATAAAATCTAGACGTGTTTCGGGAGATACATCTCCCTTTATTAGCAGAAATGAAAAGTTTGTATGTACAACAAAATGTAAATAAACCCAGAATTGAAAGTGTTGCCAAGAACAAAAACTATCTCAATCGGTTGGAGTTAACTATTGTGTGCCAATAAGCAAGAAATACCGGAACAGCAAAGGTTTCATTAACAATCGAATCGTGAAATGTCCCGAGAAAGTCAAGTTTGACTGCAGATTTGGATTTTCAAAATTAATTCTATAACACGAGGTTTTATCTTTGCGTACGAATATATTGGCGAAGTTCAAATAAAAAGCAAGGGGGTGGTAGACTTCCAATTTGGCAGAGTTCCTTGTTTCGGGAATTATATCTGTTACACATTTAATGTTCCCACTTTTAAAGAAGAATTTACTTCTATAAGTCACATAAACTTGTCGATAAGGTTCTGCACTTTGATATGTTTAATTTTCAAGGGGCCAAAACTTTAAAAGTATGTTAAAATCGGACAAAGAAATCAAGGATTGTTTTCGATTGTTGTGTGATGGATTTACAAACTGAAATATTAGCTTAGAAAAGAAATTACATTAGAAAGAAAATTACTTAGAAAGAAAGAAATTCTAAAAACTGTTGTTTAAGATTATAACAATCAAATGTAACCCTGAAAGCAGGAAAATTAAATTTAATTAATATTAATTTAAAACTTAAAAAGGGAATGTGTGCAAAATGTAAAGGAAAAAAATTATTTCAAAATTGTGAATTTTTTATGGCATTCAAGAACAAATTTTGCATTTCATTCTAACAGTAGTCACTTTTGAAAAATAAATTTCTTTCTTGTCTTTGAATGTTTAAAATGAAACATTTTTTTTTAAATAAAAAAGCAAAATAAAATGTTGCTAATCGTAAAATTATAAGTTAGATTATGTGAACGATTGAATTTAGATGCTCAATTTTGCTGATGCATTACCTTGTTTTATCTTAAATATAAATGCAGGAAATTATTTATTCTTAAAATACTATTTTTGTACTTGCATGAACTTGTTTTAAGTGATTTACTATTTATACAATATTTACAATTATATATTTTTTAGAATTTGTCTTTGCTGGAAGAATTTCTTAACAATCAACCATTAGTTCAGAAGATAGCAGATAATATCAACAAAGTAATTAACAATGACGAATTAATGGCCCCAGAGGATTCAATTTCAACTGGTTTCCCCTCATTACAGGTAAAATCAAAATCATTTTTTTTAATTCAAATTAATTTCTAATTAAAAACTATTTACACACACAGAATAAAAAATTCTCCAAAATTTCCCTTAAAAATTTTATTCTGATGTAATATTGTTTGGTATATCTTCTTAAAAATATTAATTAAATTAAAAGAGTAATGATATAAACATGTCATTTCAATAATGAATTGTCACCTCTTTATACTAACAAGTTCTACTTTAGAGGGAAAAATGAAAGAGTAAAAAATGTGGATGTGGATTTACAGTACTTTACAATTAACCCACTTGATGTATGCATATTGCATTCTTTGTTATTCAAAAACTAAACATGGTAATAGTTATTTTCAATATTTTTCTGTTGAGAGGTCTAATAAAGGATGTTTTAAAATTATCATCAACAATGTATTTCTTATGAGTGATTTTAAATATATTCCACCTTTTAGTCATTAAACCTAAAATAAATTTTTTTAGACTTATTTAACTTTCTCACATCAAAATAATATGTGCTTGTTTTTTATTGTTTTAAAAATTTATTTCATTAATGACTTCATCTTATTAGTAGCTTTAAGAATGCTTATTATAAAGTAAGTTGCATAACATGTTTTTTTTATTTTTTAAAGGACATTCAGGGCTCTGAAAACATCATTAAAAGTGTTTTAGCTAGAACCGAGGCAGATCCCATGTTTGATCAGTGTCTTTCTTTTCTTTACAGTATGTATATTTTCAGTTGGTATATTTTTATGGATAAAGTTATGTATTTTGATAATTCTATGCTAAATTTGTTTATGCGAATGTTTTCAAATCATATGATAGCAACATAGGGGTCGATACAAAACGATTTTGTTTTAGTAGGTTGATTTTTTTTATTGTAGCAGAGATGTCCTAATGCCATGAAAAATACATTCCCAAACATCATCAAACATAAGTAATTTTTAACTTGAAAAACTTTTTAGTGCATATTTTTACTTGAATAATAGCCAGACAATTTTAAAATCATACCTTCGAAAACAAGCACAATTTTCACAACTAAAAATCTATGTTTGATTTCTTTGAAAGTTCACCTAAGGGATGACCCTCATTAGGCTTATATTGCCATCGCGTTTAATCGCCAGTAAATAATTAATATTTTCTGATTAACAAATATTTCCGATTAGTAGATTTTTTGGTTTTATCGATATTTTACGAGTAGATTAAGTACAGTAACAATAAGTAAACACAAAGATGTATAATTTAAACCTACATCAAATGAAACTGGACTTTTCATTTTCAAATCAAGGACTAGTACAATGTTTTCTCCTCTATTATTAAAAATATAGGTACTTTGCCACTTTTGTCCTGAGCATCTCTAGCGTTCTTCCGGACCTCTGAGTGTACTTTCGACTAATCGTCAAATCTAAAATTACGAAATCTAAATCGTGATGATTTTTATTTCTGGAATTTTTATATATATATCATCGGCTAAGCCTAGCCTTCATACTGTAATATATTGGTAATTTTTGTAAGGTTTATAATTTGGTTAGTTAGGTAAAAGATGTTTGCATGTTCCATACGTCTACATATGCATCCCTATATATTTTAAATTGGTGATTTTCATAAAAATATAACCATAAATTAGCAAACCGTAGTAGTGTAAATTTTAAAAATTAGTATTAGTATGGAAAGATTTTTAATTTCATACTTAATTTTTTTCTCAATAGATTTGTAATATATTTCAGGTAGCAGAGAGTGGGAAGAAGTAACTGCAACACAAGATTCTCCTTATCTGGGTAACCCTGACATTGATGCTTCAAACTCAATTCTAGTTGAAACACCAGATCAAGGTGTTCTAAATACTCCTACTCAACCAACAGCTACCAGCAGCAAAACTGAAGTTACAAAAGATGTTCAAACAGAAGATATTCCCACCCTGAATCCTTCACATAATATTGAACAAGAGAAAATTACAGCAGCTGCAATTACTTCACAAGACAATAGTTCAATTATTAATGAGAACAATGTCAATAATATTGCTTCAAATGAGGATACAACTGCTGCATCTGTGTCTGTCACCGAGAGTCCAAATGCTGCATCAACATCCAACGCAGAGCCACAGGACCAGGTGTACGATAATAAACAGCAAGATTTAAACACCCCAAGTCGTACAATTGATGTTTTAGATTCCTGCATGTCCCTTATACAGCCAGACTCTGAAGGGATTGTTCACGACGACACAGAAACTGCATCTGTTGCCCTCCCCGAGCCAGAATTTGTGATGGACATTGAAGACAAAACAATCAAGCAGGTTCCCATTGGTACACCTTGTCAATTTGAGACACAAATGGCACCCGATCAAACAGCATGTGATATTACACTTCTTAACCAAACCACTTCTTCAAGTGTAATTCAAAGCCAAACTGTGCCGTTGGTCAGCACACCAGTGCAAAGTTCACAGAATGGGAATGTGACTATATTGCCAGCAGTACAGAATGTTGGTAATATGTATTCTACTCTGAACCCATCGTCTACAATTTCACAACTACCTTATTCATCTGTGCCGACTTTCTTCATACCAACAATGACCTCCAATCCTTTAAACATCCCATGTGGGATCATAGTCAACTCAGGTAATAATTGGTATTGTAGCAATATACCCAACAATGTTATGCCATATCAAAATACTTCTACCGTTACGAAGAATGTCCTCATTCAGAGCAATTGTAGCCATATGCCCAACAATGTTGTTATGCCATATCAAAATGTTCCTACCGTTACTCACAATGTCCCCATTCAGAGTATGCCAGTTGTCAACCAATCGCCCATCAGAATTCCACATGATTACAGTCCAACAAAGGCTTTTTGTGGAAACAGCATCATCCAGATGGATAATGTTGACAATGTCATTACCATCCCAGCACCTGGTAAGTTGATATATCTTTAAAATTTTTAATTGTGTGTTCTAGTGTTTAACCTGTAGTATGTTGGTTCAACAAAATGAGAACATAGTGCTTCTATCAATTGGGAATAATTTTGTTAACCCTAGGCAAGGCTTTAGAGCAAATTTTTAAGATACGTTGTATTTATTTAGTTTGGGCAATATCTCACTAGAGCTTTTAAATCATAAATATCGGTGTATATATTTAGCTTTTCAGGAAGCAGTGTTAGTTAGGAAATTTGATTTAAATCAAAAAATTTAAAATATTGAATTAAATATATATTTAAATATATATATGTTGGGTTCAGAGATCAAAAACACTCAGAGCGAAAAAAAATTACCACAACGCGTTGTGGCATTTTCAAAAGGGCCGCAATGTGAAGTTTGTGGGACTTGCAAAATCGGGCACGATGTATTATGACAAACTCGAAAAAGCCACAAAACATTCTGAATGTTAATTGATGTAATATTATAAAAATACCTAGTATATTGATCAAATTGACAGGTTTTATGCTGGAAATTAATTTATAATTGCTAAGACCAACAGTACTAAAGTAAAGTGTGTGACACTGGCACCAGCCAAACCATACCGCTTACCACTTAGGTCTCAGGAAACAAAATTTTGAAAGACTTATTTTCAAGTTGGGGTATGCACTCCATTGAACTTTTCTCGGGCTATTCAGGTGGGTAAGGAATGGAGTGAAAACTTTCTCGTTAAAACCTGATCGGGTGTGTTTCAGACATGATGGATCGCAGAGAATAGGAAGTTGTAATGCAGACATTTTGAAAATGCCACTTGCTATCTTGGAGTATCTTCGAGTTTGAACAATCCACATGGGTTGGTGGTGTGTGGCATCTCTGCTACATCTCTGTTCGTTATGTATTAGAATTGTTTTATTCTCTAGGCTAGTAAGAATTAGTTTTATAGGGCTGTGTCCTAATCTATTTAAGAACTACCCTACTTAACTTTGTAATTAGGTTTATTATCGCTGAAACGGTCGCCTCTGACCGGCCCAATGATCTACACAACCAGTCCGTTGCATGATCTTACAAGAAGTGATGTTGAAGCTGCGTAGCAGTCCCCCTGGTGGTTGCTGCGTGGTTAGGTTACTAACTACTAATGGGATATTAATCCCACAAATCGTCCATCCTGACCTCATCAACTGTCCTTAGTTGAGAAAAAAAAATTGATTGAAATGTGTTAGAGCATTTTTAGTTTGAGTTGCACGCTCTAAATAATTAAAAAACAAATTAAAATTTTCAGGTTTGGAAGGGACTGGGATACTTGAAAGTTTTAACCCTTTTTATTAAATTTTCCAGATTCGAAGAATTCCCATTATCCGTAGCTACCTCATGTGTATGATTCGTTTGAATTTTAATCTTTTCCAACTCAATTTCTTTCTGTATTTTGGCCAATTTAATATTTTTTAATTCTAACGTGTTCGTGTTTTCTTCTTTTTCTCTCCTTAACTTGTTCTCGTTTTCTTCTTTTTTGAAAATGTCACTGTTCTCAATAGCTTCTTTAAACTGAAGGATTGTTGCTGTCTCTGGCAACACGATTCCTATTTCCTTTGCTACTCTTACGAAATCCGCTTTTCTGGTATTTTTATACATCTTTAGCAATGCCTTCACAATCCGATGTTTCCAGTGTTTAGAGTTCATTGGATGCACCAACACTCAGCAACGATGTCAGATGCTGATCTCCGATGAAGAGTTCGGGCGTTCAACTTCAGCACAAGTAGATAAACCTACTATGGTCAAAAACGATAACTCAGCGCCGCGGCTTCGTAGCTCTCATCGGGACATGCTCCTTCGCTGCCTTCTTCTACAGACGTACCTCAGTGTCCGTCGCTTGTCCTGTCCGATGCTAATCCTATTTCGATTAGTTGCTCGCTTGCTTTCGGTAAGCCTCTGCTCCGTTCAAGACGAGTTTTTGGTATTTGTCCGGTTTCGATATTTCCTCGGTCCTAACTCCAGGTAGCCTCTGCTCCGTTCAAGACGAGTTTTTGGTATTTGTCCGGTTTCGATATTTCCTCGGTCCTAACTCCAGGTAGCCTCTGCTCCGAGTTTCTTTCAGGACAAAGTCGATTCGCTGGCCAACACTTTGTAGCTGCTTGCTTTCGGCAGCCTCTGCTCCGTTCAAGACAATTCTATTCTTTGTCCGACGCTAAGCCTACTTCGGATGTTCACTCGCTTCTCTTTCGGTAGCCGCTGCTCCGCTGAAACGTGTCGATTTCGATATCTCCTCAGTCCTTCCTCCAGGTAGCCTCTGCACCGAATTTCTTTCAGGACTAGTTGATTCGTTGATCGGCTTATTGCTTGCTATCGGCAGCCTCTGCTCTGCTCAAGAGAAGTCTATTCGTGGATTTTTGGCTGCTGTTAGGCCTACTTTGGATAACCACACGCTTTTCTTTCGACAGCCTCTTCTGCGCTCATCCAACGAGTTTATCTAATTGATTTTAGCTGACGTTAAGCCTACTTCGTATATCTTCTCGCTTTTCGATCGGCAGCCTCTGCTCCGCTCAAAACGACTTTATCCAATTGATTTTTGCCGAGCCCCCAATTTATAGGGCTGTGTCCTAATCTATTTAAGAACTACCCTACTTAACTTTGTAATTAGGTTTATTATCGATAAAAAGGTGGCCTTTGACCGGCCCTATGATCTACACAACCAGTCCGTTACGTGATCTTTACAAGAAGTGTTGTTGGGGCTGCGTAGCAGTGCCCCCTGGTGGTCTCTGCGTGGTTATAT
The DNA here is from genome assembly GCA_963932185.1 of Troglohyphantes excavatus. NCBI lineage: Eukaryota > Metazoa > Arthropoda > Arachnida > Araneae > Linyphiidae > Troglohyphantes > Troglohyphantes excavatus. The sequence goes on along the minus strand of OZ010673.1, from coordinate 28,514,206 downwards.
TACTAACTCCTAATGGGATATGAATCCCACAGTTTTAACATTTAAATATTGCGCAATGTCAATCAGCAATTTGAAAATATTTGAAAATTACATTTTCAAACGCATCATACAGTACAGCTGTGGCCCTTTCAAAATCGGTGTGAATATGAACAGTTTATTAAAGAACTTATAAGAGACGATTTTCTTGTAAAAAAAAATACCTGCCGTATTTCTGGCAAAATATAGTTCAGATATCCGGTAACCGGTTCGTAATTTATGCCGAATGTCTGGTATCTGGCAAAATCACTATCCGGTTCATCTCTAATACTTTTACTAACATCGTAATTTTAATTTAACTATTTCAAGAAAGAGTGAGTCAAATGATTTCTATCTTCGAAGTGCAAAAAAATAATGGAGTGAAAAACCCATTAATTTTATTTTTTCGTGAGGTAGAGCATACCTTTTAGAACAAGAATAATAATAAAAAAATTGATTATCTCTTTCCCTTTCGAAGATATCCTACTTAGCGTAGAACTCACTATTTTATTTAAAAACATTTATAAATAGAACTTTAGGATTTTTTTCTGATCATGTATAGATACTTGCTGGTTTGATTGATTTTTTTCTGGATTCCTTACATATTGATGTATACTCATTAAAAAGTTAATCAACATTGGTTGGTAAACAAGGGAGATATAATTTATTTTCTATAAAAGATCAAATTTTGTTTCCTCTGTCCGATTGATAAAAACCTCAAAATTCCAAAAACTTTTAACAGGCTGTAAAACCTAAACCGCTTGAGATAGAGCAAAAAAAAAATTATATTCTAGCTTAAATCTATAAAAGGAACAAACATGCCAAGTTTCATCAAAATCTAATATGTGTGTCAGACCCTGATTGAACTGATGTGGAATGACCCACTTCTTACTGTATACAGAAAATTAATATGATTTGCAATTTTTGATTTCAATTTCTAACTGCATTTTTATTTACAGTGACTGAAAAGCAGCCCAAGAACATCATAAATAAAAAGAAATCAAAAAGTTTGTTAAAGGTTGCCCCTTCGCGAATCAAGAAAGCTAAGAACACAAAAAGTCAAAAGAGAAAAAAAAAGAGACGTACACTATTCCCCACTCCTTCGAAGGAAACTCTTGAAAATATTGTAAATGAGGAAGTTGGAAATTTTCCTGTACTCTCTATCCCCGAACCTTCACCTGGAAAATCCTGTTCATTGTCAGCTATGGAACTTTTTAATAACATTACTGGTAATAAAAGCCCTCAAAGTCCACTGTTAAAAGAAGTTTTGTCTCGGGCCAAAATACTGGCTGGTAAATCTCTTGCTAATTCTTCCCATGTTAGAACCTTGGAGTTTACATCCCCAAATCCTAAAAGAAACAACTCAAAGAATTCAAAGGTGCCTCGATCCAATGTCTGCGAAAGAAGGAGGTGTTCCCCACGTTTGAAGCAGAAAACTAAATCTCCAAATTGCTCTTCTGCAAGAAAGGAAGCATCAAAAGATCTATGTAAAGAAAAGAAAGCAGGCGATGACAAGAACCAGTCGAATGAAAAAGATTCTTCTCCATCCAAAAAGAGTCCCAAAAAATCTGTTTCGATGACAGAGGAGGTGCTTGGGGCTATGGCTCAAGCTATGCAATCAAAGTCATCAAACAGTACTAAAGATTGTGCATCAAAAGATGAGGTATCTGTAATTAAATCAAGAAACATATCTAGTAGCAAGGATCTTGGAAAGAAACCCGGAAATAAATCCCCTATTAAAAAGACTCCTGTTAAATCCCCCAAGTCAGTTAGTTTTATTGATCGATATTTTCCTAGTAATTTGACTGATAGTGAATCTGATCCCGATCTTCCACCTTTAAGTAAATTGACAACTGATAAAACTACCATCCCCACCAAAGCTTCTATTAAAAAAGCAAGTATACCTGTTACATCCTCTTCAAAAGAAGATTCAGTGAAGGAATTAGACGATAGTATTGAGATAATAGAAAATTCAGACACTTCTTTGGGCAATAATTTTAATTCTTCAAACAATAGGAAAAAATATCCTAGAAAAGCAAAAAAACTTGGATGTCCTTGTCATGAGACGAATTCAACTTCTAAAGCACTCCAAAGCTCTAAAAATCCAAGTACACTAGAAGCTTTTGTCAACAAGTCCCCTAGAAAAGTGAACCGGAACGTCGACTCTAACTCTAGAAATAGACTTTCGAAGTCATCTTCAGGAGAAGAACAATGTGAGAAAAAACAAGTTTTTAGTACCAAAGAAATTCCATCAACATCTCAAAAAGATTGTAATCTATCAAAAGATATACAATTGAATAAAAGTGACAATTCTGAAATTCAAATTCATTTAAAAAATAAAACTCAAGCACAGAAAGAAAGTAACGTGAAAGATAAGGAAATCGCAGAAGATGCACTTGAAGATTTGTTTTTGCCTGAAAAAACAATTAAAATCACTCGAAAGTGTAATTCAAATAAAGATATTGGAAATGAAAAAAAGCTTATGGTTAACTCCTTAAGTAACAATAATTTGCATCCTGAAAATTCTGACACCCAAAAGCTAAAAGACTTGGATGTAGATTCATGCGAAAAAGCCTCATCATCTGATGAAAGGATATGTCTTGATGATACACTTCCAAATGCTATTGAAACTATTCATTCATTTGAGTCTGGACAATCTAGTGCTTCCCTTAAATCTACTAAACCCATAAACAAGCTAAACGAAAATTCTCCTCAAAGTGCAAAATGTAGAATTGACTCTCCCAAAAGTCTTACTAAAGAATCACCGAAGGTTCCTTTAATAAGTGCAATTACAAGTAAACCTGTCATAGTTCTAAACATGCCATGTCATAATTCTCCTAAACATGCGGATTCTCTTCAAAGTACAAATGACTCTTCTAAAAATATTGCGAAAGATGCACAGAAGGTTCCTACAACAAATACAATTATAAGTAAGCCTGTCCCACTTCTTGATTCTCCTAAATATGTTAACAAAAATTCTCCTAAATATGTTAACAAAAATTCTCCTCAAAGTACAAAACATAGAAATGACTCTCCTAAAAATATTACTAAAGAACCAGAGAAGATTCCATTGACAAGTGCAATTACAAATAAACCTGTGCAACCACATAATTCTCCGAAATCTGTAAATAAAAATTCTCCTCCAAGTTCAAAACATGAAAATTACTCTTTTACAAATATTGTCAAAGATTCATATAAGGATTCTGTTACATTATTAAGTAATGAGGAGCACAATAAGTCACCTAAACTACCTTCCTCAGGTAAAATGGCAAATATTATACCTAAAGACATTTCCAATGCATCTCCTAAGAACAACTTAAAAAAACTTAAGACAGTAAAACAATGCACATCTCCACTCACTAATCATGTTACACCATCAGAAGCTGCCTCTAATGAAAGTTTAAAACATTCAAGAGATAAGCCTCAATCATTGTATTCTACAGTTAAAGAAAAGGAAACTAACTCTAATAATAGAAGCTCTCTTCCAGAAATAAAAATTACTTCAAGTTCTGATTCTGACAAACTCCCCCCTTTACCGTTGAAGAAAATTTTGCCGCCCCCAAAGAAACGCATTCGCCCTATTCCGGTTACTTCTCCGAATAATGGGGGATTTTCTCCATTCTCCCCTTTTTCTTCCCCTGCGCATTTATCTGCTGTAGATATTGTATCAAATTCCAAGATAAAAACACCTATCCTAGTCAATGACGGTACAAGTGTTCCTATGTCAAAAAGGACAGATCCTCGCATCAAGCTACCTGCAGGAGGAAAGCCAAAAGCAATGACTGAATTTTATAAAGCTGCTTTACCAGATCGAAGTAATGATCTGCCTATTAGTCCTGGTACGGTATCTAGCTCTTCATGTACTTTGGACACTTTTCTTGCTAGGAAGATGCTAACTGGTTCTTGTGCGAAGAATGGGAATTCTCAAATCGGCTCCACAGCTGTAGCATCCGATCCTTTGGAAGCAAAAGGAACTCCCACAAAAAAACTTTCTGCCGACAACTTAAAGTATTTATTTTCTGAGGAAGCCAACTCATTTTCTCCATTAAAAATAGCTCATAATGTCTTGTACCCATCTTCGGCATCATCTCCTTTTGCTGTTTTTAATCATGGGGAAAACACACTAACTGCAGATGAAAACTTAGCGAAGTCGCCATTAAAGAGAGATGCTAAAAGTGTAATTTTAACACCTGTGTCAACTCAACAATCAAGTAGTGAAAAAGATGACGATTCCTCAGACGAAGAGGGTGAGATTTTTTCCCCTGTGAAAACTATGATAAGCAAAGCTGATCCAGTTCGAATTTCACATTTTGTTTTTCCTGCTCACTTAAGCCCTCACAAAAAAGTACTACCTACTAAAAACAAAAGAAAATCTTCACCAATGAAGGTTGTGGTTGTAAATGATTGTATAACTCCATCTACAGTCTCAAATAAATTTAATCAAGATAATAATATACCTCCTGCAGTGAAAGAGGGTGAAAAAACTGCAGTCAATGCTTATAACCTGCTGCTTGCATCTTCAAAGTTACCTATTCGACCATGTCCTCCAAAAGATCCAGTATCACATGAAGAAGGTCTAATAACTTCTCCTGTAAATGCTGTTGCTTGTAATGAAGATATGTTAACTTCTCGTTCAATGTCAAATAAAAAGCGAAGACGTTCTTCAAGTCCTGAAATTGGGGAACCCCACAAAAAGTGGAGTCGCCTTGAGTGTTCGAAAAGGCGAAGGCTTTCATCCAGTCCTGAAATTGAAGAGTCATGTGTGAAGCAAAGCCTCAGTAACCATGGATTATCCAATAAATTATCGCGAGATTCTCCGGTTCGTAGCCTTGTAGCATTCAAGGATACCAAGCCAAAAACTTGGAAACAGAAAAGAGTCGAACAAAATCCCAGAATTCCAGCTGGTGTAAAAATTCCATCCAAGTGGGATTATTCTAATATTTCCACCTACAAAACCGCAATTGAAAACCAGTCTAAAGAGGATTCACGGAAAGAACAGCTTTCAAACAAAAAACGAATTCAACAAAAATCCTCTCAAAGACAGGTTTTTCAGTCCCCGAAAAAAGCCTTTTCGAAAAGACACAGATCCTTTCCTTCTAAGTCGGAATCATATGAAAAATCCAAAGTCTCCTACTCAACTGGAAAATTAGATCAAAGTCATCCTCATAAGAGTCGTAGGCTGGAAGATTACCAATTCTCATATAAAAACTCTCCACGTAAATATGGAAGACCTAATAGCACAGAGTATTTTAGGCTTAAAAAAAGTGATGATTTTACCCATAAGGAAAATGAAAAAATCTCAAGGGATACTTCCTCCACTTCAAAAACATCCTGGAACTCAGTTGATAAATCTGTTGAACATAAAACTGAAAAAGATTCAGGAAAATCCTCGAAGTCTGAAACTTCAATAGACATACCCGTCCAGAAAGATGAAGATTTATCAACCAAAACTGCAAGTGAAAAACCTGACCATGTATCGGATTATGATGAAAGAAATAATAGGAACTCTCAGGGTTCTATTTCACTAAAAGACATATCAGGTAGTCCGAAAGTAAAGAGAAAAAGTGTTAATCAGTCAATATCTAAGGATGTTCTTCTCGAAATTGCAAGTGAAAAATCTGACCACGCATCAGATTATGATGAAAAAAATATTGTGAACCCTCATAAAGCTATTTCACCAAAAAACAAATTGGATAGTCCGAAAGTGAAGAAAATAAGTGCTAATAAATCAACATCTCATGAGGTTCCTCTCGAAATTGCAAGTGAAAAATCTGACCATGCATCAGATGATGATGAAAGAAATAATGTGAACCCTCATAAAGCTATTTTACCAAAAGTCAAATTGGATGGTCTGAAAGTAAGGAGAAAAAGTGCTAATAAATCAACATCTAATGAGGTTCCTTTCGAATTTGCAGGTGAAAAACCTGACCATGCAGCAAATAATGATGAAAGAAATAATTTGAACCCTCATAAAGCTATTTCACCAAAAGACAAATTGGATGGTTTGAAAGTCAGGAGAAAAAGTGCTAATAAATCAACATCTCATGAGGTTCCTTTCGAAATTGCAAGTGAAAAATCTGACCATGCATCAGATAATGATGAAAGAAATAATTTGAACCCTCATAAAGCTATTTCACCAAAAGACAAATTGGATGGTCTGAAAGTCAGGAGAAAAAGTGCTAATAAATCAACATCTCATGAGGTTCCTCTCGAAATTGCAAGTGAAAAATCTGACCATGCATCAGATGATGATGAAAGAAATAATGTGAACCCTCATAAAGCTATTTTACCAAAAGTCAAATTGGATGGTCTGAAAGTAAGGAGAAAAAGTGCTAATAAATCAACATCTAATGAGGTTCCTTTTGAATTTGCATGTGAAAAACCTGACCATGCAGCAGATAATATTGGAAGAAATAACTTGAACCTTCATAAATCTATTTCACCAAAAGACAAATTGGATAGCCCGAATGTGAAAAGGAAAAGTGCTAATAAATCAATATCTCATGAGGGTCCTCTCGAAATTGCAAGTGAAAAACCTGACCATGCATCAAATTATGATGGAAAAAATAATGTGAACCCTCATGAAGCTATTCAGCCAGACAAATCAGACAGTCCAAAAGGGAAGAGAAAAAGAACTAATACTTCATTACCTAACGACGATCTTGTGACACCATCGAATAGTGAACTCGCACAAAATCCTATTCCACTGTATGAGAAAACTAAAAATATATATTGTGAAAGCAACGCATCTCCAAGAATATTAGATGAATTGAATCCATCTATCCCAATATCTAGTGACAGTGTTATTGAACCTGAATACAACTTCCGTGATGGAGTTGAAGAGAATAAAGACACTGAAAGTAGGACATCTGCCGATCAGAATGAACTGAATGAGGCTGTAGCTTTCTTAACTAATGATAATGAACCGGAAGAGTCGCAACAAGAATGTCAAATTGGTACGTCCTCTGCACAAGCACCTTTGATTGATGCTACTAGTGATGTACAGCCTGCAGGTTCCAATTATGTGCAAGAGCCAGACAATAGAATTTCACCTGGAAAAGTTGCGGTAAGTTATTTTTAGATATATTTTATGTATTGGTGCATAGATAATTTTCTACAAAGTATTTGGGTATTAAATTTTCTCCTTACTCCAGCTATGATTTTTTTTTAATATTGAATTTGGAATTAATATAGGTAATCAATTCAAAAATCTGTGGTTTACTTAGAAGTTTTGGTTGTAAAAAAGTTTGCTACTACTAAAAACTTGAAAAGCATTTTAAAGTTTGTTAACCCTTTCTCTTCCAGTGGTCTCGCACTAAAATCACCTAATTGCCAACTTGTATGATAAGACCCATTGGTTACCATGGTAACCACATGCATGAATATGAAGCGTAGAACACAATCTGTTGGTTCATAGTGAAGGGTTTATGTGAACTTGTAAATAACATTGAACATTTTAAGTAACTTACACAAAGAATTGTGCAAATAAATAAATTTTTGTTGTCTTTTTTTTTTTTTTTAATCTGTCAATATATGACCTTCTTCTTTTTTTTTTGTGCTAATAAAGTAAATATTTTTAGCTTTAATTTAGTATGGTGGTTCAAAGGGGAAATTTGATGTTCTATATTGTCCTTTTAATTTTCTAATTGAGTTATTCTAAAATCACATCCCATAAACCCATTTTTATTGTACAAATTTGCAAAATTGATTTTGACAACTACATCTCTTCAGGTTGTGAACAACATTATTTAAATACTTTGTTAAAATAATGGGATCACTTTAAATACAAATCCTAATAGCAATACTTATATTTACTATTTAGTAACAAAAATGCGATCTATCCGATTGTTACATCTGTCATTTCAATAATTTTTCCAAAGATTCTCCCATCTATAATTCGAAAAAGGAATGTTAAGGTTAAAATAATTTGAGATAAACATAAAAGAAATAACATAACGAAACACAAACATAAAGAAATATATTGTAAAGAAATATATTTTGAGATAGAGATTTTTAAAAAGACTAAGTTCAATTTGAAGTCATACAAACAGCTTGTTTTCATTTGTATTCTAATTTCTGTTTACATATTTATTGTTATTTTTTTTTTAATTTCTAGAATTCAGAAGCTGGAGAATCAAAGCTAAAAGTAAGCTTTATTTTTCTTGCATTATATGCACATGATTGACTCAGAACTTAATTTTATTTTTATATGAACATATTTAAATCTCTTAAAAACTATATGTTTTTCTAAGAAATCTGAAATTTATTAAAAATTTCCTCAATTGGCATAATTTAAAAATGAATAATTCTTGTACTACTTTTATGTTTTTGAAAGTACTCCAGATATAGTAAACATTTGGTGGGTCACACAAAAAATAAAAATAAATGTCATATAATTTTTGTAATAATTTTGAACACATTCATTACGAACTCAATAGTTCTATAGATTCCACACTTAAACCTGTTCACTGAATAAATCCGTATTTATCCAGAAGTTTGACGCAGGGTCAGTTAATCCCGGGTAGTAACTATCCACAAGTGCGTCACAGGATAAATCACCCCCCTCACTGAACGTGTTAATAGAAATTATTTAGTATGTGCCGCTGCACGGAAACAGTTTGAAATTTATGTGGTTCAGGTTTTTGTTGACGTTTTTAAAAAAAAAATATTTTGAGATATTTACAGAGTATATTTTGATCTGTTTCTCCTCCAACCTTCTGCTTACATTTTCATAGTCATCATAAAGACACAGAATTTGCTTCTTTGATTAATGTGAAGTACATGCTACTGTGCAGCTGAGATTATTTCCTGATGCAAATGAAAGAAATATCTGGACTGACCATTAACTTTTGGAAAACTTAATTTCCAGTTATATATATATATGCAAAACAAGTTTATTTTTCATAACTGACATAAAACAAACAATCTACTTTAATTTTCAAACAATGATATATATTATCGCTTTTGGATTATAGTTTTTAGTATTTAGTTTATCTCCAACTGCACAATTCTAATAAATCAATAAAATATGAATATATTTTAAGGATGTTGCATTTCTCTACTAAAACAAAATTTTGGTGAAATTTTTTATATTTGTCAATGTTTTCATTTGTTTTATGCAATTACTCCAGTTTTTGAAATAACTTTAGTATTTCTACTACTGTTAAAACTTTGAAAAATCATTCAACTTTTTTCAGTAAAACTATAAAGCAGCATTTACATGTTCCTTAAAAGTCTTGAGAACTACTTAATTTTAATAGGTATTTAATTAAGGACCCCTAAAGCCCACAATTTTCAAGTAAGGCCTTAATTTATGACCAAAACGATTTTTTCTCCCTAATATTGGAGGGAACAAAAGAATTTTCAATTAATAATGTCATTAAAAAAGATTTCCTTTTCTAATTATTATTGTACTTGGAATTTTAGGATACTTAAATTTAAATATAATAAAAAAGTTTTTATGACTAATTAGTAAAAATCATTATATTCAATATAAATTATTTTACTTCTCTAGCTGTTTCTAAACTTTAAGTGTGATTATATTTTGATAGGTATACTGTAATAATTTTTTTTTGTTTCCTATTGTTAAAATATTTTTAGAGGTCCTCAAAAAATTGCTGAAAGGTCCTTAAAAAGTCATTAAGAACCACTAAATGTTTACTCTGGAAAATCTGTATGAACTATGTAAAGGTCCTTTATTGCCATCATTTATACTGTTTTGCTTATCATGACTTCTTCATTGACAGCTAAACAAACTTAATACTCTTTTAATTTCTTTTCTTTCTTATTTTAAATTACACATAAATATGCTCAGACCTGCCACTTAAACCACACGGATATATGCTTTAATAAATGCATTTGTTTTGACTTGTGTAATAATTTGGTGTCATTATTGTATTTAATTCATTTATTGTATTTAATTATAAACTGTTTCTATTCCTGTTTTCAGACAACCGGACCTGCTAAGATGGATATGGATGTAAGTATTAATGTGCAAATTATTTTTAATTTTAATTTAATGTTGTAAAATAATCATTTGATAATGAAAATAAATTTACATCTCCAAACATTTGTTAAAACAGCTTTTTCTTAAATATCATATTGTATTTATGACCCCAACCATCATGTTTATTTTTATAATAGTTTTAATTACAAATACCTTGAGGTTTTCAATCTCACTTGGTTACATGACCAGAATTCTACTTTTAATTTAATTGTACTATTTCTGTAATTTAAATTTAATGCAATTTCTATAAATATTAAAAGCTATTTAAACAAGTTTTACGTCAATAATGCTACACTTTTCAAACAGCAGGTCAGTCCATTTTGTATATATAAAAACTGGGTTGGTTGAATATGTTTGGAAAGTGTGTGAACTCTTATTTTTATTTTATATTTAAAAAATATTTATTTTTTATGAAACGCTTACTGAATATGTTTTAAATTATCCATAAAAGCATATTTCCCCAAAATAATAAACTACATTCAAACACTGTTAACGTGAAATCTCTTATCATGAAATAAAAGCGGTTCCCTGTCCAATAAAGCTTGAAATTAACGCTAAATTATCCGTTTAACATGAAACAGTATAACATGAAATCCCGCTTAAGGCAAAAAAAACTTTGGTGTTAAAACCAAAAAATATATTTTACACAATGTTTTCTTCATAAATTGAAGTCAGCTGCTAATCCAAGGATTGGTGGTTCGAACCCGTGCGAGGGACTTGACAAAGAAAAGTAAAAAAGTAGTGATCTTCTGATCGGTGGGCTGCCAGCTTCACTACAAAAATACTAGAAAAGTCGTCCAGAACATCCGCAAAAATGAACGGGTGTATGCGGGACTGGTGCACGATAAATCTGATCTGGGTCCAAAGTCCCGAAGTCTATTGAAGGCAGTTCAGGTGTTTCCTCGTCATCTGACCATGGTTCTAAAATAACGAGGTGCATGTATGAATGTGTTCCCGGGTCTTTCCTTCGAGATAGACCCCGAACCGTCGGCAATAGCCCACTGTGAAGCTCTAGTGCGACATTAATTAACCAAACCAATCATAAATTGAAGACTAAATCCAATAGTTAGGTTCCTAGAAAACACCTCAACAACAACAAGCGAAACGCTTAAAGGTGTGTCTTCCCAGAATCCTGTTTTCCTGCTGGTCCCCCATCTCCTTTTATTCTATTGTAGGGTGGAACTATTCTTCCCCCTCACAGAAAAAAAAATAGCTCTATTTTTATGATTTTTACTGTAATTCGGTTTTTAATTTTTTTACTTGACTTTCAATGTGAGGTTTGAACTCTTTAGCTACGCGCCTGATTTCTATATATCTATATAACTAGTTCATTTTTATTTGAAATATTTTCTAAATAAAAGACAAAGTTTTCTGGACTGTTAACTTGGAATTTGGTTAACACGACTATTTCCGTCGGCCCCGTTGACTTCATCTTAGCGAGGTTTGGGTGTAGCACTGTTAATTTTCAAATTCAATATTTTCTTGTAGCATTTTTATATATAAGTTTTTACCTTCTTTAAAAACATTTGTAAACAAAATAAAAAAAAATTAAAGAAAAAGGTTTACAAAGCATATTATATTTACCTTATTCATTACTTGAAAATATTAATTATGTTATGAAACATTTATGTTTCTGAAAAATATGTTTATTACATGTCTGTTTGATTTACTATTAGATTATTTCTCATATTTTTCCCTTTCCTTGCAGTATATTCTGCAACGAGTAAAGGCAGCTGGCGGCTTTGAGAAGTTGCTTGAAGTTATGAGAATAAAACAATGAAGGTTTTAAAAATTCATGTTTGTTATTGATTGTGATACATTTTTTGATACTTTAATGAAATAGGAAGTTATCAAATTGAATTAAATATTTTCTTAAAGATATGCAAGTAAACATGTATAAAAAATTTTAAGAATATTTGTTGTCTTGTATGTTTATTATTGTTAAAAATATATGCATTAATTGTATAATAGCCAAATACTTATAAGATTACTATACTTTAAGTATAGTTTAAGTGTTTGTTAAACATTGATAGAACTCGTTAAAAGCTAAATTCTCGATTGTTGTGTGCTTCCTGTCAATTTAAAGTGTATTAGTTTATTTATGAGTTTGAAAATATATATGTTATAAATACAGTGTTTTCTTGCCACAATTTAAACCAAAAACTGGATATACTTCGATCTATTTTATTGACGTTTTAAAGAAAGAATTCTAAATATTAATGTTTTATTTGTAAATATCGCTTTACAATCATTATTTTAAATAGTGTGATTAACATTACCCATTGTGTACATATACTTCATTCATATTTCCATTTGTGTGGCCTTATTGAATGTTTAGTTAGATTTTCATGTGTGCATTTTGAAATAAGAGAAATGCACTACAATGTAAATTACAATACAGGAAATCCGTTTCAATTTACATTACACATATCTCATTTCAAAATTGCAATACAACTTTCAAACTGAAGTAATAATGCATGTTTTATGCATGTTGTTAAATTAAACTTCAGATAATTTTTTTGTTGTCTTCAATATTTATTTTAAAGTGTTGTCTAGGGCGTGAAATATGACGACATGTTATGTAATAATATAAGCCATTTATCCTTATTCAACTAGTACGTTTATTATTCTCCCTCTTAAAATCACATAGTGATAAAATTCTAAAATTGTGTTTTTAGTATCATTAAAACATTGTATATCAATGGCTGAAAGTTCAATCATTGTATGTCCATTTTTTGGTCCAAATGAGATATTGGTATCAACGTAAAGGTGAAGTGTAACTCTTACCTCCTGTGCAAACATTGTATGTCCGTTCCAATTAATAATTTTGTGCAGCAGGTTTAATGTTCAGCCCAAGTTCGCAGAGCATGAAATCTCTTTGCGTTTTCCCAAAGTTTACAAAAGTGGACATGCATTGAATGTTCTTTTATGTGTCAATGTATAATATTGATGGAAGAAGTGTTTTCTTTTAAAGAGTTAAATTTATAATTGATTGTATAGAAGTGTATTTTAAATAAATTTTAACGTTTATATCTTAAAATATGTATATAGTATTTTTATATCATCTTAACTGTTTTGTGTATATTTAGATACAAATAAATTTATAATTCATTTTGTGAATTTTTGTTTTTTTTCTCTCTGATTCTTAAATTAAAATATATATATATACTTTGTAGAAAAATCTTCACAACTTCGTTTCATTTTAGAAAATGTGCAATTTTTTTTTTATACAATTTTTCCTGAAATAAAATTGACAGGCATTTCAGATAATGTTTTTTGACAGGAATATAAAAGGCTTGATTGAATTAACATCACACTAAAGCTTAGAAATTAGCTGTTTTTGTAAATGTCATTAATATATATATTTCTAATATATTTTACATTCTATATTATACAGTTTCTTTTTTTAATTTCCGTCAATTCTAATGTCATTACCCTCAATTTCTGTAGAATTTACTCCATTAAGTCTCTACTAAAATATAAAAGCTAGGCATTATCTTATTAATTATAGACCTAATTAGCAGTTTGTAATCGGATTTTTTTAGTAATCAAAACATCAAGAATAGTTATATGCTATGCATTTACTTGTTGATACATTATCCTTTGAAATGTTTAAAAACATTTTAAAATCTCAATGTTAAAGGAATTTCAAGTAAATTGAAAAAAATTAATAATATTTCATTTACATTATAAAATTTAATCATTTAAGGATTTAAACACAAATTTATTTCTTCATTAGCAGGGCCTGATTTAGAAATTTTAATACTATGGGCACAATAGAAATTTGTATTAGCTTAATTATAGTCATTTATTGCAGTAAAAATATATATTGCAAAGGAATTATATTTGTTCGATTTAAAAAATAGTCCAATGACTTTTGCGGTCAATTACTTGTATTGCTCTAAGGCAGCACAACCACTACATTTCTGTGAGGAAAGACATCTAGAAGAAATGCTCGCTTTGCCCTGGAAGAAGGTTTCGTGGTCGAACCGTATTAATTGGCGTGGGGTAGCAGCCTATGAAAAAAGAGTGCCAGTCATCAATTGACATTTACATTGAAGGGTTCTGACCTTTTAACCTCCTCCACCAAAGCCGTCCTTGGGGGTTGTATGACGCATGTCACTGCCTCTGCCAGGGGCAGTCCATGCGACACAAGCAGCCGTTTGGGACAGATTAAGAAGGACGCGAAAATTGTGTAAAAAGATAACTAAAATATTTTTGTTTTATTATATCGTAAAGTATTTGTACATACAAAATTATATGCAGTTTGCGTTATTTTCTTACGTTAAAAACTACTTTGTGGAAAAAAGGATGGAGGTGGGGGAGCCAAAATTTTGATGTTTACTTGTGATAAAAAAAAAATCTTTGAATCTTCTTCGGCCACTGACACAAGGCTTCGCTCTCAGAGAAAAAATAAGCACAATTAGAATGTAACAGATATTCTGAATTTTCTTTGTTGTTTCGAATAGGGTGAAGTGCTAATACCCTAATTTTAAAACCACATTTCTTGTTTTCAAAAAAAAAATTACCTAATCAAATATTCAAGACTGACGCAAAACGACTGTAAAAACCAACGTAGATTTATTCTCCCTGCTTTGCCTTCCGAACCAGTAGCGTACGCAAAAAATGTGCGTGGGAGGATGGGAGAGGGAGTTTGGTTTGGTTTGGTTAAATAACGTCACACTAGAGCTACACAGTGGGCTATTGGCGACGGTTCGGGGCCTATCTCGAAGGAAAGACCCGGTAACGATGCCTCGTATTTTTGAACCTTGGTCAGATGACGAGGGAGGGGAGAGGGAGTCATTGCACGGAAGATAAATATAAGTCTCGTCCCACTATACTATGTTCGAAATGTATGTATATGAATATTTAACCTTATGAATAATATTCTAAATCTCGAACTGTTGCCTCGTCATCTCATCATGGTTCAAAAATACGTTCCTGGGTCTTTCCTTCGAGATAGATCCCGAATCGTCACCAATAGCCTACTGTGTAGCTCTAGTGCGAGATTTTTTAAACCAACCAACACGAACTGTTGCAAATAACTCAAAGTGTAGCTATGGTATGACGTCAAAGAAGTTTCATTATAATAAAAATAGCACATGCTCCGTCTCGGCTCACCCGCGGGAAAAATTTTCTCGTGTTTTTTTGGTGTTTACTTTTTTGAATCAAAACGAAACAGAGAATAGACATTTATTTCATTTATTAGCATGAGTTTGATCGTGAACCCTATGGCTTGTTAATATGTCGAAAAGAAGAGTAGAGTCATGTCTCTATTAAATATCGTAACTTAATATTATCATGTAAGTAAGTAATTTTATGGCCAATTTTATCATGTTAAATATGAGCGAGTGATCCTTATAAAATGATCTCTAAAAATAAATTGCAAGTAAAATCTCAAGTTATTTTGATCATAAGTAATTGTTTGATGAAGTTTGCTTATTAAGATTAAGATTCAAGTGGATGTTCATGAAAATTTAATCTGTTTTGCTTTTAAAAAGTTCTGCCAAGAGTGTGTGTTTACTTTTCTTTATTTGGTATAGATTGTATTCTTTATAAAAGTAAGGCTCAAAGCTTTAAGCTCTCCAAGGTAAAAATAAAGAATACAGGGGCCACTCTGTCAAATCCATTTGTGTAAACAAACTTGGTGTGGAAGATCTATATTACCATTGCCAGCGCCTAGATATTGATGTGAAGTAAATTAGTGTGAGGAGCAATTTCCTGTAACTTAAAGGAATGAGAGATTGAACGAAAATCTTACCTTTGTGTCATTCCAACAATGTTTTGTAGTTGGGCCCTTTTTAATTGGCTGGTAAAAGTTGTTTGGAGAGTTTTGATGAATCATCAATTTATGGGAGCCCCACTGCACTCATTAAACAGGGTACATTTTCATAATTGATCTTATAAAAGATCGAAACATGGCCTTGTAACTACAGTCATAGATCTTCTTTTGTTTTTGGCGGAGTGGCCCCTTATTCTTCACTTTAACCTTTTCCACATTTCCTTTACAAGAATAAAGTGTGTTACCAGATAAAGACATGTATATGTAAATTCTGAGCATACATTTAAATTTTGCATGTCAATAAGAAGTTATTCCACTTCTAGACTATTGCAAAAAAATTGTTCGTTCAGTTAAAAGTTATATTAGTTCCTTTTACTCCAATACTTAAAAAAATATAGTCATAAACATTACGGTTTCTATTTTTATTTATTAATTCAAATAATGATTTGTTATTGTTTAGGTTAAAAGTTTTCACCTGACTTTTAAATATCTGTAAGAAATGGATAATTTTGAGCAGTTTTATCCATCTGAAGTTGCTCGACTGGTTTTAGGTAAGATATTGTTTAATAATAAAAATTTACTAGATTCCTTATTAAGAAAAATTAGTATTTTAAAGAAATGAAAAACTTTTTAAGAGAGAAAAACGTAGGTTTTTCTTTCTTTTTACTCCTTTTTTAGATTAACCAGCTTTTTCTATTTCATTTTTATTTTTAAATTTTCTCAATAACAATAATTTTTTAATTTCAGTACCCATACATTTTAATTTGATAATTAATTACATAAGTTTGTTTTAAATCATTAGTTATGTCATGTTAGCATTTCATTGTCATTCAGGGTTCAATTCCTAGGTTCAAAATACTTTTTTAGTATTGATGAAAGAATAAAGTAATCTAAATTCCTCAAAAAGAATCACATACAATAAAATCAAAGGTTTCATCAAATAGTGACAATAAAAAAAAAATCGTAAATCTTTTTTGGATTGTTTCCAAGAAGTTATTACCAAAGTTGGATGTACATAACAATGATAATGAATGCAGGGTTCCCACGGTCCTTGAAAAGTACTGGAATTTCATTTTGTGAACACGGGGCCCAGGAAAAGTACTTGAAAATTGTCAAATATGCACGAAAACCTTGACATATATTTGAATTTTTCCAGTCGTGAATTTCTGTGAAACGAAATCTCAAAACTCTCCATGTCTGAGAGCAATCCTCCTAAAATTTAGGAAGACAAAAAAAAATCATAATACCAAAAGAAATTTATTTTAAGGTTAAATGGTACAGTTAAAAAAAAAATTAATTCGGTTAATATTGCATTATTACCTACTCATTCACAAGAAAGAAGAGTGACATAAATGTTTTCAATAAAATGTTTTAAAGTTCTCTTTGGGCAATCATTTTTCATGAAGTAAAAATATAAATATTTTTAAATGTAATTAAATTTTACAATTGAAAATATTTTATAAATATTTAAACTTATTGATATTTTTAATAGTTATAAAATAATATGCATTAAATATCTATTAAGAGCTAAGTCGGAGGTAGAGAGTAGAATTCTTTTGACCCTTTGTCTTTGTCAAAATAAAAAAAAGTTATACTTGGGTAAGATCACATAATTCTTATCAAATGTTTTAGTGACTGATTTCACAGCTTTTCTAATATATTTGCATGCAAGAATAAATTTGTTATTAAACTTAATGTTCTTGAATATTTATGCTTTAAAATGTTTTATATAATTTGAAAAAACTTTTGTCTTAGTAATGCAATATTAGGTCCTTGAAAAGTACTCGAATTGTTTCTATGCAAAAGAGTGAGAACTATAGAATGATGATGTTATCTTTCGAAACTAGTTATTGAAAGAAAAACATCTCAATTTAGCTGGTGAAAAATCAAATAAAATAATATTCTACTTTATTAAATTAATGAAAAATACCTTTCTTCACTGGCTTGCATTATATATAGGGATAGACTATTCTCAGAGGTTATATAGACTATTAACAGTTAATTTTGAAAAGCAACTGAATTCTACCAAACAAAAGCAGAAAAAAAAATTACTGTTTCTGCACCATATTTTGCGAATCCAAAAAAATGACAAATTTTTAATTTTCTTCTCATGATAAAAATATGTTCTGAAAAATATTAATAATAAACCAAATCTTTTTATTAAACGTTTTTTTTAATATTGCAAGTTTTTGTTATTTATTGTATATTTATCTTTCATTTCACAGTATATAATTTCAGGCCGGATGTACTGCCGTATAATTGAAAAATCAGACTACCGCCTTCTTGTTTAAATGAAATTAATTTGGGATGAATTTCTAATCTGTTCTTTGACTATTAAGAGCAAATTGTTGCTAGTATATAAAAAAGAAACAAAATCTGTTTGAAGTAATACTAATTTGGGGTATTGTATATGCGTATAGACAGTAGCGCAGATAAAGAGACAGTGACGGTTCATACTGTTTCTAATTTATTAAAATAATAAGATGTTTGATGAAATACAAAACTCTACATGTCCATACTTCATACAAATCAATTATTAAAGCTTTAACACATTAAATTTCACATTAGGCTGGCTTAACACTAGCATGATTTAACAAAACATTGATTTGAAATATTTGCTGCTATGAAATTTCCCAAATACATTTAACAAATGAAAAAAAAGTTATTTTATTTGCTAAAACTAATTGTTATTTATTACTATTTTTAGTCTATAACTTTGAATTCTATTAAAAAAAAATTATGTAACTTACAATTAAATTTTATGTTATTTTTAGTTAAGTCTGTTATACATGAAGGTTTAATTGAAACTATCATTTTAATGATATTGTTATTGTGATTTATATTATTTTCTTTTTCTGTATAATTTTTGTGATTTAATTAATATTTTGAATTTTCCTACAGGATATCTAGATGAGATAAATTGCCTGTATGCTTGGGAAATATTCTTAGTAGAGTGTAGTGATCTTCAAGAACATTATTCCCATTACAGTCAAGGCAGAAAACATTCTACTAAGGTTAATGGAAAATCACTTAATGATATTCTCAGCGAATATTGCAAATTAAAATGTGAGTAAATTTCTATGATACTAGAAGGTGTTGTACCTTTGATTAATTTAGGCTTTTTGAATTTGGCACACTTCCTTTTTGTTTCTAACTGTCTGATTAAATGTTGCATTCAAATCTAATGGGTTTATTCTATCATTTGTATTTTTGTCAAAAAACTGAATTTTTAAACTTCAAAATTTTTGTGTTAAAAGTTTTTGGTCCAAGAACATTTGTTGTACCTTTGTCCAATATGTGGAAAATACTAAAAAAAAATAAGAAAATATTACTCAAATTTGCATATTGAACATATAAAAAAAATATAAGTTTTTATATAAAATATAATGCTATTTCCACAGTATAGTTAGATAAACATCAACAACAAATTACAAATGTTGTTTTTATCAGCAGATCCTAATGAAGTATAGTGACACCATAATGTTGTCATGCTCATAGATATTGTTATCCACATACAAGGTCACAAAAATGTATAATTTTTTTTATTATTATATCGTTTCATTTATTTAATTTTGAAAGGTCAAAAGTAAAAATTTTAAGTGAGTAAACAATCTCCAGCTGCCAGAAGGTTAGGATTATCAACTTCTAATTTTACACACTTATTTTCAATAATATATTATAATAGTTATGGCGGTATTAAAACCTTTAAGCAGAATCAAAATATAATTTTTTAAAAATTATATGAGATAAAGAAAAATAAAAAATATTTACTTTTTCACGA
The DNA here is from genome assembly GCA_963932185.1 of Troglohyphantes excavatus. NCBI lineage: Eukaryota > Metazoa > Arthropoda > Arachnida > Araneae > Linyphiidae > Troglohyphantes > Troglohyphantes excavatus. The sequence goes on along the minus strand of OZ010673.1, from coordinate 28,494,622 downwards.
TGAAAAGATACAAAAATTATTTTTATTTAAACCTGTATCATAAGCCATTAGAAAACATCCAATATGAATCCTACACATACTAGAACTTTTATACTAGTAAATGATACTGAATCACAAAGTGGTCAAAACAAAAATGTGTCAAAGATACAACACCTTTTCGTATATATACCTTCCTTTATATTATTTTTATTTGAAAAGTTTATTAGCACCAAACTAATTTTTTTCAATCAATGTAGATCAAGGGACATCTAAACAAACTAGTCCGAGTCAAGTAGATCCCGCTGTTTCTAATGAAGAATCAGCAGAAAAGGCAAGTAGATAAATAAATTGTTTATAATATATTTTGAATCGTTTAAGTTTTATCTACTAGAAGTGTGTATAATGGGCACCAGTACAACCCTAGAACATTTTCTGGGGGGGGGGGGGCAAGATCTTTTAATTGCGCCCTCAAACCATAAATTCCAGAGTGCTTTCTATGCTGTTGGTTAACTGAATAATTAAGTGACTTGCTACATTTTGTTTATTCGTAAGAATTATACCGTATATACTTGCGTATAAGTCAAAATTTTCACCAAAAAGTAGGGGGGTCGGCTTATACGCGGGTTATTAAAATTTCTAATATAATTTGCCTAAAATGGAAAAAGGAGAGAAGTTGAAATTAGCGGATTCTTCTGAAATCGCGCCGACACATTTCCGAGATCGAGAAAGTGCGTCGCGCATCGCATCGTAATCGTAACGCAAAATTTAAATACTCCCATAAATAATCAGTTTAACTTAATAAAAAGTATATATTTTGATAAATATTTAATTGGTTTGTAGAATTTATGAAGCTAGTAAACGCTACTTTAATAGAATTTCGGATGGAAGACTAAGAAGTTGACATCGTGCGTAGCGAAATGACACCACTTTAAAGTCAATGCCTTTCTTGCTCGATTGCAATAATTAAACAAAATTTATTTCCCCAATGCAGATTTTAATCCTTGATAATATTATGTACAGATATTAATAGTTGTTTTATTAGTATTTTGGATGGAATTGGCTTTAAAGCGGTAAAATCGGGGTTGCTAATTCAGCGAATTCAAGTTTTACTTTCAAGTCATTCATCTCATAATTAAAAACTAAATATTTTAATAAGAAGTATATACTCATCCATAAAGTAGTAGTATTTCCTTCCGAGATGGATAAAAAAAAATGCTCATCCGTATTTAATAGCCACAGTAGTCAACGATGTTGACAGAAAATAGTTAACGTTTTCTAAGTTTTTAAATCTTTACAAAACGATGTTAAGGATTAGAAATTGCACATTTTTTTATTTAAGTTTGTGGTTTAAAATATTTTATTTGATAATAAGGGAGATTTAATTTAAGAAGTCCGATAGAGGTTTGAAAGACACCAGAACATCGCGAGTAGTACATACTTTTAAGCCCGATGAATCGTCATGAACTTCGAAGAAGGATGTCTCCCCAGCCACTTTCTTTAAACTTTTAATTTCTAGGCTTAAATATTTATTTTTCTAATTAAAATTTCACTCTTTTGTCGAGGATTTGGCGATTTTAATCGGAATTTTTCATGTACGAAAATACAACTCGGCTTATACGCGAGTTTTCGATTTTGGACAAAAAATCGGCCTAAAATTAGGGGGTCGGCTTATACGCGGATCGGCTTATACGCGAGTATATACGGTAATTATTTTGGTTAAAAACTTGTGTGGTCGCACCACCTTAGAATTTTTATTTGGATGTGCAAAATGACTGTTTGAATATGAATTTTGGGTAATATGAGCTGTCTATTTTGAAAACCAGATGTGGATCCAAATTTTTCACAAACTCGTTTTTTATATTTTTCACAAGTTCTCAATACACTACATCGCTTGTGGTATGAGCAAAAGTATCTAAAACTAAACTGCTCATATGTCCATATTATTCCAGTTTAGAAATAAAAAGTAAAAAGGTGGCCGGGTGCTGTTGGCAGGAAAAAAGCACCTCGTTTTTGAATGGGCACTTCCGAAAAAAAAAATGAAGTGGGCGTGGTTAGTCGTTTACACATTGGACCTATGTCCGGAGGAATTGGTAATCTATTCTCAGAACGTGTGTAGCGATCTGATATGGAGAAAAAATATTACACGCCAAAAATAATCTGTTGTGTACAGGGAAAATTCGTTGTGTTCTAAACGTCCTTGCGTACATTCAGGTTGTGTGGGGTACCAGTTTGGGGGTTGTCCTCGGCATATAGCCATTCTTCAAAATTACGAGGTAGTGTTCCCACGTATTTTTTGGGGGTAGATTCAACCATCTCTAATAGCCCACTGTGCAGCTCTACTACTACATGTTAATTCATTAACCAACCAAATAAAATATTTGCGATTGTTTTCATAATCTGTATGGTTTGTTAATTAACTGCGAGCTAGAGCTGCACAATGAAGCGAGAATTCAGGATTTATCTCAAAGAAAAAATCCAGGAGCACTGGTTCGTATTTTTTAACTGTGCGGTAGTTGAATGAATAGTCATACTAGATGTTGGTTTAATACTGTGTTAGTGTTATTCTAACCGCTCATTTAATGTATGGTTAAGTAGTCATAATCAGACCCCATTCAAAACTGATGTCTATTTTCGAAAATACTACTTAAAATCCCAAATTTGATGATTAAAAATTAATGTTTTCTCTAAAGACGAAATCAATAAGTAGCCCAAATCGGACATCATATAAACTGGTGAAAAGGCTACTAAATGCAAAATTTGGTGGTAAAATGCCTAATCCAGTAACCTTGCCCCAAACCATCTTCTCCTCTTACAAAAACACACGAAAAAAACTCAGAATGCGGGCACAGTGAACGAATAGGATTCGAAGAATGCTTCAGGCTTAAAAGTATCGCAGAATTATCACTATTTCGCAACTCGCATAGTTAAAAAGTTCGTTTTGCTGGTGTCATAATTCAGATTTGCACTTAAAATGTTAAAATCAACGGCCATTTTAAAGACAGCTACAAAAGAAAGGGTGCTTGTGTTTGACTGAAAAGGACAAGAGGTGCAGAATTGTTTCAAGAGCGGGCTGCATTTTTTCAAAAACAAACAAACATGAGTGTGCTATCGAAATGGATAAAAGGCGGGCAGGGCCGTGTGCTATCGAAATGGATAAAAGGCGGGCAGGGCCGTCTGCTCCTCAAAAAATGCCTAGAGTGAACACTGATTATATTTTGGATATCTTTTATTAATTTTATGATTATTACAACTAAAAATTAAATATTTGGAACTTTTTGGTTTTTGTACTCCAATAATTTATTTGCTATTATGCAAAATTTTGCCTCCTGTCTAATTTGAAATATTTTGGTTTTAAGATCACCGAAAGAAAAAACTCTGATGCAAGGAATTTGCCATCTTTGGCCACACCATCCCATGTAGAAATTGACGTTCTTAAGAAAGTTAATTTGACCTCTTCACCTCAGAATGTTGTAGCTGAAGTTAGGCCAGAAAATGTAGCTGCAGCTTCAATTGAAAAAGTTTCTTCAGGTAAGTTCTGTTAACGTGGTTTTGAACCATATTATTTAAATTATTTTATTATTTAGTTTATATTTATGATTTCTATTTTTCCCTAACTGTAAGATTTTATATGCTGTTATCTGTTTTTGACTGACTTTGTGATTGGTGGAATTTACTACTAACTACTTGTGTATCAGATTACATAAATGTTATTTGTTAATCAGCTTATTATAATGTAAATTTTGTACCAAAAAAATTGTATTTTTTAATACTCAAATCATTTTAATCATTAAAATATTATGGAGTGCAGTGATGAGATTTTTCCGCTTTTTGGCAAAATTCCACTTCCTTGCTTTTCCCAAAATATTCTGTTTTTTCACAAAAAAACAATTACTTTAAAAAATGTAAGACTTTTATTTCTTTTTAACTGTTAATATAATAGTTTTAAAATTTGATACTGTTTTCAACCATAGGAGATTATCAACTATTTTCAGAAAAAAGGCAACTTATTTTATTAAGGCTAGCCGTGCAACTGAACTATTTAGTTCTGCGGAGTGGTTTAAAAGTCCCATAAAATTTAGATGCACGCAATTGAAAAACTGAAATTGTGTCCGGACACTCATCAATTATTGGACATTCAACTATCGGACAAAATATCCTTTCACTCGATTCCCCACTAACAACTTTGGCAAATAATCAACAATTTGGCGATTTTTCATCTTTACATTGACAATTTCGAAATCTGAAATGTGGCAGCCTTGAGTCAAATCCAATTAAAATAATAGTTGGGCAGTTGCTGATCGAATTTTTAATCACTCGGATGATTATCACCGAGCGATAGTTGCAGTGCATTTATCTCTCGTGTACAGTTAGCGTAAGTGGTTATTAAATATATACCTCCATATACTTCTGTATTATTGAATATGGTACAAAATGTTAGTAACATACTGGCCAAAGAATTTGTCTTATTTTGTGTGAGCTCTTTCATGTACTAGTTTGCTAAATCGGTTGTTTAAGCGATTTACATTGTAATACAATACTGAAATATCGTAATTGCATAGCTTGTTTTAATATATAAATTAAATCCGTTTTTTTCCAATGTAGTATGTAAAACTCAAATGTTTTATTACTTGAAATGTGTTACATGTATAAGTCACTCCGATTTCGGTTTTAAGCTTTTTTGTGTCTCACGTATAAATTTACTTTTGTTTTCCTTTAAAACTTTTTGGCCAATTCTCATCCCTGCTAGTGTTAAAAGAAAATAACATTTAGTTGAATTTTTATTATATTTTAAATAATTTATGTATGTAATTAATTATTTTAATGCATAATTAGTTATTTGTTTAATGAAATTGAATACTGGGTTTTTCTGAATAAGTGTCACCATTGCTAATTAAATATATACTGTAAAATATTTTTTTTCAGATTATATTTAGCGGGCACGTAGGTATAGATTTTTCATGGGGGTGGTTTAGTGACTAAGCAACGGATTTGTTTAGTTGGCTTACCCCCTCCCCCACTCCCAAATTAACAAACATCCCCCTCCCCCATTTTTTCAAACTTAAATAAAACAGAAATAAGTTTGAATATAAATATCGAAACAACAACTGTTATCCTTTTTTTTCATTGAGTCGTTACCAATATCATTAACAATTTTTAAAATTAGTAAATATCACTCCTTAATTATGAAGTAAATTTAGAGAACTTAAAAATAGAAAGATTTAAGTTTTAAAATGCCTTGTTTAGAATAATATATTACTTTAGTCACAACTTGATTATACAGCACTGTTTCGCGATCTTTTCCCTTTGTCACCGAAAGTCAAATACCATATAATGAAACTAGATGATATCATGTTACGCTTAGTTTGAGATAAAAATGCCCTCAAATGATGTTTGTAAAGCCTTTTAAAAACTATTTTCCTGGGTAGTACTCCCGGAAAATACCCGATTTTCTCTCGTGCAACTCAACAAGAAATATTATACTAGAAATTAAAAAATTATGTTTTTTAAAAAAATATTTTTATGATTTTTACAGTTTTTCGATTTTTTATTTTTTCCCCCTTGATTTTCAATGGGAGGAGTTTGAACCCCCTGAACCACCCCCTTACCTACGTGTCTGATATTTAGTATTATAAATCTTTTTAAATCATAAAAGCAAAATAATGACAAATTCTTCAGTTTTTAATTTAGTGTGGTTTTCCTATATTGGTATGATTTTGGGGTCAAACACACTGCTGCTCAAGGCTATGATATCCCCTACACTTTCTCTCCTATTTCTTCTATTTTAAAATATTTTTCGAGTCTAATGGTTTTAGAAAAGGTTAAATATGAAATGTTCTTATGTGTTTTCTCTCATCAATGAAGTTGATATAAATGTTCTGATTAACATGTTAATGTTTACGAATATACTTTTTACACTATTTAGCCCATGACAGCATAAAACCATGTGTTGGTTCTAATGCTGGACACATCAACACAGAAATTAGTAAATCCTGTGCTTCTGATCGTCCAACTTCCGTCAAGGGGCAACAATGCCGCAAGCGTAAATCTCTACTCAAGAAAAAGCATTGCCTTCACAAGATAACTCAAACAGATGTTTTGACTGTGCGAGATACTAATGTGCAAACAGAACTCAAACTTTTGTACACTAACTTCCATCATCATATGGCCATTGCCTCAGTTGACAGTATTAGAGAAGAGGAAGCTTTAAAAAGTGTTGATTGCGATGAATTTGGACAGCCAGATTTTGACAGTCAAGTAGCATCCATGTCTTTTGATATTACTGAAGAAGACTGCATTGCTGTACCTTTAAATAAAAGAAAACGGTAAGAAATTTAAATGAAAGCTCTTGTGATTTACATTTTTAATAATGTATAGTGTGACCTGTTTCAGTGGCAAAGCATAAACTAGTAAAGTTTGTCAACTAGTTTATTTTGTTTTTTCCAGCTTTGCACCGAAGAGATTCCTTATTGATTCTGTTGTTCATGACACAGTTGAAAAACACGCAAAAGATAATCCAAAGGAAGTTCTCAAAGACGTGGTATGGATTTTTGTTTTCTTTTGGAATTAAAATTGTGTGTTCTGGTATTGAAAAATTATATTTTAAAATGAAACACCAAAACAATGGCAGGTTTTGCTTAATTTGTTTCTTTAAACATTTCATATTATTAGTGTTCCTGTTATGCGTTTTTCAAAGGGCGCTACGCCCTGCCCTTTTTTTTGTAAATGCCGATGTGCCCTGCCCTTTTTAGAAGTGAAAAATGTGCCCTGCCTTTTTTTTCAATATCTTCTTTGCGCCCTGTAATTAAAAAAAATATTTTTCTGCAAAAACGTTGGTCTGTAGGATTGCCTTGGTATCCCAATCGTACCCTTTGCCCTTTTACATAACAAAAAGTGCCCTTTTACATAACAAAAAGTGCCCTTTTACTTAACAAAAAGTGTCCTTTTTGACAAATCCCCCCTGCCCTTTTTTAAAACTATGTGAACACTACATATTATCTTAGTTTTAAGTTTATAAAAATACCTTTAAATATTATGATGAGCCTTAATTGTTAATTGCTATAAAATTAATAAATTTATTATGGTCAACTCTAATTTTTATTTAAAATCTATATTGCATTCAAATGCTTCTTTATTATGTCTTAATACCAATTTATTATTTTTTTTAGGTAATTTTGGAAGAATTTCTTAGCTATCAGCCAGTTGTTAAAAGTATATGTGATAATATTAATAGAGCAATACAGGAAGATTCTGAAGGTTCTAATAGTTGTTTTGCAAATTGTTCTTCATTACAGGTATAATTTAGGGATTTAACTTATTTTATTGATCTTTATATGTATTATATTATCTTTTCATAACTTATTATGATATGTTACTATCCTTTTATTTCTTTATCATTTCTAGAATATTTCAAATTTTTCAACTTTCTAGAATATTTTAATGATAAGTGTTGCAATTGAACTAATGTTACGTGTATTATTTTTTTTGACACACACATATATTGCAGTCATTTAGCTTATAAAAATTTGATTTTGTGAAATTATATTGACCACAACACTAGTTGGCTAGTGATAAGAAGTTTATAATATTGTATATTTTAATTAACTTTTTTTCTTTTAATGAAGCTTCTAATAAAAATAATTGTTTCCCAGTTTAAAAAAAAATTACTATTAAATAAAAAGAATATGGAGATCAATAATTTCCATTCTATATTTTGCCTTTACTACCTCACCTTGTGATTGAGTGGTAGTGTATGCCAAGGTCTATGTTCTTTGAATTCTGGCTGTCCTTTAAATTTTTAATCTATGCTAACCTGTCTGTGCATGCATGCGTAGCTATTATTGTGCATAAACTGGTCTTGAGCATTACCTATGTTTTTTAGACAACCAAGTATTTTTTCTTCTTCTAGAAATGGTATCACCATTTATCTTTTTATTTTAGCTCAACAAGAGTCTTGAATGTTTATATCGTTTAGTATAATTTTAAATGACCACATATGTTTAATAATAATATTTAGCTTAGAATTTTATTTTTCTAAAAACATGATTATGACATTTCTTCCTGATGTGTTATTTTCATATAACAGGTTAAACGTTACAGGAATAGTTAGCATGTCATTATAATAGCCTTGTTTGGGGAATGATTTGAATAGTTGTTTACATTAATACCTATTTTATACTACCTTGAATTTTTTGTATTCATTTTAATATTCCCATGATATTGTGTTTTTGTTTGTTCATTCAACTCAGTGTTTATAAATACATACTGTGTTTTTCCACTATTTCAGTTGACATAGTTATATATAAGTTGATTAATTTTTTCATTTTATGAATGCAAATTGATCCATTGTCGATCACTATTTCATGAGTAATATATAAAATATTATCCTTCAGTAGCAATAATTATTTAAAATATGTGTTTTGTTTTTGAAATAATTTTTTTTTTTCCAGAAGGTTGCTAAGGAAAAAATTATTGACAGTGCCTTTGACAAGACTAAGGGTGATCCATTATTACATTTATACCTATCATTTATTTACTGTAAGTTTATTTATAATTTAGTGGGTTAAGAAATTCTTTATAATATATATATATATATACAGTCAAACCTCGGTATAACGATCCCTCGGTTGTAACGAACTTTTCAATTGGTCCCAACCGAACTCCTATGTCACTAATGTATTTTCAAATGCTTATAACGATCTTCAAAAGTAAGGAATTCGGATGTAGCGAACTAAAATTCACACTTTTCCAGTTTATTTTCAGGTTTTCCCCAAAAATTTTACTCGCCGCGACCACATTCCTTACCCTTTGTTCCTTTGACAGAAGCCAGGTTCCTCAAAGGTGACAATAGACTCCCCTGCTCATCTCCTCCCCTCCCCCCGTTCAACTGGTATAGCATACATTCTTTGCCTATTCCTTTCATTCTATTGCTGAAGATTATCGTTTAACTTGTGGACTTCGTGTAGGTTTAAAATTGCTCCAGTTTGTAAATGCCTTTTCCATTGGGGATAAAGCGAAAATTATTAAAAGAATAGAAAATGGTGATTATCGTTTATCTACAGATATTGCATACGAAGGGGATGTTAGTTCAGGTCCTTCCATTTCTGATGCCAAGGGCCTAAGGCAGTTGTGAACATTTTGCATAATTTCTTTGCAACAGAAACTGTGGATAAGAATGTAATGGACTCTTTGGATGCTTTCAACAAAAAATCAAAACTTCTTTTCATACTTTAGATAAATAAAGTTAAGTAGTAGTAAAATTAATTTAATTGTTTTTTAAGAACAAATATTTCTTTTACTTTATTATTGCCCATTACTAATTGCAATTCAGTGTTCAGTGTAAGTAATTTGTTTCGCACAAAACGTGTTTAATGACTTTAGGAATTTTTTATATCGTCAATATTTGAAAATTCGGATATAGTGAACCCTCAGCTATAGCGAATTTCTGAATCAGTCCGTTGAGGGTTCGTTATAACGGGGTTTGACTGTATATATATATATATATCTGTTCAGAACTATGTGATTATCACTTACCAATTAATTTTTTATGAGTGATTGAGTGTTTGTAATATTGTGCAAACTTCTATGGGAAAATTAAAACATAACTTAAACTTAATTAAAATTACTTTAAAGAAAGTATTTCCCCGAAAATGCATGTATAATTTTTAACACTCTTATGGTTTCAAATTATATATTCTTTTATAGATGTTAACTTATATTATTATTTTTTCCAAACTTACACAAAATTTTAACCTTAATTAGGTGTTTAAATATTTGTTATAGTTTTATGATTTCTGTAATGATAATACTTTATACATTAATCAAGATTTAGTGCTTTGCATATTCATGCATACTTTACATGAAAATGGGGTTTTCTGCTTCGATTAGAGAATTGTCCAAACCGGCCCATTTATCCATTTTAATGTATTTAATCCATCAACACACAAAGGAATTTATCAATTGTAAAGTTGTTTTCGCTTTTGGAAGCTTAAATAACGTTTTTTATGCAAATTTTATTTATAGTAGGTATACATTTTCTAAAAAACATCATAATAAATGTTAAAGATATAGCTTTTAGGTTGTTCCTTTGGACAATTAGATTTAAAAAATATTGTAAAAGGGTGTATTTTTATTAATTTGAAAATTGAATGCATTTCTGGAAAAACTTAATATTGCAGGTGTATGTACTATATGGTTTTAAGTGTCAGTAAATTAAATAAAGTTTTTTATGCGCTGTTGTGTCGCCAAGATTGTGCCGTGGTGGTCATTATTAACACCAAAAGGTATGCTAACAGAAAAGTAAAAGGGATATGTATACCATAATTTACAAAAGTTTTCTGTAATTTCGCTACTAATGTATTTAATTTAGTTAAAACCCACAAAATAAAATTAATTATATATATATATATATATATATATATATATATATATATATATATATATATATATATATATATATATATATATATATATATATATATATATATTATATATATATATATATATATATATATAAAGCATATAATTTTTTTTCTCTCCAGAAATTTGATTAATTATATTTTAATTTTGTTTTTAAAAATGTTGGTGTATTTTATTTACAATAAATTTTAATATTTTCTTCTTTCATTAGTATAAATTTTTCTTTGTAAGTGTTCCTTTTTAATATAGTTCATTGCATGTCTTGAATAACTTTATTTTTTGTGTGCATATATAATTTACATAGTCAATTCAATATGTATATTACGAAAGTAAATTATTGACGTAAAACAAATTGGTTAAAAATTTTTTTTTAAACATTTGTAAATAGATCCAAAATTAAATGTATTTAATTTTGCATAATTATATGTATTTTTCTATCCAGAAATAACTTAATTTTTTATTATTTTAGGTAGGAAAGATTTTCAAATTGGTAAACTTAAACATACATCCCCAATAGTAAATACAGATAATCAAGTGAATATTTCTACAAAATTCAATTGTACTGAAACATACTATAGTCACAGCACCTCATTTAGGGAAGCACCTCAAACTGATAGCTCTAATGTGTGCCTTGAGAAGAGTGCTAATATTGAATCTGTTATTAACATGAACAACAAACAAATTTTTAAAAACCTTGAAGAAATATGCACTTCGGATATTGTTTGCGATGACGAAACCACAAGTGTTGCTGACAGTTCGACAGAAAACAATCTTCCTTCCGTCAATGTACAAGATTGCAATAACATTTCCCCAATAAACTTAACGTCACTTGTTGAAAATACTACAACTTTGAACTCGGTTCTGAATATTAAAAATACTGCGCCTATGAACTCGGTTGTGCCCGTAGAAAATACTCCACCAATGGTTTCGGTAATGCCGATACAACCTATTGCATCAAGTGACTCTACGATGTCTATTGACAACATTGCTAATTTCAGTGACGGAAAACTTAAAACAGTACCCATTGGTGCTCCTTTCACATCAATATTTCTGCCTACAAATCAAAATATATGTGACAATGTTTCAAATTTTACCACTGATCCAATATTCCTTTCTACAAATCAAAATTTATGTGGGAATAATGTAATCATTGGCAATGCCAGCAATAATATCAGCAATGTAGTGTTCTCAAATAACAGTATTTTTCCGCCAGTGAACCTTATGACATCGCCACAATTTCCCTTTTCTGGGTTATCTACTGTATTTGTGCCAAGTAGTTCATCTTATGATTTTCCATTGCAAAATAGCATTCAGTATAGTTTGACTATTAATCCCAATGTCAGTTGGAATGGCAATTCATCCAATGATGTTAGGTTTCAAGCTCAAACGCTGATCGCAGATAATAGTCTTCAGAATCAGCTTGTCAATAATAATACTGCTAATTTGGTCTCGGAAGAAGTAGTAAAGCCTTGTACTGTAGAACGTCAGCCTGAAGATGAAAGAACAGTTGCTGTTACCTCAAGTAAGATTTTCAAGTTGTTTTAAGGTTTAATTGAGAAGGTGTTAAAAATAATAAAATATTTAAACTAACTGTAATTTTATTGGAGTATTAAAGAGTGTTCTTTATTTTAATTAGTGGGATAGTAGAAGGTAAATTGGATAGTAGAAGTTAAATTTTTATTATTTTTATTTTAACTTTTGGAAATGGGGAGTAAAATTTTTTTTACCATAATGGTATTTTAACAATTATTCGTTACCTACCTATTTGCTATTTATGCTTAAAATATTTTTCATTTTCTAAAATTATTTAGGTAATTATAAGAAAAAAAAACATAGCCATTAAAGTTTAGTAATACTAGAGACACATTCATTTACTGTTAGTTATCTAATTTTATGGCTTAACAGAATTGTGTATAAGCTAACCAAAAGTATATGCAAGATTAATTGAATAAATTTGTCTTTAAAAAAGTTGTATACTATCAACTGTAGTCAACTTTGTAACAATATTGTAAATATAATATTTGTTATAAGTTAGATTTTTATATAGTCCAGTTCTTATTGTAGGCAAATGAAAAAGTTATTGTTGTAAAGTTTTGCACATGCTTTTTTTATTAGTTAAGATATATCTGTAACCTAGAATAAGGACCAATGTCTAATGTTAACCAACGCAACATTGGTCCTTTTTGTACATACGCTGTTTGAGTATAGGAAAAGTTTACTGGAACATATTATAACCTAATAAAAATGTTGCTAGTAACAATGTGTACTAATAAATTTCAGAAAGTTAGGTTACTTTTATTCTTATATTATTTTATTGCATTTGAAAGGGAAAGGGGGGGGGGGGGGGGGAAGGGGAAGATAATGTTGAATTTTTTCTAAATGGCAACATATAAGATAATATGAAATAGTTCATATTTATAATATTTAAAAAAAAAATGTTTTTTAGCTGTGTAATACTTATTTTGCTATTCACCTTTTTGAAAAAATTCCAAATGCCATTTACATGTTTGATTTCTTGAAAATGTAATGATTTTTATTTCGAAATTTCAGCAAAAAAAGTTGCTTTAAAGAAGAAAAACATCAACTCTATTAAAAGCCCTCTTGCCTCAATACAAAAACGAAAGAAAATAATTCCTAAGACTCTAAACAAAAAAGGTATTAAGAAGTCTTCACCTCCAATACGAAGAAGAATACATAACGTAGAACTGCAAAACGAAAAATTGCAATACATATTGCCTTTGTCTACTGCTACAGAAGATTCAAAAACTATTAAAAGAAGTGTTGTTTCTATTACTTCTAAGGCTGCGGGAGCTTTTAGTAATGAATCAGTAGATGCCGATTGTGGAATAGATAATCTCTCGACTGAGATAGAGGTAGCAGATATGCAAATTCCGCCTTTGAAATCCTTGCTTTCATCGGCCAGCCTATTGGCTGCTAAGAATACTGAAACTAATTCTGTTGTCACTCGATCACTTGATTTCGTGCGTAATGCAGAAAAAAATGAAGCTTGTCCGCAAAATCGAAACATCAACTCGGAATGTAGTCAGGAAGTTAATAAAATGCTACCTTCAAACGAAATCGCACATCAATCCTTGAACAAGCCCATTTCATGTAAGAAAGCTTTGAATAAATCAGATAGAAAAAAGGTAACCAATAAGGACAGTGATATTGCAACATTGACTCCAGAAGAAATTATACTTGTATCTTCTTCTAAAGTAGTTTTAGACAAGCAAGTGCCCAAACATGTTTCTAGTAAACCAATGAAAAAGAAAGAGAATGTTGATACTCATATCAATGACAAGTCAAAGGCAGTTCTCCCCAATTCTTCACCTGAAAGTTTTGAATCTCAATTAAGTTTGCCAGCATCTATGGCTGTACAAGTGCTCAATGCTATGCAGAAGGCTATTGATACGAAATCTTCAAGAGTATCAGAATATAACAATCAAAAGTTTTCAAGTATGAAGTCAGAAATATTTGATATATCCAATATAGAAAGTGAAGAAATATCTGAATTGGGTAATTTAGTACCCAGCACAAATATTTTTTTTAGGCCTAAAGCAGAGGTGAATGAAACTACAGACTTAAATGAAATTAATTGTGAGTTGCGTATTTCTAATGTGGCTCAAGATTCTGCATCAAAAGATGAGTCTTTACATAATGTATGTGCTTTTAAAAAAACAGAAGACTTTGAAAATAGTCAGCATATTTCTAGCTCTAATTCAGGATTAGGTAGTAACATGTTCTTAAAAAAACCGGAATCATCTGCTCCAAGTACACATGATGCTAGTTTGGGTGAAACAGAAAAGTGTTCGTTGATAGAAAAAGAAAATTCAAAACAAAAGAATGTGGACCCACTAGAATCTTCAAACAATAATGAAGTTACAAAAAGAAATTATCTGAGAAAAGCAAAAGTAGTTTCTAAACAGGCTGTAAAACATTCTAATAAGAATAAGAAAGTGTCGAAATCTTCTGAAAAATCTAAAAATAAATTCGTTCTTTTAAAAAACTGTTTGTTTTTAAAAAACATGTCAAAACAAAGGAATATGGACTTACTTGAATCTTCAAAAAATGAGGAAGCAAAAGTTAATGAAGTGATAAAAAGAAATTCTTCAAGAAAAGTAGTTTTAGAAAAGGCTGTACAACATTCCAAAAAGAATATGAAAGGGTCAAAATGTCCTGAAAAGACATTAATTCCTTCAGAACCAATTACAAATGTTTTAAAATCTAAAGAATTTGTATCAAACACACAATCCTCTAGTTTAGAAAAGTCGAGTGTTCAAGAAAAAGGAAGTAAGAATACAATAATTCATAAATACTCATTAAGAGCATATTCACATAAAAGCAATACCCAAAATGATTTTCAACTTGACTCACAATCAGATGAAATAAGAAAGCAATGTGATCAAAAACATAAGATAGTGGAATTCTTGGACGTAGCTGGAAAGTCGGAAAGTGAACTAGACAAACAGCAAATGCCTCCAGAAGAGGCTCATGTCGATTCTTTTTCTGAACAAATGTCTCAAAGTCTTTTAGTTTCTTCCGATAGCAGGATAGAACCATTTGTTGTAAATGCAAATGAAATATCCTCTCCAGAATTGTTTACGGATGAGACTGGAACATGTCAAGAAACGGTAGGCAAAATTGCTATCGATCATGAAAGTGTAGATCAGTGTAAAACCATAAATACACAAATACCTTTAGATTGTGCCACAGATTGCCAATCTTTCTTGAAGAAATTGACGGTGACCATCGAAAGAATGAATTCAGAAACAATAACTAAAGCAATGTATCCGAATCAGGTAACCAATGTTGATATAGGGAATTTGCTGTCTCCCTTTCGTGCAAACCCTGATATGAAAAGAGCTTCAAAGAGAAAAGAGAATAAGACTCGTAGTTCTACTATTAATAAACATTTCTCGGCTCCAGCCAAGAAACGAAAATTATCGACTTCAAAATTACCAAGATGTAGCATTTCAAGATCAAAAGGAAAAATTAAAGCTAAAGATTTTCTAGGTGGGATTGATGATGTTCCTATTCAAAATAAACCTAATGAATCAATTGCCTGCTCACTTAATGAAATCTCTATGAAATCAGATCTTACTTGTCCTCTTGAGACACTTCCAGTGGTACAATTAGAACAGGATAAAGTGGTGCAGTTAGATTCCAGTGATACATTTAGAACAGAGGATGAACTCGTCAAAAATAAGTCTGATGATCCAGTGGACTGCTCAGTTAATGAAAAGTCAATGAAATCAAATTGTATTAGTCCTCTTAAGAAATTTCCGGTAGTACAATTGGAAGATAAAGTGATGCAATTAGATTCCAAAGATACATTTAGAATAGAGGATGTACCCATTAAAAAGTCAATGAAATCTGACCTTATTAGTCCTCTTAAGAAATTTCATGAAAAAGAATTAGAACTAGAACAGGATATTATACCAAGCTCTTTAAATGCAGCAGATGAGTGTTTGTGCAGCAGTAAAATTATGCTAGCAAAATCGCATAAAAAGGTTCCTGATAACAATACTACATTAGTCGATATTTCTTCTGAGGAACAGATATTAAATAGAGAAGAAGTTGAAATACAGCAAATTCAAGAAAAGAGTTTGGAGACTTTTTCTGCAGAAGAAATGGTGTTAAACCAGGATATTGTACCAAGTACTTCAATTGAAATTGAAAAATTTTCCCCAAATAAAATAGTTACAAATGCAGATTCAAATAAAAAATATTCTGAAATTGAGTTGGTAAGTACAAGTATTTCTTCTGAAGTACATATAATAGGAAATAAAGAATCTAAAGCACATCAAATTATTAAAAATAGTTCAGGGGAAGTACAAGCTGGTCTTTCTGGAGAAGATACTGTATTAGAGGTAGAAAATCAACTGTCTGTTTCAACGGCTTTTATTGAAAATGAAATTTCAAATTCTAGTCCTGCTGCATTTAAGAAACGCAAACTGTTTGATGATTTTGCTGCATCTAAAAAGCATGCCATTGATAGACCATGTGCCGGTGATAATCAAGAAATTTCGTCTTCCACACACACTTCTTCCAATCAACCAAATAAAACTTTTTTTAAATCTTCATTGAAGAAAAATCCTGGGAGGCATTTCAACATACCTTCTTGTGTGAAATCATACGAAGAATGGAAAGCAGACAATTCTACCTTTACAAAAATTAGGCGAAGTAAGCCAACTTTGAAAATTGTTGGATTTCGAACGCCTGAAAAAGAAAATAGCACTATGCGAGTATTAAACGCAAAAGTGTCTAACCAGAAATTAAAGAAAATGAATACCTCAACCTGCATGTCTGAAATACCTTCACAAGTCGATTCTTCAACATTAGATTCCAAATTATGTCATCCTCAGCAAAATGAAATGAAATTTCTATCTCAACAAGTCTTGCCCACTGGTGATATTAACTTTCAAACTATAAGTAGTGAAAAAATAGTTAATTTAAGTCATGAAAAAGCAAGTAGTTCGAAACATCTGACTTCGTCCACTCATAATAAGTGTCATTCAAAAAAACTAAAGAGCTACATTCAACTTTTGAACAAAGAAGCTATTGAAAAGGATACAAAGAAAGAAGCTGTTGTGATTTCTAAAAAAAAAATTATTAAAAATAACCTTGATTCGGGAGTTGAAAATCAAACAAGTTTATATGATCAACTTAACGACACTCAAGGTTCGGAGAAAAATAGTTTGTTAGAAGAATTGCCATCTTTTAACATATTAATTCCTAGCACCGAAAATGGAAAAGAGAGTGTGGAATTAATAATACTTGAAAAGTGTGATGAACATATTAAAGGAAATGGTAACAATCCTACTGTTTTGAATGCATTGTCTGCTGAAAAAAGCAGTAAATTAAAAAGCTCTACTTCAGAAGAAATACCACTAGCAGATGCATTGAGTCTGAAAGAAAATAAATTGGATGAACAAATAATAAGCTCGGATACGAATATCAATACACATTGTTCTGATGCACTCACAGTATCGACTAATGATATAAAATCTGTTTCTTGTGATAAAAAATTGTGCATTGAAAATAATGAACTAAAATCTCCAAATGTGTCAATTGAAGACACAGAAGAAATACCACTGGTGGATCCAGAAGCAACTGAAGCCCGAAATCCAGATGATGTCCAAAGAAACAAAATCACTCTAAATTCATCTATATGCAACAATGAGGAGTTATTGTCAGCCTTGAGTGCCGAAATGGTAAGTTTCCTTTGAAGGTATTTCAGTTAACATTCGTTAATTATTTTTTTTTGCTATGTTTCCATGCATCTCGTACAAGATCCTCCATTAAAAAATGTCATGATCCTATATAATTACTAATCATATTTATAGAGACAGAATTACAACAATGCAATCCATATTAGAATAGAACAAATTAATTAAATATTCAAGCAGGTACGGGCTGTACTGTGCCACAAGGTATAGTTCACGAATACTTTTGAATACCATACAGTACGAAGGTCAGAGGAGGGAAAGGATAAATGACCAACCTGATTGACATAGCTCATCTTCCTCTACAGGATGGTATGTCATTTCCCCCCCTAAGATGATTCCATGTGGAGTTAGATGGGCTATAGCGGTACTGCAGGCAAGTGAGTCATTCTCCACCCCATTCCTGTATGAGGGCAGAATGGGTTAATTATCAGACTGGTCAACATGGCCTACCTTCCTCAAAAAGAACTATCAGCTTTCCATTTTTTTCTATATTCTACATATTTCGCTTGACTCGTTTATTTATGTGGATATGTCTTTAAAATCTGTCTTGGTACAGTGGTCCCTGGCAGAAAAACTAGCGCAACATAAAAAGTGTTGATATTTCAAAGCCCCATAACTCCATGTGGAATCATCTTAGGGATTTTTTGTCCTGCATTTGTAGTTAAAAAATTTCATGTTTAAATTTGTTTTTATAAACTACTGCTTTAAAATTTATTGAAGCGTCAGTAAAATAAAGCAAAAAGCATATTTGGAAAATCTACCTTAACCATGATAATCTAATTTCCTGATGATTTTGGATACCATTTAATCTTCATCGTCAAAATACAACAACGTGGAATTATTTACTTTTGAAAGTTAGATTCATTTTAAAGGGTAAAATAATGGGTATGTATGCTTTGCCAATTAAGTGTGTATTAGTTACAAATAGTTTTTATCGATGGAAATAATCAAAATGCATAGTATTGGCGAATAACAATTGTGTTTATAAGAGCTCTCACACAGTTGTTACTGTTTCGACAGCATTTCAGGTTATTCTTGTATTACTTGGCAGCGAATGACTATTTGGTTCACACCACACTATTGTATTTAGCAGCTTATCGCCGTTGTGTCGAGTTATATATAAATTTGAAACCTGCATTTCTTTACATTGAGTCACCACAATACTATTTATTTAATCAAACTGCTGTACATAAGACTTTTAAAATTAAAGTTGAAATATAAGTCCTATTTGAAAACTTCTGAAATGGAAGATCATAATTGTAGAGGTTTGGATAATTGGTTAATGAAGTGCACATTTCCTTTTATTTCATCTTCACCATAGCAGTGATAATGGTTATTTAAATACAATTTAGGCAGTTGTTTATATTTTATTTGGAAGCTCAAAAGTTATATGTGATTTTTCAACTGATGTTAAACTAAGTATCTGAGAAGTTTTGGATTAAAGGAACAAGTGTTGCTAGAAATTGGTATAAATAGATTTGTAAGCATTGTCAAATTATTTAGAAAAGCAACATTTTTTCCTTAACTTTTAAACTTTTTAATAGGTTTTCTATAATAAATTTTAAAGGGATAGATTGTGCTCTAAACGAGTGGTTGAAAATGGGGTAATTTTATGAATTTAAAAATTGAGCGCATAATTAGAAAAAGTGAAGATACCTGGATGGGACAGTTTGTTAATTTATATTTTGCTTGGTTGTAAAAGTCCTTATTATGCATACAGCAAACTTATACATTTTTAATTTGTATATGAGGTGACTTTTCTTTATATAATTGTAATTTATGGAGCTTCCGTAAAGTACAGTTTTAATAATTGTCTGCATATTTGTGTATTACGTTGTATTATATTCATGAATTTCTATTTTGATTTTGCAGGTAAAATCAATAAAGGATGTCAATCCAGAAGTAAGTGTGTTAATTTCTTGTAAATTTAATATTTTCATTTGAAAATTATATAAACAAATAAAAAATAAGTACAATGCATTTTTATTACCCATTTGGGTTGATAGCAGTGGCGTAGGAACTTCTTTTTTTCAGGGGGGGCTGAATTTTTTTTTCAATCTATTTACAATATAAAATAGTACGGAGTTGCGAGCTATTAAACAATTAAAAAACAATCGATGCTTTAATTTTTTTACAAACAAGTGTTTAACTTGTTAAATGTTTTAACTTGTATCCGTTTTTGTTTCGATAGCTTTAGAACATAAAGTAACCAGGAAAATGTTATTAGTAATTTCAAATGTCCGTTTTGTACGTTAAAATATGATTTTTTTCAGATTTGAGGAATTCGTCTCTATTTAACTTTCTTTAACAAAATGTAATTTTCTAAATGAAGAAATTTCAACTATATACGCTGTTTAGAAAATAGTGCATGAATCTGATGGCTTATTACTTCAAAGGGAATAAATTATGGGAAATGCGATTATAATTTATGAAATGTCCATAACAATATTTTTTTTTATTTAAAAACGCATTTTTACACTATTCTTAAAATTACTCTTTAAAGCTTTAGCGTTGTAGACATTTATATAAATACTTGAAATTACGTTTATATTTTAGCTGTGTAAATTGATAAATTTATAAGTAGTTTTCAAACTAAACTATCATATTTATGCTTTTCTGACATTTAAGAAAGGACGTAATATATAAAAAAAATTAAAATAAGCGAGAGTATACTGAGGAAAAAAAAAATTATATATTATTGTGAAAACATATAAATTTGTCAGTTTAAATATTACTGAAATGAAATAAACCATAACTAGTATTCTATTGATGCAATAAAATAATTAACAATTTAGACTTTATGTAAATACACATTTTCCTTACACTAATTCTACAATGACTTACATACAATACTTATATACAATGAATACAATACTTAATGTTATTCACTATATATACTGTATAACATTAAGTATGTTAATTCACTATAATAGTGTATAACAAAACTAAACATCATTATAATTAGAGTTACTGCTAATTTATATAAGCATAATTACATTTATCGTTAGAAAAGATGGTATTACTTTTAATTGACTTTTAGAATATAGAAAAAATTACTTAACTGACAACACAGAGGAATATGCTGACAGAAGAAATCTACTACCATTCGTTTGTAAAAAGAAATGCTTCCTAAAATTGCTGTCTTTACACTAAAAAAAGAAACTGTAATGCGGTTGTAAGATCTCACCAGGGATTTCTGTTTTGTTGCTTCCATGACTTCCTGCATGACTTCGGCCCCTAGGGGCAAGTTTCAGAAAAGCCTATATAGAAAACTGTCTACACAAGCATACACATTGTCATTCTCAATGGGGAGATCATCAATCAGCTAAAATCGACAATAAGGGTGAGAGCCAGTAAATTACAAACACATGGGGACGAACTATACAATTCCCAGCTTTGGTGGCCATTCACATGTCTTGAAGATGACCGTGCTACCCAGGGTGCTACCGATATGGCTGGTCGAGTAACCAGATGGCGGTCTGGCGGTAGCATTTTGCAAACGAAGTACAGCTGTTGACGGCAAACAGGTAATTTTCTGGTGTTTCTCACAAAAGGTGACATATGACTAATGACATGTACAAGTCGTCTTCGATTGGAAACAGTTGAGAAAGGAACTCATTGTCCTCGCCTGTACCTTTCAAAGCAAATTTCCCCCACTTTAAAACACGTTTAGAATAAATAAGGGGCGCTTCTTTTCGAATGCCTCTTTGTAGGAATTCTCTATTTCACCGATTGGTTTTTTAAGTATTTTTTTTAAAGTATAATATTAGGGGGGGCTGAGCCCCTTCAAAATAATTCCTGGGGGGGCTCGAGCACCCCCAGCCCCCCTACTTCCTACGCCTATGGTTGATAGGGAAATATTATTAAATGTCTTTATACATGTCAGGGTATAAAATGTCTTATTTTCACACAAGATCTATGCATATATTATAATTCAGTACTGTTTGCCTTGTCAGGACATAACATAATTTTTGAAAATTCTATATTGAAGAATTGTTTTATTTGTTTAGAAACCAAAGAACAGTTTTTAGCGTTTATGCCAGTTTAATTTTTTATTCATCAACTACGCTTCAATCACTAAACCTATTTTAATGATTGATTGAAAAAAATATGATACATTTTATCACAGAGTTTCCGTAGAATTTTGGTTCACATTTGGATTTGAAAAATATTTTTTTATTTAAGTAGCTTTTGGCGAGGATCATACATGTCTGCCTAGAAATAAAATAAAATACACTTTAAGATATTAATTTGTGGTCTATCAAGCATATTTCTTTCTTTAACACATGGGAATGTTCCTGGTATATTATTTTACCTGAAAACTACACTATAAGTCTTTAAGTCTTGGGTGCTTAGACATAATTTAAAAATAATTCAAATTACTGAAGCAGAATTGCCAATTGTTATGATATTTTTTTAACTGTTAAAGCTTCTTTTGCATGCAATTAGAAAAATGTTTCCATTTGTATTCTAAAAATATCACTGTCTTACTGACAAAATTACTGAAAGGTAGGAGAACAATTATTAAAATAATTTTTTTAAATTAAAAACTTGTGAGATATTGGCAGCTTTACTTAAGTGTATGCATATATACAGACATTGAAAGAATTATAATAATAATAGCAAAACAAATGAATTTTATAATTTACATGTTAATTTTTTCATTAAAGAAATACGTTAATTTTTAAAGTCTGGCTGCCTTTTTCGTCTACTTTCTATATCATTCTGAATTATGTAAAAAATATCGACTGTGTGTAAAATTACAGTTGTCACTGAAATGTTTTGGTGCAAAATACAACTAAGGATTGTAAATTTACCTCTAATTTAAAACCCTGGTTAATTATAGATTGAAAAAACTGAAATAAGGTTTTCTAAAATTACTTTACGTTATTTCTTCACTAAAAGTAAATTTTACACAACAAAATAATTATTAGTAATAATTATTATATTTTGGAATCTCAAGTTAAAGATCAGTATATAGATTCAACAATAAAAGGATTAAACTTGTGATTTTCCAAAATTTTAAATAATTTGTTTTTGCTGAGTCTGAGGTAAATCATAGATCTCTTGCATCCATATAATATTATAAAACTAAAATAAATTTTAATGAAATAAATTAATTTATTATCTATCATGCTCCTGCATTTTCTTATTTTTCTTTTATTATCTTTAGGTTCTGTTGGAACAAATAAGGGAATATGGTCTAGACAATCTTTTGAAATTGCTGTCTGAAAAAGAATAAGTTTATTTAAAATATTCAAAAAATTGTAATACCTTTATATTAAAAAAAATACCTCACTTCACCTTACATAGAACATTATCGCATTTTTTTATATCCATACGCATTTATTTTTATAGAGGATTTTCCTTGTGTCATAACTATGATGAAAATGTGATATTTGGTGCTATTATGTATAGAAATTAAAAAAGAATTGCTAATTTTTTAGTTTGTTTAAAGATTTAAAAACAATATTTAAAAAAGCATGACCTTAAAAAAAATGATTTTTTAAATTTAGTTTTGTTTCTATAATAAAATGTATGTTAAAAACAATCAGAAAAATTCCAATACCTTAAAACATTAAAATACCATAAGACTTTAAATACAATTTTTTTTTATTGAATT
Source organism: Troglohyphantes excavatus (assembly GCA_963932185.1). NCBI lineage: Eukaryota > Metazoa > Arthropoda > Arachnida > Araneae > Linyphiidae > Troglohyphantes > Troglohyphantes excavatus. The sequence continues at coordinate 28,471,375 of OZ010673.1, read as the reverse complement.
ATGTTTGTCTATTTGTACATACTTTTTTTAAGGAAATTTTAAAATTTTGTTATGCTTCAATATCATTATCACAGAGCTTTGAAAGCTATTAACAAGTATTTTTCTTTCAAATATTCTAATGGGTTAGTTTATTATTGCAAATTTTGCTTTGAAGTATAATAAATGACTTCAAAAGATTGTTTATACTGTTTTTTTTTTTTTTTTTTTTTTTTAATATTTTATTTTTTTATCTTTCTAAACTTCAAATGTGTTTTCTGTGTAGTACTGAGTATTGTGCAAATGTGTTATTAAAAAAAAATATTAGTAAACTGTAACATACATTAACCCTCTGAGCAGTTAGAAAAAGGACAAAATGGTAAAATTGTTTTCTCTGCAAAATAGTTACTTTATATTTCCAATGCATATATAAACTATATATTTTTTAATTATTTTTTTAATAGATAAAGCTTCTAAGAAACACCCTAGCACTTTAGATTTGAAAAATATTTCAACATTGAGTGTTATTATAAATTTAAAGTATATGTATTGCTAGAAAAATTGGAAATCCCTTAACAACTGAAGTTGTTCAGCTGCATCATAGAGTTAAGAATATTTGGAATATTTTATATAATAATGAAAAGTTTGTGAATTTTATTACCAAATTTTAGTTTCTGTCAAAAAATTTTTAACTTTTTAAATCTCATGTTATTGCTTAAGCGAAAGAAATAATTTTATAATATAATTATTTTTTAGCTTTTATTTTCAAAAGTCTAGAATTTTTTTGTAACATGCTGAGTAATACATTACCTAATAAACATTGCAAAACTTAAAACACTCATGTTGGTAAGTATTGTGTACTTAAAAAATTATATGTATTAAATTTAAGCTGAAATTAAATTTTATGTAGACCAATAGCATGCTTTTTTTTTAACTCATAAGAATTAATTTTTTTTACTTAAGAGGAACATTGTTCATTAGTACATGAAAAAAACTTTAAATGTCTAAATATTTCTTTCAAAACGTGGATTTATGTATTTTTAAATTGACCAAATTTCTTAAAAAAAATTCTTAATGCTATATTGTAATTCTTTTAGAACAAAATTGTTGACAAATAAAAGGTATTGTTTGGAAAATTAAAATTAAAATATTTTACTAATTTAATATTAATTTAGTTTGTGTGTTAAAATACACATGTATATGTTTATAATTTTAGATGAATAAGTATTTTAAGTTTGAACTAGCTACTTTAGGCTTAATATTTATCTGATGCAGGATTGTTGTGATGTTAAGATTACAAAGTTTCATTCATTTCTCTGTCAATTTCCCTTTAAGAGACTGAATTATGTTTGTAAATAAAGTTTGTATTTAATGTATATTAATTTTTAACCGTATATTTTGCCATTTAAGTGCTTTCTAAAAAACAATTGTTTCCTGTGTCAAAGTTCACATATTCAGATCATTACAAAAAGTTATCTAAATGTGAATTTGTATAAGTATATACTTTTATGTAAATGATGTATATTTTATATTGTCAAATATTTTAAATTAAACGGATTTAAGTATTATTTTTTTGTATGAGTAAGTGTTAGTTATTATGTGTGTGTAACAATCTCTTAAGTAATGACATGTTTAACTCCAAGTTTCTTCGTTGTTAGCAATAGTTTTGTTAGCAATTAAAGGGGTTGTTAACTGACAAAAATAACTTTCCAAGATAAATAGCTTTCAACTGACAACAATCTTGAAGAAAAAGGTTACTTTCCGTTGAATATCCACTATTGGTAGCCAAGAAAAAAATTGGCATGATACTTTTTCCTAATAATCGACCATGAGTGTGATTAGTGGTGGTAGGTTAACAAAATTGGTGCGTTTTCCCATATTTGACATTTAAGTTTGCTTTATGAAGTCGAACCATTATAAAAGTAAAACATTCTTTTTACTGCTCTGTATCTTCCTAAGTAAATAAAGCACAGCCATATAATCTTGAGGGAAGACGCACATGTACTTAAAGGTTTCATCTACATCAAAATTAGATTTTTTTCAAAAATGTTTTTTCACTTGCACCTTCAATTTATACTCTACTATCCACTCCTCTTGCATAAAACAGAAATCTTTGCATAAGAAGCCCTTTAGCAATCTGTCCCTCAAATTTGTGTCATAATCTGTGTCCCCTTTTACAGATTTGATACTTTCTTAGCCTTAATTGGCCATACCATTTATGCTCTACTCCTACCCTTTACAATCTTTCACCGCAAGTATCAGATATCCTTTTATAAATCGTTTGGTTGGGTCTCTTCCTTCATCTGGTGTTTGGTTGAAGATATCAAAGTAAAAGAGGGGTTAGGTGAAAACAACTATAAGGTTTTGATTGGAGACAAGTGGAATATATGTCTTACATTTTGAAATGGTTTTTTGATATACTTGAACAGTAAAACAAGGATTCGTTGCTGATCTCTTAGTTATATAGAAAGCCACTGTTCATTTTGATTTCGAAATCATTTAGTATCCAAATGTTTGCCTCATTTGTTTAAAGCAGTGGTTCCCAATCCGTGGTCCGCGAGAGAGTTCTAAGTGGTCCGTGAAGCAATTCTCGAATTTCATTAATGATTTTCTTTTACTTATTCAAAAAACGAATGTTGCCTGAAATTTATTCATTTTAAAACGAAATTAATTTATATTAAAAATCTAAATTTATGTTCTATTAAGAAGCAAATTGAATGGGTGAGATAGCAAAAGATTCCAATTGGGTTTCAATGGAATATTTTACTTTCACCCATTCATTTGTATCCTCATTTTAACTCTTTGATATGCTTAAAGCAATTAACCAAATAAGAGTTCGATATGGTTACATTGAGAGACATATTATAGACTTGATAAATTAATATACAAAATTAGTACGTTTTTAATATGATAATTATTTAATAGATATAATGTTATTAAGAGGTGCTGGTCCGTGACTTGCCGAATTTTCGAATTAGTGGTCACAGGTTGGGAACTAGTGGTTTAAAGTGATTGGTAAATAAATGTTCTTATCACTAGGATATATTAACACATCTATCTCAATACCAGATAAGTTAAAGTAATTGATTTCGGCAAGTTAGGAATGTATTTGCAACACAAATAAAGTTATTAAAAAAATAAATCATAATTAATAATTAAAGATATTAAATACTAAAATTTATCATTGACATTTTGTAGAGCTTGCTTAGAAATTTACATATAAAGCCGTTCGCATAATTTAAAAACGTAAAGTACACTTGCAGTAAAACAAAAATTAAAAGGAATGAAAGTTACTTTTCAATGTTACTCAACACCCATAAAAAAAAACTTAAAAAACACCGCTTATAAACAAAATCCCAATTTCACTTTGCATATCCCTCGCTAATTTCGATCGCATATTAGTTTTGCTTCTAGAAAACACCAACCTCTTCTGAGTTGTTCATGGATTTCCATTGTACTTTATCTTTTTTTCCCTCTCTCTTTGTATGCAAACTCCCCCCTTCTCTCCTCTAACAAAGGCGTAATGAAGAGTTCTGTAAAGTCGGCTTTAATCACAAACGAGTAAACTCATCCGAATCGCAACACCTAATGCCTCGGGGAGGATTGATATGCAAATTCCCTTACATCTTCCTCAAAAATCATATTTCGTCGATGCTCTTCCATCTGAGAGATACTGTATTCAATTACAGCCAGACCAGGTCTTTTTAAAAACCTCGCATCTCTTCCCCCCGAAAGCGCTCTCGACCGTTTCTTTTCAAATAATAAACTGACAAAAGCTTTCGTAATAAAGATCTTTTTAATAAAGCTCCTCTCTTCGTGGATGGAGGAAGAAGAGGGCAGAAGCTTCTTAAGCCAGATAACGGAACGAAAAGGAAGGACGGCCATTTTTATTTGTTATTTGTTTTTTAAATTCTTTTTGTTCCCTCTTTTAAGAGAACACAGGAAAGTTTTCCCGGGGAGTGTTCCCATTGCCCAGAGAGTTTTTATTCCGTCCTCTTTTCATCCCTCCCTTCGTTTATTTATTCCTCAGAAATATATATAGAGAGAGAGAGAGGAAAGAGGGACTTTTCTCTCTCCCTTCAAAAAGAGGAGGGTGGAAATGCCTTATCTTGTGTTCTTAATTCGCCTGCAATATGCGAAAGAGGAAAAAGAATGAAACGAAGAAGAAGAAGAAGTCCTCCATAAAAAGAGTGTTGCCAGTCCCCGACTAATGGGGAGGAAGGCTGCCAGCAAAGAAGCCTCCTGATGGCCTCAGTTGCATCGTCTGCAATGACATCCCGAAAAAGGAACTGAAGGGAAGTGAGGTGGTGGGGGGATATTCAAAAGACGGGAAAGGTTCGAAGAAAGAAATAAAGTATAAAAAGAACGGAGGGGGGCGGAAGAAAGTTGGCCCCTAAAATTTGCATAGGATCGTCATTTCGAGCAGCCATCTTGTCCTGTGGACCCATCAACGTTCGGGAACGTTGGGTAGATGATTTGCATGAGAAAGGAACGGAGTAAAGGAGGTAGTAAAAAATGAAATAAAAGAGAGAAGCAGCGAGACCTCCTGCACGGCGAACGTGTATATATTTTATCTCCATGTGTGCGCGCGTGTAAGCGATGTGGATGGCGGTGGGCATTCTTATTGCTGCCGAGCGAAATGCCAAATCACTTACAGGTACTGCGTTTCTTGGCGCCCCATCTTTGTTGCCTTCCTGGAGAACTTTGTACATTCATCACGGGTATTTAGAAGGTAGCATCGAACTATTGCAGAAACCCGCCAGCAGGAAAGACACTAGGGAGAGTATCAATCATAAAAGTTTGGCTATCTTCATTTTATAAAACTGAATTGGAGTTAGGCATAAAATATATTACGTGCATCCCAAATGTACCTTTTCGCCAATAAAAAGAGAATGTAAGAATATGACATAAAATATTAACATGGATTGTCTGACTTATATTTTTATATTATATCTTATGAAATCCGTTGTATCTGTTTTAAACTTAAAACTTCGGTGTAAGTACTCTAACGTTCGATTATAAAATTTAATTAAGCGATACTCTATTGGAAATGAAACAAAATACGCATTAAAAACACAATAAGAAATGCATAATTTATTTTCCTGACTGCCACTGTCGCTAACTCGAATGAAGCTATGACGAAGTTGTAAAGTTGTGGGCGTTTTGACGAGTTATCAAAAAATACGATTGGAAACGCCGAATTCTTTAAAGTCTTTATACCAGACGATCGTAAACTTGAAAGGATAAATAGGCCACTTCTTATTTAAACGGCAGTTATATTACACGGGAACCCCTCTTTCTCGCCAAAAATGTTATGCAATGGAACTAAGGAACTGCGCCGTGTAACTGTATTTTTTCATTAATCCAATTTTAATGAACTGGAAGTTTGAAATTTAATATCATCGACATCAGCAGCAATGTGTATAAGAATAATAATAATAAAAAGCTATGTGTTGAGGTTTTCTTTTTGGCTTGAGTAAGTTTAGGGTCTATCCCGTTTTGTTTAGATATACGTTTTACACCCATTAATATTTAATGTAAATTTTTTGGAAGTTCCATTGATCAGTTTGGATAAGTTCGCGTACTATAACTCTGGTTCCAAGGTGCAAGGGCGGAATCAGGAGCGCGAGTCTTTTCCTTAGGTAAAGAATAAATTTGCATACATCAGATTATTTATATTTTTTGCAGATTAAAGGCTGTAAAGATCTTACAAACTTCAAATGATTCGTGTAAATTTTATCTGATTGTATGCTAACGTTTACAAAAATTTTAACGAATGTCTAACCATAACATTTAATAATAAATTTAGTTCAGTAATTTATATTAATGAAAAGTTGCATTTAATTTTTTGATCACAAACTATGTATGCATTCATATATACCCCCTCCCTCTTTATGACGAAACCAAAAGCTGTTAGAGAGACCGAATTCAAATATGTTGAAAAATTTAAATTATTATCTCCCTCTCTTGGGTTTCAAAGTTTGCTCCCCCTCCCCTCACCCCCTTACTGGATCCTCCGCTGCTAGGATTACAGATTGCAAACCATTGGTATCTTTGTTTCATTGCATTGTTTTAATATCTCAATCTAATATATCTATTTAATCTAATACTATTAAACGAGCATTGTTTCTGACGTTGTTTGTATGATCTCGAAATGTGCTCTAACGATTTTTACGAAAATCGGTGTATTACTATTTTTTAGAGGGTAAAAATTCGATTGGGATAGGTTTTCATCTTCGAAAAATGTCATGTCGAGGGTGAAATAATCAAATAAAAAATTCGATGTCATTCTTTCCATTGCGAATCATTCATCGCGTATGATTATTAATAGGTTATACGGCAATAACAGTTAAACGTCCTCGTATGTTATTTTATTTCAAGACATGCAAAATACGTATTTTTGATGAAATATTTTTATTATATTTTTTATTCTAAAATAAAATACTTTTTTTTCATAAATAGCCGAATTGAACGTCAGTAAATAAAATGAAAAAATTGTTTGTGTTTTAAAATAAAGAAAAAAAAACACATCTAATCACTTGACTTTTTCGTTTACTAAATACTATAAGTTTTCTAATAAATATTTAAAAGAACTTGAGCAAAATCGTATGCATTTAAGATAATCAAAGCTTGAATAAATTTAATCCTGTGATTTTTTATTATTGCACGTGACGTCAAAATGGAATAAACAAAAGCAAGTCTTTAAAATTTCGTATAAGAAATCACTGACCTCAAATAATAACTAACTGAACTTCATGTGTGTGCAACGGTTCGATTTTCAGCGAGTGAGCGCTTTCTATAGATTGTTAGAATTATTAACATTCTTAATTGTCATTTATTATTAATTTCCATCGTTATGTTAATTTTTTATTCCGTTTTAAAGATGACTGTTTGCTTTGCTATAAATTGTTTTTTATAAGCATGGTAGAAAGAAAATCTAGAAAAGACAACTCGCAGGTAAGTACATTTTCAATTTTTCTCACGTTCCAATTTAAATTTCTATGTGAACCAAATTATAAAGTTTTATAAAATTGTTCCAGGTTTTCATTGAGAACGCACTCTTATTTTTATTTAATTCTGAGGTTTATAAGTATTTTAAATAAATATTTTTCTTTTCGATTCTCGTCCGATTCACAGATGTGAAAATAAATCTCACCAAATGGGAAATCATGGAATATTTGTTTAAAATACAATATGAAAACAAACTTTTCAATCATTAGTCGAATTAATAACTTGAATAAAATAAAGCAACAGTAATCATCTCTTTAAATCCAATGTATTTATAGATTATTAACGGAATGTTTTTATAAGAGTCGTTATTTTTGATATATTCTACAGACGATTTTTGTTTAATTTTATTTACCTGGGTTACTACAATAAGATAATTAAGTTCATAAATGTTCTATTGAAAATTTGCTTAAAAATTTCAGCATAAATTTTTTTATTATATTTTCATATAAACAGTATTTATATCTAGGAATTCTTGTTATTTATTTAAGTTATTAAATTTATATTTAGTAGAATATAGCACATTTTTTTCGAAGAGTGTTGTTTTGAAAAAAAATTCGAATTTACATATATAATATACTAACTATACAATAATTAAAAATTCGCTAGATGATATTACTAATAGTGTTTCAAGTATCCTTGAAATATACAATAAAATGCATCTATTTATTATTAAATTATAGAAATTTGAAAGCATATTTCTATTCTTTTAAAAAATTTGTTTCTACTCGGATTAACTTTATAAATAAGATACATTTGATGTACATGTGAATATATACAACAATAATGACTATCTTATAAAATCGCTTATACATATTAGTGTGTTTTAAATAATTAAGTATCTTAAAATTAAAGTTAAAGCCAAAATAATATATACCTTTTTAAATACTATAATGAAAATATATCTTGTAATTAATATTAAAAATATAAACATACACACTTTGTTTAGTGTATGAATTAGTTCCCCCTCATACATTACTGCATACGAAAACTCAACAATTGGATTGCGCATGGCGGAATTCGCTTTTTTCAATTTGCGCAGGCGAAAGCTTTTCGGCATCGTTGCCAGCGCGGTCCAGTTACTTACCTAGTCCAATGTAAGAAATAAGTAATAAAAAATATTATTTGGAAAACCAAATTTTTTTTTATTCCGTGTAAAATGGATTTTTTATTCCGCTACAAACATGCATGTTGGATATTGGTATGTATTGCAACAAATAGAACATGGAATTTTCAAATCGTTTGTTTTGTTAAGCATTTATATTCCAATGGAATCAATTGAATGAGGTTGTGTTATTTCAACATGTGTCGTTTTTCAAACATTAGGCTAAATAAAAATAATATATGTATATTGAAAAGTCGAGAACGGAAGTTTCATTATTAAAAAAAATATGCTTACCAAAATAAAATATATTAATTTAATTGTACCTGCATTATGAAATACAATAATTTTTTTTTATATTCAGATTATAGAAAAGTTTATATAGAAGATAGAGTTTTGCAACTGTTATAATTAATAGTAATTGGTTAAAATTATATTATATTTCATTAAATTAAAGATAAAACTGTTTTTATCACTACGACTAATTCCGAATAACGCATAAAATTATTCGAAATAAGTATAAATCTTTATTATTTATTAAAAGTTTAATAAGATATAAATGTTGTTCGTTCCTTAATTTTTTTTACTAAGAAATAACCTTTTTTCGTTAATTATCCAATTATCTGGATGTGATCTGGTCCCAATTGATCCGGATAATTGGAGTTCTACAGTCCTTATTGAAGCGAAATTGTCAATTTTCAAACATTGATCATAAGAATTCTGTGCTAAACTTTTCTCCAATAACAAAAATTTGAATTCCAAAAATTCTAGCAAAAATCATTCTTTTCCAAAATTGGACCCCCCCCCCCCCCCCCCCCCCTTCCCGATTGCAGCAACCCCCTGATATCATTTAGGCCTACCTACCTCAAAGCACAACCTGAACGTGTCAACGGGAGAATCGGGGGAGTGGAGGGCAGATGGAACCCCTGTGTCGGCATGAAATTTCACAAACCCTACCTCAGCAGTCAAAACCCCAGTGGGAATCCGCAGAAGCTTTTTACTCCGCCCACCCCCCCTCTTCCACCGAGGCCCGTGCCCCCAGGGTCTTTAAATGCGGAAGGGGGGGGGGATTGAGTGTATTTGCAGCTAAAGGGGGGCGCAATTTGCGAACGAAAAATTTTCGGCAGCTTTTTTCTTTGTGTGTGCTGGCAGCAGCGTGATTTCTCGGGAGTATCTCTCCGCGATAGGAATTTTAAAGAGTGGGGGGGGGGGGGGGGGGGGGGGTTGAGATGGGAAGGGGGGGGGGGTCTGTCACCCCCTCTGTCCCCTCTTTCCATCTTCACATTAATCCAGAGCCGATCATTTGAAATGGAAATGAGATGTCACATCTTCCCTGCTAAAAAGACTGTTCTCGGGTCGTGCGTTGGCGTCGTTGTGGACGGGGGAGGGGGTGCAATATAATCATGCTCATGGTCTCGCTGCTAAGAGATGTCATTTTGTTTTGAATTATGCTTGTTTTCGGCGTTGACTGTTTTGTCGCGCCATTCAGAAGACATGATTGATGAGAGTAAAAAAGTTTGAAAATGAAAGTGTATATCAGATCTTAATCTGTTTAAGACTTATTTTTAATTTTTCTTAGAAGAAAGGAATGTTTGGTTTAGTTAGAATAATATTTCATTTTTTGGCGCTTTGTTGTGAAAACTATTATTTTATTTGAAATAAAAGCAATTAAGTTGAATTTTAATGTACTTACACTGTAAAAAAAATGTACTTAAAAATGAGTAATGAACCCACTTGTTTTTCTTTAAGTATAATTGCATCTCAATTGAGCGATGACGTACTCGAGTTTAAGTAACCGTACTTCCCCATAAAGTAGCAATGTGATTTAATATTGCTAATCTCAGCTTCTATTCAAGCGATCTTAATAAAGTAAGCAAACTTAAAATGGTAGTTAAGAAGATGGTTTTCTACATTATTTGATGTCAATTGTTTAAATGGAAACTGATTTATTACAATTCAATTATCTTACTTCCCATTCTTTGGTAAACCTTTTTTAACATTTCTTTTTATAATTTCTTAATGTCGCACTGGTATATTAACGGATAAGGCACTGGACTGCCGTGTTGAGGATCTGGGTTCGATTCCCGGTAAGACTTGGTTGTAATTGTCGATATTGAGTAAAAGTGGTTTATGAAGGCAGCCTATGCAGGTAAGCATATACTAATTTGTAATTGTACTCCTTTTTGAATACATGTCTTTTTTCAAAATTGAAACATGTATTCGCAGATATTATAAGTATCGAATGTACTCAAAAATGAGTAAATTTTACTTATTTTCGAGTCCCTATTTTTAACAGTGTACTATTGTTTTATTATATGACTTTTTCAATGAGAAATGAACAGAAAAATTAAGCAATATTTTATTTTCTCCCAATTTTTGGTGTGCAGAAGGTTGAAAAGAAAGCTGAAATATTTTGCAACTTAAAATTTTAATATTTCGCTTTTTGCACATGACATGAAATATCTATCAATGAAACTGTAGCTCTTGCAATTATAAATAACGTAATGTATAGTGGGAAATGGGGCACACTGGTCAACTATATTAAACTATGTTTTACTTTTGCGTAAGTGACAATACCTATTAAACTTAAATATTTGTAAATACTTCTCCAACCCCGCACTAAATGCTTAACCATTTAGTGCGTGCTCATCATGTAAACCATTCTACCTTGCCACAGTGAAACAGGCAATTGTTGTGGTTTATAAAATCGTATTAATTTTGTCTATTCAATTAACATATCCCTTTGTTACGTCAGTAGATATAAGGAAACCTTTAAATACGAAAATTTCACATTTATATTTAAAGTATTATATATAAAACGAAAATGGCAAAATATTGTATGTAAAAAGGAATTATTAAGTAATCAGGGAATAAAATATTAAAAATACATATATGAAAGTGTCGTTAAAAAGATTTTCGACATAGTTTAGTTTAGAACACAGTTTGATTAATTACTTCTCCTAGGTCTACTGGGCTCATCAATAGATGGTTCTATATCCTCTGAATCTAACAAATAATTTGTACTGACTCTTTTTTTTTATAGATCTTATATATAAACCACATTAACAATTTAAATGTCTTTCCTAAAAACTGTTCAAACCTTTGTGGTTATATTTTTTTTTATCACTGGAAGACTATAAATTTTGCTCTAAGCCTGCATAAAATATAAACATGCTATAAAGTTACATACAAGTGTAGTATGTTTAATGAAGCTTTAAGAAAAATAAAAAAAACACATTAAAATTGGATAATTCTCTGTATCTTTGGGCTCATTGTCTTTCCCTATAATGTACGACGTACATTTCGACTCTTTATTATATATTTATATCGACATAATTTTTCAAAATTTATATATCTCCATAACTCTTTTTTGGTCAACTCGTTTGGGGTTAACTCCTTAATTATTTTTTTTTGCATTTAGTCCGGAATACGAGGTGTGGCTAGAAAAAAACCGAACTAGCACAGGTGAAACAATAAAACGAATGCAATAAGGCTGAAAGTCGCCTGGCCTGTCACGTGACTCTTGCTCCGCCTACTGCTCGAGTTTTATCTGCCTCCTGCACTCAGTCTGCCCGTGGCGTCTGTTCTAAGTAGTTGACGTTTTGTCTGTGCGTCGGAAAAATGTTGAGTGTACAGAAAGAACAGCGTGTTAACATCAAATTTCTTTTCAAACTTGGAAAATCTGCAAGTGAAACGTTTGTAATGTTGCAACAAGTGTACGGCGATGATTGTTTATCGCGAACACAAGTGTTTGAGTGGTTTAAACGATTTAAAGATGGCCGCGAAGACACAAGTGATGACGTTCGCACTGGCAGACCATTGTCAGCAAAAACTGATGCAAACATTGAAAAAATCGGTAAACTTGTTCGAGAAGATCGCCGTTTAACAATCAGAGCAATGTCTGAGTTGACAGGAATTGACAAGGAAAGTGTTAGGCAGATTCTTCATGAAAGTTTCAACATGCACAAAGTGTGTGCAAAAATGGTTCCAAAGTGTCTCACAATTGAACAGAAGGAACGCCGAAGAATGATTTGTTCTGACATCCTAGGAAACATTGAACGTGATCCCAACTTTTTACAAAATGTTATTACTTGTGATGAATCGTGGTTTTTTACTTACGATCCCAAAACCAAACGCCAATCGATTCATTGGAAATCTCCTGATTCTCCACGACAAAAAAAAGCACGAATGTCAAAATCGAAATTCAAGGCAATGATGATTGTTTTTTTTGATGTCAAAGGGATTGTACACATTGATTGGGTACCAGAGGGACAAACAGTGAATCAGCATTACTACATTAGCGTCCTGACTACCCTACGTGAGCGAGTACGGAGAAAACGGAACGATTTGTGGAAAAAAAAGACATGGATCCTGCACCAAGACAATGCCCCAGCTCACAATGCGTTGTTAGTGAAGACGTTTTTAGCCAATCACAACATTCCCATCTTAGACCATCCACCCTACTCACCTGATTTGGCCCCCTGTGATTTTTTTCTTTTCCCTAAAGTCAAGTCAGCTTTGAAAGGAACTAGATTTGAGAGTGTTGAAGCAGTAAAAGAAAAAGCGACGGAAGTAATGTATGGACTTACCGAAAATGATCTGCAGCATTGCTATGAACAGTGGAAAATTCGTATGGAGCGGTGTGTAGACCGAGGAGGAGAGTACATTGAAGGAGATAACATCAAATTGTAAATAATGGAAAATAAATTTTTTTTTATAGCATCAGTTCGGTTTTTTTCTAGCCACACCTCGTATATTTATTTATCGTAAAGACATATCTTTGGCTAATGGAATTTATTTTCCCCGAACCATAAAAATAAGTAATTATAAGTGAAATTAACGAGTTTTTTTGTCGTTGTTTGTTATTAATTTGTGTAATATAAATTTTAGAAATAAAATTCAACGAGGGATTTGTCGTTTATCCTTCCGTATACTTATTGTTTCAAATAGTCCAACTGTTAGCGGAATTTTCAGTTTCACTTAAATATACATTCACTTGACCATTACACGAAAATTACGTACTTTTATTAATTGTAGTTTATTTTTCCAAAATAAGAATTTTTTTTTATGAAGTGATTTTCTCGATTTATGCACATCTAATTTTCATACACCATGAGCGGAAACTATTATCAGTATATATACAATAAACATTATCGACAAAATCCTTTTCCAGTGGAGACACTCCCAAGTAAATCTTAATTCTATATCGGTGCTGGAAATTATCTTGAAGAGGTATGGTAGGTAAGAAAACTTACGTTCTTACGCTGTAACATTTGGGCATTTTCACATTAACCTTTGTTACAACATTATTTGCTGAAAATTGGTATGGCAAATGCCATATCTTTTCACTGCAGCTAATACATATCTTTTCCAACAGTTAATACATATACCACTGTTAAAAGATATCTTTTCTCAACAGAAAATAAACATCCAACCAGTTAATCCTCAACAGCCCTAAAACAAAGCAAGTACAAACGACGGCTCGAGTACATGTCTTAACAGCAACACCTCATTACCCACGAACCTACACAGGCACCTGAACTTCCAGCATTTCCTTTAAAGCTACATCCAGTCCAAAACAATAACAATAAAAATACTTCCATCCATTGCTTAAGATCTGTTGGAATCCCCCCCCCCCCCTCTTCTGTCCTTGATGATAAAGTAATTTATGATTTATGACTCTCTAACCCACCGAGTTCTAGAGAGGGCCCTCCGTTAAACTTCAACTCCCCCCCGGCCGTTAGGGGGTGGTAGCGAGCCGGGGCGGGGCTCGGGCAATCGTTCATCCGATACGCTGCCTACTGTCAGCGTCAGGGGCTCATTTGCATAATTGTTCCGGTGGCGGCGACGCTTCACTCGTTGCCATGGTAACTGATGACGCCAGAAAACTTTGGAAACATTTGAAGTGGGGGTGGGCTGATGACGCTCTTTTAAGGGGGTTGGGGGGGGGGGGGGGAGGTGATGCCCCCGTGTGTAAGAGTTCCTGGAAGGGGATTAATGATCTTGAATGGAGTGGGCTGTTCTTCTGGAGTTGTGATCTTGCCCCTCCGAAATTTCGATATTTATCGTTTTCTAGAAAAGATTGTATAGGGTTTGACCAGAGAGATTGAGTGTTTGAAATACAATTCTACATCTTAAGAAGCACAAAAATGATGAATTATAGTTATTGTATTACTCATTGTGATTAATCACTTAAAAGCATTATGTTCTATCATGAATACGATACTATAATACTTATACTGTAATACTTGTACAATAATATTTGTACTATAATACTTGTTATGTTTATAACTTTCCTCACCAGTACGCCAACCGGATATTATCCATATATCAGGTATTAATTCATATCCGTATTTCAGTTAAGAGTGGGCAATAGCAATTACCTTTTAAATTTAACTACACATAATAAATAATTCTTTTTGCTATATTTTATCTATTTTGTTTCTACTAAACCTACACGATTTGTTTAAAATATTAACGAAGTATTTAATTTTTTTTGTTGATAAATTTAAATGTGATTCAATCAAACAATGACCGTCGCTAAACAATTTGTGACCACTCTGTATTGTGGATTCAACCTTAAAATATTAAAACCAACTTAAATGCATATTAGAGGTCAAATCTTAGAATATTAAAACTGCGCTGTTTATTATGTTACTCTCTAACTTTATACTATTATTTAAAATAAAATAAATATATTTAATTGAGTTTCATATATCATCCCTCACAAGACGCATAGCAATATTGACCTGTTCTTTAGCTTTCAGGAAAGACACTTTCTTGTAAGTTAGAGTTAATTTACTTCTCAAGAACTGACCATTAAAAATAAGAAGAGATAATAAGATTGCGGTTCTTAGCCATAAGTGATTGTTTCTAAAATAGTTTACGATTTCTTCTGTGGGAATAAATTCATACGTGTTTTTGTGTTTCGGTATTTCCAAAGAAAAATTATATAAGTGTTCGGTATTAATATTATTGCTAATTTTTAAAAATACAATAAGTTTCTAAGTAAATTATTCAGAATTAAAATAAAATTTGAATCATAATTTCAGAATAATAACTTTAAAAAGAAAATACGTTAACTACTTTAAATATTTGTTTTATTTAAAGCTATTTTATTGAATTTCAAATATTGTTTTTAATTTATGTAAAAAAATCAAATGATAAATAAATGCATTTAAATATATAAATTATATGTTGTATAATTTTATAGTAGAGTCCTATAGAAGTTATAAAAGAGCAGAATATTAATCGTATTGAAGGCATAGTTTACGTACAAAACATGTTTTTTAATATATTTTTTATATTAAAAAAAGAAGATGCAAATAAAAAAAAAGAATATGTATTTAATTACCATATACTTTAGAAATATAAAAAATGTATCCAAATAGAGTTATGAAAATTAAGATACAAACACACATAAATTTCTTTTGTTTTATTTCATGCAGGTATCATTCCATTGTTAGATTTTTCTTCACATTCTGGTGTTCATTTGATTTACATATCTCTTCGACAAAAATAAAAATTATGTAACCATTATACATCTTTTCTTCATCAGGCAGCAATTTATTGATACATCTAAATATAAGCAATAAAAACAGATTATAAGCATTGAGATAACGATACACATGAAACGTTCGTGTTCAAAGTGGGTCAAATTTAAATAAAACAAATATTCACATTTTAGCAGTTTCAGGAAATAGGAAAGGTTGTCCATTTTCTAACCTCTAGACATTTTCAAAAATGAGATATTTCCCCTTCTCTTTTATTATGGTTCAAACTGTGAATTATAATCTAATCTAATAAGATAAAAACTCGTCTTATAGAACATTGCGTTAAGAATATTAAAATACAAATGCAACGTTAAAATACGCAATAAAAGTCCGTAATAATCCGGACATGTTTCGGGAGATACATCACCCTTCATCAGCGGAAAATGCAAAGTCTGTGTGTAATGAAATATAAATAAACCCAAGCAATCTAAAATGTTGCCAAAGACCAAAAAAACTAAAAACTATTACAAACGGTTGGAGTTAACTATTGTGTGCCAACAAGCGGGAAACAATGGGACCGCAAACGTTTCATTGACAACCGAATCAATATTGCTAAAAATATGAAACGCCTCCAGTAAGTCAAGTTCAACTGGAGATTTAGGTTTGCAAATTAAATGTGAGTTAGAAAAATTAAATATATGACCATGTTCCCAAGAGTGCTTGGCAATGGAGGACTTCTTTATTTCTTGTTTAACAGTATGTGCTTGGTGCTCCTTGATACGAAATCTTAATGCTCTCTTTGTTTGACCAATATATGACATGCCACATTGACATGAAATACTGTATATGCCCCAGTTATTAAGAACTTGACTTCCTGGAGGCGTTTCATATTTTTAGCAATATTGATTCGGTTGTCAATGAAACGTTTGCGGTCCCATTGTTTCCCGCTTGTTGGCACACAATAGTTAACTCCAACCGTTTGTAATAGTTTTTAGTTTTTTGGTCTTTGGCAACATTTTAGATTGCTTGGGTTTATTTATATTTCATTACACACAGACTTTGCATTTTCTGCTGATGAAGGGTGATGTAGCTCCCGAAACATGTCCGGATTATTACGGACTTTTATTGCGTATTTTAACGTTGCATTTGTATTTTAATAATCTAATAGACTAACGTGTAAAAAAAACCTGTCCATTTTCCAAAGTATTTTTGTGAATTTGGCACATATTGAACAGAATCGCTATATATTATATTAAAAATCAAATAATAATCGGTTTAATATTTCGTAAATAATTTATTTACTTTAAAATAATATGATTGGTTTATAAGCTTTAAGCTTATGAACCAATAATATAAATATTAACAACATTTTAGAATTACCGAATAAGATAAGCATCTGGTAAATATTCGAATTATTTGTATTTGTATAAGCTATAACGGATAATAATGTTCGTACATTACATTTACAAATTATTGAACAATAATGAAAATCGTAAAAAAAGTATTTTCATTTTATCAAATGACATTATTATTTTTTAGCATTACTTTTATGGATAACTTTTTAAAGTTATATTTCGAAGTTTCTATGTAGACAGTGTTAAAGAAGTTTCTTTTTAAAATATACCATTTCTTCTCAACCAAATGATAAATATACTTTTTCACTTTCAAGTCCCTTGTCACTAACATATTACATTGTTAATTAAATATACCCAAAGCCATCATCTCCCACATCACTCAAATTACTCTCCCCCCCCCCCCCCTGTTCCAGAAACCCCCCCTTATTACCCGCAAAATATTCACCGCGCATAAAAATTCAATCAACCCTTTGAAGGCGGGACCGCGCGGAAAAGTTCAAATAAAACGCAACTTTTACGGCAAAAATCCCAAATAAAACGAGGCGAGAGAGTGGGACACCTGTAAGGTGATTTCGCTCGCGCACTTTTCCCAAAACTCCCGGGCTAATTAATTCACCGCTCTCCTTCTTCCAATTATTGCTACAGTTTTCTTTTTGCACGGGCAGAGAACATGAAATATTCATAAGTGCCGGGTAATTAAGTCAGTTTTGGGGCGCCCCGCTTGACACATGTAGACGGCAGCGTAATTAACTTTAATCTGTTTCGCCAGAGGGGGAATTGAAAGATGAACCTCAAAAGAAGAAAGCCCATTGTCTCAGAGAGGCCCTAACCAAAAAGACATTACCACCGGTTGATCGCCGCTCATTACGTGCGGTAGGTGGCGCTTCCCGCTACTACAAAAGACGCATTGACAGGGTTGTTATAAATCTGGCAACACTCCCCTCCCGAGAGATGCGTGGTCGGAAGTTTTCACCTTTTGTTTCGGTGGCTGAGGCCCATTATCGGAAAAGAATCGTCAGTGCTTTGACATTATTTGTCTTTGTGTTAACACCATCGACAGGTCCGCGCTCTGTTCCGCGACGAACTGGAATACATAATTAAAATCAGAGGTGGCGCTT
Organism: Troglohyphantes excavatus; assembly: GCA_963932185.1. NCBI lineage: Eukaryota > Metazoa > Arthropoda > Arachnida > Araneae > Linyphiidae > Troglohyphantes > Troglohyphantes excavatus. The sequence continues at coordinate 28,453,323 of OZ010673.1, read as the reverse complement.
GCCTAGGGGAGACAAGGAGAAAGTTAATTTTCTTCTGTGTCGAAGGGTTGGAATAAATTTAGGAATAGTTTGGTGGGTTTTGTCGGGGACTTCTGATTTAACACGATTGATGGCCACCTATCTCTTGAAACACTATTAAATACAAAGGGTGGTCACATATTGTTGGGCGACCCAGCAAAAAAAGTTTCAGCATAAAACTCTCATCAAAATTGTGAAATTGAAAGTTTTACAAAGGATATTGAAACAAAAAATGCCATTTTTCTGGAAGTTTTAATTTTCATGTATAAAAAATTTGAAAAAATTTGAATTTTCCTTTCAATAATTTCAATGCTTCAAAATTAAAGGCCTTTTTCTTGCAGGTTGCTTAAAGGTTTTTACAGGTTTTATGAAGGATATGGAAAAACCCTGTTAATTTAAATAGATCTTAAAAAAAAACTTAATTTTTTCCTGCGTAAGCCCTTCAATTCCATAATTTTAATGAAAGTTTTATGCTGATTTTTTTTGCAGGGGATGTTCATTAGCTGTGTAACTATACATAATGAATAATTTTTTTTGTAATGCGTTAACTACTTTGTTGCTAATCAAGTTGTTAAAATTTTATGGGTAAAAATAATATTTAATTATGCCAATGCAGCAGCTATATGTGATACAGTTAAAGAATATCCATCGACAAACAATTTGTAACCACCCTGGATATATTAAAACAAAGTTCAATATAATTATTAGTTGGGTGATTGAATAAGCGTCCTGTAACTTTAGTACTAAATGTCTTTCACTTGTACTAACCTGGCTTTCGTAACCCCTTTTATTCCTTGATTTCATTTGATTGTGGTACATGGTGCACTAGAACTTAAAATAGGTTTATATTTTAGAGAATTGATCATGGTTTGGATCTATCCCATACAACATGAGCATGAATTTTCAGCTATCGTCTCTAGCTGGTGTACCTTTGGTTTGTATATCGTTACCGATCTTGCAAACTTCTAATTATCTCACCGGAATCGATACTCAATCAATATATAATCAGGCTCCTGGTAGTTGGTTGCTGAAACCAATTCTGGACACTGGCCACCACTTTATGGCATTTTATTAAGAGGATCAAAATTAATGAAATAAAAATACATTTATCATTTTACGTGAAAATCATATATTTAAAGTATTAAACTGAATTATATTCGACTTACCCTTATTTCTTCATCAAAGTCATCAAAAGTTCATTCGGGATTTTAACCCTTTAGCCACTCTTCTAAACTCCCTAAAAAATTAAAAACAAAATTGTTTAAATAAACATATAACTTAAATACCTTTTCTTCTTTTAGTATTAAAATTCATGAGTCTGAAACATTTCCATAGCAAACTTTAAAAAATAAACATGAAACACACTTTCTAATCACTCTTGCAAGGAGGGAAGCATAATCTATTAGAAAAGTTTTGGCAACAACACACATAACCGTAACTTACCCAGTTTCCCGCGCATTATATTCCTTTTTTATCGTCTGAACATCGAAATATTGAATAAGAGTTTTTATAACTTAGCTATATAGAACGGAACAATCGAAATTAAATTTTGGCGGGCTATCGTCTGCAGCAAAGCCATAATTCGAATTTCAAATGACGTCCTCCTAATATGAAATTAATTCCCTTTTTCTTCTTTTTTTATTTTTGTTTACCATGCTTTCTTTTCCTAGAACCTTTTTTTTATTTATTTATATTATTTTTCTCCTTTACGAGAGGCGCATTGCAGAATATAAATGAAGGCATTTGTCCCCCTTTTCCCCTTTCTCCATTCTTTCCATCCATTTTTTTCCCTGACACATTATTTTTCCCCAAAATTCTATAGTTGGTAGAGGGAAGTTCTTCTTTTTTCATTATTTTGTTTCGTGGTTCCTCTAAAGTTTTGAGGCGGAATTCGAACTATGCGAAAGGCTCAAAATAACTCTTCCTTAATTTGCCGTTTCGTCGAGGGGGGAAAAAAAAAGTACATAGAGAAAAGGATATCAGTTCCCTTGCTTTAAGGGATATTTAATATGTTTTGATTTTTAGTGTGACGTCATGTTTTTTCTCTCGTTTGCCTCCAAGAAAATAAGAACAAAGAAATTTTTTTTTTGAAAAAAAAAAAAAATCTTTAAGAAAAGATTCTGACTTTACAAGAGGAGAAAACTTTTATTTTAATACTTCAATATAAATCGCTAAAAAACTAATCTTCCGTAAATTTGATTTTCTTTTAATGCCAACGATTATTTTTACTAAGAAATTAATATGAGGTATAATAGTTTTCTAAAAAAAAATAAAGTATGTGTAATGCTAGATCTTGAGTTTTGTTCTTAGTGGGGTATATTAATTTACAGTACTTATTACAATAATAAACTTAATGCTTTTAAGTTTTTACGTTACCTTTATGAAATATACTTAGGATAAAATTTTATTTAATTAAGTTTATTATAAGTCTTTGTTAATCTGATCATGGTTTAATTTTTTTTACATAATCCTTAGTAATAGCTTATTATATTTTATAATTAGACGAGAAATAAAGAAATTATTTTATAATATTAAGTAATTCTGATCGGAGCAAAATAATTTTTTTAGTATTTGAACATCGCGTACTTTTATTCAAAAAGTAATTAAATTCAAATTTAAATTATTAATATTTAAAAAATATAAAAAAAAGTATTTGATTTCCCTTATTAACTATTTTTATTATTGCAAAAAATGAAAACTTAAAAAGAAACAGGGTTAAAATAACATTAGGGTAAAAAAAAAAGTGATATGTAATATTCCAAATCATTTTCTACTCTATTTTTTGCTGATTAAAGTGCATTTAAATTTTAATTTAAAAGAGGGTCATAAACTTTTATTATTCAATACTTTTATTATTCAAACCCACTAACACTACTTCTTTTACATATTTTTACGTTTGGTCCATTTAAAACAAGCTAATAAAAGAAAAAAAGTTCTACAAAAATAGCATATATTTGAGTAACAAATACAAAATATAGTTAACTAATTAATTCTTGATTAAGTGCAAAAGTAATATTAAAAAGGGTTTAGATAAATGAAATAAAACCAGTTACATTTCCACGAAACGTGTGGGTAACATTGGTGTCCGTTGAAAGAAACATATCCTGAAAGTTGGTTTCGCTATGTGACGCTCAATGAAAGGAAAAACCAGTTTTAAAGTTTATAAGAGGATAGGGGGTTGCTAAAGAGTTATTCTTCTTTTGCTACAATGTGCATGACTTCAAAAAACGAGTACTATCATTAAATAAGCTGCCATAGAGTTAATTGCTTAAAAATTTCGAATGATTTCGCTGAAAAGTCTTTGAGTGAATAATTTGAGGAACTTTTTATCATAACTGTTTTATTGTTTAATTCTACTTTTGTAATAAAAATATTTAAATAAATACTTTAAGCTAACGAATAACTTTATCTAATAATTTTTACTCATTGTACTCATTTTTGAGTTCATGTCTTTTTTAAAATTGAAACTCATGTATTTTCGGAGCCATGATAAGCATCGAATGTAATAAAAAAATGATTGTATTTTACTTAATTTCAAGTTCATGTTTTTAACAGTGTATACGGTGCAGTAGGTGGAACTGGAAACAGATACCGAGACCCTGTGTCCGGTGTCTTGCCCACCAGGTTACAATGGCATTATGGGTTAACGAAAATAGATTAAATGGTAAGGTTATGAAAACAAATCATTGATATATAAAATGACCGGTCAAGTAGTTCAAAGCAACTTTAGTAATCTCAGCCGGGAACCTTCTACACAATAGATACTCCTCGCTGAAACACCCTCACCCTCTTCATATAAACTGCATCCTCTTGCATATGTATGGGATGGTCGGACGATAGCAAGAAAGCAGACGACTTCCGATCGCGACCCCTCTTGCGACCCGGAAGCGATGAAAGGGAAGAGGAGGGGGGTCTAAAAAGGGACCCCAAATCAACTTCATCATAATTTTCTCCAGGAAGAAGAAATACGACTTTCCACGGGGAAAAGTCATCCAAAGCAAACAAAGAAATGAATATGACAATGGGGGGGGGGGGGGGATAAAACGAAAGATACAGGGGGTGTATATAGGGATGGGGCGTGTGCTTAGAGGGGGCGTTGGTCAGTGAGTTATGTGTCCATCGGCGAGGGTCTTCAAACAAGTCTGTAACGAAGGCAAATGGTCGGCGGGAGGTCTTTATATGAGAGAAAGTGGGCTTAATGGATGTGATGATTTAAGGGGTTTGAGGGATGGGTCCCCCCCCTGCAGCCCACGCACAAAGGGATTATCGCGTCACTACAATGGGAAAGGGGTTTTATCATTGGGGGATATTGTGGCCATATTTGGCACCCAAGTGAGCAGAGTGAAGTATGCTTTCACAGTGTATGCTGTATCCGAAAACTTAACAAGCTGTATCTCTAAAACATATATTTTTTTAGGAATATTAATTGGCTCAATGTAGAGATATTCGATTTTAATTATATAACAGGTGCATAAAATGATTATCTTGTTTCTTTCTAGTGTTATGAGGTGTCACAGGTTTGAAGAGATGATAACATAAAACGTTATATGCTAAATAACAAACTATTTAAACTTATTTATTTATTTTAAGGACGAAAACTGTTAAAAAATATACATAAAAATAAAAACTTTAACTTAATATCGTCGCCTCAGACCAACAGTAAGACATCTAAAAAAACGAAAATGAGTTTTCGGTCTTGCTAATATTACCAAATGTGTCTTTATTTAGTGGAACACTCGGACATTTTTATGTCTTCTTTGAAATCCCTGAACTACAGCCTTAGATATTCAGCATTGAAAAAACAGCACATTTTAAAATCAATTTTATAGACAACTATGTTTTTGCTCATATCCTACTGTTGCTCTGAGGCGGCGATATGATGTCTTAGAGCACAGATGTCATTAAATAAAAATTCTCTCATTTGACAGGGCAACTTTTTTAAAATTTGTATCGTTATTTAAAAGAATAAAAAAAAATTCAGTGATTTCTACCAATTAAAATAATTGTTTTTAATTGGTAAATAAAAATAATCTTGAGAATTTAAGGGGATTCAGAGAATTATTGTAGAGTTTAATAGGTCTGTTACATGAATAAGTCGTAAAATTATTAATTTACTTATCTTTATAAAGTATATTACTGAAAACGTTTGTAAAGCACAATTTTTGGTTAAAAACTAAATAAGAAATTGAAATTATAAAAGTTGGTAGATATTATAACAATTGCCTGTGTAATAACAATATGTGTAATTTCACCAAAAGCTTATTTTTAGGCATGCATAAATCGTTAATAAAAATATATTTAGTAATAGTATGTTAAAACAAAATATTAAAATAACTTTGTTTTATACCTAAAATTAAAGTTGAGTGCATTAATTTAAAAACTCAATTTTTATTAAAAAATATATTTTCTACTTACATTTATATTCCTTTAGATGAGTTGTCAATTTATGGATCTTTATAAAACATGCGGTTGCAAAATATTTTGTTATGTAAATGTTTTTCAACAGACGCCATTGGCCTTAGACCCCTTTATTGGTCATTTCCTTGGTAAATTATCGAGTGTATCAATCCTATATGAAAAAAGTTCATTTAGATGAGAGGATAATAATAATTTCTACAGTATAGTAAAATATGTTTATATGTAATTAAATATTTAGCAACAAACAGATAACACATGACAAAATTAGAAAACGTTTAATTTGTGAATGTCAATTTCGTTTATATGTCTTAATACATTAGATTTTTCGTCATGCCTAATACTATTTACTAATAAATTTAAACTTATAACGTTGTTAAAAATGCATTCTCATATTTGACGGAACTGTTGTCATTTTTGAAGAAATAGACGCCTTGAATATTTCGTTCAACTGAGGAATTTCATTTTGTCATTTTTTTAATGAAATTTAGTTTGTTAAAAATGAGGACGATTTTAAATAATATAATAATTCAATATTGACAAGCTGATTCGAACCGCAGACATCTTGCTCCAGAGTCTAACGCTTTATCCACTCGGTCAAGAAAACTAGGTTGAGTTCTGACAATACAAGAATAAGAACTTAACATGAGCTGATGACCCAGAAAAGGGCCGGCAAGGAACCTGTGTAAATGACTTTCGTTCAAAATATAAAGATTCTTGTTTTGTCACGTGATTCAATGACGAAACTATTGTTAACTATAATAAAAGCATTCTTGGCGATAGCAGAATTCTTAGAAATAAGAGTGTTATTTCTGAGAGCGAGTCCACATTTAAAGGCACACTTTAAAGAAGAGTTTCATTTATTTAGTACAAGTAATTTTTTTTGGATTTAATAAAAAGTCCAATAATTCAGCAATAAATAGTCCAAAGTCTTTTTTCGTTGAACGTTAAGTCAATAACCCTTCAACTATTTAAGAACTTTTGGATAAATTTATTCTAGAAAAAAATTATTTCATCCCGAAGAAAAGTAGTTTCCATAAAAGAACATTTTTCCAGCCGCAAATAATTGGTGACAGATAAAAACAATATCCCTGATCCTTCCATAGTATATCAAAAAGTAACGGCCACGATCGTGACGTCAGGTGATGGAAAGCCGTTGCCACTTGCCGAATAATAATTCGCGAGCCCTGTGTCAAAATGAAAACGATCAGTCATGACTTCCGATGCGGTTTGACAACCAACCATAGGGGGCCACGTGGCCCTTTATTGAAAGTGTGATCCTATCGCCGTAAAACGGACTTACATATCAATATAGGTGTAAGTCATCCTCTGTACATGAATCACTAAACAATGTATGCATAGAATTGTCGATTCAAGGGATTGTTCGAGAGTTTCAAGAATAAGTTGATTTTTAAGTGTAATTGTGAGTAAAGGATTATTTATTGAAAATAATTAGGGACATAAAATCTTTTTCAAAGGAATTAATATGATTTGTTAAGTTGTACAGGATGGTCACTAATTGGGGAGCGATGGCTATTATTCGGCTGTTTAATAAATACTCACTATAAACCTTTCTTTCTACTGTTAAGGAGAGCTATCTAATAACAAGCCCCAAATTCCGAAAATTTGCTGAAAATTGTTTTTTGCATAAAACGATTATATACATATTTAAGAAGCCGTGTATAAAATTTCGGAGCAGTAGAAGAAAGCGAACGTGTTGTTTTGCATGTTTATATACCATTTATTATCTTCCTGCTTACTTTTCCTGTGCAACATTTGTCATTTATTCAAAATAAATATTTGGAGTTTTTACCATGTTTAAATGCCATGCCTTTGTATGAAATGTACTTCAAACTAAAATTTTAATAGTTTTTTAAACATTAATATTTGTTTTATAATTAACTTTTTTTTAATTAAGTTATAAATTATTTTTTTTATACGCAGTAATGAATATAAAAATGTTAATAGTTTTTAGGTTATAAAAACAAAATATTTTTTTGAAAATAACTAAAACACAAATTGGCAAAAACCGTTTGTTAAGTCTGGTGTACTTTGACATTATTTAATCAATTTTTTTTAAATATTAAAAATTGAAGGAGACGTAGAGTTTTTCTTTTGGTTTGTTAAAGCATATTTAGGGAGCATCTCTTTGTTTGCAAAGAGATGCTCTTATAGTAGAAAAAAAAACGATATTTCTGAATTCATTAAAAAAAATATTAGCCTAAAATCTGGGCTGGTCCAGATTGGGGCCTTAAAATCTTAAAAAACATTTAAGTTTTTATATTTGGAGCAAAATGTATGTTACATGACGGTTTTGATAAAGTTTTTATGTTGATCGTTTTTTGCTGGGTAGTGACATTTTATGCTATAAGTAACATTTAGTCAGAGGAGATAGAAGATAACGTTTTTACAACATGCGAGTATCTAATCTATGCATAACCAAAATTTCTGTATAGAATATGTTGATTTACCTACACTCACACAAATCCATCTCACACTTTTTTTAAAAAAAATTCACCATTACCCTAATGTGCAGCTCTAGTGCAATGCCAATTCAACCAACCAATCAACTCAGGTTCATCGATCCACATACATATCGATTCCACTTATATATCGTTTCCGATCACAAAAAAAATCAAAACCCCCAAACTTTATTTAAAAAAAAAATCAAAACTTCCCATCTTTGCCCTTCCACAAAAACCTGCACAGACTGTGAGAAGGCGGTCCCCCCCCTCGCCAAATTCGTCACGCCCCTGGCACAGCGTGGGGGCGGCAGGTGTGGATGCGCCCCTTGTTTGAGTTGTCTCCGTCGGCCATTTCATTAGCATACAATCTCGGTCGCGCGTTGATTCAATCAGCGGGATTAGTTGTCTTCTTCGCCCCCTCTCTGTGTGTTTTTTCCTACAACAAAAGGGCGGTCGGCCTGTATGGAGGATTTTATAATCCGAGGGCAAACACGGGGCACGTGTCGGGGATTTATCTATCGTGCTATAATCCGTGAGGGGGGGGGGGGGGCAATGGGAGATTTGTGGTATCGTTTTTGTCATGGGGGTAATGGCTTTGAAATTAAACAAAAAAAAGTTTTGTTTTGTTTTGAATGCATTCTTCTCGAAGTGGATACACGCTTGTTTAATTGGCATTTTAATAGTAAAAAAATATATAGTTAGTTGAATTAATTAGGGACTAGAGCTACATAATGGGCTATTGGTAACGGTACAATAAGAACGAAAACAGTTTTAAAAAAAGTTCTTTAAGAAAAGATTCTGATTTTTCAAGAGGAGAAAACTTTTATTTTAATACTTTAATATAAATCGCTAAAAAACTAATCTTTCGTAAATTTGAATTTTTTTAATGCCAATGATTATTTTTACTAAGAAATTAATATGAGGTATAATAGTTTTCTGGAAAAAATAAAGTATGTATAATGCTAGATCTTGAGTATTGTTCGTAGCCAACCAACCAACTCTTACAATACTTATTACAGTAATAAACTTAATGCTTTTAAGGTTTTTATGTTACCTTTATGAAATATGTTTAGGACAAAATTTGATTTAGTTAAGTTAAATATTAAGTCTTTGCTAAGTTGGTCACTGTTTAATTTTTCACATAATACTTAGTAAAAGATTATTATAATTTATAATTAAAATCGAAATAAAGAAAAAAAAATTATAATTGAAGTTAATTTTTACTAAGTTGATGTTTATAGTTAGTTGAAATAATGGGCTATTGGGAACGGTTCGGAATCTATCCAGATGGATTGGTTGGTTAATTAAATTTGCACTATAGCTGCACAGTGGGCTATTGGCGTCTTTTCGGGGCATTACTCGAAGGAAAAACCATGGAACGAAGCCTCGTATTTTTGAACCATGGTCAGATGACGCGGACAACACCTCAGCTGGCACCCGACGCAACCTCAATAGGTGTCACGACATTAAACCCCGATCAGATTTATCGTGCACCAGTCCACGCCAGTATAATTTGTCGGTTATTTATAGACGATTTCCTAGTATTTTGGTAGCGAAGCTGGCAACCCTCCGATCGCAAGATCACTACATTTTTACTTTTTACTCAGTTGGTTGGTGGCCTCCGTGGCCGAGTGGATTAAGGCGTCAGCTGGGAATCCAAGGGTCCCCGGTTCAAAACCTTGCGATGGAGGCTAAAGAATAGTAAAAAGTAGTAATATTGCGATCGGAGGGTTGCCAACATTGCTACCAAAATACTAGAATGTCGTCCAGAACATCCACAAAAAAATTAACGGCGTGTATACGGGACTGGTGCACGATAAACCTGATAGGGGTCCAAAGCCCCGACGTCTATTGAAGGCGTTGGGTGCCAGCTCAGGTGTTGTCCCGTCATCTGACCATGGTTCAAAAATACGAGGCATTGTTCCCGGGTCTTTCCTTCGGGATAGGCCCCGAACCGTCGCCAATAGCCCACTGTTCAGCTCTTGTGCGACGTTATTTAACCAAATCAAACCGGTCATGAGTCCGTTACTCTATCGCCTGAGTCCTTATTTAGAATGGTCTAAAAATACGAGGCATTGTTCCCGGGTCTTTCCGTCGATTGATTTTGGTTTTGGTTAATTAAAGTTGCACTAGAGCTGCACAGTGGGATATTGGCGACGGTTCGGGGCCTATCTTGAAGGAAAGACCCTGGAACGATGCCTCGTATTTTTGAACCATGGTCAGATGACTAGGAAACACCTGAACTGACATCCAACGCTTCATTAGACGTCGGGACCCCGATCAGATTTATCGTGCACCAGTCCTGTATATACTAGTGTTTTGGTAGCGAAGCTGGCAACCCTCCGATCTCAATATCACTACTTTTTTTTACCATTCTTAGTCTAGTCTGTCGCACAGGTTCGAACCGGGAACCCTCGGATTCCCAGCTGACGCCTTAATCTACTCGGCCTTAATCCACGGAGGCCTTGTCTTTCCTTCGAAATAGGCCCCGAACAGTAGCCAATAGCACACTGTGCAGCTCTAGGGTGACGTTATTTAACCAAACCAAACCTTTTCTAAAAAGAAGACGTTGGAACACTTCTTCGTAATTTTTAAAGAAGATCAGATGGCGAGGGCAACACATGAAATGGCTAACAAGATTAAAATTCGCAATTTTCCTACTATGAGCTTTGCTTTTTACCCAGTAAGGTATGTACGTTTATTCTTGAATGAAAATAATTATTCTCTAATTAGATAAACGTTTGCTAAATTGGTGGATTTATAGTTTTATTTACAATGCACCCAATTTTTAAAATCATAAAGTTACTTTATTTTACAGTACTTTTAAAATCTATTGGTTTGAATAACAACCTATAATGTATCACTTTAATATTTATTGAAGTATTTGAAAAAATATGAACAAAGCGTGTATAGAACAATTATTGAAACATCCAAAAATTGCTGAAGCGTTAGTGGAATGTAACGCCTTTATTTGGAATTTTAAAGTATTTACGTTAAAAAGTGTTCATTTAAAACTGTGGATCTATGGTAATAAAGATAAGTTATGCAAATTTTAGAAAATTTGAATTAAAATCACCTGACGGATACAAACATGTATATACGTTCGATTATCTCCAGTTTTTCTAGTAATACACAGAATGTAAAAGTTGATTAAAAACTATTTTTTTTTAAATAATTTATTTAAAGCATTGGGAGGATTTTTGAAAACCTACTCTACTGATATAATTAAAAAATATATTTTTGTTAAAAAAAAAGGAATTTGATAAATTAAACTTTCCTGCAGTGAAAACAACCCTACAGATTCAAAATTTCGCTCATCCGTCAGAGGGTTAAAAAAGAAATTAATAATAAAAAAAAAATCTGAAATCTTTCAATTTTTCTTTTAATGTATTCATTACTGAATTAAAACAAACAAAACACTGCAGTAATTGCGAAAAAATATTTATTTATTACATTTTATACAATATTTTACACTCCCCTTTTTGCTTTGCCGACATGTTGCAAAACATCAACAATAGCTGAGCGTTGCCAGATACTAAACTAAAAAAAAAAACATTATAAAAGATTATACTACAGAAAGTAGAGAATCAATTAGTACAAAAATTAGAAAATCACTTTAAGCCATTGCTAAAGTGTAGAGGTCGGAAGTTGATGTCCGGTATACCGGACACCATATTTGAAGGAGTTAATAGTTCACTAATAGGCTTCCTTAAATTTTTGGGGAGGAGGGAACCGTTTTACATTACGTCACGGATCAAGTTTTGTTTAGTTCGGTTTGGTTAGTTAACGTCGCACTAGAGCTGCGTATTGGGCTATTGGCGACGGTTCGGGACCTGAACGCCGTTATCTACTGGGCAACTGGAGGCCCCCCGCATCAGTCAAAGAAGACCCAAAAATAAAATTTTAAAATCAACCCTGGTGTGAAAAACCTCAACTTATCGAGAGAAGCACGTAGTCTCAGCAATGGGACGGTCCATCACCAAAATCCCAAGCGATCATCGATCCAAAACCGTGACCGGGTCGCGTCTTCTTCAGAAGGAAGGGGAGGGGGGTGCACAAAAGAGGGGTGACGAAAAGGGGGAAGGGGTCGAGAAATGCACAATGGAGGGGGTGGGTGGAGAAGCAGAGGGATTTATATAAAAGAGAGGATGCTTCTTCTCTACTCCTCCCCCCTACCCCCTTTTCGAACGCTCTTCAATCTTCTTCGCGCCCTAGAAATCAGTCAAGCCTCGCAGAGAAGAAACAAGTACAGGCGAGCTAAAAAAAAAAAGAAAGAGCATCAGAAACTTCGTTTAAAGGGGGAAAAGGGACCTCTTTTCTTGCGCGAAGGGGTATGTAAAAAGGCGCCTGAGTCAAAAGACTCATTAACGCCCCCCCCCCTTCCCTTTTCCGAATTCTTTTAAGGGGGCGGGTGCATTTTTTAGTGCGGAAACTACCTCCTTTATTTATTGGAATTGCGGCTAAGTAGCCGTGTGATGGGTTTATTTAGGGATTGTTTGATCAGCGGAGAGTAATGGTTGTGTATCCGTGGAGTTTGCGTGTGAGTTCGGATGTTTGTTTTGTGTAGGTTTATTAGTCTCGAAACAGTTTATAGGGTACAAAAACTTTGCCCATCCCAAGGTTCACTGTATAAGAAGAAATATTATTTTATTGTTGAGAAGCGGAATCGATTAGTTATAATATCCAACTATTTTCTTTTGTAACTTCAATTTTAATAGTTATTTCAAGGACGTTGTCTACACAACAATTTAAAGTGCTTCGATTTACCATTAGGCCCGGGCCTAGGGCTCCCCGTCTGTAGGGGGCCTATCATTTAGCTACCCATAAATTGTGTAAAAATTGTTTACACTTTGACAAATTTGCTATTATGATTTCAATTCTCATGAAAATATTTTTTTTGTGTTTTAAATAAATAATTAACTTAATCTGCGATGTTTTTTATTCTTCAAGAATATCTTTTTCGAAGAGGGCCCAGTCTTTAAACGCTTTCCCTGCAGCTGCTCTTGAACATTTCACAAATGAAGTGGTTCCGCTTGATTCTCACTTCATGACTCCAAGCACCCACAATCATTCCACGTTTAAAGCCAGTTAAATTACGGTTTTACCCATACCTGTTTAAACAAAACACTTTTAATAACATTGTAAGAAAACACTTTTCCTTTTTTATACCTCTATCGTCCTCTGGCGAAAACAGTGTGAGGTCACACATCATTTACTTAAAATCGTCATGTGGTCATAATATTTTGGCCTCAGTATATAAAATCCCTTTTCTGCATTCACTTGAATCTGTGTTATTACAATGTCTTTATATATATATTTTAATTTTTGTATTTTATTAATTTACGTGTATTTTTTTGTAATACAAAATCACTGATAAATTTAATCAAAAATTATATATCCATAATTTTTTTTTTTTAAATCCAGCAAAAAAAAACCACACGTAATAAAAAAAAATAACAATCATTACAGTTATCCTCTAGACCAGTGGTTCCCAAAGTGGGTTCCACAAAAAAATTTAGGGGTTCCGCGTGACAAATTTTATTTGATTAAAAAAAAATAAGAATGGTGTTTAATATATTCACATTTTCGATGAATTTCCAAATTTAGCAAAACAGGCTATTCGAACTCTACTGCCGTTTGCAACCACTTATTTGTGTGAAGCTGGGTTTTCAAAATATGTTGCGACAAAAACCAAATATCGTAACAGACTTGATGCTGCACCAGATATGCGAGTTCAGTTATCAAACCTAACGCCCAATTTTAAGAGAATCATGGAATCAAAGAAGCAGGTGCATTCTTCACATTAAAGATTTTCTATTTATTTTAGTTTATGTTTTGTATTTTTATTAATTATTTCTATGATGTTGTTGATATTTATTTCTATGATGATGAATTGTTTTTTTTTTTAGTTTTGCTTAATTCAATAAAATCTGAAATACCAAAATAATACTTGTTTTATTTAGTATCAGATATTAAATTTTGAAAAGTCGTTGATTAAAAAATATTCAGGGTTCCGCGATCATTGGCAACAAATTTTGGGGTTCCACGACCAAAATAGTTTGGAAACCACTGCTCTAGACGAATGAATATCAACATTGCTTTTTGTGTCTACAGAAGAGACAAACGAAGTTTAATATTGGTCAAAACACTTTCAAACTTTATAAAAATAAAGGAACAAGCAACAAATAAATCGAAACGAAGAAGAAGAGAATATCGAGGAGTTTGTTGTTCCGAGGGGGGAAGGGGGGCAGCGCATGCAATTTCCTATTGGCGTATCAAATCAAGGGATCCGAGGACGGTCTGTGACAAATGATGTTTGGATAAGTTGGGTGGTCAGTTGACTGATTGTGTGAGGAAATTCAATCAAGATCTGATTTCCTTTTCTTCCTTCTCCTCCGCGAACAGGGATTGTTTTCCTATTTACTCTGCTTTTCTACTTCTGGCAAGAAAAAAAAAGGAATGGTCATTTCTTTAGAGCAGTGATTCCCAACCTTTAGATGATCACGGACTACTGATTCAAAAACTCAGCAAGTCGCGGACCACCACCTTCTAATAACATTAAAAAAAATACTCAGGTCCTAAATATAATTCAGGTACTTAATATATCTCGTTTATTAAAAACGTAAACTTGTGAATACATTTATTAACTTAAAAAGTCTGAAGTTTTTAAAGTAATGTCTTAGCAAGGTAACCATATCGAACTCATTTCCGATTAATTGGTATAATTAAACAAAGCAAACTCATGAAAAAGTTTAAATATGATAAAATTTTGTTTTCATTAGACATAATATATAATTTTGATGCTTTAGTTTGCTTTGATGCTTTAGTTTTAAAATAAATACAACTCAGGTGCGACACCCGTTTTTGAAAATATAAAACATGTATGGAATTGAGCAATGACTTCACTGACCAGTTACAACCCTCTCGCGGACCATCAGTGGTCCGCGGAGCACGGGTTTGGAACCACTGCTTTAGGGACCAAAATACACGGCAGGAAGGTTGAATATTTACCACCTCTATGAGTGTAGTTTTAAAAAGCGGATTTGTTTTTACGATGAGCATTTAGAGGTTGGGAATATGTGAAATTTCTATGGGTAGACTGAAACTCGTTAATGGTTGAATATATATATTTTTGAAACATGTATAATTCAAATTCAAACATGTAGTTTACATCTTAGATTTAACCCTTTGCGTTCAAAAGCTGACTGTCAGGCACCACTTGGTTTGATGCGCTGATTAACGGTAAGATATGCGGAAAATCGCTTAGAGTTTCTGGTTCGAGAAAAAGGCCTCTACCACAAAGGGGTAATTTAAGATAAAATGAAAACTTAAGGGGATTTCATATTAGAATAAGGCGTTTTTTGCAGTTAGTTAAAAATTTAATATAATTTAAATTAATTTTAGCATAATTTTAAGCAGAATATTGAAAGCACTAAAATAAATTTGTTTGTTAAAATTAAAACTCATAAAACGATTCAATTGATTTTAATTTCAGCTTAGTAACTTCCTCTTACATCTTTACCTCTCAAGCACCTTAAAGATTAAAAAAAAATCGTGTTTAAATGTTTTTTGAAGTAAACCTTCTTTGGAGAGGCTAGTGAATCTGAATGACCTTGACACGGAAATCACACATAGAACGTTAGATGCTCGGTAAATTTTCATCAATATGCAATAAACCCATACCATCCTAAACACGACGACAATAGCTTTAATCTTTCGTAAGTTTAATTTAATTTCAACAATTAGTTAATGAATTATGACTAATAAAGTATTTAACTTTGTGCCTGTGCTACCCAGAAAAAGAGGAGAAGGAGGAAGAAAGCCTTTGATTAGACGACACAGATTACGTAATCTGGGCTCTGTTTATTTTCCTCTCGATTGAAAAAGCGATGTGTAGTTAAGAGTTGTTATCGAACTTAAATCGAGTTTCGCTGAGACTGAAATGGAATGCTTCTGGAACATCCAGTGTATTTCATATTTCAATTGTTTATTATATTTGCATGATTGGTGAATAAGAAAGAAGATTCACTTCAATCGTGTGCTTATATGGGTACGAAACACGGTTTTTATTTTTAAAAATGACCTTTTACTTTGTATAGATAGTAACTATGAATTAAAAACTGGTAGATTTTCTAATAGTTTTTACTGTCTTGGAAAAACGTGTCGTTAATTTTACTGATATCAATATTAAAATCACATAAAAATGCGTCAACATATAAATTTAAAATAACACCGAGAAGAATATTTTTGAACAATATCTGAAAAAGCTAAATTGTCCGATGCAAATAAATCCTAAGCCACGAGGAATGTGACATCAACATTGCTGTCATGTCCGATGAGTGATAGTAACCCATTGACTAAATTTTGATACCATATGGCAGCCTGTGGTATACATACTCCTGTGGTATATAGCGGTCTAGTTGGCGGTACATGAAAATAATATTAGTAATGGCGGGAAACACCAAAACTAAAAAATAAATAAATAAATGTAATAAGTAAAATCTAAAATAAAAGCATATAAGTGTCATTAATTTGAGTCGATTGATTCACTTGCGAGCTAACTAAATATTTCTGCCTAACAAAAACATATTTTTTTGCGTAGAGGGATGGGTTAGAAGGGCTTTGAGAGAAGGGGGTACTCATAAATGAAAAGTTTTACCAAGGGGGTACGTGAAAGAGAAAAAAAGGTTGAGACCCACTGCCGTATAGTAATATCTATATGATTTTATAATTATTTTTATTTTATTAAAATAAATTTTTTTTTAGAAATTCCTTTTTAAACTTAGAAGAAAATGAAATAAAAAAATAGTCAAAATATAAATCAAATCCCATAATTAAAAATATATATAAATATAAATCTCCCTAAGACCAATTTACTATGAAACCAAGAATGGTTTTCTTAGAAAAATTTCATTTTTCAGTATTACATATATTTGATAAGTTATGAATTTTGAAGTTAAAAACTTTTATTTACTAAAAAAAAAAAAACTATTTTCACGGCATAAGCAAGAAAATAAAACCATTTTAGGAATTGAGGTAAGATTCTTTGTAGATCACCATAACATAGCGTTGCAATATTCACTAGAGACCATCAAAAATATAAAAGGGTATTTCGCGTAAGCGATTTTTTAGAGGGGGAAAAAATGATGAGTCTAAAGCACAGTTGGAAAAACTGAAATGGCCCAGAAGAAGTTTTGCAATGAGAACTTGAAGTAATATTTCACAACAATACAACATTTTTTTTTCAAACTATCTCACGATATTTTCTTAAGGAATACGCAGCATTTTTAAACTGGGAGCTTGAGAAAACAAAAACGACGTGGCACACTTCCAAGGGGAACATCGTATAGAAAACTTTGTTCACCATCAAGCAAAAAGTAATGATTGAATCTGCAGTCTGCTACATCATTTAAAGTGGACGCCAGTTCGTCCCGTTAAATATATTTGTAACCCTCATAAGACGGGAGAACACAAATGTAGATATAATATCATGAGTTGCATGTATTTTTTGGAAAAATGCATTTTGAACAAAGATGAATAAATAATACAACAGGATATATCCTTCATTTTCAAAGTATAATTAAAAACTTGTTTTGTCTGTAAATTTATTAAAAATATTAATATATAAAGCGTTTTTTATATCAATAAACATTTTTACCAGGAAAGATTTTAGTAGAGTTTATAAAAAGTTTCTAGCCTTTAAAGAAAATTGAAATATTCTATTAAAATATAATTGGTGTGTCTAGGTAACAAGATATGCTTATAAAGCAATAGTATCGCCGAAAAATATGTTAATTAAAAAAAATCATAGATTGGTTTCTTAGAATTTTTAATAGTTTGTAACGCACAGTATGGATAATTATATTCAAACAAAATATTATTTTTCAACAACCCATTTCTAACACATTTCCTAAATGTTGTTAAATCGAAAAAAAAAAAATATGTAATAAAAAAATTTTAACGGACGAGTTAAGAATTTCAATAGTTGTTAATGTATTTAAATAAAGGATTATGTATGGAATGGAATAGTCATTTCAGAAAATAGTCCTTTCCGTAAAAGTTTGTTACTGTAATGTCCTACTAGGGAGCACTCGCTAATTACTGAATTATGAATAGCTTAATGAGTGCTGACTAAGATGGAGGTCTTGGAGTGTTATAATTGTATGAAATGCGATACCTACTTGTTAGTCGTCTTAAAACACAGTCTGAATTAGGAATATTTATTTTAATATGAACTTGGAACAAGATTCAAAAATCCTATGAAGGTATTCAAGCAAATAACCGCGCTTTGACAAAAAATATACTAAAGTGAATATTTTTGGGGATTATTTGATACTTTCCCAGTACTTTATTCACCCTCTGAAACAAGCACAACCCTTTGTTCGAAATGTGTTTTTGAAAATGTGTTCTATTGAGGAAAAATATTGCTTCAAATATTCGAGAAAGAAATTATCTGGAACGATACGGGATATATCGGAGTGCCAAACCGTAACAGAATCACAATTCCAACCCTAAAATTGTATTCAAATTCGCGTTCTTTCTCTTCCTCCCCTTTCCTCCTCGAACAGAAATAACAATCTTCGACAAATCTGCCGGATCGAAGCGAAATTGTGCTTAAACCTCAACAATATCAAAATATTTCCCCAAAGGTGTAATCGATTAGAAGATGGTGGGGAGGAAGAAGGGGAATATTCCGAGTGTGTTCTTTTATGCCAAATTCAATCTGCAACGTTGATAGCAAACGGGGTGTCTGTTAGTTCTTTTTGTTTTTGCAAACATATCTAGCGCTAGTTTTGATCAGCAATGGGTCATTGGATTATTTAGTTTTTCCAAATGTTCATGCAGAATTGCGAATAGTGTTCGGGGATTATGCTTTAGGCAAATATTATAAACTAGTTATAACAAAGTATTTGAAATGTTCATGGAACTCATATAAAAAAAAATGGGGGGGGGGATGGATCAATCTAAAAAAACAACAACAACACGGGTATTTGCCCATATACTTTTACCACAATCGCCTATAGTCACCCCTGTTTATATACTCGTAAATCGATGTTGTAAGCTACTGCAGCGTCCTGGAGTTCATCCATCTTTCTTTCGGTTCCAAGAAATCGCGAAAGGCATGCACCACTTCAACCAGCGTTTAGATCTCAAACCAATGAGAGATCGACAACGAAAGAGGCCCTACGCATTCGAACAACACTGACTGAATGGAAACATTCCCAGCCAAACTGCCATAGTAACAACATCATATCTCTCTTGCTCCTCATGTAAATGCAATAACATTCATTTAACCTTCAAATGTAAATTATTAATTGTTAAACTTGCATCATTAAACATTATTTATTCTCTACATACTGTGGCATTCATAAACTAATCTATCACCACTAATTTAACCTTCTGAAATGGAGTCTACTATCGCGTGGCCGCAGCACCAAACAAACCCGTCCGCCGCACTACTTTTATTAGTTTAAAAACCACCTTGTCCAGGTAAATACGGATTAATAAAAATATATTTACTGTAAGAGTGGGATTACAATGTTACAAATTTCATATGCAATTTATCTTGAATTTTTTACTAAAACTGTTTAAAATTGTAAAGTCTTGTTCATTACGAAATGTTTGTCATTCATAATATTCCGAAAGCGAGATTAGTAATAAGTGCTATATTATGCATCCATTCCTCTTATGATTTTATAATACAACAATAATAGAATGTCTAAAGAATTAAGTTTAAATATTGATTATCAAAATATTCTGCTTAACAACTTCCACTAATTTTCTATAAATTTGCAAAAATTATCAATAAGTATTTTTTACTTTAACTCTACAATTTGTCTATCAATATAGATTTGCAAGCCCTATCCCACAAACAAGACATTCACCTAGACGATATAAAAATTATTTTAGGAGAACAAAATATTGATTAAGAATAAAAAAAAAATGGATATAACAGCAACCAAATAACAAACCCCTCACCCAAACAATAACTAAACCCCCAAACTATCGGAAGCATACAAACTCGTAAAACTCCCCGTTAAACTCATAACTCCCATACGAGCTTTCGCGGTCCAAGCAGTTAAAGCAAAGAGGGGGGGGGGAGTAAAATTCAGAACTAGCACCTCCACAGATCTGATCCCCCCCCCAAATCATCAACCTGCCCCCCCCCCCTAAAACAAGGAAATCCGAAACTGGCTACAACAACGCAGGGTTATAAAGCACCCAGAGCAGAGGGGAGAACCTATAATTTATGCGAAACGGAGGCCATATTTAAGGGCCCGCGGTTCAGACTTAAAACCACAAGGAGGGTGGGGGTAGGGGGACTGCAAAGGCCCCTCCCGATCAAATGATCGATCTGGCAACCTATTAGCGATGCAAATGAATGCGCAACGGATGGGGGGAGGGGGGCTAAAGGGGGCGGGATTTCGTCGTCACCCCCTTTCTCCCTCATCTCTTCACCCACCCCCCTCTCCCTTCGTATAGCTCGGGCTTCATTTGGTTCAGCTAAAGTTGCCGATTTTTCTTTTTCTGATGATAATGAATCTTTTTGTTTCGTTTTTTTTTAAGGGTTGTCTTTTTATTTATCTTTTTGGCGAAGGATTAGGGCTTTAGTTGTTGGAGATTATTAAATTTTAACGGGGGGTGGAGTGGAGGAATTTAGAGGGGAAAAAAAAGAAATGAGAGTTGGGAGATATAAATTTAATTTTGTTATCTCTCTGGTTTTATTGGTGGTTAATTATGACGTTAAATATTTAGACTGACTTTCCAGTGTGCGAGTGAATGCAAATGAGTTATTTTTAAGTGTTATTTATTATTTTTTTTTGGAGTTGATTCGAGTGCTGGAGAGTATTGAAATGACAAAAAGTGGAGAAATAATAAGCATTAGAACTTGTGTTTTTTCATCGTTGAATGAGGTTGTATTTGTTAAAAAACATCATTATTTAAATTCGTCATATTTATTTCCAGCCTGTAAGATGGAATTATATAAAATAATTTAACTAGATTAGAAAAAAATTATAAATCCGATGGGCTACAACGTTCAACTTTTAATTACACTTGACAAATTTCACTTGTTTTTGATGGTAGAGCAAATTCAATTGTGTATACTTTTTATAAAACTACTGCATCGATTAGTTACGAATTTAGTGGTTAGGTGATTTTTCCACGGTTATTAATGTTGAGGATTTTATGAAAATTTATTTTAAACAATTAATTATCATATCAATTAAAAAAATCCCTTTTTTATCCATATCTAATAAACCGAAATTGAACAATGATGTCACTTTTTTATACTGTTCGATTTCGATGCTAATCTTGCTGTCACATCTCGTATATTCTCGTGAAATATTACCGCACTTGAAATATTGTGATCACAGAAAATTTGATAGACCACAGAAAATTTGATAGACAAATAACTCAAATCTTAATAGAAATTAAAAGTAAGCAAAGTTCTTGCTATATATATTTTTTAAATGGTCATTTAAAAAATAGCTTTTAAAATCATTATAAACGGAAAACTAAAACAGAATTTTTAAATTTCAAGCCTCAGGTGAACATGAGAGGTTGAGTAGTATCTATATATAAATTTTCAGACATGTCCGAGCAGTGGAAGGTAGCGTTTTGTGTGCCACACACATTCAGACCCTTTCTTTTGTTATTATAAACTGAAGATAAAAGTAAAGTATTTATTGATTGATTTTTCGAATTTTTGGATGTAACTGCTTTTGCATTTGGGATACTCATATAAGATATTATGACGATGTACATTGAAGTTTTTGTTTATCTCTGTATCTTAAAGAGCAGGAGGAAAATGCTCCACGAAGCCACTTCTCCTCTTCCGAGGTTCCATGTTTGGGATGTCCTCTCTCTCTCCGCATCCCGATCGCGTACACTTTCACAGCGGATCGATTGCGTATCAGGGATGCTGATCACGCGCAACTGTTATTTCACAACACGTGCTGGGATCGATCCGGCGGATTGACAGCAACACACCCCGCATTAAACCGAGACATTTTCCGCCACGACACCCCTCCAACTGTGGAAATTCCGACGCATGGATTCGTCCCTTTCACTTTTGATACGGAGAAACAGAGATAGTGTAACTTTATAAAATAAAATTAATATATTGTCGTTTAAAAATTAAGTTTTAAGTAATAGTCATTTAGTTTGAAAACTTTATTTACGCTATTTAAAACGTTTGTTTTATTATAGTACATTTTCATTCAAAAGTGTATTTTCGTAACTGAATTCGTAAAATCATATTTTACTTAATCTTCTGGTCTCATAAGTTATATTAAGTTAATTCCTTAAAGCTAAGAACATTGTAGTATAATATACTACAACGTTTTTAGCTTTAAATCCGAATAACCTGCACTCTTTATTCAAAACCAGGTATATTTATTTTCATAAATTTTATAGTAGATGCTTAAAACGATTGACAGCCACGTACTTTTGGATCTAAACGCATGATTTTGAATTCATTTTTAGAATGGTTCAGAAACTTTTGGTCAATAATGCTTTGCAAAATGATGCTGTGCATTGCAAACTTAAAAAATATATATAAAAAAAAAACGATTTTGCGATAATGTGGATCTATCTTGGTTTGAAAATAAAGGGCTCATATGTTCATTCGTATTACGTTATATTCCTATTTATATAAAAAAAATTTCAAATAGAACGAAAATGCTTAAAATATTTTTGAGCGAATCAGGAATCCAAATTTACACTTTTGGGTAATGTGAAAGAAGATCAAATGTTTGTTAATTAAAAATAAATATCTAATTTTTAAGTAGTTACATCATCTTAAATGCCATTCATATTCACAATTTATACATATTCTTCAGTGAACATCAATTGGTGTTTCTGATTTAAATGACATGTCATATACCCTGCCTGAAACATTGCAAAGATGTGCAAATTATGAGCAAAACTTAAGTTTGAATGGCACTCTCTGTGATTGTGAAATCGTCAGAATTTGAACTAAACCACGTAGCAACTCTTACCCAGTATTTCAACGAGATCGTAATTTAATTTTTGAAGGTGAAACCCCATACGTGTTTTGTGTTGGTGTTACCAAAATATGTAGGTGGAATGTGTGTGTTTTGTGTTAGTATTTCTTGTATAGTGATGGTTTTCATTAGGGCATTACCAACATGATTGCGGAAAATTGTTGGGACGACCAGTACACACTTAGAATTAACCTTCTCAATTCTGCGATCGCCAAGGAATTTTGGTACATTATGGTAATGCATTTTTAGCAGTGTAAGCTGTGTGTGGATTGTGTGGGGGTCCTCTAACGGGTCTTCCCAATACATTGGTACGATTGTGATTTTTGACGTAATATAGTCAGTCATCAGAAGGATTTAAAGGCTAGTGTTATAATAGGATAATGAGCCAGTATGTGACCTAGGCGATAACTAACCAGAGTGTTGTGATTAGAATACCGAACGTTAATTCTGAATAACTGCAATAATATGCATCTAAAAGATGATTAATGTATACAACAATAGTTTAAATAACAATTTCTCAAAATATTTTCTACATTCCAGCGATCAGAACATCTCACTACTTCTCCATCCACCAGCCATAGCACCCAACCCCCATTTCTTGCCACTGTCTGCGTATTGGTTTTTTTGAAAAAAAAATCTCGAAACGTCCCTTCTAAGTCACTTTAAACGATTCACCCATAAAGCCTCCTTTACGGCTTTTCCTCAAAATCGCATATGTATGTGCAAGGGGGCCAGCGGTCGTCTCTTTGAAGCTCAACCTCCCCCTTCCCCTCCGAAGCTCATTCAGCGAGGGGCCTTGGCGAATCGAAAATCCTTAAACATGAGTTGGCATCAAGCGGCGATCACTTTTCCACGCTCCCCCCTCCCCCTCCACATCGTTGACGAAAGCTGAAGATCAGTGGCTTGACCACTGGGATGACCGGGAGTGGTGGGATGGTGTGCGAATTGAAGGGGACGTATATAAATTGAGAATCCGAATGGTTTTAAATGTTGTATCATCAAGTCTGCTTTTTCACCATACGAAAGATCCCAATATTAAAAGTATCAGCAAAACCTTTAGTTAAATCATTGAGACCCCGATTCCTTTCGCGTGAATTTTGATCCTGAATATGCTTAGAGTGCATAGATTTTTTACGTCTACTTTTTAAATAATTTTGTAGACCCCCTCCCTTCATGTCACGCATTGTCATGATAACCTTATCCCCTCACTCCCCCATGTCTGATAATTTTTTGCAGGTAAAAAACAGTCATTAAAACTTCCATTCTATGTATTTTACCATACATCCCATTAGAAAGATATTGATGTCTATAAAAAGTGACACAAACTTCAGAATATTTTTCTAACAAAGTTTTGCTAAGCTACACAACCATTGAGACCCCCCCTCCCACCCATGTCACGTCACAGTTACCTATGATAGACCTCATCCCCCAAGGATACGTGACAAAATAAATGAATGACCATTTTTGATAACGTAAATAATTTGGGTGAATCAAAAACACGCTATTTTTCTTAATTAACATTATACACTTTTTTGGTTTCTCCGCTGGTTACAATTAAGCTACTTTTGAACTACCTTTGTGTATGTCACACATCACATGCAGGAAACTACTACTCTTCCGTCTAAATTTCTAAAAAAAAAAAAAAAAAAAAAAAATTTACTGTCTGTGATAATAATTATATTTTTATTTTGCTTTCATTTAAATACCTAACTGTATAGTAAGCGAATGAAGACAGGGTTTTGTGAGAGTGTGGCATGCACATCTACAAAAGGAATTTCAGAGTCTAGTCGTGGATTTGGGTTCTTCCAAGTCTCCAAACCGTACTACCGTGTACATTTTAGGTAATCCTTCCCCTTCCTCCAGGATACACAATAACAAGTTAAAAAACAATAGAGGAATTGTATAGCCAAAATTTGTTACTTTAATGTCCAGACATTTAGCAATTTCAAACTAGGATACGGTCTTCACAGGATTGTACGTTTGCGAAAGACATCAGATATCTAAACTGTACCTAAAATGTGTTAATAGACCAGATAGGCTTATTACTTGACCTCTTGGCATGCAATGGACTGCTTAAGAGACAGTAAGTCGACATTTTTACATATGAATAAATATTCTGCTTTTGCTCTATGTAGCAAAAAGCAGTTACAGGTCCAATGAAAATTTATTTACAAAATACGTTTACTGTCCAACTGTTTCAGTATATTAACTTTAAAAGTTTGAGGTTATTTACTCTTTATTAAGCTATATACGACCAATTGCCTTCTGTTGACTAGATTCGTAATAGAGAGATATAAATTTTAAGGTTCCTAATTAAAAAAAAAACGCAACAAAATATCAAAACGGAAGTAACATGGTCTTAAATCTGCATGTCTAATGAGCCTATCTTTATCGAAGAAAGTATAGCAAAATTAGCCACTAATAGGTTATTTAGCAATTATTCTTAGTTCTGGTAAAATGCTACCTAGGGAAGGGAGGGGGATGCTTCATAAATTCACACAAAACACACTATATCGTACTTTTCCATATTATAGAACAGCTTTACACGTAAACGATCCCATCTTATTACATTGTAACTCCTTTTATATTCATTTATCACATTCGGCTACAGTGGCGACAGCTTAAACGACTACTGAACGATTGTCAAAGCGGATTATGGTTTAATCTGCGTTGAAAGGTTTTCATGGGGAAAAAAAAGAGCCTACCTCTCCACCACACCAAGCCCCTCTTCAACAAAGACCGGATTCATTACCGATTCAGTCTCGGGATCATTTGTCAAGCTTTCCACACGCGTGAGCGTGCCATGAAACATTTCCTAACACCAAGACTTTGAGAGAGAGAGAGAAGACCGAATTTATCATTAAAAAATCTGCAAAAGGGCTTTACGTGAAAAGTCATTTTAGCTGATTTAAGAAATGGAGATTGGTCACCTACGTGAACCTTGTTTACAGGAGGAAGATAAACAAGTTGTTCCATTTGACGTCACGGGTCCCAGCCACACACCACGTACTTCCTTTGGTTCATTTCGAATGTTAAACGCATCGGTGCCTAATTTTCTGTCACAAGAATGGAGATTTTAAGAGATGCAATTTTAATTGTGCTGTTTGTCATGAAGTTATAGTGTCGGAATTGATCCCCTTAAAAGTGCAACATAGTGTTTGTATTCTGATATTTCTTGTACTGTCATGTAACGACGGGAAGACCCCTAGACTCAACTGAATTCAGGATGGTTGGTTATTAACGTCGCACTAGACTTGCACAGATCTCGGAGAAAAGACCCGGGAACTCTACCTCTTATTTTTTAACCATGGTAGGATGAAGAGAACCACATATAAGATGGCGCAATACACAACCTCAATACAATTTTGATGGTGAAACATAAGAGATGGGTACAAATCAAGTTGGCTTATAGAAAAAAAACCTTTTAACCAACCCTCACTCTATTTAGAACGTTATGTGGATTTTCTTGTGACGGTCGCAAAGTAGCTGATTTTAAAGATGTTTTATATTTTGAAAAATAACTCTGTAACAACATTGGGGTTAACACACGCACAAATGTTGGCGGACGGTTTTAGCGTTATTTGTCGAAGGGCTGAGTTTCGAACCAACCCCTACTCGGAAAAAGGGACAATTGAGAGCTGCGCCCCCTAGCCGTTGCCACGAAGTCATTGAAATTCAGTCACAGATGTTGTGCGAGTATTTGCAGTGAAGTTTATACATATGGATGAGGAGAAGGGGGGGCAGGGCGATTTTTTTTAGTTTTTATTTTCGAGTTTCCTTCCTTCCCTTCTGAATTTACGATATCCCTTCAGGGTGGGTGATCGTGCTTATTTTGTTCAGGGAGGGGGGGATCGCCGTTTTAAGTGAGTCCGGCTTTTAAATTTGTGTCGGATCGCTCGGGCTTTTAATTGTGTGACGCTTAATGAATCACCCCTCGGTGCACTGTGGGGCGCTTGATTGGGAATGGGGGGGGGGGGGGGGGGGGGGAAGCAGAATCTATTAGGTTCTTGACTGTTAAATGAGTCATTTGGAAACTAATTATATGAGTGGAGTTAAGTGGAACTGGAATTGAAGTAGGTATGTATTTTTTCTTCCCGAGTATACTATATGTAATGAATGATGTAGAAATTAATTTTTTGATTTGAGATTTCAATTTAAATATTTATAGATGTTTTGACCCCCAAAAGTTAAACTATAATAATTTGTGGGTGCTTTTATGTGCGATATATCTCAATTACTATAGTAATTAAATTTTTTTTTTTACTTTGATGATCTGACTGAAAAAAAAAATAGAACTCAGTGTTGGGCTTGTTAAATTTATTCCGTATATTAACTAATTAACAATTTTGTACAAAATCGGCAAGTTTTAAGTAATTGTAAACTGGATGGCATCAATATAGAAATTGTACTAAAAAGTTACAAAAAAAAAAAAAAAAAAATCTTTGCATATATTTAACTTTTCTATATTGCAGGGCATTTATCTATACCACATTGAAGGTCATGTAATAAATATCTAAACATGGTGTTCGGATAAGGTCGATGAAGTGGTTTCTTGTGAAGATGCAGTTGATTTATAAAGTCTTGGCTGCTGAATATTGAAATTTATCGAAACTTTTCCTGGTATATGCAGTTTTAACAGGAATAACATAAAGTATTAATACTGTTGCATACAGAAATTTCTATGCTTTTTTTAGATATCTATTCTACTATTGTATGCTTTTAAATCCATATTGGAATAATGAATACGAGGCTAAATGAAGGAGAAACTTGTAGTTGATTACATGATTTAATATATGAAATATTTGTTAAGCTTTTGATCGCAAATATCTCAAATATTAGTTATCATTTCAAAGAGGTAGGTAAACCAATATCCTTTTGAGATTAAAGAATAATTTATTTTGAATAGTATACCCTTTTTATATCAGTGGATGTATTTACATGCAATAAATAATAAATAAATTTACCTGTCCTGAAAGGAATTCACGTCTTGACACAACTCTCGATGCAAGTAATATTACTTTATTCCGATGGATTCTAGAATAAAAGGATGCCATTTTAGAGGGCTATAAAATAAAAAATATATTAAAATAAAAATACAAAGAAAAGGTATATATGCATTTTCAAAAGCATATAAATCAGTTTTTAATGTAACCTTTCAAGTATTTCAATGTATTTTTAAAAAACATTTAATTTAATATATTGAAACGAATTAAAGACGTAACAAAATATTATTACAATTATTAAAGTGTTATTGAAGTTAACAATTTTAATTGGCAATCAACCTCAGTTTAAAACGTCTTAAAATCACCGTATCCTCAATAGGTTACAAATGAATATCCCGGTAAATAAATAAAGTAACAACAGTCCAGTGGCCATCACATTTGAAAAAACAAAATACAAGTGTTAAACATCTCGAAACAAAACAGACTAAGTTATGCTGTTGTCTTTGCCATATAACAAGTTAAAAAGAACCTCTCCTATGTTTCTATTGAGTTTCGAGAACTTTCCGACATCAAACGGAACATTTTGAGAGATTTATCACACAGAGCGCATTCTAAACAACCAATTCAATAATTAACGTTTCATAAACACCCGGTTTCAATATTTTAAAATACACCTGTTTATTTAGTGGCTTGTTTAAAGTTCGACTTTCCTGTTCAAGTCGAGGCACCCTAACCATTCACACCCGAAACCGACTCCCTCCCTCTAACCAGAGAACCCCCTTCTTCATCTTTGGAACCATATCTTCTCAAAAACGCTGATCCCATACGAACAGCAAAAAGATAGAAAAAAAGAATGAAGATGGAGAGAAGAAACGCTGACACTGCACGGGTGACACATTCCAGATTTGTTGGCATAGCAACAATCAGAGGGTTGTGGGGGTGGGAGTAGGGTAAAGGGGCAGCAGAATAATGATTTGTTTGCTCTGCCACCCCTCGTTATTGTTGTTCTTAATGAGGCGGCTCAAACTCAGGTGTCGAGAAAGAAGCCCCCCGCCAATAGCTAAAGGGGGGAGAAGGGGGCTCAACCGTCTTCGATAATATTCAAGCCCCCGAGCTGAACCGAGTTATTTCCGATATCTGAATTTTTCCGGTATTTCAAAAGGTTTTTTTTGTTGTTGTTGCTTGAGGTATATTTATGTTTTATTCTTCTTTTTGGAGAGTTGGTGTGTGATTCCTCCCTTCTTTCCAATCAATGTTGCCTTTATCGTTTGTGGGGGGGCGCGAGGGATTTTTTTTTGTTGCTGCCTCTCCCTCGATGTTCTGCGTACGGGTCGCTTGTCTTCGAGGGGGTGTCAGGGATTTCTTTGACATTAAAAGAAAGATGCGAGACGCGGGAAAGAGGAAGAATCGTCGCTGTGTTTCTTCCTTGAAAGGAAGTTTTCACTTGGTGGGTGTTTTTTCCCTTTTATTATCGATTGGGGGTATGGTTGTGTGGTGGCGATCGTTATGTTTGTGATGATACTTTTTTACGCGTGAAGAGTGCTTATGCGCGTGGGTGGGTTCTTTCTTCATCGGCGAGATTTTGTTTGGTGAAAAGAATTTTTCCGAACATAAAATATTTTTTTATTTTGTTTTAATAAATTTTATTTTACATTATTTTATTTTTATTTCATTCATTTAATTTAATTTATTTTTATTAAATTAATTTTTTTTTCTCATTTTATTTTATTTTATTAAAAAATTTTTTTCCTTTATTTTAATTAATTTTATTTTACATTTTTTTATTTTTTTATTTTATTTTAATTTATTTTAATTTTATTTATTTTTTTCATTTTTTTTTCTTCATTTAAAAAAAATAAATTATTATTTTATTTTTTCTCTTTTATTTATTCATTATTTTATTTTATTTTTTATTTTTTTTTCATTTTATTTTATGTAATTTTATTTTACATTATTTTATTTTTTTTATTTCACATTATTTTTTTTTTTTATTTCATTTATTTTATTTTAATTTAATTTTATTTTTTTTTCATTTTTTTTTCTCGTAAAAAAAAAATTCTTTTTTATTTATTCATTATTTTATTTTATTTTTATTTCATGTCATTTATTTTATTTATTTATTTCATTTTATTTAATTTCATATTTTTAAATTTTATTTTACTAATTTATTTTTATTTCATTACATTTCATATTTTATTTTATTTTTATTTCATTACGTTTCATATTTTATTTAATTTTTTATTTTATTAATATATTTATTGCCTGACGTAACTTGATTGTGGCAGGGTTTTGCTAAAACAAAGCATGGTTTTTACGATCTCTATTATTTCATATTTATTTTGTTAATTATTGAAACTGACTAAAAAGTTGCACTTCTAAGAAAATTTTGAAATTCCCTGATTAATAAAATAATTATGTCATTCAATTTATCAATTAGCTTATGTCCTGAGGTTGCATAAGTTATAAATCCTGAATAATATCAATTTCAAAATAATGTTACTTGAATGAAA
This sequence comes from Troglohyphantes excavatus, assembly GCA_963932185.1. Lineage (NCBI taxonomy): Eukaryota > Metazoa > Arthropoda > Arachnida > Araneae > Linyphiidae > Troglohyphantes > Troglohyphantes excavatus. The sequence continues at coordinate 28,422,964 of OZ010673.1, read as the reverse complement.
ATGAGTCTAATATGAAAAAGAGCTTATCTCTATTAATTTTCTATTATATTATTTTCTTAGTTTCATTGTTTTGGTGATACTGGTCGCTTATATCCTTTCAGGACCGGGAAGCTTTTCATATATGCCCATGGAAGTCCTCCCCGCTTTCTGGACATGTATACGTTTCAATTTTGTTTGAACATAAAAATTAAGGAAATAAAAAAAATCTGAAATTACTTTTATAATTTCTTCTAATTTTATGCAGTGTTTATTAAAATTATGGACACAATTTACCATTTTAAAACTGGAAACATTTTATCCATTTTTTTTTGTCACCCCGCGGACAACCATTTAGGAACCACTACCATAGACAAGCATCAAGTGTCAGCTATTTATTTACTTGATAGATGAAAGGATACCAACATTCAGATTCGGAAATGTTGATACAAGTCTATCAATATTTAGGTTCAGAAATGATATTTTTCTTTATACAATTAAATTTTAATTTTTAAATAACGTAATCGTACTGGCGATAGAGAGGCTTCTACAGTCTTACTTTGTGTTTTAAGTGCGTAAATTTTCAGTAATTTAACAAATAATGTGAAATTCAGCAGCGAGAAGATTTTATCTCCAATCTCCGTTCACAACATATAATTCCTCTCACAAACTGTTCTACGTAAGCAGCAAATAACAAAGGTTTGAATGAGGTTTATCTGTGACGGCTGGCCAACGGAGCCTTACTGGGCCCACTAAGTTTTATAGAACCCACACTTTAAATGCAAAGGTAAATGACGTCTAAATAATGCAATTTCTATGCCAATATTCGTCTAAAACCGATACCACGATAAAAGTGCTGTACGAAAAACAATAAGTTGTAAATCCTTCATAATTTGCAAAAAAAGTCAGCATAAAACCTTTAAAAAAATTTTGAAATTGAAGGTTTTGTGCAGGAAAACTGCAGTTTTTTCGAAAATCTATAAAATTTAAGATTTTTGCAAAAAACAAAAAATTGCAAAAAACCTTCATAAAAAACCTGCAAAAAACCTTCAATTTTTAATCATGAAGGGAAAATGCAGGTATTTTAAAGGTTTTATGCCGGAAAATTAAAAACTTAAATAAACTGCAGTTTTTTGTTTCAATATCCTTTATAAAACTTTCAAAAAGCCTGCAATTTGACAATTTTGATGAAGGTTTCATGCTGACTTTTTTTGCTGGGTCTCTTTAGGAATTATTTTTAAATTTGACTACTAAAAGAATGTAACTATTCTGAAAGTCAAAAATAAAGAGTTTCTCTGTTCTAATCATAAAAAAACCGGGACCACATGTTAAAATGAGTAGTTTATACTGTTTTTATAGTGACTTACTGACCCGATCCTATTTTGGTCCGGCCCCTTCAGTTTTTGTGTTCATGAGAGACCAATGAGGTATATAAACGTATATTAATTGCATACATAACAAAACAATAATATATTTGTTACATTTCAAATAAATGACTACATTTTCGTTTTCTGAGTAGAAGACAATAACCTGAAATTTAGAACAGTGGATCTCATATTGGAAACTCCATTTAATTGCTTATACTGGGCAATTAGTTTTGTATTACAAAACGTAAATTGATTAAAAAATACTATATTTAGCGAACAGAAGTATTTTCTATCTAAAGTTCAATAACAATATGTAATTAAACTATATTTTCAAAAGAGGCCATCCACAAAAGTTATCGATTGCAGCTGATTACCTATAAATTTATCACTTTGTCAAACACTAAAAATAAAAATGTCTACAAATTATCCACTACTTATTATAACGTACAAAACAACACTAAACAATTCAGAGTCAATATAGCGCATCTCTTAGAGTGACTGAATCCGTCAGTTTTAGTTACTTTTTGATTTATTCAAACTAATAAACAACAACAAAAATTCAGTTTAAGCCAATGTACAAAAATCTCAAATTTACAATTCAGTTTAGCCGCATTTTAGACATCAATGGATCAGAAACAAAACAAGAAAGTTAACGTCGCCGCTTTATAAAAACAAAAGCAAATGGAAGAATATTAAGTACACTTAATGGCACCTTACATGCAAAAGCCCTCGCGTTCTTTTGCAGGACACATTTCTCGTAACAAATATCCGTTTGTTTTGTAAAGAGGACTCCAGAATTTATTGGCCCATTCATTGGCACGTTCCTCTGTTTGCCAAAAGCGAGTAAGAAACAGCTTCGGTACACCCTAAAGGGCAACGTGTCTTGTTTTATTACTTCGATGCACAGATTCCTCTATGTTTTATGTAATTTTTTCCCCCCCTACAATGTGTAAAATTTCTGACTTGGGTGGGGTAATAAAACATTGGTAACAGCGATTCTTCTATGCGTGTATGAAAGCTGTATAGTTATTACGTTTTTTTTGGGTAGAATAAAAGTTACTAGAATAATGAGTAGGTAGATATTCGACGTTCTTTTATTAGAAGTATCTTCTGTAAACATAAAAATATTTAAAATGTGGATCTTAAAATTGGGAATGTCAGAACGTTGAATCTAAAGATGAAAAAAATATGGCTTAAAATATGACTTGGACTTATTTGTTAAAAATATTTCTATAAACAACAGGCTTTTGGAAGTAAAATTAATGTTGTAATTTTTTGACCTGGCTTATATCTTAATAATATCTTGCTGATATCTTAACCTTGCTATCTTCATATTGGATCTAGTACAATAATCGATCTTAAAATACAACACGCTGCTTGAAATGTCATGTTTATATGAATAATAAATTATATTAGTACAGTTATTTATGATGTTATTTATTTACAAATCAATGTAAAATTTATAGGATAATCTACACGAACATATATTTGGCATGCTTTGTGAGTGGGAGTGCATACAGGTATGTATTTTTAATTTTTCCTAAATAAATAAAATACTTACAAAATGTCATGTTTTTCAAAACTAAATCTGGTATTTGTTAATTCAGAACAAACGTTAATAATCATTCAATTTTACAAAAAAAAAATATTAGTTGTATTGAAAACATTGCTTTCATGACTAAGAAGCATAGAATATTACAAAGCTCTTATGTAAAAGCTATTATTAATGTAAATGTTTTCTTGTTAGATTAAAAATTATAGTACGTCAAGACTAAAATACTGCCTTTATATAAATACTTTTTAAAATAAATAATTTACTTTAATGCTTATGCAAATTAATTTAGGAATTTGTCTATGAAGAATAACTAAGTAATTATTTATTTTACTCACATGGTTTTGTTATTTGCAGGAATGACAAACAATGCTTTCAAAATCAATAAATAACACCGCCATGCGTCATATATGCAAAACCATCATCCATTTAGACTAGTTAATAAAAAACAGTAGTTTACATTAATTCACTTATCAAAATAATGTAATTAATATAATTAAACAAATGTTGCTTTCAAGACTAAGAAAGTTAGGACATTGCATTGCTTTTACGTGTAAATCTATATAACCTGTTTACATTTCTACTTGCCAGATTAAAAACAATACTTGTACCCGGATTTATATATTCCCATTATTCAATTAATTATTTCTTGATAAATACTTCCACGTTTGTTTAAATTCTGAAATTCGCCAATGAATAAAAATTATTTATTATCAAACCCTTTTCGAAAGAATGCTGAACAAATCGTTGTTTTCAAGAAGGTTAGGAAATTACATCATTCTGACTTGCAAATCTATCATACATTTAAATGCCTTCTTGTAGATTAAACAATGCTTACATCCGGCCTTATACATATTATGTTTATTCAATTAATTATTTCTTCATAAATAAGTTACTTCCATGTATGTGTAAATTCTGGATTTAGTCAATGAAAAACACTTATTGATCACCAACCTGTTTTCGATAGAATGTTAAACAAATCGTTGCTTCCAAGACTAAGAAGGTTGAGACAATACACTACTCTGTACGTAAAAAAGCTATCACCCGTTTAAATTTCTGCTTGTAGATTAAAAAATACTTACATATATGTTCTTTTTAATTAAATCATTATTTCTTAATACATAAGTTACTTTCCTGTATGTGTAAATTCTGGATTTTGTCAATGAAAAACAATTATTGATCATCAACCCGTTTTCGATAGAATGTTAAACAAATCGTTGATTTCAAGGCTAAGAAGGTTAGAACATTACACTGTTCTGTACGTGAAAAAAGCTATCATGCTATCTATCACCCGTTTAGATTTCTTTTTGACAGATAAAAAAAAATCCGCCTGGTCTCATATATTGCTTTCATTCCAACTAGGAGACTAAAAAAAAAATAATAATCTCGCGAATATTACAAAACGTTGTCAAAACTCCTGATGCAAATGTCTCGAAACCCCCTCCTCAGTCTGATTTCCTCCGGGACTCGAACCCAACCCCTGCCCGAACGCAAAGACGTCCTCCGGATGATGCTTCTCCAATTATCTCGCCGGAGAAAATCGTCGGGCAGCAAACAGTGTGAATAATCAGCACACAACAAAGACCTCTCCTACCCATTTAACATAACAATGCCACAGCCGGGGACCGGGTCCTTTTGTTGGGGAAGGAGAGAGAGAGAGAGAGATAGAAGATTACGAGGCCGAGGCGTCTATGTCTCTGGTAATTGAAAGAGCAGCCACTCTTGCAAGAGTCTTCTTCCAACCTTTAATAACACGCGGCAACCCCTTGTGTATTATGCGCGAGGAATGGTTTCATCTCTACAATGACATCTAAGAGATTAATATATAAAAAGGATCGGTTATGTGTGTTGTTGACTTTGGCAAAGGCGATCTCGACATCCATTTTCAGAAGAAGAAGACAAAAAAAAAATAATAATAATAATAATAGCGGAGCGATAAAAGAAGTCAATTTGGGAGAGGTCTATCCTATGCCTACCGAGTTCATTGTTCGATGAGTTTACTCCTATAAAATATTAAGTTCCATATGTGTGGGTATCTCCTTCTGGGAGTCAACATCGGAGTTTGCTTGTGCCTCTGTTAATTTCGAGGTTTGGGAAGAGACAATGGAAGCCGCGCGATGGTTTTAATAAAGGGTGCTTTTTTTCAAAAGAAGGAAAGAGAATATGATTTCTGTTGAAGAGATATTGTCGTCTTAAACCGTTTAATTGAAATTCAGAAGCTGAAGCCATCTATCGGAGAAGGGAGTGTGCGTGTTGTCTAATGCGGCTTGGAAAATGTTTCGCGAAACTTTTGTTTGGCAATTATTTGGGCATTCGTGTTTGTGTTTCTGAATAACAGCAAAAAATAATATGCCGAAGATTTTTAATCCGTAATATAATGCATAACTCATAAGCAACTGCCATCTTGGTTTTTGGATTTTAATAAATGTTTCGTCGTCGAAATGCAATATGCAAATCAAGATGAGCAATTATAAGGAGAAGCAAATATTTTCATTTAAAAACTAAAGGCGCTAGTTAATAAATGCTTTATATATTGAAATGAATTCACATATATTAATTTTGGGATTGTTTTATGAATATATGAATGCTGCATAGAAATATAAAAATAATCTACCAATATTTTTGTTATCAATTGCAATTCTTACTTCGAAAGTCGCGTTTTAGAATTTATAAATTAAAGATAACTTTGAAATAATAATATCCATTTCGTTTGAAAAATGTATTTATTCAATTAAACCAATCAATAAACGCAATAAACTTTTTTAACATTACCTTTATTAGTTTAAGTTAAGGCATTTTATAAACATTTCGTAAATGCACTTGAAAGAACAGGTGAATGAAAGGGTAATATTGCAAAAATATTAGTTTATAAGAAAGTTAGTTGCTTCATCAACAATAAACATACGTGTGACATAATGCAATTTTTAGTTCGAATTTTGATCTTGAGAAATCGGTCAATGTTTTACATTTAACATAAAGATTTTGAAGTGATAGTAAACATAGACCTTTAAGCGATCTTTGGAATACCAAAATGATAAATTTATTAAAGTTTGATTTTTATTAAATTCCTTATAAACTTATGTAAATGATCATTTACGTTGTGTCAAATATTTTATATATTATTTTGAATAGGAGACACAAAAACTTTTGTTTTCTCCAGTTGAATTTAAACCACATGGGTGAAATCCATAATTATACATTTTTAATAAATTCCATGTGTTAAATTCCTACTTTTATATTTGTTTTTCCCCACCGTTAGTGTCGCCACTTAGGCAACATTGACATGAACATGAATATATCTCCCTAAAAACCACCGTCAAAAGCGCCTCTTCGAACAACCAATTGTTGCGGCACAACAAACAGCACTTTAAAAACCCTCCTTCACCCCCCCCCCCCATAACGAGCCCTTTTCAAAAAACACCCTAATATTTCATCATTAACAAAAATTAGCTCCGGCCACAGACGAGAGAGAGAGAGAGAGAGAAGGAACTCTTTTTCTACGCCCCTTTCCATCCAGTCCCATGCTACTTCTACTCCGCGAGGAGGTGAAAAGCCCTCTTCTCTCTGGAGTATCACCTTTCCTACGCGGGCGCGTGACAGCTCATTCATATGCAAATGTGGCAAGCGCAGTTAATGAGTTGTGCAACGATAGTTAGAAGGGAAGAGGGGGTATCTGCCCCTCGCCCCCCCCCTTAGGAGCCCCCCTCCCCCCCAAGGGTGCCCACCGACGCTAATCACGCACCGGGGTTGGGCTTAAGTCGGCCGCCGATCTCAGCTGTGGAACGGGTCCAGGTATAATTTGCATTTCAATGATGGGTTGCTTGGGGGGGGGGGGGGGGGGATTTGGTTTGTAGGGTTGGGGGGGAAGGGGGCAGCTCGCAGAAAGGCAAGTCATATATAGATCAGGGTTGTGTGGTGTGGCGTGAAAGGAGTAGTGGATTCAATTTGTAGCGGACGGATTAAGGTGGCCATTGGTGTTTCTGTGTGTGGGTTGATGTGGTGGCCCTGCCAAAGAGTCTGGAGGCCAACAATTGGGATTGAGACAGTTGGGGTCGGAATGTGATTGAATCAATTGCTTGAGATTTTTAATATGTCAGACGTCTAAAATTACTTATTTTAATCGAATCCAAAATGTCTGATATGGAATGGAATTCAAAATTAAAATATTTTTTGTAATGTTAAAAAATAAAAAAAATATATAATTCAATAATTATTTAAAAATATATTCATATATCAGACCATTTTTTTTATGATTCATTTCAATGACCTCTGGTGGTTGAACCTTATTCTCAAACTTTAAAAAAAAAAAAAATTGTAGGATGTCAATGCCCATTTTCCCATCACCCCTGCTTGTTTGTAATAGAACAACCCATGCATATAAACATGTAACTTAGTGGTGGCAACATTCTATTCATGTTGAAAATCTTCATGTAATCAGTCCTGTGTCGTCCCAGTGGGTCAATCCCGTAGGCACCCACTTAAATGTTCCTATCTTTAAATATTATCTTAGCTTGAACCTAAAGTTTAAATATATTTCAATAATGTCATGTCTACCCTCTTATTTTCCTTTCTCTGCTAAAACCCCACAAAATATTATATTTATTATTAAAAAGTGAAGTTATATATAAAATTTTTGGCTATAAAGAACCCTAAAATATTGTTTTATAATAATTAATTTCAATTAATAATTATGCAAATATGTTGTTTTATTGTTTTAGGCTAAACAATAGTATATTTTGCAGTAAAAGTATCGTTCAAGAGTATTTATACCGCAGTTGAATCATTTAAAAATATTATTAAACAAATCACGTATTTAAAAATATGTATTTATAATATAAATATAACTACAATATTTTTTACTTCTACATAAATCCACATATTTTTATTAACAGAGCTGATACTTTATGTGTGCTTGCCAAGCAACTTAAAAAATTAATTCTAAATTTGAACAGGAAAATCTTTCAGAGATAATTTTAAGAATATTAATTGTACCCCTCCCTGATAAAAAAAAATGTATAATATAGGTAATATAGGCCTACTTTCTATTAAGAGTTATTATTAGAACTATTGTAATGTTTAAACATCACACTTAGTTTTTTATTCTTATACGATAATTATTTACATCCTGAATTAATAATGAATATCTGAAATTTCAGGTTTAGAACCTTATTCTCAATTTTTTTTTTCAAAAAATATAATTAAGAATAAAAGTTATAAAAAAAAGAATATAATTAAGAATACAATTTCATAAAATATTTTAAACCAAATGGTTCTAACCCTTCACAATGGCATCATACAATCTAAATTAAAGTGTAAAATAACATTGATCCATAAAAGAGTTTTTCGTCTGATTTTCTTCTTAAGTTCCGATTTCGTCTGCAGGCAACACAACTAGACTTTAGGGTTATCTTTGTGTTAATTTTTTTCATACCATTATTTTTTCCCGTGAATCGAATTTGGTAAGTGGGTGGGGAAGAAGAAATACTCCAGCACCTTCCTTTCTTCTCTGCCGTACCCCGGAAAAGAATGCCAACTGCGTCTAACTTCTGTATACATAAAAGTTCTTCTAACATTGGCCGAAGAAAAGTCTGCCTCCCCTAGAAAACTATACTTTCACTCAACTAAATTTTTTTTAGTAGGTTGCGGGTCTGTCCATCAGGAGACGGTTGTTCCGTTGGCGTATCTGCAATGCAAAACTGGCTTTTTTTTTGTATCTGCGGTGGGTTTTGTGAAGCAAAAGAAAAAAGATCGACACAGAAGAAACCCCCTAGAAAAGACCGTGTGCGAGTGAAACTCACTCCGCCCCTATTCTCTCTCCAAAGAGTGAAAAAAGAGACTAAAAGAAAGAAAGGAAATTGTTTGATATATAAACTTAAAGGCACACAAAAAAAAGATCTTTACTGTAACCGCCAGTAAAAGCATCGCATTTGTGCCAGAGATCAAAAAAGCCAATGGACCTTCTTTTTCGAAGGGAAAAAAAATGTGGGAGAGGCACTTTTTTTCCCTCTTTTCCCTTATATGTCGGGAAAAAGTCTAGTAGGAGGGGTCCAAATCCTCGTGAGGCTTCCCTCTCTCCCTCAACTTTTACAGAATACACCCTCGCAAAATGATAGATGGCCCTTTGATGAATTGCGACCGATAACTTCTAAAACAATTCCTTACCTTCCCTCCCCCTCTTAGAGCCCCCCCCCCAACGGATGTCAACAAGAACGGGACCTTCCCCCCCCCACACACTTTGTGGGTGTAGGGGGGGGGATGACTGGGTTCCACACAAACTACATTATAATACACATTAAAATATCTTTTAGAGCATGTAAAAAGTGAAACCACAACAATGGGCGAGATTGTAGATATGGCCGAGGCGATATTAGCGAAATCCATCAAATTGGGGGGTTGGTGTGTCACATGTCCTTCCAGATACGGGGCTTCCTGCTCTGCGAGGACGGGCACTCAAATATTTTAATTCACATTGATGGTGGAAAAAAAAATCCCCGATGTGATGAAGATAGATGTGTCTTTTAAAGTTTTTAGGATACCGTGGGACGTCGATCAGAAGTTCAACCATGGAACAAAGTGGAGTAACGATTTTTTTAAAAAGTAATTTTGGGGTTTTTAACTGAATATTAGGATTGGGGATCATTAAATGGGGTGTAAGTTGTTGGTTGGACAATGATAGATTGAATATGTCACGGTTTTAGTGAGAGTATATCGTACATTTTATAGAGATATATTGGCATATAAGTTATATTTAACATTTGAGATTTTTTAATGGCCAAGACATGTTCAATTCAGGTTACAAAGCTGTAGAGATAGGGGTTTACCAGAGACAAAAAAAACATAACTGTTGAGCTGTAACATACCCTCATGGGTTGAGAAAAATAAGTAATTCACCCACAAAAGGACAATTGCTAATTATTATCAAACATTCTATATGAAAATAAATAATAAAGTGTGAATAAATTTCACATCTTCACTTAATGAAGATACCAAAAAATTTGCAATGCAAATAAAATAATTTGTATAACGCTGATAATAAATATAACGCTGATTTTAACTACAATTCAAAAATGTTTTATCCTTAAACTGAAAAAAAGCTAGTGGAATATTTATTTCACTTTTCCTAAACTCTTAATTTATTTAAGTAATTATGATGTTGAAATATTTAAAGTTTTCTATTACTCAAAAAAGATATTGATTTTCAGCCTGATATTTATTTCACTTTTCATAAACTGTAATTTATATTTATTTCACTCATATTTATATATTTCACTTTTCATAAATTGTAATTTATATTTATTTCACTCATATTTATATTTATTTCACTCATATTTATTTTTATTTCATTCATTCTCATTTTTACTAGGATATTTATTTCAATTTTTCTAAACTTTTCCTCACTTTTAAGTAATTATGATGTTGAACTATAGTTTTCTATTACTTAAAAAATATTAATTATCAAAATGTAAGTTGTTTTTTATCTAACAATTTAAGTAAAACTCTTTATTAATAACCGAAGTAAAAAGCGTTAACCATAGCCTGATTTTCTATTAGGCAGTTTTCCTAACAATACACATAATTTAAAAATTCATAAAAAATACCGTATGTTGACTTTTTTTTCAAACGTAAAGCATTAAGAGATTTTTTTTAAGGTCCCTCTTCTAAAACAATTCTTGATTTTATACTTATTAAGTATGGAAAGGGTTATAAATGCAAATTGAACTATGTTGCAGTGAAACAAAATTTACAACATCGATATTTCGCTCTTTCTCTCAGTCGATTGAAATTTAATAAAAATTCTTTAAAAAAATAAATAACAAACAAGATTATGCACAATAATGCGTTGCAGCTATTTTCGAGTTTGGCAACGCTAATTAAACAGTTCACTAATCATATCTCGTAAACAGTTCTTTAGTCTGAATCAGTCCCGTTTATTTTTATCCCCAACATCAAATTATCCCGAAAACTATCACCAGGGGTAGGGATTGAGAGGTATAGCCCACTTGTGTTTCTTGCGGCTGCCCGAATCCAGTGATCGGTTGTCCACACGTTCATGATAGATCACTTGCCGAGTGATCATCGGATACCCTTGAGATACTTGACCGGTGGCCGGCTACGTCGGATGGCTGGGACGCGGTCGTTAGGATGCGTCACAATGGACTGTAAGGACCGTATGATGATTATGATGCATCCCTGGGGATCCCCAGCCATGGATATATCGAAAGGGAAGAGAAATGGGCTGTGGGGTTTATGAAGACTATAGTATGAAATGTAGGTTATTGTTTTAGGCTATTTTGGCTATAACGAATGATGTGTGGTGAGCAGGGGGAGGAGGGAGGAGGGGGGGGGGGGACGATACTTATCGCACGGGAATGCTGGTATTGTTTAAGTTTTTAAGTAAGTTCCTTTTTCGTGTCTCAGACGCGACCGATCTTAACATGTAAGGTATCCTGGAGCAGTGACGAATCGTAATTTTGTCTCATGGCTATTAATTTTTTTTTTTTTATAAAATAGTGTGTTTAAAATTTTTTGGTTTCCAAGCAGTTTTTAAACGCATTAAAAAAACTCGTTAATATTCATCATTTGTGGCGTATGGAAATAGTTGGCTAAATAGCGATCCTATTAATAAATATTTTTATCTTATTATTTAAGATATATGCTATATTAAGTTTTCGCAAAGAATGTTGCGGGAATTTATTTATATACGAGCATTATATGTTTGGTTCGTTGAAAGTTTATAAATGGTAAATGTAACAACACATGGAAAAACTTCTATGCTTGTTCCGATAGAGGAATTATAAACTCGCTATAGAAAGTTTGTGAGTTCGCAACACGGATTTTTAACAATATATTATCAATGATTTGTATTCATTAACATTAATATAGTTGGGGATTATTTAAATGAATAGAAACCGCTGTATTTTTAGAAAAGTGCTGAAATATCATTAAAATATCTTTGCAACGTAAGTTTTTTGGGATGTCGGACAGAGCCGGATTTAGAGTTAGTGGGCATCTTGGCTGAATATGTGGTGAGCAATGTAGTTGATGGGGGTGCGGGGGGGGGGGGATATACCCCAAACAAACAAGGGTGGAGGGGTCGAAATTGTATTGAAAAATATATATTCCAGAACTGCAAAATAAATTATTTTTAAGTGTACAAACGAAATTGGGATACACTGTTTTTGTTGTGTAAATTTCCGATATTATGTTACAAATTGTCAACGATTTCAAGGAATCTCAAGGTGTAATGGCATTCTGAAATATATGAAAATTATAATTAAATATGGCACTTTTCTTTGTTTTACCCACAAATAACTTTAAACAAAATAAAAACGTAAATAAAAATAAAAACTACTGATTAAAAAATAAAAAGTAAAACAATGCCATTGTAATTGTCACAAATAGAACATATTTAAAAAAAAAAGAATATAAAGTATTAGGATATAATTACATTGTACAAAACTGATAAGAAAAATGGAATTTTTCTCTATAAAATGATTGTACTATACTATTTTTATTAGGATTTAGATTATCATCCTTCCAACTAATTTTTTCCCCAATTTGACTCTGTTTTCCCCCATTTTTTCTAGTGTGTGGTGCGGGCCCCTTTGAGATGCAGGCCCCCTAGGCTGAAGCCTATGTAGCATATGCCTAAATCGGGCCCTGATGTCAGATGTACTAGTTTCATAGGATATGTTTCTCTATGTCCTGTGGTATAAGCATTTGACGTAAAATAGGCTAATTCTTAATTGAGATGAAAATATTTATATGATTTTCTGATTTTTCTTGCTCGCAATCATGACCCTCATTTGGAAAATTAGAAGTTAGAACGGTCAGATTTAAAATTAAAATAATTACATATCGCTTGGCGCGAAAAAAAATATTTCAAAGTGCCACTCATAAAACGAATGAACCTTTAAATAAAACTAGAAAACCAAACCAAAATGGTATTAAACGAAAACAAAACACAATCTTCCCCCCCCGCTACAAACATCAAATACTTATCCCATCTAAGGAAACTTTCCTTGCTCAACTACATCGGACACTTTCCTCCAAGGCTTTCTACGAGGCTGACCCCCCAAACCCACTCTTAATTTACTCGAGGGCAGCACATCAAACGTCCAGTGAAGCCGCTCATCCAATCGATGGGCTTCTCGGACGAGACAACCAAGTCGCGAATCCAATATAGCCACTTGCAAGAGAGAGAGACCGACTTAATATCGAGGTATGTAGTTGGACGTGTACCCGCGGAGTTTGGTCCCATCCGACAGCTGCACGGGGAGGACGGGGGAGATTTTCAATTAAAAGAGACTGGAAAGGTAAAACTTGGTGTGTGCAGTTGGAACAATCGGCTGGGGGTTTTAAGTAGGGAGTGTGTTCCGTTTCCCAAAGGAGTGATCGTCTTGTAAAGTTTCTCGGGGAGGGTTCTGTACAGGGTTGGAAATTAGGAGATAAAAGTTAGGCGTCATTGGCATTTATTAAGTTTTTTTAGTCGCCAAACTCTTATGCTAAGACGTAATTTTAAAAGAACTCAACTTTCTTAAGTTGAGGTATGGGATACATGATCATAAAAAATATCCAAAAATATTTTGCTTTAAAAAATAGTTCAATTTATTTTTAATTCAATGACGCCAAAACTATATTTCTACGTAAAGTACAACTAATTATTCTTTCGAATCAATAATAAGCTTTGGTACAAAATTGCCTGAATATGTAACTTTGAACTCATTTTTCTCAGTGATGACTTTTTTTATGTTTGATCAAGTGTAAATTGATGCAAGTTCACATCTGCTGAAGAAACTGCTCTAAAGTTGCTACACTGTATTTTCAAACATATGACTTTAATTTGTCTTTTGGGATTAGTCATATATAGATTATATGTTTTTTTATATATAATTTTATATAGTTAAAATAATCAGTGAAATGAGCGACTATTTTTTCAAATAATTTTCACGAAAATTCATTTACAAATAACAAAAATCTAAAAACAATTTCTACACACATTCTTTTGTTTATAGAAAGGCAAAAAATCGTTTCTCCGGAAAATATTTTCTTGACTTGTATAAAAAAATAAGAAGGGTCATTATTTTGTAAATTTTTACTTTTAAAAATAAAAATCATAATATTTTTAATATTTGACCATGCAAATATATTAATAAGCTTTGCGTACGTATGTAGAAAAAATATAACGATATCTGGAAAATTAAAGAAAAAGTAAAATATGTCTCTCCTATACTCCCTTAAGAAGAGTTGCCAACTGTTACGATATTTTTGTAATCGTAAAAGATTCTTTTGCATGTTTTTATTTATACTCTAAGCGTATCGCCGTCGTACCGACAAAATTACTGAAAAGTATAAGAGTAATTATTGAAAGTCAATTTTATTATTAATTTTTACAATTAATGTGCATTGCTGAGATCGACGAATGACTATATAGACACCTTGAACGCTTAAAGTGTTAACGATAAGTTTTGTTATTAATAGAATCTTAACACCTCATGTCCAAATTGTGAATTTAATTTAGAAAAATTAAGTTTTATGAAAATTTGAAATTTTATTTCACTGACATGGCATTCAGTATCATAATATCAATAAATTTATACTTATTAAAATATTTAATAATTGTTTAATTTATCGTATACAGGTTCTATTTGTTGTAAAATATTTATTTTTGTTTTATTTCAACTTGGTGGAAGGTAGTTATTTTTAAAAATTCAGATTTCTGGAATTCATTGGAACAATTGTAGTTCATTTTCAAATTTTGGTACTTTTGTGAGGTTATTTGTAAAAGTAATTAGCAATAAAATAAAAATGTAGGCATATGAAAAAAGATATATATATATGTTTCTTAAAAAGATATTAATCAAAAATGGCTCCCAATTACAAATATTATTTTTTCTTATTAACTTGTATTTTAATAAAGTAGTTTCATTCCATTAAAATATGGTGCTAATTTTTCTAAGACTTTAAAATTAATGTTAGAGTTAATGAATAACTCTAACATGTGTGAATAACTCTATGCTTTTCTTCATTCAAATTTTATAATGTAACCAAATATTTTTTTTATAATGCTCAAGCGACATTTTTGCAAACCCCCTTGCTAAGAGTCAAGACACGTAATAATTTTGCGTTGATGGCATGGCGTGATATAACATCTCGGTAAGATGCAATATCTAAAAGTTCTAAAATCCCACTTCATCGGCTCGTTTGGCATTTACATCTGAATGACGCTTTTAAATTTACATGTGGAATATTTCCCTCCTCCAAGCAGTGCTTAGAAACGATAACTTCGCAATAAACACTCCGAACATTTTCGAAAATTGGAGTGTCAAAATCAGTTCGTGATGTTCCGCAACAAAGCGGGCAGACGATTTCACGGCGGAAGAAAATGTTTATATATTTAAGTTATGCCGCTGCACACCTGGCAATGAGTGGCGTCGAAAATTGCCCATTCTGCAAAAACACACCGTTCCCTCCTCCGGACATTACCAGGCAAAATGACACAGCAATATTCTTTTCAGACGACACACACACGCAAAAAAAAAAAAAAAGAACTTTACTAAAAAACGATGAAAGAAAAATAAAAAAAAAGTTCTATCCGAAGAAGAGGCACAAATTTTTCTTCCAACATTTGCCATTTCTTACAACCCCTTTTCTTCTTTTTGTAAAAAAATAAATAATAATGAAAAAAAGTAAATTTCGAATTCGACGAACCTTAACTGCAACTTTAACTGGGAGAAAAGATGGAAGATGATTCTACGCGGGAAATGGTGACAGTGGATGGAATGGAGAAGGGGAGGGGGGTCCGCAGACGACGTCGAAAATTTTCAATTAGATAGAGTCGTCAGGAGCGCTTTTCGTGATTCATCCCGAAATATGGAAATTTTCGGGAACCTTTGGGAGTTAGGGAAGGTGGGGGGGGGGGGGGTCGTCTTGCTCTTTGTCCCCTCCCCCTCCTCTCTCTTGGGAGGTGACGAGAGGGCTGCGAATCCAGAAACTTCGAAATCGCCAAATTAAAGGAAGAATCGCCAAATTTCGAAGAATGTTTGCAAGTTTAAAATGTGATAATTTCATTTGGATATTAATCCCCTGAAAGGAAAATTCCAGAAGATTTACGAAATTTCCAAGCTTTATATATACTTTTTTAATTTATAAAATTAATAATTGTTATAATATTTTCTAAATATTTTCAAGTAAGGTGCTATTTAAGCTTATGTTAATTAAAAGAAATTTAAAAACAGTATTATTTTTAAATGATAACTATTGAAAAATAAATTAATAGTCTATCGTTCGATAACGTCAAATATCATCAATAACCTCAGAACCAGTATGGAGTTGGAATTATTTATTGGTCTCTAAATTTGTAAAAGGATGTTAGGAAGAGACTTATTGAGTGCAAACGTCGACCTTCCTTTAAAATGATTGAGTAATCGATTTTAACTAAATAATCTAAGGAGACCATAGGATCCAATGTTTCTTGAAGTCATTAAAAATGACGTATGCGTTTTTTAAAAATATTTTTTTTTGTTATTCCATTTCAAGATGGTGGCCATTTTAGTGGTTCCATTTTACATGAGTCGCGAGGTCTATGTTTCCAGAACTACTGAGTACCTTTAAATTCGAAAATGAGAAGCAAACACTTAAGGTTTTAAAATATCTAAAGATTTTTTTAAAAAAGTTGTTCATATTATTACAAAGAATCTACAATCGTTGTCACTGTTTGCAATTTTTAAGCATGTACACTGTTAAAAATAGGTATTCAAAAATAAGCAAAATGTACTAAATTTTGAGTATATTTGATGCTTATAATTCTCCGAATACATAAGCTTCAATTTAAAAAAAAGACATGTACTCAGAAATGATTACAATGAGTAAATACTTGCATACATAGGCTGTCTCCATAAATATTTTTTCAATAAATACCGACTTTTACAATCAAGTCTTACCGAAAATTGAACCCAGATCCTCAACGCCGCAGTACAGTATTTTATCTATCAAACTACCAGGGCGACGTTAAGGTGTTATAAACAGTAGAAATGTTAAAAAAGGTGTACCAAAAATATGGTAAGTAAGATGATTAGTTGTAATAACTCATTTTGCATTTAAGCAAATAACTTTATACATCAAATAAGGTAGAAAACCATCTCCTGAACAACCATTTTAAGTTTATCGGGTTTCATTAAAATTGCTTGAACAGAAACTGAAATGAGCAATATTAAATAACACTGCTCATTTTTGAGATAGTACGGTTACTTACATTTGAGTATAATTGGAACGTAAACAGGCGTACGACATTCTTAAATGCAAGTAACTGTATTTTCCCCAAAAGTAGCAATTGAATTTAATATTGCTAATCTCGACTTCTATTCAAGCGATTTTAATGAAACAAATGCAAACTTAAAATAGTAGTTAAGAAGGTTTCCCACATTATTTAGTGTCGACAGTTTAAATAGAAAATGAATTATTACAACTTAATTATCTTACTTCCCATTTTTTTTGGCAAACTTTTTTTAACATTATTCTTCTGTTTATAACTTCTTAATAATTCCCTGGTATTTTAATGGATAATGCACTGGACTGCGGTGCCGGGGATATGGGTAAGACCTGGTACGATTCTCGGTAAGACCTGGTACGATTCTCGGTAAGACCTGGTTGTCATTGTGGATATTTATTAAAATTAATTTACAAAGGCAACCTATGTAGGTAAGCGTCTACTAATTTTTATTCGTATTTATTTTTGAGTACATGTTTTTTTTTAATTGGAACTCGCGCATTCAAAGCCATGATAAGCATCTCCCAGTCGCCAATAGCCCACTGTGCAGCTCTAGTGTGACGTTAATTAACCAAACCGTGATAAGCATCTAATGCAATAAAAAATGAGTAATTTTACATTTTTTCAAGAACCTATTTTTTACAGCGTAAATTTTATTCAAACTATAATGGATGCAAAATACACCAAATTGTCGATATTGCGCCAAGTTTGACAAAAGTGGGTGGTATTACGTAGTGGGGGACAGGGGAAGGTGCGAGATGATGAGGTGGCGGAAAGGTGCGAAAGAATCCCCTAAAGACGTCTCGCAGTAAATTTCAGAGAAAGGCAGACGATGCAAGGGGTTCTTTTGCAAGAAGATTGCAATATTTTGAGTGAGGTAGAAGTTTTTTTTCTCCTGTCTCCACCCCTTTTACCTCTCGTGAAAGGAACCTCTCACGCCGAAATCGAAATGGGACTTTTGAAAAAAAAAATTATATATATCTAAAGGATTGGAGAGGTATATCGTATGGTACAAATAAGATCCGCCGTCATTCGTTCGTTAGAGTAGAAGGCACGGGTGAAGATGGAATGTTTAAAGCGTATGCAGGGGGGGGGGGGGGGGGATAGCTCAATGTATGCAGACGAATTCCATCTGAGGCGAATGGCTCCTCGTTTTGAATGACTATTTCAGGGAGATTCTAATAAAAGGAATATGCTAGAAGGTATCAACTGAGATTTTATTTCGTATAAGCTTGAGATTTGTTAAACGAGCAATAATACACTGTAAAAAAATACTTAAAAATGAGTACCTGAACCTATTTGTTTTTCTTTGAGTATAATTGCATCGTAAATGAGTGATGATGTACTCAAATTTAAGTAACGGTATTTCCTCAAAACTCAGCTTGTAAGGCTGTAGAGTTCTGGGCATGTACGGGCATGCCCAGGATAAGCGACTTGTATAAAATGTAAGTTTTTAATTAATAATTAAATTAATAATTAACGTTGACTACAGAGGAATTTGACTAAATTTCTTAAGATATTAACAATTTTTGGTTACAAATTTTGGGTATGTCCTTTCGTACGTCTAGGGTAGAAGAATGGGACATGTGACAAATGGGGAGAGGGTATGGTGAAGTGTGATAGTTTGTGACATAGAGAGGGTGAGGGGTCAAAAATATTGAGAAAAGGTGTGACATCATTTATGGATGGCCCCTGAGTTATATAAGAACTGGAGAGTAGACTAAGCGCTGGGAAAAAATAATGTTTAGCTATTCCAATACAGCTGAATGTGATAAAATCAAATCGACCATCGCCCAAAAATGTGTGACCACCCTGTGCAATAAATTATAAAATAATTTGGACAAAGATCTTCTTCTTCTACATTCCAAATAATTAATTCTATTTTGACCGAAGTAACGAGTAAAAAGGATATTGAACGTAAATATCAGATTTAATATGAATATTAACGTATTTACAGGAAAAAAAATCCACATACCTTAGAGCACAGAAAGGTTAATTGTCATTTAACTAATTTTTAGGACACCATTTGAACGTTTGAATTGTTATAGGGAATGGAAAACAACACACACCAGCGGTTTCCGCCAATTAAAACAATTGTTTTTCGTCTACTATAATCAAATTACTATAAAGATTACAATTTGAGGATTCAAATGAGCTATTCCAAATTACACAATTATATTGTAATACTAGTCGAATTAAAGTTTTAAAAAGACAAACAGCACATAAAAATTGTTAGTTTTAATTTGAAAAATATCACTATTTTATGGGCTTTTTGTTATTTCTTGTAATAAGTGTAATTTTTGAAATTTACAACACGATCCCTTATAATTGTTTTCTGTGTGGTACGTTTATTATTTATGTTATAATTAATAATGATAAGATTTAAATTAATTGTAAATGTGAGAACCATTAAATTTAGAAACAATTTATTTTTCATACAGTTAGTCAGGCTTTAGAGATGTGCTACAGGTGCCTTTACACAGGGTCCTGCGCTTTTAATAGGGCCCGCGCTGACAAGATTTTTTTTTATTCGAAAACAGATTTTTAAATATAATTTATTTTTATTTAGATTACTGTACTTTTACTTTTAAATAACTATAAAAATGGCTTCAAACACAAATTGAATAATTGAAAATTTTACCATTGCTACATATTTATACAACGTACTTATTTCATTAACTGGTACAGATAATAGTGCAAAATGATGTTAATTATTACTTGATGATAGAAAAGAAGTGAATTTATAAAATTTTTTGGTTTCAAAGGAAATAATTCGATCATTCCACAAACAGTAAATTGAGATCTATTTAAGTTAAAACAGCAGTTAGACTGTATTTATAATTCAATTTATATTTTTATGAAGATACCATAAAGAAAGTGAGAATGACTATGTAGGGCTTTTTAAAAATTTATTACAGAGGTTTTTCTGTTACATAGGTTCCTAAAACCAATTAGTTTTAGTAATTTAAATTGACTAGGCTCTTTTCTTTATATAAATATCAAATTTAAGTGAAATTTTAGAATAGCACACAAAAAAGCATTCATTTCACAATATATCCTATAAACACTAAAAAGGATAATAGTTATATAATATAAAAATATATGTTATATAGAAATATAATAGTAAAACCGAATAATAGGATACAAATCTCTATTTTAATATTCTATGTTTATTATTTGCCTAGTCTAAAAATAATTTCACAAATATATTTTGAAAAATGAAATACAATTACAATCAATATCTTATACAATCTGCATAAGCCATATTATTATTTAATCAGTATTTTCTCTTAACGATGATTTTAGCAGTTTAATATCAAGATATAAATGCTTAGGTTTATAGTTTTTTTTTCCAGAAACAGATATGTTATGCGATCTGATAGATCTGCTTTCTAAGATATCGGTCAAGTTCAAGGTTAGATAAGACTAACTTTTGGGGAAAAAATTGTGAATCAAATTGACAACGAACGAATTAGCAATAAACGTGTTCTGCGATGCGTTAACAGATGGCGCTGGCTGTTCAACTTTTTTTTTCTTCTATAGTGATTAGTGGTGCAAAGAGTGTATTTGAATTGGAAATGAGTGGAGTGAGTATGTTAGTGTTTATTTGAATTGGAAATTTGTGTGTGTGTGCCAATAATCGTTTTGTACAGAAATTTATTTATTGTAAACTTGTCATTTTAATGAAAAAAGGGATGTAAAAATTTGCGGTTTGAATTATTGGCGTTATGAAATTAAGTTACATTTTTTTATTAGATAAAACTTCCCACTAAATTAAAGCTATAATTTAAATAAGTGATTTTTGAAAATTTCTCAAATTGTGTACCGATACCAGAGATTTAATATATAAGTAACTAACGACTAGATTGAATTCTATAGTAAAATATAACCATTGGCATTTTCGTAATAGTACACTTTTCTGAGTAGAATAATTGTTTAGAATTAGAAAGTTAATTTAGAACAATGTCCATATCCAATCAGTACTTTCATGATCATTTGAGGATTTATGTTTAGTAAACAAAGAGGATAAAGAGCACCTTCAAACGATATTTGAAAAATCTTAAATTTTCAAGCTTGAAGTTTAAAAATTTAATTTTCAGTATCCTGCTAAATATACAATAAATCACTTATACCTATGTCAGAAATATCCTTATTAAATATTAAATTCCTTATTAAAGTATTTTAAATTTATTTTTTGTTGGTACATGAATATAATGTAATTCAATTCTCAAAAATAAAATAAGTTAATTGTAAAAAAAAAAAAAAAAATGAATCATCAAAAGGGGAAATTTTTAAGATTTTTACATGAAAGTTTAATCTTACATATTTGAACAAGAATGAACATTCATACATGAATGAACTTTGATAAAATAAATAATTATTTTGATATTTCGAAAAAAAATATTGCTCTAAACAGCCGAATGACACTTGCCTGTTATTTATGTGAATGCCATCATTTCATAATTTCTGATGTAAAAATGCTCTCGCATCTTAGGTTTTCCCCTGAAATATAAAATGTACATTAGCACTTAAATAAAAAAAATAAAAAATAGTATGAATTTTATTTAAAAAAAAATTAAAGAATGTTTAATGTTTTTGTACTTTTATATAGTTTTCAAATCATAAAATGTATAGTTAATGTTTGAGTTTTTATAAAAAAAAAATTATGGTTAAACGATATTAAAATTATTAAAACGATATAGAGATAATCATTCATCATCGACACAATCGATTATGAAATTAAACATCATAAAATAAAAGTAAGAAATAAATGCAATGGACTGTATGCAATTGACGTCACTTGGTGGGTAAGTGATGTCATGCGCACATAATCAAAATGACCTTCCATTTACAAAATTTAAGGGAAATACTAACCTCTAAATTATAGTATTACTATAATATAATTATAAAAAATATTAATCATTTTATTTTCCACATTTTCCAGTGAAATTAACAAATGCTAAGCTGATTAGAAAAATGTAGGTAGTAGTATCCAAATGATAGATATATTTGTGTATTTTAATTGCTGGTTTATATAATTTTTATATTGCTGGTGCGATTGACTGACCCAGCCACCCATCCTAGGATCTTTCCTGGAGCACTGCTAGAACTACTCGCCTCTCTCGTCAAGCGGTTTATTCAGAGCTAATTTGTTAAAATTTAAAATGAACTCCACTCTATCGTGGAGTGATTTCTTCGATAGAATTAAAAACTTCGAGTAAAGTTGTTTCTTCAGAAAAATATGATGAAGTGTAAAAAAAAATGTAATTAGCTTAATAAAGTTATAGTTAGTTGTTTATTGTTAGCAGTTCTTTCCCTCTTTAATCGGCTAAAATTAAATAGGTTTATATGCAAAGTAGAACAGTAAAAAAATATGGCTGAAAGGAGGATAAGAGCATCCAGGGTTGGCTTTTGGGATTTCTGGTAGCCCTATTTATAACTCTACCCACGTACAAAATAATTTATGAGTTCTAAATGCTTATATATATAATAGCATATTGTATCTTTTGAATCACTTAAAAACTGGATGAAATAGTCTAATCATTGTGTTCAATGACGATTCAATGGTTTATTTATTGTTTGAATGGAATAAACTACGTGAGCTAAATTCTTCCTAGTACCAGAAAAAGATACTCCAACGGATATTGCACTTCTAATGAAATTCCTTTCTTTTGTCATTCCAAGCACCGCCTGAAGTAATTTCAATTATAAAAGCATACTTTTCAAGTGGACCGTTTCGAGGATTTTTTTTCTTCTAATGAAAAATATCGATCGGGCGGCAATTTTTCTTCAAAATCACCCAGCTCAAAAGAATGTTTTCAGAAACACCGTCCACCCTAATTGGCAATTGTTCGCTAATCCTTCTCAAATCCAGTTGTCAAAAGTACCGCTTCGGTCGAACAAAAGAAACGGTCTCTTTTATATTATTATTTTTTTCTAATACTACAACTTGGCAACACTGAAAATAATAATAATACTAAAAAAAGAACAAAACAAAAAGGAGTTCTATCTTCCTTTTTAATGAGAGACGGCCCGAAGGCAATGAAAAGTTCTCCTCGCTGCTAATAAGCGATATTCCATATGTGAGAAGTGGCAACAAAGCCCGAAACCAATAATATTAATTGCGTTCCTTTCAATTTCAAAAATTCAACCAATGGGATGACGTCACCGGAGTAGATTTTTTCCCGATTGGTCGGAAACGCAAGCGCAGAGATACACAAAGGCATCGAAATAATTCAGCGTGAGCAATAATTGTTGGAGGCCAATGCCTCTTAAGTTCGGTCACCAAGGTTGTAAATTTCGAAAGTAGAGGGGAAAAAAGCGAATGTTCTTGATTGAGAATGGGCTTTCCGCGCATTTACCTCTGAAGCATTATTTACTCGTGACAATGGTTGGGCAAGGCGCACAAGGGCAATGCCAAGGTAACGTTAGGTAATGCGGGATGTGGGATCACCTACAACCTGTGTGCGTTTTCTTTATCCATCGAGATATCATGCAGGTACAGCATGATATCTCGATTTCAGACCATATCTGAGGGAAAGAGTTGATTTCGCACCCAATAATAACAATATACAATGTGTGCTGAGAATTGGAACCTGTTCATAGACGGTTCAGCTGAAATTAAGTTAAAAATCAGAAATATTTCAGTTTGTAATGTAATTTTGCTAATAATATGATTACAAATACATAAATTGCGCTAACAGTTTTAAAAGGTGTACTTTGCGTTTGAAATAAAAACAAGTATTTTGAATTTATTTGCGGTTTGGTCGAGGAGAAGAAAGTTATTTCTCAAAAAATGTTATAGACAAAAGGATTATATTCTCAGTTGCATTGTTATTTTTAATGGAATTATTTCTAAAAGACGGAAGTTTTAAGTTCAACTATGAAAATTGATATGTAATGTAAATGTCTCTGCTCAATGTCTACGTTTGGTTAGGGAAACAAGAGAGATTTTTTCAAAAACTTTTTACTTTAAGGGGGAGGGGAGGGGGGGAGGGGGGGGGTACTCGGAATTTTTACGCTTTAAAGATTCACAAAATAATTCGCACACTAGATATTTCAGTAGTTTTATTACAGGGTCGCAACAAAAAGGATATTTAGTTAGTTGTTAAAGCATGAAAAAAATTATTTCTAATATTATTATGTAAAGAATCAATTATTAAATAGCTAATTAAATCTTGTTTCAATAAATCGACGTGTCAAAAATGTTAAATGCACCCGCAGGTTACCACAAATGATGTGATACTGTATTAGAAGAATTAAGCTGCCATTCTTTTCTTTTTAACTCAATAATCTGACTCCATCTTAATATAAAAATCTATATTGATTGGAATGATACTGAAATTCTCTACCGTTTTTTTATAATTCTAAATTACCTTCTACAATAAACAATTACAGTTACCATTCATCAAAATAAACAAAATACCAAACGATATAATAATTAATATAAATAAACCATAACTCATAACAATGAATGGAATAGTAAAAATAGTCAATTTTATACAAAAGCGAAGAAAAGAACACTTGTTTAATGAATCCGCAAAAGATATTATTTTTTATACATGAAAAAACACGGAATTAAATTTCGTTCTTTTGTTTAATCCGTTGATGACGTCACTTTATTAAAGTCTATAAAGATAAAAAAAAATCCTGAAAATTTAGTTCACTTCATTCGAAATTCATTTACCAGAAGAAATATGGTGGCGCCGTGGTTGGTTAATTTTTTTCCTACCTAAAATCCTTAGTCGTTGGCTATTGTATACAATCTAATCTCTGGGATTTTACTAGTGTTTTTTTGTTTACAATATTAATTCGAATGTTATGAATTTAATAAATCGTGAAATTACTAATGACTCAAATAAATACAAATATACCATTACTCTTTTATGGAAAATCATTTACACTGCACGAAATAATTCTTAACAATAAAAAAAAAAACGGCATTTCTCAAAAACATTTTAACATATTAACCTACAATAAACAAGATCTCTTCTGTCGTGCAGCAGACCTCACTTTTCTTCGAACGTAAACACGAGAATCGTTTGGCGGATTTTATGTATTAGAATCCACCGCCATCTTATGAAAAGTAATTCACACTTAATTTCGAATTCAGCCACGCGTCGCAATAAAAAGAAACAGCGGCACAAAGCAGAAGAGTTAAAAGCTGCGGATAGGACTGCTTTAAATTTGCATTAATTGCGTTGAATTTGCATTCTCTTCTGAGCGCAGTTGCATGTCCTGGGAATAATTCGACTTCTCTCGGTGTGTGATTAAGGATGAAAGGGAAGAAGCGGAGAACATTAAATATGCCGTGTAAACAATTTGCTCGCATTTACAGGTACTTTTGTAATGCGTTATTTATACGCGTGTAAGTTGAACAGATATAGGCGCTGTTTTGGGTATTGTAATCTTGGGGTATTTTTATTGTTTTGATAGAATGAATAGGTGGACTCTACCAATGTTATATTAAAAGTGAGATTTAATTTTGTGAGTCAAGACGTAGGTTTTGATTTTCGTATTGGTTTGAGTTAAATTGTATCTTCGTTAAAAGAAATATAAATAAAAAGATATTTTTACATTCATTAAATGCCGAAATGATTGTCATTTTCTAGACCTAAACCGTTGTCTAAAATAAAACATAAATATTTCAACAACATTGCTTACATCATTTGAAAATGTTGACTGTCAACTTGAATTGATAAATTTAAAATAAAAGTATTTTTCAAGTAAAAATATGAAATTTTTACTGGTTTGGGTTTCATTTGTCTTTTCAAATTCCTCCACGTTCATCATACCAAAAGTGACATTGCACAAACATTAATAAAAAAATATATACAAACCCTTATCTTTATTAAACATTTGAGCCGTCTCTAATTTTTGTATTTAAAATGAAAACCTATTGTACACACTGTAAGAAAAATTGTACTTAAAAATGAGTACCTGAACCTAATTACTTTTCTTTGAGTACAATTGCATCGTAAATAAGCGATGACGTACTCAAATTTCAGTAACAGTACATTCTCAAAAATAAGCAGTGTGATTTAAAATTGCTAATATCAACTTCTGTTCAAGGCATCTTAACGTACACCCTGACAAACTTAAAATAGCTGTTAAGAAGATGGTTTTCCACATTATTTGATGGCGATTGCTTAAATGAAAACTGAGTTATTACAACTCAATTATTTTACTTATCATTCTTTTGACACACCTTTTTAACATTTCTTCTGTTTATAACTTCTTCATGTCGTCCTCATAGTACAACGGATGAGGCATTGGGCTGCGATTTCTGAGGACCTGGGTTCGATTCCCGACAAGTCTTATTTGCACTTGTCGATATTGAAAGTGATTTATGAAGGCACCTTATGTAGGCTAGCATCTGCCCTTTTTATTCATTTTTCCATTGTACTTATTCGGAGCTATGATAAGCATCGAATATACTAAAAAATGAGTAAATTTTACTTATTTTTTAGTACCTATTTTGAACAGTGCATTATTATAATTATTTAAATTCTTCGGCATATTGGATTTTATTTTATCATCATATAGAACTGTTTATGAACTAAACACAATATATTAATGGTATGGTTTGGAATTTCTTTAAAAACAAATTATGCTTTATAATTTTTTCTCGTAAATTCTTCAAGGGTAATTTTGAGATTTCATCTCTTTCCAGGTGCACGTTGCTCTAAGATGCTATATTGGAGCCTTTAGATGCGATAAGGTATGTATAAAAGCATAGAATGCATTTTTGTTAGCAGTTCATTTATATCTACGTTTTTTTCTAATTTTTAACTCCAGAATACTAATGTTATTTGAAATCCTATATTAAGCTAGATGAAAAATGAGTAAAATTTCCATTAGAACATCATCGATTTGAAAATAGCAATGACAAATTATGTTTACTTCCAAACTCAAGTTTAAAGGGTCTCTTTAATGCTACATAACCTATCTCTTACACGAAATATTAGTAGGCATGTGGAAATTATTAAACTCAAAATCCTTAAGAAATAAAAAAAACTAAATATTATTGTGGTGTTTGGTTTAAAATTACATTAGAGCTGCACGAACGCACTGTTCGCAACAGATCAAGATCTATTACGAAGAAAAAAAAATCTGGAACTTTGCCTTGCAATTTGAATAATAGTCAGATGACGAGGATAACACATGAAATCGGCATCCTTATTACCAAATTTCTACAAGGGTTCATTTCATTTATTACGTCACGCACTCTTGATTGGGAAGGTTTGTCTGTCATAAGTGACACGGAAAGGGGTCTCAGTAGTTGTGTGAATTAGCAAAACTTTATAGACATTTTTTTTTCGAATATTATTTTGCAAACTTTGATATAAGTAATTTTTTATAAAAATTACTACCTTTTTAATGGGATATTTAATAAAATTTACACTGAATGGAAGTTTTAATGACTGTTTTTAACGGCGAAATCTTATCGTGACGTGATATTGTGGATGTGGGAGTGGGGGAGGGGGAGAGAAGGCTAACGTGACATGGAGGAAGGGGGTGTATAAGTATGAAAAATAATCTGACGTAATAAATTAATACTCCCGCATATGCTCGACGTGAAGATGAGAATATTCTATTTATTACTAGGGCAGATTTAAGATGGATCAATTCCCCTCTACTTGTCAAATGTTTGATTAAATTGACTTGGGATTAAACTTGAGAACCTGCAAATACAAAGTCTCCCCTCTGTTAAAAATGCATTTTCATATTTGACGAAATTTTTGCCATTTTTGACGAAATTGACGTCTGCTATATGATACGATTAAACAATTCTTCAAACTGAGGAAATTCATTTTGACGTTTTTTTTTACCGAAATATATTTCGTCAAAAATGAGGACGATTTTAAATAATCTAATAATTGAATTTTGACGAGCAAGTATAAGAACCTAACACGAGCTGATGACCCCACTCGAAACGGAAAATGAGTAAAGACTTTCGTTCAAAATGTGGGGATTCTAGTTTCATCAAAAGTCACGTGATTCAATGACTAAATAATTGTCAAATATAACAAAAGTAATGTTGATGATCACAGAATTATCAAAAATGAGAATGTTAATTCTAAGAGTGCTACCACTTATGCATGAAAGTTAACCTCAAAACCAGACGACCAGCCAGACAAATCCATTTTTTTAAAACACCACAACCGCATTCACACCCCCCCTTGATCCAGTGTGAAAGCGATTCTTGAATTTGTAAAACCGGATTACGCACCTATTCGATTTTCCAGAAGACGAGCCTCGAATGGACTAATCCCGTGTGTCGCACATGGAGGGAGGGGAGGGGTCGGTTTTGTGTATTCTAGGAGAGAGGGGTGCATACACTTTGTGGGTCATCAGAAGTTGGCATGTTTTCCCTTTCCATAGTCCATCTCGTGGGAATGGAGTTTGCCTTAAATTTGAATGGGAATAAAATTCATTATTCACTTTGTACTGAATTTTTAATTTTCTTGCTTGTGGTTGTATTGAGGATTTTTTTTTAT
This sequence comes from Troglohyphantes excavatus, assembly GCA_963932185.1. Classification (NCBI taxonomy): domain Eukaryota; kingdom Metazoa; phylum Arthropoda; class Arachnida; order Araneae; family Linyphiidae; genus Troglohyphantes; species Troglohyphantes excavatus. The sequence continues at coordinate 28,394,299 of OZ010673.1, read as the reverse complement.
ATAATTCCGATATTACACATATTTCAACCAAACATTCGTTGTTCAGAAGGACTTCTTTTAAGCACTGTCGTGGAAAATAAGTGACCAAGTGGTCAGGAAGATATCAAAAACGCAAAGTTGTTGTTACCGCAAGAGTATTTTGTTTATATTTCCAGCTTTATATATATGTTACGGTGGAAGTACGAAAGTCGTGTATCTGCAGAATCACATAGTGACTATGCGGATATACTGATTTTCTCAGTGAAAGTACGGAAACATTTTCATAATAATAGTTATCAACGTTTTCTCTAGGGAATCTGTAGATTTACGTATTCCTAATCGTTAAGAGCGACACGCTCTATCCAAAACTCTATTCGATGTGTATACCGAAGGAAAGACCCGGGAGTACTGTCTGCGGGGAAGTCGTTTTGAGAATCTCGAATCATAATAACTGTTCAGAGACAGTTGGTATGCCCTTGGAGCAGTCATTTGGGGCTTCTCATTTCCTCCGAACCGTCGATTCTGGCATCTCACTTCCAAAGATCCCATGCCAATTTAAAAAAAAAAACTTTCACATTTTAATGATATAATATAGGGGTTGACCGAATTCGACGCGAGCGATGAAATTTTTTTGTATATGTAATATACAATGAGCGTACAAAACCTTTTCGCAGTTTGAATAACGATCTTATTTGCACTTCCACGAATGTCTGTCAGTGTATCTGCATATTCACTAGTGTATATGCGAAATCAAATAATTTTCTGTACTTTTACATATTGGCCTAGTGTACATGTAGAATCATTAGTGAATCTGCAGATATACTGATTTTTAAACTTTCACGGTAACATATATATTACATTTTTTTAAACTTTCACGGTAACATATATATTACATTTTTTTTAAAAATTATTGTAATATATAAAGCTTTTAAAAATGTCCAACGCTTTATATTTGAAAAAAATTTCGATATTGGGTTTATTAATGAATTGAAAATGACTTTGCATTGCCGGGAAACTGGAGATCAATGGGCGTCCAAACCACTCAGAGTTAAGTTGGTTGTGGTGTAAAAATTTGGAAAATGGGCTGCTGGTTCAGGTAGTGTCCTCGTTATCTGACCAGGAAGAACTACATTTTCGATTAAGTGTCATTTAGTTTTTCTTGAAGAAATAACAGGTACTTTTTAAAATCGTTTTATGGGATTGGCCGTTTCGCGAGGTCGCATGTGACTAAAATTGCTATTGCATACATAAAAGGAACCCAACTACTTATCTTCGACAATTGCCCGGTTTCAAAATACACTACGATTTCTAAAAAACATTTGCAATATTTTACGAATAGATGTCAATGTGCCCCTCCCACATGCGGTGATGGTTCACAACCATCACCGATAGGCCGCTGTTTGTGGCTTTGTAACGCAAACCCAATTCAATCCGACCAATCATTTGAATGTGCATCATCAAGGTCCACGCACCTTTTTTCCGTACCCTGGCACCTTCGCCATCAAGAGTGTAAGTGGCCATGTTGGGGCCGAAACACCTAAGTGTGGGTGTGATTTCAGACCCACCCTCTTTGCCTCTTTCCCTCGCCCTAGTCCAGCGAAGCTCAACACATACCTCGCCTAATAACACTCATTATCTCCCACAGGGGATCATTTGAGGAAATTTCCACTTCGCCCAGCACAATGCGCGGCAACAAAACCCTACACTTTTTCTTTTATAAGTAAGGAAATAGGGGGGGGGGATCTTCCAAGAGGGGGCCAGATGGCCGGCGTGCCCTAATAGGGCCCTAATGGTGGGAAGAGGTAAAAGGGCCCCGCCGAAAATGAGGGATCATCATCTCACCCCGATAATGCCCTTATTACCGACTAGGTGAGATTTCAGCGTGACCCCCTCGTCACGAACTGGCCCCCGTATTTATTTATATCTATATAATGCTCGTTAGTTATCGAACCGGTGCTTGTCGGATATACAAATGTAGGTAAGAGTTGTTAGTTCGCCTCTATCTAAATTGAAATCCTTCAGTTTATTTTGATAACAAATAACGGTTGGTTGTACTAACGTCGCACTAGTTCTACTATTCGTTATCTAAAGTTTTGGTTAATAATAATTCGAAAAATATAGTGCTTTCAATAAGTTTTATGTGTAGTCGAACTCCAATATTCCAATCTCCTGTTATCAGGACTGTCGATTCCATGGGATCGCCTTCAGAGAGAGAAAGAAATCAGCAAAATTCACATTTTAAAAGTTTTTTTTTATCCGTGAATAATGAAAAAGTTTTCTAGTGTAGCGATTGAGGGGATATATTCAAGCAATGATTATTTTTTCCCGTGAATTATCAAACTAACCGGATATTTGATTACCCGAGTGGGGTCTGGTCTCAATTGATCCGGATAACTGGAGTTCTAAATGTACAGGTTTTCCATCGGCACAATTTAAAGCCATATGTTTATACTAGTAAAGAATAACACATTTATAAAATATTCATAGAATTAATTAAATTCCCACGGGAAAAGTATTATTATTTTGTTTTCGTCTATTTATATATTATTAAAAATTTGGATACTTTGCCACTTTTGTTAAAGTATTACAACTCTACATTTCTTGATAAATAAATGCAATTCTTTTGGAGTTTACTTTTGTCATCCAAAGCGTTCTTCCTGACTTAAGTTCTACCGAGTTTGCTTTCGACTAATCGTCAAATTGAAATCGCGATGATATTTTACTTCCGGAATTTCGATGTATGTATATGGAATCATCGCTCAAGTCTACCTTATAACCATCTCAAAACAGAATGCCCCTGCGTTTTTTCGTTTCCCTACTTGATTTACATCCATGCAGGTGCTTCTCCGTTGTTGTCCAAACATCCCTGCCACGTGGCCACACAATTTCCCGCATTCAAATTGGCCAGTTCGCGAATCCGATACCCGTCCCGACCTCCTCATATCGCCCCATCGATGATGCGAGGGGGGCGCCTTCGGAAAGAGAGGGCGCGAGCACCCCCTATAAAATCCGCAGGGGCGTCGGTGGTGACAGACGACACAATGGTCCATCTGCTCCCCGGGAGGTTCGATATTCGACACTTCCATTGTCGTCCTGAACAAACTGTTGCCATAAGAAGAGAATGGCCACATCGGATTTCACGTGTTGGGGGAGGGGGACGGGGTGTGTGGGAAGAATGGACGCGTTTTCCGTTTGACTGATCTGGTCGTGTTCCGCGGGGGCGAGGGGAGATTGTGCGGCTTGTATGGTAATCCTTCGGCGTTTTGGGGGCTTTGATGGATTGCCGGTGATGGGCGATTGACGGTTTGCCATCGACTGTTATTACGCGAATGCTGCTCACTTTAACTATATTTCCTTGGAAATTGTCTGAATTAAGATCTTGTCTCGACACATCTGTGGATTGGTTCTAAAGTGTTTTTTTTAATACATTTATTTGGGTTAGATTGCTTAAAGCAGCGGCGATTTTTAACATTTAATTTATCACTGACCCACCTTAGACCAAAGTGAGGGCAATGAAATTCTATTAAGACCTATAAAATTCAGATATTTTATATATCGGAGAGTTAAAAAATATTTTTTAATTAAATATTTGAATCTTCAGTTATTTTAATTAAGATTTCTTTTAAATTATTGTAGTTATGTGGGTCTGTTTTGACTTCGAGTAATCAATGTGATGTGCAAGCCAGCCGGCATCATAGCACACGGTGTAACTCTACTGACATAGTAAATAATTTTATTATTTGATTAAATCTTTAGTGTTACAAAAGGTTTTAATTGAAACGTATTAAAAATCAAGAAAATATATATTACGTAATGTTACGTAAATTTACGATTTTCAATATTATACTTTGTGCAATATACATTCTCATAGCCTATTATAATCATAGATTGACATGAACATTTGCCAATCTATTAGTATACTAATAGGCAAGTTTTAAAGGGACAGTTAATTACATTGCGTTTTAATTTTATTTTAGTAGGTATGGTGGTTTTTACATAGTGTTTCCTGCTGATTATATTCTCACAAAGAATTTTTTAACAATTTTTTTCTGGTAGTTCACAATAATTGAAAACGATAATTTTTTTTAATTAAAAATGTTGCATAATTCTATAATACCCTTTGAAGTCTCTAGCACCCATACTTCTTCCTTAACTTTGTATAAAATAACTCTTACATGCATTGTGTAACTCAATGAGTGCCTCGAGAATTTTGTAGATTCAATTGATTACTATTTGGGCTAATTATTCAGCTAGTTCAATATGAGTTTAAGATTCTGGAACTCTAAACGAGTTAAAAGTAACAAGTTGCAAATTTATATTAATTTTTTTATATAAAAGATAGAATTTTAATATAATATTAGGATTTTTTACTATTTATTTTTGATTCTTACAGCAATGAAAGCTTAAAAAACTCATACATTTCAGGGTTAGGTACTCAGGCAAGTGTTTCATTTGCTTACTCCTCCTCACCAGAAAAATTAATATTCGCCCAGCATGAGCAAAATCTTCGAATTTCCTGTTGATAACGACTCTTCCATCCTGCTCCTTTTAGTCTTGATGAATAGGTATGCAAAACATACCTTCTATTAGTAATGGCTATTGGCGTACCCCTGTGTGCATCAGTACCCCTATTATAACATTCTACAAACGAATTTTTTCAATTAAAAACTGCAATTCCCTTCCACAATTGCCTCGTAAACCAATAACGCAACATTGTTTCGAGATATGAAAACGTGTCTTTCTCTTCAGATTCGGCTTACCTTTAATAGGAGATTTCAGTTATAAAGTAAAAGTGACAAGTCAGGAATTTTTAAAAAAAACTTTTATAGATTTGTTTTAGCAGCTTTTCTATGAACTAAATTATATACTCTTTTACAATAAATGAATTTGATTCATTTCGAATTGAATTAAAAATGATGTAGAGTTAAACAATTATTTACAAAAAGTAATTGGTTTAATATCAATATTGCTTTAAGGAAAGTAATGGGATTTTGTGATATATCTATTGTACTCATCCCTCGAAATATCATATGATATCTATGACGAAATCCAGGATATGTCCATGATGATGGCGTCAGAAACTTGGCAGTATTTTCCTCGTAACTCACAATAGTTCCAAACATTAATTTAGGGGGGGGGGGGGGTAGAATTAATTTATTTCTCGAAATCGAACAAAATGGCGAAACCCACACTTCAATTATAAACTAGAAATGTCCAATATTTAATATTTTAACGTAAAAAGCGCTTTTATCGCCAGAAAATTGTTAATTTTTTTTAGCATTGTTAAAAATCTTCAAATACGGAATACGCGTTCAGATAGAATATACATGATATGAGGAATGTTAACATAGATTCTTTTAGATTTTAACTGAAAATTAAAATTGGCTATTGTGATATATTAGCAAAATATTCAAAAATAATTAAAAACATAACACATTGATTTAAATATTTATTCGTAATTTAAAATCGATAAATAACAATGTCTGCAGTTAACTAAAGTCCGCAAGCGGGACCCAGTTGAAAGAATTACGGTATATTTTAATTTACAAACTAGGAACATAAATAATTAATATGCCTAATGATAGTAACTCTTCATGAAGTGATTAAATTTACTATTCTGATTATACTTATCCTGATTATGATTTGTGTTGAAGACAATTATATTAAAAGACACATTTTAAATTTGCTTTTCAACCATGTTATATGAAATATATATATATATTTCAGGATTTTTGTTTCTCGTGTCTTTTTGTATGTCTTTTGCAATACTCAATTAGTGTTGAGAATAATTATATTTATATGTACAAAGGTTGCATTTCGCTTACTGCAGTTTGCTTTTTGGAGAATTTCCCCCCCTTTAACTTTACAATTTAGTTTTGTAAATGATTAATTTAGACGTTTTAGAATGTACACATTTGTTAATTATCTAATTTATGGGTATTATATTCCAATTTATTTTTTAGTCACTTTCGGATTATAAGGTAGTTTGTTTAGAATCTGGCTTGGCCCAATTAAACTTTATATAATTTAGTGGAGCACCTAGGGGTACGAGATCATTTTAAAATATCAATCTCAAATATTATATATTAGTCGTCGAAACATGCTAGGCAGTCAGCGGCAATCAGCGAATTTTTTCTGGGCTAAATAAGTATAATTTTTCATGATTATAATTTTCAATTATAAATTGAAAATTATATATTGAAAATTATATATTGAAAATTATATATTGAATTATATATTGAATACTATTATCAACACATAAAATGCGCTAAATACATTATATACCATCTTTTGAGGTAAAAAATTTACTTCAGTTATACGTAAAACAATGTATAGTGTTGATGGTTTGTTCTTTAATCCCGAGTCTTAAAACATCTTCAATGCGTTTTTCAATTGCACGTATTCAGCGACCCTCCAACCCAATATAAACAAAATATTTCAGAAATCATGATATAAAGTAAAGGTTATTGGAATGTTCTCTAACAAATGTACTTTGTCCCATTAATTTTTGAAAAGGGTAAAAAAAAAGTGAATGATTTTAAAAATTTAGTAATTTTTCCTAACTGGAGATGCTGCAATATGGAAAGATAATTAAAATTATCATATACAATTAAAAACTCATCAAAGTATATAGATAAAAACTATTAAATCACAAAAAAATATTAATCCAAATGGATATTTTTATATTATTTTTAATTATATGTCTATCAACTTTTATTACTTATTATTTTTGTTTAGCAGTTATTTATAGCTGATTTTTCCTTTGTGATTTTCTATAGTAATTTAGAGTTAGAAGTCGGTTTTAATAAATTTTCTGGAATTGCTGTAAAAACCCAACAGTGACGGAGGTGAGGTATTAATAAATACCATATAAACAAGATAGATTAATTATATAAAACATATATAAAAAGTTTATATTTCAAAAACAAACCATAAGCTATTTTCTGTAGTACTGTACTTTATTGTTAATATTTTCAGAACTATTAAATCACTGAAATCGCCCTCAAGTTTTATATCGAACTAACCTATTTTATTTGTTTAAAACGTTTTGTTCTACGAAATTAATCTGCAAAAGTTAAAATCTGTTCATGAATCAGTGCATTTAAGAAAAGTCATTGTATTTCCCACCCTAATGATACAAACACGTTTCGAATGTTTGATCTTCAAATATTGTAGCCACTTCTAGTAATGTATGTCTAATGTGCTTAAATAACTTTCTGGTATTTTACTATTTGGACAGGGGTATCTAGAATAAGAGAGAAGAAAAAAAAAATTAGTAATACTTTTTCTCATCATAATGTTTTTTTATGTTCAAATAGTAAATATTATTCAATTATATTCTGACAGACAAATACTTTATTGTACTACTAGAAATAATTTGATGCTGATGAACTGTGTATTTTTTACGGAGCATTAGAATATTTAAATTATGCATTTATTTTGTTTGTACAAAAGACTCAGTTAAGAATGAGTATTATGGAAAGTTTTAAAATACAAATACAACGTTAAAATACGCAATAAAAATCCATCAAATCTTTACATGTTTTAAGAGATACGTCTCCCTTCATCAGCAGAAAATGAAAAGTATGTGTATGCATTAGAATAGAAATAAACCCAGAATTGAAAGTGTTGCCAAAGAACGAAAAACAAAAAAAAAAACTATCTCAAAAGGTTGGAGTTAACTATTGTGTGCCAACAAGCGGGAAATACTGTGACCGCAAATGTTTCATTGACAATCGAATCAATATTGCTAAAAATATGAAACGTCTCCAGGAGGCGTTTCATACAATAACGTTTCAGCAACACTTTCAATTCTGGGTTTATTTCTATTCTAATGCATACACATACTTTTCATTTTCTGCTGATGAAGGGAGATGTATCTCCCGAAACATATCCATATGTGATGGATTTTTATTGCGTATTTTAACGTTGTATTTGTATTTTAAAATTCTTAACGCAATGTTCTATAAGACGAGTTTTTATCTTATTATGGAGAGTATTGCATAAAGATAATATCTAAATCTTCAGATGTACTATTTACCTAAATGTAGGTAAATAGTGCATTTACCTACATTTTTTAAATGTTATCGATTTTTTTTATCTATGTATACATGTTAAATTTGGAAGGTATGATAATACAATAAAACCCCAACTTTTGTATTACTGAATCCCAAAACTTTAACACCAGAAATATATAAAATTTGAGCTTATCAGTTCTATGAATACAGCATTTTCAACTTAATACTTTCTTACTACGTAAATGTAGTTGATAAAAGAAACGTGATTATTATGCATCATTACAATGCTAATAATAGCGTAAGCGTATTATTAAGGGAAAGTAATTCAAGGTCTCGCAGAAAATAATGGGTGTGTTAAATCGCTTTTTCCTGTTGCAAGTTGCTGACTTTTCATGTTCTAGAACTTTGAGAGTGTGATACATTTGACTTCTTTTACAACGGCAGCAGATATATGAAAGTCAAATGTTTTTTGTTGTACCTAAGAAGTCAATAGAATTAATCCATCATTACAAGTTTCTGGGATATCGATATTTGACAAAAGTTTGCTTTTAAAAATTGTTTGGTATACAACGTGTTTGAAAATACTGTTGAATAATCAATATTTAATTACTTAATGGTGGTAAATAATTCGAAATTATTTATTTTAAACTGTCTGCATATAAATGTACAATTAAGCAAAATATTAAATACATTTAATTTTGTCGAAATAGGCGCTGGTTGTTTTAATATAAAAATAAAATAAATTATTTAAATATAGACAATACAAACCATAAAAAATTTGTATTATAATACATTTAACCTAAAACTTAAATTGCAAGATAAAAAAAAAATCATGAAATTAAAGAATAATGTTTAAAATTATCGATTTGTTTTTGTTTGGTTATAGTATACGCAGTTGGATAAAAGCTTGTATTAAAAATTAATAATAATCCACATATTTTAAATGTTGCTTCTCATATTTTTGAAAAGTTATTCGATTTTAATGGTAACAGGCTTATCTCACAATAATGTTCATTTTTAATTTGCCAATATGCATATTCAAGTACTAAATAATATTTCAAGTTTGTGCTCATTAATTTTTTTGTTATTAACAAATTAAAAAAACCTGTATAACTGAAAACAACTATTATAAAAAAAAATTATTTAACAACTGCCCATAAAAATCCACAATCTTTGGTGTTATGCGTAAATTAAAGTTTAATTTTTAAACGCCGATAAACGCAAAAATTATCTATTCCAAATCTTAAGAAATTAGTGAAATATACACATTTCGGCAATTAACTAATAATGTATTCCTTACTCTAACGGAAAGACCCTAAATTCTAGGAATTCTCCGGTCTGGTGTCGAGATTAAGACATAACGGAAGTGATGTACCAAATAAACATTAAATGACACGTGATGAACGGTCACTAAAAGCGATTGCATTAATAATAGAAAAATAAACAATTTTAACATTAAAGTGTGTAAAAATACAATACATATCAAAACAATACATTATAAAGTTGCAATATAAAATTGCAGTAATAGATTACCATAGTAATACATTCGTTTCTATAATAATCTAATTAGTTAATAGAAAATGCACTAGGAGGAACCCATTTTCATGAAAATATAGTGATACTTTACTTCCAGTTACTTTTGCAAGTTATAATACAGTTGAAAATACAATACTCTTGTTATAAAACAGAAATATAGTCTTGGAGAAAATATAAATAAAATAAAATTTATATCCGAAAAGTTGTTTTATCAACTTGGGTTTATATTCCAAAAGCAAGAGTATAATTGAGAGTCATCAATTTCGGATCTTAGTGTAATCCGCTAATCTTTTAATGATACATCAATATATTTCTTTTAAAATGATTTAAAACTAAATAAACAAAGATTGATTACTTTCGTTTAAATACATCCGTCTCTGCTTTAGAGCCAATTTCTCAATTGAATAAATGTATATGTTGAATTAGGGAAAATTATCTGAGTATTTTTAGAACCGATTTATTTTTGCCTGATAATTTAAAAACAAATTCCTACAAACGTCAACAACCCACCTTGAAAAGCTACAGCCGATCCCCGAGCATCCTCTTCGGCAAATCACGGCGAGGGCAGCGCCGAAGAGAAGCCATCCCCGCTCCGCACCCCGGCGCAGACGACAACAAAACCGACGGCCCGCCCAAACGATCCTTTCCCGCGGAAGAAGAGGCCCTTCCCCGCTCCCGCATCCTCCGTCAGCAGCACCCCGAGAATCGTCTGCGCTTTTCTTTTGGCTGGCAGCATCGCATTCGTTTGTAATTATATGGAAAGTAAGCTGGTGCATCTGCATTCGAAATGGGCTACCCCCTCCTCCCTCCCTCCTCCAGCCCCCCCTCCTCTTGGATAATTATCAACTTAATATGGATGATCCCGAGACCTCCGCCTTGTTAAGAGGGACCTCCGAAATGAATGAATTACCTCCTTTCTAGAAAGAGGATTTTTCAGCTTCCTCATTTACAAAACAGGAGGGGGGGGGGCGAAAACCATCCCGTGAATATAAATTCTCGTCTGCTCTCGTTCTAAATGCACCCCCCTGCCTCTTCTCCATAACAGAACAGAAAAGGCCATTCGATAAAATGTTCATACATTTTAAAAAGTAACCCCCTTTCCTCTCCCCCTTCCCCTCTAGCATTTTTTTTTCTAATGCCCTTACTTTGGAAGTGTTTTTTTTTGTTTTGATAAACATATTCGGTATATTTCTCTCTTCAATTTTTTTTTCCAACACTCTTGGTTTAAACTGGGATTACCATTTTGAAGGGGGGGAAGGGAGAGGGGGGAATGTGTAAATTTTGCGTGGAATCGGCATAACAATGAAATGCCAACATTGGGCATGTGGATATGGAGACGCGCACATGCGAACAGATGTCGGGATGGTTTGTGCGACGCTCTTTCTATGTTTATGTATGGGCGAGATGATGTGATAAATTTCGAGGTGGTTTATATAAAAATGTTTGGGTGTCTAAAAAACTGGTATTTTATTTCAGAGAAATTTCTTTTAAAGAGATAACACTGATATCTTGGGTAGAAAATCTTCTGGTTTTGCATTACTCCATGTACTTTCCGTATCGTTGAAATATTGTTTGGATTTCTATCAGCTTGTAAACGAGTAGCGATTTATATTTTCGGAGTTGCTTCCACAATTTACAGATGTTAAATTTTCTGCATTGTTTAAGAATACTAATTATGCATAGGCATAAACTTATATTGAATTCATAGGCCCGAGCTCCCCCCCCCCAATTTTTTTTTTAAAACTGGCTTCAACTGCCATATAGTTTATGTCTTTTATTAAAAGTTAAAGGAATGAGCCCTCCTCCCCCAATACCATAAAATTTTACGTGTATAGCTTTATTCAATTCAAAAGTTATATCTAAGTTTATGTAATGTTAAAATCTATATTTTGTGCTAAACTACCCATTTCTCTGTTTATTTCATACTTAAATGGAGAATGAAGACAATGTTTTGCTAGTGCTGTTTTTTTTTTGCTGCATAATCATGGCAAAAAGTGTTTTAATTGTTTATATATAAAAAACAGAGAAGATCAACAATGGGATTTTTAAGAAAATTGAGAACATGATTTGTTAACTCATCAAATTCTTAATGAAATTATTACATTCAAGAAACGTATTTTATATTTTTATTATGCTTAATTTTGATTGTAATATTAACTATTTAGGTTCTAAGTAATTAAAAAAAATATTTTACTCTATTAGTTTACCCCTTCTTCTATAGCTACTGAAATTCATTTTTAAGAGATTAAAAATGACATTTTTTAATATTTTCTTATAAATTCTACTAGAAATAATTTTCTAAGTTTTTGAAGAGTTTCATTTAATTTATATGGTGTGATTTTTACTGATTTAAATATAATACTGTGTATTATTTAGAAGTTATATGTGAAAAATGCATACATTAATTATATAAATTTAAAGTTTGGATATATATTGTAATTATATTACAACATAACATGTAATGACACCAAAACGTGATGTGTATTGCATTGAAAGTTATACTACATTGAAAAGACAATTCCTACAGATTTTGTTCATCATTGTTTGGATACAAATATATCATTGAAAAATGGCGGCGTGTTAGAAATTAAAGCAAACAGTCGAATCGATATTTTAACATGCATTCAATACCATACAAATATTAAATGAAGTTATAGTTGTTAACATCTTGCCCATACAAAGTACATAAATGACAATCTCATAAAAACATTATAAGATTCAAAAAGCATTGTAAGTTTCAAGGTCCTAGAATACCGCTCGGAATCGTAATCTACAAATCTCACAACGTAACCCGACACCTTGAAATTCAATCTAGATTCTCCATTTCTTAATGCAGAAATCTTATTACCAATTCCCTTTCCAACACAACTAACGACTCATTTCCCAGTTAAAGACATCCACCTGAACAAAAGCAAACCCGCGATTCGAACCAGATCCTTTTCGTGTCACCGAGTCGTGTGTCAACTCTCATTTCATTTCTGATGGTCAAGTCCTCTCTCGTCCACCGAGATCCCCTCTAATGATATGTTAAACCGACGAAAGGGCGTGGCTCTTGTTGTGTTCTTTGTTTCGCGGCGGGAATCGTTTTTTTTCGTGCGTGTTGCCGCTCTGGGGGAGAGAGAGAAATGCGAGGAGGGAAAATCTCATTGGTCACCAAAGGTTGGCGCAAAAGTGTTCGACTCACGCGATGGGGATTTGTAATTGGCATTCTTCGACTGGTTACGCACTGTCGCCTCTCTCTCTCGGATGAAAGAGCGGGAAAACACTCATCGTTCTAAGTGGGAGAGTCATCGCTGTTAAAAATGCATTCTCATTTTTGACGGAACTTTTTGTCATTTTTGACGAAATAGACGCCTGCTATATGCTTCGATTAATTCTATAATCCTCTAGTCATTTTTAATGACATATTTTTTTTTCGTTTTCTTTTCGCCCCATGATCTCTGAATTAAGTAAAACCGTTGTGTAGCGTATATACAACATCATGTGTAATTATCAAAATAATTTTCAAAATATATGAAAATATAGTTAAACACAATCTACACACCTCTGGTATTAGCTAGCTATTTTTGTAGAGCCAGATGATACTTATAAGTGTAACCAGCGTTATTCATTTATGTTATTATCTTATATGTTTGTCCTATTATCATGTCCCCGTCACCTGTATATATTTCATGTTCCCGTTACGTGTCTATATATTCTTCCCGTTATTACGATTGTAACGCCCTCTACATATGTTATGTCTTTCCCGCTGCGCCGGGAAGCTTCAGTCATGTTACTGCCTCTTACGGTGATGCGTATTTAAGGTTTCGTTCCTCCCCGAGATTATTGTAATATTAGGCATATGTGATTAAAGATGTTTATGTTCAATCGTTGAGCAGTTATTTAGTCAATACGCCTTATATAAGTAATAAAACAATCTTCAAAAACTTCCCCTTCACGAGCCAGTTTTAGAACAACAGAACTCGAAGCAACTGATCACTTTTATCACAATCATTTTATAAAGATACAGGACCTAGCGGAGGTTTTAAGAACTAGGCACATGGTTACCTATGTGATAATACTATAATAGTTAACATAAAATCAATATATGCAACTATAGGTCATTTTAAAGTTGTGTAGCATATATGCTACAGTATGCACTAGAGGGTTAAATATTTCCTCAAACTATAGGAATTAATTTTTTTCAACGAAATTTATTTAGTCAATAATGAGGACGATTTTAAATAATATAATAATTTAACATCGATCTCAGACTGTGGACCTTTCGTTCCACATTCCAAAGCTCTATCCACTCGACCACGAAGAATCGTTTGAATTCTAATGTTATAAGTATGAGACCAAACAAGAGCTGATGATTCAGAAAAGGAATCTGAGTAAATGATTTTCATTCAAATTTTGAGGATTTTTGTTTCGTCAAAAGTCACGTGATTCCATGACGAAACGATTGTCGAATATAACGAAAGTAGCCTTGACGATCGCAGAATTAAAAAACAACAACTGAGTGTCATTTCTGAGAGTGCCCGTTCTAAGTGGGAAGAGTCATTTGACCGTTATTCATCGAAATCATTCAAATTAAAATATTTTTTAGAATGAAATCACTTTCTTTTTCGGATGTTATGTGTCTTTCGAAGTCAACCAATCAATAAGGAAGATTTCATTTATTACGTCCCGCTAATTTCCACTCTTTTGTACATCCCCTCCCCCATGTCGTCTCACCATAAATTCTTACAGTAAAAAATAGTTATTTAAACTTTCGTTATGTGTATCTTACCAAATATGTTATTAGAAAGATTGTGATTTCCACAGAAAGTTAATTATATCAAAGTTTAGAAAAGACATTTCAAATTTTTTTCAACAAAATTGTGCTACGTTACGCAACCACTGAGATCACATTCCCTATGTCACGTCACAACCACGCATTATAGAACCCGTCCCTCCCCCAAAGGTGCGTGACGTAATATTTGAACGGTAACAATATAATAATAAAACAAAAAGATGATCTGTCGGCTATAAATAAAACAAATACTTCCTTTGCACATAAATACAACTCAAACTAAAAATGTGCACCAGATGGCTGAAATTTTTAAATTTTCGGTCAGTTTTTATAATGAATTTTAACATACTGGAAGTATTTTTTTAAAAAATGATCGAAAACAATTATCAATATTGTTATAAGTTGTGGCCAGGAATTAAATATTTAAAAATAATATTTTAAAGATTTATTATTTTAGAATGAATAATTTAAATAAGTTTTTATCCAAATATCGTTACAATGCTACTCGTCAACACAAATATAGTTTTACAGAAAACGCAAAATCTCCATTTTGTTAGTTGAGTTGCGTCTCTAAATCTTGTGAGCTAGAACTTATTGAATTCTAATTTAAGTCATGCATCTTTTTCTTAAGAGACTAGAGTTCACACTTAAATACGACAAAATATACAATGGCACTGAGTAATTTATAAACATAACCAATGAAGGCAATTTCTATTGAAATTACCAAAAACTGGACTTTTTGCCTCCTACTTTTAGTTCACTCTTGACATCATCACTGAAAATAACTAACACTTTTTATCAAATAGTTATCTTAGTTGCGACACCACACTTCAATACCACATCTACATAAAAGTAACGCATCCCAAGTACACAAAAAGATACTTCCCATCCAGTGGCGTAGGAACTTCTTTTTTTCAGGGGGGGCTGAATTTTTTTTTCAATATATATATTGTTATACAATATAAAATAGTACGGAGTTGCCGGTTATTAAACAATTAAAAAACAATCAATGCTCTAAAATGTTTTAATGTTAAATGTTTTAACTTGTATCCGTTTTTGTTTGGACAGCTTTAGAACATAAAGTAACCAGGAAAAGGTTAATAGTAATTTCAAATGTCCGTATTGTACGCTAAAATATGATTTTTTTCAGATTTGAGGAATTCGTCTCTATTTAACTTTCTATAAAATGTAATTTTCTAAAAGAAGAAATTTCAACTATATAAGCTGTTTAGAAAATAGTGCATGAATCTGATGGTTTATTCTATGGGAATAAATTATGGGAAATACGATTATAATTTATGAAATGTCCACAAAAAATATTTTTTTTATTTAAAAGCGTATTTTTTACATTGTTCTTAAAATTACTCTTTAAAGCTTTAGCGTTGTAGCTTTCAAAGCAAATTCCCCCCACTTTAAAACACGTTTAGAATGAATAAGGGACGCTTTCTTTCGAATGCCTCTTTGTAGGAATTCTCTATTTCTACAATTTGTTTTTTAAGTAATTTTTATTAAAAAAATAGTATAATATTAGGGGGGGGGGGGGCTGAGCCCCTTCAAAATAATTCCTAGGGGGGCTCGAGCACCCCCAGCCCCCCTACTTCCTACGCCTATGTTCCCATCACAAACGTCACTACGGCTCTACGATCTCGATCAAGCAGCCGGGGGAAAAAAACGTCGTCTCTTGATAAAACAATTATCCCTTCCCGTGTTAATACAACAGAACCCCGGGAAGGAGATCGGTTGCACAAATATTTTCCATTTAAAGGCGCTCGGCGGTGATGTTTAATTCATCCGATCTTAACCGCGGCCAAGAGAGAGATCCCTCGGGGCTGTGGATGCTGGGGCTTAAGCTACTGGATTTCGGATGACACCTTCTCCCGCCCTTCCCTCTCGAAAGCCCCCGCAAAGGGGCCGCCCAACATTGGCGGAATATCGCTTCGGTGAAACAGGATCATGTTCGAAAATTCGGAGTTTAGATTTTTTTAAAAAACATTCTAAGCGGTTTGGATGTCTGTACCTTCGAGCATGAATGGACAGTAGTAGAGCGAATATGACGTCATAATCGTGAAACCAATATCTCAGACCGAATGGCCTCAAACACGTGACTTCTTTTCAAAATTATGAATTAAAAAATACTCACGATTGGCTGAGGAATTGGGAAATGTGTAACAGTGAAAATTTATGAATGGAATGACGTAATTAACCACGTGTCTGAGGCCATACATGTTGGCCTCGCTTTGATGTTAGCGAGATTATAACATTATGTTTTCTCTATTATGAAGGATCCATGCTCGAAGGTCTGTACACTGTTCAAAATAGGTACTTGAAAATAAGTTAATCGTAATAAGTTATAATTTGAAAAAGACATGTACTTAAAAATGAGTACATTGTGAGTAGATGCCTGCCTACATAGTCTGCCGTCATAAATCATTTTTAATCAATATCGGTAATTACAACCGTCTTATCAGGAATCAAACACAGATCCTGAGCCCAGTGTCTTAGCCGTTAAACTACAATTGCAAAATTAAGAATTATAAACATAAGAAATGTTTAATAAAATGTGTGCCAAAAGAATAGGAAGTAAGATAATTGAATTGAAACTTTAAAGAAATGAATATGTTTCGCAGAATTAACATAAAACATATCCCCTTTCTTTCAAACGCCGATTCAGTAGAGTGGTATTAACTTTGTTTCGATTTAAGCATTTAGCATCAAATAATGTTAGAAACCATTTTTGGAACTATTATTTTCAGTTTGTAAGGTTTCATTAAGATCGCTTGAACAGAAACTGTGATTAGTAATATTAAATCCCATTGCTACTTTTTGAGAAAGTACGGTTACTTGCATTTGAGTATATCATACGCCCGTTTACGATGTATTTATACTTAAAGAAAAACGAGTAGGTTTAGATTATCATTTTTAAGTACCTTTTTTTTTACATTGAAGTCGTCTGTCGTTCTTTAGTTTTTACAGCAATGTATATAAACTTTTAATTCATTAAAATTCTTAATGATGAAGTATTTTTCAAACCTAAAGAAATTGTGTCTTTTTTTTTAAAAAAAAAAGCTATATTTATATTATAAAATACATATTTTGAATTATAATATTTTATTTTTTAATTATAAAATACATATATTGAAAATAAAGAGTAAACTTACGCGCACTTTAAAAAAACTTTACAATTTTGATAATTTTCTCGCCGTTTGGAGAGAGGAAAATTTATTTTTTTACTAAAAAATATAATTTTTCCTTAATTTTTAGTATAATTTTTTTATAATGCAAAAATTATAGTAGGTCACTTAAATACCAGTTGCATATTGCTTTGCTTAAATAACTGCTTCGAAAAAAATGATGGTATATGTTACAGACTTGTTTAAGTGTGATCGGATCTTAAAGTTGAACGGATTACAACTAGAAACATCCAAGTAATTTTAGTAAAACAGGATAAAACCGGATAAAACAAGAATTTAACCAAGTTAATCATTTCTAATTTTAGACAAATTACTTGGCGCGTAATTGTTTCTACAAAGTGCTAACAATATAATTCAAATTTGGATGGTACAAACGTTTTCGGAAGAAGTTTAGATTAATAAGTATTACTATTAGATGTAATTAAAAAGTTTTCTTTAAAATATAATATACATCACAAAGTGTAAGTCTCATTCAGTGAAATTGTCTATGCGATTGCGAATTTAATTTAAGCGTCAAAAAGAAATAAAATTACAAAATCATAAAAAATAGGTTATTTGAACATCAATGTTATTAGAACAACCAATTGTATTAGAACAACAAATGTTATTAGAACAACAAATGTTATTAGATCAAGAATGTTATTAGAACAACAATGCCATTAGTACAGTAATGTTATTAAAACAGCAATGTTATTAGAGCAGCAATGTTATTAAAACAACAATGTTATTAGAACAACAGTAATGTTATTTTAATAACAATGCGCGATGTTATTTTAATAACAATGCGCTATGTTATTTTAATAACAATGCGTGATGTTATTTTAATAATAATACGCGATGTTATTTTAATAACAATGTTGATAAAGAATGTTGTTAGCTTAAGAATGTTTCTAGATTAACAATATTGCTAGAATGTGTCATGGATACATATTGATACTGAGTATTACTGAACAATGTTATTAAGTAGTCGAGATTACAACATCACCTAACCTCAATGTTAAAAAGCAACAATGTTAATGAGTAACAATGCTAATCAATAACTATGCTAATGAATAATAATGGGAATGAGTAACAAAATGTTAAGGATTTAAATGCATATTTCAATGAATTATACAGGTATATTTGTTGTTAGGAAATAACATTGTTATTGAGTAACAATGTTAATGAATAACAATATTAATATTACTTAAATGTTAATAAATTCCGTTATTTAAAAAAAAAAGGTGGTTCTGAATGAATACCAATGTTATTTCTAAGAACAATCGGTAATTGCTGAATGAATTATACATCGGAATCCTAAATTTTACATTATCACACTCTAAGCAATTCTAAAAGACAGTTGGCGCCCAATTTTATTATTTTTCGGCCAAGCAAGTGCCGATATCAGTGCAGAAAAAAAAGGAATCAAAACAAACTGTGCAACCCCCTTCCCCAAATCCTCCCCACCCGATACAGAGCCACGAGTCGGGATTATTTAAAAACCGCATAGCGCCCCCTGGCTTCCGAAAACACAAGCGTCATGGTGTTCGGCCGGGAAGCACACTCTCAGATGCACTGAGGGAAAAGTGACTTTAGGTGTTGGATGGAAAAGGGTCAACAATGCTGGAATGGATTTTGTCGGTTCTGAATGTTTTTTTCGATACCGCGCATGCGCATAAGACATTACTTCTACGAAAGCCATTCCGTTCCTTGTTAAATGAAGGAATTAGATATTAAATTGCTTGTGATAGTTTTCGAAATTCATATATTGAACAAGAAATGCACAATATAAGTATAAATTGCTGTACTGGGTTTGAAGTGTTTTCTTTTGTTTAATATGCAGTATTTTTTAATATCATATATATTTTTAAATATGACTGTTATTTTTAATTTGACAAAGTTACAGGGACTAAGTTTAAAAAATTTCTATACTGTAGAAGATATTATACCAAAGTCTTTACTATTTGGACTCAAGAACTTGCATATGAGTATAAGTAATACATATTTTACCGAAATCGCATAATTGAAAATAATATTTACCCGCAATTAGATATGCCGTTTTATATTGAAAACTTTTATTATACTATTGTTAATTTTTACCCAATGCATTATTTTTAACTTCTAAACATGTTCATCATTTATATGTTCTGAGTGATTTAATGCTAGGATATTTCATCAATGCTATAGTGATAAAAAACCAGATATAATTTTTTAAAATTCACGATACTTTTTATAATTTTACGATGCATTTAACACCTTAAGTCGCTATTTAATCGTTATTATTCTTAAAGATGTTCAATAACGCCAAACAACCAGACATAGAAACTAGAGTGTTGTTCTGTGTCTCGACATAGAAAATAAAAAGACATATAGAAACTAAACTAACCATTACCTCGCTATGCGTTTTAGCCATTAAATGTACACATTACTGATTACACAAGAAAACTGTTGTTTAAGTTGAAAATGACTGTAATTTAACAATGAATTTTATATTTTGGGAAGAGGGCGGGATATCAAATAAACACACATTCACCCAGATCATCAAACCAACTATTTGGCGACTGAATACCTCTCCTCACGCCAAATCAATCTCAAACCAACTTAAAAGACGTCCATCCATCCATTAAATAGTATTATTTTTCTTTTTCTAGTTTGTGACATTATATAATGCAGTGCACAGTAAAAGACTAGGTCTCTGCACGCAATCTTCGGACAGATGGAACTAAACAATACTTACACCATTAACTCCTGGTTCCAGTGTTTATTCGAAATCGAAGAATATCGATTATCAGATAGCGGAGAAAGATTTTTCGTGTGACAGAATCGTTTTATCCGATTTTTTTTTCAGAAAAAGCGAAAACAAGTATTTTAACGGTAACCGCCGCCGTTTGGCGCTTTCCCACGTCTCCCAGAGCACTTACATACGATAGATTGTTCTTTTTTTTGTTCTTAATTCATGTCCCCCACTAAGTACCCACTCAAATTGTACTCGATGATCACAAGAACTTTTAACGAATTTCGATTTGAGACAGAAGGAAAATGAATTCTTTTCTTGTTTGTGTGTCTTTTTTGTTGTTCTGAAAGAGCGTTTATCCTTTTTGAAAGTGTTTTTTTATTTTAAGTTTTTTTTTCTATGTATGTTCCCTTGTAAAAGCATTCGAAACATCATATGAGATACGGAAAAAAAAATGGAAATAGTACCTAAAATAATTTTGAACAAAAATTACAAGATTAAAATGTTTATTTAGTTTGGATAAAAGCTTTGAGGAGGAGATACTGACTTATAATGTTCTTGAATTAAAATTGAATATTATTAATCATATGTAATAACAAAACCACATTATTCTGTCAAATCAGAACAGAAAAAGCTATATTTAAATTAAAAACAATTCATGGAATTACTATGCTTGAAAATTTTACTCTCCGTTGTTTCAATAAAATAATTAACTACAAAAATCTTTGCAAAAAATTAGAGTTGTATTTTTAATACCATGACAAAATATCTTCTTCATATCTATAATTTTATTTTGATTCTATTACAAAAGTCAATCCTATAAAAATACTTCAAGTACAATTTTTTAATAAAATGTGTTTTCATATGAGCATTACACATGTTAGTTTTTATGTTTATTCTTCAAATATATATAACATTTCTAGTCATAAAGCATTTACATAAGCAATACGAGTTGAATTACAATGAAAGCCGAAACCCAAGAAATTGAAAATGTTTTAATGTAAAATTTTAAATATAATTTAAAGAATAATTTTTAACATACCATTTTTAGAAATACATAAATATTAAATTTTTTAATTAAAGCATTTCTGAATTTGTTGACTTTTTATTGCATAAACCTTAATTTTGGTATTTGTTAGTTTATTATTCGAAAAATTATCGAGAAACTTTGTTTTGCTTTGTCGACGTAGTTTAAGTTGATCAAAATTTAGAAACAATAAACATTTATCCTGAAAACTAATTTTTAGAAATCATTTCAAAACCTCATTATAGGCAATCCAAGAATACATTTTGAGCTAATTGACATGTAGCAAATTGTTCGAAGTTGAAGTGAAAGGTTGTGGTAGTTTTAGCATCGAAATTAAAAGTCCTTACGTGTTTCTTTTTTATGGAAACAAAAATTATTGAAATATTTAGATTTAATAAAAAAATATATAGCAACCTAATATATTTTTGATAACAAAATAAATAGAGGGAAGTCACACATTGTTGGGCGATTGTCATTCTTCGGTTGTTTAACTACAAATAAACCATTTTTTTTAACAAATGCGTTTGTTGCTACTAAGGCTAAACGACTTGTTTAAAATGTAAGCATAGTTGGGAAAGTTTTATGCCTATATAGTTAAATGTGAGACAGTAGAACAATGACCATTGGTCAACAATGTGTGACCTCCTTATATTTATTCTATTTTTTTTGCAATAGAAGTAACTCTTTATACTTTTTGTTGTTTAACTGATCCAGAGGGGCAAGACTTTAATGGGTTGAGCGTCCTACATCTATCGTTGTGTTGTCCCTTGTAAACTACAATCTTGACTCAAAACAAGTCATTCATTTTCTAATACAGTATATGGTCCCTTGCCAAGTCTCCGCAGCTCAGGAGCAAAAGCACCACACACAAAAAAAGGAACATTTCCCTGCAGTTCCACGCGGAAGGAAAGACACTTCTCCGGCAGTAGCGGGTCGTTAATTTAAAAACATTTATCAGCGGTTAGCCGAGAGGTAATGAAATATCCTTCTTTCTCCCCCTCTAACAAAGGGAACAGGAGAAACCGAACAAACAATAAAAAAAAAACGAAAGACAATCCTGAACTGACTCTTCCGAGAACGAAACACATGGTGCACTATTCTCATATGCTGGATGCATCTACCATTTCAATTTCTTTCCGCTCTCTCTCTCTCTGCAGTAATTGATTCTCGATTTGGAGAATGCCATTTTGTGAAATCGGGAAGAATACAGGACTCTTTTGGAACGAAAAGTTGCCGTTTATGGAACTGGTGATTTATCGCTCCCGGTAAATGGTTCATTTGATTGTTTTTCTGCTGCCCGAAACGTTTTGTGTTTCAGGGAAAACAAAAATATACCCATTAATTTAATGATATTCAAAAACTTTTTTTTGATTATTATATTGCTATCAATTATGTTTCTGCGAATAACGTTGGTCTGGGGTAGTGGCTATTTTTCAGAAGTGTTCTAATTTCGAACGGGGAAGATGGATTACTTATGAGATCATGCCATTGATAACAAGAAGCTATTGGTATCACGCAACAAATATTTGAAGAATATTTGTTTATCTCATTACATGTTGTTATTTTGAAAGTAAATTGTTAAAAAGGATTTCTTTGAAATACGTACTTCGATATAAGGTACTATGAAGAAATAAAGAAGAAAAAAAATCTAACAATATAAGTAAGAGCTCGATATGAAACATTTAAATTATATTAAGAGTCCGTTTTTTTATGAATATTTCCAATAGAGTAAATAATTTACAGATTTTAAATTTTAAAATTTATTCGTATTCAAATAAATTGCATTCTGTTTTGTTTATCATGTGTGCTTATAAGAATTAGTGAGTATTTGAATATTTGTTGTTTAGTTGTTTTAAATTAAAAAATATTTAAAGACGTTAACTCTGTTTGAAGCATACAGTAAGCTTAACTAACATTAGTGTAACGAAAAAGCCTAAAGCTGATGATAAAATGTCATAATCCAAAAATTAAGATGAGAGTGGGAAAAAACGAAATGCATGAAATAGACATAAACAATGCAATAATTTTAAAGATAAGAACAATGTAGTAAAAATAAAGGTACAGATGTAGTATAGGACATTTGGCGCGCGTGGTTTTTTTGGCGTGTTTTATAGGGGCGATAAATTTATAGTATGGCAACTCCACCTGACATTGTTGGTATGTTCCGATTCTTGTGGCGACTTTCAATCTGGCAACCCTATGACGTCATAGCGCTGTTTAAGGGCAATTTTTCGTCGTCAAAAACAAAAACGCGCCAAATGCCCTATACTACATCTGTTCCAAAATAAAAATATTAAGAACGATATTGAAATAATAATAATAAATTTTACTTAAAAAAAACATAACAAATTAATGTGTCTGTCTTGTTAAAAGATCTGGTCTTTAAAACAATCTGCGTTGCAAAGACAATTGACAAAGTACGTCGGTTACATGAAGTTCTTTGCAAAGCTTTCGGAAGGATTTTCTATTCACTTCAAAACTTACTTGTGGACATCGATCGATTATGGGTTGGAATGAACTCCCTCTCGCCCCCTCCCCCCCTAAGTCGTGTAAATTTCGTTAAGTGAGACGTCCCTGTCCACCGAAGTCCCCCCAATAACGACCGTCTCTCTCTCTCTCCTACAGGCTTTTATGCCCTCAGGCCATTTTAGAACTTACGTCATCTTCGAGCAAAACGAGGGTCAGTCAGTAGCTCAGTGTTATAACAAAATCTTTGAAATTGATCAAATGCATTCTTATGAATGGTCAAGAAGTGTGTGCTCAAATTGAATACATTAAGAAATGTTATTTTGAATTTTGGGAAAAGGGATATGGTGCCATTTTAAGTCAATTTTCTGGTTTATTTTCTAATTCTATTCAAATAATAAATTTTTGCATGTTTAATTGCATAGTATTTTTTTTGTTGGTATTGCTTAATGATTCGGACATTTTTTAAAATAACATTTGTTTTTAGCATTCGAATAGTCAAAGAGCGTCACTTTGTGACGATCATTGATTGAAATTTTACTGCATTTCCATTGAAGTTAAATGAAATCTTTAAAACATAGTGTATGATTTGTTCTTAATATGGAACTAAACTCTTATTTTAGATGAAACAGAACATTAAAGTTTATTAACTGAACGTTCAATTAAAAAGAAAAAACAAATTCCATTTCGCGTTATCGATATTAATTTAGGTAAAATCTATATTTGGTCATCTCAAGTGCAAAGTTTCTGTAGTCACACATTTAAATATTCATTAAAAATATGTATTTGCTATTAGTTTTAATTTATAACCGCTTCATTGGTTAATATTTATCTACATTACCTACCAATAAACCTATCAGTTCACTAAAGCCAGCTATGTGACGAGTTTGTATATCTGACGAAGAACTGTCCTGTATTTGAAACTCTTATCAAAACCGAGAAATTGTTACTTGAGGATTAATATAGCAAGTCATTCCAACGAAATACCAACATAGTGATGTTGAAAACTGAAATGTTTTTACGATTGTAAACTAGTTTTTTAATCCATATACTATAAGTATCCAGCGAGGACTCGTTCCATTTTCACTCTGATATATATCCCGGATTATGGGACTTCCCTTTAACAACAAGACTTCGGCGCCTGTGTCCAATTAACTTGTCTCCCACCTCGGAAAGCAGCCCCAAGGGCTTTCTGCAGCTCCCGATGACTTTTTAAAGTTATGACTCGATTTTATTTCGTCGTATATACACCATATATCTTCCGTGATGATAGGCTGTTAGAGAATTGGGTTTGAATTGTGTCTGTAGAGTCGAGTCCAAGAGACATCGCTGTTTTTTTTTCTGTACGCGTCCTAAATGAAAGTAGGGTGCGTCTCCGTGTTACAGAGAGTGGATTTATGAGAATTGTTGAAATGGGACTTCTTTCTTCGTTCAAAAAATTCCGCGCCAAGTGGGGAACATGATTTCTCGACAAAAATTTGAACGAGAGAATGTTGTTAATCTTTTTAAGTATGTGTTATATACACTATAAAAAAAGAAAGGTACCTAAAAATGAGTATCTAGACCAACTAGGTTTTCTTTTAATATCATAGCATCGTAAATGAGCGTATGACATACTCAAATTGAAACAACCGTACTTTTTCAAAAATAAACAATATGATTTAATATTGCTAATAGTTCAGAATATGGTTTTCCACATTAGTTGATGACGATTGCTTAAATTGAAACTAAGTTATTACAACTAAATTATCTTGCCTCCCATTATTTTGGTACACCTTTTTTTTAAACATTTCTTTTGTTTATAGCTTAATAATGTCGCCCTGGTATAAGGCCCTGTACTGCAATCTTGAGGATCTGGCTTCGTTGAAATTGCCGATATGTATTGAAAGTGATTTATGAAGGCAGCCCATGTAGGGAATCATTCACTCATTTGTAGCTCATTTTTGAGTACATGTCTTTTTCAAAATTGAAATTCATGTAAGGGAGCCATGAAAAATATTGAATGTAGTAAAAATTAGTAAATTTGACTTATTTTCAAGTACCTATTTTTAGCAATCTAGTTAGTGTTGACCTTTACTATCATCCCAACCTATTACAAGTGTTTTTAATGCGATCCCAGCTGTAATGGTGAAACTATATTAGAATATCTGTTTTTCGATTTGTTAAGTAAATTTTTCACATTTTAACTATTTTGTGTGTGGTAAACATATGGAGAGATATTGTTATTTCAGTTAAGTTAGCATAGCTTAAACTTGTAATCAAGAGCTTGCTTTTCGTGTATTAGGTTCTACAATATGAGATGCCTAATCACCTCTGCCGCCATATTTATTTGAAAATCCTTTTTGGGGTTGGTTGGCTAACTTAAGGCTTTTTAATTTTAATATTTTAAAAATGAACATCAATTGGCATTTTTTTATTACCTCTCTCTCATCGCAGAAGTGGTGTATCAACCTACCTCGCCAGTTGGACTGTTTGACGAACTTGACTTGGTGATTTTTAAGCACTCTCAAAGTCTGAGTGTTTGGGATTTATTAAGGAAAAAAAAATGTAGCCTCATAGATGTAGTTTCCATGGACACAATCAAAATTTTCCTAACTAAAACACACTTGCCTTCAAAAATAAAAAAATCGTTAACTGTTACCAATCAACCCCGATAAAATAATGAAAATTCATCAACATTCCAATAGGCGAGCTATTGGAATGTAGATGAATTTTCATTATTTTTTAGTCCAGTGTTACAAACGGTGACCTTAACTATCATTCCCGGGACAATAAAGCAAACAAATGTCTCATCAGCTTTGTCACTGCTTTATGACAGGCCATTGTACACTTTCCATGATCTTCTTTTAGGTCTTTCGAATTTCATCTTCAGAATACTCTCAGAAGATCGAGCAGGAATACATTATGAGATGTATCTTCTGGGATCCATCTCCACGATCTTTTCCTTACCCCCTTCTACCATTTCATCAATTTCAAACCCGCTTTAGCGTTCGGGCAAATGGCTTCCTCCAGCCTATGGAAGGAGCGGAGTAATATGCAGAGTAGCCAAGAGTAGGCGCGTGTACCATCCATTACCTAAGTTGCACCGAAACGCCCTCGAGGGTTGGAAGAAGTTTTTTTAGAGGGACTTGGAAGAAGAAAACACCTTTTTTGCGTATACATATCCAAAAGGCTTTTGTGTTTTAAGTTTCGGAGAGACGGGGAAAGCTGCACCGTTTTCTTTTATGTGTATTTTTGCTTTCTTCTCTATACAACACTTCTCCCGCCCCCCCTTCTTGGTCGGTGCGGGGGGTTCGCGAAACCCCTTAGGTATTTCTCTCTCCGAGTAAAAATGCGAAAAACGTGGAAAAAGTTCGATGCTCCATTCTCTTTTCCCTAAAAGCTGGAGACTACAAAATAATAAAAAATAGGAATAAACTCACAGTCGAAAAAAAAAAATTTAACTTGGAGAGACAGCCAGAGCAGCAGAAACTGATGATTGCCGAAGACTAAACTTGCTGGCTGCCGGCAACTTTTGCCTTTTTATTCTTCCCCCTCCTCCTCCGTATAGCAGACGCATACATATAGATATACGTCTTTTGGCAAAGAAATAGCAAATTTATTCCGAAAGGAAAAAAGTTGCTTTTTTCTTATTTACTTTTCCCTTTTTTTTTCTTCCCTTCTTTATTTCTTCTTTTTGCTGGGGCGCTTTTTTAAAATTGCGGCGAAGGAGGCCTGCTTTCTGCGGCGCGCGTACCCTTGGGCAGTCAAAGGACTAACTCTTGCGCCAATTTTCGCCGCAGCCGCGCCTAATTTGAAGCTTTTGTCGCCACGGGGCGAATGTAAATAGGGAAAAGGAATCAGCCCCTCTGCCTTTGCTCGGTCCCCTCCCCAACAAACTGCCCCGAAATCTTTGGAATCAAATTTTTCTGAAATGTGGAAAGCACATCTGGTTTGCCATAATAGGGT
Source organism: Troglohyphantes excavatus (assembly GCA_963932185.1). Lineage (NCBI taxonomy): Eukaryota > Metazoa > Arthropoda > Arachnida > Araneae > Linyphiidae > Troglohyphantes > Troglohyphantes excavatus. Next base: position 28,366,647 of record OZ010673.1, on the reverse strand, counting down.
GAAGAGCCGCACTCTTATCGAATGCCTATGACTTTTTTAACTTCGCATTTTAACTTAAAATCGGCAAAGTGGCTATTTAATACAACATAGAGTTTTGTCTATTTAAAGTGAGCATCCATCAATCTATTATGTTTTAGACAAATGGCGCAATTCAAACAAGGCTTTTTGTACCTTGTGCTTTGCAACACTATTAAAAATGGGTACTTGTAAATAAGTAAAATGCACTCATTTTTAATTCCATTTCCACCTAATTGTAAGTCCATAATTTTTCAAAACAGTCGTTTGACATTTTGTAGCGGTATTATAAATTATGGAAAACAACTGTCAAAGGTTGCTGCCAATCAACCTTTACGTGTACGCTTGGACAACATGTAGAGTATACAGATTAAAAAAAAAAAACGCGCGTGGTCTGTAGTATGCTGCTTGGGGCATAACAGGTAATTACACCTGTTCGGACATGTGACAGTTCGCTCATGGTTTCTACACATCGTTTTCGGTTGCGCTTTTCAGTATTTTGTACAACTAAATTGCCCTACCCCAAATCTACGTGTTTTGAGGAAGGGGTGTTAACGATCCCTCAGTCAGACAGCTACACGTCTTTTATTGTAAGGTAAGTCATCGAACTTTTTTCTTGCTTCTCGAATTCAACTCCTCCCTCCCTCCTTAACACTTTTAGGAATTATCCCACAACCAATGCAACTTTTCTGTTACGAAGGCCGTGTGAAAAAGTTAAAAAAAAATTGTTTTTTGCCTTCAATTAGGTACCATGAAGATTACAATCTAAGGGTTCAAATGAGTTCTTAACCTCAAATTCATGAAAAATGCATTTAAAAATTACACGCGCTAGGACATCGATGTAAAGTTTAAGAAACTATATTAAAACCTTTCGAGTTATTTTACAGTTCAAAGCTTTGTGTGTTTCATATGACTACGAGGTCTATAAAACGAGTAACTATTAATGTCGTCTTAATAAGGTTATAGTTATTTTTGCCCACGTCATTTATCTGACCACTGCTTTAATTAAAATATTTGCAAAATTATTGGATGTTGTCTCTAAGAAATGGTCACTGTCTTGAAGACAAACAGCCACTCCTTTCTCTTGCCCTTAAGGAATCGAAGAGAACTTTCCTGAAACCAATGGAGACAATTAACTGTTTCTCTATATAGATAGCTTTAACGATTTTGAAAATGGAAGCGAGTTCCTCGCAAAGTTTGAGAGTTTATAATTATAGTTTTCGCAGTTTGTTGAATATTCTCGAACAGGTGCAAGAGAAATATTCGATTGACGTTGAGAAGGAGAAGCACAGAAAGGGCCAAATTACTATTTCCTTTCGTCTGCTCTTTTGCAGTGAGACATCCAATTTTAAGTTTGGAGGTAATTACTTGAAGTTCAGAAATTGAAAACTGCTTGAGGAGTGTCTGCGATTCTTGTTAAAAGTTCTTGATCTAAATTATCATCTTCGAACAGGTAACTTACCCGAGTATGTCTTAATATATCCGATCGAATTATAATGTCGTTAACTTAGTTAAGTAATTGGGATTGGTATTTGGTCAGGAAGAATTTAATTTATAATCTTTGGTGCGTGTTGAAATGCACAAAGAAAGCTTTACATTAACTAATGAATAATACAATTATTTACGGCTTATTTTTTAAAACAAATTCTAAAAAATTACTGCATATGATCGATTTATCAAACGTCATCTGAGCTTATATTTGTCCAGACATATCGAAATGTTTTGTATACCTTTACAGAAGTTGCATTTATTGTGCGAAGATAATTGGTTTTATAAAGTTCAAATAAAAAGCAGAACTCTGTGAAACGTTAACTTTATATTATCGTGAATTTGGAAGTAAAACCACGTATATTTAAAACAAAGATTTACTAGAGTAGTTGGGGACAAAATAAAAGATGTAAACTTCGAAATGTGAAACCTTTTTGCTGGATTCTATAGCGGAAAAAACATTGGCCTTGGATTTCGTTGCTAACTACGGTTGGTAAATCTTTGGTTTAAGTATACGTGACTTTACATCTAAGCCGTAACAAAATCTAAGTATTGGGAAGTCTACAATAGATCTCTAGTTATCCTAGCAGTGCCCTAAAATTTTAAAATCGTAAAAATGACCCAATTTTCAATATTTGTCACATGTTTTGGTTTTGTGTACAACATAAAATCTATCTAAAGTAGTGTATTATATTTTAAAGAAATTACAAAAAAAGATTGTACAGCCAAAATTATTTAAATTTCAAACAAAAAAGTTCCTTTACAATTGCGAAAATTACTTTAGTTTCAGTGGACTAGAAAACTTCTTCATTGACTTGAGCCAAAAGTCGAATTTATATTTGCATGTCCTTAACTAGTTTGGGTATTATGAACGTGTTGAATTATTATGGGTAGAGAAATAGTTATGAAATAAAAAAAATATGGTACATTTAAGAAATACAGTGGAATACCAATTATCCGGATCAATTAGGATCAGATCCCATGCGGATAATATTGGATAATTCGCGGAATAAAGGTTATTGCTTAGTAAAAAAAAGCATTTTGCTATAGTAGTAATGTAATTTAATGAATATTAAAAAAAATTCATTCACCGATACAAAACTTTTAAAATGTGGATTTTTCTGATTTTTTTTCTCTCAAAGTGATTCGGATCTGGATAATTAGCGATCCGCTTTATTTCATCCGGATAACTGGGGAATTCTACTGTTTACGTTTTCTTTACTTTGTTCCTCGTTAAGCATTTGTTACTACGTGGATTTCACTGAAAATTATCCCAGAATCTAATCTTTAAGTTCTATGTATTATTTTTTAGGAAACAATCATATGTAGAATATGCATAGCTATAGGGAACAGAAATCAGACTAAAATTAAATTAACGTTATTACTTATTAATAATAAAAAAAGTATATATTAAATCGGCTTCAAGTTTGTTTTTAGTTTGTATGTTATATTAAAAATCTTATTTAAAAAAATTTCTTCCTAAAAGATTGTAGTGGAAATTGGATGGGGCGTATTAGCAATAAGAGAACCAATTTTCCACAATCAATTACAAAACTAACAAGCTAAGCACTCAAACTTCCAAATCTCACCTACATCAAGCGCACCCAACAGATGAAGTTATATTAGCGGGATTTGTGTTTCTAACTTCCTGCTCCACACAGATTGATTTTCAAGATGTTTACAAACCTAAATTTTGTGTTATGAATCGTGGCATCGTAGCAGGGCGTTACGCCGAGGATGTTCGTAACAGCTGGTAAATCAGTTTACCGATCAGTTAACTGGTGACCCCTCATCCATCTTCAGGGGACGACGGGCACCCCCAGAAAGGGGACCTAGGGTTTCCGTCCTCAGTAAAGAAGTAAGGAAATCAGTAGCTCTGTTTAGTAATTGATTTCAGCGGCTTCAAGCATACACTGCAAAAAAAGGTACTTAAAAATGAGTACTTGAACTGACTCGTTTTTCTTTGAGTACAATTGCATCGTAAATGAGCGATGACGAACTCAAAGTTAAGTAACCGTACTTTCTCGAAAATGAGCAGTGTGATTTAATATTGCTAATCTCAGCTTCTGTTTAAGCGATCTTAATGAATCCTGACAAACTTAAAACAGTTATTCACAAGATGGTTTTCCACATTATTTGATGTCGATTGCTTAAATGGAAACTCAGTTATTACAACTCAATTATCTTACTTCCCATTCTCTTAGCACGCCTTTTTAACATTTATTCTGTTTATAATAACTTCCAGTCGCCCTGGTGGCTCACAAATGATAAGGCTCTGGACTGCGGTGCCTGATGATCTGGATTCGATTCCCTGTAAGTCTTGGTTGTAATTTTTGATATTTATTGAAACTGATTTATGAATGCAGCCTATGTAGGGTAGCATCTACTCTTTTTATTCATTTGTACTCGTTCTTGTGTACATGTCTTTTTCAAAATTGAAACTAATATATAGAACCATGATAAGCATTGAATGTACTCAAGAATGAGTACATATTATATATTTGAGTACATGTTACTTATTTTGAGTACATGTTACTTATTTTAAGTACATGTTACTTATTTTGAGTACATGTTACTTATTTTGAGTACATGTTACTTATTTTAAGTACATGTTACTTATTTTGAGTACATGTTACTTATTTTGAGTACATGTTACTTATTTTGAGTACCTATTTTTAACAGTGTACTTTTAACATTTTGTTGAACTCATGTTTAATTCTGTGAGTAGCACTCAAGGTCTTCGAGTTTCACGGGCCAGGTCAATTTTTTATCAAAGTAGTTATTAAATTCAGCCATTAAAGGGACAAGTATCCAAAAAATTGTAACATTCTCGATTTTCTTTCTTTTTTAAAGTTATAGTTTGAAATTTTTCTAAAACATGCTCGTAAAATTCTAGAATTGTATCCAGGTTTGTAATTGTGTTTATAATGTAGAATAGAACATTTTTATCCGAATTCTTATGTATACTAGTTAAAATGATCTCAGAAAAAATTTGGTTGAAATATATATAAATATTTAAAAAAGCCTTAGCGTTTAAAATCAATTTTAAAATAAACCAGAATAGCTTTGAATTTTGAAAAAAAAAATACACTTACAATTACGAAATATTTTGTGTAAATAGTGTTCTCAAATATAAATTTAATATATCATACATTAAAATTTTGATTCAAAAAGTCAAAAATAATAATAAAAAAAATGATTTCGAGTCCCTTAAATCGTGAAAGAAAATATTTTTAAATCATAAAGATGACCATACCCTCCTCTCTTTTTCATCTCACCTTCAGTCTGACTACACTCCCCGTGTCTCAAATTATACAATTTTTAAAAAGACTTCTTTTACGACGTCACACCAATCGATTGTAATGTCCCCCCCCCACCTATCCCCTGCCCCCTTGTTAATTTGGTGCGTGTGAAAGCACCTTATCTTGATCGACTACCCACCCCTAAAGTTTAAAAAAAAAAATCCTTCTCTTAAACCACGGGGCCCCATCTGCTGTTTGCCTAATTGAATCAATTCCTCTGCCCTCCCACCCCTCTTCTTTCCCTCGTGGTAATACACACACAGTCCGTAAAAAGAAAGTTTTCAACTCCTGTTTTTCAATCTTCATTTGGTGTTTTCGAGGAGACGGGGAGGAGGGTGGAAATTCTTCTATCGTTTGCGATGTACTTTGGGACGATGATGAAAAGTGTGCACGCGCTTAATTGTGTGATTGCTCTCTGTTCTGTAGTCGTATATCTGTGTTAATGAGATAAAGATTTCTTTGAAAAGTTAATTATTTTTCGGAATAATATCGAGGTGAACTTTTAATTTTTGTAAATTTGTTTAGTGCAATCGAGAGAGTTTAATATTTTTCAATTAATCATTAAACTACCTAATCCTTACCAGTACACTTCTGTGAACTTAATGCACACTGGTTCAATCTTAACCTTTTGACAGTTATAAACGTATTTTTGCTTCAGTGTTACACCAGCAATACATATAATCATTAAACTTATAAAAATACTCAATTTTGAAACATTTTTCAATATTTAATCGTTATCACAATATCACTATCACAAAATTTAATCATGACACTCTTAAAAAAAATTCAAGAAAATAAATAATTTATTTAACAATATTAATGCAGAAATAAAAAAATCTATTACAAATAATTTTAAATACTATGTTTATTAAAATATAAAAACAAATGTTTTAAGACACTTGTTGTAAATATAAATGAAAATCTCTTACAGTAAAAATAACTTTAAATTTTAATATTTCCTTCCCCAATTAGAATTAAAAGGGCATAAACTTGATTTGACACTTTTAGCAAAATTCAATAAAATAAATAATTTAATTAAAGATATTAATGTATTATACATAATTTTAAATACTATGTTTATTAAAATATAAAAACTAGAATTTATAAAGACACCTGTTGGAAATATAAATAAAAATCTCTTACATTGTTGTTACGCAAAATTACACAAAATATTATTAGTCATTACATAAAATAATTTTTAAACAAAACAACTTTACAAAAAATATTTCATATTAATAGGAGATTAAAGATCTTAAAGGAGTAGCTTAATTATTAATTAGAGAGATTAAGGGCATAAACTCGAATTGACACTTTTAACACAATTCAAGAAACTAAATAATTAATTTAACGATATTAATACAGAAATAAAAAATCTAGAATAAGTCATTTTAAAGCTATATATTTTAAAATATAAAAACGTGAATTTTTAGACTTCTATTGGAAATATAAGTGAAAAACTTTTGCAGTAAAAACAACTTTACATTTTTAATATTTCCTTCGCCATTTAGAGCTAAAATGGCATAAACTCGAATTGACACTTTTAAACAAAATTCAAGAAACTGAATAATTTTTTAATGATATTAATGCTGAAATAAAAAAAAATCTATTTTATAAGTTAAATATTACCTCTACAAACATAGTTTTCAAAATGTCCTAAAGTAAGCGATGCCTAAAAGCGTATTTCTTAATATATTCTTATTATCAAGAATATAACTTGTTTATGACAAATTCAGGTAATAAAAGTGACTTAGGCAATTAATTCTTAAGATAGATTTTTTCATTTTTGAAATATTTTTTTGTCTTGATTTTTTTTAACTCATTGAAATGTCTTCTCAAGAACGAGACATGGTCTAAAATAAATTGAGATAACTATCCTAAGATTAAGGAACAATATATTTTCGTTTGAAACTCATTTGTTGTTTGAATCAAATATGATTAGAATACAATGATTTTTCCATTTTACAGAATATGAATAAGAGTGGATGTCTTGTCAAAATCAAATGGTAAAATCAATTATAGAAAACTATATTTCCCTTTAATCTCAACAGCATATGCGACAACTCATTGTTAAAAGAGAATGCTTTAATTGATTTGAAAGAATCCCTGTTGGAAAGTACTCTAAAGGCATTAAAATACCACCGTTGGCTATATTTATGTATCATTGTTTGATCAACAACTCAAACAGCCAAAGATGCCGTAGGACGGAAACCTATTTCCAAAGAGAAGCAGTGGCACAAAAGCAAAGCTCGGACATTTGTGTCATTCGTTCAGTGAGGGATATGTTGGATATTTCTGTAGTTACGGTGCGATGAGAAGTGGACTATGTCTCGAGTTTCTTCTATTGTTTTATTTAAAAACGGGAAAATAAAGGGGAAATTTCATTTAAAAAGTAAGATAATTACTAATGAAAATATACACGGTCTTATGCACATTTACCAGTCTGTTTTAGAAACTATTCAATATTTTTGTTTTTAAACAGATGTATTTTTTTGGGAGGTAGTATATTTTTGTTTGACTAGAATTAATAATTTTCAGGACTGCTGTTATCACATTACTCATTCGATCAGAGCCAGGGGCAAAAGATAAATAAGGTAGGAAAAAATGAGTTATTCAGAACATATGAGGATTTTATTAATAATTTGTTTAATTGCATATTTTAAATAACCATCAAACCAATGAAAATGAAAAATCAGAGAATCAATAAAACAACATTTTTTAGAGTAAGTTGTTTATTTTTTGGGAGTTATTAAACTTAACAGACGAATAAAGTAATTTTCCTTATGTTACGCTAAAGATAAACTGAAAGTTCTCAATATAAAAATTAGGGAAATAATTGTATTTTAAATAAATGCATGTTAAAAACCAAACTCATACTTACTGTAAAATATTCTAATTATTTAAAACCTCGGCTAATGATGCGTATCAAACACTAACATTGATACAACCTTATTAAATGTAGTTTATAAAACATGATTAAAAATATAAAATTAGAAAACTACGTCCAGTGTCATCTTGACCACTGTTACATAAAAGTCGAATTGTTACATTTTAACAATCACAAACCACGATTACAGAAACGTAATATTAAAATAATATCACAAAGATTAGTTATAAAAAACAGATATGGGGATCATTGTGACTTATTCAAATCACAAATAATGATGTGTGTGTGTGACAATTTACGATATGGCCGCCAAAGAGCTCTTGTAGCACTGATGTTATAACTAACGGACTGACTAACTGTAACTAAAGAATTAGTTAACCGTTAGTAAATTCATGAATTTTTTTCGATAATGAAACGAAAATTTCTTAAAAGTACCTCGCACTTTTGACTTGAGCCACATTTCCTCTTTTCGAACGAGTCATAGCAAAGGGAGAGGAGGGAGGGGAGAGGGACAGAGAGAGATTCTAAAAGATGACCGCTTTCATCACTTTCCCTTCCCTCTCCCTGATCCGATGAAAAATTCATGAGAATCGTTGTCGACGGTAAGTGGCCGGACTCTAGGGGAAAAAGGGGGGGGGGGGAGGGGGGGGGGAAAGACACCCGGACCCATCAAGGGCCTCACCCGGACGCGCGAATCCAGACTTCTCATGGCCGGACTTTTCTCTATTTTTGAAGGAGTTTTCTTTTCCTTCTTTCGGCTTTTGTGTTTTTGCGTCCCCTCTTTTCTTCTGATGTCATCCATCACTGGGAAGGGAGTTCGCTATCTCTGGGCCGGAGAAGGGAAAACTATTTAGAGGGATTCCATGAATTAAGGGGAGGGGATTGTTTGATATGGAATGAGGGTATAGTGTATGGGGGGAGGTGTGTTTGTGGAAAATGTATTAAAAGAAGAAAAAAAAATTTACCCTCTAACGGAGCTGGATGTCTATACTCTCAGAAATAATACTCTCATTTTTGAGAATTCTGCGATCGTCAAAGGCTATTTTCGTCATATTTAACAACCGTTTCGTCATTGAATCCCCTGACTTTGACGAAACGAGAATCGTCAAATTTCGAACGAAAGTAATTTATTCCGATTCCTTTTCGGCCCTTTTCTGGGACGTCATCTCATGTTATACTTATATTGTCAGATTTCAAATAAGCGTTCTTGGCCGAGTGGTTAGAGTGTTGGGCTGTGGAGTGGAGAGGTTCAGGTCAGCTCGTCGATATGAAATTATTATATTGTTTAAAATCGTCCTTATTTTTGACGAAATACATTTCGTTAACATTACTTGTTATTATTCTCTTAAGTTTTGAAAATTATTCTATTTTAATATACTAAAATGTCTTTGTTATTTGAATCGCTATTTGTACTAATCTATTTAACCCTTTGGGTACATTTGACGAGTGAGACTCGTCATCTGCTTACTTGGGCGAAGTGACAGTGGACGAGTCTGACTCGTGATCTGAATTTAAGAAGCAGGCGTTGATGTTTGCGGCACCCCCGCCAGTGGGCGTTGATCGCTAACAATTTGTTGTAGGGTCGGTCAAGAATGGGATCAATTGATCAAATTAAATCCGTCCCATGGGCATAAAAATCTTCAAATAATTCAGTACTCAAAGGATTAATAAGTTCTTAATCTTTACACACAACATATTTCTTATTTTCTTTTCATAAACTTTAACTTTGCGTTGCTATCACGGAAGAGTAAGTTAATTATTTTCCACAAAATGGTACTACCCTTGAATCTGCGACTGTTCATTAATATTTCGTCAATCATGCGAAAACTAATAAAAGGAGTTTGATGCTGTTTCAATAGTCAATAACTTATAGAACAACTAAAGAGTAAAATACATTTAATCTCCTTTAAAGATTCCCACACACAAAAAAGTATATTTCTTAAACCCACTGATTTTCAAGCAATTTTTGCGATAGTAAAGTTGTTTTCCAAGCATGAATATTTAAATAATTTTACATGTTCACGTTCCTTAATATTATTTTTTAATTTTTTTTATTAATTATAAAGAGATGGCTTGTAAGTTGTATCTCAAACCTTTTAAATTAAACAAAATATCGTAAAATGGAGTATTTGTATGAATGTAGAAATTGGATGTATTGCTGGAAAAACTATAGATTCATGTACAGGATATCACATCCATAAACGTCAGAGGGTTAAAATTAAAATGAGCTTTTGGACATTATGCAGTCCAAAGCAATAGATTTAGAAATTATACTTTATCGTACATTTCTACATTATTTGATGTCGATTGCTTAAATGGAAACTGAATTATTTCAACTCAATTATTTTACTTCCTATTCTTCTGGCACACCTTTTTAATATTACTTCAGTTTATAACTTCTTCACATCCCCCTGATAGCTTAACGGATAAGACATTGGACTGCGGTGCCTGAGGATCTGGGTTCGATTTCCGGAAAATCTTGATTGTATTTATTGATATTTATTGAAAGTGATTTATGAAGGCAGCATATATAGGCTAGCAATTGCTCTTTTTATTCATTTTTGCCCAATGTACTCATTTTCAAGTACATGTCTTTTTCAAAATTAAAAATAATGTATTCGAAGCCATGATAAGTATATTTATAAGTATATATATATATATAGTGTATATTCATTTTTGCCCAATGTACTCATTTTCAAGTACATGTCTTTTTCAAAATTAAAAATAATGTATTCGGAGCCATGATAAGTATATATATAAGTATATATATATATGGTGTATATTCATTTTTGCCCAATGTACTCATTTTCAAGTACATGTATTTTTCAAACTTAAAAATAATGTATTCAAAGCTATGATAAGCATTGAATGTTTTCAAAAATGAATACATTTTACTTATTTTTGAATACCTATTTTTAACAGTTTTACCTCTGCAACAATTACGATTCGAACCTCTCCAACGGCGAACATCCCTGAAACAATGCATGGGGGGCTGGAGTAGGCAACAAAACCCACAGAAATCACCGCTCCTTCCACTCGAGCGGACCCACCACTGACCAAATTATTCAATTCGATCACACGCTATCTGGGTTTTCCCACTCCCGCTCCCCATTGTTGCTCCCCCTTGCGCCATTATTGTCGTCTTGTGTGGAGCTTCGTTATTGCCCCCCCCCCCCCCCTCTCGTCTGGGGGGTACCAAAGGGGTCATTCGGACAAAACAGTCCGTTGGTCAGTGGATAAATTGCGAGGGGAGGAGGGAGCAGTTATCGGATTCATCACGCCTCCAATGATCTGCAATAGATTGGGATTTAAAGAGAATCAGGGGGGGGCGAAGGGGGAATTGCAACAACCCAAAGGGGACTAACTGACTCAGCTAACAAAACTGTTGCAGCCTGAGGAGGGCTAATAGGTCACGGCACCCTGAAATGTAGGCATGGGATTGTTGGCTCAGTGAGTCAGTTCATTGTTGTACAACCCTATAGGGTGCAATTTTTAAAAAAAAATACCCTTCAAATTATTTTAGTTTCATAGGTGCTGATATTTTAATTAATGTGTGTGGAATAATATTGTTTAAATTATTTCCGACATATAAATCGTTATTGTCAATAAAAATTTATGTGCAAAAAGGTGTAATTCGGTGCAAAAAAGGTGTTTACTTGCAAAAAATTCGACACACTAATCGATATGGTGTTATAGTATCCAGTTTAGGTAAAATGGTTTTGGAAAGAAATTTAACATTGTATTTTTCTTTGTTTTTGTAATATGTAATGTTTAACTAATAACATGCATATTTACATAATGATTGCCGAACTATGTGACGGCACTGGAACATTTTCTGCGCTTCTGGTTGTGTCCTACACCATTTATTTCAGACCACATTCAATGCAGTCAGTTAAACAATTAATTAAGCGACATATAGGTCAAATTTTGTATACTAGTAATAATAATAAATATTTTTGATAATTGTTTTGGTTAAAAAAATATTTAAGCTATAAGTAGGCAGCAGATCTCAATAACATAAGATCTCAGTAACATAAAACAAATTCTACATACTATATATGGGCACCTTCTTCGATTTAACACTGGCACATTTTTGTATTAATTGGGAATAGTTTATACTTTGAGCACTATCGTTTTCAATGGATATAATTGCAAGATCCGAAAGCTTTTCCTAACACATTGTCGAACGTAAATAAATTTTGATATGTTTTAATTTACTAAAACTTCGTTCACTTTTTCCACATTCATTAAACTGTGTTACTAGACAGACTGAACTGGCGACTGGGATAATAGAGGTGCAGGCAACACCGGGTGTTAAAAAACTAAAATAAACTACATATTTAGTTAAGTAGTTTAGTAATGTTTGCAATAGATGCTTAGTAGAAATTTCATCAACCAAATGTACAAACAGTTATAGTTTTTTCAGTGCATTATTTAGTTTTAGTGCCCCCCCAAAGGTAACGCACCTGTGCGGCCGTACTTCTCACACCATCATGTTATGACCACAACTGGCCTAAATTACATTGTTGAGGGCTTTGTGGTAAAACTCACTAAGTCATTCATGGTTGTTTTGAGACATTAAGTTTGATTGAGGCCGAGTAATTGAAAACTGCCTTAATGTAAATATCTAAAAGTGCCTTTTTTTGTGTATCACAGTTGTTACAGACTTGTTAAGTTTTACCCTGGAATATTACTCAGAAACATTAAAAAAATATTTGAAACACTGACTTCTCCTGACTTTTTACTCTAGGCTCATGATATGTTACTCAATTACCTAACTGGGTACAATCAGTTATAAAAAATAAAACACGTGATCGAGAATTAATAACAATACAATTTTAGAAAACTTGTGGCGATATCATATATTTTATAAAAATCTGTAGTGGTCACTTAATATATATGATACTCCCACTTCGGTTAGAATAATTACTTTAGCCTGATAGGTAGAGTATCGATGCAGCATACGCAAGGTCCCCGGTTCGATTCCGTTTGGCTGCAAAAACTCACTCATTAGAGACTTTCGGTCTGCGGATCAACATAACCTTCAAATAAACGCTTCCTCCATTTTATCGCTACAACTTAAAGCACTGCCCACGTGATAACACTTCATGGGCATCAATCATTCGTTCCTCCGTCTGACTCACTGAGAGGGTTATGTAGTGGTCACTTCATAAGTATCACGCGCAAGGTTGCTGGTTCGATTCCGGGTGACTGCGAAAACTCACTGCGCTACAAATCCAATAATAAGTGATAGACAGACAAAAATAAAATACCCAATCTCTTTTCGCGTTAAGTCAGGGACAAAATCGCATGTATTGTGCATAGTGTGATGTTGTCACCACTAGACCATCATTCCTCTCAGCAGCTTTCTGAGTTGACCCTCCCCCAAGCAGTACTCAAATCCAAAAGAGACAGGTCTCTGGACTCGGTCCAGTGCTGCAATCCTTGCAAATCCTCGAGCGGAAAAGCAGACAGGGGACATGTCCACTGGGCAGTGATCCAAGAAAGTCTTATTCAAGGGGAATTTTCTTGTACGACGACAGTTTCCTGAGGGGCACGCTTTCATGGGTTACCAGGATGAAGTGGGAGATTTTACCTTTGACTTGTGATGGTGTACACTGTTAAAATTATAGGTATTCAAAAATTAGTAAAATGTACTCATATTTGAATACATTCGATGCTTATCATGGCTTCAAATACATAAGTTTAAATTTTGAAAAAGACATGTACTTAAAAATAAGTACAATGGGTAAAAATGAATAAAAAGAGCAGATGATGGCCTATAGAGGCTGCCGTCATAAATCACTTTCAATAAATATCGATAATTACAACGAAGACTTACCGGGAATCGAACCCACATCTGCACCCAGAGCCGTATCCGTTAAGCTACCTGGGCGATGCGAAAAAGTTATAAATTGAAGTAACGTTAAAAAGGTGTGTCAAAAGATTGAAAAGTTAGATAATTGAGTCGTAATACCTCAGTTTTCTTTTAAGAAATCGATATCAAATAATGTAAAACCATCTTCTGAACAACTATTTTAATTTTGTCAGGTCGCTTTGCTAAGATGTTTTGAACAGAAGCTGAGATGAGCAATATTAAATCACACTGCTCATATTTGCGAAAGTACGATTACTTAAATTTGAGTACGTCATTGTTCATTTATGATGCAATTGTATTCAAAGAAAAATGAGTGCGTTTATGTACTTATTTTTAAACAGCTTTTTTTGTTGATAGTGTGTGAATATTCTTGAATGAAATCACTGTGAAATGAGTGTTAAGATGTTATGTGGATAGACTTATAAGTTACAGAGCATAACTTAAAAAGTATTAAAGTGTCGATACTTTGATAAAGGAAGGATTACATAGAATCCGTTTCGAAAGAGTTTGGCACTAGTTTTTAAAGCATTTAAAAAAGCTGTTGTTTAAACGTTTTGTATACTTGTACAAACTTTCAATGTCTTAAATTTGTTTACAAATCTTTAAATTCTGTTGTAGCTTTGACATAATAGCATCAACAATATAATATCTGAAATAACACTTAATACATAGAAAAACTTGATATTTCTCTTTTTATTTCTTTAATGTTATCTTGCAAAAAAAAGTCTGCATTTAATTAATTTTTTATATAAACAATAACCTTGCCTACGAATGTAAACAAGAGTAATGCAAAGTTTTCTAAACAAAGCATTGACAGTTTAACTATATATTAAATACAAATACATGAACAAAATTTTATTTTACAAATTAAAGAAATAGTTATGCTTACCAAATTGCATGCGTAACCTTAGTGATATTCCACATCGTTAATGTTCTATTTGAAATTTCCATGTTGAATGTACTGCAAAGAAAACATTTCATTTCAACATTTATGTATAAACTTTATGAAATGTACATATACACATATATTTCGTAAGTCACTAGAAATTCTAAACTATTTTTTGCGGCAGAATTTCATTCGATATAATACCTGTTAATTAGGTAAGACAACACTAAAAGAAAGTAAAACTCAAACGTTGTTTCAGTAGATATTTAAAAATTTACCCTTCCCTATTTATTATTTTTCAAAATTTTACACAAAGTTGCAGAACTATTCATTTTAAACTAGTAAAAACAATAAGAAAAGCATACTTTTCATAGTTTTTATTGAAGATTTTAGTGCCAAAAGTACGTAAGTACAATTACCATACTTGTCTGAGGCGAATCAAAACATTGCCAAGCGGAATCGTGCGTACTTTGGTGTACGTTTGGAAGTATTATGTGGGAAATAAAAATATGAGATTAACTCTTTTATCTCCATATTGTAAAATATATTAATGCAACATAATTTCTGATAAGGTATAACCAGACTATCTGTGTCATTATTGTAATTGTATGAAGGCCATTAATTTTCATATCAGTATTTATTTGATTTAAAAACCCTCGAATGTCTTCATCAGTTTATCGGATAGAATATTGCTTTGATGGTAGGCAAACTTAGAACACTACTAACATAAAGTACTAACCCTAACCAAAAATATCTAGACTACACAAAGTATGAATACCCCCTAGAAGATAAAACAATGTTATAAAAATGTAATTACAATATTTTTTTTCCACGAAAAAGAAAGAAAGATAAATAAAAAAGATTTGATGTGTTGAGTTACTAGTGAATTCCAGAATAGCATTTTCTGCAGAAATATCTTTATAAGGCCTAAAATACATTGTGCGTTTCTGTTAGTGTTTTTTTTCTCTTTTTATTCATCACAAATTTTACATCCACCCCCTCCTCTCCCCCCCCTAAACATGAGTAAACTGAGTGTGCTTACTGCAGAAGTACGGGCATTTTCTCCGTGTCACGCCATTCCGTACTATGGGATTCTGGAAACGATGGAAATTTAAGGGACGGGGGCTTTAGAATTGGGCCATTTTTTTTTTAGTTTTGTTTATGTACAATATTTGAATACTTTTTGAAAAGGGGGATTGTTCGCCGCCTTAACATCTGCTGGTTTCCCAAAATTGTTCCATGGTCGTTTTTTTCCCTCCTTCACGCAAATAGTCGGATTTTCCCTTACTTTCTGAATAGGAGAAATCCCTTTTTAGAAGTAGTGTAGAACAATGTAAAGTATTCGAATATCGACAACACTATTTATGAAAGGTAACATAATAGAAGTCAAACTATATATTGTTTTTACCTACGTATACCACAGTGGTGGTTCGTGAGTATGTAAAGGGAGGGTTCCAGAATTAAAAGAAAATTCAAACAAAAAGGTGTAATGCAATAGTTAATATTAATAAAATATGGTAAAAATTATAAGTCTTTCTTTTAACATAAACAGAAATAAAAATGAACATCCATTCAAATTTAAGCAAATAATGGAAAATAAAAATAAATAAATATTATAATATAGGAGGTTGGATAACAAAAAATTTAATTTACAATATAAATAGCGTATAGAAATTAGAGGGAAGTGCAAAAAAATTAATTTAACTAGTAAAAAGTTAATTTTAATATTTCTTCTCTTAAATTGCGAATAAATATTTCTAAATTAGTGGGTCTAGGGACAATAATAGTGAAGGACTCGGGGCCCCGATTCGACCTGATGCGCTGTCGTTGCCGATATCCCATTGGCGACAAATCCCGTTGGCAAAAAAAAGTTTCCCAAAAATTAGAATAGAGGAATGAGAATGACCAAAAATTTAAGTGACAAATAAAACATTACGAAGCTTTTTGAGGCATTTCTAATAGAAATAATTTAAAAAACCGTAATATGCGGAAAATATAAATGATTTTTTTTTGCAGTGAAACCATACGACTTCGATATTTTACCTGTTCCTCAATTTATTAAATACCTTTGTGCAGAAAAGAAAACTTCCAGAAATTGGCCATGTACGTACTAAAATTTCATTTTTAAAACTATCTGGCGTTTATGCTTGTGATGTCACTTAATGCGATCTTATTTTCACCTCCAGATATACATCCAATTTTTAAATTTATAAAAATACTCCCCCCATTTAACTATATATATATATATATTTTAATTTTAAAAGTTTAAAGTACAACTTTTTTAGGTCAAAATTATATAAAAATTATATTAAAATGCACGTACATTAACAAATATTTAAAAATTCATATCGGTGAAACAACTTTTCTTAGCAATGAAAACAACTTTACCATTACGAAAATTGCTTGAGTTTGAATTGTTAAAATACTGTAAGTTATCATAGAGTGAATTCAAAAATTGTTCCGAAGAAATTGCTAATTTTCTTTGTATTGTATACATCAATGCTATACATATTTAAGAAGGTGTGCACAAAATTTCAAATCAGTAGAAGAAAGGGAACATGTGTTTTTTTTTTTTAATTTTATATGCCATTTATCATCTGTCTACCTACTTTTTGTTTGCAACATTCGTTATTTACTCAAAACAAATATTTTGAATGTTGGTCATGTTTGAAATACTAAGGCTTTGTAAAAAAATTACTTAAAAGTAAACTGTGTATAGTTTTTGAAGCTTTATATTTGTTTAAAAACGTAGCTTTTTTTAATTAAGTTATAGTTTTTTATACTAATTAATGAACATAAAAATTTGAATATTGTTTAGGTTATAAACTTGATATAAATTTTGAAGACCTATATCTGCAAAAATCTATTCATACGTCTGTACTACATACTTTGAAGTTATTAAATCAATGAATTTTTTTTTAAATATTAAACATTGAAGGAGGAGTGGTGTTTTTTTTTAAAAGCCAATTTAGGCTTAAAAAATGCAAACAAAAACAAATGTTTAATTTTTTGTTTAACAAATATTTAATTTTGTTTAACAAATGTTTAATTTTTTGTTTAACAAATCTTTAATTTTTTGTTTAACAAATCTTTATTTTTTTGTTTAACAAATATTTAATACTTTGTTTAACAAATCTTTAATTTTTTGTTTAACAAATATTTAATACTTTGTTTAACAAATATTTAATACTTTGTTTAACAAATATTTAATACTTTGTTTAACAAATGTTTAAATTTTTGATTAACAAATGTTTAATTTTTTGTTTAACAAATATTTAATTTTTTGTTTAACAAATGTTTAATTTTTTATTTAACAAATGTTTAATTTTTTGTTTAAGAAATGTTTAATTTTATGTTTAACAAATATTTAATATTTTGTTTAACAAATGTTTAATTAAACAAAATATCATTGTTTTCTCTGATTATTGTTCAGAAAAAAAATTTCTAGTAATGCATAAAAAAAATGTTATTTCTGATTTCATTAATAAACAATTAGGATCTGGGATGCTGGTCACCCTTAAATACAATTTTTTTTATTGTACGTTAACACAAATAGAATCAAATATGAATGTACTGAATATTTACTATCGGTCACAACATCCACACCAAACAAGTCACTAGCGCAGTGTCGTTAGCATTGATTTGCCCATTACCGACCTCCCCCCAAAGCAACAAGAAACGAAGTGTATGTAAACACATTTAAAGGGAAGTAATCCAAAGAAATCGCGAAGATCCAACAATCGATACGCACCATTTCTCGATAAAAAGAAATAAACTGCCCGGGTAATGTGCAGAATGTCACCAGATAGGATGGGGGGAGTCGTGATTAGTTGTTTGCCGACTTCTCCGTCCCCCAACTTTCCCGATGGTCTTTAATCCACTTTCTGGGTCTCCCTCAATTGCCCATTACGACTACTTTTAATCCAATTGGAAAGGGTTTTAGGCGTCCATTGTGTTATGGGCTGTCGCCCCTCTCGGATTTATCGGTGGTGAGAATGTCCGGGGTTTCCATGTGTGAAGGGAAGGGGGGAGACATTGGAAGGATTAAAACACTTGTTCTGGGGGTTTAACAGGAAAAAATTTTTGGTAATTGCGTTTGGTGCTGGAAAAGGGGGGAGATGCTGCAGTGCAACTAATGATTTGGAATGTACATATTTGAATATACTCTACCCGGCTGGAAATTTTCTACAAAAATTCTGCAAAAAAAACCCCCAAAAAACTACAGAAATGTGTAGATATTTGGGGTTCTTCAGTTGGTTTTCTGCAGAAAATCTGAAGATTTTTTTTTTTCAAATAATCTGCAGATTCTTTTTTTTTTCAATACCAAATGCCCACAGATATTTGCAGATTGATTTTTGAAGAAAATTCCCTGCTGAGTATGTAGTGAGATTCCATTGAAATCAGAATTTTAAATCTTAAATATATCTTATTAAATTTAATTTTGCAGTTAAAGGACTAATATACTAAAAGGGCTCGTATGAGGGTAAGCGACGTATATAAATGTTCACGTATCGTAGTTTTTCCAGCAATTTAATATAACTTTTACATTTATAAAAAATCTTCATGTTGAAGTATTTTTCAAATATAAGCAAAGAGTAAATTTTGTAAGTCATATCTACTAATAAAATATTTTTTTCTTAAAATTCAATGTTTTGAAATTAATAAATTTATCTGTGTTGTTAGGAAATAAATTTACAATTTTGGTAATTTGTAGTCTTGTTGGAGGGTTAAAACGCGATGAACAGTTAAAATGAAAGGGATTTCGTTTGATGTATATACAAACTATATTCATTGAGTAAACTATAACAAAAATAGTACATTATTTGTGTTTTAACTTTTGAATCGAAATGCATTTCAATAACCTTTTAAAATATAATAATAAATATACGTAAAATGGTTTCGTGAACTCAGTTAACGAAAAGGTGAAACTGAATTGAAATAGTATTTATTGCATTATAAAACATGTATTGAGTAGTATGTGAAATTGAGTCGAAAAAATATGTAATGGCTTTCAAAGTGATGTATAGGATTTCAAAATTAACATAAATGAGTATAAAGAAAAGATCCTGGTGCAATCTTCAAAAATTATAACAATAAAAATATCTTCTCAATTTTGTACCTCACATTTGGGCAACTTTAGAAAGGAAAGAAATCGAATCATATTCTTTACTAAAGCTTTGGACTTGGAATTTTATAGCTCTCGCTAAATGCTTATAAGAAATGTAAGTGAATTTTGATGGTATGGATTGATTGAAAACGAACTTTTAAGACGTAATCTGCAATAAAACAAAAATCGCCAAATTTGGACTTAGGGTCGTCTGGCCGTAAGGTGCAGAATACAGAAATACAGCAAAAAAGTTACCAATTGTATAAATTCCAATGATACAGTATTACGATTTCGAGCAAGCACGTAGCCAAGGGGGGGGGGGGGGGTCCAGGGGGTCCGGACCCCCCCCCCCCCCCCTTCAGGTCAAGATTTTTTTTGTGCCATATACTACTCTCTATTGTTCTTGTCAATAGCGACAAGTTATCCCTAAAAAACGCCAGTGGCGGATCGTCCACTACAGCAAGTACAGCCGGGCTGCACCTAAATTCATTAGTGTATACTAAAATAAGATGTTTTACTAATTTTCGTAAATGAAGATTAGAATTGAAAATGAAATTTCTACGGTAATAAACAAAATCTCCGATAAATAGCATGCCTGTTATCGTAATGCACAATTCTGGAGGGGGAAAAACGCCATTCAATCAGAACTGCACCAAAAAGCGAAGTTGGAAATCGGCTGCATCGTTGCCATAGCAACCTCTACGTAGTATGGAGATTCCTCCCCGTGCTAATGCACTGCATTTGTGAGAAGGTACAGCCAAAATGAATTTTCTTGTTTTAGCTGCACTTGAGATTCGATATGCTGATTGGCTCGTGCGTGAAACGCTGGGATGGGTGGGTGAAACGATAACTTACGAGAATATATCTCCAAACGGAAATGGTTCTCGTGATAAATTTACTGTTTTTCTGTTGTTTCAGGACCATTATGGTCCTGTTGTTGTTTCGTTATTTAAGTTAATTTTAAAATTGACCGATTCACATCTTTAAAAGAAAAGAAGATTGCTTTAATTTTCAAAAAATAAGTAAGTGTGTTCTATTTTTTCCGCATGTTATCATTTCGTAAAAATTTAAAGGAAACTTTGATTTGAGTAGGAGGGATTCAAGATCACCCCTTGTTTATTCGTAAACGTGTTTAAACTGCTCTTGGAGGGTTTGGGGGGGATCTTTTTGAAAGGAACAGGAGGACAATGAGTTGTCGTAGGTTTGACAATGGAATCGCTTACAAACCTTTTTCAACAGTTTTCTTTGGAAGACGATTTGTGTGTATCATTAGTCAAATATCCACTTTTACAAAGAAACTGTCAACTTGTGCTGCCAATAGAATACTTTGTCGGAAAAGGCGCGTTGAAATTGTAGCAAGCACATGTCAAGGGCCACAAAGAAAGGCTTTTCTGGGAATTGTAATGTATAGTCTACTTCGCTTCGTCCTCATGGTCCTGTCGTCCTCACCTGTTTGTAATTAACTGACCCTTGGACAGCCGTTTTGGCTGATAGATGCTCCCTCCATTGTGACAAGGGCATTGTCGTTCTATGCTTGTGGAGGCAGGTCCTACAGGTTTTGGAATGAACCCTACACTACAAATGCATTGTCCCGAGCTCTAAGGTCCGGAGAGTCGTAGGGGACTATATCGACAAAGAGAATGAAGAGGTAGAACAGCTCTATTTCACGACTAGTTATTTCAGAGTACAGACGGCAAATTTAGGAAGCATTTTTTTAGTTCAAACAAATGGAGGTTTTTTTTATCAGCATATTTTACTGTTTTGAAAGTAAGTAAATATTTCTGTATTCTAAACGTCATACCATATCTTTCCTAATGAAATGGACTTTTGTAATTATGCAAATCAATTGGCAGTGACTAATTAAAATGTTTGTTTTTCTATACATTGTTAAGTCAATAACACTAAGAATGTTTATGTATAGAAACTAAGTCGAAGATCATTTTAATCTTGAACAACATATAAATTACTTATAATAAATGAAATTTCAGCATCGAATTAGTGTAAATACTAGGATAATACGTTTTACATAAAATCAAAATTTCTAATAGTTTTATTGAATCATTGAATATTTATATATTCAACAATTTGTTATTTATTTCATTTTACTAATATTTAATTTGATTATTTATATTTATCCAAAACATTATCCAATTTAACTTTTCTTGTACTCAATAAACTCTGGCTCATATCAAAAATTGTATATATTTTTTATATTACTAACACTTTATGTTTTTTAAAAGCAGAAAAATTTTAATTTGAAAACTATTTATAAAATTTATTAATTTAAGTAGCTAAAATAAACATAATTTCAAATATTTATTTGTTAAAAATGTAAAAGGTAAATAGCTTAAAACTAGACATTGAGGCATAAAGTCATATTTACGAACTTTTATTGTAAAATATTTTGTTTGTTTTGTTAAATTAGGCGAATCAAGTTTATTTAGTTACAATAAATATCGGAAAGATCTTTTTGCGAGACAGAAACACAGTTGATGTAAGAGTGACAAAACAGTTGCGTTGTTCTCAAAATGTGAAATAACTGCGCCGAGCGAAATATTAAAAATATTTGCTAATGAAAGGATATTGGGGAGCAAAGCAAGTGCACCAAACTCATATATTTCTACCAGAAAAAAAGACGGGAGATCGTTATTGTCAGAAAAAATTTATATAACTTTTTTATTAATATTTTCTATTTTTGTTGTGATTATGTTAATACAACAACGAAAAATGAAATGTTTTAATTCTTAAAACATACGATTTGCATTTTAAAAAACATTGCATTTTGGAAACTCAAATACTCATACTGAAGGGAAAACAAACAATTTCATTTATAGTTCAAATTTTTTTAATTTAAAATTTTAATTAAAATTTGCTCTAAATGTCAAAGCTGGGGAAGAAACTATCCCCCCCCCCCCAAATCGTAGCAACTGTTGGACCCCCCCCTTAGCAAAATCCTGGCTACGTGCTTGTTTCGAGCACTATCCATCCGAATTATAATTGGATAAAACAAAAGTCACGAAGAATGTGAAAGTTTGACACATTATATTCGCATATGCACTTCACTAATAAAAACTCCACTCTCTATCAATCAGACTGATAATCGAGCGAAATATTCATTCGTTAATGCATATTCAATGTTACACAAACCGAAAGTTGTAAACAACAAAAAGGCGATAAAAACCGACACGATATTTGCTTTGTTCTACAGAACCCTCCATCACACGCATTAAATCCGGCGACAATCCATCACGGACACCTTTTCACACACTGAAACTTTCGACTCGACACACAAGTTTCTGCTTGTACAGCGCCGCATTCTTCTCATTAACACGACTTATTAATCAAATTACGCGTTCTGTTCGGAGCGACATGTATTTAATCTACCGCCACTGCTCATCGCATTTAAATCGCCTTCGCCTTTCTGGTTTTTCTTAATGAGCGGCAGAGAGAGCTGCTTTCCTCATGATTATTCAAGAAGAAAACCTTTTATTCCTCATTTCCATAATCAGTTCTCCCAGTGGCGTCGGGCCGAAATGCGATGATCCTAGGGTCGTTTCGCTTTTCGCTATTTAAGGAAGAAAAGCGGTGTGGTAAAAAGCGTCCGAAGAAAGGAGACGGTTAGTATAAAATAGTTGAGTTTATTGTCGGTGACCTAGTATGGTTAAACCTTTCATTTTATACCATATAATTATTACAGCGTTTTCATATAAAAAAATGAGTTTTGTTCAATAAAAATTATTATATAATAAGAATTTTTATATTAATTATATTATATTATATTAATTATATTATATTATATTAATTATATTATATTATATTAATTATTTTAATTCTTTATATTACTTATTTTATATTAATTATATTTTAGTTATTATATTATATATATTATATTATATTATATTATATTATTTATATGAATTATATTAATGATTTATATTAATGATTCAGATTAATGATTCATATTAATGATTTATATTAATGATTTATATTAATGATTTATATTAATGATTCATATTAATGATTCATAATAATGATTATTTCCATTTTTTTAAATACTTTTTCGCCCCATAATTTTATCAATCTTGAATGTAGTAAGATGAAATCTCGAAAAAATAGTTGCACAGAAAGTAGTTGAAATTGAAAATGCACGCATGACAGTTTTGTAAATTAACAAAATAAATTGTTATATATACTATTTATCTCAATATACACGATTATTATTTTATATATAACTTATACGTTAGCTAAGTTCTGAATAAAAACTTTATTACACTAGTTAAAATTCCAATTATGATATATTGTATGAGCAATTTGTCAGACAAATGCATAGAGTTTTTCAGGTAATTATAGAATTTCAAACTTATACCCTCAGTAGAAGAGTTAGAGGCTCTATCCACTATGTAATGTAAAATGCATAGGGTATATAGCGGAATTATAATTAAAAATATTTAACGCTTTAAGGTGAACGGCTTCACAGACCACATTGCAAATTAATATTAAGATGTATCACTTCAACTAATGCAACATACCTACACAAATAAAAAGAACAATTTCATTCCCATGTCTCTTTTCCCCATGTCTATCTCAACAACAACACTGAAAAAAAATCCAACTCTCAGTCACATAAGGGCATTACAGCGGAGCGTGCCAACCACGTGACTTTTCCGGGGAACAGCCATACCCGAGTTTTTTTTCCCTCTTTCATGTCGCAGCCCAAAAGCACCCCCTGAGAAGGACAGCATAATTCTTTCATATATATATATATATATAGTAACACTGCCAAACACCCCCACCCCTAGAGTCTTTGCACTTAATGCTACGAGATGCGGTTACGGGTATGGCGGGCCGTTATGCCTGTCCTTTGATCTCCCCCCACCTAGCTGGACATTGGGACCCCCGGATTTTGATACGTCTACGATTCTCGGAGGGGAGCTGCCAAAATCCATGTGAGAGGGTGTGCCATTGAGAAGGGGTTATCTCTCTTTTTGAGATGGTGTCACAGCAATTGATGTTTTAAGTATCGAAAATGTAATGTAGTTTTCATTGAAAAAAAAGTTTAAATTATAATTTCGATACATGCTTTTTTAAATTAAAAATTCTTGTAGGTAAAAAAAAATATTTTCATTATTCCTTTATATTTATTTAGATGGCTTTTAATATTCGATATACTCCAATGACATTTAATGAAAGTTCCTTTTACATAACAATTACACAGCCGTTTCTTCCCTTTTACGCCTCACAACAGTATCTTATAGTTTAGTTTGTAAACAAAGAGTTATTTCTATTTATTTTTCAGATCATCCAGCCTTTGCTACACATGATAAATTATCATCAAAGGTGACATATGCAACAGAGTTATCCTGATTATTGTTTCGATATGATAATTTCGAGTACTAAAACATTCTGAGAAGCTTTTCATTGAAGTTGTAAGTAAAGCTAGGCCTTCAGTTTTTATAAGATTTTGTAAACGTTCAACACTCCAAAATATAACGCGCATATTCTGTGTGTGTGGTCTTTAAAAATTTAAATGTACTACGTTTAAGCGAAGTCCAACGTTTTATACTGATTGGCATTGGAATGTGTTTTTAGTGTAGCTTTCATAATTTTATGTTTAAGATTAATATTTCCTCATAATCATATTGGTTGTTTTCCTCAAGAATGACATTCTTAAAGACAACTTATTAGTATTAAGAAAACTTCTAGATCAATATAATGGTCATATACTACAAGTACAATACTACAGGCATACCGATAAGTGTTGTAAGAATTGGATACCCATTTCTTAAACTAAGATTCCGTACGTTATTTCAAACAATAAGAGTTCATAAAGACAATTTAAACTTATGAATATAGATTTTGATTCAAACCATTGCGATGTGGTCATCGGACAATAAGAGTCTATCTATTAATAAATATGACTCATTTTGTATTGATTCTGAATCATACTATTTTGGTATGTCACAGCAAACAATGGAAGTTTATTTAGACATTTTCTATTAATGAATAAGAGTTATTTTAAATAGATTCCGCTTCAAACTATTTTGGAATGTCACAGCAGACAATTGGAGTTTATTTTGACCTTTTCTATAAATGAATACGAGTCATTTTATATTGATTCTGAATCAAACTATTTTGGTATGTCACAGCAGACAATGGGAGTTTATTTTGACCTTTTCTATAAATGAATATGACTCATTTTACATTGATTCTGCTTCAAACTATTTTGGTATGTCACAGCAGACAATGAGTGTTTATTTAGACATTTTCTATTAATGAGTATGAGTCATTTTATATAGATTCTGCTTCAAACTATTTTAGTATGTCACAGCAGATAATGGGTGTTTATTTAGACATTTTCTATTAATGAATATGAGTCATTTCATATAGATTCCGCTTCAAACTATTTTGCACTACAGATAATAGGAGTTTATTTAGACATTTTCTATAAATGAATATAAGTCATTTTAAATAGATTCTGCTTCAAACTATTTTTGAATGTCACAGCAGACAATTGGAGTTTATTTTGACCTTTTCTATAAATTAATATGAGTCATTTTGTATTGATTCTGAATCAAACTATTTTGGTATGTCACAGCAGACAATGGGAGTTTATTTAGACATTTTCTATTAATGAATACGAGTCATTTTATATAGATTCTGCTTCGTACCATTTCCCCGCCTCATTGCTACGTATACATCTCCCCAGCCCTCTGCCTACTTGAAAAGGGAGATCGAGTCATTAATAGCGGTTTGTTGGCGACCGTGGGCGACAGCCAACCTCATTGGCATTCCAGCTTCGTCCCTTTATATCGTGGGCTTGTTACGGAGCGTTTCTTCCGGACGAGGAAACAACCGAGCACGGAGGACACTAGCGGAGGGGGAGGGGGGGGGGGGGGAGTTGCTCTCCATCCTCCCTGTTTGGATGGTACGGAGGAAGTTCTGCTGAAGAGAAATGTAGAGAAGGGAGCTCTGCTAGAATTGTTTTTGAGGGCAACCGTTGGAGATGTATGCAGTTTCTTGGGTTTCGCTAATTGGGAGACTTGTTAGTGTGGGGTTGAAGTTGGCGAAGTTTTTTTTTGTTGATATGTTTTCTGTGTTGGTAGTGTGCGCTTGGTTTTTTTTAAGGTTGTTATAATTAATAGGTTTTGGGTCGTGTAGTAGTATGTCAGTTTTATTTGTTTTGGATTCAAAAATGCTCTCCATACTTTGAAATATCAAAGTGTTTTAGAGAATTCTCGTGTTTAAGAGTTGTTCATCGTAGTTTAGTACAAAACTTCGGAAACTCGGGAAATGAAAAAGAAAATCGTTTGGATCTGTTTCCTAAAATTGGGAGTGCATAAACTAAAATGAAAAGTTGTTTGCACTTAAAATAATTTTTTAATAGAATTTTAAGAGAAAATTTTAAAGAATTTAATTGAGAATTTCAATTTTTATTTATTTAGCAAATAACAATAACTGATTTTTTGAACTGATTATCTGATTCATGTTTGTCAAAAAAATTATTGTATGATGTAAAATTTGTATTGCTACTTTTTAAAGATCTAACAAAATGCGATTTCAGTGTCAACCTAATATTTAATCTGGAAAATACCAAGTCACTCAGTACCTTTCTTGATAATTGCAGTAAATTTATTTCAAAATTAATCTAGATAAATTGATTCCTGAAGTCTTAAGGAGTTATAACTTATGAACTAATTTAGACAAACCTACTGATCACATTTCATTCTGTATAGTTGTAATATACTTGATTTCAATGTAACTATTGGATCATTCCTCGGTATTTGTACCCTTCACAATTTTTTGTTATTATTTTATATTAATTAATTTAATATAAACCCAATTTTTTAAAAACTAACTAACCCCCCTAAAAAAATGGGTTTATTTTAAGTTAATATATTATAAAATAATAACAAAAAGTTGCGAAGGGGACAAATACAGGGGAATGATCCTATTATAAATATATTTTTTAGGGTCGCTATATTATATATTTACATACTTTATCAACTGAACACTATTTATTCTCAAAATTACTTTAAGGTTGTATGTGCCAGCTGTGAAGGCATATAATTAGACTACTTCCATATTAAGTGCACATTCTTTTATGTTATCTAGGCATGCCCTTCATTTACCATTAAAACTAGCTATCTTCACAATCAACAATTGAACACGTGGGTGCAAGAACAAGGCAGCTCCAGTTGTTCAAAATCGTTCAGAAAGCACGAAAAACGTTTCTTGTATCGTAAAAGTACATATCCTTTTCCGTTATATCTCTGTAGTCTCATTGTTTACACTGTCAAAAATAGGTGCGTAAAAATAAGTAAAATTTACTCATTTTTGAGTACATTCGATGTTTATCATGGCTCCGAATACATAAGTTTAAATTTTGAAAAAGACATGTACTCAAAAATGAGTACAATGAATAAAAAGAGCCTACATAAGCTGCCTTCATAAATCAAGATCTACCGGGCATCGAACCAATCCAGATTCTCAGGCATCGCAGTCCAGAGTCTTATCCGTTAAGCTACTAGGGCGACTTGAAATTGAATAAAAATTAGAAACAGAAGAAATGTTAAAAAAGTGTGCTAAAACAATGAAAAGTAAGATAATTGAGTTGTAGTAACTCAGTTTTCATTTAAGCCATCGACATCAAATAATGTGGAAAACCATCTACTGACAACTATTTCAAGTTTGTCAGGTGGCTTTCTTAAGATAGCTTGGGGAGAAGCTGAGATTAGTAATACTAGTTAACACTGCGCATTTTTGAGAAACCACGATTACTTCAATTTGTGTGCTTCATCGCTCCTTTACGATGCAATTGTACTCAAAGATAAACGAGTAGGTTCAGGTACTCATTTTTAAGTATCTTTTCTTTTACAGTATAAGAAGAAATATGTAAAAACTTAGATGCCAGATTCTGGCATCCACGTCTTCAACTGTAGGTTCCATGCAGAGTAAATATACAACTTAAACAATAATCAGAACAAGGAAACACAAATCCACTTAATTTAATTGGCATAGATTTTCTTTATTACCACTCACATTCCTCGCACCACAATCAACTCTTCCCAATAAAAGATACCGCACGGTAGTTACTTCTTAACGGAGTTGAAAAACATCCCAAAACATACTTCACTCACTCCACATGACACCCATTCCCCTAATCTGTCACCTCATCAGCCGATTCGAGATCTTAAAAAAAAGCAGAGCAAAAACCCATCCAGCGCGGCTGTCCAGCGGCCATCATCGAAGCAGACAGGCCAATTGATCTGTCACTCATCCATCGGGAGCAGAATCACTTGCGAAAAGGTATAATCACCTCTTCGTTAGATTGGCGAACAAGGACAGTTGCATTCTCGCCGTGCATTCGCCACAGCTCTTCAAGATGGCTGACATGCGATAGCCGCTAACAAGGCGGCACGGAAAGCGTTTCAGCGCTGGATTTAAGTAGATGACAGTTAAATGGGCAGTTGGTGGTGGTGGACTGCAGCTTGCGTAATCGCCATCTAATGTCAGATTTGATAGGGTGACGCTGTTTGGCTTGATAAGGGACGGTTTGTAATGAGTTCGCGGTTGGGACTTGTTCTTAACTTATTATTGAAAGTTTCGTTGGAATGGAAGCTATTTTTAATTGGCTTATTTTTATGCGAGTTTGAACACCAATTATTTCAATAATTTTATATGAAATATAATTTACTAAAAGTATGGATTTTGCCATAAAGACTCGATGTCGATTTTTTATGAGTTCGCGGTTGAGTCTTGTTCTTAACTTATTGAAAGTTTCGTTGGAATGGAAGCATTTTTAATTGGCTTATTTTTATGTGAGTGTGAACACCAATTATTTCAATAATTTTATATGAAATATAATTTACTAAAAGTATGGATTTTGCCATAAAGACTCGATGTCGATTTTTTATGAGTTCGCGGTTGAGTCTTGTTCTTAACTTATTGAAAGTTTCGTTGGAATGGAAGCATTTTTAATTGGCTTATTTTTATGCGAGTTTGAACACCAATTATTTCAATAATTTTATATGAAATATAATTTACTAAAAGTATGGATTTTGCCATAAAGACTCGATGTCGATTTTTTATGAGTTCGCGGTTGAGTCTTGTTCTTAACTTATTGAAAGTTTCGTTGGAATGGAAGCATTTTTAATTGGCTTATTTTTATGTGAGTGTGAACACCAATTATTTCAATAATTTTATATGAAATATAATTTACTAAAAGTATGGATTTTGCCATAAAGACTCGATGTCGATTTTTTATGAGTTCGCGGTTGAGTCTTGTTCTTAACTTATTGAAAGTTTCGTTGGAATGGAAGCATTTTTAATTGGCTTATTTTTATGCGAGTTTGAACACCAATTATTTCAATAATTTTATATGAAATATAATTTACTAAAAGTATGGTTTTTGCGTTAAAGACTCGATGTCGATTTTTGTGTGTGTATCCACTTGTTTAAAATCCTCCAAGAATTATAAATTACTTTTAAAATTTCGACTGTATGTGTGTGCGAATTGTATTTCAGGAATATTTAGTGTTAAGGTTGTCGAATTTATTACAAATTACTTGTAGTTGAAGGGGTCGCAGAAAAAGAATAATTTTGTTTAACCATATAGTGCATAGTGTAGCATATATGCTACACAACTTTAAAATGACCACTAGTTGCATTAATTGAGTTTTATGTTAACTACTGTAGTATTGTCACGTAGGAAACCATGTACCTAATTCATATAACTACCGATGGGTCCTTATCTTTATAAAATTATTGTGATAAATGCAATCAATTACTTCGAAGTCTGTATTTCTAAAACTGGCTCATGAAGGTTAAGTTTTCAAAGGTAGTTTTATTACTTATAAGTATAATCTGTCTTTACAAAAAATCCTAGCTAATACCAGAGGTATGTAGATTGTATTTAACTACATTTTCATACTTTTTTAAAATTATTTTAGTAATTACGTCAACTTTTACATGTGTTGCATATCTGCTACATCATGGGCTAAATGAACTTTTTAGCCGAACATTTACTGGAGTGCTATTTTTTAGTTATGTGAGTTTTTAGCGATTTTTTCGTTATTTATTTATTTTTGGGGATATTTTTTTGGTTTTAGATGTACAAAACATTTACATTTGTAGATAAAGATGAGAAAAAGGAGCATAAAAATGTCATAAGAAATCTTAGAACTTCTTTGTATGCCCCTTGGAAGTGAAGAAGACTGTTCCTCTTCCGATGATGAGTTTGAAAGTTTATTTCCTTTGCCGGACGATGTTCTCCTGTAGCGAATAGAAACTGTTCTAAATGATGACCAGCTATTGGCCTCGAAAGAAGAGAGTATGTACAAGCAGAAGTAGATGGGTTTGACGAGCAGCCCTCTACATCTCAATCTCCAAGTACTGGGGGTTCTTCTATGGTAAGAGGGGAGAGAAAATAAAAGGTAGGAAGAAAAAACATCATTATTTGTGGGAAAAACAAACAAATTCACCTAGAAGACAATGAAACAAAATTCTTAGGACGTTTTGACCTTCCTAATGAAGTACTCAGTTTGGGGACTCCATTTCAGTTCTTTTACTTTTTAGATGATAGCTTTTATGACTGTGGTTCAACAGACTGACATTTACAGCACCAAAAAAGATCCTAACAAGGTGTTTAAATTTTCAAATAGTATGCTGCAAAAATATCTTGAAATTTGTATTTTTCTTCACTTATGAACGGCCTGCTAAGGGATTTATGGAACCAGTGCTGGGAAATGAACTTGTAAAAAGTACAATGGTGATAAACACCTTTGAGATATTCCGTGGGCTTTTGCATTTCAACAATAACGTAAATAAGTTACCTCATGATCATACTGATTACAATCACCTTTTCAAACTTAGACCTATTACAAAGAACATGAATAAAATATTTCTGACTATCTCAATGGAGGAAATTCTAAGTATTGATGAGCAGATGTTCCCTTAACTGGCTGTACTGACTGGTAACTGACCAGTACCCTCCATAATGTGGAAAGACAACAAGCTGGTTCATTTATATATCTACATTATATGGAGTTGAGCCAACTACCACAATAAAGCGATACAACCAGAAAAATAAAAAAACGTGACGAAGTTGAATGCCCTAAAATAATTATAGCCTATAACAAACACATGGGTGAGGTAGATTTACTAGATAGTCACATTGGAAGATTTGAAACACTATGAATGTAAGGAGACATTGGTATCTAAGGCTGTTCTCTCATTTGGTGTATCTCGCAGTAATAAATAGTTGGATTATATACAACAGAGACGCCCAGAACAAAAAGCAAAAGGGAATGAGCCAAAAAAATTCAGAAAAGAAATTGCAACCACCCTGTGTCAAATTTGTAAAGAGGAAACACCGAAAAGGAGACGTCCAACACACTCTGACAAAACTCAAGGCAAAAAAAGGCCAAAAACGTCTGCTGTTTTTAGGCCTCTGTCTGACGTCAGAAGAGATTCGTTTGACCACTGGCCCGAACGGGAAGACAAAAGAAACCGGTGTAAAAACACAAGCTGCAATGGTTTTACCTTTATAAAATATTCAAAATGTAAAAAAAATTAAACTTTGCCTCAACAAACACAAAAATTGTTTCAAATCTTATCACAAATAAACTTTTTTTAAAAAATTATTTTCTTAAATTACTAAAAATTATTTTTATCTACCTTATATATTTTTGTATTATAGATTTTATTTAAGTTTGCATGTTTTCCTGCGTGTTCCAAACGTATTTTCCTTGTAAAAAGTTAAAATTATCAGGGAGAAGTCTTAGAACAAAAAAAGCTTTGTTAGCGCATGATGTTGCATATATGCTACACAACGGTTTTAATTGATTATTTAATTAAATAAGCGCTTATGATTTTTTTTGTATATTTTTCCAGTGGTCCAGAGGCAAAAAGTACACCGAAAAATTTTATGTCATTAAAAAAGAAAAAATCATGCACTAGAGGGTTAAAGGGGAAATTTTTTGAAAATCACTTGTGCCAAATATTTATTAAAAAATAGTATAGCTATAAATTGGAGCACACTGTATGAGAAAAATAATGCGTAAAATAGGCTATTTTAAAACATGAAATACACGGTGGTCATAAAAAAAAATTCCCCTTTTTAGGGGCATCTAGAACTAAAACTAATGAAAGAACGTACAACTAATTTTATATTACAGATATTGAAAGCATGAGGAGAAGTTTTCCATTAACAAAATATTACCAAAAATCTCCGATATGAAAAATTTTGGCGCTGTCCGAGCAGAAAACAGGTATATGACATAAAAAAAGTTGCAATAGACACACACATTTATTTTGTCATTTTAAACTTAAAAGAAATAATCCTTTATTCATTTAGAATCAAGTTCTCCAGAACCACACAGACTATTTTCAATGTGCTGACTTTTGTTGTGTACAAACAAATTGCATCCGACGTGCGTCCTGATTAGGATGAATGAAGAATCAATTCATTTGAGTTTAATCACAAAATAAATTTGTGTGTCTATCACAACTTTTATTAACATGTTAAATCTGTGTTTTGCTCGGACTCTACCAAAATTCTCCCTATCGGTGATTTTTGGAACTAATTATTTTATTTTACTGAAATCTTCTCCTCATTCTTTCACTATTTTTAATTGGAAATTTGGTGTTTTGTCGTTAATTAGTTTTAGCCACAGATGCCTCTAAATAGGGAAATTTATTTTATGACCAAGCTGTATATTTCAAATTCAACAGAAATTAATAAAAAAAGTTCTCAAATGTGCTACACATCTATTTTTTAAGGCAGTTATTTTTTTCGGGAAAATTGCTACCAATTCAAGCCTATACCATAAAGCGTTAAGTCTTTAAATGCATTGGATTTTAATTAAATTTTGTAAATAAAAATTAACTTTATGCATTTTGACATCTTGAATCCTTCATTGTCATGAACAGCGTTTTTCCCTTCAATTAAGCTACTTAAATTACTATATAAGTATTTAATAAAGAAAAAAACCTTAACCACTTCTTTTAACGGTAATCATAACGGAAACAATGGGTTAGATTTATGATCTCAATTATCTCTGAATCACATAACCACGTTACTAAAAAACTCCGCCATTTAAGATATAATTCCTGGTATTTATTAAAAGCTTTGTTAACCGCAAAATGACTCTTTCTGCCAGGTGGTACAGGAAAACCCTGAATTATCGCAGAGCGGAAGAGACATTTCAGTGATTTGTGTGTAAATTTAATTTTTACTTGTACTAGAAATTGACAGCTTCGTGACAGATAATTGACTTTTTCCGGTTTTAAATAATACTCCACACAGCGGAAGCATTACAAATTAAGTAGGTTCACTAAAGGATTAAAAATTTGTGGAAGACAAAAGTTTTAAAAAAGTCATGTTTTACCTTACACCACTTATATGAACTGCAATTGCTTTCTAGATTAGAACACAATACATGGCCAATGAATTAGTAACTTAGAACACTATTCCAAATGGCTATAATTTCTTTAAAAGGTGTATATAAAGAAACTTCGTGTATTCTAATATTCTATCAAATTTTCGATTGACATAATACAAATAAGAATTCCATAGATATTTTTAACACTTTGCATAGTGACGATTTAAAGCAAAAATAGATTTATTTGAATACATTGTATTAGTACTATGCATTTAAATTAACCTATCTTTCAATTTAAATTGGCGATCTACAAAATTCTTATTGATATGATGACAATCGGAAAATCGATACTATTGAAATACACAAAATAGATTCTTTTGATACACCATTTAAAGAAATTATATAGCAATTTAGAATAGTGATCCATGTGGGTTAACTCATTAGCCCACGTGTAAAGTGTAACAAAATAGAATAGCCAGCCTGAAGAATAAACTCATTTAAGTCCATTCATATAGTGAATCCTCACAGATCTATCTATATAAGTTATATATATGGATCTACAATGAAATCCCCTTTACCTCTTTACTAGCCTAGTCTAGAATATGTTTGCATTGATATCTATTTTAAAATTTTCCATAAATCAAAGTGCTGAATTAAAAGTATCAACGCATTAAAACCAGTGGGTTATTAAACATATTTACCAATCTTTGTATTCTGTACCCTCGCTCTTGTAGACCGATTGCTCTTAACAAAAACTGAATTTTACATTTCAGTATCCCGAAGGTGAGGGAGGGGAAGCCAAAGAATAAAATAAAAAGTAAAAACTATCCAATTTTGCAAACTCGACCCATGGCGACTCAAAAACGTAACGGCCGCACCCACGGGGGCAATAAAGTTTTTCTGTTCCCTTGAACCACGTGACATTTCGGGGGACCCCCTTCCCCTACCCTAAAAATTGGAAAATTCGCCAGCGGACAGGAAACGATGGAGATCGGATGTGAAAAACGCTTTAAATTATTTGTGTAGGAGGAAAAATAGCAGCTTTGAAAAATCCCTCTTGACAATGTGCTTTTGTGTCTACATTTTAGATTTTAAATTTAGATTAATTGTACCACTGTCTTTTATTTATTTAAACATATACACTGTTAAAAATAGGTACTCAAAAATTAGTAAAATGTACTAATTTTTGAGTACATTTGATGCTTATCATGGCTCCGAATGCATAAGTTCCATTTTTGAAAAAGACATGTACTAAAAAAAATGAGTACAATGAGTAAAAATGAATAAAAAGAGCAGTTGCTTGCCTACGTAGGCTGCCTTCATAAATCCATTTCCATAAATATTGACAATTACAGCCAAGACTAACCGGGAATCGAACCCATATCCTAAGGCACCGCAGTCCAGTGTCTTATCCATTGTACCACCAGGGCGACGTTAAGGTGTTACACATAGAAGAAATGTTAAAAAGGTTTGCCAAAAGAATGATAAATAAGATAATTGAGTTGTAATAACTCGGTTTCTATTTAAGCAATCGACATCAAATAATGTGGTAAATCATATTCGAACGTCTAATTTAAGTTTGTCAGGTCGCTTTGCTAAGATGGCTTGAACAGAAGCTGTTATTAGCACTATTAAATCACACTGCTCATTTTTGGGAAAATACGATTACTTAAATTTGAGTATGTCATCGCTCATTTACGATGCAATTGCACTCAAAGAAAAATGAGTATGTTCATTTAT
The DNA here is from genome assembly GCA_963932185.1 of Troglohyphantes excavatus. Lineage (NCBI taxonomy): Eukaryota > Metazoa > Arthropoda > Arachnida > Araneae > Linyphiidae > Troglohyphantes > Troglohyphantes excavatus. Next base: position 28,330,966 of record OZ010673.1, on the reverse strand, counting down.
TCATTTTTAAGTACCTTTTTTTTACAGTGTACGTATATAATATATTAGATACGTACGTATATTTGGAAACCAACGTATTACCCAGTGTAGCTACTTTCTTTTATAGTTAGTTGCAACTGAAAACGCTTGTAAATTATTATTATCTTTCGAAATTAGTTATTGAAAGATTATAAAAACATCTACATTCAACTTGTAAAATATCAATGTAACTAATTACCTACTTAATTAAAGTTAGTAAAAAAATATCTTTCTTTACCTGCCAGCAGTATATAGAATGATAGACTGTTAAGACTGTTAATTTTTGAAAAGGTTGTATTATCAGAAAGTACGTACAACTGGCGTTGATAAAATTTAATTTTAAGGTTTAAAATTGGCATATTATATCGAACTGATCGAGATGTTTGATAAACATATTGTAAATTTATTAATATAACATTCAAAACCTAATTTAGCTATTTGGGGATATTTATAAGTTTTAACATATTTTTTGTAATATCGCAATACATTTTAGTTGTGAATTGAGTGTTCCTAAGATTATTTATAATATTACTATAATAAATACAAAATGACAATAATCCTAAAACTTTCTAAAACTAAAAATACCTTCATTTTGGGTATTTATTCAAAGCAAGGATAAATACTCAGGTAAACTAAAAAATTGTATTATCAGAAAGTACGTATAACTGGCATTGATAAAATTTAGTTTTAGGAATTGAAATTGGCATATGATATCGAACTGATCGAGGTATTTGATAAAACATATTGTAAATTTATTAATGTGACATTCAAAACCTAATTTAGTTATTTTTGGATATTTATAATTTTTAACATATTTTTAGTAATATCGAAATACATTTTAGTTATGAATTGAGTGTTCATAAGATTATTTATAATATTATTATACTAAATAAAAAAAATGACAATAATCCTAAAACTTTCTAAAACTAAAAATACCCTTATTTTGGGTATTTATTCAAAGCAAGGATAAATACTCAGGGAAACTCACAAACCGTGAACTTACCCGACCCACATCTATAGTCACACTCATCTAATAAAACAAATACCTCTCGATTCTTAAAGTTATTTCTCACAAGGAAAACTTTCCAAAACAGCTTCAATGGAAACAAAAGAAAAGGCAGATTTGTTTCACTAAGCAGTTATAAACTTCACAATCGCATCTCTTCCCACAGACAAACACTAGCAGACATAATTCTGTCTTCAAAGGAAGAACTCGTACACAAAACACGAGACCTCCCCCCCCCCCAAACATAAAGTGTTACTACACACATCCCCCCAATCCTCTCTTATTTCATTAAAATGCCTGCCGCGGAACAAAAGCAGCCAATACTGAGAAGCATTCACTCGCCTAACAAGTCAATTAGGGGAGGCTTTCAACGTTTTAATTCCTGCAGCGTGTCAGGAGTGGAAGGTAAAAATTTGGCGTATTAATTTTGTTGAGATTGTAATCAAGAGAGCGAAGTTTCTCTCTTTCGAGGAGGGGGGGTTGCGTGGGTGGAGGAGGAAAGGGGGGGGGGGGTTGGAGTTTATTCAAAACGTGCCGATGCCCCGTTATTTTAACCGAGGTTCTATCTCACGGCTTCTGAATGCTGCGTTTGTAGTTGATGACATACCGAGGCGGCCATCAGCAATGAGATTGGGGGACTCGGGGTGCAAGGGTTGGCGATGTATCGCTCGGAGTGGACTGTTTGAATTTTAAATGCAAAAGACGTTTTGATTTTGGGGGAAAAAGTAATAACACGGAGTAATGGCGGAGTTAATTATGGGGTTTATGTGTATATCACTTAATAATAATGAAATTAACGCAATTCTTTGAACATAAGAGACTTTACAATAATGTATATTATTTTTTTGTTACTAGAAGTTATAAAATTGGTTATATAAATTTTTAATGTTTATTTGTTAATGTACGAAATGAAACCAGGTAAAATGTCAACCATGGGCTTGCCATAATTGCTATTTCATTGTATCATCAATTAAAGCAATTTTTTAAATTTTGGAATAATGCAAAAAAATTTAAATATTACTGTTTGTAGTTGAGCCCATTTTCAATACTAAATTTTTTTATTGAAAACAATATTTATGTAAATTAACAATATCAATTAACATAATTTCTTGAAGATAAGCGACTTTACAATAACGTACATACATTTTTTGTTACTAGACGTTATAAAATTGGCTACATGCATTTTAAATGTTTATTTGTTAATGTACAAAATGAAATTCTTAGGAACATGTATTTCATTAAGGGTAAAATTTCAATAATGGCTTTGCCACAATTACTATTTCATTGTACGATCAATAAAACCAATTTTTAAAATTTTTGAATTAAGCAAAAATATGTAAATAAAACTGATCGAAGTTGAGACCATTCTTAAAGCTAATTTTTTTTTGAAAACAATAGTTATGAAATTCGTTTTACCATTCATTTGTTTAAAACTAAAAGTATATTTTAAATAAAAATGTGTTAACGGCTGTATCAAATGAATTGGTCTTCATTCAGATTAAAGAGAATTCTCAAATCCAGCATGTACATGGATAAATTTCAGAAACACGTAAAAATTGCTTTTATAAACACAACATATTTTTAAGATCTTACATACATAATAAATTAAAATAATTAATGTTATTAAGAAAATGTATTGTTATTTAAAAAAAAATCTATTTTTAAATATTTAAAATTTTACATTTATAAAATTCCCTAGAGAGCTATTACGTCATTATGTTAACTTGTTTCAAATTTTCCTAGACTTAATCCTCATTTAAATGATTAAAATATTGAATTTACAATATATTTTTTAATTTAATGTTTTAGCGATAATTATAAGTAATTTCTGTAAAATTATTCTTTTAACTAACTCACTGTTTAAAATAGGTACATGAAAATAAGTAACATGCACTCATATTTTTATTATATTCAATGCTTATCATGACTCCGAACAGGTGAGTTTCAATATAAAAAAAGACATTCACTCAAAAATAAGTAGAAGTTTGCATACATAAAACAATTTATTTAAATATCGACAATTACAACCTAGTATGACCGGGAATTGAACCCAGATGCTCAGCATCGCAGTCCAGTGACTTATCAGTTAAACTACCAGGTGATATTATGAAGTCATAAACGGAAGAAATATTTAAAAAATACGTGCCGAAAAAATGGTGAGTATAAGATAATTGAGTTGTAATAACTTAGTTTCTATTTAAGGAATCGACTTCAAATAACGTAAAAAACATCTTCTAAACTACTATTTAAGTATGATAGGTTTCATTAAGATCGTTTGAACAGAAGCCGAGATTAGCAATATAAAATCCCATTGCTACTTTTTGGGAAAGTACGGTTACTTGCATTTGTGTATGTCATACGCCCGTTTATGATGCAATTAGAAACAAGTATGTTTGGATACTCATTTTTAAGTAAACTGTTTTAACAGTGTACGCACCCTATTTATGCTTATTTCAAATGTGCTTTTTTCATTTAACTCTTTTATCAGCAGTAATTTAATAAATAGTAATACTGTTATAAAAATATTTAATTTTAATAGCATGAAAATATTTCAAATTTATTCGACTATTCTTAATATTTGTGTTACTTGTTAAATTCAATGTTTAATACCCGAAATTATGCATTTCAATGTACTACTAACATAAGTACCTAATTATTAACATTGATTATTAGATATTTCAATGCTATGTTTAGATTCAAATTCTTAATACGAAATTTTCCAAATGAGTTTAACAGATATTCTTTAAATTTTACATTTTGAAAAAAACTTTTCTTTTTATCAGTTATTTGAAACAAAAAATTACCTTTTATCGATAAATTAATCGATTTAGAATTGAATTGCAACTTTTATTTTTGATAGTCAATATTTTATTTGTTTAAAATTTTGTTTTGTGACTCGAGTAATTTTCATTAATTCTTTTTTATTTAACTGTTTTTACGAAATCTAGTTTCGGCTATACTACAGTTAATTCAGTTTTTATTTAAAAAAAAAGATAAAAATATATTGTTATCTAATTAGTTTAATATATTTAAGCTTTTGCAAATTAAATTTCTTTTATAAATTATTTCATTTAAATACATACTACAGAGAAGATTTTAAATAATTTTGAACAAAACTACAAACAATTTTTTTATTATTAAATATTATACGTGTAGATTTTAATCATTCAAAGTTCTTTTTTTAATTAATATATATGCATTGACAAACCTAAAAAACTTAAAATATTTAAAAAAAAAATATTTATTTAAAAAGTTCTTCTATCTTTAAAAATTTTAGAAATTTAGCTAAAAATATTTGCATAAGTGTTATTTAAATAAATTTATTTTTTATTTTATTTTATGAATTATAAGTTAATTAAACTATATTTAAGTCAAAATCTCGTTACCCGGGTTAAAAGCCAGCCAAAACATATATTACCAATATATTAAAACGGATTTTGAATGTCAGTATTTAAAAAAAATATGCACACAGATGTAATAGAAATGTGTTGTTTTGATATATGTTGATCTATTAATAATTTTCATGACTTTGAATTGAACGATTTAAGGAAATACTGATGAGGGTACAATTTTGTTGTAATCGAGATCTCAACATCTTATGTAAGTTACAAGAACCAAGTTATGAAACAAGAACGATGAGAGTCCATAAAATAACGTAAATAGATAAGAGTGCTGTACATGTGTATGGGACATGAAACTGTTTTTTTTTGTTTCTGTTCAATTACTCCGGGGCTATCATTGTTTTTTTTCCTTGAACCTTTAATTTAACATCACTGTAAACTGGATTCACTTTAAACGCAGAGTGCTAAAAAAGGATAACGTTATTTTTTAATAACGTTATTCTTTTTTAGCACTCTGCGTTTGTCAAAGCTACTTTCTTCTGTTTTGCTAATATTGACGTAACAAGAATCTTCACATTTTCAACGAAAGTAATTTACTCCAAATTATTTTCGGTCGTATCCGATCATTCGGTTCTAAAATTCTGGTCCTTATGTGCTTATTATCACAATTCAAAGGGCTTTTTTTAATTGGTAGATGAATGGCTTGACTTCACTGTTAAAAATAGGTACTCAGAAATAAGTAAAATGTACTCAATGTTGGAGTACATTCGATGCTTATCACAGCTCCGAATACATAAGTTTCATTTTTAAAAAAGACCCGTACTCAAAAATAAGTACAATGAGTAAAAAGAGCAGTTGCTTGCCAACGTAGGCTGCCTTCATAAATCAATTTATGACTAATCGGGAATCGAACCCATATTCTAAGGTACCACAATCCAGTGCTTTGTCTGTTGTACTACCAGGGCGACGTGAATAAATTATAAACAGGAGAAATGTTAAAGATGTGTGTCAAAAGAATGGGAAGTATGGTAATGGAGTTTGTAATAACTCAGTTTCCATTTAAGCAGCCGACATCAAATAATGTGGAAAACCATCTTCTGAACAACTATTCTAAATTTGGCAGGTTGCTTTTTTAAGATGGCTTGAACAGAAGGTGAATTTAGCAAAATTAAATCACACTGCTCATTTTTTAGAAAGTACGGTTGCTTAAATTTGACCACGCATTTACGATGCAATAGTACTCAAAGAAAAACAAGTATGTTTAGGTACTCATTTTTAAGTACCTTTTTCTACATTGAGGACAAAAGTTTCGTCAAAAATGAACATTCATTTTTAACAGCGAGATAATTATATGATGTTGCAATCTTGGTATTTTTTTTTTATTTAATTAAGAATCTTGTGAACAATTTTAAGTCTGGCCGGACCCTGGGGAGGGCGAACAAGAGTTGGCGATCGCCAACCGGGGCGTCCCCTTCGAAAGGAGCGAGTAGGTTTGCCTCGCGGAACCGTGTCAGCTGTGGCACGTAAGAGATGGATGCGGCCCTCTCCCAGCGTTGAAGGTTGCCCCTGCACAACCCTCATTTGCATAATAAGCTCTCGGCTCCCATTGGCGGTTGATATACTCCTGGAGAAGGGAGAGAAAGAGCTGTGAAAAATGGCGTGAGAGGTTAGATTAGGAAAGGGAGAAAAAGGGGAATATAAAATCATTAATCAAATTCCTGCTCTTCTTCTTCTTCTGCTTTTTATTCTTTTTTCCATTCTTTTCTACCCCCCCTAATTTTATTTTTACTTTCTTCTTATCTGCTTTTTTTTTTAATCTGAATTTTTATAGGTGCGGTACTGGGAGATTTCTTCGGGTGTTTTTTTATTATTTCACCGGTTGTGTATAGGACGAAAATAATAGTTGTGGGTTTCCCGATTTGAGATGAGATAGGGAGGTCGGAAAGTTCTTTTGTTTTTACTTTCCCGTCCCGAACTGTGGCTTCTGATAAATAAAGGGGTGCCGAGACCCGTTTGTTATTGAATACTGAAAATCAGAAACAAAAGGGAATATAAAGGAATCGCCCCCCTCCATCAGGACTGCAGGAACATCAATAGAAGCCGGTGTTCCATTTGGAAGAAAACATTTCTGCGTAATATTTCTAGGATGTCTTGCGAAGTTTCAAGGGAATGTCAGAATTGTGGAAATGACGATGTATTAGGATTGCTAATAACGAGAAAATTTTATTTATAGAAACTAACTCATTTTTGTAACTAGTACGAGACTACACAGAAATAGGAAAATATAAAATGCTAAATATATTGGATTTTTTTGTGAAATTGTGTATCACATCTCGGCATTAAATTTTTTTTTATTAAAAAATAAATATTTAAGCATACAACTCAGACCAGGGTCCGATTAAGACATTGAAACAAGGGAAGCCCGCCTTTAAATGGGGGCTCAATTTTTTAAAGGTAATTTTAGTATCAGACTATGTTAAAGGTGCTCAATATTTGTAAAAAAATGTGTGATTTTGGGGCTCTTCAAAAATGTAAAATGTAAGCTTGGGCTTCACGGGCCAATTAGGCCCTGGCTCAGACAGTATCTACTAATCCAAATATTAAATTTGAATTTAATAATTTGATATTAAACCTCTGAGCGTTTAGGAAAATGTCAAAATTGTAAAGTTGTTTTCTTTACCAAGAAGAGTAAACTTTATATTTCCAATGCATATAAAGATTTTATATATAAAAAAAAATTGGTATTTATTTTAATAAATATGGCTTCCAAAAAACCCACCAACCCTTGAGATTTGAAAAATATTTCAACATCAATTTTTTTCATGAATTTAAGGTTTTGTGTATTGCTAGAAAAACTGAAAATCCATTCATCTTATTGCAAGAATTGCAACAGGGCGATAAGCGCCCCACTCAATTATTATGCGAGTTAAAAACCCTTGCTTCCACAAATGTCGTGTAAGATGTTTTGCTAGATGAGTTAGCATAAATAGCAGCTAAGGTAGTAAAAGTATCTTACACCTTTCTGTATTTGGTTTTATTAACGTTTTTAAAGGGACTCCGTAACATAAAAGTTGCACTGGCTGTGGGCTAATTCCTTAAACTTTTAAGGTGGTTGGGGGAGGGGGTAATTTCGCTTTGGTGGTCTGGAAAAAGATTTTTCAAAGCTTTGTGGAAGGATGACTTGCCTTACAATAAGAGGAGTGTAACTGTCTACGGAGGAATCGTTTACAATCCTTCCTCAAAGCCTAAAAGAAGCATGCATATGTGGAGTAGGGCCATTCAGGTGACAAAATACTGAAAAACGCAGCCGAAGATTATCTCTAGAAACTGTTAGTGAAACATTACCTGTCTAAACAGGTGTAATTAACTGTTATGCTCAAACAGCATTCTTCAGACCACACGCGTTTTAAACATTCCTCTGTTGTCCCAACTCACGTAAAGGTTAAACGACACCATCGTTGGATGTTTCAAATATTTTAAAACCATATTAACGGCCACTCATTCAGAGAGACGCAATACAGTCATCGAACCCCATACAGGTTGCCCCACATTCATCTAAAACAATCCCCCTCCCGAGTCAGACAACAGCCCGGGGGCAGACGTTTAACCCACCGCTAATTTTAGTCATTTGGGACCCTTTTGTGAAAACAAGCCTTACCCACACACACAACCTCAAGCTCACCCAGCGAAAAACGCCTATTCGGTTATTTTCTTCCCAAAAATATCTCAGTTCCTTTGGCCGGGGAAAAGGCATCCCCGTCGCTAATAACACGTGCGATAGTAAGGAGAAGAGCAAACGACGGCCATTTGCATCAAGTCTCAATTTTCGGGTTCATGCTTTTTGTTTTCTTCGTCCCTACCCCCCCTGAAGAGGTGGCGGCGGTAAATTGCGGGACTATTAAGGGATTTTCATACCATCTGTCGATCGAACACTATCATCATTATATCCCCTACCCCCCCCCCCCCTCCTCAGGGGGGGGGGGGGCAAAGTCATTTCTCAACTCGACCGCAAACATGCCGACAAGGGTTTCGTATCGGTTTTACTGGCTTAGGAGATAAAACTCGGGAAGTGTTTCGACACTGAGATGTGGTTTTGCTGAGAAATGTACAGTATCAGGTTTTTTAAAAAAGGTAAAAGCTAAATAGGTTTAGTCTACATTTTATTTAGAAATAGCATTCATGTCGCACACATCCGTAAAGTAAGTTTTCCTTCGTTATTTTTAAGTGTAACTTTTGTGATGTTCGCAATAAAACATGGCTCAGCAATTAACACTTACAAATATTTGAAATTGAATGTGAACTATTTTGTAGTTGCAAGATGGCATCACTTTAGCTTAAGGTTACATAAATTAAAATTGCTAATAGTAACTTGTATTGTGTTTTAAATGTTACAGTTGTTGTGTATTTTATATATTTCTTACAACCTGTTTGGCCCCGCGTTGCTGAGGAACCCGTTAAGATTATATATATATATTTACAAATCCGAACATCGTAGGCACATCTAAAGGCTGAACAGCACTGATATAAATTTTCAGACATATCCGAGCAGTGAAAGACAGTTAAAAGTTAAAATACAGATGCAACGTTAAAAGTACGCAATAAAAATGCATAAAATCTAAACATGTTTCGGCACATAATTCTCCCTTCTTCAACAGACATGAAAAGTCTGTGTGTACAATAAAATGAAAATAAACCCGGAATCGAAAGTGTTGCCAAAGAACAAAAACTATCTCAATCGGTTGTAGTTAACTATTGTGTGCCAACAAGCGGGAAATACCTGAGCTGCAAATGTTTCATTGACAATCCAATCAATATTACTAAAAATCTGAAACTCCTCCAGGAAGTCAAGTTCGACTGGAGATTTGGGTTTGCAAACTGAATGTAGGTTAGAAAAATTAAATATATGATTATGTTCCCAAGAGTGCTTGGCAATGGAGGACTTCTTTATTTCTTGTTTGAGAGAATATGCTTGGTGCTCCTAAATGCGAAATCTTAATGCTCTCTTTGATTGACCGATGTATGACATGCCGCATTGACATGAAATACTGTATATGCCCCAGTTATTAAGATCTTGAATAGGGTCTTTAAGTTGTGTGAATGGGATCTTATTGATTAGGTGAAAAGATGGAATTCTCTATTTTGTCATCTATCAATGAGATATGTATTTCCATTGCATAATTTTAACGTTACATTTGTATTTTAATATTTTTAACTCAATTTTCTATGAGACGTGTTTTTATTTTAGTGGATGATAGCAATTTACGTGCCACAGACACAGACAAAGAGCGGATACAGACTCTTTTATTAATCTCAGAACATAGATTTATATATATTTTTATCAGCAGCAGATAATATAAAATTCTCAATTTTTGTACTGCGTACGATACAATTCATCAACAAAGTTCAACTATAAAATGTCCTTACATCACATAACAACTCAGAAATCAAATTACAACAGCTCTTATAAGTGTACTAAAAATTACTTCCAATTTCCCCTCTCAAAACGCTCCAATTAACTCACCGAATTTCAGCGGGGTGGACACAATGAAATAATTTCTGTTAAATTCCCCAAACTGAAAATTACGTTTAACGACCGGACAGGCCCATGCGTAAAAAAAACATCCCATATCACAAAATGAGCACAGAAGCGGATGTGGGCTCTTCAAAAAAAAAAAAAAAAATCTCCGGACAGCGAAGTAATAGTAAAAAATAATGGAAAAATCACGGCCATACAGTATATGCTGAGGTTATTACAAAGGCCCAGCCTTGATATCGACCATAACAGCTGGTGTAAAAAAAACCGAGAGTACCTGACTTGTTAAAAGATAAGTGGTTGTTGGTCTGTGTGTCTTGTACCTGACACCCTTTTTCACCGGTTTTTGGCTATCGGTCTCATCAGGTCCAAGTGGGGAGGGGCCGTCTTTAGAATTCCTGTTCTATTGGATTTCTTAAGTGTGTTAAATAGGGAGAGATAAGCGTGGTGGATATTTTTTATGGGGGTTCTGTCGTACCCTGGTATTAACTGGGAGGCGAGCCATGAGGTGTTTCTGACGTTGATTTCCGAGTGAATGGAAATTGGTCGATACTTTGGATGATGTGTCGCTAAGATTGTCTTTTAAGATTTTGTATGAATGAGGAAATGGTTTTAAATTTGGTTTATTAAGAGTATGGGTTGTCATCTAGGATGTGTAATTTGGAGGTGTTCGGAAAATGTCCGAAAAACGGATGTTTTGTAAAGACATGACATGCATTAATAAAGTCTACCAACTACTACCTTTTAAAAACACTATTTTTTGCAAATACTTGTTATTTGAATTTTTTTTATTGAAAATAATTCAGGATATTTGAAATGGGAAACATACATCGTGAACGATGCAATGCCGTATATATGCATCCAGGGATTTCTATTTTTTTTATAGTAATACACCCAATTTTTAAATTCATATAAATAGTCCATTTTACAAAAAAAAAATTAATTTAAAAGTTTGAGGAAGAAATTCTAATCTATATCTTTACAATTAATTAAAATATATATTAAATAATATAAATAAGCATGGCCCAGAAAAAATTGAGTTAAATTTCCAAGAAGAGAAAATAATTTTACAAATGCAAAAATCGTGTGGGCGTCAGTGTGTTAATCTGTTCTTCCATATCACAATTAATTATAACAATATCGCAAAATTAAATATTACAATAACATTTACAGAATAAATCTGATGGACCAATCGGAGTCGTAAAGTTGTTTTCAATGCTTGAGAGTTTTATTTGTATATCTCTCACGTGACCTTTTAATTGTTGAACCTCCTATCATTTCAATTTTTTAATCCGTATTTTAATTGAGACGACTTCCAAAAGTTTTCCATTTAATTTTTTTAACTAGTATTTTTATAAAATTAAAAATTAAGTGCATTGCTGAAAAAACAACCAATACATGAACGAATAAATATGTCACTATCTCCCAGAGCGTTAATTTTTTATTTTTTTTCAGAGACAAAGAAATTTTTTCAACAAAACATACTAATTAACTTGTTTAAATTACTTTTATATATAAATTTCAATATTTTATTAATGAATATTCCATTAGTTAGAAAAAAATCCATGGAATAAACACTTGAAAGTCATTGCTTACTTAAAATTTGTTAAACTGCATCGTATAAAGTAGACGAATAACAGTATTTCTTCTACAGAAATTCTTATAATGTTTAGCAAAAGCATTAGTGAGTTATCAATAAGGTATAATAATCAATAAAATATTGTTTAACGAATATAGCATACAATATACTTTTATAAAGACAAAATCTTGATCAAGGAATAAATTGTATATGCATTGTTTTACTATCCAATAAAGATTGTTATTAGACTTTTCAGATATTCAATTTTAGAATAATTTTATTAGGCATGTGTTTTTATAATTATTAAATTTAATTTATTATACTCGATTAATTGTCATAAGTACACAACATATGTAAAGCCAAACGTATGGTGTGTGCTTTTCTATTAAATTACAAATGTGTAAGTCGACTTTGATAAGATGAAAAATATCCCATTAAGTTTGCTTTTAATTGAAGGTAAAGTCTAATCGCAATTAATCCTCAATTAGGATAATTTATAATAAAAAAAAACTATAGTATATAATAATAAAAAAAAAAATATGAAAAAGTTAGTCATTACTTTTTTTTATTTTATAATTAATTTGCATATGGCTTGTGATTATAAACATTTTTTTTTAGATTTTTAATTTAATTAACGTTTTTCTACGTATTATCAAATCGAAGTAAAATTCTCAATCCAAATGTAAACTGTTACACATTTTCCAACTTAACTTACGTTACGCTACAATGAATCAAATATATCAGATCTTGATATTTAGTGTGATCTAATATTTTACTATATTTTCTTTAACATAAGACAATTTGTACACCCCCCCCTCCTCGATATTTTATTGCTTATTAGTACCAGATTCATCAGCTGCCACATCTACGTAAATGTCTTCTGAATAAAACTGGATATCAGTCTATCTGCACGAATTAATGCATTTCCCCCCGTGGAGTATCATTTAGTTGTCAAACTGTTCTTTGTGCAGTGTTACATCAAATGTAATAAATTTCCTTTGAGATAGGGGAAAGAGCCCGGTGCGTTTTCGAATCAGATGTCCTCTCAGAAGTGTGTGTGGTGCGTTTTTGAAGGAGAACGTCAATGCGGGTCCATTAAGGTATTTTGCAGGTGGTTATTGGAAGAAACGTCGCTTCTTTTTGTTGCTATTATTTTTAGCAATCGTATTGAACCAAGGGGATAGTTGAACTGGAATATTTATAATGATTGTGTTTTGTAATTTTAAAAGTATCGACTAGGCTTCGGCGATGATGACATTTTGTCATCGCGATTAATTTACAGACCGTAATTGATATGTTCTTTCGAGCATGGATTCTTCATAGTAGAGAAAACACAATGTTATAATCTCGCTAACATCAAAGTGAGGTCAACACGTATGGCCTCAGACACGTGGTTAATAACGTCATTCCATTCATAAATTTTCACTGTTACACGTTTCCGAACTCATCAACCAATCGCGAATATTTTTTAATTCATAATTTGAAAAGAAGTCACGTGTCTGAGGCCATTCGGTCTGAGATGTTGGTTTCACGATTATGACGTCATATTCGCTCTACTACAGTCCATTCATGCTCGAAGATATTTTCCGATTAATCATTATTTCTAATATATCTATATTTTCGATGCATGTATATTGTTGATAAGTCAATATTTCCGATATATTGATATTTTCTGAGTAGAATAAGTATAGTAGTAATCCTGTAAAAAAAAAGGTAGTTAAAAATGAGTACCTCAACCTAATTACAAAATCGAAATTGCGATAATTTTTACTTCTGGAATTTCGATAAATATTACATTATCGCTCAAGCCGACTTGTATAACTTCGATCGTATGAAAAATCTCTAAACAAATGTTTGCTAAGGCTGCGAAGACATTTATAATCAAAGTTGATGTTTTACGCAATAGTTTAATTTTCTGAGGAACCAGCAAAATATCGAAGTTGTAAATTTGTTTTCACGGCAAGACGGTTAAATTTGTAATTTTAACACGATTTTGTTTTTTAAATGTGTTAAAAAAAATTCTAAAAAATAACTTTCAAAAGTTACTACATGCTTTATTTCAGACATTTTTTTCAACATAGAGATTTTTTATGAATTTTAAAATTCTGTGTATTGCAGGAAAACCGGACTATATATGATGCACGGATAAAACCATCGTTAGCTCTGAGAAACTTAATTTCTTATACGATTTTCATATAATTTTTTTTAAAGTTTTGGGAAAACATTCACATAATTGTATTATTAGGCAAAATGTCCATATATTGTCAAAATTTAATTTTTATATATTTTAAAATTATTTAAGAAAGTTTTGTAATAATGCTTATTTAAGTTCTAGTTGACTTTGAACAAGTGTTCTTTAAAATTGCCATTTATCTATAACAGATTAAATAAATAGAATACGTTTTATATCTCTGTTAAAATCTACAACCATAATATAAACTGATTAAAGTAACAAATGTAAATATTTATATAAGTATAAATCTTTGAAAATTTTAAGGCTGTAACAGTTTAAGCTCACTTTAGACACATTATTAGTTTCATTGTAATTGATATTAACAATAAAATGGGATTTGCTATTTTAATAATACTTTTTTAAGGTATTGAAATTATTCTTTAATATTAATAAATTAGAATTTATAACTTAAAATAAATTATTTATTTGATAAACAAATAAATTAATTTCAGATATAATGAAAAAAAGTTAAAATGCTAATTTCATTAAATTTTTTTTTAATAGATACTAAAGCAAACTGTGGAAAAACAGTTATCATGATTGATTATAAAATAATTAGCTAATGATAATGCTATATTCTTACAATATAAGTTATAATTAATTCGAATTATTTGTATATGAAATTATCAGTTAGTTATCATTTAAGTATATCTTATCAGTTAGATATCTTAAGCGATATATTTTTTTATCTTTTATTTATCTGAATGAACTCGCGTTTATTTCTTTTCCCAAACAAGAATGTAAAATACTTTCTTGATATGGATATAAATAAACAACCCTTGGGAATATTGAGAAGGATATTAACTGATCTGTCAAAGATACTGATCAATAAAAAAACGTCTGCTCAAATGCATACTTGATAACTGCAGACCGCGACGAACGATTTGAATAATATCTCAGCTCATCCGTTAAAGATTCCTTAAGTACGAAATTGTGGGTTTTTATCTTGTCTAAAAGTTAATAAATGACACTTACAAAGTATATCGATTGCATGTTAATACAATGTAATACTTTTAATGAGGAAATCTGAGAAGTTGCTTAGATTTGCTTTGCGGCAAAGTCAATGTAATTTTAATTATAGAGTTAAGTACTAAAACGGCTTAATGTCATGTCGGATGTCAAAAAAATGTTATAATGGTGAAGAATAGAAGTAAATGTAGTTTTACATTAATCCGAAACTAATTCTGTATTATTTTATTTCCTTATACTATATTTTATTGCGTGTACAGAAAGCATTTGAGAACATGCATATTGGGGAGTATCTTGCTACTTCAAGCACTTAACTAGCCAATGAAATTAGTTGGGAATTTTGGGAATCAAAACTTAGTTCTTTTTAATATTTACTACTCCTCAAAAGTAAACTTAGTTTTTTTTTCATACTTAAAATTTTGTACGTAAATCTTTCATTTTTTCATCGAAGTCTACTAAACTTATTTGAAAATTGGTGCAAACCATTGACTAGTGAAATAGAATAAAAGCCAATTTGTAAGTTAGCTTCATAAAAACACTTTAAACCTCTGACGGATCAGCAAAATATGGAATCTGTAGGATTTGCTTTCACTGCAGAAGAGTTAAATTTACATTTCCAACACACCCACTTTTCTACATATTTTTTTAATTATTTCTAAGAGAAGGATTTCAAAACTCCTTCCCAATGCTTTTAATTTGGAAAGTATTTTAAAGTAGATATTTTTTATGAACTTTTACATTATGTGTACTACTGGAAAACCTGGAGATACATGAACAGATATACACGTCTTTCTCCGTCGGGTGGTTAAAATATATGTATTTACATGGAAAGATAGAAATATATCACTGGGGTATATCGTTCGTGACTGTGGCGTGACATAATGAAGGAGTTCGAGACGTAGAGAAATCTTGTAGAAATTCATTTTGAAATGTGTTTATGAAACACTGATATGAGTCACTTTGAATACACTGTTAAAAATTTCAGTTCAACGATGTACCACATCTTGGTTCAAAACAGAGGTCTGCAGTAAGTTCCACCATACTATGGTGGAATCTAGGTTTAACCACAAATCCTTTATCGAAAAAAAAGCGGACATTTCACCGATAATCAATTCAACCTCTTTAACTGCAACCGAAATTTTCGCTGTCGCTACATCAACAAGCCGAGGAATCCTCTCCAAGAAAGACAACGACTGGCAAAGGCATCCGTGGCTCAGTGGATAAAGGCGTTCAGATATGAATTAGAGTATTCCTAGTTCGATACCGATCGGTGGATTTGACAAAAAAAATTAAAAAAGTGGCGATCTAGGGTTGCCAGCTTCACTACAAAAATACTTCTATTAAAATAATAAGAAAACTCGAATTTTGAGTTTTATGCAACGTTATTGGTTTTGGTGCAACGTTTTACCACTAAATAGTATCCGTGGTAGCACCGTTAAATGCTGAAACTAAGCACCAAATGTTGGTTGCAGCTACATGGGTTAGGGTGCATCAAACGCCCCATGTTTTTAAAAATTTCATGGAAATTGTCTGTTCCTATGTTATTTTTGTTCGAAATGCTAAAAAAGTAATATACGTAGAATTTTGTAAAAATTGAATAACATCTATGTGGTCCTCAAGTCCCAGGAATGTACAACAAAAACGAAAATTCTGAAAAAAAGCATTGTGCGTAAAAAAATATATAATAATGTATACTTTAATAAAATAATAAAATGTTTTGTGATATAATAAAAGAATATATAATTATATACTATTAACTTTCTAATATCAATTTAATTCGTACAAGTACACTCAATTTAAACTATAGTCAATTTCGGCCGTTTTCGCAGATTTCTCTGTTTTTGTCGATCTTGTTCTACGACCTGCAGAACATGTTGGTAGTGATCTTCATGTTTTACTGATTATATGAAATCAGTACTTAGCTTCACCCCTCGTTCTGCACAGTCGTTGACAACATTCAATGTTTGCAACTTTGTGAGTGTGTGATGTAGGATACAGAACTTGACCATTCTGAAACATCTTCTATTAAAAAATTTTAGTCTAGTTCAAATAGATAAAATAAAATCCAAGAATCCGTTTCAACTGAATTAGAAATAGTTGTATTTACAGTGAGATTTTTGGGAAATTTGGGTTTTTCAAAATCCATACCACATCAACCTTGAAATTTAAAAGCAGTATCAGTGGAATTTAGTTTTGTAGCTAGCATTGCATCAGCGATAGCCTTTCGTTCTTGTGGTGGAACTTTGTTGCTCCAAAGGACAAGTGGAACCATCTCTTCTGTAAGATACTAGCAGTAATGGTTTTCAAAAGCACTAATTGCACTTTCAGATATGATGGGATGGACAAACCTTGTACGTTATAAGAGAACATAGCATTTGTAGGACATTCCAAAGAGCATTCATTGCAGAATAACAAGTTAACCACCAGGTGCTGTAGGTGAGAGAGTGGCAAAGTCACACAGTTTGACATGTTGTTGTGCCGATAGATAGTTGCTGATGCTGCTCAAGAAAACAAATTTTAATCGTGTGTAACAGTTTGGCCATCCAACATGCTTTGTGCAAAGCTCCTGGTCGGTTTAATTTTACTGCTTGTGTAATATTGGGAAAGTCAAGGTATATTAGACAAAGCTTTGTGAATTCCATATAATCATCTCTGTATTTTCCAGAATCGATGGCACATTTTGCTGCATGGATTGCAGTAGCTCCAAAATCATTAACTATGCTTCCTGCTTGCACATTCACTGACTTTGGGTCATATGGTTCAAATCCGCCATAATCTTGATCAAAATTGTTACAAAATAGTTTAAATAAGGTTATACCTAGTAACTTGGAAGCCTCGACCTTTAAGTCACCAAAAGACAAAATGACTTCTCTGATATGAAGGCGGCAAGCTGACCAAAGAAGTTTATGTCCCATTTTATTTTGCTCTCTTACACAAGCACCAGTAACAAGGCCTGTGTTGGAAAAAGTTGTGCCAAATATCATGTTCATAATTGTTTGTACATTGCTAAGAAGTCAGTTGCTCATATATTAAGTCGGCAATGATTGAGTCGCATTTACTATTAGTTCCTTGGGGATATGCAGGCACACCAAGAATCATTTGCTGGTGAAGGTTTTTTTATTTTGTACTTATTGCACGATGCTGTTGAAAGTTTTTTATTCCAATGCAGAGTTGTATATTTAAGAAAGCACAAATCTTACTTGCAAGCAGTTGAAATTTCCATTGCAACTTGCATATTCTTGTTCTGTCTGCTGTTGCGTAAGGTGCTGTAATTGTACATGTATCTCCTCCTAGTTTTGTAATGTTTTTGTATATGCTGCCTGTTGTCTTGGACTCGTAGCTAGTTGAAACAATATTAGGTTTCTGCATAATGTCGTATGGGATGAATAAACTCGTTCCCGTTCTTTTATATCGATGATGACTTTGAGTACTTCTTGAGAGTTCTTCAAAATCAAAGATTTTTTTACATAATTTGTGTCACTTCGTTCATCAAAATCATCAGTAGATCTAATAATATAATTTAATATTAAATTGGAACTAATTTTTTTATTCACTTTACTTTTATTTTTAATCTTTTAAAATTAAAAGTAGAAATAAACAAAATAAAAGTATAAAATCGATTCAGAACAAAAGTAGAAAATCCGTTAAAAATGAAAACCACAAGTTGAAATAAAGAGGAAATGTACTTTACTGTAAATTGTAAGCAAAGCTAAATTTGTCACTAGTCACTGAAATCAATGAAATCAAGTCCCCTGAATTTAATGTTAATATAGTTTATTAACATTACATATTTATATGATCCATATTTTACTTCATTATAATCATTTTTCTTAAAATATCCTAAAATAATAGTTAAAAAAATATGAAAGTAATTAAGTATAAAAAATGCTGAATTTAGGGAATTTACTCGAAAAAAACGAAATTTCAAAGTTGTTGAGGACTTCCTAAAAGTATTTATAAATCGAAAATATTTGGTATGTCAACTTTTTATGGCTAATGGAACATTTTTAGGTTGGGGACAAAGTGATTTTTTTCTAGAGGGGCGTTTGATGCACCCTAACATGGGTACCAAATTTTGGTGCAAGGTCGTAATCATTTTTAGCTGTGTAGAACTCGCAATATTTCTTAATATGATATTTGGTAAAATACACAGTGGAAGTTTTAACGACTGTTTTTGAACTGTAAAAATTATCTTGATAAGGTAAGGTAAGGCTAACGTGATTGTGTGAGATGGGGGAGGAGGGTGTAGAAAATGATAAAAAAAATAGCGTGACGTAATAAATAAACACTCTTTTGACGCTCGTGCAAACTTTACAGCTAATAAACTGAATTCACTTTCCAATGAATGTTTAACGTTGCCACACATTTTTATTCAAGAGACAAGACTTCCTTCAGAAAAAAACCGTAATCTTTGATTCTTTTCTCCTTTTGGCACCCCCTCTCCTCCCATGAATTTTCAAGGGGCACTCTCCACCACACCTTCCCACTCTGCTAACACCCTATTACACCCAGAAAAACACACGATACAAGAACCCAAATGACATCTCGCCAACCCCAGTGAAAAAATTCCAAATTATACCCACTACATAATAGGCACAGACGCGTGCTTTGTAACTTAGTGCAAAAAGGGGGGGGGGGGGGTTCCATAACATAAAAAGCCCTCTAAATAGTTCCCCTCCCCCCCCTGTGCTTACAGAGGCGGCGTGCTTGTGACGCCTCGAGCCCACCAAAACGTGATGTTTTATTGTAGCGGAATGGGCTGATAAGGGGAGGACGGGGCGGATAATTTGGGGTGGCATTCTTGCCTCTACGGGGGGAAGGGGGGTTCTGTGGCGTCTATTAACCAAATTCGAAAACCACGCTTTCGGTGTAATTCAATCGGATGGCGGTTCTACTCGCCCGGAGAGCACGCTCGGGCCCTGCGGGGGTGAAGTAATGGCGGAGTCTTCTGAAGATGGAAGGTTTTTTTGGAGGCAATTACAGAGGTTATACGAGACGAGGTTCTGGGATGAAAGGAAATGATACTGGAGACGCAATGTTTGGAAGTGGGTCGTTTTCAAACGTACACTGTTAGAAATAGGTACTCAAAAATAAGTAAAATGTACTCATTTTTAAGCACACACATAGCCCTGAATGCATAAGTTCTATTTTTCAAAAAGACATGTACTCAAAATAAGTACAATGAGTAATAATCAATAAAATGAGCAGTAGCTTGCCTATGTATGTTGCCTTTATAAATCACTTTCAATAAATATCGGCATATACAACCAAGATTTATCAGGAATCGAACCAATATCCTCAGGCCCCGCAGTCCAGTTCTTTATCCGTTGTGCAACCAGGGCGCCGTGAAAAAGTTATAAGCAGAATAATTGTTAAAAAGGTGTGCCAAAAGATGTAAGACAATTGAGATGCAATTACTCAGTTTCCATTTAAGAAATCAACATCAAATAATGTGGAAAACCATCTTCTAAACAACTATTTTAAGTTTGCCAGGTTGCTTTGTTAAGATGGCTTGAAGAGAAACTGAGATGAGCAATATTAAATCACACTGCTCATTTTTGAGAAAGTACGGTTACTTAAATTTGAACACGTCATCGCTCATTTACGATGCAATTGTACTAAAAGAAAAACCGAGTGTGTTCAGGTACTCATTTTTAAGTACTTTTTTCTTACAGAGTATCGCGACTGCCTCCCATATAGTTGATTTCAAAGACGTTTTGCGTTAAAAGTAAAAGCATTTAAAATATATGATTGCTCATTTTTCACTGACGAGCGCAGGGTCCTGTGCTGTGGCACCCGTCGCACACCCCTAAGGGCGATCCAGTTAATATATAACGGCACGGGTGACTGACTGATTAGAAGGAGCCATAGACACTTTTGCAATTATATTTAATAATATTACAATATTTCTCCTTAAAATATAAAAATTTCATATATAAATTTATTGTAGAAATACATTTTATATTTTTTTTGTTTATTAAACCTAAAAGGAATGAGTGAAATTTCGAAGCTGTAAATTTTTTACAAACTGCAAGAGAGTGTTTAATTTATATTTCGAATTTTTTCGGATATTTTCAATTTACACATTCGTATAAATCTAATTATTTTAGTAATTTCTTTCAAAAATCTCCACATTACTTTAAATAGGAAAATCGTTTCAAATTAGAGAATTTTTATGATTTTAAATTCGTGTATTATTGTAGAAACTAGCTATATATGAACGAATGCATATTATCGTATTTACTTTAGAGTAATATTAAGAAAATTACTATAAACTTATATATATTTCAAGAATTTGGATTTAACTTAGTAAATTTCTCTTTACATAAATTTAAATATATAATTTAATAGCAAATAAAAGTTACAAATATATATACAATTAGTGTATTTTGATTTAATTTTAATTTAAAGTTTGTACCGAAATAAAAATAAACTAAAACATTTTATTCATTATAAAGCCATAGCGTGATAGAGTATTCTCTTTTATATATAATTCGCAGAAGTTGGATCAGAAAAGAACTGTTAAAAAGTAACATAAAACGAGTTGTAAATAACAAATATTTTGTATATCATTTGATCGTTTGAAACTTTATAAGCAATCGCAGAAGAAATGTCGAGGTAGGTCATTGGTCCACAATATGTTACATACCATGAATGGGCACTTTAGAGTATTTTTGGTTACAAGATACATTTAAAAGACACCAGTTAAATATGAAGATTGCAAAACAGAACATAAAAACATTCTTGGAGAAATGAATAATAGAAAATTTTTTGCAACAAAGCAATTGCAAAAAAAAACTTTCTGCAAAAGAGCGATTAAAGCAGATAATAGACAATTCTGCAATTTCGGTCGTATATCTGCATTCTGCAACAACGCAACAGAGCTAGAACACGGAGGCATTACACCAAATATCTGAAATAAACGACTATGTATATGAGAAATTTAATCAACATCTCAAATTAAAGATGAGAAAAGAATCATTTCGAACCAAAACAAACCGAAGGAAATAAAGCGGCCATTACTTACATGCTCGTCTTGGACCCTCGGAATGCACAGAACTAGACATTTGCGACACACAGGAATCCGAAAAATTTACTGGGACATCTCCTCCGAGAAGAATACACCTCCTAAGATGGCAGGGGAAAAAAAGTCATTTTCCTTCCTCTTAATTCCCCATAATGACAACATGAAAAATTGCATGATTATTATATCCCCACAAAGTATTCTTTTTCGTCCCCCCCAGGGCATGGAGAATATCGAGGGCTGATCAGGAATTCCTCTATGGCGATTCGGCAACACGTTCGCCGCTTCATCGCAGCGATTCATCATTCTCGAGGTATACGCGCACATGCACAAACTTAAAGAAAAGTGCATATTAAGAAGGGCAATCGCATGGAGATCCGTCACAAAATAGCCTACATAATTCACGCTTCGGACGGCTAATTGATATTATGAGAGTATTAGGGAAAGGAATCGGCCGTCATTGTGATCAATGTTGTTTAGGTTTTTAACGGAAGATGGGCGAGTGAGTGGGCATGTATTAATATGGATGGATGGATGGCCAAGAGTGGATTGTGTGTTTTTTATCTTTGTATTAAGTGCTAATGAAATACCTGTAGAGACAACACTCAGATAAATTGTTTTCGGTTTGTTATTTATATAAATAATACGATTTCAACTGATTCTGCGTGTCAAAAGGTATTCATTATATTATTTTAATTTTTATTAAACTATAAAATAATTGAAAATAGTAATAAAATAATGTTAATTTAGTATTAAAATCATTTTAATCATAAGGGTATTTTAATCATAAGGATATTCATGACCTAGTTTTAATTTTTTATTAAACAATAAAATAATTTTAATTTAGTAATGAAATTTTTTTAATTTAATAATAAAATAATTTTAATTTAGTGGTAAAATCATTTTAATTTAGTAATAAAATCATTTCTTAATTTAGTAATAAAATCATTTCTTAATTTAGTAATAAAATCATTTTAATTTAGTATTTAAATAATTTTAATTCAGATAAAATACAATAAACTAATTTAATTTAGTAATAAAATAATTTTAATTTAACAATAAAATAAATTAATTTAGTAATAAAATAGTTGTAATTTAGTAATAAAATAATTTTAATTTAACAATAAAATAAATTAATTGAGTAATAAAATAGTTGTAATTTAGTAATAAAATAGTTGTAATTTGGTAATATAATAATTTTAATTTAAACATTATACAAAATAAAATAATTTTAATAATTTTAATTTAGTAATGCAATAATAATTTTAATTTAGTAATGCAATAATAATTTTAATTTAGTAATGCATTAATAATTTTAATTTTATAATAAAATAGTTGTAAATTAGTAATAAAATAGTTGTAATTTGGTAATAAAATAATTTTAATTTAAACATTATACAAAATAAAATAATTTTAATAATTTTAATTTAGTAATGCAATAATAATTTTAATTTAGTAATGCAATAATAATTTTAATTTAGTAATGCAATAATAATTTTAATTTAGTAATGCATTAATAATTTTAATTTTATAATAAAATAATTTTATTTAGTAATGAGATACTTTTAATTCAATAATTAGTATTTAAATCATTTTAAAATAGTAATAAAATAATTTTAATTTAGTAATTAAATCATGTTAATTTACTAATATATTTTTTTAAACTTAGTATTTAAATAAATTTAATTTAGTAATAAAACAATTTTAATTTAATAATAATTTTTTAATAAAACAATTTTTAATTTTAACTTAGTATTAAAATAATTTTTATTTAGTAATAAAACAATTTCAATTTATAATAATTTTTTAATAAAAAAAATTAATTTTAACTTAGTATTAAAATAATTTTTATGTAGTATTAAAATAATTTTAATTTAGTAAATGTATTTAAATTTAAATTTATTTTAATTAAAATAATTTTAATCTAGTAATAAAATAATTTTTATCTAGTGATAAAATAATGTTTTTAAAAGCTCACAAGCAATTATAAAGATAATTATAAAAATACAATGACATTAATTTATAAACACAAAAAACATATACCGGTGTTAGTAAAGCTAAAACTAATCGCTAGAAACCATTTAGCATAAAAAAACCATTTTAAATATCGAAACCACGTACACAGAATTCGGCATTTGTGAGACTTTTTGTAAGTCATTATAAAAATCCTAATTTCGAAGTTGAAAAGCAATTACGCAACAACAGTTAGTAATTGGTCAAAATCAGAAAACAAACTCAAGGCTCTCTCTTCTATTAACGTAACAAAAAAAGGAAAAAAAGAAAAGAAAAAACTTAGTTAAAAAGAAAAGAAGAACCAACAAAGAAGAAAAAAAATATTTTTACAGTTACAACTTGTGGTAAAGCAAACTTACGAAACGACAACTTAAAAATTAAAGCTGCGAAGCAAAAGAAGAAGAAAAAGAAGGAAAAAGAAGAATAAAAACAAGAAGTGGCCTCACGTGGTGGCCCTGAGGTGTGGCCAATTACGAGTGACGAAACACCTGCGGGTAGAACATTCCACAAAACTACAAAATGAGGCCCGGACTCTAATAAGAGGGCCGGGGACTGTGATTTAGGCGGCCCCCCTTAATAAGAACAGCCCTCCCCTCGCTTATTCCCTATCCTTCACTTATTTAACTTTTCTTTTTATTTCTTATCCTCCCTTCTTAATGTTGTACACATTGCTGCCAAATTTGGCTAAATATCGCCAAATTGTAGCTTTTTAAAATTATTCTCCGAAGTGTTTTACAAATTTAGTATATTAAAATATGAATTTATATATATTTTTAATTAATGTGTTTATATATCGTTTATTTAAATTATATAAATTATTAATTACATGCAGATTGTTTTGTAGTTTGGCGATTTTTTAAAAAAAATTATTTGGCGATTTTTATACTTATACCTAGATTATAAACTGAGTGGTTTTGGGATGTATATTAAAATATTTCTTGCATTTTTTAACTAGATTATTTGTTTATTAAAAATAAATACAAAAAAAGACCTACATAATGTATAAAATGCAGAAATTTTGGGAATTTAGCGACTTTCATTAGATTGGCGATTTTTATATTTCCGACTTGGCGGCAGTCCTTGTTTTGTACAGCGCGATTATATACACATCCAGGGTGGACCCCGCCGACCTCCTTCCGACAGACGATAGTGGAGTTTCTTTCAATTTTTTGTATGTGTCAAGTGGCAACAGTGAAAAGAAGAATGAGAAGAATTTGTACTATGCGCGGTAATTGACACGGATAATGCTTTTTCTGTCGAGTTCAACTTGTCTTTCTCGGTGTTTTATCTGGGGGTGTAATTAAAGTGATTTTCTTATTTGCTTTTTTTGAATACTTGTAGTTGGGTGTTTATTTACCGAGAGGCGTAGTTTGTTATTTCAATTCATTTATTATGTTTCTCGCCTCAGGTGGTGGGGAAACGTATCAGATAACTATAAATTATCTTTTTTTAAAATCACATTTATTCGCGTATCATTCGATTTCGTATCCGTAGTAGGTTCCATACAAATTCAGCCTTTCGATAAGTAAATTCCTGCGATAGCCGTTAACTGGTATGTGTAAATTCCACTTCAAAAATATTTCATTTTGTGATCTTGGCATGCTAAATGCAGGTATCAAAAGAAGCAACCCTGTGACGTTTCCTTCTGGTGTATGCGTAATGCTAATTTTTAGATAAAAATGAAAATTAGATATTATAGAAATCTAAGTAGTATAAAAAAAATGGCTAAAATAATAAAATTTCATTATGTAACAGAGGATTTTGGACATCTCATCTCTTTGGGGCAGTCGACTTTGGAACCAGCTCATTAAAAATTATTTTTTATTATTAAAATTTGTTGCATGTGATTTATTTAGTTTGAAACTTTGCACTTATAATTTCAATAAAAAGTTTCCTATGAATAATTTAAAACCAGAAGTATAACCGTACTTTGAGGAAGGTATGAATTCTCATCCAGTTATCACATATTATAATCCAGATTTGTAGACATTGTTTTGTATTTTTTTTTCTAATAAATCAATTTTAATACAGTTATGTCAATATTTAATTTGAAATAAAAATTGCCTGTATACATTTTGCAAATACAACAATTTAACTAAATAAATTAACAAAAATCATAATAAATTGTAATAAAAACGTAATTTTTTGGCAATTCATTTTGCAAACTAGAAGTACATTTTTAAAGGGTTTTTAAAGTTGCTTAAGTAATTAAAATTTAATTGAACCATACAAAAACAATTTAAGAGAAGTTTTAATGGCAGTATAAATGTTTTACAATTGTTTTACAATAAGAAGATTAATTAAAAATAAACTTTAACAATAGATAAACATTTCCAAAGATTCAAAGTTATTATTTTTTTTACACGGGTATTTAAAAAATTTTTTTGGCTATCGCTAGAAAAGTTATTACTAAGAATAAAATTGGAACAGAATCTTTTAAAGTAATTACATTTATTAGTGCCCCTCAATATTTCAGTAATTTGCAGAACTGCATTTGAATTTTTTGTGTTAATTCTTTGCAATTATGATTGTTCATTATACAAAAATAACAATATCTCTGAAGCGCTGTACCACACATGATTAAATATAAACTAGTGCTTACCTATATTTTTCGTTTTCAGTACTGCATGACAAGTATCAGTTTACCTACATTTCAGATTTTCTTAACTCTCAATTTAGAAAACTGACCGTCCCATCTGAATTCAAAACATCGTCTGTTCGCAACTATATGTAGCAGTCCACTATGCATGAAGGGTAAAAAAAGAATTTTTTTTTTTCATCAATGGAAATAATTTTTCAATTTACTTTTAAACGTCCCAATTAACTCAACGAAATATGACAATCCCAAAAAAAACTAAACGTTTTTACTTCATTTCAAACGTATTTTCGTGTAGTAATTAAAACATGATTTCATTCCAATAATCGCTTGCCAGTTTAGGTAAAAAATAAACTTCCATTCTTAAATTCAGAGCAGATGTTGGATTATAAAAATAATAAAATCCTTTGTATCTCTAATTGTGACATATTAGAGCGTATATAAAAGTTCCAAACGATACGGAAGTCTACAATTTACAAAAGATAATATTTTTCTACTTTTAGTGAACGAGTAAAAAGATTCGAAGTGAAGCAAATATACAAATCGTAGAACTGCAGAAAAAAGAACATTTGCAATTACATCGCGGCTTCTTTGTCTTCGTTTCTAGAAAGCGGTCATTACAACCAGATGCATTTTGCAAGTTACGAAGTTGATATTTCAATGACGAAATAGCGTAATTGTTCTGAGGGAATCTTACAAAGGATTACTACAGGTATAAAAAAAATATTTAAAAAAAAGAATCACGGCAAGTCATATAGACCGTGTGTCTTTATTTCCCCTTTGAGAAGTTATGTAATATCTCCAACGTTTAGGAGGAAATGATAGCGATCTAAATTAAGACAAAAGAACGTATCAATTAATGAAGGAGATTGCCTCTTCATGAAATCGTGATAATAAATTTGTGGTCAGTAAACTTCTTCGCCAGGTGGAGTAAGTTGCCTGCGCCGATCGGTAATTGGTTTCAATGAGTTAGTTTTTACTTAATCAAATAACTGAAAGTTTATGCATGAAGACATATAAAATAAGTTTCGAAAATGTCTTGTAAACTGCATAAGTACAGGTATATTTCTTAAATCGCAGAGTTTACATACTTTATATCTGTATTTAATAAACGCGTATGATTTGCTTGGATAGAATGTAGTTTTTAATATTATTGCTTATAATATATGATTTTTATAATATATTTTGCTCAATGTATAAATATTCGAATTTTATACTCTATGCATCTAAACTCAATGGGTTTCAACAATAAATAGCATTAATTTTATTTTGTAACTTAGATAAAATTTTCGATGGGGCTGTTTATTTATCACGTCATGTTCCCGTGGTAAGAGGAGATTTATCATGCGTAACAGGGAGGTCTCAGTGGTTGCGTGATGTAGCAAAACTTTCTAGAAAAAATGCTTTAATTTCTTTCACAAAATTTGATATAGGTGTTATCTTTCTAATGAAATATTGGATTGGGTCATGCTAATGTGTCCATAGGTGACATAGGGGAAGAAATGTATACAAAAGAATGAAAAATAGCGTAACTTAATAAATGAATGTTCTTTATGTTATAAAACATTTTTTTCTAATTTCCATACTAAAATATCAATTTTTGAAATACTTATTATTTATATACTTTGAAAATATGCGCATTGTAGTTCCTCTTTTGAAGCAACGTAATGGTATATAATAGGGTTTGAAATTAATATATGTTTGTAGAATACTTAATTAAAATCAGTATCAGGTGAACTTAAGGGGGTGGCTATGGTTACTATTTTTAATTCAAGCTTTTATTCGGGTCGCCATGTTTGTATTGTCCACAAATTCGCCTTCTTTATCTTTAATATTTTATTTCTTAAGTTGATTTTTTCTTAAAAGACCAAAACATCAGCAAAATTTTAAATACACATTTTTATATTACGAAGCATTAACCTTTAATAACCTCATCGTAATATAAGTTATTCAAATTTTAATGGTTCAGACCTTCGAGCATGAATGGACTGTAGTAGAGCGAATATGACGTCATAATCGTGAAACCAACATCTCAGACCGAATGGCCTCAGACACGTGACTTCTGTTCAAAATTATGAATTCAAAAATACCCACGATTGGCTGATGAATTGGGAAATATGTAACAGTGAAAATTTATGAATGGAATGACGTCATTAAACAAGTGTCTGAGGCCACACATGTTGCCCTCACTTTGATGTTAGCGAGATTATAACATTATGTTTTCTCTACTATGAAGGATCCATCCTCAAAGCTTCAGACTGACATGAGGGGCACAAATGTGCGAGTGCATGAAAGAACATTCATATATTTCAAAATTAATGGAGAACCCTCGGAAGTGCCCTCCGCGACCCTCTTACTTTCCGGAACTCAATTCCGTTGTAGAGCGACCATTAATATGCAAAACCGTGACGTCACCACACCCGAAACGGGACACCCCGTCAGAGTGACGTCATGTGACGGAACGGACAGATTCGAACACACAACATAAAGAAGTCGGCAATCGAGTTAGCGGTGTGGTGCATAAATTTCAGGCTCCAGTGGCAACAACCCCCGACGCCACCTTTTGTCCTGGCCTCCTACCCCTGACTTTTCAATCACTTTGAACAACAGGGGACAGAGGGGGGAGAAAAATGAAGTGAAATGAAATGTCCCCTTCCCCCTTCCGAAATTAAATCTGTGCCATCGGGATTCCTAATAAGAGGTGATTCCCCATGAATAAAATGTGGAAATTTCTTTTCTTGTCCGACGCTGAATGGGGTGTTGAAGTGATTGCGTCCCGCACATGCTTCGCGCTTTTTATTTTGAAAAAAAAATGAGGGGGTGGCTGGCCGCGTAGATCCTATTAAAGTTTACCCTATTAGAACTGTAAGTTGTAAATTCGAGAATAAATCCTCGAATTTATTGATTCTACTTTTACAATAAAATTGAAGAGGTGTATGCATAAGCATGTTATATTACATTAAAAAAAACAGAGAAATTCACAAAATAACACATTGGTCTCCAATGATCGGCATTTTGCTATTTCATAGAGGGCAGGGTGGGAATGATTTAAATCAATGATTTTAATATTTTTTAAAAGAAATCATTGATCTAAATCGAAAACTTTGATTCAGAAATTGATTAAGAAATTCTGATGGAAATCAAAATTTCACTGATAGTGGCTTTTTCATGGTAATTTAAACTTTTCCTCGTTATTTTGGTCTTGCCTCTAAAGTTTATTATTCACTTGTCCCCCATTTTTATCTATTCAAAATCCATCCCAGCCCTTATCTTTTTTTCCTTACTCTAAAGCTAATGTGATAAGCTTGTTTATAAATATGTAATATGAATATGTTTAAAAAAACAAACAGGTAATGATTTAAGAACATTCAGTTTAAATTCTTGAATATATAGAAGTTGATATATATCGGATAAATGCGGCAGTTGCCGATTACGTACCAGCTACCAAACATTCGTAAAAAATATTTAAAACTAACAGCATACCATTATGTTTTTAAAAATCCCTTCAATCAATGTTCCTTAAAGGTTTTTAAACAGTAGGTAAATTTCATTTTACAGTCTAATGCGAGTTCAGTAATCAACACGTTTGTCACTGATCGGAATTTGGTCTTAACTTGTCAGATACTGGTACATTCACCCTATATATTTTAAATACCGGTGTAATTTATGTCTTGCATAAATGTCCGAAATATGTAAAATAATTGGGTATTTATAAAAATATGGCTTCAGAATGGTCTGTAAAATATACTGCGCTACTCAATGAGTATACATTTCATAAATAAATGTATTTTGGGACTATAATTATAAGAAAATGTAATTTGGGCCAGGAATAATAAATAAATTTAATTTTTTTCATGAGGTACGAGTGAGTAAATACCCATTTGTTTTATGACGTACGAGTGAGTAAATACCCATTTTTTACATGAGGTACGAGTGAGTAAATGCCCATTTTTTTACATGAGATACGAGTGAGTAAATACCCATTTTTTACATGAGAAACGAGTGAGTAAATACCCATTTTTTACATGAGGTACGAGTGAGTAAATACCCATTTTTTACATGAGGTACGAGTGAGTAAATACCCATTTTTTACATGAGATACGACTGAGTAAATACCCATTTTTTACATGAGGTACGAGTGAGTAAATACCCATTTTTTACATGAGAAACGAGTGAGTAAATACCCATTTTTTACATGAGATACGACTGAGTAAATACCCATTTTTTACATGAGGTACGAGTGAGTAAATACCCATTTTTTACATGAGGTACGAGTGAGTAAATACCCATTTTTTACATGAAATACTGCAGTCATGCCTATCTGGACTATACCGAAGTTTATCAGGTGGCAGGTCATGTCAGCGAACTACTATAATTGTAATTTGAGGAAAATAACATTAAAGTTAATGACAAGTAGGTCTGACATTAAAAGTAAAGTTATTGACAAGTAATCTTTGTACAATAAAACAAAATTTGGGCTCTCAAAACCGGGAGACCCTACGTTTTGAAATATTCGAAATATCATCATTTCCGGACTAGCTGAAAAATTCAAAAATGAAAAGGAAGAAACAAACGCGTTCCTTTGGCGAGATGGCGAGCTGTAAATTTCTAATCCATAATGGCAGAGAATCAAGAGTCAAGGTAAACGTTATACTTTCCAGTGTTTACTTAACGAAACTGTTATTTGTCCTCCAAGATTTGGCCACGGGATCAGGAAAATGTGGGTTGCTTTGTTGCCTATGCTTTAAAGGGCCGAGGGCAATTATGTTGAGGGGTAATGATAATCTCTTATTTATCGTTATTTTGGCGATCTGAAGAATTGGAAATGTTTTGCGAAATGCAATTAATATGTTAGGGGTCAGGAAATGTGGACTTGTGTACTAAAAATTTAAACACATTGCAGTTTACTCTCTACTTATTTCGTATCTATGTTGAAACTCTGCAATGTATGAAATCAATGCACTATCAACATATTTAAAACTAATATAGCCATAATTTTCAAGTAGAACTTTGAACACAAACCAAACTTTCAACCCATACAAAGTTTACTTTGAGAAAACTGGGCTTTAAAGCAAACCACTCAATAGGAATGAATACCCATGCTGCAACAATTCGCTACATGCCCAGTTCCGTGTCGCTACTGATTGTTCTCCGCATAGAAAGTGAAACCTTGAGCTTCCATTTACGTTGGAAAATACACTTTTTTCGATTTGTGGGTTAACTGGTTGTTGCATGACACGGTACAATGAACTTACACTTCTGAAAATATACGATTCGATAATATGGCGAAAGAAGTAGAACCAATTAAATTATATTTTAAAGTATGTAAAATACCTGTATTTTAAATTATATAATAAAGTATGTATAATACCTTTATTTTAAATTATATTATAAAATATGTACAATACCTGTATTTTAAATTATATTATAAAATATGTACAATACCTGTATTTTAAATTATATAATAAAGTATGTATAATACCTTTATTTTAAATTATATAATAAAGTATGTACAATACCTGTATTTTAAATTATATAATAAAGTATATACAATACCTGTATTTTGAATTATATGATAAAGTATGTACAATTCCTGTATTTTAAATTATATAATAAAGTACGTAGAATACTTTGTATTTCAAATAAAATATAGTGCTTATAAAGAAATACAAATAAAATACAATAATTTTATAATTAAGTTCAATACATTTTGAAAATTTATACATTCCCTTATTGGAAATATGTTTGAAAATTTAACTTTTAATTAGCCGCTGTGCTTATACACCTGGGAAAAATACGAATATGTAATTTCAAGGCCTTGGTGCACAAATATGATGACAATTTACTAATTTTTTTTACAGCCATTTGAAAGTTTGTAGCGTTATTTATAAAGATCAGAAAAAAACAATTGTTAGGAATTTCTAGTAAATAAATTAATTGTTTTTAACGACCGCAATTAGGCAGCAAAACTTACATTTTGTTACACAGATTTATCCGTTTTTCAAAATGATGAAAATAAATATAATCAATACTTATATATAAGAATGGAGTGTCTGTCAGTGGAATCGAACAAAACCCCTCATTTTGAGTTTTCTCCACGAATTAGGATACACTGATTCCGAAAATCACATTTAAAATTTTTTTGTCTGTCTGTCTGTCTGTTTGTCCGGATTTAACTCAAAAACTACTGCACGGATTTTTATGAAACTTGCGCCATGGGAACAAACTTTTCTTAGTTTAAAATATGCACTTTGTTTCATGTGGATATCTGCAACCATTCAAAAGTTATAGAACTTTTTCCATTTTCTCTAACATTACGCCTATGGGAAATTTACATCTCGATCTTACCCTCATAACATTATTGTTAAAAATCACCTTGGCGACCAAAAATATGTTTAGACAATACTGGGATAAACGATTTATTTTGATTGGCTGATGAGTAAATGTCGCCAAATTAATAAAAAATGTCGACAAATAAAGAAAAATGTTGCCAAATGAATTAAAAATGTAGCCAAATTAATAAGATAAGTCGCCAAATATTGAAAAATGAAATGAAAATGTCGCCAAACGAATTAAAAATGTCGCCAAATATTGTCAAATCAATTAAAAATGTCACCAAATATTGTCAAATGAATTAAAAATGTCGCCAAATATTGCCAAATGAATTTAAAATGTCGCCAAATGAATTAAAATGTCGCCAAATGAATTAAAAATGTTACCAAATATATTGCCAAATGAATTAAAATTGTCGCCAAATGTTGCCAAATTAATTTAAAATGTCGCCAAAGTCTGTCTGCCCGGATTTAACTCAAAAACTACTGCACGGATTTTTATGAAACTTGCCCCGTTTTAACAATATGGCCCCAGTTTAAAATCGGCACTTTGGTTTAGGTGGATATCTGCAACCGTTTAAAAGTTATGGGACTTTTTCCATTTTCCTATACATTATTTCTATGGGAAATTTACATGTAGATCTTCCCTTCATAACATTATTGTTAAAAATCACCTTGGCGACGAAAAATATTTTTCGACAATAATGGCTGCCTTCTATTATTGCGATTTTTCATTGAAAAGCACATTTATTAGGCAGCAGAATATAGGAATTAGTCGTTAACTTAAACCTCGCCAACCGAAGGAGGAAAATAAACCCCCAGTTTCGTCTGACGCTACGGGTGTCTATGCATGCCCCGAACATTTATTTGTTTCAAGGTCTTAAAAGCGTCGGTGCTTAATTTCCTATCCAACGCTATTACATTTATGCCAACAGTGCTATTTGTTACGAAGTGGAACATTGCTACAGCGTCGGAATAGGTGCTCCTAAAATTGAACTTAGGTTATCTATATTTATACCATGTTGCTTATTTGAAATGTTTTACTTCAAAATAATTTTATTGAAATTCAGAAATGATCATTTGAAATGATTTTGATTTATGGAAAAGTATTGCCTGTAAATATTGATGCTGGCATATTTAAAAATTTTCTATTTAACAATTCTCTGAAATTCCAGGGTATACAGTTACAAAATAAAATAATTCTTTATTTTTCTTAGAAATAGTTATTAAAGACGACACCAAATCTCCGGTCACCAATTGGCACCCAAACAACTTCGCCAAATACAATAACTTATTTCCATTTGGTAGAACAGAATATTTTTTAGCTTCGATATGTTATTGTATTATCAGTACTAAAAATAATGAATGTAAGGTTTAATAATTGCATTTTTTTGTTACTGGGGTTATTTTTTCAATAAAAAACATATATAAACTTTTTTAATAACATGAGCATTCAACGTCATTTGGCATTTAAACAACATCGCCAAGTGTTTTATTTTCCTTATCTGCAAAATGCATTATTTTTAAAGACATCATATTACAGGCTTATATGAGGAAAAGCGTTTTTAATTATTAATTTTTGGGGATTTTTATATTGCAAAATATATATATATATATATATATATATATATATATATATATATATATATATATATATATATATATATATATATATATATATATATATATATATATATATATATATATATATATATATATATATATATATATATATATATATTACAAAGTTATACGCGGTTTACAGTTTATTCGCAATAGCATGTGAAGTCGGTAATATATATATATATTTAAATAATAGGTTAAGATATCTCCATAACTACTCAAGTTAATTGAATAGATTTAGACAGGGTATAGAGAGCGATATTCGACTGGCTACACTAACTAGAAAAGTCACGCACAGCCTTTACTTCACAAACTGACCACGAGCAACGCCGGGCCATACTGCTAGTTTCTAATAAAATACTAAATTAACAACGGAAAAAAGTGCAATAAATATTTTGTAAATAATCGATTCCACCATTTTAGACACTTTTATTAAAACGATGAGCACCTAAATTTACCCTTATGCGGAAAGGTAACCAACTCCAGATTTCTCATTTCCTTTTTTCCAAACCCCTCCCCCACCCAAAAAAAACACTACTCACATGTTCCCAAGACCTAAAACAACATTATAAAAATTAAGACAAAAAATATCCCGCAAAATTTCTCCATCTTTTTATAACCTTTTTTCATCAATCTCCACTGTGGCGCTTATAAAAGTAAATGCGAAATAAAAAAGAGAGGGAGAAAAAAAAATCGATGATGGAAAAAGGAAGGATATGAAAAAAAAAAGAATCGATGAATCGTTATGGAGCGAGCGACGTTAATAAATCCATCTTCAGGGTAATTATCCTCGACCACCGGTGCGCCGAATTCTCTGGAGATATTTTATTATTAACTTGATCACTTTATCTCTTTTGGGGCGCAGAAATAACGTCGAGCATTAGGACGTTTTTTTAATGCTCGCTGGCTAGGGAGCATACCGATCTAGGTGCGATGCCCTGAAATCTGTGGAGTTTAGAGCCAATTTTTCTTTAAGGGAATTGGGCAGAGTAGAAGTTTCAGTGGTATTAATTTGTTTTTAAATAATCAATGAGTCTGCGGAGTTTGTTTAGTTTATTTGAAATCAAAGGTGTTTTAATGATCTATGTTGCGGTTTTAATTGAATGGTTTGCATGTCTCATTTTAAAAACCTTAAAAATTGTGAATTTGCTTTTGTTTCTTTATTCATTGTAGTTTGGTTTGGTTTGTTTAAATAACGTCGCACTAGAGCTGCACAGTGGGCTATTGGCGACGGTTCGGGGTCTATCTCGAAGGAAAGACCCGGGAACGATGCTTCGTATTTTTGGACCATGGTCAGATGACGAGGACAACACCTGAACTGGCACCCGACGCAACCTCAATAGGCGTCAGGACATTGGACCCCGATCAGATTTATCGTGCACCAGTCCCGTAAACACGCCAGTATACTTATTGGATGTTCTGGACGACTTTTTTCTAGTATTTTTGTAGCGAAGCTGGCAACCCTCCGATCGCAAGATCACTACTTTTTTACTTTTCTTTGTCAAATCCATCGCACGGATTCGAACCACCAATCCTCTGATTAGTAGCTGAACGCCTTATCCACTGAGCAACTGGGGCTCTTATTCATTGTATATTGGTAACCAAAGAGAAAGACTAAATGATAGAATATGCTTGTATTTAATTTTTATCTAGCCATTTTTTAAATATAATTTTTAGTCATATCTTATGGCCATTCACTGTTAAAAGTGCTTTCTCATATTTCATGAGATTTTCGTCAATTTTGACGAAACAAGCGGCTGCTATATGCTCCAATTAAATATTTCGTCAAACTGGAGAAATTCATTTTGTTGTTGTTTAACGAAATGTATTTCGTCAAAATGAGGATTTTAAATGTAATTTTTCAACATCAACCAACTGACTTGAACCACGGATTTCTTGTTCCAGAATCCAATGCATTCACTCAGCCAATAAGACGAATTCTGGCAATATAAGTATAAGACCAAAATATGAGCTGATGACCCAGAAAAGGGTCGAAAAGAAATCTGGTAAATGGCTTCCGTTCAAAATTTGAGGATTCTTGTTTTGTTAAAAGTCACGTGATTCAACGGCAAAACGATTGTCAAATCTGTCAATGTTTTCGAGGATGGATCCTTTGTAGTAAAGAAATCATGACGTCAGTCTCGCTAACATCAAAGTGAAGCCAACATGTATGGCCTCAGACACGTGGTTAATTACGTCATTCCATTCATAAATTTTCACTGTTAGACATCAGTCAATCGCGAGTATTTTTTAAATTCATAATTTTGAAGAGATGGCACGTGATATGGGCCTTTCGCTCCGAGATGTGGGTTTCACGATTAGGACGTCATATTCTCCCTACTACAGACCATTCATGCTCGAAGGTCAATGTCAGCGACGCCTAGCGGTGAGACTGTACTTTGAACATTCCAATGAGAACCGTTAGTCTTGTTTTTCGGGTCGTACGAATATGTGAGTTTTTAGGTTTGTTCCCCGGAGATTAAAATTTTTATATATAACATTAGGGTATATAAAAGACATCTTCAGATATGCTTATTTTAAATATTAAAATAATAATTTAAATAAAATATGTATACATGATAATACTGCCTATTATTGTGATCTTAACGTACAGTAATAGGATTTAATTGAATATTTTTTTAGCTTCTCAGACTAAAGAATTTCAGCATAAAAACTTCATCCAGTTTGTGAAATTGAAGATTTTATGCAGAAAAAAATGCAGTTTTTTAAAAATATTAAATTAAAGGTTTTTATTCATAAAACCTGCAAAAACATTTGAAAAATGTACACAAAAATTTAATTTCAAAACATTGAAATTATTGAAGAGAAAATGCAGATTTTATAACGGTTTTACGCAGGAAAATGAATAACTTAAAAAAAATGCAGTTTATTGTTTCAATATCTTTTATAAAACCTGTTAACTTCATTTTTACAATTTTGATGAAGTTTTTAAGCTGACTTTTTTTGACTGGGTATAAATACAATTAAAAAAATTATGAATGCGTAAATGCAATCCCAATCACACCCACTTAGTTTTCTCCACATTAGGGTGGGGATGATATTTGAAACTGAGTTTTGCCTTATAAAGAAGAAACGTAATATAAAAATTATGGACCATTTTTAAATTAAGGATTTTTGGGAGCTCTAAAGATGCACCCATGAAGCCTTCTTTGGCAACATCTATAGAAAAATTCCTATACTATTTCGAAGACAAGAATATGTGAACTTATTTTCCCCACGGAGTTCCTCTGACAACACCTCCAGATGGCAAACGTAACAAACTCGTGCGTACCTGACCACCCAATGTTTACGAACGATACGTGTGGGGTGGGCCGAACGTTTACAAACGATTATTCCCCCCTCATACCCCCATCTTAAATCAAATCTAGGTGTAGAGCTAATAGAATTCTCCGATGTTTCCGACCGATAAGTTGGGGATACAATTGAGTGAAAGGAAGTACCTTTTTTTTTTATTCCTATCTTCTGTTGTAATTGATTACGGTTGCGGTTATAGGTGAGAGGGTGGAGAAGGGGAGGGGGGGCGAGTGAGGGTATTGTCCGCCTGATGGGAGGGTGGCCCCCATATAAATCCGCAAAATAGGTTGTTGTCAGACAAGTTGAGCGGCGTGGAAAAGAATGAAAGGTGAGGTTACCGAGAAAAAAAAAGAAAACGAAGGAAAGTTAGTTCTGCGGAATAACGTATTTTTGGATTTAGTCTGAGAAATAAAAGGTTGATTTGGTTCGGTTGGTTTGGTTAATTAACGTCGCACTAGAGCAGAACAGTGGGCTATTGGTGACATTTCGGGGCATATCTGGAAGGAAAGACCCGGGAACGATGCCTCGTATTTTTGAACCATGGTCAGATGACGAGGACAACACCTGAGCTGGCACCCAACGCCTTCAATAGACGTCGGGACTTTGGACCCCGATCAGATTTATCGTGCACCAGTCCCGTATACACACCGTTAATTTTTTGTGGATGTTCTGGACGACATTCTAGTATTTTTGGTAGCAAAGTTGGCAACCCTCCGTTCGCAATATCACTACTTTTTACTATTATTTAGTCTAGTCCATCGCAAGGTTTTGAACCGGGGACCCTTGGATTCCCAGCCGACGCCTTAATCCACTCGGCCACGGAGACCGAGAAATAAAACGAGAAAGCTTGATTCAGAAATCTATTTCTCAATATTTCGATGCCTTAGTGCATCGGTTAATTATCTGTGGTACGCGTACCCCTGGGGGTACATAGTAGTCCTGTTGGGGGTACGCGAAATTAAAATTAGAAATGGCGGTAAACACATAAAACGAATGTAATAAATAAAATGAAAAATAAAAATCTGAGTGTCATCAATTTGAGTAGTTTCATTAATTTGCCAGAATACCCAAGAACATTACTGTTTGACGAAAACAAACTTTTTTTTTGGTGTAGGTGGTTGAGTGAAAAGGGTTATGAGAGAAGGGTGTACTCATAAATGAAAAGGGTTATGAGAGAAGGGTGTACTCATAAATGAAAAGGGTTATGAGAGAAGGGTGTACTCATAAATGAAAAGTTTTATTAAGCGAAAGTGAGAGAAAAAGGTTAAGAAACACATAGTAGATGTATTTTTCTTGAATTTGGGGTTAGGAAATTATTTGAATTATCAAATGGTACATAATTGTGTTACGTAAAAATACTTATTTCAATTGGCAGAAACACCTGGTGAACATTGTTTCCTAGTCGTTTCCCATTCTCGAATTTTTAAACGGCTGCTGAGAAAATTTAGAAAAATTGTCACTTACCACATTGGTACCGATTGGTTCTAAAACATTTCAAATGGAATCATTTATCTGGTTTTAAAGAACATTATCCATAATTCTTTAAAATATTGCATTAAAAAGAAGCTTTGGTAAATGCAGCAAAGTGGTACAGTGAATAATAACTTTTAAAATTATATTATAAATTAAATAGTGAGAAATAAGGGCTTTAAATCTTTTCAGTTGGCTAAGAATCGAGAATGACTTAACAGAAAGAAAAAAATAACTAACTTATTAAAAGGCATAAAAGAAAATATTTTTTTAAAAATTTTAATATTTAAAAACGTTTTTAAAAAATAAAACGTTACGAAATTAAACGTTTTGTTAGTATTTGGGATTTTTTTGAATTTTTTTCTAAAAAAATATTAATTCCACAGCATTTTGCCTTAATGACATTTCGGAATGTGTTTAAACATATATAATTTCGATGATGATGAGACTATTTCGAAATGCTTGACTGAGTCAATATGAAGTTTAAAATTTAAAAATAATTCTTGATTTAACAGAAGTATCTTTTCAAACAGAAAAGTAAGTAAATATGGTTTTGCAAACAACATATTTTTTATTTATTAATTTCGTATTGAACCCGATAAAAAACTGAATTAAGAAAAAATAAATTATGCACCACAAATTGTTAAGGTTTTTCGTACTCTTTTAAAAAATATTTTTAAACTATAAAAACTCGTCAGTGCTTTTTGACTTCCATTTATGGGACAAATATATTTATAGCAGACACAAAAGAAGTTTTTTAACAGTAACTATGCATAATAAAATCTTAAAGTTTAAAAATAACATAGCAAATTAAATTTAAATTATCGTTTACTTTTGGAGAAATTGTTTCCGAGAAAATATTATTTCATTGTCATTACTCAAGTAAAAAAAATGTCCTTTTAACAAACATAATTTTATAAATACAATAATGGCTTGATGTTTTTCAGAAGCATGGTTTTACGAAATTAGTATTGGTGATATATATTTAATGGCTAAGTAAACACGAATAATCAATGCAATCATGTATTGTGCAATCACTTCATTTTACAATTTTTTTTTCAATTCAAAGGGCTCAGGTACAACTTATAAGGTATCTCTATACATTTATTTAAAAAAATTAAATAATATAAAATAGCATGTCCAGGAGAAATGATTAATATTTTCAAGCAGTAAATTCAACTTTTCAATTTCAGAAATCGCTTGAGTGTCCGTGAGTAAATACAATTAAAAACATTAATTTTGAATGCTGTATTGCATTTTTGCAATTGGCATATATACTTTGTTTCTATGCATGTATAAAGTGAATTTCCAACGTCTAACTCCTATTATTCTAAGACTTAAACTTTCTTAAATGTCAAAGGAAACACTGTTCAATGATACAGAATAGCAAAACTAGTCTTAAAAATATTAAGTAATATAATAAGAAATTTATCTCTCACAATTGAATAGGAAGAAGTAAAAAGGGTATGTGTTCTATGTTAAGTCTATGTAATAGTTCCCCCTTTTACATCTTCCGATTAAATTTTTTAAGGAAACTTCACAATTGAAGAATTTAATCCTTTAACATAAGAAGCTTAATAAACTGATTGTATTACAAATGAAATGCTTTCACAGGAGAGAGACTTAAAAAATGACAATGAGAATTCAAGTTTATAAAAAATTAAATTAATATGTAATTTCAGAATTGTTTTTAATGCAATTGCAGCATTTTAGAAAACCACCCCAAATACCATGATATGTAATTTTTATATAATGTAGTATTTGTATACCGTTTCTTTAAATTTCGAGATATGAGTGTTATATTTTCATTTCATTTATCAAATATTTTTTTAGTTGAAGCTGTGAGTCGTGTATAAGGAAAAGTAATTAGTTTAATTTACCGAGTATGATATAAAGTTAATTGTTATATTTTCCAAAACTGTTTTCAATCAAATAATCGATTGTATCCTATTAATGAAGGGTTATACCAAAACTCAATATCTTAATAACAGTGTTCCACAGTAAAACATACTATTTTAATCCCTTGAAGGATACGCACGTATATATCCGTTTGTGTAGCTCTAGTTTTCGTAGTATTATAAATATTTTTTAAATTAATAAAAATGCTCTTTGTTTCAATGTTTTTTTTAATTTAAAGCTTTGGGGGATTTTGAAAATCATATTTAATAAAATATTTAAAAGTATTATTTATTTGAAAGAAGAATGCTAAGTTAATATAAATTAAACTATTTTCCAGCGAAAACAAACTAACGACTTCAATATATTGGTCAGATGTAAAAAACGTTTGTTCTTCTACAAGCGCCCCTAACTCCCCACCCCCTCCCCCTTGCGCACGGGGAAAACCAACCCCCACTCACACCCCTCCCCGGATCGGTCGCGAACAGACCTCTCATCAAACGCACCGCCACATTCACACCACAAACACCACCCCCGATAAAAAAACAAACACTTACCTGGCATTTCACACCTTTTAACCACAACCGTCCGACAATCGCCCTCCTACGCCCCCACGTGCGTCCGTATCCCATCCAAAGACCGAATCTCTCTCCTCAGCCAACGCCGACCGCGGCAGATGCGAAGGAACCTCTCCCCGGGCTCTCCTCGGCCCGACTGCCGCATCGCTCCCTTCCCGTCCTCCGTCGTCGGTTCCTCCGGAGTAATGTATGCAAAACCCGGGCGAAGGAGAAGTAGTGGAAACGCGAAAGCATTAGCAATGGTAATGAAGCCGCTTGAGCCCGGCAGAATGAGTTAGTTGTAACAAGAGGGCCCACACGCAAGCGCCGCGATTAATATTTTATGGGGGCAATCCGGGCGATGCCTTGAATACCAACGGCCCCCCCCCCCCCTCCGCTTTTTGGTGCTCTTTTTCTTCTTCCCAGAGAAGAGTCTTTTGGTCGTGGCCTGCATGGACAATACCTTTTTGGTCATTCCGGACGGTTTTCCTCTTGCTCGTGCTGCTCCCCATACGAATGGGAGATTTTTTTTTCGCTTGTTTATTTCCCCGTATATTTTTGTGTCCTCGTCGTGTAGAGGCATACATCCCCCCCACCCCCGCCTTATATGTTACATTTTTATTCGGGTCATACATATCGGATTCCTAGACTGGATTGTTGTATTGACGGTAAATCACGTGGATGGGTGTATTTTTTTTCCTTCTTATTTTTACTCTTCTCAAGTGCAGTAGGTTTGCTTCAACGTAGAAATATCATATAGCGAGTCATGAAATTCACACTTAGGATTGGGTCTGCCAATTATATACAATGTGAAACGAAAGGTATTTGAAAATGAGCATCTAAACCTACTCGGTTTTCTTTGAGTACACTGTTAAAAATAGGTACTCAAAAATATGTAAAATTTACTCATTTCTGAGTACATTTGATGCTTATCATAGCTCCGAATACATAAGTTTCATTTTTGAAAAAGAAGTACTCAAAAATGAGCATAATGAGTAAAAATGAATAAAATAAACAGTTGCTTGTCTATATAGGCTGCCTTTATAGATCACTTTCAATAAATATCAAGGGAATCGAATCCAAATCCTTAAGCACCGCAGTCCAGTGCTTTATCCGTTGTACTACCAGGTCAACGTGGAGAATTAATAAAGAGAAGAAATATTAAAAATGTCTGACGAAACAATATGAAGTAAGACAATTAAGTTGTAATTTCTCGGTTTCCATTGAAGCAATCGACATCAAATAATGTGGAAAACCATCTCCTGAACAACTATTTTAAGTGTGTCAGGTCGCTTTGTTAGGATGTCTTGAACAATAGCTGAGAATAGCAATATTAAATCACACTCCTCATTTTTGAGAAAGTACGAATACTTAAATTTGAGTACGTCATCGCTCATTTACGATGCAATTGTACCCAAAGAAAAACGAGTATGTTCAGATACTCATTTTAAGTACCCTTTTTTTTACAGTGTATAACTGTATCGTAAATGAACGATGACGTACTCAAATGCAAGCAGTACTCATTTTTGAGTACATGTCTTTTTCAAAAGTAAAACATGTATTCGGAGCCATGAATGTAGTAAAAAATGTAGTATATTTTACTTATTTTCAAGTACCTCTTTTTAACAGTGCCATATTTATTAAGGTTTTGTTTTGTTATTAACGTCGCACTAGAGCTGCACAGTGGGCTATCGGCGACAATTCGGGGCCTATCTCGAAGGAAAGACGTTGCCAGCTTCGCTACAAAATTACTAAAAAGTCGTCCAGAACATCCGACAAATAATACTGGCTTGTATATGGGATAGGTACACGAAAAATCTGATCGGTGTCCAATGTCCTGATGTCCACCGAGGTTGCGTTATATGCCAGCTCAGGTGTTTCCTCGTTATATGACTTTGGTTCTAAAATACGAGGCATCGTTCCCGGGTCTTTTCTTTGAGATATACGCCTCGAACCGTTGGCAATAGCCCACTGTGCAGCTCTAGTGCGACGTTTATTATCCAAACCAATACAAAGGATAATCAATGTTAAAGAACCAGGAACCCTTGTTTAAAGTAGCATGTGACATCGTGACTAGATGCATTTTAATTTATATCCCAATAAAAAAAATATTTAAAAATAAAGTTTTTTTTAATGAATTTAAAAATGGTATGTATATATTGCTGGAAAAAAACGGAGACATAACGGAAAATTCCGGCAAATCCGATCGCAGGGTTTTAGAATTACCTTTCTCCCATCTCCCGAAGCTCTAATCTATAAAAGTAGAAACTTACGGAGTGGCCTTTTATTAAAGAGTTTAAAAGAGTAAATAGTTGACATCTACTTCTGGATTATGGCTTCCCAAAGAGTAATGCGAATTAATAGAGAAATGTTATGTAATGGGTACGATCAACAATATGCAAATCATTTGATTAACATGAAAAACAATGATCTTACATTATGAACATTACACAGTGTTACCCTACTGTTGATTTAGACAATTACCGATCCTCACCGTTGTTCATTGGTGAACGCACCCCCGCATTCCCCTTAAATTGTTCTAGCCGCCGAGCCCCATTAGGTTAAAAAGAACATGCAGTTAATGGCTGTTCCAAGAACAATCCCTGCATCTCA
Organism: Troglohyphantes excavatus; assembly: GCA_963932185.1. Lineage (NCBI taxonomy): Eukaryota > Metazoa > Arthropoda > Arachnida > Araneae > Linyphiidae > Troglohyphantes > Troglohyphantes excavatus. The sequence goes on along the minus strand of OZ010673.1, from coordinate 28,286,848 downwards.
TTCATTTCTCCATTCAAGAGCACTCCTGTTTTTTGTTCTTAAATCCCGATTTTTCTTTTCATTCTCTTAGAGTTCCTTTTTCGTCTTTTTTTAAATACCAAATTCGTTAAGTGTTATTTATTCTAAGAGGAGAAGGGAGGGAGAGAAAAACCTAGAGGAGTTTATTTTTGTATTTTTCACTCTTAGCCCCCCCTAATAGCGCTCATTTACATAATATGCTTATTTTTATTGTTGATTTGCTTCCCATGTAATCGCGTTGTGCAGTTTCTGTTATTTTTCAATCGAGTTGAAACCTTTTTGGTTGGAGTTGGGTTTTTTTTCCACCTCCGCCATTATTATTATAATGAACTATTTTTTTTTGTTCTACCTCTCGTTTCGCACTTAATTTCTCTTCTTTTATTCGGTTTTTTTGATGTTTTTTTTTTGTAATTGATTAAATTTTTTGTTGTTGTTGAAGTTCGCTCTGGAGCGATTCTGTTTGTTTTGTGCTCTTAACGATTTAAAAGTTATTATTTTTGTGTTAGAGGGAAATCAAAGGCTTATTAACGGTTATGTTCGACTCGGTTTTGACTTTTTGTTGAAGATATTTTTCGTGCAGGGAGAAATGAATAAATTATCTTTTTAATCTTACATGATGAAGTATTTGTTGTTGTTTTTTAAATATATTTTATTTTACACATTTAAATAGTCAAATGCAAAAATATTTTTTAATTCATAACTCCAAACAAAAATTCTCTCATCGTTGCTCTAGAATCAATCTACATAAAAATAAACTCATATAATGCCTGTTATTTCATTATTATTATTATTACACGATTTCTTACAACTCTTTTTGTTGTCTTTATATAATAAAATCTAGCAATTCAATTCTAATATTCTTTCAAATGTCTTGATAAATATATTGTTGGCTTAGAATTAAAACACTGAACTCTAACTGTAACTTATGGAACGCTCATAACCAATTCCTTCTATGGACGAGGTTGAAGCCATACTGTAACCCATCTAATTTTTTGGGGTTTATTTCTTCTCAAACTGTTAGAGAAATTTTAAATATGTTTTGATAATTTATTTTCTACAAATGGAATCAATTTGTATATCGTTAAAAATATAATGGTCTTTTTTCTGCTTATTCACTAATTATTGGTTAAAATGGATCTCAAAGAATAAGCATTCAAATTCAAAATGGGTTTTAATGAGAACATTTAAAAAAAAAATAGCCAAAAGCACTTCAATTTGGCATATTTTAGCATAAACAATATACAAAAAAAAGAGGTAGGAATGGTCAACAAACTGCCTTGACCAAATCCAGTTTTGGTTTTGGTTAATTAACGTCGCACTAGAGCTGCACATTGGGCTATTGGCGACGGTTCGGAGTCTATCTCGAAGGAAAGACCCGGGAACACATACAAATTCACACACACATTCATACATGCACCTCGTTATTTTAGAACCATGGTCAGATGACGAGGAAACACCTGAACTGGCACTCAACGCCTTCAATAGACGTCGGGACTTTGGACCCCGATCAAATTTATCGTGCACCAGTCCCGTATACACGCCGTTCCCTTTTGCGGATGTTCTGGACGATTTTTCTAGTATTTTTGTAGCGAAGCCGGCAACCCTCCGATCACAAGATCACTACTTTTTTACTTTTCTTTGTCAAGTCCATCGCACGTGTTCGAACAACCAATCCTCGGGTTAGTAGCTGAACGCCTTAACCGCTCGGCTACGGAGGCCCCTTTGACCAAATCCAGAAGTTACTGAAAATAGATCAGTGCATTAAAACCAGGTATATTTAAACCACAGATTTGGGATCCGATTCGGAAACTGCTTAGCGACTAAATCCAAAGTCAGGTATTAAAATTTCTTGTATTTAGTCGCCAAAAGCTTCCGATTCAGATGCTAAATCTGTGGTTTAAATATACTGGTTTTAATTCTAAGCCGACGGTATTGTCTTACGTTATGAATATATCTATAACGTATGCGACAGAACTGGGTTGGTTGTGTTTGGTTAATTAACGTTGCGCTAGAGCTGCACAGTGCGCAATTGGCAACGGTTCGGGGCCTATCTCGAAAGAAGACCCAGGAATGATGTCTCGTATTTTTGAATCATGGTCAGATGACGAGGACAACACCTGAGCTGGCACCCGGCGCTACCTCAATAGGCGTCAGGACATTGGAGCCCGATCAGATTTATCGTGACCCAGTTCCGTATGCACGCCAATATAATTTGTTGGATGTTATGGACAACTTTCTAGTATTTTTGTAGCAAAGCTGGCAACCCTTCGCTCGCAAGAGCACTTCTTAATTACTTTTCTTTGTCAAGTCTATCGCATGGCTCGAACTAGCAATCCTCCGATTACCAGCTGAACGCCTTTATCCACTGGGTAACTGGAGACCCAACAGAAATTAGGAAAAGTACAATTTATCATGCAGTTATTACAATTTTTCTCTTATAAATAAAGGCTATTACAATTCTGCCCTAAACCATAAATTATAATAAATTTTTAAAAAAATGGCGATTCAAACTTAGAAAAGATATAAGTACTATTACAAAAGCTTAATATATACTTTATAGCCAAACACTGTTGGGAACATGATTATAGATTATACTTTAAGTATTGACATCTATTATTTTTAAATCATCTAGTATCATCTAGTATTTCTTAGGAGCATACAATACTCATAAAAGCATTTACGAATTAGTCAAAGCTTCATTCGCAATTCCAGATTTTGCAGAACAAAATACGAATTTAAGCGTACCATTGAACCCCATCCCGTTTAGTTCTGTGGCGGCTGGTCAGACCTCCAACCATTCAGACCTCGAAATCGCAGAACACCTCTGTCCACCGCAGGCCACATCTGCCCATAGCCCAGGCCCTTTCTGTCCACTGCCTGTTCACCACAGGCCACATCTGCCATTGCCTAGGCCACTTCTGTCCACCACAGCCCACATTTGTCCATAGCCCAGGCCGCGTCTGTTCACCGCCTGTCCACCACAGGCCACATCTGTCTATAGCCCAGGCCACTTCTGTCCACTGCCTGTTCTTCACAGGCCACACCTGTCCAAAGCCCATGCGACTTCTGTTCACCACATCCCACATCTAGCCCAGGTCACTTCTGTCCACCATAGGTCCCAACTGTCCATTAGCCCCCCCCCCCCCCCCATTTAGTCCCTAAAAAGCTGAATCCCGTTATGACCGCGTGCTAGATGCAAGTGGGGGGAGGACTATCTCAGCAAAATTGTCCAATAGCCCATCCAACTTCTGTTCACCGCAGCCTACTTTCACCGAACTGATTCCTGCTACAGAACTGAATTGATGTCCTGGCGCGGTACCTGGAAGCTGGCGGTATCAAGGAAGCCGTGTGCATATTGTAAAAGCTCTTACTATTTTCACTGCAGCAGTTATTTTTGTTGTCAAAATTAGTAAATAAATCTTTTAAGTATCTAAATAGTTGGTTCTCTTTCCGCATGGATCAATTTACGCAAGCATACATCTCTGACCTCTACGCTGGTATTTCCTTGCAGTGGTATTTCCTTGGAATCGGTTGGATGCCGATAACACCCAAGTATTTTGATGCCCACCTCAACCCCTTCAGTGATGACACGGACATGTATTTTGATTCAAACCCCTTCAGTGATAACACGGACATGTATTTTGATTCAAACCCCTTCAGTGATGACACGGACATGTATTTTGATTCAAACCCCTTCAGTGATGACACGGACATGTATTTTGATTCAAACCCCTTCAGTGATGACACGGACATGTATTTTGATTCAAACCCCTTCAGTGATGACACGGACATGTATTTTGATTCAAACCCCTTCAGTGATGACACGGACATGTATTTTGATTCAAACCCCTTCATGATAACACGAACGTGATTTTTTTTGTCAAGAACACTCTCCGGATTGTGTACAGGCTGTGATCAGAAGACCAGCGACATATGGCAGCGGATTGTTTATTTACACGGGAATCTCCGGTAAGTAGTATTTTGAATTGAGTGCTATTTTGTCTCGGGACCATGAATCTTATCCAAATTTATTTAGTATTTCAATTGCTAGGGTTGTGTTATTTAATACCGTTATTTAGCACGTTCTACATCGTCTGTTAATACGTTATATCAAGTTATGTAACTCGCATTTATTTAACTCTGTGATTATTAGATTTTTTGATTATTAGCGGATTCAACTTTAATTGTGCAAAATGCCTACGGATGGTGAAACTAATTTACAAAATTCTGTAGCGCAGGAATCGGCGGCAGGCAGACGTGTGTCTATAGAGGAAGTTACTAGTGTGGCTGTCCGGGCACCAGCCTTTTAGAAATCTAATATCAAACTATGGTTTTACCAACTCGAGTCCTTTTTGCCGTAAACTGTGGAAAAATTGCAATTTATAGTACTCGTAGTTTAATCTTGAACTTAGATCTTCGTGGCGATTTTTCCTGGAATTTTATCATGGCATATATTCAAAACTCTATAATGGGAGCAGATCTTTGGAGCGGTTTTGAACTGTTGATTGAAATACCCAATCGTCGGTTGATTGACATTGTAACATCGTTAGCTGTCAAAGGTTCAGTTAAGTGTGTGTTTGGGTGGTTAAGTACAATAGCATATGATATGCCGTACTTTGAATTGCTTAACGAGTTTCCTGACATCACTAAAACTTGCCTCAATTATGCACCTGAAAAACATGGGGTTACTCATTGTATAGTCACGAATGGGTGCCAGTTTTTGCTAAAGCGATGCGTTTGTCACCGAAAAAACTTGCAGCTCTTAAAAACGAATTCAAAGCTTTCCTAGACCAGGGTATTTATTACAAGTCCTTCAGATAGTCTTAGGAGAGAGATCATTGGACGAATGCTTTGAAGTTTTCACTGTAATCACGGAGCCATCTCTGCTACACCAAGAAATACTATTTCGCGCGCTGAGTTTTTATTTTGTTTTTATTGTTTTAGTTATTTTGGCAGCATGGGGTATTGTATTGCCTTCAATTGCAGAAATAGTTTTTCTAAATCCCAAGATTTAACTTTTTATAAGAAAGTCTGCTTATATATCCGGTACAGATGTAGTATAGTACATTTGGCGCGCAAGTTTTTTTTGGCGTGTTTTTAGGGCGATAAATTTATAGTATGGCAACCCCAGTTAACGTTGGTATTTTTCGATTCTTGTGGAGACTTTCAATCTGGCAACCCTATGCTATGTTTAACGGCAATTTTTCGTCGCCAAAAAAAAAAAAAAAAACCGCGCCAAAAGTCCTTATATCTTTAAAATTATCTTTTTTGCTGTTGTAATTGTGGGTCCAAAAGTGATGAATTTATAAATTGATTTGTGAGGAATTACGAACTTCCATTTTGAAATTGATTGTTACAATTTTATTTATAAATTTGACAGGCCTCTGTGATTATTAATTTTTTTATTTTTACCAACAAAAACGTGAATATTGCTTTTTTTATCTATAAGGCACATACATTAAAACAAGGACCAATTCCAAACAGGGTTAATTCCTAGTGTACGGTGCCACGCCAAATTGCCGCCAAATGTGATTTGGCGACAATTGGTGGGCGATAAATTTTATATTTTGCAACCCTATTTCATGACGTTCCTAGCAATGATCTACGGCAACCCTACTTTTTTTTTCTTGCACCGTTTCACGTTGTTTGGCAAGTCATTGGCGCCAATTATCAGAATCGCGCCAAGGAGGCACCGTACTCTAGGAACTTATCCCAAACAGTTTTGAGGTAAATGGTTTCAAAGTTTGAGGTTCAGCCTTGTTGAAATGTCACGGAATTGTTTGCTTTGAAGGGTTAGAGAAGCCCGACGACATTGGTTTTCGATTTCACTTAGTAGTTTAAAATTGATATATTCAAAAGTTATTTTTAAAAAAAATCAATAAAATTTTTATCTGTCCTCGTTCTAAGGCCACAGATATGTAAAAATTGAAATTGTAGCAAGACACACGGTGCTTTTGTTACGAACCCTTTGTCTGCAAGCTTTGATTCCTATATAAAATTAGATCCGCATGAATGGCGAGCCCAAAACAAGATGCCCAAAGTGCATTCGGAACAATAAGTGGTATAAAAGTGGCGGGTCCTAATACCACAGGTGAGAGTTCCAATTACATTAAGGGCCGAAGCGATGATACTCCCACACGCGCGGGAAAACACGCGCACGTGACCATGCCCCCCTCTCTCTCTCCCCCCCCCCCCCCCCCTGCCCCCATGAAACTACTCTATTGGAAAAGGATCCCGATTGACCATCGCGCGATATTATCACGTAGGGTTGATCATGTGAGACCCTGTGTGACGTCAGCTGAGTAATGGGCATCCGGTTGGCATGGTGACCGGCTCTGTTTGCTGTGGACCCCCCCTTCATCGACGGTGTCGTCCGGCGGGTGTGGTCGTTTGGAAATGCATCGGCTGGTTTCTCGATGATCCGATCGTCTGGGGTGGTGTTGGTATTGAAATTTCTCACTGAAGGCATCTTTTTTTTTTTTTGAATATCCAGGGTCCGAATAAAGCCTCCTCGAAGTACGGGAATTTCCTACCTCACCCACTGTCAGTGACTTTGAAACACGTTATCAAACTTTTACATACACACACTAAAATTTATATATTTTATTTGTCTATAGGTGTGAAGGGGGGGGGGGGAATATTTATTAAAATAAACCGCATTATAGATATTTCTGAAACAATAAAAAAAACTAAACTCGGGGCAACCTAAATTGAACCTGAAGCTATGATATGTATAAATATTCAATTGCTTTAGGCTCAACTTAGGTTGTCCCCAAGTATAGCTGTTCTATTGGAATTATGGTAAGGTTGTAGTATTCGTTTAAGTTATTTTTTTGTGCGTAAAATTCAATATATTTTGGATAATGGATTGTTGCTAAACCAACGGATTTTGTTTAATAGAATTTTTTGTCATTAACATACGATTTCTTATTAGCACATTTTAAGTTATTTTGGAAGCTTAAAAGTAAAAATCTGAATAACAGAACTTGTATTGAACCTTTTATTCTATTTGCAAGATTAGATAACTTCTTTCATTTTTTCCCAAAGGATAAAGGCGTTCAGCTAGTAATCAGAGCATTGCTAGTTCGAGCACGACTGATGGATTTGACAAAGTACAAATGTAGTGATCTTGCAATAAGAGGGTTGCCAGCTTCGCTACTGAAATAGTAAAAAGTCGTCCAGAACGTTTCGACAAATTATACTGGCCTGTATACGGGACTGGTGTACGATAAATATGATCTGGTTATTGAGGTTGTCAATGTCCTGACGGCTATTGAGGTTGCGTCGGGGGCATCTCAAGTGGTGTTCTCGTCATCTGACCATGGTTATAAAATACGAGGCACCGTTCCCGGGTATTTCCTTCGAGATATGCCCCGAACCGTCGCCAATAGCCCACTTTGCGGCTCTAGTGCCACGTTAATTAACCGAAATCTTTTAATGTATTTTTTATTTACTCTTATATACATATTTCAATTATTAAATCCTTAATTGAAACTTATTGAATGGAAAAATCCTAAAGCAATTAGCAAATAATATAAAAATGATCTCCTTTTGAGATAATTTTTAAAAGCAAAATACAGGCAATTCACTTATTCCTTTAAAAACGAATCGCCTTTACCTTTAGTTACTAATCGATGTAGAATATATCTAGGGTCAGATTTACTGTACGGTCACCCTTGGCGCGATTTTTTCCACATTTGGCGATAAATTTGATTTAAATGGCAACCCCCTCCGACCCGAAAAGGAATTGCTGCAACCCTATTGGATAACAGTTGTTTTCTTTAGATCTTGCTCGTTTAAAAAGTCGCCAAAACGACGACGTTTGGCGAGATTTTGAAAAAGTCGCCAAGGATGACCATACAGTAAATTTTTACCTATATCTTCTGCAACCACGCACCCATTCAAATGTTACAGCATAATTTGAAAAGGAAATAACGAGTTACATTTTTCATCAAAAACTGCTTCACAAATTACCATCTCAAAAGGCTGCATTCATGATACCTGCAGATGACAAATGATAGAGTAAATGCTGGTGCTCCACTCATCACGTGTGCCACCTTTCCTGGCCCTTTCAATCGGTTTCTTTGTTGAATACTTTTTTGTAAATATTTTCCTCCCCTTTCCTGCTTTTTATCTTCCAATATACAGTAGCTATCCTTGAATACTGTAGAGCAGTTTTCATGTTAAAATATCCGGGTAAAATCTATACGTCTGATTTTTAAGTTTTGTTTAATTTTTGAAAGTTAATAAGCAGATCTAATAAAAACTATTGCTTTAAAGAAGTTTCATATAATTATTAAAAAAAGGTAAGGGAACCCGAATTCATACCCATTGTAATCAAATAGACCACGGAACTTCAAATTGAACTTTTTACACTACTCACTAAACTTTTCGTTATTTAGGGGGCGTTTATTTATTACGTCACACATACCCTTTGGGGGGATCTATCACGCGGGAATGTGGCTTGGCATAGGGGAGGGTGTTTCAGTGGTTGGGCGACGTAGAAAATTTTGCAGAAAAATGCCAATGTAAATAATTTTTTTTATAGAAATCACTGTCTTTCTAATGGGGGTATTTGGTAAAATACACTGAATGGAAGCTTTAAATTTGACTGTGTTTTAACCGCAAAAATTTATTTTGTGATGTGACATAGAGGAGAGGAGGGGGGGGGGGGGGGTGTAAAAAGATGAAAAATAGTGTGACGTAATAAATAAGCGTTCCCTTATGGTCATAAAAATGAAGCTCGTTCTAAAAGTATTAATTATAATTAAAAAAAAATTTTGAGCTTTTCTATTGTCTTATATTAATTCAGTTTCAAATTAAATAACCCCAATATTGGCATATTTTTGGCTTTTGCTTCACCAAAGTCTATTTATGCAAGTTTTTGTTTTGATATATTTAGTAGCAAACTATGGGTGATTTTAAATATGTTTATAGATGAGTGATTCCACGGGGCTCTTGGAAATGAGGAGCAATTATTCAAAACGTTTATTCTCTAAAATTTCTAAAAACTAGATTGTTACAACACTGAATTCGCCACCAAATTTTCCGTCAAAAACGTGTTTTGTCCAATTGAATATTGAAAGTATTTTGCAAAGATTGAAATGTGTACGTGGTCTGTACATTTATGAAAAAGTATTTATTCCCCCCCCCCCCCCCCATCCCCCTCCATTAATCTTCTTAAATGTATTACATTTCTTTTTTGAATGCTTGCTCCTCAAACATAAAGTGTAAAGTGGGTCTTATTCGGTAATTTTACCTTGTTGAGTTAAACATCTTGAGTTGATAAGCAATCTGTAACTTACACTTAATCGCTGAAATAAAATATAGGGTCGGTTTGTGAAGTAAAACAGATTATATAAATCCTTATCCGATCCCATCAAACGTCCAACCCTTAAGGCTGCCAAATAATAACAGACCACTTATACTTAAAACCGAAACATCCTGATATCAATAACAGAAAAAAAGCTCATAATGGGTTTTAATCGCCCCTCAAAATTACTACCTACCCGGGGGTGAAGTACAATACTCAAGAGATACCACCAAACGATAACGGACGAGGGGAGGAGAGGTAAGCATAAGACTATACCTGCCCCTAGAAAGAGAAAAAAATCGTCTGAACTTCCTGCGGAAATATCGCCACACTCAGATGGCTCTTCTTCCCATTACGGAGCATGAAGGATTAGTGTTTGTCACGTGATGGGGTGGGTCACGTGACGAAGTGTCTAACGGTAGATCTGTGTTTGGTTGTCCCGGGACGGCTTTAGTAGCTACTTTCTTTTTTTTGGGTTGCGCGACCATCATGGAAAAGTGAAGGGCTCTCTCTCTCTCTCTTTTTGGAAGTGCAGTTGTCACGCTAGTATTGGCAAGGGGAAAGGTGATGTAACAATTAGGTTTATCCTCTAGGTGAAAAATGTTTGGTGTGTCTGCTTTTCGCTTATTATGTAACTTGTTTACGCTACATCGCTCTAAAGTTCACGTTAATAAATATTTTAAATTAAACTGGGATCTCCGAATTTTTTTTATGTTCGATTTTTATTCATGTGGGATGTTCGCTGTTTTTGAAAGTTGAAAAGGTCCGAGTTCAAAAGTGAATGGAAGAGTTTTACGTGAAAAGTCATTTCAATTCATTATAAAAAATAGGGGTTGATCACCAATAGAAAAGAGATAAACAAGCTATTTCGTATGGTATATATTTTTAAAGTGACTTGTTCACTGTCATTTTATCCAAGTCAATATATTTTAAAGTGAAAATGTGAAGATTCTTGTTTTGTCAAAAGTCAAGCGATTCAATGACGAAACGATGGCCAAAATTGACGAAAATAGTCATGGCAATCCGCAGAATGACAACAACAACAAAAAATTAGTTATATCTGTATTGCATTTCGTATTTTTAACTTAATTTAAATCAATCGTTTTTAATATATTTTAAAGTGACTTGTTCACTATCATTTTATCAAAGTCAATATATTTTAAAGTGAACATGTGTAGATTCTTGTTTCATCAAAAGTCAAGTGATTCAATGACGAAACGATGGTCAAAATTGACGAAAATAGTCTTGGCAATCCGCAGAATGACAACAACAAAAAATTAGTTACTTCTGAAAGTATGTCTGTATTGCATTTCTTATTTTTTAACTTAATTTAAATCAATCGTTTTTAATATATTTTAAAGTGACTTGTTCACTGTCATTTTATCCAAGTCAATATATTTTAAAGTGAAAATATGAAGATTCTTGTTTCGTCAAAAGTCAAGTGATTCAATGACGAAACGATGTCCAAATTTGACGAAAATATCCTTGGATATCGCAGAATGACAAAAAAAAGTTATTTCTGAGAGTAAGTCTATATTGAATATCGTATTTTTAACTTAATTTAAATCAATAGTTTTTTACCTTTTCAGGGCGGGTGGCTGATATTTCGACCAGAATCCCATGTTAAAATCAAAGGTTAATATACTAAAGGTTAATATATTTTAAAGTGACTGGTGTTCATTGTCATTTTATCCAAGTCAACAAAGTAATTATTGGAGAATAATAAGCAGCAGCAAATAGACCCTGGCTGCTGCCGTGGACAACGGAAATGCTTTATCGTCGTCGATGCACCCGTTTTTGCGGTTTGGAATCCCGACATCATCTGCAAAATCGCTGAGGGGAAATCTGTCGGCCATGAAATTGTCGCCAGGGCTCATTGCGACAATTTAATTGCAAGCGGACATTTATCAATGTCGCCAAATGCGTCGGCAACGTGTAATTACCGAGCCGGGGAAACTTGTAAAATTTGGGATAGACATAAAACCGTGCTATTTAAATACCCTGCTTTGGCGCAAGGATACGGCAATTAGTGAAGTATGAATGGGTTTAATGGCTGACGGACAATGCCAGGCTATAAATCTTTTTGTTGACACCGCTGTCGCCTCGGCTTCAGGAAAATACCTTAAAATAATCACGAAGCGATATCTAATTGCATTATGTGCTTCGAAAATCGAGTAATCAAAATTTAACAACTTATAATTACATTCTAATTGAAAATAAAATAGCCTTCCAAAAATGTGAAGGACAAATTTGCTCTCATTAATGTTATGGCATGAGCCAAATTGACCGAACTCCTATGTGGACGTAATACTCAATGTTAAATCTCATTAATTTTAGCTTTAAAAAAAAACCATAGTATTAAAAATAATATTTCTGATTAACTCTTCTTGTATAATCAAAATCAATTTGACTTCAAAGTTATGTTTGTACTAAGGCTGTTTGTAATTGATAAAAAAATACGATATATTAAATTTTTTGAAAGCCAACTTTATAAAGTTATCAAGATTTTATGATTTTTTAAGGTTTGATAATTTATTTAACATTGCATAGCTTGCGCTGTGTTCGAGAAACCAATCCAAGGCAAATTGAATTGAAGGGTGGGGCGAAATTGGAAAAATAAAGACTTGGATAGCGTATTCTTGTTAGGAGTCGCCACTTATTACGCCACGCATCGCGATTTAATCCGCTTTTAGTTTTTTTTATTTATACTCTGCCATGCCTCCAATGGCCCAGTGGATAAAGGCGTTCAGCTAGTATTCGGAGGATTGCTTGTTCGAATCCGTGCGATGGACTTGACAAAGAAAAGTAAAAAAGTAGTGATATTGCGATCGGAGGGTTGCCAGCGTCGCTACAAAAATACTAGAAAGTCGTCCAGAATATCTAACAAATTATACTGGCGTGTATACGGGACATGTGCACGATAAATCTGAAAGGGGTCCAATGTTCTGACGCTTATTGAGTTTGCGTCAGGTGCCAGCTCAGGTGTTGTCCTGGTAATCTGACCATGGTGAAAAAATATGAGGCATCGTTCCCGTGTATTTCCTTCGAGATAGGCCCCGAACCATCGCCAATAGCCCACTGCGCAGCTCCACTGCGACTTTAATTAATCAAACCAAACCAACTTTAAAACCTGCCAATGACTAGGATATATACGACTAGAGTATAATAGGAAATGATCATCTTAACATATGAATATATTTATGTGTAAAGACATCAGGTGTTAAGACTGCGCAGCAGCAAGCTATTGTTTAATTTTCATAAATATTTTCACACGAAGTAAAACAATGTTTTTCTTGCTTTCACGACAGATACAATAACATTAAAGAAAATAACTTAATAAATCTAACTTCTTCCTAAAATCAATTACCCCCTGTAGAATTAAAAATATTTACTGGTAAGTTGTTTCATTTGTCGATTACCCTATTATAAAAATAGTGCTTTCTCCTATCCTGATTAAAATAGGATTTTTTTAAAACTTTAAATTCTTGACTTCTTGTTCTATTATTCGTATTAAAATCTAAATCTCACTCTCCCCCCCCCATATTTATTAAATTTGAACAGTTGAATCAAATCTCCCCCAATCCTCCTCTCTTCCAAAGTATGCACACTTATGCACTTTCTCTAACAAATCGATGTCTATTTTAAGATGTGGTGATCAAAACTGTATTCAAGATGATGCCTTGTCAAAACTCTATAAAATGTCAAGATTATGTTCTTAGATTTTGATAAAACACTTTTCTTAATGTAACATAACAATCTATGTGCTTTATTGCTAGTTAATTTATGACACCTTTTAAAATCCTCATCTAATAATACCCCCAGACCATGACTATATCCCGATCTGAGATTTAGCCCTGTGTAAAAAATATGCAGCCTTTGTATTTTTAATACCCATGTGCAAACCTGACAAGTTATTTTACTATGAGTGTAACAATTTAGGCCTCCGAGGCCATAACCAACCCCCTTGTTACCACCCTTCCTTAATGTTCTATCTCAATTGCTCCAGCATTCCTCAAAGGAAGTCAATGCCGAGTTTAATTTCATGTTTAAAATGTTTCAAACGTATCTAAAAACAGCGTATTAGGCCGCTTTTTCACACCGGGAAATCCGGTGACCGCGCCCCGGGGCAATGTTATACAATTAGAAATTGTTTACGTAGTCCGATCCAGCATTGTGTATACTGTTACATTGCATCTGGCGAAGGTGTCATCTGCGGCGCCGGTTTTACCGGTGTGTGAAAAAAAGGGCCTTACTGTGAGGATTAAACAGTCTGTTAACAGATGAAGCAGCAGACAGGAGCTGATTATGAATAAATATTTAAGTACTCGTTTAACGATCGAGTAGGGTATAAAAGGGTTATTTAAACTTTTCGCTGTCAAGAGTATTTGTAATTTAATTTTCGGTGAATTTATCTTTACGTTCAGATTTGTTGAAACCTCTAAACTGATTTGAACTTGACTGTAAAACGACCTGATACGAAGATAACCGTTTTAATCGATTTTTTAAAAATTTTAATCTGATTTTAATAATTTTTATATTTAAATATTTTTTTTTTCATTTAAGTCTAAAAAAAACCCCAAAAATATTATCCTACAATTTTCCTTGACAGTAAAGAAATGAAAAAGAGAATTTTCTATATAAAACCCAAACAACGTAACAATGGGTTCTTTTTCTCCTATCCAACCTCATTTAGTACCCCAAATTGCCAATTAAAAAAATTCACCGAACAATAAATATTAGCTCTTGCCCCCCCAACCAAACCCAGAACAGGGACTGATTTATCGACTCCCACAATCACCACGAAACGAGTTAAATTGCCACGTGAATGAATTAGAGTGATTGCAAAGTGGCAATCGCTGTTACAGAAGGCATCGAGGGGTTGTGTGCGCCACACAAAAAAAACAACCTCCCTCCCCCTCTTCAATGTTTCGAGAAGTTGCCCCCATTTTCTGATTAAAAGTTGGCGCTGCTTTTGGCGATCGATGGGATTTCTCATTTTCTGTGTAATTAGCGACACCGGGTCGAACCGGAATCGTCCAGCCGGAACCAGGCAATGGCCTGAGACGGAAGAAGATAGACGCTCATTTGCCTTATAACTTTACGGCTAATTAACGTTATAAATTAAACACTGGGGGGGGGGGGCAACGTGCTCCCTGCGGCCAGTCGGGGGCTTTCTTGATGGTTTTGGAAATTGCACCTCCTGAAGAAGTTATGCTTGGCGAGAAATGCGTTAGGTAACACTGTTCGGTAAGTGGAAGGAATGTTAATTGCTCTAAAGAAGAAAATATTCTAAATAAGAATTTCTGCAACGATGTTGCTTGTGGATCAAGACAGAACGAGTGCGTTTCTAATATTTACTATTTACTTTAAGAAATATAATCAAATTTTAAAATAGGAGCAGCTTTAGTTAAAGTAGCCATTTAAAATGCTTTAGAATTCCAAAATATGCCTTGGAGAACTTGTGTATTAAGTGGGAGGAGTTTTTCCTATGATCATGACACATCTGTGTTTTAAAGCGTCGATGTATGTATTTATAATATATTTTTTACTTTGGGATAATAGTTTAAATTTATATTTTTAAGCTACAGACGTTATTGCATTAAAATATCTACTATATTTTGTCACTAACTGCACTAAGTGCCTCGACCATCAGGCTTCTGCAGGGCACGTATTGGAATGCATGGGCCTCTTCAGGGAGGATATCTATTGCGATCCTCTCCTTGTGCTCGACTTCCTGAGAGTCACTGGTCCCGTGGATCTTGTCTGACTCCTTCAGACTATGGAGGTTAAGCAACAACACTATATTTTGAATTAAATCAACTGAGGAGCTTATATTCAATAATTTATATTTCCGATAGGTTCCCATTGGAAATGTTCCCTTTTGAAAGCAAGCTCTTCAACTGACGTTCAATAGAAGTTTTACTTGTCATGGGTTAATGTGTTAAGCTTCATTAAATTGTATTTCTTTAGTGAAATTTGATCAAATTTTACCAGTCCCTGTCCTACATATTCCTTGTTATTTTTCAGAAGGTTACTTTTATGATTTGCATCAGAAAGATAACGATAAATATAAACTTGTTAGCACATTGTAATGCATTCATGTAGAGGAGTGTTAATTTAAATGTTTGTCACTATAAACCTAAAATATAAATCCTTTCGAAATCGTGAATAAGTTCTCTTAAAACTACATAATAGACAATGCAAAAATCAGCATTTTTAAACTTACACTCATTATTAAAAATGTATGCTCATTTCTGAAGAGACTTTCATTATTTTTGACGAAACAGACGCTTACTAAATACTCCGATTAAATATTTAATGAAATTAATGAAATCTATTTCGTAAGTTTTTTCATGAATTTTATTTAGTCAAAAATGAGGACTATTTTAAATAAAAATCGGCGATTCAACTCTAACCAGCGACCTCTTAGTCCAAAGTCACACTTGTTAACAACCGTGCCAGAAAGGCAATTTTGAATTCTAGCATATACATATGGGCCAAAATTAGAATTAAATGAGCTGATACCATCAGAAAGGTATTGGAGTAAATTACTTTCGTTAAAAAATTTGAAGATTATTGTTTCCTCAAAAGTTAATTGATCCAATGACGAAACGATGGTCAAAATTGTCGAAAACAGCCTTGACAATCACAGAATACATAAAGAAATTATACAGTTATTTCTGAGAGTATTATATCGTTCGAAAACTCTTAAGTTCTGTAGAATCTCTTCAACTACAAGTACTCCCTTGTAAGCTATTCGACTTTCACACAATTCTACAAATACAGACATCAAAAGCAGGATCCTGTACTTGATCATCTTAATCCAAATTAACCATTAGTCTATTTAACAACTGAATCGCATTGAAACAATCGATTAGGAGATCTCTCCGCTAAATGAATATAGGTCTAGGGGAAAGGGAAAAAGAGGGACACGGATAGAAGTTTAAAGCACTGTCTCTATTCCTTAGTCCCAAGCTTTCGGAACACGCCAGTACCAGAAGGGGCCTTTCGGTATAGGAAAGGGAATATCCGACTTTTTAAAACCCTTTTCCGCCAAAACGATATGGCAGGCACTTGGAGGCAGAGGCAAGGGGGGTTAAAAGCGATACTTTTGAAGAGTGCGGTCTTAGGGGTATTATGCAAATCGTTTGCCCCCCCCCCTCTCTCTCCCCCTTTTCCAGAAATCCCCTTCTACAATAGGGGGTGGACCCGGTCCATTATTCGGGTCGTATTGCACTTGCGGGCTGCGAGAATGGCCCGGCTTCTCTAAAGGGTGGAATTGTGTGTGGCTGATCCTCCACGCTCGAAATTGAAAATTGATAGACAAGTGCGTAAGATGCATGGGGAAGGGCTGTTCAATGGAATGGGATGATGTTGTGCTTTCTGCAGAATGCACGTGTAGCGAATATTCTGAGTAGTCGCGTTTTCATTCGGAGAATAGTATACGAGTTGACGAAATCATAATTTTATTCCATTAACCGTTCCTAGGTTGGAATTGGGAATTTCCGACCTAGTGGGAGTTCTAATTTGAATTAGAAATTCAAATTTTGTCCTTTGTTTTCTGTATTTTTCAAATCGTTTGAATGTAAATAATTTTTCCGCTTTGGTCAACTTCGAAAATTCCTGTCTATATGATAGCTAAAATTCTAATGGTATTCAGTTAGAAATGTTTAAAATTGAAAATGGCTTTATGGAACAACATTTAGGAATAATGTCAAAATTTTCTATAGAAACACAAGTTTTATATCCATTGCTTTATATGTGACATTAACCAGATTTCTACAATAATGACCCCCGTGTGAGACCAACCAGAACATGTTTAAGATACAGGCAATATCTGTGTCTATCATTAGATTGTTTTTTAAACTTAGTTGTCTGAATTATTGGCTTCAATTTCGTTAAATACTTACAATTTAGTTGACAACAATAACGAGATGGGTAAATGCATAAGAGTTGCTGTAATAAAGTTAAAACTGTATGATGTGAGGATTTCAACTCTGCTGGCTACATCGTTTGATGGTGTTTTATTATATTTTGGTTGCTAATATTTATTTTTGTGGCAGTCATAAGGCCCATTCTACACAAACGAGTGAAACGCACGGAGGTTCTCGTTGATTCGAGAATTCCTACCACGTGGTATGAATCCTCGAATCGCCGAATTGTAATCATTCGTGTAGAATGGACTTAAGATTCATAAAATATTATCATTTAGTTTTGATATAAATGAAAATCTTCTACCGAATCTGTTAATTTGCATGTATATAATAATACATCAATTTACATCAAATGTCACTGGTTAAAAAAAATCATCAACTTTATATTACATTTTTCAAAAGCATATATTAAAATTCAATGTTAAACTTAAAAAATCCATTTTTTATATTTAGCCTTAACACAAGATTGTCATTCTTAAAATGAATGATGCAGAAATACATCAATCAGCCGCAAACACCCAAACAAAACACGTCAATCCTCGAAAAATCCTTTTGCGCAATCGCAAACAAGTCATACATTCGCAGCCAACATTAAAAGCGATATTTTTAAAGTTTAAAATAAAAATAACTCCCTCTTACACTATAATACCTTCCCCCCCTTGAAATGCAAATAAAGCCTAGACTCGTATTCTGCGGATTACAGTGTCAGATCTTCAGGAAAGGGGGACTCAGGTGTTTATATAATACAATCCCGATCCGTCCCTATGCAAAAGACACGCAATTCCACCCCCTTCCTGAATATGATGTATCACAGCACGCGCACAACTCAACTCCACTCTTTCCTTGTCTGCCGAAACCGAAACTGATTATTTGCGCGGGGAAGAAAGAAAAAAAAAACCGCGCGCGTTTGTGTGTGGTTATTATTCTGGCCCTCTGTCCTGCTGATCCTACAAATCTGTCGTTTAACGCTTGGAATTGGGGGGGAAGGGGTGTAGGGAAAAAAATGACGTGAATGATTGTTTGAAGGGGAAGGGGTGTGTCGTGTTTTGTTGAGAAAGATTTGAAAGTCTCGGGAGAGGGGTGTTATGCTTATCTTTTAGATGGTGTGTGTTTTTTTTAGGCGGTTCATGCGAGCTTTTTAGAAGGGCATGCAAATCTTTCTATTTCAGATATGTCAACTTGCGCAGTGATATGTTTTCGTCGCATCAAATTCGTCGAAAATGTTTGTATGCTTTATTCAGCACAGGGAGGAGTGGTCAGTTGAAGGTCGGTGTGCGTCAGAATGGAGCAGTTTTTTATTAAAATGGCATCTGTTGAATCTTTAAAAAATTGCTAAAATAGCTTTATAATAATTTAAAAGTTCAGTAGAAAAAATCATTATGTAATTTTAAAGTTAATTTAATGTTTTGATAGAAAGTTCATATTACACAACTACCTCATTGCTATAGTTCTGCGAAATGTATAACATAAGAGACAATTTTCAATTTGACCAGGACAATTTGCAATATGACCAGGGCAATTTGCAATTAGACCAGGGCAATTTGCAATTAGATCAGGACAATTTGCAATTTTACCAGGACAATTTGCAATTTTACCAGGACAATTTGCAATTTTACCAGGACAATTTGCAATTTGACCAGGACAATTTGCAATTTGACCAGGACAATTTGCAATTTAACCAAAACAATTGAAAGGAAATGATGATGAAGTATTAAGATAAGGCCCTTTTTCTAAAACAGTTGTTCTCAATATTTTTCTTTCGCGTACCCCTTTGATAAAACTTTTCTTTTATGAGTACCCCCTTACCCTTCTTTCATAACCCTTCTCGCTCACCCACCTACACTTGTTATGCAATGTTTTTAAGTTAACTGGCAAATTAATCAAACGAGCAACGATTCAAATTGATAACACATAAGTTTTTTTTTTATTATTTTACTTATTACGGTTATTTTTATATTAGGCGTCATTACTAATTATTTTTGCGTACCCCATGTACCCCCAGTGGTACGCGTACCACAGGTTGAGAACTGCTGTTCTAAAACATCCTTCAATTTTGAAAAGCTGATTTATATCTCGTATGTGATTTCAAACAGCTTAATAAGGGAAAAATGATATATATATATATTTTTTGTCGTTCCAAACATTAAATATTTTTTTATTCTACTTCATATTATAGATTTTTTTCGTAAGCTGAAGTGCTATAGTCTGGTTTCGATTAATTGACAAATGGTTGTTTTAATTTGGTTCCAGGGAATCAGCAAACGAGTTTGGGCCAGTTAACCAATTGGCTTATCTAAACCATGAAAACAATTTGACGTCATAGCAGCAACTTACCCGTAACCAAACCTTCGTTAGAGTTCAAAAGGTATAGTGTGTACAGGATGATTTACAGCAAGGCATTTGGGGCAATTACTCAGGGCCCCCATTTTTAGGGAACCCTCAAAAAGGCTTATAAAGCTAAAATAAATGTTAAAAACAAATTTACTAAACTAATGAATTATTTTTTAAATCAAAACTTTGTTAATTTTTTATTTTAAACTTATATTATTTTATTCAATCAAAACACTTTCATGTTTCCTGCACATTCCTTATGCATGTCATCTTTCGCATCGATGTATAGTAGTTTTATTTTAAGGTACATCGGAGCACCCCCAAATGTTCTTTTGTACTGGGCTCATAAACTTGCAAGTCGCTCCAGTGTGAATTTAAATTTAAAAGTACATTTATAAATTAAAATAAGTATAAGTTATTCATTCTACTCATAAAAACAAAAATAATTACAATTATTATTTAAATATTTATAACATAAGTTAAATTTAAAATCAGAAAATATTCTTTTAATCTAACTTTAAAAAAAACTCCCATTGGCAAACTTTCTATAAAATACTTCGCTTTAAAGGTGAAAATAATACAATGATTCTTTCACGATAACTTATGAATCGATACAATTACCGATCTCCCAATACAATTCCATTGAAATACTAAAAATAATAATAACGTGGAATCGATCCCACGTACGTCCACAAACTCCATTAAAATCCACTTTAAAAACTCATAATAAATCCATTTTCTCGAATCAGCCCTCCGCAGCAGACACGTAATAAATATTAATGCGCCATCCGAAGTCCTTTAGGAAGGGGTCAATTGACCATCCAGAGAAGGTCGGAGGTAATTAAAAGTCATAAATTCCTCGTTAGAAGACCCCGGTCGTTAGCACATCATTTTTCAAACTCGTCATCAGAGATGCCCGTTCATACTCGCCCGGGTATTTTCGCCCAGGATCTGATTCGGAAGGATCCATCGATCACGCCGCTCCTGATCTCTTTGTCAAAGTTAATCAGAAAGTGATTAGGAGAAGAAAAGGATGAGAGAGACTATGGGTGATTTCCAGTGGTTTGGTCACTGCATTGTTTTGTAGAAGCAAAATGAATTGTGCAATATCATATACTTATTTCAAATATAATCCATTATTTACTTATTTATGTTATATGCTTTACTTCCGTCAATAGATCCCTTGTCAAGCAGCGTTTAAATCGTGTTTGATTCCGAGGCCTCCCTGGCCAAGCGGTTAAAGGCGTCAGCTGGGAATCCAAAGATTTCTGGTTCGATCCTAGGCGATGAACTAGACAAACAAAAGTAAAAAAAAAATAGTGATCTTGTGATCGGAGGGTTGCCATATTTGCTACAAAATACTAGAAAAGTCGTCCAGAACATCCGCAAAAATTAACGGCGTGTATACGGGACTGGTGAGTGATAAATCTAATCGGGGTCCAAAGTCCCGACGTCTATTGAAGGCGTTGGGTGCCAGTTCAGGTTTCCTCGTCATCTGACCATGGTTCTAAAATAACGAGGTGCATGTATCAATGTGTGTGTGAATGTGTATGTGTTCGTTCCCGGGCCTTTTCTTCGAGATAGACCCCGAACCGTCGCCAATAGCCCAGTGTGCAACTCAAGTGCGACGTTAATTAACAAAAAACCAAAACAAAACCTTAGCCTCAAATTCAGTTATTGCCCCTTTTTATTGAAGAGTAGTATAATAGTATAATGCTGTAGATAAAGGTGGATCCAGGATTTATTCTCGGGAGGGACAATTATTTTTAAAAATGTTTGCTATTTACAGCAGGATAGGAACTAAATTTTTGTTGTTGCAAGTTTTATACATGGTTGTTACTACTAAGAAACACCATTAAATTTATCATTAATTTTTATCATTAATTAATACAGATAAATTACTCGTATTTTAGGGTTATAATTATGGTCAAATAATATAAAATGAACGATTTTTATGTGTCTCTCTTTAATACCATATCATTCTCTTTTTCGAATAAATTTATACTAGCCAGCTATTTAGAAGAACAAAACTAAATATAGAGGAGTCAAATTAAGAAAAAAAAATACTTATTAGATATTTTTGTGTGGGAAAATGTGTTGCACCAATAATCTTTCGTAGTAATTTGTCTTAACGTTGGGGTTATCGTGGAAGTTTGTAAAATAGGGTGACAGCCCAAGTATTGTCCATATATTCTGTTGTTGGCTTTAAATTAGAATGCAGTATATTTCAAAAACTCACCAAATGTTTGTTAAAATAAAAATCGGGTGTTGATTATTTGACTTTTTAAAAAAAAAAATCCTTCTGAAACGGAAAAATATCCATTTTAATTAGAAAATCTCAGTGGGGCAATTTCTCATGCCTTATATCTAGATCCGCCACAGCTATAGTAATTGTACCTATGGAAAAAATCAACCACACTTTGTGTGAAGCTGTATGCAGTTAATTATTATTTATATTACTGTTCTTATTCTGAATTATTCAATTTTGTTTTGTAAATTGGGTGATGGGGGGAAAATCTATGTAACCCTCTCGATACACGGTACTGTAAATAATACCTCTTTTGAAAATAATATCCCGAATCCTCTGCACCCTCTCCCCTCTCCATCTTTCATTCCTGGATAAAAACAAACTCCACTTGCAACCGGAGAATCCGATCTGTGTTGGTGTGCTACCTGAATATCCTGTACATCCCCCCACCCCCTTTGCTCTCTGCCATTTTACGGCGTCAGTGCTGCCACATTTGGTGAAAGTTCAGAAGTTCGGCGACTGTTTAATGCAAGTTGATTCTTATACTTGATATTAATTGGCGATAATTAACATTCAATTTAAAATATTCTGTAATTTATTTTCCATTAAGTTGAAATTTTGTTTTCGTGCAAAAGGGAAGGAGGGGGAAGGCTCGTAGCTCTACAACTACCATTTCAAACGAAGTTTAAAAAGTTTTATAAATACTATTTTTTGAATCTCAAAAAAGATGCGTGTTTGGGGTTTTCACACCGGTTACGTAATTTTTAAAAGAAACCGAAGGAACCATTTTGTAAGCTCGTATAATCCTTGAAAATAATTTGTGTATATGCACAATTTTCCTTTAGAATAATCAATTGTAGTCTTAAATTCTGGATATAGTACGCATCGCATCATGCATCTCTTATTCCGAGAATGTATTTAGCTCTGCAAAAAATGTAGCGACATTTTAGATTGTGACTTTGATGTTAGCAAAAAAAAAAACGTAATTTTTCCACCATTTTGCGACCTTGTACCGTTTATAAAACTATATCGGCTCACAAGTTTTCGTTCCATTTTAATTAACCTAAAGATACTAATGAACACGGTTCAAAATTCGTGGTCGTTAGTTGTATTTTGCACCTAAAATTTTAAGTTTAACGACTTCAATTTTACATTTAGTCGTCTTTTTTTACGAATAAAGTTAATTTGATTAATTATTCTCTTACTTTTCGATAATTTTATCAGTAAGACGATGGCATTTTTAAAGTATAAATTAAGAAGAGCTTCTATTTTTTTTTTTGAAAAAGAAGCTTTAAGGATTAAATCCTTCTATTAAATTTTTCTTGGCAGCTTTGCTTAAGCAATTTTTTAATTATTTTAAAATTATGGCTAAGCGGAATATTTTAGCAACTAAAAATAATTGCTAGGTGCCAAAGACGCCTAAATTTTATCTCATAATTTCGAACCAAGGAAATGTTTGAGCAGGACCCTTTTGGCGAATTCAAATTTTCAGGGTTGGCAGTCCTTGCCACGAGGGGTCTGCACTGGGATAGAAGGAGGAAGAGGAGGCGGGGAAGGGGGTTCAGACGATCTCTTTTCGGATGCGGGGCACGTCCCGCGGACCCCGGGGCCGGGTGAGCGAAGAGAAGCGAAATGAGGCAACTCCTGGTTTAGAGTCGTTACCGGCTGATGGGGGGACGTGCCTCCTTGCGGCTCGAATTCAGACGATAGAGGAGGAGGAGGGTGCTCTTATTTTTTAGTTTTCATTCCTGCGTTTCCCCCAGTTCTTCTCAATATTTTTGTTTTTAGTTGAACTCTGTTATTTTTTTTATGTGTTAGAGGTGATTTTTTTCTCTGTAGTTTCCAAGAACCTTAAATGCGAAAAAAGAAGGTGGATTATTTTGCTCCGATCCTGATAAAGTGGTATCCAAATAAAACGAATAATTTCCCTTCCGATTCGACAGTTTTTTCGACTAAGAATTAACTTTAGAGGAAATATTCTGGGATGGTTTTTTAACCCACTGACGCTAACTCTATTATTGCAATTGCAAAGTTGTTTTCACTGCTTGTAATTTTAAATAAACCTGTTCATGCTATTTAATATTATTTATTTATTTTTAATCGTAAATAGTTCGTAAGTTTAACTTTCCAACCCTCAAACTTTTAAATTAAAATCATATTCTAAAAAATGAGTATTTTTATAAATTTTAAAATTGGTGTAAATTGCTAGAAACACTGGAGATCCCTGGACATAATATCACGTCCATGAACGTCAAGGGGGTTAATACAGTTAAAACTGACATATGCAAAAAGCTTCGATAAGAGGCTGGAAGTCATCAGAAAATATAGATTTTATTTGATATGCGACAATTTTTTTTGTACATTTTGTGAGCAACTGAAATTTCTAAAACGACCTGTTTCAACATTAACACCCAGAGTTGCCGTGTGCTTAGGGGACGATTTAAGGATCACTCTTTAACAGGCTTAAGAAACGAATCTTAAGACAGGATTATAATACTACTTATTATAAACTATTTTTTGATAATTCATTACTAGAATACACTTAGTTACTGACACAGTAAATGAGTACTAATATTACTGCTCAATAAATATGGTATATGATATTAATTACTATACTTATGAAGAACTATCATTACACTATAAAATTTTAAAATACAAATACAACGTTAGAATGGAGATTTGGGTTTGCAAATTAAATGTAGGTTAGTTGAACTTGACTTCCTGGAAGCGTTTCATATTTTTAGCAATATTGATTCGATTGTCAATGAAACATTTGCGGTCCCAGTATTCCCCGCCTGTTGGCATACAATAGTTAACTCCAACTGATTGAAATAGTTTTTTGTTTTTTGTGCTTTGGCAACACTTTCAATTCTGGGTTTATTTATATTTTACACACAGACTTTTCATTTTCTGCTGATGAAGGGAGATGTATCTCCCGAAACATATCCAGATTTGTATGGACGTTTATTGCGTATTTTAACGTTGTATTTGTATTTTAATATTCTTAACGCAATGTTCTAATAGACGAGTTTTTAACTATAAAATTATTTTTAAAAAAATTACCATACTTATTATTACTGATATTATAATATTTTAAAGTTAAAAGTACAACATTTACGGACGACACAAATATCTCAAAGCAAATAGATTGCGGAAGTATTCAAGTAAAGGGTGTTCGAAATTATATGTTCAACGGTGATAGTATAGATGATCTAATTACAGTTTAATTATTGAAATATAGGGTGTACACCACAAGTAGTAGCCAAGCTGTATTTGGTTGTTTATAATATCAAGCATTATAAAATATTTAAAACTACTAGAACGGATTAGTATCTATTTTGAAGCATAAAACTTTAAAGAGGAATGGAGGTTGCTTCTGAAACAGACTGAAAGAAAGCAAAAAGGCGTTTCTTTGCAAAATCCACTACGCACCGAATGAATATAATGAGGATTTTCAGTATAAAACTCGTATACATTTCAGATTTCAGGAAAAAGAGCCAAACTCGTGCTACTTACAAAGCATCCAAACACAAAAGTTCAACTACCAAAACATGCTCTTCGAAAGAAAATCCGTTCCTACACTCAAAACCGGGCATACACCTGTCCATAATTCATAGCCCCAATGAGCCCCTCTGTGGCTAGGGAGTAGAAGATAATTGTTTCCTGAATTCCGGGGCAGCCCTACTCCGGGAGAGCGGCATTCCGGGAAATCAATGATCTCGGTCGCAGGGAACCCCAGCAGCTGCCCCTGATTGGCGGGGGACATTGACTTATCACGACGGCATGCAAATGAGGCTGGGCTCCGGTTTTTCGCCAGGCCTAATTAAAGATCACATCCAGTCCCCCCCTATTTTCCCGATATTGAGTGACCCTCCGCCCTGCAGAGTGGAAGGGCCGATACGTTATGTTTTCATTAAGCGACTTCTCCCGTTTTGAGTAATGAACTCCAATTTGGGGTTTCGGGAGAGGAGATGGATTGGGATTGTTTAACACAAACGGGAGTTTTCGGGGCTCTTCAAGTGGTGGAGGGGTAGGTTTTTGTGGGTGTTTATTCATCGAGGAACAGGTAAGAGCTGCTGGTTATAATTTTAAAAAGGTATTTGAGGTAATTGGATCTTTTTGTGGGGGTAATTTGTGAGACACGGGGAATGGTAAGTCTTTGGAACATTTTAAAGTTTCATTATGTTCAAGTGAGGTTTGAAGTTGTCGATTTTTATTGCGAAAAAGTTCACTGAATACGAATTATTTTGGAAACCAGAAATTACCTTCAGTTTTCTGTAAAAAAAAAAGTTAAGCGTGTGAGTTTCGTTAAATAAAAAGTATATTTAAATTGTATTTTTGAATTTTTTCGTTTGCTGTTAAAAGAACTGACAGAAAGTTTGAAATTGGGGGAAATGCATGGGATAAGTTAAAGATAGTTCTTCGTGAATGGTCCATTCACCTAAGTTAGAATAGCTTTTGAAGATTGGTCATTATTTTAAAAGTACTAGTCCCTTTAAAAGTAACAAGATCCCCTTTACTAATTACAAGCAAACATTGTTCTTTAACTCAATTGTGAATTTTTTGATTAACCATTTAGATATTTAACCCGAGCACCGCTTGTCCACTCGGGCAACCTTAAATTCTACACTTAACCACTCAAATTTGCCCGAATTTTTTGGTTTATTGAGATATTCTTTTCTATATAACGTACTTCTTTTAAATCTTAAATTTAGTTAAAAGCTTAATAATTTATAGGAGCTTGAACTAAAAAAAGAACATTTAAACAGTCATAATGACCTTATGTGCAACAAGGAAAAACTCGATAAATTTTGTTGCAAGTTTTTAAAATGTGGATTTTAGTGCTATTAGAATTACAAGTGAAGTTTGGGCCTCCAGTTGTTGAGTGGATAAAGACGTTCAGCTGATAGTCAGAGGATTGCTAGTTCGAGCTCGTGCGTTGGACTTGACAAAGAAAAGTTAAAAGTTGTGATCTTTCGATCGGAGAGTTGTAAGCTTCGCTACAAAAATACTAGAAAAGTCGTTTAGAACATCCAACAAATTATACTGGCGTGTATACGGGTTGGTTTGGTTTTGTTAATTAACGTCGCACTAGAGCTGCACAGTGGGCTATTCGCGACGGTTCGGGGTCAATCTCGAAGGAAAGACCCAGGAACACATTCATATTCATACATGCACCTCGTTATTTTAGAACTATGGTCAGATGACGAGGAAACACCTGAACTGGCACCCAACGCCTTCAACAGACGTCGGGACTTTGGACCCCGATCAGATTTATCGTGCACCAGTTCCGTATACACGCCAGTATAATTTGTTGGATATTCTGGCCGACTTTCTAGTATTTTTGTAGCGAAGCTGGCAACCCTCCGATCGCAAGATCACTACTTTTTTATGTCAAGTCCATTTCACGGATTCGAACAACCAATCCTCTGATTAGTAGCTGAACGCCTTACCAACTGAGCAACTGGGGCTCCGGCGTGTATACGGGACTGGTGCATTATAAATATGATCGAGGTCAAATGTCCTACGCCTAATGAGGTTGCGTTGGGTTCCAGTTCAGATGTTTTTCTCGTCATCTGATCATGGTTCCAAAATACGAGACATCGTTTTCTTCTAGATAGACCCCGAACCATCGCCAATATCCCACTGCGCAGCTCTAGTGCGACGTTTATTAACCAAACCGAACTTACAAATGAAGTTCATAATGTGAAAATACTTCAATTATTGTATTACACGTGTAATATACATTCATTCATACTTTGTTTACTACAATTTTGTTTAATTTCAAAATCCAACTGACTCGTGAGAACCTGACCTTCTCAAGGTTTTTTTATAGTTGTTACCCATACCGTTGTTTGCAGCACCATTTTTTGCTTGGTAATCTATCTTCCACCTACCTATCTACGTGTTGGCGGATACACCACCGACGACGACGACTGGGAAAACCTCGCAAAAAAAATGACTCGTAGAACCGAATATAGACATTGGAGTCCTTCGCCAAGAGCACTCTCTCTCTTAAATAGGCGAAGCGTTGCCGCGGCACGTATATTTTGTGTGAGGAAAAACAAAAAAGGGAAGCTCTCACTTCCGGCACGAACCGCTTTTCCAAGGTTCTCTAGTGCCACCCTTGCCTTAGGTGTCAACCGACGCAATAACTGATACGCTTCGGCGACAAGGATTGAGTTATTATTTAATGTACTTTACGACGCCCTGCCTTTGCTGAAGTCAGGTAAATCAAACAGACTTCTGCTCGGTTTGGAAGTGACTGTCTGGGGTAATCTGAAAGCTCGTGGGCATGGTTAAGATTTTCCTTCTCTGGCATTGTTTGAAGCGATTAGCTTATTCAATATCTTCATGTAAACTTACCACTTTTTATTAATTAATTAAATAAAATACGGAAGTTCGGAAGTGAACCGATTATATAGCCGTTACATGGCGAGTTCTCGGTTCGGGTTTAAATTTACCAAAATCGAACTCTAACCCTTTGCATTCCGATGTCGCCTCTCAGGCGCCAACATAACGACCAGTTCTTTTGTTTCCCTGTTCTTTAGAATAAACGAGAACAGCATGATATTGTGTTTAGAACATCAATATTTTTTTCAACTTGTTCTCTTGCAAATACAAAACAGATAAGGATTTTTTTCCCTTTATGTGTATAAAATCCCCTTTATATCCCTTTATGTGTATAAATCTGTGGAAAAGGACGTAAAAAGGAATAACTGTTCCAAAGAAAGAACACAAATCACAAAGTGTTATTGGAGTGCAAAGGGTTATACCTTTTGAAGTGGAATTTGAGAAATTTTAAATGTCAGGGTTAAAATAAACCTATTTCTAAGAGATTTCAAGAAAAATGCTGCGACAAATTTTGTTACGTATTAGTTTCAAGCAAAGCAACTGTCTTTTTTTCGATTGATTCACATTTAACGACCAAGACAAATGTCAACGAACTTGAACTTGCTTTTTTGTATTTTGCCGGGAGTATTGAGTTCATATAATGACTGCATACTGTTTCATTGTTTACTTTTGTCAGTAGCGTGCGTTCCCTTCAAGCACCTATAGTTTGGTTTCCAACGTTGCAGAAAAGAAAAGTTCGACCGAACAAGTAAAATGCTAATCTAAACCGAGAATTTAAAATAATTGTACTCCCTTCTCAGTATGTCTAATAATTTGTTAAAGTTTACTTATAAACAATCTTTATTTTCCGACTGCTTGTAATGTTGGCTTCTGTTTTATATCGTTTCTGAGATATAGTCTTTGTTTATTATATTTAAATACTAATATGCATTTGTAATATATTAAGAAATATATCCTTACGGTACATTGGATTCAATGCATTTAAACTAATGTGGCTGCATTGTAAAAAATAGGTTGAATAAATATAATAAGTGGAAGATAATAAATGACTTAATTATTTTAAATAATCGATTTTTGGTTATTAAATGAGACTTTTTTTTAATTTAAATTGTGCACAAATGCTTAAATAATTTTTGCACGCACACCGGCACAGACTGAAACCAGTTGAGTATTTAGTTTTCATTTACGATTTACACGCTGAATCATAACTTAAAACTTTTTAAATAGCTTTTTGAAAATACATCTAGGGTTCGTATCTATGCCTATGGTACGTTATTCTTCTATGATTTATAGACTACAATCTCGTAAATTTAAATGAGTGAATAAATTAATTTTAGTGAATTTAAAATTTACAAATTAAAGTTTTAAAGCATTCATTCATTCATTCATTCATTAATGTTAACTTTATGTCGTTTTCCAACTGACATCGCATGGCTGGATCAACTGACCTTTCCTAATGGTAAATGTAACTGTAAATACAAACAATGTATATTGAATTTTATTCCAATTATCGTTTGCTTAACTTTTAGTAAAGGTAGCTATTATAGCTATTATATTTTCCACCTCTGTTTCCTTACATTTAAAACAAGCAAAAGTATTCCGTTTCTAACAAACTCGATAACTGAATACATTTTTATCAAAATAAAAACAAAACACCCAGCTCTAAACGCCAATGTCTACTTTCCCATAACAAGGCTACACGAAACAAAAGAATATGGCGATCGTATTCCATATAAAGCTACATGCGATGTCTCCAAACAACGGAACCGACCGAATCTCCATATCGTTTTTTCAGAGAAAACTCGGGCCTTATCTGATCTGATATTTCCTATATTCCAAAGGGAGCCGGTAGATGGGAATCGTCCCCAGTCTCTCAATACAATGTTTGACTTTCCAACCAGTCACGCCACTCACCGTCGCGTGCTGGAATAGGTAAACAATTATGTCTGCCCCTCTCTTGTTTGGAACACAGGGAAAAAGGCGGCATTTCCTCCTTCCGAATGCAAACATGGAGAGTCCCTGTTGATGGGCTCCTGATAGAATTAAAGTAAGAGGAGGTCTGTTACGTTGGGAAGCTCATTTGGCTTGCTTTAACTGCCTCCTTTCGACAAGGGCCTATTCTAAGCAAAATTCCCGGCTCAATTCAGAGCCCCAGTTGCTCAGTTGGTAAGGCGTTCAGCTACTAATCAGAGAATTGGTGGTTCGAATCCGTGAAATGGACTTGACATAGAAAAGTAAAAAAGTAGTGATCTTGCGATCGGAGGGTTGCCAGCTTCGCTACAAAAATACTAGAAAGTCGTCCAGAATATCCAACTAATTATACTGGCGTGTATACGGGACTGGTGCACGATACATCTGATCGGGGTCCAAAGTCCCGACAACTATTGAAGGCGTTGGGTGCCAGTTCAGGCGTTTCCTCGTCATCTGACCATGGTTCTAAAATAACGAGGTGCATGTATGAATGTGTGTGTGAATGTGTATGTGTTCACGGGTCTTTCCTTCGAGATTGACCCCGAACCGTCGCCAATAGCCCACTGTGCAGCTCTAGCGCGACGTTATTTAACAAAACCAAATCAAACCGGCTCAATTCAGACTTATGAGGGATGTGGTTTGGTTAATTAACGTCGCGAGCTGCACAGTGGGCTATTGGCGACGGTTCGGGTCTATCTCGAAGGAAAGACCTGGGAACAGATACTTATGACTGTAGTCCTAGGCCCCCGATCTATACCAAAGGTTAACAGGTATTAGCCCAAGACTGCTGTGTAGTCTGATTTGGGACAAATAGTAACATACATAAAAAAATAGTTCCTTCTCTTTGGTTAAACAATTATTTACTTGCACAGTAAACCCTCGCCTCAGCGACTCCTCACGGGACCAGCACTAAATGCACACATTCATACATGCACCTCGCAATTTTAGAACCCTGGTCAGATGACGAAGAAACACCTGAACTGGCACCCAACGCCTTCAATAGACGTCGGGACTTTGGACCCCGATCAGATGTATCGTGCACCAGTCCTGTATACACGCCGTTAAGTTTTTGCGGTTGTTCTGGACGACTTTTCTAGTATTTTGTAGCGAATCTGGCAACCCTCCGATCATAAGATCACTACTTTTTTTACTTTTCTTTGTCAAGTCCATCGCCTAGGGTCGAACCAGGAATCTTCGGATTCCGAGGGGAAAATGGGCGATCTCTGAGTTAAAGTAGAACTGGAGTGTGGACTAAACGTGCGGTTTTTTCTCATCTAGAGGCAAAGGGCCGCTAATGTTCCAGTGGATAAAGGCGTTCAGCTAGTAATCGGAGGATTGCTGGTTCGAATCCGTGCGATGAACTTGACAATGAAAAGTAAAAAAAGTAGTGATATTGCGATCAGAGGGTTGGCAGCTTCGCTAAAAAAATACTAGAAAGTCGTCCAGAACATCCGACAAATTAAACTGGCGTGTATGCGGGACTGGTGCACGATAAATCTGACCGGGGTCTAATGACCTGACGCCTATTGAGGTTGCGTCAGGTGCCAGCTCAGGTGTCGTCCTCCTCATCTGACCATGGTGCAAAAATACGAGGCATCGTTTCCGGGTCTTTCCTTTGAGATAGGCCACGAACCGTCACCGGTAGCCCATTGTGCAGCTCTAGTGCGACGTTATTTAATCAAACCTCTTGAAACAAGGTGGAAAAAGTCGTGAGAAAAGGAAGAGTCAAGGTGGAAAGACATCGAAAGACTTCATTAAATAACATATTGTTTCAGTAAAAATACCGCTAATCTAACGATCACTGAACTCTAACTGTAACTTCTAGAACGCTCATAACCATTTCCTTCTATGGGAGTGGTTGAAGCCATACTGTACCACAACTAATTTTTAAAAGTAATTTTGTGAGGTTTTTTCTTCTCAAACCTTTTATAGCAATGTTAAATATATTTAAGTATTTTATTTTCTACATATAGAATCCAAGTTGTATGTCGTCAAAAATATAAAGCTTTTTCTTTCTGATGCTTATCTACTTATTATTGGTTAAAATGGATTTAAAAGAATAAGCAATCAAAATGGGTTTTAATGGGAAAATTAAAAATAAAAATAGCCAAAAGCATTTCAATTCGTCATAATTAGCATGAACAATATACAAAAAGAGATAGAAATGGAAGGGGTACAGTTTTTAACCTTCAATTGGCTTCAAGTCAACAAACTGTCTTGCTCAATCCAGAAGATACAGTTAAAAATCAGTGGGCATAATTCAAACAACCAAAGATGTGTATACTCCAACTGTAACTTCTGGATTGGGCAAGACATTTTTTGACTTGAAGCCAATTGAAGGGGTAACAACTGTACCCTTCTGTCATCGATTCCGCAATATTTCGTTTTTTCTTTTTTCTTTTGAAAATCATTTTAAATGCAATCTGATATTAAAATAAACAATCATTTGCTAGTCGAAGTGGTTAAAAAGCAAGAGCTATTTGTTTGGCAATATAAAAATTATTTCTATAAGAAGAAAATATAATATTTATATACATTTAATATTTCTACAATGCTATGGTATTAAAAAAACACCACTAAATTACTTTAAAAAAAGATTGGGGTACAGTACGGCTGCTTCCACATTGGCTTCAACGCGCCCATAGAGGAAACAAGTTTTGAGCCTTCCAGAGAAAACAGTTAGAGTTCAGTGGTTTACTCCAGAATGAGAATCCCCGTTCCAGCAAGTTCAAAATCACACGATCTAATGCGTGCGCAATAAAATTAAGAAATTACCACATAAAAACCTAATGAAAGGGGAGGGGTGCTACAAACGGAAAAGGTAAAGGGCCCCCCTTCAACCCAAACAAACGATAACCATCTCCTCGTGACTCCGCAACACACACTGTTAAGTACAATGTTTACTTTCGCAGGAAGCACATAAATTACAGGCCGCTGTCGGGTTTCCGTCTGAGGCTGTGATGGAGATGTCCAGATCGATAATGCCATCGAACAATCGACCTATAACTCATATTTTTTTTACAATGCCGAGTTTGGAAGAGTAACAGGAATCGGATGTGCGGTGTTATTCTTTGTGGACACCGAGTGTTGAAAAGCTGGTCGTAAAACCCGGTTGCAACAACCTTTCAGGAGGTATTTGAAGTATTAGGATTAGTTATTGATTTGATTGCGTGTTAATGAGCGACAATTGGTTTTTATGATGAAGCTATTAATGAATTATACTTTGTGTTAAGTAGTGTTTGGGATTTAAATGAGTAAAGAAAGAAGTCTTGTATTTTTGGGTTTATAAAAGTTTTTTTTTATGTTCTCGTCGACCTCATAAAAGCAAATGATTATATGCAGGGTGGTCACATTGTTGAATGAGGATCATTGTTTGGCTGTTTAACTATCCATAATAAACCATTCTTTTGTCTATGTTTTAACCACTTAACTGACTAACATGAGATAACTGGTGTTTCTTGTTTATGGCAAATACATGCTATCCAGAGTTAATTCACAAGGGAAGCAGTTAACTAATTTGTTTGTTGCTATTTAAGCTAAGATATATGTTTAAAATATGAGTTTGTGACTACCCTGTAGATTAATTACCCGGATAAGCCAGGAAAAGTGTTTCTAGTAATGTCTATATCTTAAAATTATCCATTTATTGATAGTCATATTTTCGATAATATACATGTACTGACATTTACTTGGATGATTCAAAACAACATATTAATATAAGGTGAATGTACCAATTTTGGACCAGTGCCAACCATGTGACTACTGCTCTCGCATTAGACTGTAAAATGAAATTGATCTAAATTTTAAACGCCTTTGAGTAACATTGCTCGAAATAACTCTTAAAAACATAATTAAATACAATTAGTTTTAAATAATTCAATCCAAATGGTCGGTATAACATTACGTGGTCTGTATCTGGTGCATTCGCCCTATCTAGAAGAATCCCAAAGTTTACCGACACATCGAAGTCTCAGACTTGAATTCACGGTTAATCAAGTTAGCAGCATCACTGAGGTGGGGGATCTCATCTCCTTGGAAAAGACCACCCACCAAACGATTTCTAAAAAAAATAAAAAAGGGGGGCTAATTATTTTGTCAGCTCCAGGATGCGCGGTGGCATGGAGAGCATCAAGTCGAGTGGCTCTGCCAACACTCGTCGCCACTTGCCACCTGATCCCGCCTCCCCCCCACCTCCTCCGAGAGGTGGAGGACCACCTTTTGGAGGTCCTCGAAGTTGGAGAGAAAATATCTGGATACTTCTTTGGGGCGAGGGTGGGCTCGAGACGCGAAATTCCAGCGTTGAAGTCTCGAATGTGCTGCGGTCTCGACCAGAGGAGTGAAACGGCCGTGGAAATGAAACGGATCTTTCTGTGAAGGTCTTTGGGTTAACATTGCTATCGGATAAAATAAACAGAAAATGTATTAAAGCCACACATGTACAGGGATATAAGTAGAGGATATGAAGGAACCAGGGGAAAAACGATGGCGGTCCATCCTGGGTATTGAAAACGAAACAGTGTTTACATGCGCAGCATTCTTATAATTTTTTTTTAAAAGCAGTTGTAAGGCCTCTGTGGCCGAGCAGTTAAAGGCGTCAGCTGGTAATCCGATGATTTGTGGTTCGGTGCCAGGCGATGGACTTGACAAAGAAAAGCTGCCAGCTTCGCTACAAAATAAAGAAAAGTCGTCCAGAACATCCGCAAAAATTAACGGCGTGTATACGGGACTTGTGCACGATAAATCTGATCGGGGTCCAAAGTCCCGACGTCTATTGAAGGCGTTGGGTGCCAGTTCAGGTGTTTCCTCGTCATCTGACCATGGTTCTAAAATAACGAGGTGCATGTGTGAATGTGTGTTTGAATGTGTATATGTTCCCGGGTCTTTCCTTCGAGATAGATTCCGAACCGTCGCCAATAGCCCACTGTGAAGCTCTAGTGCGACGTTAATTAAACAAACCAAACCAAACCATACCAAACCAAAAGCAGTTGTCAAGTTGGGTTTTTTATTGTATAGAAATTTAAATCATTTTGCCTTGCATGTTCTTTAATGATCAAACGTTAGCAAGATTCCGTTTTAACTCGACCTTTTGGCATTTCGTCTGTTTGTCTGAAAATTTGTTTATGCAGTCACGACATAACGCGTTGTTTCTTCTTCAAATTTATCAAATTTAGCATGAATGTTCCTTTGAAGTCATTAAACACGACGCATGTGCTTTTTTTTTTGGTTGGCCGCGACTGTTCCTATAACTACAAATATTATTTTTTAGAATTTTTATTAGCTGTAAGGAAATATATGTAAGTTGTACCTCAAACTTTTTAAATTAATAAAACGTTGTAAAATAGTAAATTTGTACGAATTAAAAAAAAAATTGGGGAGGTCCCTGGACCCCGGACGTGAAATCACGTCCATGACCTCCTGGCGATTTAACGGACTATTATATATTCCCACCACTGTTTAACAGCTTTGTGAAGTGAATGCGCAGCCCTATAATTAACATGAATCATTGATATTTCAATAGAAAAGAACCACATCTTTTTTCTCTCTTTTAACAGGGTGTGAGACTTTTAAAAAAAAGGTGTATGTAAATTCGAATCAATATCATATCTTAGTGAATTGGTAATAGCTAACCTTATAAGCTGTATACAACCGAGTTATTAAAGTTATAATGGTTAGTTATTGATATTTATGTAATTGCCGTATAACAATTTATAATTACAGTAATACTACCTTTTTGTTTTAGATCCGATTGCATCGCAAAGTATGGCACGGGGGATTACAGATGCAAATAATTGTTATTAAAGGATATAGAGGCAATGCAATTAATAATAAACATCACTTACAATAGACAAAAAAAGTTTATTTTGCAAAGCGTTTAAAAGGAAACGCGTTTAAAATACTTTTATTTAAACAAGTTGTTGACAATTAAGAGACCAATTAATTAAAAAAGTTTATGCTTTTTTTTAAAGATCATTTTTCCTCTTCGTAAAATTTTAAGCATCCATAGAGAATATTATGATCATTTTGTATTTGCGCTTGTATAACAATCACATATATTGGATGTAATAATACACTGAAATGTGTAGTTAATATTGTCTATATTTTTTAATTATAAATCAATGGTTTGATATTTGAGTAAGTAATAATTGATGTTGTATACACTTAGTAATTAGTAAGATTGTAATACTGAATTTGTTAAATAACTTTATGCATAAAAATTTCGTCGTTATTAATATGTTATAGTCAGTGATAACTATTTCATGTAATTTAGTTATAAAATGCTTTTTAAAATCTTTGATTTGTTTAGTATATTGAAATTCTGGCTGATGCTTTGTCATTCTCCTTATTTTTTAAACTTTTTTTTTGTGAAAATTTTTAACACTAAATTCAAATTTAAGACCATTTGAGTGTATGGAAATTCCAATAATAATAATTTCCTCAAAATAGCAGAAAAAAAATACTTTGTCAAATTCTACTATTACGTTTATAAACATTATTCTTCCCTACATATCATCAACATTTTTAGATAGTCATAACTCCACCAATTTTTAGGAAACATGAATAACTTTTTTTACTTAATCAGAATGAATAATCATCTACTTGAAACTTAATTTATATGGATATTCGGGCCTTATAAAATGTACAATAGTAATTTTGTTGATACCAACTAATTTTTAGTGTGTTTTTCTATATTATTTAATTTTGAAACTTTTTCCCAATATGCACTGACCGTTTAATTTATATCCAATGCACGAAAAACAATAAACATACAATTACAATAAACATTACAATCTTTTAAGAAACCCTTCACTCACTGGCTTACAAGTTCAGAAGCAGATATCCTAACCTTCGAGCATGAATGGTCTGTAGTAGAGAGAATATGACGTCATAATCGTGAAGTCCACATCTCAGAGCGAAAGGCCCATATCACGTGTCATCTCTTCAAAATTATGAATTAAAAAAATACTCGCGATTGGCTGATCAATTGGGAAATGTATAACAGTGAAAATTTATGAATGGAATGACGTAATTAACCACGTGTCTGAGGCCATACGTGATGGCTTCACTTTGATGTTAGCGAGAGTGACATAATGACTCCTCTACTACAAAGGATCCATGCTCGAAGATCCGAACAGAAAAGTTGTTGCTTATTTTTTCTCGACTTTCCTTTTGATATTCGTTTCAATCCAACATATTGGTTTGGTTTGGTTAAATAACGTCGCACTAGAGCTGCACAGTGGGCTATTGGCGACGGTTCGGGGTCAATCTCGAAGGAAAGATCCGGGAACACATACACATACACATTCACATTCACATTCACATTCATACACACATTCATACATGCACCTCGTTATTTTAGAACCATGGTCAGATGACGAGGAAACACCTGAACTGGCACCCAACGCCTTCAATAGACGTCGGGACTTTGGACCCCGATCAGATTTATCGTGCACCAGTCCCGTATACACGCCAGTATAATTTGTTGGATATTCTGGACGACTTTCTAGTATTTTTGTAGTGAAGCTGGCAACCCTCCGATCGCAAGATCACTACTTTTTTACTTTTCTATGTCAAGTCCATTGCACGGATTCGAACCACCAATCCTCTGATTAGTAGTTGAACGCCTTACCAACTGAGCAACTGGGGCTCTTCAATCCAACAGAAGACCCTTCCTAAAGAATGCAAATGTCGCTTCATAACAGATCGCAATAAAGTTCGTCTCTTTCCGATCCCCTCTTTTTATGTTGGCCAAAAAGAGATCCTTGTCGATTCATTTGCAGGAGGGGGAAAGGGGGGGTTGAAGGGGGCAAAAAACGAATAAAACTCGGGCGGTCGTGAGAATGACGTCATGTTGGGCGGCCGCAAGTGGCCCAGAGTGTTTTACCAAGATTAACTGTACCCGGTAGTCAGTTCCGCACCATTGAGTGAATACGGAGGGGTCGAAATAGGGGGGGGGGGGGGGGCTGCTTCTGTAAATTGTCGTTGATGGCCTGGTCGGAAAGGTGCCGAGTGTAGAAATCCGAGGATTGCAAACCTCGGATCGAAAGAATATTCAAAATAGCTTGCTATTATTTTCCAACAACTCGGTTTAAAAAAATTAAAAATATGTTCTATTAAACTCGAATACTTTTAATAACTATTTATTTCTTGTTGTGTGAATATAACGATGTTTTTTTTTTTTTACTGCAAAAAAAACCCTGACAAAACGAGTATGCTGATAATGACAAACACCAAAATAGAATTTTTTTTGGTTTGTTTACTTTTAGTATCCACATTATTTTTATTTTAATATTTTTGTAATATCATTATTTTTAGTTAATAATTCAACACCAAACATCGCATCAAAATAAGCATTAACAATACCAGTGGTCGGCAAACCGCGGCTCGCGAGCCACATGCGGCTTTTTGGCCTTTTGAGAGTGGTTCTTCCACAAAATTAATACTTGCGTGGGGCGGGCGCATTGAAACTTCGTGGCAAAAATTTTAAAAAAAACATACAAACTTGACTTACCCAAACTTTACAAGGAGATGCAAGGCCACTGTTCCCATTAGTGTTTGTCAGTTGTTATTATTATGATTGAGAAAGGTATGTTAAGATAGTTTGGACATATAGAGAGGATGAACGAAAGGAGATAGACGAAACACAAGACGAGTGTGGATGGAAGAGTTGGCACCTCAATTAGATTGAGGACGATTTTAGCAAAGGCCAGCTTAGGAGTACCCTAATTAAGTTAATAACAATTTATCTACCTATATAGTTTAAGTTTAAAAATTGTGGCTCTCAAAAGAAATTTCATTCGTTGTTCTGTTGATATTTGGCACTGTTGACTAATAAGTTTGCCGACCACTGACCAAGACTATATGCATATCTTTAAAACTTGTTTTTCCTCATAGTTACTTATTATGCAGGGAAAACTTCTTGTGTTTGCGTAAGAAAAAATTGATTTTGGAATAAAAAATAACACATGCACAAAAATGTTTACAAGCCCTGTTAAAATATATTTTTTGCGGGAGATTTTAAACTTGGGCAAAGCGTTAAACACAATCAGAGTCGGATTTAGAGTTAGTGGGACTGAATATGTTGAATGAGTTAGGCTGCATATGTGATGACCTACAGGAGGAATACCCCTAGTGAAATGAGGGGGATGAGGAATTTGTTTTGAAAAATATATAATCCAGAACTGCAAATTAAATAGTTTTTAAGTGTACAAACAAAAGTTGGATACACATTTTTTTTGTAAATTTCCAATACTATGTTAAAAATTTCAACGGTTTTTGACAACGGTTTCAAGGTGCAATGTTATTCTGGAATATCTGAAAATGGTAATAAAATGTTGCACTCGTCTTTGTATTACCCTCAAGTGGCTTTAAGCTTCGAGCATGGATCCTTCATAGTAGAGAAAGCATAATGCTATAATCTCGCTAACATCAAAGTGAAGCCAACATGTATGGCCTCAGACACGTGGTTAATGACGTCATTAAATTCATTAATTTTTCACTGTTACACATTTCCCAATTCATCAGCCAATCGAGAGTATTTTTTAATTCATAATTTTGAACAGAAGTCACGTGTCTGAGGCCATTCGGTCTGAGATGTTGGTTTCACGGTTATGGCGTCATATTCGCTCTACTACAGTCCATTCGTGCTCGAAGGCTTTCAGCAAAGTAAAAATGTAAGAAAAATAAAAACAATTGATATCCATTAAAAAAATGCAATTTTAATTATCACATTACATTTTTTTTTAAAGAACACGGAAGTATTATGGTATATTTACATTGTACAGATTTGTTAAGAAAAATAGAATTTTTCATCCAGATAAAAAGATTATAGTATATTAAATTCGTTAGGAATTGGACTATCATCTTTTTTAATAATTTTTTTACGCAAGTTAACTCTGTTTTGTGTGTAGTGCGGGCTTCTAGGCTTTAGTCTATGTAGCTTATGCCTAAATCCGGCCCTGAACATAATTAGTTAAACATCGAGTATAACTCGTGTAAAAATGTTCGCAATCATCAAAATGCAAATTTGTTTGTGTCTTTAATTCTTTTTTTCTAAATGAATAATTTATATTTTATAGGCATTGGCGGAGTTTAAACAATTTCTAAACGCACGTACTTTTCATATTAATATAAATTGAATAGTAAAAAAAAAGTCTAACATGCACCATCTCCTTCTACACTCCACATGTTTGGCGGATGATGAGAATCTTACTCGCAATCTTCCGATTACGAGCTCGCCACTCTTCCCATTAGTCTATCACGTATACAAACTAATTGCAACACAACCCCCACCGTCTGAGCTCGACTACCTGCACAGCAACATGAATCGGGCACCGCAAACTCGAACCCTGTCGTGACCCGCGGAGTTCAAACATATAAGTTCTCGTAACTTCCTCCGCCCTCGGAGAGACCTCCTGCAGTATAAGACCCACAGGGGGGTCAGGGGTCGGCGTGGTTTTAACCCTCGCGGGGCGGTTCGAAATGCTGTACGCAGGGTGGCACGGTAGTTAGTAGATCACGTAATATTTTTTAAGGATCACGTAGGCAGGAAGTAACAGATGCGGGATTCGGTTTTTAGAGGTGGTTGGATGTTTTTAACGTTGGTAAAAAGTTAGTTTTTGAGATTTGTTGCACCTAATTGAATGAAAACTACGCTTATTCGTGGGCCCGCATGGCCTAGTTGGATGAGCTCGTAATTGGAGGATTTGTTAAAATATACGTTCATAAGGTATAGAGAGGTTTTTTAACAAAGTAAGGAACAAAAGATGTCCTGCCAAAGCGGTTTCTTGAGTTTTCATGTCACTTAGTGAATTAGTATCAACTTTATTTGCCTCTAGTGTCTAAATGGTGAGTCGCAGAAACATAATGTAAATTGCATTTTTGTGTAAAATTACATAGGGAATAATTTTGTAATTGAAATATTTTCTCTAAATTTAATAAATAAAGAGATAATCACAAAAAACTGATTTTGGCCGCCATTTTTCCAAGATGGCAGCCAACCCCGGGGTGGTGCAGGGGTGCAAAATTAATATAACATACACAACACTTTTTGGAAGCGATTAAAATTGTTTCCAGCTTACTCCTATTTTTTTTCCGAATTGACTCTTTTTTCATTCTTTGCTGATTGGAATAATAGTCCAACTGAAGATGGCTGCAAAGAAGGAATTTTTCTGGAGTTTACAGTTTATAACGTTGATCATGCTGTTGAAGTTTGGGAGTTTTGGTGTTATCGTCATCAGCTGACCGTATTTCATAACTACGAGGCAGTATTCCCGGGTCTTTCTTTGGACGCGGATTGACTAGTGGTAAAGTATCATGCTGGTAATAGAAGGATTGCGAATTTGGATATCTACGTGGACTTGACAAGTTGTAAACAACTCGTGATCGGAGGATTGTCAGATTGGTTCCTACAAAATCGTCTAAAAATATCCACAATTTTAATCACCGTGTATAAAGAACTCTTCTATTGAAAAATAGTATATTACATTTTTTTTTTATCATGGATAATTTTTTTTAGCGAATTTGTACCATTTGTAAACATAACCTAATATTTTTATGTTTTTTAAAAAAATGTTTAGTTTGTGATATTTACAATGACATTGTTTAACTTTTTTTTTGAAATATGTTGTTTTTATTTTTTTTTACATTATTTTTTCTTAGTCATTTCAGGGTAATACAATACATAGACGAGTGCCATATATTCTATTAATTTCATAGATTCCAGACAGCCATTGCACCTTGAGATTCTTTGAGACTTTGTAATATAGTAGTGGAAATTTACAAAAAACAATGTATCCCAATTTCACCCTCCTCTGTTTCGCTGGGGGTATACCATACCTCCCCCAATGTATTTGGTGGGGCACGCACAACATTCAGCCTAGGGGCCCACTAACTCTAAATCATGTTCTGTATGTCAGGGGAAAAAATGAAGTTCTTACTATTGACAATTGGTATTTTTTTCGTTATTTGGACGAAAGTAGTATGGCAGCTGCCATACTTGCCATACCGGTTTCGGAGCCAACGAGGGTATCAGTGGCGTAGCCAGGATTATCCGAAGGGGGGGGTCCATAAATTATTTTTGGTACGACCAAAACCAAATAACTTTTTTTTATTAATAACTGATTTGAAATTTTTTTAACTAATAATTTTAATTAAATTTAATTAATAATTTGAATAAAATTTAGTTAATAATTTGAACAAAAGTTAATTAATAATTTTAAATTGTTAATTTTAATTAATGATTTTAAATTAGCAATTTTAATTAATAATTTTTAATTTTAATTAATAATTTTAAATTAGCAATTTTAATTGATAATTTTAAATTAATAATTTTAATTAATCATAATAATTTTTAAGTAGTAATTTTAAATTAGTAAATTTAATTTATGATATTTTTTAATTTAAGCAGTAATTTTAAATTAAAATTATAATTAATAATTTTAATTGATTAAATATTATATATAAATTATAATTAAGAAGTAAATTAAAAGCTTAATTTTCGCAGGTTAATCTTTAGTCATTTCATAATTTAAATTATTAACAAACCTGGCTGACATTTTACTGGGATTTAAGTCTGTAGCTGTTGTCAATTTTAAATTAGTAATTTTAAATAATAATAATAATTTTTAAGCAGTAATTTTAAATTTGTAAAAAATTCTTTATTATATAATACGAGGCATTATTCCCAGGTCTTTTCTTCAAGATAGACCCGAACAAACGTTGTGGTACGCAACATTTGTTGCACGCATGTTCCAGTGCAGTGTCCGTTCTAAGTGCGATGTTAATTAACCAAACTTAACGATTGGAAATTTTGAACACAACAGTGCTAAAAATTCCTAGTTCCAACTTATCAACTTTTTATAGGATAATTTTATTGTGGAAGTCATAAGGGAGGGGGGGATAACAAATACAGACATGTTCTAAAAATGTAACGTGATCTGTAAATAGTGGAAGTGAAAGGGACTCGGCAGTTGTGCCAACCCAACAGCCATTGCTTATCTTAACATAAAACATAAATAAAATAATATTCAAAAATGAAAAGTATCTACATACCAATATGACCATATTTATCAAGTAGTAATTAAATTATAATTTTTTTTAATTAATAACCATTTTAATTCTAAATTAATCAATGCAAAAAAACAGGAATTTAAATTATTATAAATAAATTCAATAAACTTAGAAGTATTCAAAGAGAGAATCCTCCAAAGTTAATGTTAAAACGAAACAAATATCACATAAAATTAGGTAAAGAAAATAGGTACTGAAAGATGCGTCCTCCGCGCATAAGATTTTTCGTAGCAATCGTATCGAAGTCCGAGAAAAATTTTTAACCGAGGGGTGATTTAAATAAAAGAACCCCATCGAAAGTTCTGGAAGTTTCTATTTGAAACTGGTAAAAACTAAAAAAAAATATATTTTTATAGAAAAACACACAGGAAACGCACAGCGTCAACATTACACAATTTTGTGATTGGTTAATCACAAAACGAAACAAAATAACAAAAAAAATCCTAGACACGAGACGATAAATTTATATGGGACTGGCGCGCCAGTCTCATATATTCGAAGCGCCATGGCGCTTCGAATATTAGCTGGAAGAAATTTTACATTGTGGAAGGCAAAACCAATAGGGTTATATGAAACAAAAGTGTTTTCGAATAAAAAGGAGAGGATTTTGATTTAGACAATCACACCTAACACAATTAAAATAGAAGTTATTTTAATAAAGAGAACACTGTGTGACGTTCGCGTAAAGTGCAACGCCATATATTTTAAAATTCTTTAAATGATAATCTGAACGTTAAAACATATAATATAACTTTGGCAATAACGAAAAACAGAATGAGCAGATGCGACCATTTTTTTTAGGCGCCTGCAGGAAATCTGAAAACATTGCTCCTTAATTTAAACAATTTATTATATATTTAAAATGTGGGACTTTTTTTTTAAGGAAATGATCACGGTTAAAAATTTTTTTCGCTTGGCACAATAAAAAAATACAATGAAATTTATAAAACAGTTCCGCCACTGGCGTTGTGTCGGCTACAGACTACTAGTCAACTCCATCTGGAGCCTTAGCGTTATATCGGTCGAAAGTGTGCAGTGAACTCTGAAACCAAACACACGAATTTAAGTTTACAAGTTGGACAATTTCTAATTTTCCCTTAATAACCTTGGTGTTTTTGCTTTCATTTGTTAAAAATTACCAAAAGTACTAGTGGAGTGTGCGGAAGAACTGGGAGATGTTGTACTAACTATTTTCAAATCGACGTATAATTCGGGTATTGTACCAATAGACTGGAAATTAGCAAATGTCACTCCGCTTTTTAAAAAAGGGGCAAAATGTGAACCTGGTAATTACAGACCGGTTAGTTTAACATCAGTGTTATGCAAGATTTTTGAAACATTAATAAAAAACAGCATCATATCATTTTTGGAATCAGAGAGCTTGCTGTCAGATAATCAGTATGGATTTAGGAAAGGAAGATCTTGTACAACAAATCTTTTAAAATTCTACGATAGGGTTACTGAAGAATTAGATAAAAGGAACAGTGTAGATGTA
Source organism: Troglohyphantes excavatus (assembly GCA_963932185.1). NCBI lineage: Eukaryota > Metazoa > Arthropoda > Arachnida > Araneae > Linyphiidae > Troglohyphantes > Troglohyphantes excavatus. The sequence goes on along the minus strand of OZ010673.1, from coordinate 28,242,116 downwards.
GTATACATTGATTTCCAGAAAGCATTTGATAAAGTTCCCCACGAGGCATTGCTGTTCAAGTTGGAAAGGTTAGGGATTGGGGGTGAAATTTTACAATGGATAAGGAATTGGTTAATTGGTAGGAGTCAGCGGGTGCAAATTAAAGGTAATTACTCTCAGTGGGCAGAAGTTAAAAGTGGAGTGCCACAGGGTTCTGTGTTAGGTCCACTTTTATTTATTATTTTTATTGATGATATCAGTTGGGAGATTGGGAGCAAGGTCAGCATCTTTGCAGATGATTTAAAAATTATGAGGACTGTGAATTCTGGGGAACAAATAGAGCAATTACAAGGTGATTTAACAAAAATATCAGAATGGGCTGTTAAATGGGGTATGTCTTTTAATATCAGTAAATGTCAAGTGTTGCACATGGGTATCAAAAATAGTAAGGCTGCATATGTTTTACAGGGTGCAGAAATCAAAAATAGTGAGATTGTAAGCGATCTGGGTGTGTTGGTAAATGAGGATTTTAAAATGAGTCATCAATGTACAGTGGCTAGCAAAAAAGCTAATAGAATGTTGGGGTACATCAGGAAAAGTGTTTCATCAAAATCTAAGGATATTATCTTGCCATTGTACAGAGGTTTAGTAAGGCCACATCTTGAGTATGCTGTACAGTTCTGGTCACCTTATCTTAAAAAAGACATTGCATTGTTAGAGAAAATTCAGCACAGGGCTACTAAAATGGTTCAAGGGTTCTCAGGCATGAATTATGAAGATAGATTAAGAAATTTGAATATGTATACTCTGAAAGAAAGAAGGGTTAGGGGAGATTTGATTCAACTATTCAAATTTATCAAACAAGGAGATGTGGAGGGTTTAGATTTTAATATGAGTGATAGAACGAGAGGTCATGGGTTTAAGTTAAACAAATCCCATTTTAATCGGGAAGGGAGAAAACACTATTTCTATAATAGGGTAATAGACAAATGGAACAACTTGCCAGTGAATATTGTTAATTGTAAAGGAGTAACGGATTTTAAGAAGAAGTTAGATATGCATTGGGGGATAGTTAAGAGGTACTAGATGGACCAACCTTGTTGGGCCTTGAGCCTGTTGTTGGTCGTCAATATTTGTATTTGTATTTGTATTTGTAAAATATTATTTTTCTTCAGACATAAATTTTCCCAACTCGGGTATTTGTAAACCTTGAAATTCCCAACTTTTGGGGTTTCGAAATAATTGCCCCCCCCCCCCCCCCCACGTAGGGGATGAATGGGTCAGGGAAAATACCTTACTTCAAAGCAAGGGAATCAATTTCTGGATTGATGCACTGTGAATTCCGGCTCAACTGCCGCCGCATTTCAAGTGTTAAGAAAAGTAATCCTTTACACATGTACAAACAACCAAGACCATCATACAGACCTACTATCCCATCGTCTTCCCCCCTCCCCTCCCCCCCCCCCCCCACAAAAAGTCGAATTTTCTGTCTTCAAGGTTGTTTCACCATTGTTCTCCTTAAAATCATCCCTTCAGGGGACAGAAGCGAAAGGAGCAGGAGATACATGTGGGGTAGACCAGGAAATGCGACGTGTGTTTTCTCTATAGAAATCAGAGAAAAAAATCTTCGTTTTTTTTTTTTTTTTGCATTTGTTATTTTTCAAAAAAAAAAAAAAAACTGGCTATGGGGGGGGGGTTTTAACCCAAAGTAACCCAATGCTGGCTACGCCACTGGAGGGTATCCTACTCTTATGTTCCAAATTTCAATGCAGGTTTGCCAATTTAACTCAAAACCTTAACTACGTTTAAGGGTTAATTAACTTGTTGCGCGATAGATGGCGTTAGTAGTGATGATGTAAATATCTGAATGTTTTAATTCGATTAGCATGAAAGGAGACAAAACTATCTCGAATATTTTTTTTTTTTTTTTAAACAGCTCTTTTTAAAGTGTACTTATAAAAAGACGCATTTTTAATACTTAATTTTAACTGAGCTATTCAACTACCACATCGCCAAAATCACCTGCATTATTCACCAAAAAAAAATCGAAATTCTAATTTAATTTTCTTTTAATTCCAAAGTTCTTATCGGTATATATTTGATCTTCTAGAGGGGAGGGGGGGGGGGGCTTTAAAAACCAGCAGTTAATAAAGTTTCATAAATATGCATTTTATTAAGATACGTTTTATTGGAAATCTGTTTTATTTTGCCATACCTTCTTCTAAAGTAATTTAGTATTGAAGACCAAAATTAAGATTAAAAATAATTTATTCCATTTGTGTTAACCTTGACTGAGGTAAACAGACTTTACCTAGCGAGGTTTTACCATTTCAAATACTGACCCCATTTATGTGTATGTCAACTAAGAAATAAAGTTCAATACATAATAATATTTTTTTTATTTATAATGAATGAACTGCGGACAGTTCAATGAAATGGCAGTTTGTCAAACGACAAAAACAGAAAGTCTGGTGTCACGGTTCAATTTAAGTGTGTGTTAACGGCTATACAACGAGTTATTATATTTTGATGTGTTATCAGCAGCCATGGTTTCGTATTTTGGTACTTGCCAAACAAGTGAAATATTTTGTTGTGTTTGAAAAATTTATAATATTATGTAGAAGACAACCGACACAAAATTTCAGTTTTGCATAACATTAACGATTGAATCAACAAACTAGCATAAAACAGTAATTTGAAATCTATTTCGAAAGATTTTCAGATTGTTCTCTTGTTTGTTTTGATTATTTCTTAACACTACTTATCAGTGTTCGTGTACCTAATTAAAAAAACATATAATTAGTTACAATAGGATTTTTTTCGGTTACGTGAATTAATATATTACACTTGATAGAGAATATTATCTTTATAATGAAGGTCGATCACATTATATAGTCCATTCCACGATATTAGCGAACCAGTTCTTTCAACGACATCCACTGTTCCAAATTTGTTGATTAGTCTTTATAGTGGCCATCTTGTTTTAGTTTCGTGAACAGTGTTATATCGAGGTTAAACTATATATTTATATGGGTCTTTTAGGTCCCGTTGATGATGGTTGTGCGGACTTAATACTAAAGTTATTTTTTGTAAAACTAGTAAATTTTCTCAGCGTGAAAAATTATTTTATAAGAATACCTTTTAAGTTAAATATTGTTTCCAGTTATGTCGAATGTTTATCTTATTCAATATTCCTCATCTAGATGTTTTAGGATTTCTAACGCTTACTTTATTTTTTTTTAAAAACTACCTAGTTCAGTAAATGCTTTCTGGTCTTTCTTGATATGTGCAAAAATAACTTATTTAAATGTTGGTTAAACTAACTTATTCTGATCTCTAATTGTGTCTGTTGTTAATTACAGTGTTGCATTTCGGGCCACACAGAATTTCTCAAAATTAACAAAATGTTTTTGTATTTATGTTTGCAAATTACTCGCAGTATCTCTGTATAAAGGTGGAAGAGTCATTCTATAATTGCTTTAGTTTTTATTTGCCTAATTCTAAAATACTGTATAAAACTCCTTAAAGCGGCGAATGAAAGATCTGCTGGTCCGTTTTTACGACGATTCACAAGTTAGTCACCGTGTTAGACAAGGAAGGTTACTTAGTTTATAATAAAGTTCCCTACTAGTTACTGAATAAAGTTATATTTTAATAATCTAAATAGTATTACGATATTCGTGTAAAAGAAGTATATAAACATATGCTTCTTTAATACTCTTTAAAAAAAATACACTATTCTACGGATTCATTACACGATTTAAAAGTCGGGCATATTCATTTTTATATTAGTAAGCTTTCGTATCGCTCTTAGTTAGGTGATGAAAATAAAGAAGTTAGGTTTCTGATAAATTACTAATACTTGCTAAAAATAAAACTCATGCAAAACTCCAAACAAAATAAAGCCATTCGAAGCTGATATATATTTTCTACTATTTGCGCTGTTGTAATCAAGAGTTCTTTTAAACTGATCCTAAAGAAACAAGTAAACTTAATCCAATATTTTTAAAGGCTCAAGTCTTAAAACACAATTTATCTGAAATGTCAAAATATAAGTTGGTCAAATAATTTTTTTTATATTTAGAAAAGTCCTTTAGTCCTTTTATGAAAATCTTTTAAACTGATCCTAAAGAAACAAGTAAACTTAATCCAATATTTTTAAAGGCTCAAGTCTTAAAACACAATTTATCTGAAATGTCAAAATATAAGTTGGTCAAATAATTTTTTTTATATTTAGAAAAGTCCTTTAGTCCTTTTATGAAAATCTTTTAAACTGATCCTAAAGAAACAAGTAAACTTAATCCAATATTTTTAAAGGCTCAAGTCTTAAAACACAATTTATCTGAAATGTCAAAATATAAGTTGGTCAAATAATTTTTTTTATATTTAGAAAAGTCCTTTAGTCCTTTTATGAAAATCTTTTAAACTGATCCTAAAGAAACAAGTAAACTTAATCCAATATTTTTAAAGGCTCAAGTCTTAAAACACAATTTATCTGAAATGTCAAAATATAAGTTGGTCAAATAATTTTTTTTATCTTTTAATGGGATTCTATATTAAGAATGAAGTTTTTGATATATTTTAATGGGATTCTATATTAAGAATGAAGTTTTTGATATATTTTAATGGGATTCTATATTAAGAATGAAGTTTTTGATATATTTTAATGGGATTCTATATTAAGAATGAAGTTTTTGATATCTTTTAATGGGATTCTATATTAAGAATGAAGTTTTTGATATCTTTTAATGGGATTCTATATTAAGAATGAAGTTTTTGATATCTTTTAATGGGATTCTATATTAAGAATGAAGTTTTTGATATCTTTTAATGGGATTCTATATTAAGAATGAAGTTTTTGATATCTTTTAATGGGATTCTATATTAAGAATGAAGTTTTTGATATCTTTTAATGGGATTCTATATTAAGAATGAAGTTTTTGATATCTTTTAATGGGATTCTATATTAAGAATGAAGTTTTTGACATTGATTTAAGTGGGATTTATTTTAAATAAGTTTTCGTATCTGCATTTCAGTTAACCTAAATCTACAGTTTATTTTCATTTTTATTGTTTTGTTATATTATAGTGTTAAATGTATTATAAAAAACAATCAATGTGTGTAAATGTCAATTTGTCCTTTTATGAAATTTTTTTTTGAGTAATAGCACACCATGAATACAATTTTCTTACAACTTTATTTATCAATTGCCACATGACCGCAGCACATTATCATTTACATATATACACATTCATTAACATATATTTGTTTTCAGTACAAACAACATAAACATCTAAAAAAACAGATTATAAGTTCCAATTTCATGTCATCAGAACACAGCTAACACAATATTCCCAATGGTATGATCACGAAACTGAACTCGAAGAAATGTGGAATGACAATTGCAACCAGTCAACTGATACTTAAGTTAACCAATACTCGTTTATGTACAAACACGCAAAAAGTGTTGAGCACAAGGCCCGTTTAGTAGGGCCGGAATGGAGCATCGTGAACAGGGCCTGTGCTACCGAATGCTTTCTTTCCTAAATACGATTCTGGTGAAAAGAGAAGGAAATATACCCGTTTGAAAACCCTAATATCGATATTTCATGGTAGCAAGGACTGATTATAAATTTGTAAGAGAAACCTGAATTGCAATTATAAATTTGTCATTTATAACGATTTGTTTATGACAGTCCGATATTTGCTTGTTTAATGCTATTTAACATTTCGTCGAGGAAACTGAAATGAACTCAAATAATTGTTGATGAATTTAATTAACTATCAAATTGTGGTTATCTTTCTAATGAGTTTACCGTTTTGGCTGTATGTTATTCGAATAAACCTAAAATAAATTTTTATTGTAAATATCATTTTTAATTCTTAAATATGACATGTAATTTTTAAATGCCAAATTAAAACATCAAAAATTATGAAAATTTCGATATTTCACAAACTTAATATTTCCCATAATTTATTTAAAAGCAAAGAAAAATATTATTGATTTTTTGGAGATAAACATTCAAATTACCTATAAACAAAGTAAAGTTAAATTTTGTAAAGAAATACATAAACACCAAGTTGTTGACTAGCAGTGCTCACTTGGGTTAAACGTTTTCAATAAAATGAATCAAACAACCACACAGCAGTCCTTGCGCCATAAAGATTCTAAATACAGCGGTTTTTAAAAGATGGTAAATTAAAAAGTTCCAAGTAAATATCTGAAAATGGAATGATTTCGTATTGGACGTTAGTTAACGAAAAATATATAATAACAGAAACATACATTTTTCGAACTCTTATTATATCTATCATTTTCATAACTGAAACTAACAAACATATTCACATAAATTCAGAAGAATTTCCTATTCAAAACAACAAGCTAAGAGTAAATATTACAATTTTTCGGAAGAATAAAATTCAACCCCCAACGTTGAATCGAGTTAAAAGATATCTTGGTTAAGGATAGGAACTAAAATGTAGCCGAATATATACAAAGAGATCAATTAACAGTTCAAAAACAGCACAACTCAGCTTGTCTAAATTAACAAAGTGTTTTATTTATTATTATATCCAATAAAATCAAATCAGACTATTTTTTTTAAATTTAAAACACTACTTTAGATGCAATTTCTCGTATAACATAGTATTTCCCATTGAATAATTATATTAAAGTAATTACTAAATTATTACTTGTGTCTAATAAATTTAAAAAGGTAGTTTTAAAAACGTATACAGTAGAAATATTCGTAATAAAAAATTATTTTAAAAGACGATTTTTATTGCAAATTTTAAATGAATAAGGATTTTTTCAGCTGTTTAATAATTTGCTTCTGTAATTAATTATATTTTATTACTAATAGCTTCCATTTTTAAATAATATTAAGCTCTAGTTTTGTCATATTGCAAGGAAGTACATATGTCAAACTCATTTCTAGACAAACCTGGTCATGCTGTATCCAAAGTTCTATATTTAACAATTATAAACAAAAATGGAAGTAATTTCCACCAGTTTGATTACAAATTGTAACCAACATCCACGTAATTAAAATCTACGTAAAGTATCAACACCGGGCAACGAATTAATAAGAAAAAATTATTCAAATGATGGAATTTTTTTGATGAAATTGTGACCACACAGAATCATCTACATATATAAAAGTGTAAACAAATCACAAATTTGGCCAATTATGTATTTTGTACTAAGTGCACCAAAGTATCGAGGGTCAGGATAAACGCGTCCGTCTTGCTATATGGATTAAGAAGGCATTTTCAGTGTAAAACCCAAGAACTGAAGTGCTAGGTCTAAAATTTTGCTCAAACTTCTAATTAAATAATACAATAGAATGAACGTTAATTAATGTTTTGTACTTGTTACTTTAATTAAAAATAACTTTACTTTTGGCCATATATTTCAAATTTAAATACCACTTTCAAAAAATGAATACTTAACGTATTTTGAAAATGAATACTTAATGTATTTTGAAAATGAATACTTAATGTATTTTGAAAATGAATACTTATTTACGTGAGTCAAACTATTGTCATGTATTTTGAAAATGAATACTTAATGTATTTTGAAAATGAATACTTATTTACGTGAGTCAAACTATTGTCCTGTATTTTGAAAATGAATACTTAATTACGTGAGTCAAACTATTGTCATGTATTTTGAAAATGAATACTTAATGTATTTTGAAAATGAATACTTAATGTATTTTGAAAATGAATACTTAATGTATTTTGAAAATGAATACTTAATGTATTTTAAAAATAAATACTTAATTACGTGAGTCAAACTATTGTCATGTATTTATGCTTGCTTAAAAATGATAAATAAAAGATCGCAACTAAATTTGGTGAAAAATCGTGAGTCCTAAGCAGAAGCCAAGCATAAATTTAGGATTCAATGTCTTTAACTATAAAATTCATTTGTAGCCAGGAACAAATTTTTTAGCGAAAAAACATTTTAATCACATTTATGAATGGCAACTTTTGGAATGTCGTAAAAGTTTAACAAACAAATTTTTTTTTCTAAATTTGATACAATAATTGCAAGTTTAAGTATTGCTATCACAAACTTAACAAAACAAATGTGTATTTAAAAATTTACAAAATCAAATAAATTAGATGTAGATAAAATGAAAATAGTCAGGTTAATACAAGCATGAAACGATAAATACATACCGCTATTTTACACAACAGTTTGATTATTTTAATTCTCAAGGAATAACAACAATAGAATGCCAATTAAGTATTGGAATGAATAAAAGAAAACAAACAATTGCAATCGTTTAAGATTTAACAAACTATACACATAGAATTAGTAAATAGTAGGTATTTTAAAAGGCACAAAACATTTTACTGTAAAATGGAAAATATTTTGATGTAAGACAATTTATAGAAAATAGAAAAATGTGTCTATTAATAAAGTTAAACGAAAATAATTATTCTAATAAAAACGTAAGCATATAAAACGAAATTTGCTTATTCACATTCAATTGTGATATCTCCAAAAGTTACGTTTTTCCAATATTACTTTTTAAGTGTGTTTTCCCAACACGATTTAATAACTTTTAAAATACAGAAAATATAACGACAAGTAACAGTTAGGGATTATTAGCAGGGACTCAAAGAATTATATAAGCACACGCAAGGATTAAACGATTATTTTTTAGTATATTTTGTAAAATAATTCTTTAAATGAGCCTTTTTAAGTACAAAAAATTAAACATCGAACATTTTTAACATTTAAGAAGAAAAAATTAAAGAATTAAAAATTAAAATAAAAGTTTAAAACCATGATAAACGGAATTCAGTTTAGTAAAATATGTTATTTCTGTACACATAAGACATATTTTGTATAAAGTCTCAACTAAAAATTAAAAAATCATCACAGAAAATTCGATTAAGGGGAGATTAAAGTCCTCGACAACATAAATCAGCCGTTTTCACGTTCTATTAAACGCGCTCTTAATCATTTTAAATTGACTATTTTGACACAGTCAATAACAACACATTTGTTATGATTATTACACTTCAAAAAATGTATTTGTTTACAAATAATTTTATGTAATAGGCCATTTGCCATTTATGTAATCAGCCATAATTACCATTTGAGACATAGAATTTTAAAATTGCAAAGTGATAACGTTTGTTTTGGTACACTATTCAGAATAAATTCACAATAAATTTACATAATTTTTACCATACACAAGAAAACACTTTATTTCACACATAGAACATAATTTTATACCCAATATTTAAAAATTATATGAAAAATAATTATTTAAACAAAAATTTATAAGTTTTCGTAAAATAAATAATTTATAAAAATATTCATTTTTCATAACTTAAAGAATATTTCGAGTTTACTAGATATAACTTAAGTTGTCCTGTTATAGCTGGAAATATTCAATAGAATTTCCGAAAATTGAACCAAAGTAATGAAAATATTTCAAAACAGATATTCGCAAATAAAGGCCTATTATTTCAAACTATATATTTTTTAAAGTGTAATAATGATAACAAATATGTTATTTACTGTGTTAAAATATTAAATTTCAAATAATTTAGAGCACTTTTAAGGAGAACGTAAAATCGGCTGTTACTTGTTGTCGAGGACTTTGATCTCTCCTTAAGAATATTATGTAAATTCCACATTCAAATGAATCTGAATATTTATATTAATGGCGAGCCAAAAACACGAAAAAAAGTGTAATTAACGAAACACTTTGACGGATCCTTTGCAATAGTAAATAATCTAGTACAGTTTAAAATATTTTGCATCACAAATTGACATGGTAACTTTGTAAACAATATTCAAAAGGGAAAATTACACTGACAAAAGGCTGACCGTCGCGAATTGTTTCTTGTTTGCTTTCTTGTAAGTGCTCTTGGCAGTGTCGTAGGCCAGTGGGAAAAGGAACTTTATTTGCTGACCTGAAAATAGAAATAAAAGAAATATAATTTTCACAATTTAAAATTAGATTTGATAACTTACTCAGTTTTGTTGTGCATTCAGTTATTAATGTCTTTTTAATATAATTGTCAAAAAAATACATTGTACCAACATTCTAACTTTATTATTTTATGAAATATTTAACCTTATTTCATAAAATAACATCTGGAAGATATATTATTACAGATATTCTAACTTTATTATTTTATGAAATGTTTAACCTAATTTCATAAAAGAACATGTGAAAGATGTATTATTACAACTATTCTAACTTTATTATTTTATGAAATGTTTAACCTTATTTCATAAAAGAACATCTGAAAGATAAATTATTACAGAAACAATATACAAGACAATAGAAAGATTTAATAAATATTATATGAAAAATATGAATAATACTTTACATATAATATTATTATTTTGTATTTATAGAAAATAAAACTTTAAATCTTACGCTACAAACTAAAGAAGAAAGGTTAATTATTTAAAAAAATAGGAATATTTGTTTATCGAACAAAAGATATTCGTAATTTAACGATATTCTTAACTTTTTACTTTTAGACGTGTAAATTTATACAAAACTGAATCATCATATATTAAACAAAATAAATTAATAACTTTCGATGTAAATTCTTGTAAAAATGTAAAATTCTTTTTAAAAATGTTCTCGAAAAAATTATAAAATGTTTAGAAAACCGAAACTGTTACAAAATGCCGACAAATTTTTAAAAATAATAACATAATTTGTAACAAAATATTTGCTAAATTAATTCGAAGAAAACCTTGGAAATTATTCTTTTATTCCGAACAATAGCGTGAACTACATGTAAAAAAAATAACTTCCACCAAACGATATTTCGAGGTTTCGTCTGTCGCGATTACTATTAATCAAAATCGATTTCTGGAGTCATTTATGTATCGATTAATCTAGTCTTTTCATCTTGGTACACCGCGAACTTAATCCATCACACTTAACGTATTGAGTTACACAGTGTTTGATCCACAGAAACAGAAAGTTATTTTTTTCTGACTGGTTCTCACAGAAAATGGAGCACTGTGGATGCTCAGTAATGAATTTAGAACGATATACTTTCTGCATTTTACTGATAAGATTTATCTAATATCTAATTTGCTTTCAATGTATTCTCAAAAATAAAGATTTGAAAGATACTAGTTGCATCAAGCTTTTAACTTACGAAAGAAGTGAAAACTTCGCTTTACAAAGATGGGGTCGGAAAGAAAAATGCTGAGTTCGTTACCATTAATGAAATGCGTGTTTTAAAATTGATTTTAAAGATGAGTGCATCACTCCACTTTTAACTGGTAATTATAAAAAAAAGGTATTTGGAAAAAAAATTAAATAGATGTCTTTGTTGTAATTTTTATTTTTAGTCCTTAGTAAAAATTTCCCGATCGGCCTAAATTTCCTCTGAACCTCGTTCGGAGATACCCCTGATATATAGTATATATACTTTAATATACTCTCTCTCTATATATAACCCTGATATATAGTATATTAAAAAAATTAAATAACTTTTTAAGCTACATAAATAATTTTATTCAATTGCAACACACAATTTCATATCTGAAATAAACTGATTTGAATCAGCGATTTAAAAAAAAAATCAGTTGATTTAAATCGCTGATGTAAATCAAATTACTACAACTCTGGATATGCGAATAGAAAGAGGCGTACAAATGGGTGATTCGAATTGGAAATTGCAAACCGTTAGTTAGACAAAGAGATTTTAGAATGGATAGGGTATTGGTTTCTGGATACCTTACATATATTAATCCCCAATGTAGGTTTGTGAAAAATTATATAAGCATTTGAATTGCTGCTTTAGTGTTTTGTTTTACGTTTTGAATTTTTTCAGCTAAACTTTATACTCCACAATAAAAAAAAATCTTTACAATTCAGTTGTCAGAGTACCAATACAAGGCTGTGCAATTTCATAAATTAAAGATTTTTTTTTTCACATTACAAATAGTCAAAATATTTTCACTTCCTTTGTTTCTACCATAAATGAAGAGGTAGTCATAAATTTCTGGTATTTCGCATCCTGAAAAAAAAATCGATGTGCTACAACGTTGAAAAGAATATCGGAATTTTTTTAGGCTCAGTCCGCATTGTACCGTTTGATTCGTGAATATTTTGGTTGGAATCATTGGCTCATTCGGTATATAGATCAGAGGAAAGGAATTGAATGAATTTCCTTCACACGATAGTAGGTCATTTACCCCTATAGACTGATTCCACGTGGAGTTATGAATTGAAATATGTCGCTTTGTATGTTACTGAAGTTTGAACAATGTACCCGTACCGATTTTAAAGATGTATAAACGCGAAAAAAACGTTACTGATTTTCTTTTAAAACGCGAAAACTATTTTAAACGAAGGATTCGAACTATCAACATAAAGAAGTGCATAAGAGGATATGAAGTTTAATAGCGTAACCCTTATTTAAAAAAATGGCATTCTTTTGCGATGTGATCAATGTTCTAGGCCGCCTTTCCCAACTTGTGGTATGCGTACCCCTAGGGGTACGTAACGGTTCTATTGGCGGTACGCGAAAAAATATTAGTAATGGCAGCCATTCTCAACCTGTGGTATGCGTACCCCTAACTAGGGGTACGTAGCGGTTCTATTGAGGGTGCGCGAAAAAAATATTAGTTATGGCAGCCATTCTCAACCTGTGGTATGCGTACCCCTAGCTAGGGGTACGTAGCGGTTCTATTGAGGGTGCGCGAAAAAAATATTAGTAATGGCGGAAAATACCTAAAATAAAAATTAATAAATGTAATAAGTAAAATAAAAAATAGAAACCTATAAGTGTCATCAATTTTAGTCGTTTGTTCATTTGCTAGCAACATTACTGCCTAATAAAAACAAACGTTTTGCGGGTTGGTTGACAAGTGTAAACGGAAATTTCATCAAAGGGTACGTGAGAATTAAAAAGGTCGAGGACACACTGTTCTATGATATCTGTTCCAAGTACAAATAGTCCCCACTGCCAGTCTGTCTCCCACCGCCTTTTCAAAACCAAAACAAACCCGCGTTAATAGAGCCCGCCACATCTTTAAGCACACGTGCGCCCTCTCCAACAAAGGGATCCCTTTCGAGCAATCACCTTAATGAGACAAACTACGCGCCAGGGGCGGCACAACTCAACCCCAGAGCAGACGATTAAAAAATCATTCGAAATGCGGAGGAGAGAGCGTGCATTTCATCCCGGTAATGCAACCGCACCGATTTACTGCGCACTCAGCCCCACTGACTCATTCACATTCGAAAAAGCGCTTTTCATGAATATGCATGAGCGATATTCGACGTTGACCCCAATTTGTAGAGTTCTCTTTTTAGTTTATTTTTTTAGTATTTTTAATGCGCGTTCTCTTATTTCGTCTGTTTCTCTCTCTCTCTTTTTTAATGGTTGTTTTGGTTTTTTTTTTTGTGATGAGACTAAGAGTTTTTTTTGTTTTGCGTTTTTTTTCTCTCTGTAAGTATTTAGTCTACATTTTTTGTTGTTGTTGTTGAGTTGCTTTTTCGCATTTTATTTCGAGGCGTGGCTTTAATTATGTATTTTTTTTAAAAGTCTGATTTTTGAGCTGACACGTGCATTATTTGAAAGCAGATGCTTTGGATTATAGGGTGTGGAATAGATAGATACACGTGGTTCTTTCTATGAATAGAAAGAAAATGTGGGAAGATGGGGAATGGTGAAATGATTTACACAAGAAAGCGTCTTTATTTAAGAAATATCGCTCGGTTATAAGTATAAATGATACAGTGCCATTTCAAAAAATTCATCAGAGATTTTGGTTTTTGCAGTGTGATTTATTTCGAAGTATTTTTAACTATATTTTTTAACATCCTTAACAATTTTACTTTCTAAGCAGGAATAATAAAGAAAAAACGGGCAAATTCAGAATAAGAATAAAATTTCATGACTGTAAAACCGCAAATATTTGTAACCTTGAGTAAGTAAACTAAAGTTTAAATTTATATAATTTTATACACATGCTCAAATTTTTAGATTTTAATTTGATAAGGGGACATTATACAACCACACCTTCAAAATATATGCTGAACATATCAAAATTTTATTGATGTTTTTTAAAGGTAAATTTAACATATCTTTCATCCAGAAACTATTGCATAGTTTAAAGTACTTATTTTACGTTGGCTTTATTCATCAGGGTGCATATCATATTATTTCATTAATAAATTTTATTATATTAGTTGTCATTTTTCAAAAATTAATTATTATTTGATTAAATTTTAAAAATATATTTAATTTTACTTACATTTACATTTATTTTTAATGTCATAACTTTTCTTTTATTTATTGTTATTTATTTAAAAACATTTTTACACTACACTGACCAACTATTAATTTAATTTTTAATAATTATGATAAACATTTAAGTATTGAAAACATGATACTTCAATGAACTGATAAAGTTCAATGAACTACTATAAACAAATATTGCGACGTTTATTGTTCAATATAAAATGTTCCTCCCTGCTGCATATTACAGGCAATTCGAACTCTAACCAATCAAAACTCTTTCTTTTACTTTTCATGCAAATGTCGTGCATTCTACAACCAATCGCCGGAAACAAGCATTTTCGAATAACAACTTACACTTTGTGGGAATAACATTCATATATAAGCAACGCAATACAAGATTGCAGCATTATCTTGTTTAATAACTCAAAGTCGGTTCACTCTCAATTGATTATGAGCAAATACCGTGGAAGACCACGGCATCCCTTTGACATGGCGTTAAATAGATTCAAAACAACACCTGTTTCGTTCTTCCAAAGCGACATCAGTTGTAGCCGTCCCTAATACCTCAAATTTCACTGCGGCATGGTGAAACGGATCTTTTATTCATCGAGTTTGTTTGTTGTTGCAGCTCGTGTATCAATGTGGGGATCATCCAACAGTGAAACAAAGAACTAAAGTTAGGATGTCCCCCCAGCAAATGGATTTAATAAGACTTTTAGAATAAGTATTCTACGAGTTGTTTAACTGCGGTTTGTGGCTATAAGTAAATTAGTTACTATAGATCTTGATTTTTTGATCTCACTAGTTGTTAAATTCTGGATACTAGTGTACTTTACATTAATATAGGGAATTATACGATGTAAAATATAAATAATAAGTTATCATATATTTTGACATTTTAAAATAATCTGTCATTGCATAAAACTTTAATAAAGAGTTTTATAATTGTTATTCATAATTATTTTTGTCGTCTGATTGGAACACTGAGCTATATAAGAACTGGAAAGAAGACTCCTATTGGGGAAAATAGACTTTACGTGGCTTCACTTGGCGTTCGGACCATTACATTGTAATGTTATTAGTTGCATTGTTAGTTATAAATAACATATTTTCAAACATAAATGTCCTCCTATGGGTTATTTAAAAAAGTACAAATCTTCCCGAAACTTTTTTTTTACCACCTTGTATTTTTGAGGCAAGAGTTCAAAAAGCGCATGCATAGTCTACTCTCCAGTTCTTATTTAACTCAGTGAATTCCGGTGACTGTCTCAAAATGATGCACCAAAAAAGAAGTGAAATAATTCAGAAAATTCAAATGTCCCAGGAAAACTT
Source organism: Troglohyphantes excavatus (assembly GCA_963932185.1). Classification (NCBI taxonomy): domain Eukaryota; kingdom Metazoa; phylum Arthropoda; class Arachnida; order Araneae; family Linyphiidae; genus Troglohyphantes; species Troglohyphantes excavatus. The sequence goes on along the minus strand of OZ010673.1, from coordinate 28,226,548 downwards.
CTATTTCAAATTTGTCGAAAAAAGAATTTTGTACTCGTTTGAATTCTGACAATATGAGCAGAAAGGTTCGAAAAGGAATCTGAGTAAATGATTTTCGTTCAAAATTTGAGGATTCTTGTTTCGTCAAAAGTTACAGTCAATGACGAAACAATTGCCAAATATAATGAAAGTAGACTTGGCGATCGCAGAATTCTCAAAAAATGCGAGTGTTTTTTCTGAGAGTGAAGTTAAGTAAAAAAAGAAGTTATAAGATTAGAATGATGTGTATGTTCATCAGAGTTGATACTTTGCTTTTCGTTTGCTGCGAAATCCATCTGTGTGGGCCGCCATCTTGTTTTCCATGGGACCCTCCATATAGTAGTAAAGAACAAAACAAAAATTTAAAGTATCGTTAATACGAATATATTTTCCCTCTTTACCGAGAAGAATAGTCCAACAGATTAAAGGGGAAAAATACGTCCTTCATCACTCTTTGCCTTTGATGCACTAAAACACTGAATATTTTTCTTTTCTGCTGATGAATTTACTGCACGTAATTTTTTTTACCTTTCGCTGAAAAGCACCATGAATCTGAGCTTGTGCTAATAAACTGCTCTCGTTGAGACATTTAACGGGTATAACGACCCTCGGTTTCAGGGAAAAGGCCCATAACTCGTAGTAAAGAAAAGCACAAAATTATGGCAAATGATTTTTGCTGCTTTTATTATTCTTTGCGGTTTTTCAAAGTACTCTAATACTATTTCTATCCGACTACTCAGTTTGGTGTTAAAGATTAAATGAAATTTAATTTAGGGAGGTTTCTGGATGAAGGAATGGCCATTCTCGTTCTAATGTTTAAGTTAGTTTCAACATTTGATTCCATTTTTAAAAATATTTATTCGATCCTCAATCGATAATGATGCGTACAAATTAAGAGTCATTGCAGTAGATTGAGAGGGTAGAATAAAATTTTGTTTTATAGTAACAGAAATACAATAAAATAGTTTTTCCAAGACCGCGTTCTTACCTAATGAAATTGTTTTTCTTATCAGTATTTAACCACGCGTTATAATGTCAAAATTGGCACACAAATGTTAAAGGTGGAATTCGTTCTTGCAAACTCATTATTAGCATTTTATTAGCACTACTTCAAACACAATCGTAAATTTACACTAATTGATTGTATAATAAATTATTGCTAAAAAAAATAAGGAATTTTTCTTACATTACAGTAAAAATTAACCATCAGCCGTATTGGATTTCTATTAATTTCTCGCTAAGAAAATTTAAACACCACAATGAGTTTTTCCAATAAAAAAAAGGGCTAATAATTTCAGATTACAAATTCGGTTTTGTCCAATTTCGCACTTAACCAATCAATAACAAGGGGGCAACAAAAGCCTGGAAAAAAAGTTCCCTGATTTCCATGATTAAGAGATGTTGCAATACATGCTTTGTATATAAACAAAGTATCCACGCTACAATAATACAATAAATATATTGTATTATAAATGGAAAATTATAAGCAATACTTATTGTCTGTAAAATAATAATTTATGGATACAACACAAAATTATACAAGTGCCACAGGAATGATAGTAATTAAACATGCTTTCCAGAAGCAGATATGCAAAAAAAAGCAATTTTTTTCAAATTATTTCTTTTGTAGATAATTTTAAACGTTAAGCTTTCTATTTCTTATTCCAATCTTCAATGAATAACATATTCATTAGCCCCTCACATGTTGTTTAAAATCCAAAGTCCAACATGCTTTGCTTTGGCTTCCCCCTTTAGCAGTGGTTCACGTTTCTACAAAATAAAAACTGAAAATGCTCACAGCCAGGCTTTTTTTAATTCTTTTTCAGAATTAAAAGGAAATATTGACAACTAAACTACCCAAAATAGAGGTCATAATAGACGATAAATGCTGTTTTAACGAACCAAATTCGAAATTTCCCTGATGTTTTGTGAAATTCTAAAAATTTCCTGATATTTTCAGAATGAATAAAAAAAAATCCATGATAATTCCCTGATTTCCCAGGTTATGTTTCCACTCTGAATAAAACTAGGAAAACACAAATGGAAACCGTGTACAGACAGGAGTATCCATTTACCACCTTTCCTACAATGCGGGACAGAGTAAATTGAGCGATGACCACATATCTGGTCTAATCGTCAAGGTGACGCTATCCCATCGCTATTTTTTCCTTGCTCACGATCTGCCATACGGCACAGGGGCCATTAAATTGGACACCTTCTCTGAGGCCCCGCACGCAACCAAGAGTCAAAGTTGAAAACGGTTTTCGGGACCTCGTAAACACTGGGCAAAGTCGAAGAGGACCGAGCAACAGCCGTAGCAGGAACCTCCGAATGAGCACCAAAGACCCAGAGTTCAAGGAAGTGAACGGGAGACGAAAGTTCGAAAGTCATGAAGTGTGTTTTTTTTTATTATGTTCATTTTATGTGGTAACATTCTCCAGATCTCGAAATTGACAGATAAGAACAGGTGGCACGTGGGTCTTTCAATCTGAAATTAATAAGCCGTTCCTTTGATGATATAAGTACAAGTTGAGATATGGCGAATTTATGGCACATTTTTTTTTAAGTAGAAAAATTATATCCTAAATTAAGTTCGGTTGACTGACTTTAAAGTTTTCGTATTTAACCTTTTAAATCTCAATTTTTTTTTGGTCGGAAACACATTTTTCTTTTAAATTATGTTTTCTAGGCATCAAAATGTGACACCTAATTTTTTACAGAATTTTTGGAACTATCATTTAGAAAATTAAACGCAACATTGGAGCGTTATAATGGAGCAATCTTTAACGTATCCAACTTCCAATTTGAATCATCAAGCTAACCACAATATATTTACTTTATTAGCAAATTTTTTTTAAAAAATCAATTATTGACGAAAACAACAGCAAATAGCAAAAACAACAACAAAAACCTACAATGGCCGTGATATCACGTCCATGGAACTTAAAAATACTCCATCTTATAATACTTTCTTTTAATTTAAAGGTTTGAGGTGCAACTTATGAACTATAACTAATTTTAATTTCTGATAATTAATTTAAAATTCGAGGGAAATTTTTTTTTTGAAGGACAGGCATAGAAAAATTTAAATATACAAGCTAATAAAACAACTTTACATTCACGTTCGTTAAAGCATCTTTAGAAGGGTTGATTTTACAAGCTAGACAAACGCAGGCAATAATTAAGAAGCCTTCAAAATGCAATTGTGTAAAATATCATATAAACAATTAAAAAACAACGATCACTCTTATTTTCAAAAATTAATAACCCATTTTAATATTTGTCAATAATAATAATAAAATCTAATGTAAGGATACTTATTTTTGTTGATTACCCGTGAAGGCAAAATAAAATTACTGATTTATAATTACGTTAGAGGACTCGTTAGCTTTCGAAAACAACCGTAAAAGAGACGACCCATTTTGAGACGAAAATCTTATTCCGAGAGTGTATAAATCTCTATTAAATACTTATTTTTCGAAAAAGCACACCAGACATGGTGCACGTGCAATGGAAAGACGGGTATTGCACGAAAAGTAATCCTGGAGCATGAAAAAGTCGATCTGTCAAGTTGACAGCATAATGTTTAAATTGTACGGGAATCTCCAGAACTGCGATGCAAATGCCTTCCTGCTTTCGCGCGCTTCTCTTCTCCTATATATGTGGAATGTATAATGATTCCCCAGTTCGTTGGAAACAACAGACTTCCAAGTATGCAGGTTTGGTGTTCTCTTTGCCAAAGGGGGAAAAACACTTATGTAGTTAATTTTCATGGCCGCGAAAAGATTCTTGGCCCAAATCAAAAACGCAGTCCAGCTTTCGAAATTACATAACATGCAGGGTAATTGCAAAATATTATCACATTTAAAAGGTTGTATCGCCGAAACCAAATAATTTAGACCATCTTAATATATCATTGAGAAAATGGCGTGCAAAACAGTGAAAAAAGTAATAATAAAATGTATTGGCGTACATGCAAAGTAATCAGCCGATTTTGACTTTCAGTGGGTGGCGTTATACTGACAGGTGGGCTTAAGGTCCAATCGACAAATTTTGGGCGCCGGAATAAGAATTGTGTCAAATTTCCGTGGAAAAGGATACATTTAAATGGACTAAGTTGGAAAATTTCAGTTTATGTTTTTGGGCAAATTTTCAATCTGATAGTTTTAAATTTAATTGTATTATTACATTTAATTAAACTGACTTCATTGTGTTTCGCAACATTTCGATATTTCTAACCGTATATTTTTTCAAGAAAGGTATATAGCTTGGATTTCATTTTTTTCTGAAAAATATGTCCCGAACACTGGATACCATTGATTCTCACAAATTTCGAAATTTGGCGCCTTAGTGTTCAATGAAACAAACATAAAATGTTCAGTTGGCAAAGTTAGAAAAATCTCATTGTAAAAATGACCCAATTTGAAAACAACGCTCATAAAAAATATATATATATATATTTGTGTAATTGGGGCGCCAAAAAAATTTCGCTTTTATCACAAAAATGTATTGAACCACCCCAGTATAAGGAAGGAGTGACTAACAATACTGAAGTTGTATATAAAGAGAGTCTGATACAGTTTTAGTGGAAACTAATATCAAGCTGAAGCTACTTTAATCCACTTGATCGTGTTTTTGAATTAGATATAATCTCATGAAATTAATCGCAGTAGACATTCGGTCAACACAAATTCACAAATTCAAACGAAACTGGTTGTTTAAAATTTCCAAACAAAACAGAATGAATGCTCACTTATAAAGCATACAGACACTTCATCTGGGGAGGGAAATAAATGCAAATAATACCAAAATTTAAAAATAAATGACAGCATGGCGAAGCAGAATATGTTTTATTAACAAAATCCATTATGACTTAAAAATAGGGTAACCAAACAATTAAAATCCTTATGAATATGTATATGTAAAAGTCCAGAGAAAGCGCAAGCAATTAAGGCTTTGAAACCACATTGAAGTATTTTGGATTTGTTTTGCAATCGAGCCGTCTATTTTCAAAACCAGATGGATCCACATTTTTCGCAAATTCGTTTTTTATATATTTTTACAAGTTCTCAATGCACTACACTACATCACATTGCAAGGCGGTAGACCAAATCCAGTTTAAAAATGCATTCACTGTTAAAAATAGGTACTTAAAAATAAGTAAAATTTCCGCATTTTTGATTACATTCGATGCTTATCATAGCTCCGAATACATAAGTTTCATTTTTGAAAACGACATGTACTCAAAAATGAATAAAAAGGGCAGTCGCTTGACTATATAAAGCACTTTCAATAAATTTTAACAATTACAATCAGGACTAACCGGGAATCGAACTCAGTCTACATACTGTCGTTCGCCCAGAAGTCCAGGGTATTATCTTTTGCATATTTATACAATATTTATTTCAAAATGGATAAAAAAAAATCAGTTTTAGCCAGGGTAGGGTGTGAATGATTTAATCAGTGATTTAAATTAATCAACTTACAAAAAATCGATTTAAATAAATTTTTTCGGAAATTGATTAAGAATTTCAGGTAAAAAAAAATCTTATTGGTGGAGTCTCTTTCATGGTCACTACAACTTTTCTCCCTTACTCTGGTCTTTTTTCTTAAGGTTTATTTTTTATTTGTCTATTCTTATCCATTCAAAATCCTTCCCAACCCTAATGAATAAAGCTTCAAAAATAATATACATTAAATAAATACATCACTGCAATTTTAAAAAAAATCATGATTTTTACACCTTGGTAGGCGTGAAAGTAGCAGAGAAAAAAGTAACCCCAAAATTAGCCATTGACTGCATGAGAAATGATACACGACATGTAACGATTTCAGGGAAACATGTAATTTGGGACAGGTATTTACACGAGGTAAGGGTGAGTAAATACCCAATTTTATTTACGCTACTTGCTGGATATTTACCAGACCCACATGTGTAATATAGTTAAACATATTAAAAAAAATCTGATTAAATTAATTAATTTTGAATTAAAAAAAAAATTAATAATAATAATAATGATTCTTTATACATCCCGGTTTTAGCTATTCCGATTTATTTCAATTTCATTTAATTATTTTTGTTTTGAATTTTTGTGTTTGTTGAAGATTTTTTTTATTTGATCTTACGATAGTATTGTAAAACAAATGGACCTACTGTAAAACTAATCGAAGTACAAAATTTATAGTTTTGTGATAATTTAGTTTAAGGCCCCATTCTATGCGAACGAGTAAAACGCGCGTGAGTTTCTCGGACGATTCGTGAATTCATACCACGTGGTACGAATTCTCGAATCACCGACAAGCTCACGCGCGTTTTACGCGTTCGTATATAATGGGCCTAGTGGTTAAAATCTTTGGTTAAATTATTTGTTTACATTTTTTAAAATAAAATTTAAACTGCTTCTAGTGCGACTAAAAAAAATTATACATCAATGGAAAAATAACAAATCAAATTTTAATATAAAATAATCTTAAAATTGTATTATTGTCGGTTTTAGGGTACCGAGACCTCTTGACAAATGTATGGTAAATATTCTTACTTTTTCCTACTTTTAACAACAATTTATGGATTAAATGAAAAAAAAATATTCTTTTAACGACCCCCGGGATAGAGAGATGCCACTTCCTAGTAAAATTCCGATAGTAAAATACCAATTGGTTGATTAATTTATACGTAATATTTCCTTTCAACTGGTTACATTCGCTATAAATTTTGCGTATCCATTCGTTATAACGATGCTGCTTCCTTGAGGGTTCGTTATATGGAGGGGTCTAATGTAATAACGAAAACTTACGAGTTGTAACATTTAATAATGCAGGCATTACGCAATATTCCGAGAACAGAAAGTATTGCTAAATTACAACGCACATTATACCAATATCGAATTAAAAAAATATATAAAATATAAATAATTTTATGGTAGTGAGGGAAGGGGTGAAATATTTACAATTCGCATACAAATCTAACTTTAAGCTTTAGGATAGCTAACACGTGATTTTGTATTGCATTTAACATGACTTTGAACCAAATCGATGCAGAAGTTTTTAGGAAAACAGAGCGAGCAGTTTGAATTAAATGTAATGGCAATGAAATCGACAATTACTGTAATATTTGTTACGTGTTGACTTTGGATCAGTTTGATAGAAAATATTATAACCACAAAGAGTTTTAACTTAAAGTTTTAGAGTACTAAATACTTGATCTTCAATTGCTATCGACATGAGGCGTTAAAACGCACATGGTTAGATTTTGGCTTCATCTCAGATCCCATTTGGCACACAAAAATCGTCTTTTATAAAACAGTTGTGAGCGCAACAAACAAAATGGCTTTTTTGTTTTTTCGCTTTTACTTTGTTATAAAAACCTTTCACAACCCGTCTATCTGTGTTCGTTCTATTGTTTACAAAAAGTTTTGAATCGCTTAATCTTCAAACTTCTTCACACCGCGTGTGATTTTCGGTAAAGTGGGATTAATAAATGGGACATGAAGTAAAATGGTCCGTTTTACAAATTAAAATAATTTCTTCTTAGTTTTTATACACTTATCTTAATTCCAATTTTTTTTTTTAATTCTTAATTTAGTTGTTCTAATAACGTTTTAAAAGGAAATAAATCGTTTGATAATTATAAATTTAATTTTATTTATGCAGACACATTAGTGTGGAACACTGCAGCGTTTCAAAACTCCTGTCAAACAAACGGAAAATGTTCGATTTTTTTTTTAGTTTCTATATAATTTTAAATGTTAATTATAAAAATTTAAAGATTAATTAATAACATATACAGGTAAGAAATATTTAATGTCATATTTTATCAAATATTTTGTAAAAATGGGGGGAAAAAAAGATGGGTCACCTAATTTGTAATAGTCTGCATTCGAAACAACAACCTTAAAAAAAGTGCAATATTCTATAAAAATATAAATATAAGTACTTTGATTTTTTGTTGTTGTTATTTATAATTAAATTTCCCCCCAAACCCACAATTAAGTTTAGTGTTATACGCTTTATAACCTTGCAGCAGTTACGATTAACATAGCCTACCGATTTTTTTTATGGATCGGAGCGATTTTATTGAAATCCAATATGTATTTCTGTGGCGGTTTATCTCATTTTTAAAATGAAGTTCTTTCAAATATAATGCAAATTATCTCACTTGAGACGGCAATTCTTCATTAGTATTCGTTTCTTCTGTTTCTTTGATTTTAGAGAGATTATCTTTTTCATAATTTAAGATGTCAATTTCGACATGAAACGGCCTTTTTTCAAAATTCATAAATTTAAAAATAACTTTTAGATCAGTGGTTTGTAATTAGCATTAAGCCGCGGACAGCTAATTAAAACTAAAATAGAATCGGCGACGCCTTTCTTAATATATGGGCCTGCATACGTTTCAATTGTACTTGGAACTCGAAAATGAAGAGCAGAAAAAAAAAATCCAAAATTAATTTGAAACAAACTTTTAATTTTACACAGATTTTACTAAGAATATGAACTTAAATGTACCCGACAAATTCATAGAAAAGAAAATACCACAATTAGAAGTTTAATTACTTAGTCTCTTACTTATACATTTAACGCTCATTCAAACTCATGAATGCATTTTAATAGAAACTGGTATAAACATACTTTCATTGTGTCCCTATTATGGGTCCGTGGACCCCCTCCCCTTTTTTTTAATGTGCTTTCAGGAAAAGAAGTGCTTTTTTTCGGTATATACCGTTTTGACTCTTTTTTTTTTAATTTCTGGAATATGCTCTGGCTTAGTAATTCTTGTCAAATATTGTCAGTGGACGAAAGTGTCAGTGATGTAAATAAAATATTTTTACGTATTGAAACTTGCTGTAAATAGACAATTTAATGATAAATAAATTTAAATTATGATATATTTGTGTTTGTTTTTAATGGAACTGAAACAAGTACAATATTAGATGCATAGCGCAATTAAAATAATACGAATTATGTCACACAGAGGGAAGAAAAACCCATTAAGAAATTATATATTGTATTTAAAAATTGAGTTGTAAACAGTGGAGAAAAATTTACACTTTTATCGGTTTAGTATTTAAAATTTTTATTTATTTTTTATTTTTGAGTGAAATCCAATTTTTCTCGGACTTTATTATTTTACTAACTTTAATTGAAATTTTAAGAATAGCATAAAGTAGAAGTAGTAAATTACAAATGAAACCTAAAATACAAAAAATCACAATAGCTCGATAAAAAAAAACTCGTAAAAAAAAGGTTGTATTACAGTTCATTGCAAAACATAATTTGATGAACTATAATGTAACTTATTGCGTTCGTTATATTTCATTTTATGAAAACTAATAGTCAGTATAATATGCAAACTATAATAAGAATAGTTAGTATTATATACTAACAGTTATTAGTTAATCTTATTCTGCACAGGTTCTTTATTCCCAGCATTCTTTTAGCAGAAGAATAATTTAAAATTGTAATTTTTTACACGAATTAAATATTAACTTTATGACTATATTAGCTAAATTAAAAAAAAATATTTAGGAATTGTTGTCAATTTAAATAAAATTCGCAATTAAAATAAATTTTATTCATATTTTTTACTATAAAAAAATTAAATTTTTTATGATGAAATATATAAAAAATATTTCAAAAACAGCCGAAATCTACCAAAGTGTGTCACTGGATCAGTAGCAATTACAATAAATCAATTGTGATTCTAAAAAGAATAATGTAACCAAATCAAATAACGGTAGGCAGAACGTAGGTTTCCAAGAAATAGAGATTTTTTTAGAATAACTCGGAGAATACTTCTGAGGTATTTTAGGTTTCATTCAACAACAGAATAATATATTACAAGCGGGAAACGAAAACGATGATCAGTTGTTTTATGGGAAGGGAATAAAGATTGCACACATGATGACAATTTATGTTCCATTTCGTGGGATTTTTCCCCCATAGGTACATTTGGATTCACGTAATCTTTTGGGAAACATATCGGACATAAATCGTCTGCGTGGATGAATATTCTTTATGAGTTAATTTCGAACCTTCATTTTAATTCCAAATTAATTTTTTAAACGGTTAATTATTGTTTGAATTAGCAATCTGGTAATTAATTTTTCTCCTAATATGGATACTGGAGGTGATGACTCGATTTTTTTGTTTGAACTAAACTTGCATTCTTTATAAAAAATTGTTAAAAAAATAGACATTTTGGTATTTTTTTTATGCAATCTAACGACATGTTAACTTAAATGGCATTTTATAAACAATTATACTTTGTTTAGAATATAATGCTAAAATATTTTGTAAACATTAGAGTCAAATTAAAAAAAAATAAACACATTTCTGCTTGCAACATTGCACACCTTACCAAAATTTTTAAACAATTTCACATTTTCAATAATATGAAATAAATCTTAAAAACTGGTATTTTTTTAAATCTTAATTTTTTGCATTATCTCTTTTCTATATAAATAATGTAACTAAATGTAACTTTAATGTAACTAAAAATATTAACAAGTATCAATATAGCCTATGAAATTATACCAAAAAAAAAAAACAATCGCAAATGTTAATGAAAATCGTATAAATACAAATTACTGAATATTGACAACATCATCAAATTATATTCATAATTTATTTAAAAGAAGTAACTCTAATCATAGTCCAGCATTGCATAGCGTATAACCTCGGTTGATAATGAGAAAACAGCGAATTTCGTCGCTACGGATACTTTTATGTATACAGTGCAGAAACGTTTAAATTTATTAAAAAACGATCAGTTATACGATATTTCGAAAGACCTATTATTGATTAACTATTTAAAAATGTATGTAAAATAAATATATTTCATGCAAGTGTAAAGCATATATTAAAAAAAAAATTAAATGATCTTGCACTGAAAACAACTTTTATAATTTCAATATTTTCATAGAGAAATAAGAATATACATTTTCAGCATTTCGGCAATTTGTATAATTTATTTGTAAACAAAATAACTATTTGTACTTAAGTAGTTTAAAAAAAAACTTTGTAAAAAAACATTTTTGTAGGTTTGAATGATAAAAAAAATGTATTTTTTCAACAAATATAAAACAATTCTTATTTTTGAGTTGTAAACTTATCCAAAATTAGGAAAATGACAGAAAAACCGAAAAAGTTATTTTATAGGTTTAGATGTTTTTAAAAAAAGATTTTGTTTACTTCACAAGATTTAAAACTAGCAATCTAAAACCTGCTTTTCACCAATAAATTGTATGAAATACCAAAAAGCTGCCACGACCTATCTAACACTTTTAACAAACTTCTAAGCTTTTTAAATATTGAGAAAAACTTTGAATCTTTTTCAAATTGCTCTTATATTTATACCAGAAGAGAAAAAGGGACAGTAAAAAATAAATTCAATATTGCAATAAATTAAGTTTATTTAATGGATTAGAATAGTTTTTGAAAACTAATATTGCATCCCCTTAATGAAGTCGTGCATGTTTAAATGCTCGTTTAAAGTAAGCAAAACTCATATTTTTATATTGATTTATCAAACAACATTTGCATATAGATTTTCTTAGCCTTTCAAAAATGTTTGAACAACCTAAGCTGTTTTAATGATGTTGCTCGTGAAATATGTGCTTGCATACTTTTCAATGTAAATAACATTGCAGCTTTCAATGCCATTATAAATTGATAACAGCATAAAACCAATATAAATATATTTTTTACGGAAATGTATATAACAATTAAGAAAAATAAGATGTATTGGAAGTGCATTGCAAAAAAGTATTTTTATTAATTCAATGAGTACACTGGTAAAACAAAAGTATGAAAAATGAGTATTTAAACCTACTCCTTTTTCTTTACGTATAATTACATTGTAAATAAGCGATGACGTACTCAAATGCAAGTAACCCTATTTTCTCAAAAAGTAGCAATTTTATTAAATTTCGCTAATCTCGGCTTCTGGTCAAGCAATCTTAATGAAATATGACAAACATAAAATAGTAAGTAGTTTAGAAGAAGGTCTTATTATTGATTGTCGATTGCTTAAATAGAAACTGAGTAATTACAACTCAAATACCTTGCATCCTATTCTTTTGGTACACCTTTTTAACATTTATTTTATTTACAATTCATTAATGTCGCTCTGATAGTTTAACAGATAAAACAACTACGATGCTGAGGATCTGACTTTTATTCCCAGTAAGACTTGGTTATAATTGTCGATATTTACTGAAAATGATTTATGAAATTCGGAGCCATCATAAACATAAAATATAATAAAAAATGAGTACAATTTACTTATTTTCAAGTGCCAGTTTATAACAGTTAATATAAAACACTATAGTAACATTTGAATTCACCAACTAAAAAGTCTTTTCCAATTGCAAAACCGCAAGCGGAATGTAAAATAATGTATATTCTAAATGAATTCCTTGGATAAAAAGATTCTGTATGCTGCCACTTTGAACTCTTGATGCTGAGATAAATACGTGAAATTCAATGTATTTAAAAAAATAAAAATCTTTAATGTTATTCAAATCTCTCTCTTTCTCTATTTTGCGTGTCAGAATCGATTGTGAATTTTGTGTCTCAAAAATAAAAAGGCTTGCGACATTCCGTTGAAAAGTAGACTAATGTTTTCTTGTCATAGCCCTCTTTTTACCTGAAATATTTTTCAACTGATTGTTTGTATTGAATGTTAAATGTTCAAAAGCTTCATTTTAATCGTTCCTTATCTTCTTTAACCCTTAGCAGTTGAGAAACATGTTTGGTGTTTAGTTGTTTACATGTTTGGTACTGTTACATCCATAGAGTAATGATACAAATAGAGGAATAAAAATGCTGATTTCCGTGTGTGCATCATTGAAACCACGTGATAGGTGGAAATGCCAATTCATTCATGCGCCAATATTACTTGGCAGGCCTTGGCGACTTTAGGAACTAAACGAGATCGAAGTATTGTAATAAGGTTTTGTGTTTAATTTTGTATTTAAATATCGTTTTTTTGAACGAGTGTCACAATTTAAGGGAGTTTAAGAGATATATTAAGGATATTTTTCTTATTTTGTAGTTTTGAAATAATTGCGTTACGTTTTTATGTAAACAATTTACCATAAGCGAAGTTCTTTCAATAGTTATTTTGTATACTTCAATAAGAAAATATAAACAATAAAACCTGAGAAATATAAAGAGTTTCGCTTCTTCGAGTATTGAACACAAATAAAATATTTTCGTTTCGTTAATGAAGAGGAAATATTTAGCGCATATTGTTTGAAAATAAGTAAATACGTACATATATGTTAAAAAGTTGAATACGGGCAGAACTCCTTATCATCAAAAAAGAAGAAAGTGCGCCAAATTTGAAACTTCTGCAGATGTCTGACCGCCAAATGTGGCTGCGCTATAACCACGTGATTAGTTTTTTCTTTTCAATGTTGACACCGCGGCCTTACGAGAGTCTGGCATTGAAGGCGCTCTCTATTTAATATTACAACTCTCTGGTTACATCCCGTTCCTGTCATTTTTAATAAGTTATTCTTTAACTTTTTATTTTTACGTTTAAGGTGGATAATCATAAAAATTAAAAAGCTATACACGAAGCTGAATATTAGCATCAGTATATCAAATGTATATTTAGTGGTTTATGACATTTGCCAAACGTTAAAAAAGAAGAAAAAAAAAACAAGGAACTTCAATCTGAAGAAAAGTTTAGATCACACCAACCAGAGAGTTGTAATATTAAATACAGAGCGCCTTCAATACCAGACTCTCCTAAGGCCGCGGTGTCAACATTGAAAAGAAAAACCCACATCACGTGATTATAGCGCTGCCACATTTGGCGATCAGACATCTGCAGAAGTTTCAAATTTGGCGCACTTTTTTCTTTTTTGGTGATAAGAAGTTTTGTCCGTATTCAACTTTTTAACATATATGTACGTATTTACTTATTTTCAAACAATATGCGCTAAATATTTCCTCTTCATTAACGAGACGAAAATATTTTATTTGTGTTCAATACTCGAAGAAGCAAAACTCTTTATATTTCTTATGTTTTATTGTTCATATTTTCTTATTGAAGTATACAAAATAACAATTGAAAGAACTTCGCTTATGGTAAATTTTTTACATAAAAACGTAATGCAATTATTTCAAAACTACAAAGTAAGAAAAATCTCCTTAATATATCTGTTAAACTCCCTTAAATTGTGCCACTCGTTCAAAAAAAACTATATTTAAATACAAAATTAAACACAAAACCATATTACAATACTTCGATCTCGTTTAGTTCTGAAAGTCGCCAAGGCCTGCCAAGTAATACTGACGCATGAGTGAATTGGCATTTCCACATATCACGTGGTTTCAATGATGGACACGCGGAAATCAGCATTTTTATTCCTCTATTTGTATCATTACTCTATGACACCAACATGATAATTTTAGATGACAAAAATAATGTATATTTAAGTTTTTGAGAGTATATCTTTTCAAACTAAAGAATGTTTTTTTTTTCATTTTGAAGAACATAGAAAAATAACACGTCGTTAGTTATTTTGGTGACTCGAATGCAAAAGGTTAATAAAAAGGTTTATATGTTAAAATAAAATATGCTTATGCCCAAGTGATGTCAAACTTGTAAATGGATAAATAACCAAAGAACAATCTAACGAAGAAAACGTTTTTTTATATTCAATAGTATATATTCAGGTAAAATAGATTTTACAAACATTAGATGTACTGATGATTTCTAAGATTTTTAATTGGACTTGACTATGCTCAAGGACGCCCTTAGTGGTGTATGACGAGTGCCACTGCACAGGGCGTCGTATTTAGGGATGGGCCCCTCGCCTAGCGAAAATGATAAAATTAAAAGTTTTATAGGGAATCAATTGTTTTATTTAAAACTCTGTTTGAATTAATTTTTTTTGCTTGCGGTTACTAAGGTGTCTAAGGTATTTTCTTTAAGTTATCTGGCACTAGTATATGAATGAATTTTTGTCCATAAATTAAAAGCAAGATTCTGCATTAAAAATAAACTCTACTACATAATTGTCGGGCCAGTAGCTATTGCAACTACATAACTACAAATCAGCTGCCTATACAAATCCGCATAAAAACCCACGCCAATTTTGCAGTTGTCCAGTTGAAGTACTGGCGCGACGATACAACAAGTTGGCGTTACTTGGAAATATTTGAATTTTTTTGTGGGGGGCGGGGGGAAAGTTTTCCAATTGGGTTTGTGTGACTTATCACTTTTCAACACTGATTAAAGAGGCTCCGCGGATAAATTCCCACTCGGCCTTTCCCAGTTGGTAAGGCGTTCAGCTACTAATCAGAGGATTGGTGGTTCGAATCCGTGAAATGGACTTGACATAGGAAAGTAAAAAAGTAGTGAACTTGTGATCGGAGGGTTGCCAGCTTCGCTACAAAAATACTAGAAAGTCGTCCAGAATATCCAACAAATTATACTGGCGTGTATATGGGACTGGTGCACGATAAATCTGACCGGGGTCCAAAGTCCCGACGTCTATTGAAGGCGTTCGGTGCCAGTTCAGGTGTTTCCTCGTCATCTGACCATGGTTCTAAAATAACGAGGTGCATGTATGAATGTGTATGCGTTCCCGGGTCTTTCCTTCGAGATTGACCCCGAACCGTCGCCAATAGCCCACTGTGCAGCTCTAGTGCGACGTTATTTAACAAAACCAAACCAACCCACTCGGCCTTGCAATTGCAAGAACGGCCCTGACAATTTTTGCTGACAATTTTGATACTCCCCGCCAAAAAGTCCTCGATGCCTTGTTCCATGAGCAAGAAAAACTCATGGGCAAGAATCCCCATGCATCCATTCCACTTCCCATCATTATGCATGCATGAGCTGCAATCAAAATGGCGCTCTGCCGACTTCATAAACAGGCGCAACTTTTCCCCTATCTCTCGACCATTTCATTGGAAATGGCGGCAGTTTCCCCATCTCCGCAAAGGCCTTCCAATTCAGCACATACTGGTGCATCAATTATTCCCCAGATATACGGTTTTTACTCATTCCACTTGAATCCGAGTCCTAATCTTTATGAGTTCTGGACATGCGATTCGTTCGATTCTCCCGTGCATTTATCATTGGAAGGGACTTTTTTTTTTCCGCCGATGAGTGATTGGACAGTGGCAATCTCGATTCGATTATTAAATCGATGCCAAATTGTTTCGATGTATTTTATTTTCATTCGTTCGACAGTTGCGATTACGGTTTCGGGATAAGGAGTCGGGATAAGTGGATAATGTGGTGGGAATTGCAGAGAAATGACGTATCGCCATTAAATGATCGGGCATTATTAAAGGTCATTTGCGGTCATTACAGAGATCATTATTATAGACATTGGATGGCACGTAATAAACTAAATGTGTCTTGTCAAAGTGTCACTGTTATGCGAGTAGCCGAAATGTTTACAAAATGGTTAGTGTCTCAAAAGTAAACTCTCCATAATGACAAAATTATTTTTTTAAAAAATACTCAAAAACAGGATATTTTTTTTTATGTCATCAGATTGATGTGTGACGTTAGATGAAAAATCTATCGACCCACAAAACATCCGAGTTAGAGTATGATAAAATTCGTGTTCTTGATTGAGTAAAAATTTAACAAATCTTAGGTAATGCTTATTCTGTATATATCTAATAAGTCTATGTAATTATTATTATTAAAAGTATATATAATTATTATTAAAAGTATATATAATTATTATTAAAAGTATATATAATTATTATTAAATATATATATAATTATTATTAAAAGTATATACAATTTTAATAGTAATAATAAGTATATATAATTTTAATAGTAATAATATGTATATATAATTTTAATAGTAATGCTAAGTATATATAATTATTATTATTTAAATTATATATAATTATTATTATTGTTAAAAGAATATTTAATTATTCTTATTGTTAATAATATATCTAATTATTCTTATTGTTAAAAGTATATATAATTATTATTGTTAAAAGTATATATAATTATTATTATTAAAATTATGTATAATTATCAGCATTGTTAAAAGTATATATAATTATTATTATTAAAATTATGTATAATTATCAGCATTGTTAAAAGTATATATAATTATTAGTATTGTTAAAAATATATATAATTATTAGTATGGTTAAAAGTATATATAATTATTAGTATTAAACTATATATAATTATTATAGTTATAAGTATTATTAAAAGTATACATAATTATTATTATAAAAACTATATATAATTATTCTACAAGAGATAACGAAAATATTTTTAAAGCTAATATTTCAGATGAATAATTAGTACAACATCTCAGTTTATCACAAATGTGGGTTGATGGCTCTTTGCATAGCACTGTCAAATTTTTCCACCACAATGACACATGGTGTATGTATACAATGAATCCAAATTCAACAACAAACGCTTGTTGTAAATCTAAATAAAAATGCTTAGTAAAAAAATACTAACATAAGTGTTTTATTTATATATAAATATATCACCAATACCTTTAAAACTGAATACACATTTATTAACAGACATTAAAACTAAAAAAATACGACAAAATTAATTTAAAAAAAAATTCAATTGGAAATTCTAATAACTTTATTTTTCTTGCAAGATGCTCTTAAAGGATTTTTTTGCAGTAAAGCCTTGCAACAGGACTTATAAAAATTGTAATCAATTAACACAATGGCAGCATTTAAATGACATAAGTTTTGGTAGCATCGTACCTTGCATAGTAAAAGTATTAACATTGTTTATGTAAGTTTAATTGATCTAGCACCAAAACAATAAGGCATTATTCTAGATTTTCTATTGTGATATAAATTCGTTTGATTTAACATTACATCTTATTGTAAACAATGCCATCTAAGCCCCGCTAATTCTCAGACATCTCAGGAATTTGAAATTCTTAAAGAAAATCGAGTTCTGGGGATATATGCGAATGGTAATCCCCATAAAATATTTATAACTCCTTCGAGATTCAAAATAAATGATATCACTTAAATTCTCTTAAATGGCAATGCTAATCCGTACTTATTTGCTAACCATTTGACTGATAGAATTTCCTTAGTTTTAATTTCGGGGATTTCACTTACTCTTCTCCACCCCACCCCCTCCTCCACTTCAGAGTATAAATAAATCAACTGTAAGTCTGGTCTCTTTCAACCCTTTCTCACATTTTATTTATAACATTTTTAAGGCGACTTAAGAACACATATCCCATAATTTAGAACGTTGCATGAATTCTTGTTCAAACCTGTTCGTCAGAACGTTAGAACTTTCGTAGTCCGTCATATAGTTCGCGGTGTAGAAATTTAGAGAGTGGGGTGCCAGTTTAGGTGCGTTTCGACATTACGAGGCAGCGTTCCCGTATTTTTTCGTTCGGAATAGATCCGCACTATCTCCGAGTTGGTTTGGTTAATTAACGTCGCACTAGAGCTGCACAGTGGGCTATTGGCGACGGTTCGGGGTCTATCTCGAAGGAAAGACCCGGGAGCGATGCCTCGTATTTTTGAACCATGGTCAGATGACGAAGAGAAAACCTGAGCTGGCACCCAACGCCTTCAATGGACGTCAGGACTTTGGACCTCGATCAGATTTATTGTGCACCAGTACCGTATACACGCCGTTAATTTTTGTGGATGTTCTGGACGACATTCTAGTATTTTGGTAGAGAGGTTGGCAACCCTCCGCTCGTAATATCATTACTTTTTTACTATTCTTAGTGTAGTCTGACGCACAGGTTCGAACCGGGAATCCTCGGATTACCAGCTGTCGCCTTAATCCACTCGGCCACGGTGGTCTCGTTCCACTATCTCCGAGACTCGGTGGTCTCAGGGTATAGCATTCGGCTAGCAATTACAGGATCGCGAGTTCGAATCGGCATGAGAACTTGAGAAAAGTTAAAATATAGCAATCTGAAATTATCGCATGAAATTATCCTCAATTACCACAGGCGGCGTGTTTACGGGACTGGTGCACGTTAATGCCTATCGTGGTTCTATATCCTTATGACTATTGAGGTTGCGTTGGGTACTCAGGAGTTGATCTCGTCATCTGACCATGACTCAAAAATAAGAGGCAATGTTCAGGGGCTTTCCTTCGAGATAGCATCCGAACCGTCGCCGGGGTCCGTAGCAACCAGAGGGTTGCGAGATCAAATGCAGCTGATACGAAGGACTTGACAAAAATGTTAAAGTGCAGTGAACTTGTGATCGGAAGGTTCCCAAATTTTCTGCGAAGTAAAAATATGTTTTTCGAACTTATCCTCCAATTTGTACAGCGTGCATACGGGACTGGTGCACAATAAATCTGATATGGGTCCAATATCCTGACTCCTATCTAGGTTGCGTCGGGTACCAGATCAGATATTGTCTCCTCACCTCATTATTGTTCAAATATACAAGACACTGTTCCTGGTTTTTCCTTCGAGATAGACCCCAAACCGTCAATAGCTAAATGTGCAACAATAGGGAAAATTTAATTAACCAAATAGTTTATAGTGTGTTGTTATTTAATCAACCAAAATTTCTCCTACAGACCATTGTATAGCTCTAGTTAATAGAACCAACCTCTAACTCAGAAATATAACATCTATTGCGGTTATGACAGGTGGCAGCTCAAATGAATTTCTCATCATATGACCATGGTTCAAAAATACGAGGCACTATTCTCGGGTCTTTCTTTCGAGATAGGCATCGAACCGTCGCCAAAGTCCAATGTGCAGCTCTAGCTCGACGTTAATTAACCAAACCTCAGAATAAAGGAAAATTCGATTTTGAAAAAACAATATACATGGGATTTTAGGTTGACCCCGATCAGACTTATCATGCATCAGTCCCGTATACACGGCAGTATAATTTGTTGGATGTTCTGGACGACTTTCTAGTATTTTTGTAGCGAATCTGGCAACCCTCCAATCGCAAGATCACTACTTTTTCACTACTTACCAGCTAAACGCATTTATCCACTGGGTTACTGGGGCCCTTCTGAATTAAAGAAAATTCGATTTTGAAAAAATAATATACAGTTGAGGAGACACGTTGTTGTTCTGCTTACGAAATTAAAAAAAAAACTTCTTGCTTTGTGGATTGCGATACTGGATAATAGTTGTTACAGATTTTTCGAACTATATCGGTTCAATCTGATATATCGCAGCAAACAGCGGCTACAATATATATAAAAAAAGACCCATCTGAAAGCGTGCGGCCTTTTCTGCTGTAAGAACAGGCGGCCGGTCCACCGTTTGATGGGCGCGTCGAATCCCTCTGACGAAATTTCAGGGGAGGAGGACGGGGGATAATCCGCAGATTTCACAGGCGATAAGTCTTCGATTCTTCCGAACATCCCCCTCTTTAATCGTTCCGCTCAACCGTGGAACAAAAGATTCCCCCCCCCCCCCCCTCCCTTCTCTCCGCACAATTTTTTTTTCATAGCCCCCATTTGTCGTTTACATCTGTTTTTGCAGACGATAACACGTCGCAAGTTGAGAATCGACGATTGCAGATATTCGCATCATATTTTAAACGTCTTTTTATGAATAGGCGTGTCAAAAGCTTTACTTAAAAATAGTAACATTGAGAAACATTGAAATATGATTTTTAAAATACGTTTCGATAATATTTATCATGAAATATAAAATACGTTTGTCAACGATGTCCATTCAGGAATACATTTTCCACATAATATGTGTTACCAAAGTTCAATTTCACACGGTTAAATGCTTTAAAGGTATTAAAATAACGTTTATATTAAAAGTAAATTTATTAACTAAAAACACAAAGTAATTAACTTAAAATAAATAATTTAAGTGTTGTATTTGCGTTTATTTTAAATAATCAATAAGCATAAATTTTTCATGCGTGTCACCAACTGCAGTTCATTTGAAAACGGTGGTGGATATGAAAGTATCCAACTTTTAAGCTATGGTTGATTAATTAATGTCGTACTGGTATCGTTGGTACAATAAACCGTCATACATTCAGATACTGTCTGAGGCAGCGGTTCCCAATTAGCATTAACCCACGGACCCCTAACTAAAATAATATCGGAGATTCCCTTTTGCCCATACAAGCCCTTTTTTTTTATAGATTCTCATGTTTTTCACACATACATCCCCCCCCCCCCCCCCTAACACACACTGCATATTCGCCTTCGTTTGTTTGTGTACGTTTCGATTGTGTTGGAACATAACAAATGAAGGGAATAAATTCTAAAGTTAATTTTACAATTTTTTTTCAATTTTACACATATTTACGAGAAGTTTATTGATGAAATATCATTTCTTGTGACCCCGCGAACCACCACCCAATATCAGCCCACCGTGGCTCCGCAATTAGTGAATACAAAACACATTTGTATTCGCCAATCATACAGCCATCTGCAAAAGCTAACGAGCGCTATTAACGTCCCTGTAGAATGGGCCTCAAAAGAGAACGGTAAAGGATTTTTAAGTAAACTGTCGTAAAAGGGTGTCGGTTTATGATATGTAAAAGTAGTGCCTTTGTTTTTCCTTAAGACCATGATACATGATCGAGTAAAACGCGCGTGAGCTTCTCGGTGATTCGACAATTCATACCACGTGGTATGAATTAACGAATCACTGATAAGCTCACGCGCGTTTTACTCGTTCGTGTAGAATGGGCCTTGGGCAATCCCTACTTTCGGTTGTGTGCTATTTCTTTCTCCCATGCAGTCATAACTTAGCGTTAAAAGATTGTTTTTCAACACTGTCAGAAGAGGACTCTATTGAACGATCAAATTTTATTGACGGGAAAATTGCAAGAGAGAACATAAACAAAATGTGTTCTGTGAGCTGATGAAATTCATTAGAAGTTTCGATTTACCAAAACGTTCATTAGCTTATTATCGAAAATATACATTTATCGAAATTGAAGACGTGGGTGTAAGAACAAGGCAGCTCCAGTTTCCTAAAATTGTTGAGGAAGGACAAAAAACACAGAACGTTTCTTGCATGGTATAATACAAAAGTACAACTTATTTTCCTATATATCTCTATCTGGTTCATGCACCAATCGAAATAGGATTTTTTTTCTTTTTAGGAATAAGTAAAAAAGGTATAAATCAGAAAAAAAAGTGGAGCTGTCTGGTTCTTGCACCCACATCTTTAATTGTTAGTGTCAATTTTTGCTTTTGAAAATCTACATGATATTTAAAGGAAAAAATTATTTTACTATATGAAATGTAAAGAAAGAAAATATTGTTTTAAGACTAAAACTTCAATGTCAGTTTTGGGATTTTTAACGTCTTTACATGCATCTTAACTATGTGTTTGTGAATAAGGAATTATTGCACCCACATCTTTAATTGTTAGTGTCAATTTTTGCTTTTGAAAATCTACATGATATTTAAAGGAAAAAATTATTTTACTATATGAAATGTAAAGAAAGAAAATATTGTTTTAAGACTAAAACTTCAATGTCAGT
This sequence comes from Troglohyphantes excavatus, assembly GCA_963932185.1. Lineage (NCBI taxonomy): Eukaryota > Metazoa > Arthropoda > Arachnida > Araneae > Linyphiidae > Troglohyphantes > Troglohyphantes excavatus. The sequence goes on along the minus strand of OZ010673.1, from coordinate 28,204,078 downwards.
TTTGGGATTTTTAACGTCTTTACATGCATCTTAACTATGTGTTTGTGAATAAGGAATTAATTTTAAAAAAGAACAACGCCATGACAACTAATTTTAAACCGAAAAAAGAACTAATGATTCTTAACATTAGTTGGAGCCCCAGTTGCTCAGTTGATAAGGCGTTCAGGTACTAATCAGAGGATTGGTGGTTCGAATCCGTGAAATGGACTTGACATAGAAAAGTAAAAAAAAGTAGTGGTCTTGCGATCGCAGGGTTGCCAGCTTCTCTACAAAAATACTAGAAAGTCGTCCAGAATATCCAACAAATTATACTGGCGTGTATACGGGACTTGGTGCACGATAAATCTGATCGGGGTCCAAAGTCCCGACGTCTATTGAAGGCGTTGGGTGCCAGTTCAGGTGTTTCCTCGTCATCTGACCATGGTTCTAAAAATAACGAGGTGCATGTATGAATGTGTGTGTGAATGTGTATGTGTTCCCGGGTCTTTCCTTCGAGATTGACTCCGAACCGTCGCCAATAGCCCATTGTTCAGCTCTAGTGCGACGTTAATTAACAAAACCAAACCAACTGTTCTTGTCAATTTTTCCTTTTGAAAATCTATATGATATTCAAAGGAAAAAAAAAATTTACTATATGAAATGTAAAGAAAGAAAATATTGTTTTAAGGCTAAAATTTTAATGACAGTTGTTTTTTTTACTTCTTTACATGTAACTTAACTGTGTGTTTGTGAATAACGAATTTTTTAAAATAAAAAAGAACAACGCCATGACATCTAATATTAAGTCGAAAAAAGAACTAATGATTCTTAAAATTAGTTAGTTGAACAAGATGAGCAGCAAATACTTTAGAAGGTTTTTTAATATAAAAAATAGAGTATTTCTATTCTTATTATTGAAATCTAATTCATAAGGGAGCCCCAAATTATGCAAACAATCCAAAAATTTCTAAAATTGAGTCCCGATTGCAATTCGATATCCACTTTAAAAACATGCTACCTTACTCAACCAAGCATATCGCTTTCCGAAAATGATCTCCATATAATTGTTTACCTTATTTATTTAACTACTTATAGTTACGAATTTTGGACATGGTGAAATAAGGTTAAGTTACAGTGGGGATGGCTATGCTAGTTTCTCAAAGCAGGATGCGTTGGGTACGTTACAGTCCAATTCTTTTCCTTCGCCAAGAAGTGTATCGCTGCTCACCTTTCGACGACCGCTTATCGATGTGGTGGTGGCGGATAATAGCGATCTCTTATCAATCTGCACCCATCCGCGTTCGGAGTCACGGATTTCATCGATGAAACAAATGCTTTATGGCTCCTTTGATGTTATTTAGGGGGGGATGTTGGTGAAAGACATTTTTAAGACAAATATTAAGAGATAAAGGAAAGTATTTAAAAAAATGAAATTTAGGTAATCGGAAATTTGTTTATTAAAAATAGTGTTTTAAAGGCGAGGTGTTGTTTATTTTGTTAAATGATCATTCTGCACCCATTCGCGTTCGAAGTCACGGATTTCATCGATGAAACAAATGCTTTATGGCTCCTTTGATGTTATTTGGAGGGGGGGGGGATGTTGTTGAAAGGAAATTTTTAATAGAAATCTAAAGAGACAACATTTTTTTTTAATTAAAATTTAGGTAATTGGAAATTTCTTTATTCAAAATATTATTTTAAAGGGCGATGTGTTTATTTAGTTAAATGATGAAATTTAACAATACTAAATAGAAAGTAAATTAAATCGTTATTATTCCTTACAAAACGTAAAAGAAAATGTCAGTAACATAATTTCAACTTCATTTGTACTAAAAAAAATGGGGATGAACTCGTATAAGGAGAATGCTATAAAATATTTTCAAATTATCATTAGTAAGAAAATTGATCGGGAGATATTGTCATTGAGTAAGAAAAACGAGGGGATCAGAATTAATAGAGATTTCAAGCTTCCTTAAAGGTGTATTTTTTAGAGTAAATATGCAAATAAGTGGGAATTAAAAGAATAAATATTATAAAAAAGAAAGAATTAATCAAAAATTTAGTTGGCAACAATGGATAACGAATAAAAGACAGGGGAAAATATTAGAAAAAAAAGTTAATTTAACTAGTAAAAAATTGATTATAATAAAATTTATTTTAATTATAAATTTAAAAAAATCAATATTGGTGGAGATTGAGTCCAGAAAAGGGACGTTTCCCGGGATCCTTTCAGCTCCATGATTACCAATATAAAATGGAATTAAAATTAACCAAATAACCGTTTTTATCCCTACGTAGCAAAACAACCAGAACACGGAATTACTACTATTATAAATTAGTTCAACGCAATAAATATTAAGGTCTTAATGAGAGAATATTATAGTTCAAATTATTATAGATTGAATATTGCTCTATGCTTAACAATAAAATTCAAAAGCGAATGAAATCTAATAAAATACAGTAAAAAAATTAGTAAAGAGTCTAACAACTAAGCTAAAGATTTAATTCAGAAACGAATGAATATTTCAGAAAATATAACTTTTAATAGCGTAAAGCTGATTTAAGGTTAAAAGTTTAAAAAAATTAAATATAGATAAATGTTTAGATTATCATGAAGAAGTTGTTTATGTATTACATACTTACATTTAAAAAAAAGGCGAACTTTGTAGAAAAGATCAAAATTAAAAAGTTTGTATAAAAAATAATGATGATGCAGTAAAAGCGGAATTTTCCGCTTATCTGAATAGCGTCGAGGAATATGCGAATTCAGGTCATTTGAAGAAAAACTAAACAAAATCACTAATAAACAACTTTCCTTCAAAAAAGTAATCAGAGAGATATTGCGTTTTCTTCTAAACTTAGATAATATTTTATGCTGCATATTTAATAAAAATTGCGATGAATAATCAGAATTGTAAGAAAATATAATTTGTTAGTGACTATTAAAATACAAAATAAACCTGGTCATTTTAGTAGAATACATCTTCATTTTCTACCAGGTCTGTAAAATTATAAATAACTCATCAAAGTAAAGTTATGAATATCAAAATAACTTACATTTTGCTGCATATTTTTATAATTTCTGAATAGTTTACAAACAATTTGTTCTCTCGTAAAGAAAAGTTTATCAATTAATTTAGAAAATTGAAGTATATTCTGTAGATATTTTTAAATTATTTATATTTTTTTTGGCTTATGAACTGAAATGAAAATTTTAGCTCAAAATGTCAATGTCATAAATATCTTTTGAATAATTTTTTTTTAAAAAAAAACTACGTATACGTACTTTAAGCAAGTGTATAAAAAGTTATCCACCATTTTCAGTTCATTAACTTATTTACGGTCATTATCAAAAATAATTAAAAGCATACGCCCTTCTAAAGTGAGAGAATTTCTGTAATATATATTATATATTTTTAAAATATAATTAATTTGCTGTCATACAGTAGGCCTTCTTAACAAAGTCTCCATGATATAGCTACCCCTTCTTTATAACAACTGCTACTGAAAATCCAAATAAGTTGCTTAGTATATTTGTGGTTCTTTAGATAAAATAACTATATCGCATTGTTTCCGTGAGTTTCATAGGTCTTTAGTTACAATTACAGTTATGTATTGGTTCTGTGAGAGTCTGCTGCGTGACTAAGTATATCCGAAGACGTATTTAGAATGAGTTTGTCTAAATCAGCTTTTCAATTTTGTAAAAAAGATTTACTCAAAAATTGAACAGCGGTGTATTTGAATATATTTACAATATGAAATAAGATTAAATTCTCGGTTTCTTTTACAACTTATCTTTTCTTAAATATTAATGAAACGGTTATAATGTTTATCGCCAAATATGACTACTGTTAAGATTATATATAGCATTTACTTGTCAAAAATCTAAATTTGTCTGGTTCTTGTTAATTGGCTGCTGGGTATAACTTTCCGTTATGCTGGTTGTAATGAATCAACTATCTAGTTTGGGAAAATTGACCAATTGGCTTATCTAAACCCTGTGAACAATGGGATGTCAGAGAGACCATTTTATTACAGCCAAACTATACCAAATGTGGTACTATATGTCTAAATTGAGTTTAAGCATATTTTAAATTACAAAACTAACCTTTAAATTAAAACATGCATTGCTAATCGAAAACTAAAATATAATAGCAAAGGAAAAACATTAATAATTCATTACTTTTTAAAAATTAAATTTATTTAAGTTAAAAGTGCTGCAATAGATGTATGGAAAAATTTCCAGTTATAGACTTCAAAATATTACATCAATTTTAACAGAAAACTTTCGCATCTTATTCAAAATAAAATGGGTTTGAAATAAAAATATTCCAAAGAATTAAAGTTGTCACATTATTACCTGAAATGTGTTCACTCAATCTATCTATTAACAAACTAAATAAACTTGCACTTTTTGTTTATTTTGTTTCATTCGTATTAAAGTATCATCCTATTAAGTGTTATGTGCATCTTCAATTCCCTCATCAGAATGAATTAAGGGAAAATAAGTGCCAAGGGAGTTCCCATGCGGTGATGTAAGCAGACTTATTTGAAATTAAATATGTTAATCGCACGGTAAAAAATTAATCACAAAAAATTTAATGCGATTTTTTTTTTATAAAAACTACAAATTAGAAACAAGAGAAACGTAATTTTCAAAGTGGGAGACATAATAATTTTATTAAAGAAAGAATTATTGTGATTTTAAATAGTCTACAATTGTATAACTAATTTCTATTTTGAGGGAGAATTCTTTTCATATAAATTTTTTTAAATATAAAAACTTTGTATTCTGTAATACATATTTTTAAATTTTTTGTTAAATTTTTGCTAACACATTTATTTTAGAAAAACGCAATTTCTTATTACACAACGTAATCAATTAGCTTAGACAAATGTTTTTTATTAGATTATTTTTAAGTTTTAAAATGTTTATTTCCTAATATCCATAATATTGAAATATTTGAAAAAACTTCAATCAGATTTAAGGGTTTTATTACTAAATTTAAACTCTCATATAGAAGGTTAAAATACATAACCCCAAAGAATGAAAATTAGAATTAAACAAAATACATAAAAAAAACTAGCAATTTATATTACTATAACACCAAATGTTAACTTTTTTTTTAATAAATTAAATAATTAAATTCCATATTCCAACCTTTTTGGCTTATTCTTTGAAATGTTTTCCTGTTTCCATAACACTTAAGATATTTTTCCAGTTCAACTAATTATAAAAAAAAATTAATTTTTGTGTAGTATTGAGTGCGAATCATGTAAATATTTCTATTGTTCCATACCATAAGCAGGAAGCGAAACTTGAGGTAATTCAAGATTATTTATATTGTCACAACCTTTCACCAGTTGTTCTGCAGCAAAAAAGAACCCCTATTTTAGTGTTCCTTATCCAGCGTTTAATCGTTAAGTTTTCTTTTAATGTAATTCGACGTTATCTACACGATTGAGAGTCCGATCAAAATCTATTCAGTGGATCTCGCGTGATTGACTCGCAAACGAATTTGAAAGCTTCGAATTTTAACAGTCCAAACGATGCAAATGAAACGGAATTCTCAAAAATTATTCCTTGTACATACAAGGCTCTTATACCTTCGCCATGGCCGAAAAACTGTGATTTTTCCTCACAGCCATCTTAATTTATTAATCCTTCCCTGCATGGGGATATCAGAAGACGCAAACCAAAAAATGCAATATAATGATAGTTAAAATAAATCCGTCCTTAATTAAACAGCGTGTATTTTCTGGTCTCCAAACTCTTGACCGCTTTTAGTGTGATTTTCAGCCATAACATGCAGACAAATGTCAATTAGAGCATTTGGTTTGTGACTCCACATTGGAATTGATAATGGCAAATACATTAGTTTCCCCGCCTTGTCAAATAAATAATTGAATTTAAGTTTTCCGAAAAATATTAAGCCTATGCAATAGTACAAAACAAATATTTCGAATAATGTTAAATTAATTATTTAATTTGTTGTGTAATCTCACCACGTCTCCTTAGACGAGGGGGTCCATTTGGTTATCGACTATTTTTAAAAATATTTTTTCAGGTCTCTTAAAAGTTATTTTGCGTAAAAGCCATTTTTTCAGGAAGAAAAAAAAGTATGTTGCAGTGAAAGGTTAATATATATATATAAGAATCATTGAAATATTTTCTTAGTGTACCTTTATTTAGGAATCCATAATAAAACGCTGAAACAATAAAAGAAATCATAACTGTTATTATCATTATATGATTTGCTAATAGGGGTTGTCCTCAGTTTGAACTATTTTGGGTAAATCTTGAAAAACCGGCAGACGATATAACTAGTTTAAGTGCTATGGGAGTTTTTTTTTCTTTTAATTTTTATAAGAAAATAACAATTTTTCCTTTCATTATAAGGTAGAAACTACAGACTAAGTGATACAGTAGCTAATCGTACACAAATATATTTTTCGATTTTTCGTATATAACTTATTTTGCTTCAAAGTACTTAAACAATCTTGACAATATGTGTAATCCCATCAGGGAAGGATCAAGTTGAAAGTGATACCACCGGTCGCTTGGGGCGCCGGACTAAGGAGAGCAGTAAATATTTATGAAAAAGATTTTAAGAAGAATTTTGAATTCCATGTGTGATATTTTTATATTTATTTATATTTTTAAATAAAATAATTAGACATTTTTATATTTATTTTTTTAATTAAAATATGTAATTACAGTCAAACAAATTAATTCCTTTGCCATTCATAAATTACAATATTTAAATATAAGTTATACTATAGGGAACCTACAGCTGGAATTTTTTATTTGCCTGAAAAAAAAGCACTACTAAACAAGCATAAATTCTACCAAATTTTGGAATTTATTACTTTAGTGATATCAGTATAGATTTTTTAACCAGACAACATTAGGAAATGGTAATATTTAAAAACATGACCTAGGTTTATTAAAATACAAATACAACGTTAAAATACGCAATAAAAGTCCATCAAATCTGGACATGTATCTCCCGAAACATGTCCAGATTTGAGGTATTTTTATTGCGTATTTTAATGTTGTATTTGTATTTTAATATTCTTAACGCAATGTTCTATAAGACGAATTTTATCTTATGACATAGGCTGCCAAATTGCTTAGAAAAAGTAAGTTGTGCTAATTGGGGCGACAAAATCATGCTCGTTTGTTTCACAAAAATTACTTGGACAGCCTCTGGATTCCTTATAATATGCACAAATGCCAGGGTACATACCCGAAGTGTTTATGGAACGTCTACATAGCATTCGACTTGTAAGAAGTATAAGGGTTTTTCGCTTGAAGATCAACTAAATTGTTCAATTTCTCTGGCGTCCATTGCAATTCCAAAAAGGCGCTATCTTACCAGGTAAAGTTAGGACTCTTATTTTCGTTCTTATTGTTCGATGTGGGTCATAAAAAGATTCTCGGAAACCTTCTTTCGAGTCTAGACAGGGACGGAAGGTGAGGACCGGATGGGACGTCCATTTTCTCACAGCTTTTCATGTTCTTTTTTTGGGAGGTTTCCAGGTCCTGGAATGTCTTCAGTGGCCTTTGTTTTAAAGCGAGTGTTCGAAATAACGGGCATTTGCTTAGAAGGGAAATGAAAGTGAGTTTTAGAACTTCTCATGGGAATTTGTTTGTCTTTATAATCATTATTTATGTATTATGGAATTATAAATATTTTTAATACTACTCATTTTTTGGGAACAGATAAGGATATTCTAATGATTTTTACGAAAATTTAAAAAATAATAAAATTAAATTTAAGGTTTTTATAGTTTTTATGAATTTAAGGTAATTTTATTTAAGGTACTGGGGCGGTCCAAGGAATTATAATAAGGTTTTTATTAACAACAAACTATTTCAGTTTTGATTTGTAAAGAATGAACTTTGTTTTTTTAAAACTTTTTTAGAATAAAATACATACTTTTTATCATTGAAATTTTTAATCGGTTGTTATGTTAAAAGCACACCATTTTTTAAATTCATCAAAATACTGTATTTTGAATATTTTTTACTGGGGGGTAAATTAAAAATAATCTCTTTAAAAATAAGCCAGATATTTTTAATTGCTAAATTTATTTAAAAATATAATTTTATATCACCTACTGAGAAACTAACTTTACAATTTCGTTAATTTTTAATAAAAATTCTCATATACAAAAATATAACTTTCTTTCTTTCTTTTAAAAATTAAAATAGTGAATCCAATAAGAAAATGCTAATTTTATAACTTCAAAAAAAATTGCAGAGTTTTCGTGGGGTTTCTTATATTTCAATATCCAATTCCAATACATTTAATCGTTTTAAAGTTCTCTACTATTCCTGGATTTAAAAAAAAATGTACTAAAAATTACGAAATGATTGTCTATTTTTATACCTACTCAAATAGTTTCGATATAGTTCGATATGTGACTCACGAAAATGCCAGTCATTTAATCAAACAATGAAATAAAATTATTTATGTATATCATTACTTATGAATTTACAAAAACCTTGAGTATTCAAAATGAAAATAAAAACCACATATATAAAAATGCAAGTTGTAGAAATTGTACATTGAAATATACAAGACTGAAGAATAAATATATTTTAAATAGGGTAATAAAGATATCTTTGGAATTAACTGAACTGAATTAACGATTTAGCGTTCAAAATTTCAAATGGTATATATTTTATCATATATAATGGTATATATTTTATGGTATGTAATAGTATATATTTTACAGTATATAAGGGTATATATTTAAATGGTATATAAATGGAAAAAGGAATGTATTTGTAAATTCGTCAGTTGTAAAGCGGAAAATTAAAAATAAGTATTTAGTTTTTAATGGTATTGAAATGAGATAATACTCTACAGTAAACAGATTATTAAAAAAGTATACTTTTTAAAACATAAATCCATTTCGTCAAAAATTAAGCAATAATGCGAATTAAAAGGAAATTCTAAAATGAAAATGTTACAAAAAGAAAGACGGAAATATATAAATATATTTTTATTGATGCTGACGGAAATGATTTAAATCGAATCCTCAGAATTTATATAGATTGCCATTTTTGATGTCTTTGCATAGAGAATTTAAAAATAATTGCTTTAAAAAAAGTCTACAAGTATTTTGATCACGGACAAAGTGTCACTTTTATGTGCATGGAATGTTGACATTTTGTGGTGAAATAAATTAAAATTCAGGTGCAACTAGTATTAAATTAAAAGCTACTAAATTTTCCGGTTTATGGTGGATTTAAGTAAATGAAGAAATTACGATAAATTAAAAATATTGTCTTTAGAAATCGTATATTATTATATTTATTGTTGTCATGTACTGTAATGATATTTTTAAATATATAAATTACATCTTAATTTTAAGTAATATAAATAATAAAGATATATTTCGATAGATTATTTGAACTTACTTAGTTATTTTTTATATTTCTAAATCAGACAAGATGTCTATGGGTTTATACAATACAATTGGATATTTTACTTATTGTTCCAGCCTTGCTAGTTTTAAATATTTAGCTTTGGTTTAATATTTTTTTTCCTTGCATCATCCATTGATACGTTGATATTATTGTGCCACAATGCACACAATTGTTGCACGTATACTGTACAAATATTATTGGGATTTTTTTTTAAATCAGAAATTAACCTTTGTACATTTCCAGAGACATGTAAAAGTAATGTTATAGAATGTCCGAAATTTGCGATATTCAGAACAGAGCTAAATTTGCATGGGGAAATGTACAATTTAAAAAGTTAATTCCCAAAATAAAAAATAAGTGCACTGTTAAAAGAAAACTGGTTTTTAACTTCTAGAAACTAAATTAAATTTAAAAATAGTTGTGATTAGGTATGTTTGTATAAGTACGATACAAAACTGTTTAAAGAAAATTCCTCAATAAATCCAAGACACTTTAATTTATTGAAACGAATATTTTAACGCAAATCTCAGCAGTTTAAATTTTAAAATTCTATCCCTTAATCAATTATAATACAATTAATACATTTATACACGTTAAAATAACATGGGTCTTTCCAAAATGAAACAAAACAACATGGAAATAGATCTTTTCGATACATTTTAAACGTTGTTTGAGAACACAAGAAAACGAAAGATAAAAAATATTCGAAATATGATATCGGAAAATAAAACGGTTATCGATATATCACATGCTTTCTCCCAGAAGCTAGCAGACACAATATCGTATTTAAAGTAACGTATGATTTAGCTTACTATTTTTTTTTGGAATTGGAATTTTTGATAAAAGTTATTTTTCTCTTGTCTTCGGAACAGTTTTTGAAATCGCTCATGATAAATGAGATGCATTCTATGGAAGAATCATGATTCCCATGGCAGTAAACGCAAATAATTTTTCATATCTGAGCGTTTTAACCTTGAGTAGAAATGTGGAATGTTTTTTGGGCTGACAATGAAAAAAATCGTCGATTTAAGTTTTTTTTTTATTCTAGTTAAATCTTAATACTGTATTCAGTGTTGCATGTTATTTGAATAAATAAAAGTACTTGTACTTGTTGTACGTGTAAGTGAAAAAATATCGTCTGCTAAATTCTGTTTTTTATTTTTATTTTTGAAAGTGCAAAAGCGATTTTATACCATTTAATCTCGACACCAATATTAATTAAAATGCGTTAACTGCAATCTCACTGCTAAGATTATGTCAATATACTTTGTTAATTACTGAGTGGCAGCAGTATAAGAGTTCTTTAATTTCTATTTTGGAACTAAAAAGCAAAATGTCTGCAGAGTAAAAAACTTCTCGTTGTTTTTAAATTTTTTTATTTGTGCCCAAGCAATTTGGGTTTACTAGTCAGACAATGCTGGAATCACAAATTCTTCTTAAAGGAACAAACATTGCTTGCAAAAAAAGGAGGGAAGTTTTTGTTTATTAATTATTAACGTTGGAATCCTACTAAATGGTTTGATATATTATTTTTTTTTGTAAGTTTAAAATAAAAGAAACATTTCTGTATAATTCAAAATTTGACGTAATAAATTAGGCATAAAATTTTTGAAGAATTAATGTCAATTTTTCTCGAAATGATGTCAACATAGTCATAGGTTTTTCCTTTCTTCTTTGTAAACAAGTAACAATAATTTGATTGGTCTACAACTACAAAAAAAGTAATTGAAAACAAAATAATTTGAAATTGAAAAAAAAAACTTTACTAATTTTCAAAGGGCACGAAACTATTATATATGAAGTGTTCATGAGTTAAAACAATGAAGGTTCACATTTAAAAAAAATTCGAGATCACAACATCTTTACGTTAACAAATGGGTTGAAATTTTATTGTACAAAGTTAGAAAATAAGAAAACCGTTGGTAGTCTGACGAAAAAAAACCTCATCAAATTATTACGAGGTTGTATATGTCTAATTCATATGAACATTCAATACATTTTAGCGGGATCGGTTGATTGGCTTCTAATCCATTAATTATTTTATTTACTGTAACAACCTTTTCGTTATAAAAACTTTTTCGTTGTAGCGAATATTCATTGGTCATGTGAGAAGTCATTATATAAATAGTATACTTTTATAAACTTTAACCCATCTACTTTTTAGGATGAAATAATTGACAAAATATTTGGGTTGTCTTTTTATTAAAAGAAGGGAAATATGGCAGCAAATGTCTAAATCTCTTTTAAAAAAATATATTTATTTCGCTTTTTGAAAAACGAATAATGAAGTGAAAATAATAAATTCTGCGATCGTGTGAAAATTAAATGTTTTTTCGAACATCAAATTTAAAAAATAAATTACATTAAAAAAAATCTTTCAAAGATTTTAAAGTGTACTTACATTTTAATTTTTTTTTCTTTAATTTTATAATAAGACAAAGTATTCTGCACAGATTCGAATAATAAAATCAATACTTATCCACAAATGCATTCCCCCGTTGTATCCATAAATAGATGACCCCGAATTGCTTTTCCCTCGCATAAAATTCTTAATGTGCTGCTTAAATCAGCATGCATTAAAAATTACCATACGTAAACAAGGAGCCGAAAAATAAAGGCTACAAGGTCTAGCGACAAAATTTGGGTAATTTGAAGTAATGGACGTTAAAAGATTAATTATTATTATCTTAATTATATATATTTATTTTTAATCTATGTGAAAATCTTTATATGTATAATGATTAGTGTTAGTTGAAAAATGACATTTGGAAAGGAAATTTCAAAGTTCAAACTAATAAATGACTTTTTTAAGAACTTACACGTAATATTAAACATTGTGAAATTTATATAATTGACAACTTAATATTTTAAAGATCTTTAAAATGATGACAGATCATCATAGATAAAAGATCTTTAAATGATCTTATGGCGATAAAATCAGTATTTTTACCTAAAGGATTTTTGGAAAATTAAAAAATTGCTGTAAAAAAAAGCTTTATTGATTACTATTAAAATAAATCATGCATTACAATCAATATTATTTAAGTTGTTGACCTATAAGTGAATCTCAAGTATTAAGTTTGGTGTATATAATTCACAGAATTGTAGGCAAGACAAAAATATTAAAACGTTGAGGATATCTTTATATCAGTTACTTTGAATTATGAAATATAGTACTTTTAGTTTTTAAAGGTATAGCTAAATTAAAGTTCTTTGTATTGAAAATTGAAAATATCACCACTTTATAAAAATTATAGTATATATTTGAATTAATTGTTAATTAGTTTTCATGACTCTATTAGTTAGTGTCAGTTTTCAAATGAATGATTGCTATACGTTAAATAAATATGAAAAAGATTAATGAATTAATCTAAAAAAACACATGTGATTAACTTCTAGTTTTACAAAAACGTTTTATCTAAAATATTTAGCAATAGTTTGTTAAGTTAATTTTTAAATATATTATTAAACATAATTTATTGGTATAAATACAAGCATCAAGATATATAAAGAATACTTTTAAAACGTCAATAAATGTGGTGTCTTTATAAGCACAACTGCGCTACAAACAACATGAATCTGCCAAATTTTAATTGCTATTCATTGAAAATTAACAAAAGAGGACGATTTTTTTTATTTAGTAATGAACACTAACCTATACTATACATTTAATGTATTTTAGCGTTATACATAATAATTAGACGAGGAAACTAAGGGATTTATACTTGATGCTAAACTAAGGGGTATATTTCATTAAAACATATTTAAAAACACACAATTGTGAATTTGGGTTCCAAACAATTCATTTTGCTGAATCATTACATCTGAATAATATTATTTATATATTTTTCTTTTGATTGCAAGTCAAGCTAATTTCAATTCGTATCCTTTTCCTTAATTTAAATTTGTTTTAATAATAAGTACTATAAAAATAAATATGTACTTGATACAGAATTTCAGATGTTAAGTTTCACTGTGCATGTGTTAAATATATCAAGGAATTCATTAACACATAAATTTTAATGATTAGAAAATCCAAAACTATAACAACAGTAACCGAAAGTATTGCATTATTTTTTACTCTAAACTATGCCAGCTAACTACGTAAATTAGTATACCAAAAGCACTTTGTTTACCATTTGTGGTGGGAATGTTCTGAAAGATTTTCTACTGGTTAATTTGTCGCCATTTCATTTTGTATTATTCTAGAAATTAAGCATGTACAATACCTCATATAATAGTTTAAGTAAAACGTTTAATTTAAATTGACTAATAAAACTATTTTACTTGACTTAAAATAATTGTGTAAATCACTAGAATTTTTTTTATTTTAAAAATTAAGCATGTACATTACTTCATATAATAGTTTAATTAAAACGTTTCATTTAAATTGAATAATAAAACTATTTCACTTGACTTAAAATAATTGTATACATCACTCAAGAAATTGTAATAACTTGGAAAACAACGAGCCTAATGGCAAACACAATAAAATCAATTTCACCATTATTATCTGACATACGTACGTTGATATCAGGTAAATGTAGCATAAAAAATGTACTTACATAGGGAGAATAATGAGTTGCATGGGAAAAAATACAATCGAAAGGTAAATGTGAGAAGAGAAATAGATGAAGAGGTGAAATCTCTTACCTTAACAAGTGGATGCCACGGGGCTGTGATTTAAGGTCCCACACCACACTCTGAACAACGAGGAAAAAGGATGGAGGGACTTTGTGAGGGTCATTTGTCTCGCTGTCTCCCCCCTCCTCCCCGAACCACAACATTGGCACACATAAAAAAAAAGCGATCGTCTCTTTCGCACCACCCCCTCGCAGAATCGTCTGCCGCGGGGGGTAAGAGAGTCCCTTCGAGAAAAGGAGATGAAAATATAAATTCTATGTACACTTGTAGGACGCCTCGAGGCCGGGCCCCCTGAGGAGCGAGAAGAAGAACTGCGTGGATGACGACACGAGGGGCTCGCGGTCGACGAAGGGCGACGAGTGGTCGCCCCCTGCCGAGTACGGATGGACGGAGGGGTCCGCCGCGGCCCCCGCCACGGGTCAGTGGGCGGCCATCGAGTGGGGCGGAGGGGGCGGCGATTGCATCAGGTTGCTGGGGCTGTGCGCGTGCAGGGGCGAGCCCCCCATCATGAGTCCCCCGCCGTCCTGCCCCATCGGGCCCCCCATGTTCATCGGGGGCGTCATGCGCTTCTCCTTCTGTCGTCTGTTGCAGAACCAGACCCGGACAACCTCTTTCTCAAGCTGCAGGCTGTCCGCCAGGGAGGCTATCTCCTGGGCGGCCGGCTTCGGCTGCTTGTGGAAGTGGTTCTCGAGGGCCCCCTTCACCGAGACTTCAATCGAGGTGCGCTTCTTCCGCTTGCGCCCCTGCGCCGCGATCTTGTCGATGGACGTCGGCGATCCGGTGGTCGAGTCCGCCTCCTCCAGCCACTTGGCGAGCAGCGGCTTCAGCTTGCACATGTTCTTGAAGCTCAGCTGCAGCGCCTCGAACCGGCAGATGGTGGTCTGGCTGAACACGTTGCCGTACAGCGTCCCGAGCGCCAGCCCCACGTCCGCCTGCGTGAAGCCCAGCTTGATGCGCCGCTGCTTGAACTGCTTCGCGAACTGCTCCAGGTCGTCGGAGCTCGGGGCCTCCTCGCCGCCCGAGAGCCCCCCGAGGGGCCCGCAGTCGTCCGGGTGCCCTCCGCCGCGGTGGTGGGGGTGGTCCATGGGGTGGTGGAGGGGCGGCTCCTCGTGGTGGTGATGATGGTGGTGGTGCGGGTGGTGGTCCATCTCCCTCATGGCGGGGTGCAGCTGACCCCCCATCATGCCGTTCAGGGAGTAGTGCTGCTGGAGGGGGTGGTGCGGGTGGTGGGGCGACGGGGCGCCCCCGTTCCCGCCGCCCCCCATGCCGGACATGTGCGAGTGGTGCCACGGGTGCGAGGCGGACATGTGCTGCGGGGGGGGACGGTGGTGGTGCAGGTCCTGCGGGGGCTTCACGTCCTGAGGGGGCAGCGGGGCCATGGCCGCAGACCACGCGTCGTTGTGCGGCAGGCTCACCCAGTGGTGCTGGGGCGCGAGGGCGGCGGCGTGGTGTCCGTTGTGGGGCGACTGGTGGTGCTGCGGCGGCATGTACTTCATCTCCGGGGGCTCGCGGGCGTAGGCGGCCTGCGAGGTGGCGACCTGCATCCCTGGGCTGCTGACGAGCGGAGCGTTCACTACTAGGCCGGGGTAGGGGCTGCTGGCCATCGGAAGAACATTCTCTCTCTTGTCTCTTCGACGAGAGTCGCCGCGTGTTGTGAAGGCCGGGCGGCAGGACGGGAGTGGATCGGCGGAGGCTCCTCCCCCCTCGTGACGCGGAGGCCGCTGGTTGGCCGGGAGGCGGGGCGGCCGGATCGAAGGTCGGGTGCAGGGGGGGGAGATGGATGGGGACTCCGTAAACAAGGGGACTTCACCTGCTGTCACGTGCTGCGCTCTCTTTGTTGCCTCTCCTCGCGGTGTGGAAGGGAGAAGAACACCCCTTGTTCCCGTCACCGAATCCCGATGGACGAAGCATTTTTCTCTAGATAACGATAACTGGGTGTTGTGAACCTCACCCAGTCGCATGGACCTATCAAAATTTAATTTTGAAAAAATTTCTAGAAGCAGGGAAATGTCACGAAATTTTCAGCACATAATGATATAAATTTTTCTGAATTTTAATACGTTAATGTTTTTTTTTCGTGGTCATTTGAGATGAAAAACTTGTGTGCGTTTTTCTAAACCACAACTACTAGTTTATAATATATGCATTGACTAGTTAGTATTTTTTGTTTTTAATTTTTGTTGAAAAATTATTCTTTTTGAAATATTTATCTGCGACCTAAAATTGTATAAAGAGGCTTTTTTACGCTTTAAAATTAAAATTACTTAGCAAGGGCATAACATTTTACTCAAGTTTAACCTTAATTTTTCATTATTTCAAAAATAATTGTAATTGACTTTCACACATTCTTTGAAAAAGTTAAATTAAAACAAGACAAATATTTTTTCTTATCTAAATTTCAAATTTCTCAACAGACCAATTGATTAATTTTTTTATGATAATTTCTGCAAATTCTTAAGTAAACTGTAAAATTTTTGTTTTAAAAATCCGAATATTTTTCATGCTTTCCGATTCAAATACGCTGATTTTTGTACTGAATATTTACATATAACCATACGAACGTTTATTGATTTCAATAACTTAAAACATGTTTGGAAAGGAGTACGATATCACTTATATTTTGCAAAACATGTAACACAAACTTCCATATTAGGTTTGAACGCTTCCAAAAACTTTCGGGATTGTTTCTATACATGACGAATTTAAGAGCTCGTAATTTGATATTTATAAGGATAATTTAGCTATTATTGAAACCTAGGTAGTGGACAAAGGTTAGACACTCAAAACTAAAATGTTACTCGTTACACTAATGTATTTTTGAAAGGCACCTTTGCGAGGCATTCTTAAATTAGATAAAAACGTCCTCTATATCAAAACATCCCCAATACAACTTAAAACCTCCCTTTTCATTATTATCTGTTTTAGTATAAAGTTATAATTTGTCATTTGCTAACCAACACACTACAAAAATGGTTTGATGAGAAGATAATTGAAAGAGAAGTTTTTAGTGCCAATATTATTTGGAAACATGCATTTTTCTATCACATACGAGAACTACTTGCTGCAAGACTACAGAAATATTCAAATTTTAATATTGAAATTATAGTTCAATGAAGAACGTACGTTTTTACTTTTTAATAAATCAAATAATATTATCGAGAGTTTGTGTTCAATATACAATATCTAGGATCCCTACATACTATATTTCATGCTGAGTGTTAGAGAATAAGAATTTAAACTAACCTTGTTTTAATATGTCCGATAGAAATGTTTTTGCTTTTAAAATTTTTCGACTCGACTTATTTTTTACTCAATAAAAATCAGAAAGGTGTTCCACAACGACTTCCTTAAGCAATTAATAAAGTATAAATGTGTTATGGAAATTAAACATGCATTTCTGCGCATTAAGGCATTGTATGTGATCATTTGTTTAAATTCGGCAATAAATAAAACAAAAATTAGCGTAACGACCAGCACAGAAATTATTCACTAGTAAAACCCTATGCCAAAAATATAAAATATTGAAATGTATATTCGTCGAATATAAAATAAATTCAAAAGTTACAATAGTATATGTCATTTAAAACACATTATACAATTTATCAATTATCACAACTACAATACTTTAATAAGTTCAGCTATCCATAAATCTGCTATTGCTTCATTTATTTGACAAAATATTTTTTCGTTACAAACACATATCGCAGTTTTCTATCACATTTCTATGTGACTTTTTGGCACCATTGATTTCTTTGACACCACTATAGGTGTATATACAACAACAAGCATATGCAATTATCAAACTTTGCATGTTCAGGAATAATTGACCAACTAAATATTCCTCTACTAAAATTCAATACTGGGTTTGAAACCACCATTAGAGAAAAATAATATATTTCTATTCAGAAGCCACTCAACGAGAAAAACGTTTTATTTTATATGTATTTAATATTAAAAATTGTAGCTTTAGTGCTTTTATTCATGTCCTCTTATTCTGTATTATCTTTTGAATTCTATTTAATTGAGTGAACAGAATTACAGACTGCTGTCGTTTGACATCAGTTTATTGGTCCAAGATCTATTCTTCTTTTAAAAAAATGTATTACTAATATATCAGTAAAGCAGTGAAATGGTCTTTTTTCGAAGGGCCTTGGTATATTCTCTAAAAAATTTACTTTATCAAGATTACATTAAAGTTACAATTGCGGATAAGTTTCTTATTCAATTCTATTGTTAAAAGAGCAAAAAGCGGAGATCGTCTGCTATACCGATATAAAAAAATGTAGTGTTTTTCGAATCCTGTGAAGAACAATAAAAGTTTTGTAGTGTGGTCTACATTTTTAGTTTTAATTAAACCAGAGGTATTAAGAAATAATGTTTTATTGTGTTAAATTATTGTAAAAATTAGTTTTATTTAATAAAAAATATTTATTAAAATTTGCAATAATAGCTCGTTAAGTTTTGGTGGTTATTAAAATTATTTTAAGTTAATTTAAAAAAAGTTTATTTAAATTTAAATGTAATTTTTTTAATTCAATTAAACTGAATTTTTTCATTAATGTTTAATAAAATGGATACTTTTTTTTGTTTACTTCTAAAATTGTGTCCGTAAAATAAAGAAGACGTCCGTAAAATGTGAAATACGGAAAACTAAAAAAAAAAGTTAAACAATAACAAAGTATTATTTGAACTATAACTAGTACTTTATAAAAATTCTGGGAAAAGAAATTACCCAAATCTAGAACTATAAAAGTATTTATTAAATTGTAGATAATTTTGGTTGTATACTAATATGCCAATTTTTAAAACCCTTTTTTGAACTGATATTCCTAGCTTTACTTACAAATAAGATTGACTATTTCATTTTAAATTCTGGATTATGGTTATTCTATTAATTTTATTCGACTTTCAACGCAGTAATTAACAACCAATCAAAGCATTCAACTTTCCCAAAAGCTTTCAGCTAAAATATTATAGCTTTTAATAGATAAAAAAGAATAGAATATATTGTTAAATTTCTAACAAAACCCAACTTAACTGATAACATAAACCTATTTTTTGTAATTCTGTATATTTAAAAATCCCTAAATTTTGTACACTACTCCAAGTTAAAAAAAAATCACAGTTAATTTTTTTAATATACTTGTAGTTAATTATTTTTGCTGAATATTTTTTAATCTTTGAATTTTCACTAGTAATTGTTGATTTCGAAATATTAAGATTATACGACTCATTAAATATTGTAATTACACATAGCAAACATCATAATCAATTAATCGTAGTATATGGTTTTTGCAATTAATCTTTTCCCACGAATAAATATAATTGCAATAAAAAATGCGGTTGCAGCATCAAATTCTTTACTTATGTTTCATCCTATGCACGCACCAAGAAACGTTTAACTCGATTTCAATTCCCGGGCCACAACAGTTCAGTGTTTTTCTAAAACTTCTACATCGGTTAAACACGACACTCCAATTTGAAATATTTTATGTGGAAAGGGTGTCTAATGCGTTACTAATACAAAGAGTGTTTCATTTTGACACCCCCCCCCCCCCCCCCCCCCCCCGTGGACGATTTCAAGACGCTTTTCCTATCTTAGTTTAACTTACCCCCAGGGTGGTGGTGGGACAAGACCCAAGCGATATTTGTAGCCGTTTGGATACCCCAGTTAAGGTTTCGTGTAAAAAAGGTTAAAATTAATAATTACAATAGAAGGTTTATACTCGAGACATTAATGAAAAATGTTCTAATTTTATGTATTTTCAATTAAGTTATATATCGACGGCTTAAAAGTACAATGGTTGTATTTTTGGTAAAAATTATATATTGGTATCAACTTAAAGGTGGAATCAAGTTATTTCCTCTGGCGCAAACGTTGTAGGTCAATTCCGAATAATAGTTTTATGGTGCCGGCGAGGGCCTGATTACCGAATAGGCTCGTGAAGCCCAGGCTAACACTTTACATTTTTAAGGGGCTCCCAAATCAGACATTAGTATACTGAATTTACCTTCAAAAATTGCATTACAAACTTTAGTAACAAAAATGCTACTTGTGTTAAATTTGTTCGAATAATGGTAAAAAATTTAAACGTACAGAATATTAGGAATACTCATTACTTATTTATATATTTATAATTTGTTTAATTTTAATGGCTTTCAAGGGAAATGATTTTAGTACATGTAAAAGCTTGATTTGGTGGTCCAGAGTCTATTTGAGTAATAGGGATCCATTTAAAAGCAAGCTTCCCTTGCTTCAAAGTTTTTAATCGGTCCCCTGGTGCCGGTATTTAAAAAAGATTCCTCAACGGTTTGCAATAAGTTACGCAATCTTATTTTCGCGTTTACCGAAAGTTTGCAAAAGTGGACAGGGCATACTACAATTGTGCTTTTAGCCATTGGTATAACGTTTAAATAAATACATTTTCTGGGAGTTTTTTTTATTACGTTATTTCTACCCTTGTATTGTCATATAAAACAGTGATTCCCAAAAGTTGGTCTGCGGGGACCCCCAGGGGTCGTCGTTAAAGGGTCCGTAGGGTCAAAAAGGAAAACAAGTACAAGTAGGAGACTAAAAGTTTTAAACTTCTGACTGCGGTGTTATCTTATCTATGTGCTTTTTGGGTAAATTTGTGTCCATTTCTTAGTAAAGGCTGTGTAAAATTAAAAGAAATTGTAATATCAATTTCATTTTTTTATTCACATCATTTTTATATTCCAACAAAATTAAAACGTAAACCTGTCCAAAAAGCGAGGGGGGGGGGGGGGGGCGGTTTAGCTAGGGGTTTTTGGCTGAATGCTAGTTGGAAACATCTGATAGGAGTCGTCCAATTACAAAGCGTTTCTTGTCCACTATGGAAAATCCCATTTTTTTTATCACACATTTTATATTCTTTACGTCTTATTTGTTTCGCATTAATTTTTATCTCTACCCCTGAAATTAAGCGAAGTATGTTGTTCAATGTGTAAAATAACATACATTGCTTAAATAAAGGTGTAGAAATGAAATGTAATACTAAAAAATTTTAATTTAAAAATGTGATATTGGCTTTTTTTCCAAATTGGACCAGAGACGGTTAGGAGTTGGAAGACTCGTATGGGATACAGCTTGAGTTTTTTTTTTGTCTGGAAACAGTCTTGCTGACACCACAGATCAGCGACCCCACTCACACATGCCTTTTAATTTTACATAATATAATTTAGATAGATTTTTAGTAACTTAAATATCTATTAAACTATTAATATTAAAAAAATCTTACTCATGCTGTTGGAATCATCTATACATAAAGAGTTGTTTTATATAAAATGAGGTGTCAATTTTTTTTCCTGATCTATCCCTGGGATGAACTATTAATAAGAGTTCTCGTATTAGTCTTAAAAAAGCGTCAGCCATTTTCTACAATTATCAAAATAATAGAAATCACACATCAGTAGCAGACTTCTTTTAATGTTTTGATTTTGAAGCCAAACCTTGCTGTCGCTCCCTATAGAGACTAGTAATTTTCATATCAAGTTTTATAAATAGTATTACTATTTTTAAATTTTATTCACAGACGCTTTTCACAATTGCTCTCTACGGAATGATCAAAATATCGAATCCGTACGTGCGTTTTCATCGTTGATTATTTTTGGCCTTTAATGGAACGGATATAATATTGGCCTTAATTTAACGGAATGTTTTGGAAATATATTTCCAAAACATTCCGTTTTTTTTTAATAAAATAGTTATTTTAGTAAAGTATTTTTTAAGTCCCTCTATTGCTTTACATTTGAAGAAATATTTTGAAGTGGAGTTCATTTTTCAGTAAACTTTTAAATAATGTGCATTCCTTGGAAAACTGGCAAAACCCGTTAAAAGGCCCTAACTAAAATTTAAAAAAAAAATTGTTTATCCGATTTGTTCTTAAAAAATACACTTCTTAATAGCATTAAAAATCCGTAAATCAAACATAATGGTGAGTTATAGTACCTTAACTGCAGTTCGATGCTGTTTTTGATAGGATGAGGCAATATATAACAAGTAAATACTAAAAAGGCCTTAAATTCAAGTTGAGTTGCGTACATTGATAAATACGAAAAATTTACATGCACTGTAAAAAAAAATACTTAGAAATCAGTGCATGAACTTACACGTTTTCCTTTGAGTACATTGCATCGTAAATGAGTGATGACGTACTCAAATTTAAACATTCGTACTTTTTAAAAAATGAGCAGTGTGATTTAATATTGCTAATTTCAGCTTCTGTTCAAGCCTTCTTAACAAAGCGATCTGACAAACTTAAAATAGTGGTTCAGAAGATGGTTTTCCATCATCATTTGATGTCGATTACTTCAATGGAAACTGAGTTATTACCACTCGATTATATTGTTTCCTATTCTTTTGCCACACCTTTTTAACATTTCTTCTGTTTATAACTTCTTCATTTCGCCCTGGTAGTACAACGGATAAGGAACTGAACTGCAGTGGCTGAGGATATGGGTTCGATTCCCGGTAAGTCTTGATTGTAATTGTCGATATTTATTGAAAGTGATTTATGAAGGCAGCTTCAAGCTACCACTCTTTTGATTCATATTTGAGTGCAGGTCTTTTTTAAAAATGAAACGAAAGCATTCGTAGCCATGATAAGCATCGAATGTATCCAAAAAGGAGTATATTTTACTTAAGTACCTATTTTTAAACGTGTGGTAAAAGAAAATACAACTATCATCAAAATAAAATTTTGTGCATGCAAACACCTACTTTTAGACAATAAATTTTTTTTAAGGGTCCTAATCCTTAACGATTCTTTTAGTTAGGGCAGTTTTTCTTATGATGACATAATACACTTTATTATTCCTTAGATTTAAAACTATTTTTACTCTCTCGTTCTAAAGAAATATAGAAAGAGTGAAAGCAATATTAAAAAAAAAATTAAACGAAAACTGCGCTGTCGTTAATTTATATTTCACGACTGCAAAAAGAAATGCTCTATAAGAAAAGAAATGCTCTATATTTTTTTATTTAAGAAAGGGTAAACATGACACTGTAAATGCATTTACACCATGGTGTACAGGGATGTTTTGTTTTCAAAAGGAGATGACGTTTTAGTCGCATACGTTTTCAGCACTTTAAAATCGTGGTATTCAATTTTACTCGGTATGCTCTTAATATGTCCTGTACTTATGTAACTGTATGGGTATTTATATATAGAACTTGGAAGTACACCGGTTAAAAAATATCGTGCAAACTCTGAGATTACTTGGGAGTAAAGTGAAAAATCCTCAATATTTAAACCTATCCGAATGACCTAATAATTCTTATCACATGTGTTATTTATTCATGGTATCACAGTATACAATCCTAATAACTACCCTTACGACAGAACGACAATATCTTATTTGATGTTTCTTAGAACGACCGACCATGAAAGTCCCAATCGGTTGATTAGTTTATAATAAAGTAGGTTTTTATTCGTTTCAACGTCAATTTCGATATAAAGATTAATCGCATATTGGCCCCGTGAAGTATTGTTTGTTTTTGGGTTTACTGTAGCTAAGTTGCAGCTAAAAATGTATAAGATTTTATACTACATTGTTAAAAGTAGGTACTCGATTATCATTGCCCTGAAAAGATAAATTTCAATTTTTAAAAATGCATTCTACACATTCTTGAGTGTGTAAGTATTTGCTTGACTACATAAATTATTTTCAATAAATATCGACAATTACAACCAAATATTACCGAGATTCGAACCCAGATCCTCAACACTGCAGTCCAATTCCTTATACGTTAAACTGCCAAAACGATATTAAGAAGTTTTAAACAGAATTTGTTTTAAAGAAGGTGTGCCACAAAGATCGGAAAGATTGGTTGTAAAGTCAGTTTCTATTTAACCAATGGAAAACTTATTTATGTAGAACTATTTGAAGTTGATCAGGTTTTATTAAGATCGCTTGACAGAAAGCTGAGATTAACAATATTAAATAATATTACTCATTATTGAGAAAATACGACTACTTAAATAATTTGAGTGTCGTTACTCATTTACGATGTAAATGTACTTAAAAAAGAACGAACAGGTTCAGGTATACTCATTTTAAGTACCTTTTTTTTTCACTGTATAATATCAGAAAAAATCGAAGAAGTTTCTGACTTTCGGTGTTTAATTTAAATTTTTGACAAACAGAATTATATTTGAAATTGATTTAAAAACGTTTATGAAATTTAAAAATAATTTGTCATTTATTCTACTTTTATTTTTACTCTAAGTTTCATAAATTATACAGATTCAACGTAAGATTATCAATTGTCACTGACAAGACGTAGAAACTTTCTGTATTACCGCAATTTTACAAGACAGACATTCAGTGTCCTATAGTAAAGTTTTTGTGTCCTATAGAATAGTATTAACCTTCAACCGAATAATGTCTTGTGTTTCGAGAATGCTAAGAGATGTAAATGCGAAATCTTGCAATACGCAAATATCCCAATACTCAACTCATTCACACGAATTTCCTTTTGCAGAATATTCGAACTGTCCTTTATTTTCTAAATGACGACATATTTATGAAGATGTACAAATATACGTATCAGAATACATATATTCAAATAATGGACGTTCAGCTCGCGTATCAATCGAGAATGAATATTACAAAATCCCGCTTTTATTATAGTAAATGTACTAAAAGTAGGGGACCCTAGGCGCGGTTACGTGCCTATTGGTAAATCAGGCCCTGTACTTGAGTGCACCTCACTTCTTTTGTTAGCAACTACACCTATTTTCATGACGATATGGCATTAGATCGAATCGATTAGGTAATGAGTTGCAATATGTCTGGCCACAATAAATAATAGAATGTGAGTTAAATAAAAGCGTGTGAGACGGAAAAGTTCCGATTCTCTGATTACCTATTCTGATTTCCAGAAGCATTTTCTTTACCATAAACCAACGGCGGCTCGTGGGGTACAGCAAGTACAGCAAGTACAGTACTACAGTACTAAATTTATTAGTGTATTTTAAAACTAAAATTATACAATTTACTAATTTTCTTAAATGAAGATTATAATTGGAAATGAAGACGAAATTTCTACGGAAAGTAAAAAAAATCTCCGATAAATAGCAAACCTGTTGCCTTAATACACAATTCAGGAGGGGGAAAACTTCATTCAATCAAAACTGCAGCCGAAAAGCGAAGTTCTAAATCGGCTGCATCGTAGCCATGACAACCTTACTTAGCATGACTTCCCCTACAAGCTAAAATGGAGGTTGTGACGAAACAAATGCAGCACAAAAGAATTTTTTCAAATCTGCTGCACTTGGGAGTGCGACGAATTGATTGATTGGTTCGTGCGTGAATCGGTGGGATGGGCTGGGGGAAAACCGAGAATTTCCAAGAATCTCCCCAAACGGAAATAGTTTTCCTGATAAGTTTACACGCGTGTTGGAGTTTTGTTACTTAAATTAATATTAAAATTGACAGATTCGCAAGTTTAAAAGAAAGGAGGTTTGATTTAATTTTCAAAAAATAAGTGTTTTCTATTATTTTCGGTTGTTATCATTTCGTAAAAATTAAAAGGAAACTTTGATTACTAAAGAATTTCCGTTCATGTATGGTTGTGAAAAATAGGGGAGTTTCACATGATTTCGGCTGCACTAACATTTTTGACCACGGGCCGCCACTGCCGTAAACAGAACTTCAGCAGAAAAGTAAAAATGTCTCCCACATTAAAAAGAATCTACATTGATATGCGTAGGAAAGGGGAAACCAAGATTATAAAACAAAGCGCTACTTCAAGATTTTTACTTTCATTAACTTTTCCACCTTCCTATCTGCCGATACGACATAAAACTCAGCAGATGTTGAGAACAAACTAAAAAAGAAACATAGTTTTAAAAACGAAGCCAACAGAAAGCGGACGTCTGCCAAATATGACGGCCATAAAAACTTTCCGGGGCATTTTTACGATCGAGATGCTCTTGTGTGAAGGGGAACATCTCCAGCAACCCCTGGAAACTCGTGAGGGAGTTTATATAGGAAGCCACATTATGTCCTGGACAAACCGAGGTTGAAATGAGATCATCACGACAAGACCTTGTTTTTGGTTATGGTGTTACTTTTTTTAATTTTATTACCGTTCTTTTTCTTTTAAACCTTGAAAATCAAAATCCAGCCTTATTCTATGCTCCGCGCAATTAATTATCTTCTAGCTTTTTAAAAAAGAACGGAATTGTTTGAAGTGGATGATTGCTGAAGACTGCAGTTTAGTTCGACTCGGGGTTTTACGATCAGGAGTTGTGTGAATTAAGCTCTTTATGCTATTCTGGATGGCTCGAAAACGTGCTGCACTAGTAAAAAGTCGAATTAATAGTAGTTCGTTTATAAACGATATTTCGATGCACATACTGCGTTATCCATTAAATGTATAAATTGTTAGAGCGTCTATGAAAGCGTTGTCATGGGGATTTTGATTAAAATATTTAGAGCTGTTACCGAGCAATATCTAAGAAAAACGATATTCAATATTTGAAGACCCTTTCTACACTGTAAAAAAAGTACTTAAAAATGAGTACCTAAACCTACTCGGTTTTCTTTGAGTACAATTGCATTGTAAATGAGCGAAGATGTACTCAATTTAAATAATTGCACTTTCTCAAAAATGAGCATTTTGCTTTAATATTGCTAATCTCAGCTTCTGTTCAAGCCATATAAATAAAGTGACCTGACAAACATACAATAGTTGTGCAGAAGAAGGTTTTCCGCATTATTTGATGACGGTTGCTTAAATGGAAACTGAGTTATTACAATTCTATTATCTTGCTTCCCATTCTTTTGACACACCTTTTTAACATAACTTCTGTTTATAACTTCTTCGCGTCGGTTCGATTCCCGGTAAGTTTTTGTTGTAATAGTCGATATTTATTGCAAGTGATTTATGAAGGCAGCCGATGTAGGCTATCATCTCCTCTTTTTATTCATTTTTAATGATTGTACTCATTTTTGAGTACGTCTTTTTCAAAATTAAAACTTATGTATTCGGAGCCATGATAAGCATCGAATGTACTCAAAAATTAGTACATTTGACTTACTTTTTAATATCTATTTTTAACAGTATAGATCTAAGTTCGATTGTACTTCTAATATTACTTTTACGATCCATATACATCAGTATTCAGTTTTTTACATCAGTATTTGATTACCGTAGTGTAGCATTATTCGTTTTTAAGATACCTAATTTCTCAAACATATTAATTAATAAAAAACTTTTGGACTCAATACGTGTAGAAATACATAAATATGGCATCGATATTTGTGGAGCATTCATTCTAAACGTGCTTTGTCGCATTTAGACGATTCATGCGAAAAAGCAAATGACTTTTCCAAAATACACTGACTTTTACACAAGTTACGATTCTTTCAAGTTAGTTTCAATGTAACAAAATGTTTTTGTGGACTTAGGAAACAATTGAGTTTGATTGAAAATTCAGAAGCAAATTCAATGAATTATTAATTTATATATATTTTTAATTTTCAACAAAACACGTTTTGAATGTTTACTCCCCATTTTAACTCGGAAAAAGGTTTTCCATTTCTCTTTATTACACTGTTAAAAATAGGTATTCAAAAATAAGTAAAATGTACTCATTTTTTATTACATTCGATGCTTATTATAGCTCCGAATCCATAAGTTTCATTTTTAAAAAAGACATGCACTCAGAAATGAATAAAAAGAGGAGATGCTAGCCTACATAGGCTGCTTTAATAAATCACTTTCAATAAATATCAACAATTACAACTTAAACTTAACGGGAATCAAACCCACGTCTGCAGCACCGCTGTCCACAGTCTTATCCATTAAGCTATCAAGGCAAAGCGAAGGAGTTATAAACAGAAGTAATGTTAAAAAGGTGTGCCAAAAAAATGGGAAGTAAAATACCCATTTAAGCAATCGACATCAAATGATGTGGAATACCATCTTCTGAACAACTACTTTAATTTTGTCAGGTCGCTTTGTTAGATGTTTTGAACATAAGCTGAGAATAGCAATATTAAATCACAATATTCATTTTTGAGAAATTACGAATACTTAAATTTGAGTACGTCATTTACGATGCAATTGTACTTAAAAAAAATACGTTAATGTAGTCATTTTTAAGCATTTTTTTACAGTGTACAATATAAGGTAAAGTAAGTAAATTTACTTGGACGAAGAGAACATTTAAATTCAATTTTATAATATTTAAAAAATATATTATTACCTATTTTCTTTCAGTTTTAAGGCAATCATACACACACAAAAAAATCGGTAACCCCAAAACAACCGGGCAGTTTTGTCTCCCATCTTGTCATCTAGCGGACAACGATCAGATACAATCCTTCCTTCTTGTTGAGATCTGTGCTACTCGCTTAAGTGTATCATCGCATCAACCTCAAGAAATCTAGGCGCGGCCTTTGCGCAAGACCCTAATATCTTGCCTGTAATCTCCCAACTCGCGTGTAACGCAACTGGCTGACAAAGATATGGAAGAGACAGACAGAGGCAGATATGAATCTTCAGTTATATATGAATATTTCCCATTGCGAAGAAATTGAGCAATTGTAGAAAGTTTGGGATAATCCTGTGAACACGAATTTCTTTGCCATTACCGTAATTTCAGATAAGTTTTAAAAGAATTGCAAATCTTTGATCTTTAATCTTAGTGTACTACTGGATGAAATAAAGAATCGGTAAAAGAAAAGGCGAGGACATGGTAGATTTGTGTCTTTTATAGGAATTTGATATCAATCTGTGATTTTTGTCTGTTTTTGCTTCACAATTGGGCGTTCTTAAGATGGCGTGGTTGATAGTTCGTCGTGTTGAGTGATTCTTCTATTGAGATTTATTTGGAATTTTTTTAAAGTTTTATTTTTAATCTATAAAAACATTGCATAGACAGAGTAATAAATAAGGGATTCATGTCCTTTCATGTAAAGTTTGAATTATATTTGTTTATTTCCAACCTTTGTTATATATTTGTGTTTATCTTAAAGTCCTAACATATAAAATAAAGGTCAAAGCACTTGTGTCATTTGAATATCAAAATGCGTTTTATTATTAAATAAATTAACTTATTTCACAAATATTATGCTTAAAAATACGTGAAGTTACTTATCAATTATCAATAAAATAATCTTACAAGCAGTACATTCAGTCCTTACTGTCACCGATATTGCAAAACATTCTGCGTTTAGGGTTGAAGTATTACGCTAAATAGCAATTAGTTGTAAAATGTTAGGGTATGTTAGCCTAATTTAAAACTGATTTTAGTATATTTCTTATTGGTAAAAATCGGTCAGAAAAAAAATTGCATCAATTTTGCGGATTTTAAACTTGTGAATATTTCGGTATAGAATTTTGAACAATTTCGTCGTTTCCGGACAATACATAATAAATAAGTTGGAGCGAAAGTTATTTTTTACTTACATTTCATGGTATATTTATCATAAACCTGATGTAAGCTGGTTTTATTTAACAATACTGCAACACCGATGTATGAATCGAAGATGTCTTTGCTTTTGAAAACTGGCCATTTCACATAGAATTCCTGTAAAAAAAAAATCAAGAATTTAATAAACAATAAATATTGTAAGAACAGAAGACAATTTTTGAAATGTTTAGAAAGCACAAAATCTCATAATTTGAGTTTTTGCTTTTGAATATTGTAATTTTAGAGATCTAGTCTGCTACTATTGCATATTGTTAGATAGGGAGAAAGTAGGCCAGGTGCAAAACGGTTTATCTCCAATTTTAACTATTTTGAGAGAATAATGAAAAATGATATAACTGGTCGAACAGCATAACTGGATATGCTGCTGTGAGAGTTGTTTTATCTTAAGATATTTATAAATAAATAATTGGATCTCCTTTTTTGCAAGTTAAAAATGTAAGCCCAAGTGATAGAATAACTACCATACGAAAATCTAATTTTTATAATTTTTGCATATTACCTGTAAGCATATCCAAAAATCATACTAGTTATTTTTTAGAATATAACAATAATAATTGAACGATTAATCTTCAAAGATTTCTGAACCACTGTAGACTTATTGTTAAATTCTTGCACCCATTTAAATGAAGTTTTTGATATTCTGTATTTAATGCTATCAAACTAAAATACATTTGTGACAAAGCAGCTGAAAATAATCACTTTTCAAGAACGGTCGCAATAATTTTTATATGAAAATTGAAAGGTTTCTAATAAACGTAACCTATGGAACAATCTCAAGAAGTAACATAAAAAATTCTATGTTAGCTGCAATTATTACGTGCTGGTAAATTATTCAATAGTATAAAAAATTGCACCTAAATTCTGCAAAAATATTTCAGAAACAATTGACCGGCACAACGTTGCAAAGATAGCATTTAAAGACGATCCTATTTTAATCAAAATTGCTTTTTGTGCAACGGTTCAAAATGATCATAAAATTGGTCTATTTTTGACGCATGTTTTTTAATTGAAAATAGTTCTTCAAAGAGATGTTCTTTCTGCCCACGACAACCTTCAAAATGTCAAATTTCTGAAAATTTGTTGGTTGCTTCAAGGGTATCGTCCACTCTCACCAAGTTGTATTTTTATTTAAAATAACTTATTTATTTTGCCATATTTCAAAATTACGAGACTGTGTTCCCATATTTTTCTTTCACTGGATAGATCCTGTACCGTCGCAAATAGACCATTGTGTAGCTCCAGTGCGACATTATTTCACCTAATATACCTCTTCGTTTTGATTTAAATGGTGTGCGATATATCTAATTCCTCCTTTATAATGTTGCAAAAACTTTGAAATCACAACCGAATTTTGAGGTTAGATGATACCCTCTTTTGCTGTTTAACAAAAAGTTTGCAAATACGACAAAATCGAACTGCAATAAACTGTTAAAAGATCACGTGTTATTCGGAATAAAAGTTTAAATTTTAAAGTGCAAAAAAAGCGCTTTTCTGATATTTTTTTAATGAAAATTCTATGCTAATATTTATTTATTTTAAATAACGAAATCTCGTGTATGTAACAATCTTTTAAATAATTTATCTAATAAACATATTACAAACTTATTTATTAATCTATAATTATTATATTTAATTAAAATTAAATTTGTTATAGTTGATTTATACTATTCGAAATAAAGAGTATAAATTAGATTCACCCAGTTATATTAGTTATCTTACATTTTATCCACGTCAATAATGTAATGTATTCAAAAGTAAACCATGGAATGTTTTGACTCTTTAAATAGTCTTTAAAGCTAATACAACATATACACTATTAAACATATACACTATTAAACATATACACTATTAAACATATACACTATTAAACATATACACTATTAAACATATACACTATTAAACATATACACTATTAAACATATACACTATTAAACATATACACTATTAAACATATACACTATACAATTTTAAAGAGAATTAATTAAATAATTTTACAACGTTGGAACAAATCTTCTATTTTTTTTAAATATTATAAATTAAAAAATAATCGCAATGTCATTGAATTTATACGTTAATTATAGTCACTAGTTGTCTAAGTGGTACTCTTAGTTTCCGAGCTTAGTATATGTAGCTTTGTTAAGGTAAAAATAACTCTGCATCATATTATGTATCACTTAATATTATATATCACTTAATATTATATATCACTTACGTTGATCCAATATTTTAACACTATTAATTAATGCACCATATTAATTTTTAATATAACTGAGACTATTTAAAATTTTAATTGGTTTTAAAATTTATTTGTGTCAAGTACCTCTACTTTAATATACATTTAACCTCTGGAAGGGAGTGGATAAAAATTGATAAACGGAATATAATTTTATTATTTTTATTTGTAGGGATGTGAAATACAAAACTTATTTTATGCATATTTATATTTTATATAATAGCGAGGAGGAGTGGTTTCTATGCGTAAAAGAATAGTATAATAATATAATTTGGGGATTCTACATTTTCTGAGAAAATTCAAAATAAAATTAATAAAATGTTATCGTAAAATTAATTTAATAAAATAATGTAAATACACATTGCTTTATAAAGTCCTTGCATCTACTTCGCAGATAAAGGTATTTCCCTTTGTCAATTGGTTCACCCCATAAAGATATCATGTTAATTGAAATGGACCAAATTTAATTTACTTTAATTGTGAGCTTTTAACGCAGCATTAGTAACTAGGTTCCCTCTGCCAATGTTATTCCAATGTAAGCACCCGTCATTTAGTAATACCTGTTATTTTGGCGGGTGTGTTACTAATGCAATGTTAAAGTAAATTGGTTACCCACATAAAGTGCGGCTGTGGTTTTAAAGAAAGATTTATGTAATATAATATATGTCGTAGAGTTGGTAAGAAAAATTTCACTAAGTCAGTTTAAACAATTATTTGTTTTTGAGGTGTCTGCATAGTCAGGGCCGCCCTTATCAGATGCGGGGCCCTGTGCAAAGGAAGCAACGGGACTCTTGAACCAGATTTTAAGATTTTTTTTTATTGATAGATCAGTTTCGCGCCACTCTTTTTATCAATAGTTGAAAAAAGCGCATTGTATAAATTATCTGTGCATGGGATAATTTTTTGTTTTGCTTTTAAATTCATTTTTTTACTATTATTTAAAATATCTTTTTGTTAAAAATACGTAGCAAAGTAGTCTAATTTAAATAAAATTAAATTATAGATATGAAAAAAATCGAAGGGGAAGAGGTCGGTGCACGGCCAGAAGGGTTTTACGTAAGATGTCATTTCAGCAGATAATATGGATAGTGATTGGTTGGTAATAAAAGGAAGTAAACAAGCTGTGACGTCTGACACCGTGGTTCCCATCCACGACCCGTATTGCTTTACCTTTATCTCATGATTTTATACGCATGAACGCCTAATTTCTTTTTCAACGAAGCCAAATTTATGTCAACCGTGCTATTCGTCACCGAGTTGTGTCGAAATCAACAGCTTAACATGATATTTCTATCCTGATTTCTCAAGTAAATGATTTATAGACGTTTCATGTTAAAAAACAATTTTCTAAATTTTTGTAAAGAAATTGTACCCTTGTCAACGCGTAGCTTTACATAAAGCGTGGGGCCCTGTACGACGGCACCTGTGGCCCTGCGCAGAGTACCAGAGGTCAGAAAAAACTCACCAAATATCTGAATCCCCAGAATAGAATTTCCCAAATTGATTTTTCTCTAAGTGTTGTACAGAAATCAAACTTTATAACAAATTTAGATTAACACAACCTCCGTTGGCTCCATCAAAAGTAAAACCCTAAGTACCTCAATACTGCCGCTAATAACATAAGGAGTTTTTCCACTAAACCCACTATGATTCTTGAAGATTATATTTATCAAACCATATTATTAGTGTATATCTTGCTTGTCAAGTGCGATGGTAGTGTGCACAAGTCTAATAAAAGATAAAGGACACAGGTAGCAAAACTTTCGAGGGGCTCACTTTTCAATTTTTATGTCCCGCACCCTTTGGGGGAGGGTATTTCATACGGGACTGTGGCGAGTCATGGGGGAAGGTAGTCTCAGCGTTTGTGTGACGTAAAAGAAATTTGTAATTTTTTTTAAACTGCTTTCTTAAATTTGAATACAATTAACTTTTATAGAAATCACTACCTTTCCCCATGAGTAAATTTTCGAGAGTCATTGTCTAGCCCCTTCCAAAAATAATAATTATAAAATCTATTAAAAATACTATACATTTTAAATGTATATTATAGTTTATAGTGTCCCGTTGCTAAATTTTTAAAGGGCCATGTGTCTGCTAATCCACTGCTATGCGACATAAGTACTGTCTTAACGGGCCTTTTCTGTAATCGGGCCATGTACTGTAACATGGAGTGGGCCAGTCGAAGAAGGACATCTATCTACACATATGATAAATGGTAAGGAAATCCGAAGAGTAAACTGCAGTGATATATGCAAAAAAATAGAATATTTATTTCTCTTTCTGTTCCTTATTCATTTCTGGAGTCAAGGGGGCCCCAAATAACCCAAAGTAAAAGGGCCCGGGTAGCAACTGTCCATTTGTCGTCTGTTAAATCCGCCACTTTATGCCACCATTAACTAGTTACTTCCAGAAATACGACCGTGAGAAACAGTTAAAAATCTCGATCAATGAAACTACACCATTGATTGACGTCCGTGTCTCCCATCCATCGAACCTGCTGCACCAAAGTGCAAAGAGTTCCGGTCATTGGGTCCACTATCATCACCTCCTCCTCCTCCCCCGCCGCACATCACCCACCCTCTTGTGTGCCGCGATAATGGTCGAGGTTTGTCTGAGGAAGCATCCGAGAAAGGGGCCATTGTCCCAGGCTTCCTGAGAGAGAGAGATCCAGAGGAAACTGCTGCCGATTCCCTGCTTAGTGATGCGGTACAGTTAGCTTCTTGCAGTCCCAACTTGGTATTCAAGACGCCCGCTCGCCGAAGACGGACCAGAGCCGTGTTGACACTGGGATGGATGGTCTTGTCTGAAGGGTGCACTGTGGGTGGCGAGGAGGCTTCTTTGTCGATGTTCTTCGCCAAAAGGGTATTAATGTATGCGAAGGGGGGGGGGGGGGGGCATTGAGCACGTCTTGGAAGACTTCATAATTCGGTATGCAGATTGGGCTTTGCTGTTGTCGTCGCTGTATGCGACTTTCACCACGCATTATTGATTCGGTGGCGGATGTGCCAAAGAGGGGAGGTTGCAGTGGCTTCCAAGTGACAAGTTCGGAATGGATTGGGTTCTAACGAAGGGTTTTGATTTCAAGATATGGGTACTTTCCTGTTCTAGTTAGAAAATCAATCTGGTGTGCAACAGCCAACACGTACTATTGCCATCTATCAAAATACCGGTGAAGTATTTAATTTGTTTTTGATTCCAGGGCCACTATTTTCAACTTCTGTGGAGCTCAACTCCTATAACATTCTTGTATCAATTTGACTGAAACTTAACATTTAGAGGTTTATGGAAGTCCCATATTGTAGAACGGATTGCTAAATAAAAATATATAATCTTTCAATATTCTTGTATCTTCAATAAAATATAAGTGGACTGCTACGAATAAGATTATAAATATAGTGACATTTTCTTAATTAAAATAATTAATAATGTACATTGTAAGTAAGCGGTAAATAATTAGCGGTAAGGATTGCCTTTGAAATGAATAATTTTGGATATTTCCAAATTAAGCTTCTAAAACTTTTATAAACACGTAAGGTCATACAGAGGAAAGTTTAATACGAATGTCTTAAACTACAGATTTATGAAAAGAAATAATTATGTACAATGACCAACAATAATTATTTTTAAATTGTATTCACACTTAACTATTAATAAAAATGAAAGTCTATCAATGACTTTTAATCCGACAAGTCATATTATTTTTATTCTTTAAAATTAGTTTTTGTGCGACCTTTTTCAATTAGATAACTTAAATCATATACAATATACCCAAAAGATAGGATTTTATTTTTAAGAAATTTACAGGAATCTACAAAATATTAAAAAAAATATCTGTCCATTTTTTCTGTACAAATCTTTAGTTATTTGAAACTGAAGATAAAATTCTACGGATTATTTGAAGAAAACTATCTGCAGAAATCTGTGGTTATTTGGGGTTGGGGAAAAAAACTGTAGATTAAAAAAATACAATTTTATGTAGAAATTAATTTGCGGAAAATTTTCTACAGACCCAAATAACTACAGATTTCTGCAGATTTTTTTAAATTCAAATCTTTGCTGGGTAAAAGCAAAATATTAAAGTTGCAATTTTTTTCACTGAAAGAGAATTTTAATTAAATTTCCAACTCATTCCTTCTTTTGGAAAAATTCGTAAGATGATAAATTAAGTAAAGATAATTTTTTTATATACCCTCGTTTTTAAATATAATTTTGCAACCAAGAGAATCGAAATTGAGGAAATAGATACAAGATTATATATTGTACTGATTACTTAAAGTACGATGGAATGCCCATTTTCATTAATTTGAAATATTACCTTAATTAATTGTACAGTTTTTAAATTAATGAATATATTTATAAAATAAATAAATTATTTATTATTCGATTTTTAATTTAGTGTCTAAAATGTATTTAGTATCAAAGTTTTACGAATGTGGTGGTCCGAGCCTTGTCGAATTTTCAATTTAATGGTCTGTGCCAATCTGAAGGTTAGGGACAAATGAAGACTTTAGTGCAAATTGCTTTACGTATTTATATGATTACGCTTGGCGATATTTTCACTTGCTTCAACTTTGCTCTCGCCTATTTCTTCCACCAATTCATTATCAAGCATTTTAGTTTTGGCAACACTTTTCTGAATCCAAGATGAGACAAATGGAACATTCCAATCTTCGAATGGAACATTCGAATCTTCAATTGGAATTGTATAAACAAGTTCGGCAAATGTACTTACAAACTTGGATACTAAAGTCTTCAACCGTACTAATAGAAAGAGTACAGGTCTGCAGATTCCTTCAATGCAAAGCACTTCATATGCCATAAAGCACAAACAATATTTGAAGTCAGCATTTCGGTTCGTTTCATCTTCGAATGTTGAATGAACCGTAAAGGAGTTGAAAGAGTATATTTCTCCAATTGCGCTGCCCACCGGAATACTGAACAGGGGCATACAACAAAAAAAAATGTGTTTCCGGCTGGCGATAATTTAGTCATTGTTCAATCGCGTCGCGTTCACGGTCGCCATTTAGCCATTTATACATCGAATCCCGAGATGTTCCAGCATCTTTGATGACAGCCCATTCTTTTATTCGGAATGCGGAATGCAGGCGGAAATCATATTGATCCCGAAATACTACTGTAACTCGGCATGTCCTCGAGGGTTTCTTGACTCTTGTTGCAGCAATCTCGCCATTTTCGAACGTTCTGGTATGAATACGAATTCGTTTGGAACTTGGGTTTATATGGCGGATTTTTATTTTTACCTTATTCTGCGCACATGTAACTGTAACGGTGTAGCAAATTTTGTTCGCAGTTAATGTTGTTCTATCTTGCTTGTTGTTTTTGTGTTGAAGATGTTTTGGGTTATGGAAAAGCACACCGTGTTCTGGTTGCAAAACATAAAAATGTTTACTGAGATGCGTTCGAATAATCATGACGGATATTTGAGAAGCAAACAATCAAAACGTGTTTTGTCATATTATGGAAATTTGTGGGAAAACGCAAATAACTTTTCCTAAATTCATTGACTCATGTATAGTGTCCAATTTCTGCAAGTTAATTTCAATGAGAAAAATTCTGTTTGGATGAATAAAATAGGTAGTTCTATTATAGAAAATACTGAGGCAGTTTCAATGATATAACAATATAGTTTTCATAAATTTTGGACAATACGTTTTGAATATGTGTTCATTTATAGTTAGGTATATTGCACTCTCTAATTTGTTCGCTTAGAATTATAAAAAATTCATCATACATTTTGTAATATATGTTACGTTTTTTTTTCGTGAATTCTACATTGGGGTTACATTTTCCTTATGGTGAGATATTTGCAAAGATTTATTGAACATTTTACTAATTTAAAAATGCACTGATAGTTTTCATAGGGCACAAACATGTAATTCATTAAAAATAAATTATTGTTATATGATGTTGATTCATGAAGGATCGTTTGAAAGAACGACAGCAGTCCATCTGAAGTGATTAGAAGATTTAAGTAGTGCTATTTTTGTTTTTCGTCTTCTGCCTTAAATATATGCATATTTCGATTTTTATTGCATTTTTTCCCTTTTTTGTAGGACGGACTGCCATCGTTCTTTCAATTTCACAACTTGAGAAATGGAAGTATAACCCTCAAACTTAAGCCGTTTAATTTCAACAAAAATGCATCCTCATCGTTCTTGCCCTAACCCCTTCGCATGTTATTTTGCTGAAAACTAATACTACCATTTTTTTTTTTTTTTAAAGTATTTTCAAGGTCATATTGTTTATTTTTGGAGAGGTCTAAACACCAAAAGTATGAGGCGTAAAAATGAAAATTAGAAGTATAAAAGGTCAAAATTACACTGATATTATGGGTGATTAAAAGAGATTATTGGATCCAGGTGCGATAAAACAACTTATTTTATTATGGTATTGCATTACTGCTAAGCTATTATCCTATATGCCGTTTAAGGTTTTAAGAGAACTTATACTGAAAATTAATTATTAAAAGCATTTTTAATACGTCTTTAAATTTTGACTGAATAGTCTATAAGAAAAAAAAGCCATTTACTTGGAAAATGCCATAAGTGCCATAAGATTTTGTAATTTTTTTTTAAATCGCCATTAAAAACGAAACGTAGCCTTACAAATTTTTACTTGTTTGAAAATCCTCTCTTTCAAATTAATTTTTAATTAATATCCTAAATAAACACAAGTCTTTGAGTAAAACTATTATTCAATTTTTTTTTAATTTAATGCTTTCTAATTGATGGTTGAAGGTTTTATGTTCTTTTTTTAAAAATACACTTGTCAATAAAGCACGAACCAATTGACAGATGTAATAGTACACAGGTGGACATACTATTCAGTAGACCCACATTTTAATTTTGTGGAAATGGATTCGATGAATATTTAACACGTTGTCATCTCTCAGCTGATAAAATAACGACTTGTTCTTTTATTTACCTGTTATTCAAAATAATCGAAAATCGCCTTTTTTTATATATATATATATATATATTTTTTAATTTCGTTATATTATATTCTCACTTACTCCAAACTCGTATGAAGAAAAATAACAGGAGCTGGCTTAACTGTTCTGTAAAAGATTGTAAATGTCAAAAACGTTCTTTGAATGAAAATAGTTAACATATTAATTAATATATAACATATAGAAGATGCAGATGCAAAACAGATTTTGCAAACTTTTAACAATTTTGAAAAAAATCACGAAAATCCTTCAGACTACAAAACAGGTTTTGCTGTATAACTGAGTTTTATTTAAATTTTCATAAATAAAAAATTGTTTTTCAAAATTAACCATTTCTGTCGAGAGGTAACTCTTACACTGTAAAAAATAGGTACTCAATAATAAGTAAAATGTACTCATCTTTGAATACATTCGATGCTTATCATGGCTCCGAACACATAAGTTTCATTTTTGAAAAAGACATGTACTCAAAAATGAGTACAATGGGTAAAAATGATTAAAAAGAGCAGTTGCTTGCCTGCATAGCCTGTCTTTATAAATCACTTTCAATAATTATCAACAATTACAGCCAAGACTAACTGGGAATCGAACCCACATCCTCAGGCACCGCAGTCCAGTGCCTTATCCGGTGTACTACCAGGGCGAACTGAAGACGTTATAAACAGAAGAAATGTTAAAATGGTATGCCAAAATAATGGAAAGTAAGATAATTGAGTTGAAATAACTCGGTTTCCATTGAAGCATTCGACAACAAATAATGTGGAAAACCATCTCCTGAACAACTATTTTAAGTTTGTCAGGTCGATTTGTTAAGATGGGTTGAACAGAAATTGATAATAGCAATATTAAATCAAAATGCTCATTTTTGAGAAAGTACGTTTACTTAAATTTGAGTACGTCATCGATCATTTACGATGCAATTGTACTCAAAGAAAAACAAGTATGTCCAGGTACCCATTTTTAAGTACATTTTTTTCCTACAGTGCAGTCACCACTTGGTTTGATGCGTTAGCTCGGGAGGTGACCCCCCAGGCACCAATGTAAGAAATTCACCCATATTTGCGGACAATCGTCTCGCATTACTGGTCCGCCAAAGCGAAAAAGCCCTCAACCACAATGGGTTAAAACCAAAATAAAAAATCGCAAATAATTCCAAATTTTTTGGACTTAACTTGTTTTGCATCTGGGCTCATTTTATAATTCCTCATTGATTTAATTAAGTTTCCACCTATCCCAACCGTACGAAGAAACCACAAGCATAACCTCTACATATTTTTAACACATTGAGTAAGTAGAAAGGCCCACGGAGTAAGAAAGGTCCTCCGCGCCAAATCTTCAACCCCTACTCAGATTCCCGATTTGGTATTCCTCCGACGACTCTGCTTCCAGTCCAATTTTCAGACGATTGACAATGGGAGGCAAGTGACAATTTTTTTGTTCCCTGCCCGTCTGCCGCGACCCGTTCGCTGATTGCATTTTAATGCCCCCTCGCAGATACGCATCTCCGCATCGCTCCGTCTCTTGCTCAGTTATGCGGCAGTCGCTGGAGGAAGGACATTAGGCGGCACGGAGACGTCGCCGAACTCTCTCTCTCTGTTGGACACACACACACTTTGGGTTTCTTACACACAGATTTTTAATACAAATACGAGTTTGGACGACTGTAGCGGTATTTTCTAAACCTGATTAAATATATAGAGTGTACAGATACCAACGCACGTACTATGGAAGTTTTTTGCCAGCAGATTATTGGTAAAAAAATCATATCTTATGATATTGCCAAATGTTAAAAATAAAAAATCATATTAGTATATAGCGTAAAAATTGTTTAAAGTAATACAATATGTATATATATATATATATATATATATATATATATATATATATATATATATATTGACAAGAGCAGGGACTGATTTACCATTAGGCACATTAGGTCTTTCTCAGCTTTAGGATCCCCAACTTTTATTTAATTTACTTAAACTGTATAAATGTTGTCTATACTTTAACAAATCTGTTATTATTGTTGCAATTTTTTTTTAATAACTTTTAGCAATTTTTTTAAAAACGTTAAAGCATTTCCTTGTTTTTTTTTTTATATTTACTAATTGGCACCGCCGCCCCTATAAATGCTTACTTGAATTTCTAGTTCAAACCTATTCCTATAATATTGGTCTTATTTATCAAACATTTCTTAACAAATTCACTTAATTTAGTAATTTTAGGGTTTTTACTTTTCGAAATACGATCTAAATAACATCGAAAGAATTGGCTTACTTTTTTTAAAAATAGAGAGATAATACCCTTAATATGTGAAGTTTTTAATTATTTACAACTATTTTTGCGAGAGTGTGCCCTATCAATAAAGTTGTGTCCGTTTCAATAAATGTTTCTTCTTGCAAAGCATTTCTGAGGTTCAATAATTGTTTCTTCTTACAAAACATTTCTGAGGTGTCTCACTGCAAAAGGGCCTACATCCATGTACAGGTAGTCCACTTTATCGTTTCGTCATTACATCATGTGACTTTTGAAAAACAAATATCATATTTTAAACGAAAGTAATTTACTCAGATTCCTTTTTGACCCTTTTCTGGGATCATCAGCTCATATTTGGCTCTTATACTTATATTACCAGAAATCAGTCGGGCCTTCTTGGCCGAGTGGATAGAGCGTTAGACT
Source organism: Troglohyphantes excavatus (assembly GCA_963932185.1). Classification (NCBI taxonomy): domain Eukaryota; kingdom Metazoa; phylum Arthropoda; class Arachnida; order Araneae; family Linyphiidae; genus Troglohyphantes; species Troglohyphantes excavatus. The sequence continues at coordinate 28,162,664 of OZ010673.1, read as the reverse complement.
CCGAAACAAGAAGGTCACGATTAGAGTCAGCTCATCGATATTGAATAATTATAGTATTATTCGAAATCGTCCTCATTCTTGACGAAATAAATTTCGCTAATAAAACGACAATGAATTTCCTCAGTTTGACGAAATATTTAATCGGAGCACATACCAGGCGTCTGATTCGTCAAAAAGGTCGAAAGTTTCGTCAAATATGTGCATGCATCTTACATTTTACAACACGATAAAATATAAGATAAAAACTCGTCTTATAGAAACATTGCGTTATAGAATTTTAAAATACAAATACAACGTTAGTCAATACGCAATAAAAATCCATCAAATCTGGACATGTTTCGGGAGATACGTCTCCCTTCATCAGCAGAGAATGAAAAAGTCTGTGTAATAAAATATAAATAAATAAACCCAGAAAATGAAAAGTGTTGCCAAATATTTTTTTTTTAACCTACATTTAATTTGCAAACCCAAATCTCCAGTAGAACTTCCCTTCCTGGAGGCGTTTCATATTTTTAGCAATATTGATTCGATTGTCAACGAAACATTTGCAGTCCCAGTATTTCCCGAATTTGCGATGGTCTAATGAATTTTAAAATTTTAACATGACTGTATTCTCACTTATTAGATAATGTGATGAGTTTTAAATGATTTTGTATTTTTTATGCCTTTGCATAGTTTTAATAGTTGTCAACTTGCTTTGTTTACCTTTCTTGGAATTCATTTTAAAGTTTTTACAATACATTTAGGCCGTTTTAAACCATTTGTTTAATCTACTTTTTAATGTTTGATACCATTGTTTGGCGCAGCATGGCCCTCGAGTAGCCCTTGCGCCATAAAACCCTAATAAACCAAACCAAACCCAGTATTCCCCGCTTGTTGGCACACAATAGTTAACTCCAACCGATCGAAATAGTCTTTTTGGTTTTTTTCTTTGGCAACACTTTTCAATTTCTGGGTTTATTTATTTATATTTTATTACACAGACTTTTTCATTCTCTGCTGATGAAGGGAGGCGTATCTCCCGAAACATATCCAGATTTGATGGATTTTTATTGCGTATTTTAACGTTGTATTTGTATTTTAAAACGATAAAATATCTCAATATAAAGACAATACGAATCTTTTCCATCACCAATAAAATAAACGGCACCGCATCCCTGTTTCATATTCACCTTCCGTTACAGAACAATTGATAACTCTCAACGACGACGATTAAGCAAATGAACTTGGAAAAATGGAAGCCGAAATTGTTACTCGCCAACAGATGAAACAACCCAGAGATCCTTATCCCGTCTAATGAATGGTATTTTAATCAATTTCTGATCGTTTCTGTTTATCCTGTTATCGCACACCACCACAAGCTTCTACCACAGAGGCAGAAGCTGAAGATCGGTATCGTTGGTGACTTATCGGCCTTGCATAATTCCAACTTAGCTTACGAATTGCTCAATTGATTTGCATTTCACTGTCTGCCTTCTGTGCGGAGTTAAGGATCTTTTGTAAATGTGCATTGATTGGCGATGTCCACACTGTTCTTGTTTGGCGCATCTTCTTCGTCTTTTATTTTAACCCTTTCCACTCCAAGAACATTTCGACATTTGCGTTCTTTCTAAAGAACAGTTATTCCTCTTTCTGTTTTTCTCCCAGAATTTTTTATGCTCAGAGGGGAAAAAATCATCTGTTTTCGATCTGCAAGAGAACAATTTGAAAAAAAAATCGATGTGTTTTACATACAAGACACTTTTTGAGTTTATTTTAAAGAACAGGTGACCAAAAGAACGAGTCGTTATGTTTTTGCCTGAGCGGCGCCAATGGAGTGCAAATGGTTAACATGGACTTGATAGTCACGTTATTGTTTTTGAATTTGGAATCGGTACGTTTTGTTTGCTTGTGTGTGTATTATATGAACATTATAACGATCAGAGAATTTTTATTAGCGTGTTTAACAGCAACAATTTATTCGATTTTTTTAATTTACATAATTTTACAAGACCTATCATTGTAGTCAAAATCAATGCGAAATTTAATTTCAACTAAAGTTTTAACTGTTTGTGGTTGTATTGCGAAAGGAAATTATGCACACATGCACAACTTAAATATTATTTTATATTTGTATAATGTAAATGACTTTCAATAAAAATAAATTTAACTGCTTATTGGACATTTTAGAACTTGGTTGGTTCCTATGTTTTCCGGCTGCCTATTTCTGTCCTCGTAGTAAGACTTATCACAGCCCCACCCGTTTGTAGCTTAGATGGCTCCTCGGATCACAAGACCACAATTTTTTACTTTTTTTCGTAAATGTCACCGATCGGGTTCGAACAAGGAATCCTCTGATTCATAGCTGAACACCTTTATCCACTGGGCCACGGAGACCCTTGTTCGTCGTTGTCTTTCTTGAAAGGAATTCCTTGGCTTGTTGATATAGCGACAGTGAAAATTTCGGAAGCGTACGCTTTTTTCCGATAAAGGATTTTTGGTTCAACCCAGATGATTTCACCATACTATGGTGTAAATTGCTGCACAGCACCAATATATAGTGCAACGTTGAACTGTAATTTTTAACATTGTACAACATGTCAAATCGCAAAGTTCTGATTTTAAGTTATATTAGTTAAACAACAAATTTACCTTGTTACAAAATTTCATAATAGAAAAAAAATGCTACGTTCAATTAAAATATCGCTTTTAGTTAGGGAAGAAACAATCCCAATGTATAGTCCCTGAGAATGGCTTCAACTCTTTCAATCCTATGTCAACTCCACTTCTTCCATCCTCCTTGTCGAACGTCGCCATCTTTCATTCCCCCAAAAGCCATTTTGTGGAGCACAGTTCCGTCGGCAACTCGTTCCCATTCGCATAATGTTTGCCAAATGAGGTACTCGATAGACACAGTAGCCGGGTGATTATCCGCTTCAATAAACTCCTTTGCCTACCGCGACAAAATGTAATGATAATCTCTCTATATAAAGCGACCAAGGGACTGAGGTGAAGGGAAATGTTTTCTCGAGACTGAGTGAGGAAAAACGTTCTCGACGGGTAAGTGAGATGCATAAATCGCGCAGAAAAGATAAGAAACAACAACTTAAGTTAAACTGTGAGAACGTAAGTAGAAAATTAAGATCCATTACTGGACCATTGAAGGCATTCCAGATATCGTTACTTGCCGGTAATGGCCCGCTGATGGGGCCGAATGGGTAATAAATACGTCAATGGCGGAGACAGTTTTGTTTTGGGTCTTATATTAATGAGTGTGTTAGGAATGACCATGTTGTTTGGCGGCGACTTGCCGGTTAGGTGGTGACAATAGTGGTAATATTTTTTTTATTTATCTCTCATTTTAAAGTAATTATTAACTAAATACTGATGAATCAATTTAAATTGGGTTCGCAACGAAAATATATTAAATTGTTTTTATTGTAGACTGCTCAGTTTTACGGGTCTTGTCTTTGCATGTGGTGTTACGACAAATAAAAACATTGTTGCAATAATTGTGTAAATATAATTAAGACGCGTTGGTGTAAGAGTTCTAATTTTCAAAATTGTTCAGGAGGGACGAAAAACACTGCACGTTTCTTGCATCGTATAATATAGTAGTACAGCTACTTTTCCTTTACATCTCTATTGCCATTTCTTATAGATGTCTGTTCGAAAAACTCTGGATGTTTCTTGCATCGTATAATATAGTAGTACAGCTACTTTTCCTTTACATCTCTATTGCCATTTTTTAGAGATGTCTGTTCGAAAAACCCTAGATGTTTCTTGCATCATATAATCTAGTAGTACAGCTCCTTTTCCTTAATATCTCTATTACCAATTCTTAGAAAAGTCTGTTCGAAAAACACTGCACGTTTCTTGCGTCGTATAATATAGTAGTACAGCTACTTTTCCTTTACATCTCTATCGCCATTTCTTCGAGCTGTCTGGTTATTATCAATCAATATATGATTTTTTTAAGGAATAAGTGGAAAAACGTAGAAATTTTCAAAAACGTCCATGGCACTTGACTCTCCCTCCCTCCTCTTCTATCTTCCCTTCCTTCTGCATCTAATTGAAGTTACTGCTGAGAATTGCATACGATACAAGTTGCACTCTAAATTATAATAACTTACTTACCATATTTATAGCCAATGGACAAAATGTGTACGAACGGACAAATAAAAGATTAACCCACGTGTCCAGTTTCAGAAACAAATCCCCTGATCGGTCTCAATGACAAAACTGCCAAATCCCTCAGATATCCAAAAATCTGAACCAAGGACAAAATACAATGATTCAGCAGAAGAAACAAACAGAAGAAATACGATAAGAAGAAAAACGCCTAATCTATTGTTAGGACACATTCTGAGTTAGCAAAACACACTTTTCAGATTTACGCGGATTACCATCCGATACGCTTCCATGCCCAAAATGACCATCACTCTTTCCAAGAGCATTAACCACGGTTATAATCCACGCGCCCAATTGCTCCCCCCTTCTCGGCAGACGAAGATCGCGGAACATCAACGCTCCAAACCCCCCACTACAAAATATAGTTTTCGATGGACCATCACGAGGGATTGGCGAAGTCGTAATCCAAGAGGTTTGGCCGTAGTAAAGTGGTCCCACCACCCTCTCATCAACCCTGGCAACGAGGCGAGACCACCTTTGGCAGTCGGATCACGTGTCTTCAAAAGACCCCCCTCTTCTACCTCCCGATCGGTTGAATCTTTCGGGTATGGAAGACAAAAGAAGCAGCACCGATTTTAATTGACTTCGATGATCGAACAATACGTGGAGGTCGCTTTCCATGTCAGTGCTAATGTTCGGAACGGGGGATGTCCTCTGTGTAAAGGATATCGGGTGGATACACCTTTGGGTGTCCTGCGTGAGACCGTATACCGTGTTCTTGTTTCGTTGCTGCGATATCGATGATAACAGGAATTGAGATGTTTTCTGTTGTAGGTGTATGAAGAGTAAAGGGGAGATGGCGGTCTATCTGAAGTAGGCTTGAGCGATGATTCGATATACATCGAAATTCCAGAAGTAACAAATCATCGCGCGATTTTGTAATTTTCCAATTGACAATTAGTCGATTGGACGATTTTACGATGAGTCAAAAGTGCACTCGGAAATATAGACATATCAATATGTACATATCGAAAATATCGATAGGATAAAAATATCGATAAATCGGAAATATCGATAGGATAAAAATATCGATAAATCGGAAATATCGATAGGATAAAAATATCGATAAATCGGAAATACCGATAAATAGGAAAAATCAAAAATATCGGTAAATCGGAAATAACGATTAATCAAAAATATCGATAAATCGAAATAGTCATAAATCGAAATATCGATTAATCGGAAATATCGATAAATCGGAAATATCGATAAATCGAAATATTCATAAATCGAAATATTTATAAATCGAAATATTGATAAATCGGAAATATCGATAAATCGGAAATATCGATAAATCGGAGATGTCGATAAACTGGGAAATATCGATTAATCGGAAATGTCGATAAACCGGAAATGTCGATAAATCGGAAATATCGATTATTGGTTGACGATTAATCGCGATGGCAAAACGTTCATCATTTTCCAAGCCTTCTTAAAGAGATTGTGTATAAAATGTAACACAAAGTTTCATGTTTCATAGGCATTCACTATATTTTTTTATCTTTTAACGTTTTTATTACGGATTATCATCTTTCTTACCGTTTTACAACTTAGTATAATGATAGCGCAGTATTGAATAGCTAATATAAGACGTTGGCATCTGAGGTGCAACGAAACTTAGGAATGCACCGTCTGTCGCCTGAACTCTTCATATGCCAAGATCAAACGGGCATAACTGCAAGGCGGCCCTATTACCGAATAGGCCCGTGATATACGGTTTGACACTTTATATTTTGGAAGGGCTCCCAAATCCGTTTAACTTGAAACAAAAGGACTTCCCTTAGTATAGTCGTGGAATTCAGTAGCGGGGGCCCCTTTTAATTCTCCACACAAACTTATGATTTATCACATTTTAGAAAAGCCGAACGATATTTTTTACAAACGTTTGATTTGGCTACATTTCATTTGCACAGCATATTTATTAGGGAACTACATTATTCTTTTAAGTCTGCATTATTTGTTTCTTTTTACAGAAAATTAAAGCTAATTGTTTATTGAATAAGATCAAATTTATACCAGTCGTGCTATCTAGCATGGAAGTAGTGTAAAAACACCGGTTCTAAGCCGCGGAGTACGGCGGAGTAATGAGGAATACGAGGTGCTGTGTGGATTTTGGTGGATTTTGGCGGTGCTCTGTGGATTTTTGGTGGTGCTGTGAGAATCAGGGCGGATCTCGTCTGTCAAGCCGAGGGGGCGTGGCCTAATGGAGATGACCTCAACCAATCAGGTGTCAGTAAGTGACGTCACATGCAGGGGACATGGGAACAGGTGTCGATGACTCATCGCAGCGCTGCCGATGGGCATGTCCCACCGTGTCTCAACGTGTATGTACGGGAACGGACCAATCAGGTTCTTGTGTGAGGATGACCTCATGAACAACCAATCAGGTGTCAGTAAGTGACGTCACACGCAGGTGGGGGAAGGTTTTACTAGTTCTGCTTGTAACCGCAAGGCGGCGCTGCATGTAGGGGAACGGACCAATCAGATGCTTGCTTAAGAATGACATCATGAAGAACCAATCAGGTGTCAGTAAGTGATGTCTATGGAGTGTTATGTGACATGAAAGTTGCTTTTTTGTTATTTTGCGTTTTTATTTGGGTATTGGTGGAAATTTGCGACGCACAGCATCTACACATTTTTAATTATAAGCTGTGGGTTGTGACATCATAGGTATAATGTTAGGAATGGTTGGTTGTTGAAAAAACTGTGAGCTGTGAAAGTAATGTGAAAAAACTGTGAAAGTAAATAAAATATGATAGAATTAAACTAATATTCTTATTTTAATATTTATTATATTTTAATATTTATTTATATTTTGATATTTATTTGTATTTTATTATTTATATTTTTACATTTATTTTTAATATTTAATTATATTTTAACTTCTATATTTTATTATTCATTTATATTTTAACTTCTATATTTTATTATTCATTTATATTTTATATATATTTTAATATTTATATATATTTTATTATTCATATATTTCATACATATTTTAATATTTATTTATATTTTATTACTCATTTATATTTTACATATATTTTATTTACGTATACATCTGTGCCAAAAAAATTAACTCAGTGAGAGCAATTACGTCCCACTAGAGCTGCACAATGAACTTATGTTAAAGGGAATGACAGTAGTGTATATATTTTAACTATGGTTAGTACAAAAGAAAAGAATTTTGCAAGAATGGTTTTAGAAAAATATATTTTATGTGACCAACTCCAGCATATAATTTCGCAATATAACTCTATGAGGAATCATCCTATGGGGGTAAATAACATACCATCGTGTACAGGAAGGTAGACCAGATTAATAAGTAAAGCTTTTTTTACCTTTTGACATGTGTACTAAGGGTATAAAAAATGACAGTCTGGGGTTCTATGAAAATAATGTTTATAACAATATACGTTTAAATTACAATTTATATAACGGAAATCAGTCTCAGTGGATGAAAAAAAAGTAATTAATATGAAAGCTGATACTTTGAAAAAGAACCTTGGGAACCAAAACCTTGTATTACGGTTAATTAAACTTTTTATAAAAGTAATGTGTTCTTTAAATGTTTTTCACATCATACGTAAAATTATTATTTTAAGAGGGAAAATATCATATCGTTATGACTAGAAGGAGGGATCTCACCTTGATCACAATTGGATGCATTAGAATTGCTTACTGTTTAGGAATATGATGTAAAAGTTACTCTATCGCACTGTTTGTTGTGCTGGGCTTGATAAGAGCAGATTTGGGGTTGGTATGTAAGATAATGGATCTATTACTTGTTCTAATACGTGTTGAATAAGGGAATTTGTCTTAGATGTTGCTGTTTTAGGGGTGTTTTATAATTGGTTGTTTGATTGAACGATACAGTGCAGCTATACAAAGGGGTTTATTTATACGCTTGGTACAAGTACACATTTTTTCTTATGTCATAAAATTACACTATAACAAAACGCATAGGTGGATGGTAGAAATGAAGTAGCACCATACAAGGGGAATTATTATGGCTGGCTGATTAAATTTTCAAAGACTAAGAGGCAACAAGTTCCCATATGAGTACAATTGAGGGTGAATGTGTAGAATTTGGCGACATCAAGTATCCACAAGGGGACAATTTGAGAGGTGTATTCGTAAAATTGGCGACATAAAGTACTCATAGGGAGACGTTTGTAGGCGTATACATAAAATTGGGGTGAAAGCGGGGTTTGTAGTTGTACATTAGACAAGAATAAATGAAACAGTTTAAGTTTGAAATAAATTATAAAAAGAATAAATGTTAAAAAAAAAAGTTAAAATACAATTTAAAAAGCAAAATGTAAAAAAAAAAAAAAGTTTAAAAAGAAAAATGTAAAAATAAAAAAAAGTTTAAGTGTGAATTAAAAACTAAAAGGTTAAGTAAGAAAAAAAAATAACTAAAAGTGAAAAAAAAATTTTAAAAGTGAAAAAAAAATATATATATATTTATATAAAAAATATTTGAAAAAAGTTTAAGTGTGAAATAAATTATAAAACTAATAAATGTAAAATAAAAAGTTTACGTGTGAAATAGATTATAAAAAGTATAAATGTAAAAAAATAAATAAAAAGTTTAAGTGAAAAATATAATGTAAAGATAAAAAAGTTAAAAAACAGTAACTGTAAAATAAAAAAAAAAGTTTGTATAAAATGAACTTTTAAAAGAAAAATGAAAAAAAAAAGTAAAAACAATATATATAAAAAAAGTTTTAAGTGTAAAAATAAAATTAAAAAAAAAAAATTAAAAAAAAAAAAAAGACAAATGTAAAAAAGAAAAACGTAAAAAAAAATTTAAAATTTAAAAAAAAAAAATTTACAAACGAAAAATATGAAAAAAAAAAAGAAACGTTAAAAGAAAATTGCTAAATGTAAAAAAGAAATGTGTTAAATGTAAAAGATTAACCATCATAAGTTTTTTACCCGAATCGACCCAAAGCCATATGGTGTTACGGAACGTACTAGCCCCATATAGGCACAGATGCCCGTGGTGAGTTCTGTGAATGGTCTACCCACTAATCAAACGACAAGTACCACAATTACATTAAATAATTAGCAACAAAAAAAAGCAGGAAATACTACTATAGATATAAAAAATATTAACAAAGTATCGAAAATAGAACCAAAGGTAACTAATAAATCTGTATAGAATGAGTGTCTATAAATGTATAAGAGAAACCAATGTATATATTTCTACTAAAATGTTGACACATATACTAAATTTTTAACAAATTAAGTCAAATATTTGCGAAATAGAGAAAATAATACATACTTTTTAAAATTGTATCAAATAGTCTATGAATGGATAAAAAAAAAATATCATGACATGTATTAAAAAAAAAATTAAAATAATGGACTTACGTGTAACACATTAAGTTAAGAAATTTATACTTATCAAAGAAAGTAACGTAAGTCATATAAAAAAAAAAACCTGTAGTTAAGTACAATTGTTAATTGAATATGCTACAAAATATTGTCAAATTACACCATTTTTAGTGATAGGACAAGCAAACTTGTTAAAATGTCATATAATTATCAAAAATATTATACAAAGTACGAATTTAAAAAAAAAAGTAAATGCAAAAAGAAAAAAAAGTTTAAGTGTAAAATAAAATGTAAAAAAAATAAATGTAAAAAATAAAAAAAAGTTTAATAAAAAAAAAGTTAAAAAATAATAAAAAAAAAATTTAAGTGTAAAATACAATTTAAAAAAAAAAATGTAAAAAGAAAAAAGTTTAATAAAAATTACATGTAAAAAGAAAAAAGTAAAAAAAAAAAATAAAAGAAAAAAAGTTAAAAAAGAAAAAAAAAAGTTAAAAAAGAAATAAAAAGTTAAAAAAGAAAAAAAAGTTAAAAAAGAAAAAAAAAAGTTTAAAAAGAAAAAAAAAAGTTTAAAAAGAAAAAAAAAGTTTAAAAAGAAAAAAAAAATTAAAAAAGAAAAAAAAATTAAAAAAGAAAAAAAAATTAAAAAAGAAAAAAAAATTAAAAAAAAGAAAAAAAAATTAAAAAAAAAAAAAGTTAAAAAAGAAAAAAAAAAAAAAAAGTTTAAAAAAAATAGTTAAAGTGTAAAATACAATTTAAAAAAAAAAATGAAAACATAAAAAATTTAAAAAAAAAATGTAAGTGTAAAATTACATTTTAAAAGAAAATGTGAAAATAGAAAAAAAAATAAAAAGAAAATTGCTAAAAGTAAAAAAAAATAAAGGTGTAAAATGTTAAATAAAAAGACCTTAAGTGTAAAAAATAGAAGAAAAAAGTTTAAGTGTAAAATATTACTCATCATAAGCTTTTTTACTCGTATCCACCCAAAGTTATATGGCGTTACGGAGCGTACTAGCCCCATATAGGCGCAGATTCCTTGGTGAGTTCTGTGAATGGTCTACCCACTAATCAAACGATAAGTACAATAATTATATTAAAATATTAGCAAAAAAAAAAAAGCAGAAAATACTAATATAGATATAAAAAATATGATCAAAGTATAGAAAATAGAACCAAGAATAACTAATAAATCTGTATAGAATGAGTGTCTATAAATGTATAAGAGAAACCAATGTATATATTTCTACTAAAATGTTGACACATATACTAAATTTTTAATAAATTAAGTCAAATATTTGCGAAATAGAGAAAATAATACATACTTTTTAAAATTGTATCAAATAGTCTATGAATGGATAAAAAAAAAATATCATGACATGTATTAAAAAAAAAATTAAAATAATGGACCTACGTGTAACACATTAAGTTAAGAAATTTATACTTATCAAAGAAAGTAACGTAAGTCATATAAAAAAAAAACCTGTAGTTAAGTACAATTGTTAATTGAATATGCTACAAAATATTGTCAAATTACACCATTTTTAGTGATAGGACAAGCAAACTTGTTAAAATGTCATATAATTATCAAAAATATTATACAAAGTACGAATTTAAAAAAAAAAAGTAAATGCAAAAAGAAAAAAAAGTTTAAGTGTAAAATAAAATGTAAAAAAAAATAAATGTAAAAAATAAAAAAAAGTTTAATAAAAAAAAAGTTAAAAAATAATAAAAAGTATTAAAATAATGGACTTACGCGTGACAGTTTAAGTTAAAAAATTTATATTTACCAAAGAAATTAACATAAGTTATTATAAAAAAAAAAACTGTAATTAAGTATAATTGTTAATTGAATATGCTACAAAATATTGCCAAGTTATTCCATGGTAGCGATTTAACAACCAAACACTTTGTCTTTAAAGATTACGATAACGCAGTTTTAGAAACTAACATAGGGGCAAATGTGTATAATTATCATAAAATACTTCACATTACTGTTAAAATGTCATATAATTATCAAATATATTATACAAAGTAAGAAAAATATTACTTAATATGTTAAAATATTACCAATAGTACATGCCCAACAGATCAAAATGACCTTCAGCACCCTACGACACATGAAAACTTACGGAGATTAACAGCAATCTTGCCTCAAAAAATAAAACCAATAGTGTGCTGCTAAGGATAAAATGTCAAGTACACACCCAGTGTAGGAGATGTATACAAATAATATTGTTGAATTATTAACAAAGTGATTTCATTAATACTAAAATAAGGTCTTTGTTACAATAATATATATATATATGGAAATTAAGTTCTTATTAGTGAAATTTATGTAATATTTTTAGACTGCTTTGTTCAATTTATAATATGTAGGTAGAATTTTTACATAAAAAAAACCCCTTTGTGTTTATCAAAAAAATTTCACAAATTAAGAAGAAGAATACCTAAGGAAGGTCTTTGCACATGATTATAGTACAAAACCATGTGGATTTACATCAATTTTACCAGGAACAAGGGGGTCAGTATACGGCTATGAGTCAAATAGTCAATTTTAAAACCACATTCAGGCATTTGTGTTATTAATTTTTATATTATTTTTTTACTTTTTTCTTTTTACATGTAATTTTTATTAAACTTTTTTCTTTTTACATTTTTTTTAAAATTGTATTTTACACTTAAATTTTTTTTTAATTATTTTTTAACTTTTTTTTTATTAAACTTTTTTTTATTTTTTACATTTATTTTTTTTACATTTTATTTTACACTTAAACTTTTTTTTCTTTTTGCATTTACTTTTTTTTTTAAATTCGTACTTTGTATAATATTTTTGATAATTATATGACATTTTAACAAGTTTGCTTGTCCTATCACTAAAAATGGTGTAATTTGACAATATTTTGTAGCATATTCAATTAACAATTGTACTTAACTACAGGTTTTTTTTTTTATATGACTTACGTTACTTTCTTTGATAAGTATAAATTTCTTAACTTAATGTGTTACACGTAAGTCCATTATTTTAATTTTTTTTTTAATACATGTCATGATATTTTTTTTTTATCCATTCATAGACTATTTGATACAATTTTAAAAAGTATGTATTATTTTCTCTATTTCGCAAATATTTGACTTAATTTGTTAAAAATTTAGTATATGTGTCAACATTTTAGTAGAAATATATACATTGGTTTCTCTTATACATTTATAGACACTCATTCTATACAGATTTATTAGTTACCTTTGGTTCTATTTTCGATACTTTGTTAATATTTTTTATATCTATAGTAGTATTTCCTGCTTTTTTTTGTTGCTAATTATTTAATGTAATTGTGGTACTTGTCGTTTGATTAGTGGGTAGACCATTCACAGAACTCACCACGGGCATCTGTGCCTATATGGGGCTAGTACGTTCCGTAACACCATATGGCTTTGGGTCGATTCGGGTAAAAAACTTATGATGGTTAATCTTTTACATTTAACACATTTCTTTTTTACATTTAGCAATTTTCTTTTAACGTTTCTTTTTTTTTTTCATATTTTTCGTTTGTAAATTTTTTTTTTTTAAATTTTAAATTTTTTTTTACGTTTTTCTTTTTTACATTTGTCTTTTTTTTTTTTTTAATTTTTTTTTTTTAATTTTATTTTTACACTTAAAACTTTTTTTATATATATTGTTTTTACTTTTTTTTTTCATTTTTCTTTTAAAAGTTCATTTTATACAAACTGTTTTTTTTATTTTACAGTTACTGTTTTTTAACTTTTTTATCTTTACATTATATTTTTCACTTAAACTTTTTATTTATTTTTTTACATTTATACTTTTTATAATCTATTTCACACGTAAACTTTTTATTTTACATTTATTAGTTTTATAATTTATTTCACACTTAAACTTTTTTCAAATATTTTTTATATAAATATATATATATTTTTTTTTCACTTTTAAAATTTTTTTTTCACTTTTAGTTATTTTTTTTTCTTACTTAACCTTTTAGTTTTTAATTCACACTTAAACTTTTTTTTATTTTTACATTTTTCTTTTTAAACTTTTTTTTTTTTTTACATTTTGCTTTTTAAATTGTATTTTAACTTTTTTTTTTAACATTTATTCTTTTTATAATTTATTTCAAACTTAAACTGTTTCATTTATTCTTGTCTAATGTACAACTACAAACCCCGCTTTCACCCCAATTTTATGTATACGCCTACAAACGTCTCCCTATGAGTACTTTATGTCGCCAATTTTACGAATACACCTCTCAAATTGTCCCCTTGTGGATACTTGATGTCGCCAAATTCTACACATTCACCCTCAATTGTACTCATATGGGAACTTGTTGCCTCTTAGTCTTTGAAAATTTAATCAGCCAGCCATAATAATTCCCCTTGTATGGTGCTACTTCATTTCTACCATCCACCTATGCGTTTTGTTATAGTGTAATTTTATGACATAAGAAAAAATGTGTACTTGTACCAAGCGTATAAATAAACCCCTTTGTATAGCTGCACTGTATCGTTCAATCAAACAACCAATTATAAAACACCCCTAAAACAGCAACATCTAAGACAAATTCCCTTATTCAACACGTATTAGAACAAGTAATAGATCCATTATCTTACATACCAACCCCAAATCTGCTCTTATCAAGCCCAGCACAACAAACAGTGCGATAGAGTAACTTTTACATCATATTCCTAAACAGTAAGCAATTCTAATGCATCCAATTGTGATCAAGGTGAGATCCCTCCTTCTAGTCATAACGATATGATATTTTCCCTCTTAAAATAATAATTTTACGTATGATGTGAAAAACATTTAAAGAACACATTACTTTTATAAAAAGTTTAATTAACCGTAATACAAGGTTTTGGTTCCCAAGGTTCTTTTTCAAAGTATCAGCTTTCATATTAATTACTTTTTTTTCATCCACTGAGACTGATTTCCGTTATATAAATTGTAATTTAAACGTATATTGTTATAAACATTATTTTCATAGAACCCCAGACTGTCATTTTTTATACCCTTAGTACACATGTCAAAAGGTAAAAAAAGCTTTACTTATTAATCTGGTCTACCTTCCTGTACACGATGGTATGTTATTTACCCCCATAGGATGATTCCTCATAGAGTTATATTGCGAAATTATATGCTGGAGTTGGTCACATAAAATATATTTTTCTAAAACCATTCTTGCAAAATTCTTTTCTTTTGTACTAACCATAGTTAAAATATATACACTACTGTCATTCCCTTTAACATAAGTTCATTGTGCAGCTCTAGTGGGACGTAATTGCTCTCACTGAGTTATTTTTTTTGGCACAGATGTATACGTAAATAAAATATATGTAAAATATAAATGAGTAATAAAATATAAATAAATATTAAAATATGTATGAAATATATGAATAATAAAATATATATAAATATTAAAATATATATAAAATATAAATGAATAATAAAATATAGAAGTTAAAATATAAATGAATAATAAAATATAGAAGTTAAAATATAATTAAATATTAAAAATAAATGTAAAAATATAAATAATAAAATACAAATAAATATCAAAATATAAATAAATATTAAAATATAATAAATATTAAAATAAGAATATTAGTTTAATTCTATCATATTTTATTTACTTTCACAGTTTTTTCACATTACTTTCACAGCTCACAGTTTTTTCAACAACCAACCATTCCTAACATTATACCTATGATGTCACAACCCACAGCTTATAATTAAAAATGTGTAGATGCTGTGCGTCGCAAATTTCCACCAATACCCAAATAAAAACGCAAAATAACAAAAAAGCAACTTTCATGTCACATGACACTCCATAGACATCACTTACTGACACCTGATTGGTTCTTCATGATGTCATTCTTAAGCAAGCATCTGATTGGTCCGTTCCCCTACATGCAGCGCCGCCTTGCGGTTACAAGCAGAACTAGTAAAACCTTCCCCCACCTGCGTGTGACGTCACTTACTGACACCTGATTGGTTGTTCATGAGGTCATCCTCACACAAGAACCTGATTGGTCCGTTCCCGTACATACACGTTGAGACACGGTGGGACATGCCCATCGGCAGCGCTGCGATGAGTCATCGACACCTGTTCCCATGTCCCCTGCATGTGACGTCACTTACTGACACCTGATTGGTTGAGGTCATCTCCATTAGGCCACGCCCCCTCGGCTTGACAGACGAGATCCGCCCTGATTCTCACAGCACCACCAAAAATCCACAGAGCACCGCCAAAATCCACCAAAATCCACACAGCACCTCGTATTCCTCATTACTCCGCCGTACTCCGCGGCTTAGAACCGGTGTTTTTACACTACTCATGGAGTTATAGTGTCTGAATCACGGAGTAAAGAAGAAGGTGGAGGTGCGATCAAGTCTAAAACCGGTTTGCAATGTGAAGTAAGCAAAACGTTAAAGCCTAAAAAGTAGGAACTGGCGAAGTATTTGGCGCTATTCCAAAGCACTACTTTGTACCAGTATTTGGCGATAATTTATTTTATAATTTAATTTACCTATGAAGTGGAAATAATTGCATCCTTTATCGATTTGGAACTTGTACTGCATCCCACAACTGCACAAATAGTCATTTTTTAAGTTTTAGCATGCGTTTTCTTAATTTGAAAATAATGCATCCCTCGTAGAAAAATCACTGCAAACTAGATTTGTTTGTGCCTAGTTTGGGGTTGATAACTTACGTCTTATGAAATCTCGCCAAATCATGTCCACCTTTTTCTTTACTCCGTGGTCTGAATGGATCCCCCTAAGCCTTAAATCATTGCATAGTGTTTCTACTGTGATTGCCTCTCATACAGCTGATTTGAAACACGTTTCACTACAAAAGTTATTTAAAAAAAATGCAAAATTATCATTTTGCTCCAATTTTGTCTAGCGAGCGCGGGGCCCCTCCAAAAGCACTAGGCCCCAGTGCGGTAGCACGTGTCGCACGCCCCTATGGACGGCCTTGTACCCTAACATAATTTGCTACTAAATAAACTTGAAATTTACTTTACAAGACGGGATAGTTAACGCTTCAATAGTTTTAATAAATTAAATGAGAGACAGCGAAAGAAGAGACAATGTAAGAAAATATGAAGAACGTCATAATGATTATAAAAGAGTTTTAGAAATAACTACTTGTTTTTTCTCATTAATCTTGTATCCGAGACTTTCCACATAATGCTTTATTAAAAAAAAAAAAAAAAAAAAAAAAAAAAAAAAAAAAAAAAAAAAAAAAAAAAACTTTTATCTATCTATTAGCAGCACGGTACCATCTAGCTGAGGTCTTTCGGTATCCAATAATGGGTAAAAAGTTAAACAATCCTTATAACAGACCGTCGCCAATAGCCCACTGTGCAGCTCTAATGCGACGTTAATTAACAAAACCTTATAACAGTGGGGGCTCAAGAATGGATCACACAAAAAGCCATTTGATATGATAATCAACTCTTGATTAAAAGTTTGTATGAATCAAATCTTTTAATGATACAGTGGTTTAAAAGTATGATTATCCGTTCCCAGGTACTTTCCTTTTGGATACACCCTGAACAGTCCTATTTTATTCCGACATTAATGCACCTGACATTTTTTTTTTATGATTTCTTACTTTACAAATGGATTTAAACAAGTTATGGAATTTAATAAAGCAATAAAATTTAATATTTTTTTAAGTAAAATATTGATTTGACCATTTTATTACTTTAGAATGCCTCACTGACTGTTTTCTATAATTTTGGAGATTTTCTTTTGGTGCTGACAGAAAGTGACACTTTTTTTGTATTGTGTGCATTGATAACATGGTAAATAAAGATTCATTAGATTGTTGCGTGCTATTCGTTTCTTTGCCGGATGCCAGATAACTTATAATCACAATGCTAGAGTATTATATCCTATATATGAATAAACGCAAGTAAAATATAATGCAATTGCATTTTTAAAAATAGCGATCATTTTCTTCCAAAATATTTAATTTTATCAATGGTTTTTGCTGGCCGCGGGGCCCCTTTAAAACCCTGTGCGGCGGCACACGTCGCACACCCCTTAAGGCGGCTCTACATAGGCAGTATTTAAAAAGAAATAGTAGCTATCAATTAAACGTTTTCATTAAAAAACTTCAGCTTTCATTACAATTTAAATTTGCTTTTGAAAAGCTTTTAACTTTTTTTAACTCACAAATGGGGAAGCTTCTTAATGTAATAAAGTAATAATTTAAGTCTGGTATTACATTTAATGACCCTCATTTTTTTTTTAAATATAGATTTCCGTTAAGCACCAAAATGACCTAATTATTATTAACGTTTTTTTTTTTAATTACAAGGTTAATCAAATATTCCTTTTTTCTTTTCTGAAACAGTAAAATCTTCTCAGTCGCACTAACACAGCATAATAATAATAATGATCAAATTGCATTTTCATTCTTTCAAGAAAAAACATCCTTTTCAATTCCATTATTCGAACCCAGGCATATTTTCTTACATTTTCTGTAATCACAAACGGAACGATCATATACAGAACAACTAGCGCCATCTTTGTTTGAAAGGCGAAAGTGAAAACTGACCCGAGCATTCATGTGAATCTTTATTCAGAAAAATTTGAGTTTAACGGTGGCTCTGGGTGTGAATTCCAAATGTTTCTTTAAATAAACATTTACAATAAAACGACAATTGTACGACAATTGGTTTGTAAACGACAATTGGTTTGTAAATTGTAAATAATGTTTTAAGGGATAATCTAAAAGTATAAAAGTAAAGCCTCACGCATATATAAAAATTCACGAATATGTTTAAATCAATTCATTCTCTGTGTACATTAATTAAAATATCGTTAGAAAATATATCAGCAGTGAAATTAGCTTGAGTCAAAGTTAAGTGAAATGTAGAATTCAGGTTTTGTAATTTTGTACCATTTACTATTTCTACATTGATTTTTGTTTTCCTTGAAATGAAAACAATATTGCTTTCAATATTATCGTTAAAATAAATAAATCACAATTACTATAAAGAAGAATTACTAGTAGGAATACAGTAATTAGTTGCCTCTACTTTATAAATTTTAGTGAATAATTTGTTATAATATGAAAAGAAAATATCACAATTTCCGATTTTTAAATTAAATCTTATGAGCAAAATTTAACATTTTAAATTGACAGTATTTCTATTGTTCCTTGCCGAGCGGTTAGAGGCATCAGCTGGGAATACGAAGATTCCTGGTTCGATCTTAGGCGATGGACTTGACAAATAAAAGTAAAAAAAAGTGATCGGAGAGTTACCAACTTCGCTACAAAATACTAGAAAAGTCGTCCAAAACATCCGCAAAAATGAACGGCGTGTATACGGGTCTGGTGCACGATAAATATGATCGTGGTCCAAAGTCCCGACGTCTATTGAAGGTGTTGGGTGCCAGTTCAGGTGTCTCCTCGTCATCTGATCATGATTCTAAAATAACGCGGTGCATGTATGAATGTGTGTGTGAACGTGTATGTGTTCCCGGGTCTTTCCTTCGAGTTAGACCCCGAACCGTCGCCAATAGCCCCCTGTGCAGCTCTAGTGCGACGTTAATTAACAAAACCAATCTATTGTTCCTATTTTTATATATCAGATTTATAATAATACATAATTTTCATTATATATCGAAAATGCCAAAATTTCTATGGTTATTTCTTTCTCCAAATACTTAGACTCAATGAATGAGTCATTCCATATCGAGGAATTTTACTTTGTCTTTCGATCTTAACCTCAACTTTGGAACCCTAAGTAGGACAAGAAAGACATAAAAAGTCGTCCTCCATCCCTGGATTTGAGAATCCGACACCGTTCCCTTGGTAACACGGAACCAATAAGACCTATCAATCGAACTTAAAAACAAACCACCGGTAAGTCGTAAACAACCTCCAGGAATACCTTTTTCCTAGCCGAACCAGTTGGAACAATGGGCAAGACGTGAGATTTACGCACTGGCTCCGTGGAGGGTTTCCGCCACATCAATCTCGTCCTGGATACGGTTACAGTGAGAGTAAATATGTCTGTTTTTTTTATAATAATGTCGTGAGGCGTGGAAACAATGGTCCTACCAAGGGCGGAATGAGAAGGCCCCGGAGGATTTTTTTTTTTTTTACAAGACTGTGCTTTCTGAATTTGCCCTTTGTGTCACCGAATGCGATTGCGGTGTTTTGATTGGCTGGGAGTTCTTGGCAAAAATGTGACGTACTTTTTTGGGTTCTTGAGTTTTGGTTATATTGTTCGCTATAGAGCGGAAATTTGGGACTAAGAACAAATGTTTATTGTCTGCTGAAAATATATTAATAACATTCAACACTGATGGGGTTCTTTTTTTTTACAACACAAACTGTCAAACCTAGATATAAATTAATCTTCTGAAGTTGGCAATGGATATAAAAGGATAAGCATAATTATTTACCACAAAAGTGGAGAAAATATCTTTTTTATCTTTAAATGTATCTTCTATACTATTATGAACATCAGATTTTACAGACTGATACTTGTTCCATTGTAACTATTAGTGCTGAGAACAGTAGGCCTTGCGACCAATTCAGCAAACAAAATTAATCATACAATTTCAATTTCTTATCATTTCACCAAACAAAAAATCAATTTATGTGAATATTTAAACTTTCTTTTGGGATTTATTTTAGATTTATTTATAAAGAGTTTCTAATTTTAATATATTTTTTTTTAAATCCTTCACATATGCTCTTCTATCAGCGTATAGTTGCGAATCTGCCCGAGGCTCATATGAAGTACTATGGTTCAATGAAATATATTGTTTTATTTTATTTAGATTTATTGCTGAATTTATATTGCCATTCCTATCAACCATTCGCGAAAGCATTAATCAGCTTCAGTTATTAGAATAACGATGTCATTATACTGAACATCAAATAAAACCGTTATAAAAACTTTTTGCTGCAAGTTTTGAAAATACATTAAGTTTTTATATATATGCCTTTTACTTGACAACTTAATTTTTAAAAACTGTATCTACTCTGCGACATATCCAACTGTATAGTTGTTTTATTCATATAATAGACAAATATGAAAAAAAATTCATTTAAAAATAATTATTGCAATACCTCAAAATTGCATAAATGAACAACTTACAAAATATTGCATTCCGCATCCAAAGTAAACTGGAAATGAGAAACAACCGGTCTTTCTATATTTGGCGATATATTTCAGTGAGATTCCATCGAATCAAGTCGTTATCAACCTTTATAATTCCACTGCCCGCTATATATATATATATATATATATATATATATATATATATATATATATATATATATATATATATATATATATATATATATATATATATATATATATATATATATATATATATATATATATATATATATATATATATATATATATATATATATATATATATATATATATATATATATATATATATATATATATATATATATATATATATATATATATATATATATATATATATCCAATTTATGAATATACGTCACTCTGTGATACTTCAATTAACCAATGTGCTTTGTGAGTTTGCATTTCGTTGATCAAATTCGATATTATTGTACACAAGTTTGCTTAAACAAGAGTATAGAAATAAAAGTAACACTTCCTCAAAACTGCAAATATGAGGATCCATTAACATATTCTTCCCCCATTTTTAATCCATAATAGAATGGAGACTAACAATTTTCCTATAAAAAAAATTTATACTTTTTTTCGGACAAAATCGATAGATCTTATTTCTAATTTATTGCTATTAAGAACTAGATCAAACAAGTGCAAATATATCAGAAGGGTTGCAAAGTAGAAAATTTTGTTTCCTTTACACCTAATACTATAGGGTTTATTTTTTTTGCTAAAAGTATAATCTCTAATAACGCTATTTTTTTGTGAAAAATCAAAATGAAAATCCTTATTGTGATTAAACAATAACTTCAATAACTTCTGTGAATTTTTTCGAAGATATACCAATGATATGCAAACTTAACTTACTTAAACTTAACTTAAACTTACTCTATGCAATGCTATAAGTGCTATTTTTTGTGCAATTTACGCATGAATGAATTGTTTTTCATATTTCGAGAACAAGAATTTCATTTATTAAAACAAACGCAATTTCGTTTTCATTTAAATGGCGAAGCAGCGAAGAGAATAATGTTTAAATAGAGGAATTTGAAAAATCTCACTTCGTGGTTATTATTTCCAAACGAAGCATGCACATGCGTTTCCTTCTTAAAAATTTTGTTAAAGGTTCAATTGTGTGCATCGCCTCTTAGTGATTTAATCTTACACGCATCACCGATATGGTCAGGGGCAATTAAAACATGTGTAACTATCCAAACACAAGGAAGCACAAAGACTTCACTTAATTCAGTTTACAAAAAGGCAGGATGTCTGTAAAATTCCATTATTTTGCCATGTTGTTACACTGTTAAAAATATGTACTCAAAAATCAGTAAAATGTACTCATTTTTGATTTCATTCTATGCTTACCATGGCTCCGAATACATAAGTTTGAATTTTTAAAAAGGCATGTATTCAAAAAGGAGTACAATAAGTAAAACTAAATAAAAAGAGCAGTTGCTTGCCTATGTAGGCTGCTTTCATAAATTCCTTTTAATAAATATCAACACTTATACAACCAAGACTTACCGGGAATCGAACCCAGATCTTCAGGCACCACAGTCCAGCACCTTATCCGTTGTACTACCAGTGCGAAGTGAAGAAGGTATAAGAGAAGAAATGTTAAGAAGGTGTGCCCAAAAGAATGGGAAACAATATAATTGAGTTGTAATAACTCAGTTTCCATTGAAGCAATGGACATCAAATGATGTGGAAAACAATCTTCTGAACAACTATTTTAAGTCTGTCAGATCGCTTTGTTAAGATGGCTTGAACAAAAGCTCAAATTATCAATATTAAATCACACTGCTGATTTTTGCGAAAGTACGATTACTTACATTTGAGTACGTCATCGCTCATTTACGATGCAATTGTACTGAAAGAAAAACGAGTGAGTTCAGGTACTCATTTTTAAGTTCAATTTTTTTTTTGCAGTGCTTCTGTTGGCCCATTGTATTTCTATAACCTGCTGAAATAACGTTTCACTTAAACCCCTTCTGGATGCGCCACACCCGATTTTTTCCTTTTTCCTTTTATTTTATACAACCCAAGCAGGAGAATCAAACAGTTAACAGAAATTAATTTCTTATTCTCTTGTGAGAAACCTGATATGCAAGCTTAGCAATGCTTAAGTGCCGATGTGGGAACTATAATTTAATAGCCGTTCCCACTGCTTTTCAAGGCACGCTATGGGAAGGCCTCTTCAAAATTGAAGAACAGATTTTCACAGAACTTTCCAGTGCTTCACTTTAAGCACTGGACCCCAAATCCATCATCGCGGAGTCGAAAAAAAGAATGTCGATTTCCAAGAAGCTCGAGTTTTTAAGATTTCGGCATCCATCAGCGGTTATGCATTACCATCAACTGAAATGAATTCACAATCCCTGTAGCATGCAATTACCATGCGATCCTGACCGGTCTACAATAATGGGACTCTTCAGGGTTTGATTACTGTAATCTGATCAAATTAAAACAAAAAACAGTTGTGCTTTTTTTGAGTTGAAATAAAGGCCACATTTAGTTAGATTAAAAAAAAACAGTTGAACAATAGTCAACAACTTGGGAAAATATACCGGATAAACGCGAGTTTAATTTTAAGTGTCGATTTTGGGAATCCTATTTAAATTAATGACACAAATGTAATTCGATATAATACGAATTGTAAAAAAAAAACCATGATGTATTACAAATTAATGACTTTGATAATATATTATCTCTTGTTAATCCTTTTAAAGTTAGCGGTTACGTGACGAAAATTAGAACAAACATCCTAATAGCTGAAAAAAGGATACTTTTCAACTATAAACACGACCTGCCAGTGTTCTAGATTTTTTCAAACATCTATGAGACTTTTATGTAAGTTTCTGAAAACATTTTATAGATAAACTTTTATATCGTGCATAGAAAAATGTTAAAAAAAGAAAGTATTTCAATAACTATACTTAAAATAGGATGTCTTAGATTAAAAAAATCGGCTAATTATGCTAACACTTTAATTGCAAGCATAAATTTGAGCTTTATGCAATATGTATTGATCATTGGTTTATATGAATAATCGATTTTGCTATTAGATCATGTACGTAGGGGTCAATTGCCTGATTGGCACAAGCAGCAGCTTTAGTAAATGGAGTGAAAAATATTAAATGTTATTAGACTAGTAACTTTTTACTTTGAGTTAAGTATTTTAAATTTTATTATTAATTAAATGCATCTGAAATAAATCTTATTGTATGTCCTACGATTATTAGTGAAATTTATAGTTTGGACTACATTCATTACTTGAAAAAAGGCAAATCATGTAAGACCTTCAAAGATATTTTTTTCTAAATTTAGTATTTAATTTTTTCTCTTCCCCCCCCCCCCCCCCCCCCACACACACTTTATTTTACCCTTTTTTTTCCATAGCAACTTTTTATTTTGCAATTACAGTTTGTCTCATAAATTCCAATGTTTATTTCTTTATAATTCGGTAATTGGATGTTTTTGTGTGAACTTCAGCGTAAAATATTAAATAAAATTAATTCCACAAATTTTTGCAATCTTAATTTAAATTTCATCTTCATGGAAGTTTTTAAAGAAAATATCTCTAATCGGATTCTAAAAATTAATTAAAATATCGAACAATGTTGGCGTTTTTTTCGAAGGTTTACACTTTACTCTGACCTGTACAGTTACTTCCTGCACCGAAGTTGGTTATTTGTAGTAAAACTTTCTGTTCTTATTTTGTTAAAAAATATTTTTTGATATTTTGTAACAAATCTTTATAAACTCATTTTTTTTTTCACGCTCACAGACCAGTTAGAAACACAAAAAATTATACATCAAAATTCTGATTCTAAACACAGTTAGGATAAGTTGGGGGAACATGGGTCTTGGGTTGAATTTTTTTTTTTAATTAAATATTGAATTACACATTGTTAAACTTATATTTTGATCTCGTTCTTTTTTTTTTGTTAATTTACTCCGTTAATAAAATACATTATATTAAAAAAATTACATATCTGGGTATTTTAATTCAAGTCCAAATGTCGATTAGTTTGAGTATACAAAAAAAAATTTAATAGTGGAAAACTTCAGTATATAAACAAAAAGTCGAATTATTTGCCAATGTTCCTGGAATTTGTTTAGAATAGAATCCTTTTAAAACATTACAATGAAAAATTAGAAAATATTCTAATTTATTTAGTTTTTTTTTTCTCAATGTTTTGCAAACTGGCAAAAATGTGTTTTCGAAATATTAATGTTAAATAATAGGAAATTTGTAAAAAATTTACAATCTTCGGCAAAACTGCAATTATTCTTCAAAAATATGAATTTCAAAGCTTATAAAGGACAAGAATTAACTTCAATAAATATAACATTGTTTATATGTTTTTATAGTGAAGTAACATGCCTTTTTTTTCAAATAAACTATCAACAAAAGAAAATATTTTAATACAAAAAGTTATCATTTTCTTCCTTTATTCGAAGTTTAATTTCGAATTAAACAAGGAATATAATGTTTTAAATGAAATAAAAAATCGTCTGCGGAATAAATTAAAAATAAAGTAAATAAATCATAAGTTCTTGAATCGAAACAAACCAAGAATAATATTACTAGTCTTCTATTTCGAAGAAGATAAAAGAAAATACAATAGTTGTTTTTTCAAAATGGTGAACAGCGAATTACAGCTTGATTTTAGGAACAAAATCAGTACTTTAATCAAATACATAGATTTTTTTAAGATTTAAAGTTTATTTGTTTCATTTTATTCAAGTTATTAATTTGACTTAAATGTTTGCTCTAATAATGTATTTTTTAATGCTAAAAATTCCATACATTCCACGGGTACCCACTTTATTCCATATAAATCGTAGTACGTTACCTTAAAAAAATAATTATTACAAATATTTATAAACCTCAGAATTAAATAAAAATATACTCAAGGATCCCATTGTATCTCATGTCAATTTGGCATGTCATGTATCGGTCAAACAAAAAAAAGCATTAAGATTTCGCATTAATGAGCACCAAGCACATACTGTCAAACAAAAAAATAAAGAAAACTCCATTACCAGACACTCTTGGGAACCTAATCTTATATTTAATTTTTTCAACCCGCATTTAATTTGCAAACTCAAATCTTCAGTCGATTTTGACTTCAAGGAGGTGTTTCGCATATTTAGCAATATTGTTTCCATTGTTAATGAATCCTTTGCTGATGTGGTATACTTCCCGCTTGTTGGCACACAATAGTTAAAGTTAATTCCAATAGATTGAGATAGTTTACGTTCTTTGGCAACACTTCCTATTCTGGGTTTATTTTCATTTTATTGTGCACGCTGATGAAGGGAGATGTATCTCCCGAAACATCTTTTTAGAATTTATGTATTTTTATTACGTAGTTTTAACGTTGTATTTGTATTTTAATATTCGTACCGCAATGTTCTATAAGAAAAGTTTTTATCTTAATGTCCTTTGTATGTAATTGCACTGAACAATTTAGATTGTTAAAAATCTACTAAAACAAATTCGCCAAGTAAAGAGAAAATTAATTGAAAGTGTGTGATTAAAAAATGGCCTAATAACTGCTTATTTTTTTATATTCAAGTTCTAAAATTTCTACCTTATAGTGTGGTAAGGGTTAAAATTATTCCGATCGATATAAAACTTCGTGATTCAATAGTAAACTTATATTTATTCAAGATTAACAAAAATTAACCACTATTGTCAAATTAGAAATTGGTTAGTACATAGAAAATTAAGATTTATTTATGTAATAAAGGATATGCAAAAGGCTATAAAAGTAAAGGAATTTGCTAATTTTTAGCTATTGTGTTCGGATAATATACCTTTACTTATACGGTACATTTTATAAGGAATGAAACAATATAGTTTTAGATTTAAATTTGTTAAATTAAGCTTTGTTTTTTTATGTTGGCACAAATACATCTAAACTGCAATGATACTACATAAGATTCCTTTTCTAGTAAATTTTAATTTATTTTTGTACGAATGGAATGGAATTTAAATATTTGGAATATTTTGAGAATATTTGTAATTATTTAATTCGATAAATGAAACCTCCAAGAAAGACAAAGGCGAACATGGGTCTCCGTGGCCCAGTGGATAAAGGCGTTCAGCTATGAATCAAAGGATTCCTAGTTCGAGCTCGATTGTGACAAGTTGTCATTTGCGATCGGAGTGTTGCCAGCTTCGCTACAAAAATACTGCTACTACAATTCTAATGAAACTCTAATTTTGAGTTTTATGCAACGTTATGAGTTTTGGTGCAACGTTTCACCACTAAACCATCCGTGGTAGCATCGTAAAATGGCGAAACTAAGCACCAAATGTTGGTTATAGCTAAATGGGTACCAAAGTTTTTTGCAAGGTCGTAATAATTTTTAACAGTGTAGAGGAATCACTCAGCAAAAAAAGTCAGCATGAAACCTTCATCAAAATTGTCAAATTTAAGGTTTTTTGAAGGTTTTATAAAGGATATTGAAACAAAAAACTGCAGTTTTTTTAAGTTTTTAATTTTCCTGCATAAAACCTTTAAAATACCTGCATTTTCCCTTCATAATTAAAAATTGAAGGTGTTTTGCAGGTTTTTATGAAGGTTTTTTGCAGTTTTTATGAAGGACATTGAAACAAAAACCTCTAATTTTTATAGATCTTCAAAAAAAACTGCAGTTTTCCTGCATAACACCTTCAATTTCCAAATTTTGATGAAGGTTTTATGCTGACTTTTTTTGCTGGGCACTAATATAATTTATTTAATAAAGTATTGTTCTAGACAAATTATTACTCTTTTATGCTTATTGGAATTTAAAACACTTTCACTGTATGCAATATGAAAATACTTTCATAAAAAAAAAATTTAAAAAATTGTCTAACAAAAAATATTTTAATTGCATTTAGACATGGAACAATACACTCTAACCGAACTTTTTCATTACCACCAGACAAAAACCAAAACGGCTCTCAAAGCAGCAGCCACTGAAACCCGATCGAATCTGAAAACACCGATACTCATCTCCCAAATCCTTTCACTTCAATTTGTCTCGGCAACAAACGATGACAAACCCATAGATCATGTCCTCCCCAAACGACACTATCTGATCTTCGAGTAACTTCCCATTCGCTGCCGAGAAAGAACCCATCGCAGACGAATATATCTCAAACCTCCGAAAACAAGGCCTTCGAATATTTTGCTTTTATTATTATTACGAAGAGCGGATAATAGGGGGGTCGAATAAGAGAGGGGGGAGAGTAAAATATCCTTGGTGGGACGAGACTTGAGCGGCCATTTTTGCCCCGGAGCACCAATTGGTGGCGTGCTTCGCATAGCTGGATGTCATTTGTCACGGTTGGTAGGATTGCATTTCCACGCCCCTCGGACCGACACCTACGGCTGGGCTTCATGCGGGAAGAGACGGGGGACGAAGCCGCGTAGCCGAGTCCGGCTGAAACCGGTGAACGAGGAACGTTAGGCTAAAAAAACCAGTTGCATAAAATCATCTTTCGATCTATTACTTTAAAGTTTCAATCCGAATCTAAAAATCAAGAAACATTTTACACTGTTTTTGTTTCGGATAACACGGTAATATAATACTTAAAAATGAGTATATAAACCTACTCGTATTTCTTTAAGAATAATTACAACAAACGGGCGAATGACATACTCAAATGCGAGTAAGAAGTAACCGTATTTTCCCAAGAAGTAACAATGTGTTTTAATATTGCTAATCTATCTCGGCTTCTGTTCGAGAATTAAAATAGTTGTTCAGAAATGGTTTTCCAAGTTATTTGATGTCGATTGCTTAAATGGAAAATGAGTTATTACAACTGAATTATCCTACTTTCCATTCTTTTGGCGCATATTTTTAACATTTCTTCTGTTTATAACTTCATAATGTCGCCCTTGTTGTTTAACAGAAAGGCACTGGTAGACTGCGGTGCTGATGATCTTGGTTCGATTCCCAGTAAGACTTGCGTAATAATGGCCGGTATTTTGAAAGTGATTTATGAAGTTAGTTTATTTGGCAAGCATCTACTCATTGTACTCATTTTTAAGTACGTGTCATTTTCAAAATTGAAATTCATCAATTCTGAGCCATGATAAGCATTGATTGTAATAAAAAATGAGTACTTCAATACTTATTTTAAACAGTGAAATCATTCCACAGTGCGCAGTTTTTTCGAAAAACTTATAAATGAGCTTGGGTTTAAATTTGGCATTTTAAGGAATTTTCTTTTGCAAGTGATATTTCATGTTGTATGAGTTCACAACAGTTATTTTTCTTTATAGAAAAATATCGGTATAAGTTTACGAATTTTTGTTCACTTTAATATTTTCGACGAGGGTTTACAACTGATTTAACTATAAGGAACACAAAGAAATATTTCCGTATTACAAATTTGAGTAAAATTTTCATGTTATTTTCAAACAATATCTCTAAAGTGGCTCTAATACAAGAAACAAACAAATTATGCACATTTTAATGATTATTATTATTATGCTTTTGCTGTGACATCAGGTAAATATTAACGTATACATGAAATTATAACAATTTTGCAATAAACATTCATGGATTATTTTATTATTAGGTCCAAAAAGCAATTTGGGGAAATCATTATTTTGGAAGCAAATTAAAAGGTATAAAGATGGTAAAAACCTAGTCTAAAATTTTGGCACGAAATAAAAATCGTTACTATTTTCTATTTGTAGATATAGTGGGTGTGCTGTCAAAATTGACCTAGCAAACCCTGACAACTAAATTGTTATGAAAAATCGAAAAACGTTAGAATATGAAAAAAATATTGAATCTTGATTTTTCGCACTAGTTGGAACTTCAAATTTTAATTTTACACAAACTATTTTTTTTAATTGGCCAATTCTTGTAGTACATCCACTATATTTTTTAATTGGAAGCGAATGTTTAATTTTGTCAGTATGCATGACTTTAAATATTACTCCAAAATTCACGCTCGTGGGAACGGTTTACCCGCTTTCGAATCCGTAGCCACAACCTTCTACGTTGATAACAGATTTCGGTTGTTTTTCCACTCAGAAATCTTAAAAATGGGTTTTGGTCAGGTGGTACAGATATTTCATTCACCACCCTTACAATGAGATATTTGGCAAATTTAGAGAAGGTAAATGCATATCAAGGAATGCTATTTTTCTGTGTTTTAAAATCCTCTTACACACATGCTCCAGTTTTCATCGATATTAATGCTAATAAATGACAAAGGCATCGCTGTAGTAATATTAAATAGTCATTAAGAACACTTTTAGCAACAAATCTTTATTAAGTTCTAATCGTGGCAAGGTAAGCTGTTCAGTTAGCGAAATGTTTTGCTCACAAAAATTTACAGCTTAATTATAACAATCTTTATTTTTTCACGATCTGGGGATTTGAAGACTTAAGTTTCAAATTAAAAGCGTTGGGAAAATTTCAGCTAGTAGTTAATACAATTTATATACTAGATGGCAAAGTCCCTTTGGAGCAAAAATTCAAAACCCTGGTTTTTACAATGTTAGAATATTTTTTTTATTCTAATTAAAAAGTACCAATTTTCATCTCATCCACCATTTAGTTAGATTTAGCGAGAGGTATTTCTGGCCTCTTATTCAGTCTATTAACTCATGAATTATGTAATAATTTTGTCCCAACCACATTGGATAGTAAAAATGTAATACTTTTTTTTTATCAAAATAATATAAACAATTAGTGGTTCAAGCAAGTTTTCTCAAAAACGCGATTGAACGTCAATTCAACTACATAAACTACTAATTGACCAGCATTTAGAAATTATTTCATTTTATTCTTAATTCATTTTAAACCCTTTTTTACGTTAGGGGTCTCTGTTCTAAATATCTTACCTTTCAGTAGTAGAACATTTATGGGCAGGTTTCACAGCTGCAGGTCGAGTTTCTGGAAGAACAAAAAAGTAATTATTGTACTCAAATCAAATTTGATTTTTCCAGAATAGTTCTGTTACATACATATTTATTTATTAAAAATTCTCAATAATTCAGAGGTCCAAATCATTTAAATAAGATTCAGCAAATAATATTCCACTGCTTTCTCAAAGGTTAGAATGTATTTACTTTTAAAACACAACGTATGGTGCTGATCAACTTGTTCGGTTTAAGCTATAATCGATTACTTAAAAGTAGTATGCATCGGTTTTAAGTAAAACAATTAGAGTAATGTTTGCATTTTTTTGGCAAATATGCTAAAATATTAGTGAAATGTTATATATAAAGAATGTGTGTCAAAAATGTTTAAGGAAAGTAAAATCGAAACATAAATTTTCATTGGTAACGAGTAGATATAATTTTGAAACATTCATTCATTTGTGTTTATTATATATTTTTTTTTGCCTAGATAACGTTTTAATTTAGTTTCCATTCAATCCAAATACCAAGAATTCTAAGAAGATTTATGTTATCAGCAAGTAATATTTACAATATTGCATTTCTATCAGAAAGCTTAATTTTTTTTATATAAAGAGTAAATATCGTTGGTAAATGTTTTCATTGAGTAGATACGCGTTTTCTGTTGTGATAAATAATCTGTATCGTTTGGCTCTTACTAAATGGCTTCCGTGACGTCCCATTGTTTACAAAGGTTAAACATAGTCAATTCGTATAAACTCGTTTATTGATTCGCTGAAACTCGATTAACATTTTTAATAAATGTGCATTGTAACTAAATTGTTACACATGCTTACGAAAATGTAAGCTTGTCCTTCATTAGATATCTTATTGAGTTGGAATTTAGTATATGAATATTAAACCCTCCACATGTAATACTTTAATCAATTTTCCTAAACAAAGCTTTGTAGTTTATCAACAGGCGCTTGATTTAAGAAATACGCTACTATAGGAACAATGACATTGACAGGGGACAAATTCTCGAAGAATGAAAAATGTCTCAGATTAAGTTAATTGCTATTAAAGAAGAAAACAAGAAATTCGAATGTTTTGAAGAAATTTGCCGAAAAGTTATACAACATTGCAATAATAATAATAATAATAATTTGTTTTTCAAAGCAAATACAACTATTACGCAATTGTTTAGTAATTATAGATAAAAGATGGGGTCCTTTAAGACTGGGGGTCCAAGGCCTGCGGACTTAACGTGCCAAATGGTAAATCGAACTCAGGAAGGTCCGATTTACCATTTGTCACGTATGGAATAATCAGAAATAAAAGGTTATTTCTAACTTTCAAAAATTTAAATAGCCATATTAATTACTCATTTATTCTTAAAACCACAAGCCTGGCGACGACAGGCTTAAATACTATAACAAAATATATTATTAAATACGATTTCTCAAATAATAATTTATTATTTTACTATATTCCGCAATAGACAATAGATGACATTTTTAAATTAGTATATTAATAATATAAAACTCGTCATTATTTTTAATACTCCAGTAGTCGTTTGTCTTCTAGAGAGATGTCAATACAACAGTTTTAAGTGGGGATCACACTTCCTTCAAAGAGGCGCGACTATTCTGTAGTGTTAATGTCATCTAATGTCGTCATCATCTAATATGACCATCATCTAATATCACCATCATCTAATATCACCATCATCTAATGTCACCATCATCTAATATCATCTAATGTCACCATTATCTAATATCATCTAATGTCACCATCATCTAATGTCATCTAATGTCACCATCATCTAATGTCAATAACGACCGGGAAGGGAATATTACAGGCTGCGCCATTTAAAATTAAATTTCTCATAATTTGTACTAAATATACAATAGTTATGTGTGATGTACGCAATGTAAAAAAATATACTTAAAATTAGTATCTAAACCAACTCGTTTGCCATTGAGTATAATTGCATCATAAATGGACCTATGACATACTCAAATGCAAGTAACCGTACTTTCTCAAACAGTAACGTGATTTAATATTTCTGTAATCTTAATGAAAATTGGGTAAACTTAAAATAATAGTTCAAAAGATGGTTTTCAAAATTATTTGACGTCTATTGCCTAAATGGAAGTTGAGTTATAATAAATCAATTATCTTAATTCCCATTTGTTTGGCACACTTTTTTTTTTAACATTTCTTCTGTTTATAGCTTCTAATGTCGCTTGGTGTAACGCACTGGACTGCGGTGCTGAGGATCTGGATTCGATTTCCAGTAACACTTGATTGTAATTGTAGATATTTATTTAAAGTGAGTTATGAAGGCAGCTTATGTAGGCAAGCATCTTCCCATTTGTACTCAATTTTGAGTACATGCATTTTTAAAAATTAAAACTTGTGTATTCGGAACCATGATAAGTAGCAAAAGTAATAAAAAAAATAGTACATTTTACTTATTTTAAAGTGCCTATTTTTAACAGTGAATATCGCGCATATGTTTACATATGTATTAAAATGTATTTCATTTGCTTACATAATTAATTTTTTTCTGTCAGAAATGATTTAAACTAGTAATTTTGGTTGACTGAAAGAAAGAAGTACAGTAGAACTCCAATTATCGGAACTCTAGTTATCCGGACTCCAGTTATCCGGATCAAACAAAGTGGATCACCAATTATCATGAACCAGATCACTTTGAAAAAAAAATCATCAAAATCCACATTCTAAAAGTTTCTTGTTGATGAATGATATTTTTAATAAAATTACATTACATACTAAAGCAATTTTTTTTTCTTTACTAAGAAATAATATAGGCTAATGAATTAAAAGGTAATAGGTTTATAGACCTTGGCCTTATTTAAAAAAAAATAATGATCATGATGACAGTATTTAATATTTTTATTACTTCCAGATAAACTCACAATTTTCATGAAAAATTTAAGGAATGAGATCAAAATGGTGCCCTTTCTATAATTTTTAATAAATAGTAAATATAGTTAAAAATATAGTATAACCAGTATATTCAACCAGTAAAAAAATTACGTTCCGACATACATAAAAAAAGAAATAAAATGCCAAATCATAAGCAGTAAAAGTTAGTCATTTTTAACACATCGGCACAAATAAAGTGGAACATCTTTTAATCTATCATTTTAAGCTTGTTAAATTTCTGAAACATCAATCCAACAAGTGCTGGGAATAAACACGAAAAAATACTAATTTGTACGTCATTTGGAAAAATACATTTAAAAAAAGCAGTTTCATAGTTGCAACTCACTTTCTGATTAAGATATAAAAAATTCCCAAGCAACAAAAGCTTGTTTCGAGGGTACTGAGATTTTACTATATACTATCAAAATAAGATATTTAGTTTCCAAGATATGTGTAAACAAACACAGACCCCCCCCCCTCTTTATATTCCATTGGTACACTGTTAAAAATAGGTACTTAAAAATAAGTAAAATTTACTCATTTATACATAAGTTTAATTTTTGAAAAGGAGATGTACTCAAAAATTAGTAAAATGAATAAAAAAGCAATTGATTGCCTACATAGGCTGCTTTCATAAATCGCTTCCCAATCCGTCTACCTGATGTTGTTCGCACCGAAGTCCAGAACCATATCCGGTGTTCCACCACGGCGATGTGAAGAAGTTACAAACAGATGTAATGTTAAAAAGGCGTGGCAAAAGAATTTGAAGTAAAATAATTAAATTATAATTACTCAGTTTCCATTTGAACAATCGACATTAAATAATGTGGAAAAACTTCTTCTGAACAAATATTTTAAGTTTGTCATGTCTCTTTGTTAAGATGGCTAGTACAGAAGTTGATATTCGCAATATTAAATCTCACTGCGCATTTTTGCGAAAGTACGATTATTTAAATTTGAGTACGTCATCTCTCATTTACAATGCAATTGTACTAAAAGAAAAACGAGTACGTCCATGTACTCATTTTTAAGCACATTTTACAGTGTATAGATTAAAAATTCATATCTTTATAATTTTTACCAATAGTTTCAAATTTGATAATTGATCCCTTAAAAACCGATCGTCTCTACAATAACGTCTCTAAATAGTTGTCTCTAAATAAACGTCTCTAAATAGTTGTTCATAAGACGTCTCTAAATAGTTGTCTCTAAATAAACGTCTCTAAATAAACGTCTCTAAATAAACGTCTCTAAATAGTTGTTTATAAGACATCTCTAAATAAACGTCTCTAAATAGTTGTTCATAAGACGTCTCTAAATAGTTTTCTCTAAATAAACGTCTCTAAATAGTTGTTCATAAGACGATTTTCAACATTGTTTAATGTCGATTGCTTAAATGGAAACTGAGTTATTACAATTCAATTATCTTGCTTCTCATTCTTTTGGTACACCTTTTTAACATTACTTCTATTTATTACTTCTTCACGTCGCCCTGGTAGCTTAACGAATAAGGCGCTGGACAGCGGTACCTGCATCTGTGGGTTCGATTCCCGGTAAGCCTTGCTGGAAATGGTCGATATTTATCGAAAGTGATTTATGAAGGCTAACATCTGCTCTTTTTAAGTACATGTGTTTTTCAAAATTGACTATTATGTATTCGAAGCCACGATAAGTTCCGAATGTACTCAAGAATAAAAATTTTTTACTTATTTTTGAGTACCTATTTTTAACAGTGTGAGAGTCATCTCCACGTGGCATAGGGTTAATTTTGAAAAACAATTTTTATTTACAAAAATAAAAATAAAAACTCAGTTATACAGCAAAACAAGTTTTTTAGCTGAAGGATTTTCTGGATTTTTTTCAAAATTGTTAAAAGTTTGCATATCTTATTTCGCATCTGCATCTCATCTGATAAGTTAACTATTTTCACTTAAAGAGCGTTTTTGACATTAACAATATTTTTCCAGAATATTTAAGATATAGTTCCTGTTATTTTTTACAAAGTTTTAGTTCTTCTATATGATAAAAAAAATACGTTGTTTTGGAATTGGTGACAAAATAATGAAACGAAATTAAAACAATTTTTATAATCAAAAACAAGCGATTCTCGATTATTTTGGAAAAACAGGTAATTAAAAGAACAAGTCATTATTTTATCAGATGACAACGTGCAAAAGGTTAAGAGTATATTTTACTTATTATCGAATACATATTTTTAACAGTGTACCAGCTAAGAATCGCAAGCCTCTTGAACATGTCTCAAAAGCGATGATTTTTATTGGACATACTGTCCCTACACTACTATTTTAATAAAAAGAATTGGGGGCATGAACTTTGCTGTTTTCCAATAAAGGATTCTTTTTTTACACAAGCCAAATTGAATTTCCCCTTCCTTGTTGCGAACCGCGTGACTTCAAAATGACGTGATGCGCAAGTTCA
This sequence comes from Troglohyphantes excavatus, assembly GCA_963932185.1. NCBI lineage: Eukaryota > Metazoa > Arthropoda > Arachnida > Araneae > Linyphiidae > Troglohyphantes > Troglohyphantes excavatus. The sequence goes on along the minus strand of OZ010673.1, from coordinate 28,126,734 downwards.
GTGCCTTTTTTAAATGACGCCTGACAGGAAGATTTGAATTCGCTATTTTCTGATTGGAGTGGCGTGAATTTATGTTCGAGGTACTCTGAAAGAGTGAACTTGTAAAGCATCGCTGTTTGACAGCTGAGCTAGTGATAGGAACGTTTATTATACATGTCATTGAAAGCTCATGTTTCCAGGTGTTTCTACTATAATCTTTGAATAATTGAAAAAAATTTATATAACAATTTTTATGAATAAAAATGTCATTCAGTAATATTAATTAGTGAAAAACTGTTGTTTATTATTTGAAATGATAAGTTACTGATAACAAGTAATTTTTTTTATCATAATTAAAACTTTTCAAAAATTTTATACTAATAAAATTTTGTATTTTAGAAATAAATAATTCAAAAGGATTTAAGTTTTTTGTCTACATTAAACAATGAGGGTTCTAATGTCGATCCCAGACATTTTTTGCTACTAGCTTTTTCTGCTGTAATATTTTCAACTGCTAAAGTTCAGGCGACCATTTTTAAAAATTACAGTAATTCCTCCATTTTTTTTACTTGCAAGAATGTCCGTATAGTATTGAATAGCTTTGTCAAACCTATGTTACAAAAATTATTATATGTTATGCATATCAATGCTTTGTGAAAAGATGCGTTAATGTTCGTATGTTTCCTCTCTAAATTGTAAAATATCATAACATGCAATATCAACACACAATACTGCATCATATTAACATATTGAAATCATTATATTCTTGTATAGAAATTTGTATATATTTTAAAAAATATCTATAACAAACACAAGAAAAGTAATTTAGAAATGCGACAGAGGTAAGCTGTGCAATTTATCAATAAAATATATAGACCTTCGTTAATAGACATCATATTTCATTTTATTTATGACAATAAAAAAAATATTCGAAAAAGCAGCTTTTCCCTTTTCCCCATCTGCCTTGTCATATTCCCGCTTTGTGCTTGAACCGACACGTTTCGAAAAAGGAAAAGAAAATTATAATTTCAATGAAAAATCCAAGAACACGAAGAATACCCTTGCCGATCGCTTCCATTATTGTCGATTCCAAAAATAATTCAGTAGCCAAAAAAAAAAGGGGGTCGTAAAAATCCCAACATGAATCTAACATCTGACAGTTTCCCCGAAATCATCCCGACCACCAACCATAATGTGACAAGAATAAAGATATAAGACGCCATTTTTTTTCAACAATCGGATTGGTTCGAAATATAAATAAACATCGCTACCTCTTTTCGGGCACGCGATTAGCTTTGGTTTTTTTTTATTTTGTAGATTGGTGAAGTTTACGGCCTTATTCCCCGTAAAAAGATGACATACGGCCGAATAATGCACTGAACATCCAATGCCGTGAAACCGTACTGTAGATCAGTGGCAGTTGAACGAGGAAGGAAGCCAATATGTCGGGCCCTTCTGTAATTGAGATTAACATGGAAAATAATGCGCATTTAGCGAAGGGCTATCTGCATGGGAAGATTCATTGTAGATACATTCTGGAATAGATTATTCAAATGAGAGAGTGGTTGGTGCTCGATGAACAGATGGGTCATTGGAGAAGTTTGTTTTTAATACTGAACTGTATCAAAGGAGGGCCATGTTTTATTTATTTCGAAGCATTATCAATGAGGCTTATTTGTTATCAATAATAAGAGCGTAAGTAAAGGGGTTTTAAGTTGAGTGTCTTACGCATCGTTAACCACGTCTTTTAAATGATAAATGATAATTGCATGTCTGAAGTTAAAGTTACATCCGAACTGCTTACTGGAAGAACAACGGTTCATTCGGAGCGATTTTGCAGAAGACGCAAAACAGTTTCTTTTATGAACCCTCTAGTTTCAAAACCAGGTAGATCCATTTATCGATTTTCAGATTGTCTTTTAGTTTTCTAACAGATCTATCAGTTGACGATCGTAACATTCCGAAGCAGCTATAGAAAATATTCATATTGCGGTGTGAAAGTAGCAGTTGGTATGAAAAATCTAAGTAATGAAATCAGTTTCAAAAGCAGATAGATCAAGATGTGCCTAGGCTGCTGCGCACCGATCGCAGCGCAGTAATCGAGTTACGTCTCACAGCTTTGTTGCAAAACCTGATATAGATCCTACAGCTTGGTTGCAAAACCTGATAGATCCTATAGCTTAGTTGCAAAAAATAGATAGATCCCAAATGAGAAAATGTATTACTCAAAGTAATATTTATATAGAGATAAAATTTGGGTAAGACCTGTGTCTATATAATACCAATTAGTTAAAAAAAAGGGAGGTAAAATGCTTCCATTAATAAGGTTATTAATTAGTTTTTTGTTTATCTTGAAAAATTTGCCAAAAGTGATCTATATCTGGTTTTGAAACTAAAGGGCTCATATCATAGACATACACAGAATTCGTACCTTTTAACTTTATTTTTTGTCAGACTTACCATTGTCACCGTTCTTCAACTTTTAATAATAAAAGCATAGCCCATTTATCATTTAATAGTTTAATGCAAATTGTGTGAAGGAAACACATGAAAAATCAAAACTTTCAATACTTTAGTGAAAAATCGCAATGTGAAGTAAAAGTCAATATCGTCGGCTTATTGCAAAAATTCCCTAAGTCATTTTTTTCATTTTCCCCCTTTTTAATGTAAATGCGTAGTGCCAAACTAAATTGTTAGTAGGGGAAAAAAATCCCCAAGTCAATAGCTAGTGTTGTTGAGAAATAAAACTACATACTGAGTAATAGTCTTCTATGGCTTGGTCAAAACAGAAACCTTAGTATCTCAAAATCAGTCTTTTGATGGTTAATAAGTTTTTCCCACAAAGACGGTGATATATGATGTACGTTTGAAATATTCAATGAAAAGGTTATCAAAAATAAATTTATAATACTGTGTTCTTTTTCATAGTGTATATACCCCCAATTATATTTCATCTGTGCGGAACATTTTACCATTACAGGAACCGTATCTGTATATTCAATATTTTTCAAAACTATTTGTTACGAACATTTTTGGGATTGCTAAAAAAACCTGAAACAACAGCATTTAGGATTTATTTCTCATGATGCTTATATATGTTAATTCGTTTATCAAGGAATAACTAACAAGTAGATTTTGATGGGACAGCTGATTCTTTAAAGGTCAATTTATAGATATGCATTAGTTTTTAATCCCGTTCGCAGGTTCTCTCAGATACCAAAATGAAAATACTTCAAACTAACGAAAGCGGCTATATAAAGGTGGGTCAATAATATTTTTTGTAATTGTTGTGTTAGAATACAAGGAATGTTTTTTTCTAATATCGTGATTTAAAATAAAATTTTATAGTTAGCAAAATGAAGAATATAAATATTTGAATTTTTTTATTTAGAATTATTAGTTATTTATAATATTCTATTCTGCAGCGATTCCCAATTAGCATTATGCCATGGACTCCTGTCTATAACTAAAATAGGACCTGGGTCCTATTTTAAGTCCCCCCCCCCCCATATCACATCCCCTTTCTGGGCGTTTCAATTTTGTGTGAATATGAAACTAAAGCTGTGAAAGTATAGTGAAATTACTTTTATAAATACATTTAATTTTAAACAGCTTTTAATCAGAATATGGACACACAATTGTATCCAACAAATACATAGAAAAGGTAACGCCACAGTCAGAAGTTAATTTACTTTTAGTCTCTTAATTTAAAGTTCATTTAAACTCGGAAAAATATTATAATAATAATGCGTTACGAAAAATGGTTTTTAAGAAAAGCCCTTAAGTTTGACCGTTTAATGAAAAAGACTTATAAGTTCGACAAAACACTTCGTTGAAAATTTAAAATAAACTTACCTAAAATGTTTTGGAAAAATTAGAAGTTAAGATTGTCTCGTGCGATGGATAAAGTATTGTTACTTTAAAACTTATTAAACTTTTTTTTAAAAGATTTGTAAAAGTTTGGCATGTAAATACTGAAGATTAGAAAGTTTCTAAAGTTACCTTAGAAATAATATGAATTCAGGAAAGTATTTTAATATTCTTATTAACTTCAAAATAGTTACCAAGTTGTAGTGAAGTACGAAAACTTCTAAAAGAACACAGTGAATAAAATGCGAAATGTAGATTGAACCTTAATTCAACCAACACGGATATAATTTTTATTTTTATTAAAAATAACTATATGATAATTATTTTCATGTTTAAACCTTAAAGAATATTCGTAATTCAAATATGAAAGTACTTCTTAAAATAATTTTGAGTAGTATATTTTTCCAATCAAACGTAGATATGAAGAAAATCAATGCGCTTTTATTCTCATTTTCTGCTTTCTACAAAATAATTATATTTTATTATACATCTATTGTGACTTTGCTATACACTAACGTAACCAATGATGGAATAAAAAAGTAACCTTGTCTAAAAATGGAATGTTTTAAAAATATTTACTTACACGATTTCCGTAATTAAAAATGTATATAAAATACTTTTCTTAAAATCAAACTTGTATGAAATAGATTAAGAATTTTAAAAAAATCATGTTTTGATTTCTTTAAAATTAATATTGATTACACCGTTATTATAATGGACTAAAAATTTCACCCTTTACATTACGGACTTAACTAGTTACGGACTTAGTTAACTATGAGCAACAACACATAAATTCATTTTGACTATACTGTTTGTAATTGACTATGTATATTTAAGTCAATTACAATAGTATAGTCAACATGAATGTAAATAGAAGAAAATATAACATAATTATATTTTAATTTTATATTCATGCAATGAAAGCGTGTTTTTACTGTTCTTTCGTAAAATTTTATTTCTTGTAATTTTTGCCAACAACTGAATTTACAATTTGCGGTTGAACCATTGAATTGTTCTGAAAGTTGTGATCTTTATATCCATATTAAGTATACAGTGGTTCTATTTTATTATGATCCATAATTCTATTTTGAGACACAGACAATTTCAATTAGAAATAATGTCTTACTTTACAAAAAGACACACCTTTAAAGAACAAGTTCCAGTTGAAATTAAAAATCCAATTTAATTGTTCAAATTTCAAACTATCAACACATTGGCGTTTTTAAATTAAGCTTTTTTTGCAAATTTTATTCTTTAAAAAGGTAAGGACATAATTTATTCAGCAGATTTCTTTGTATTTTTACATGTACTTCTATGTAGAGGGTAAAAATCAATTTCCTTGTTTTCGATTTTTTTTTGCTTTTGAAAAGTGTCCCAACAAAAAAAATCAGCATAGAACTTTCATTTAACTTTAACGTTGTTCCAAATACATTTTATAAAACCTGCATATTTTTTAAAAAAATTTGTCTACATAAAACTTTTTTTTAAAAATTAATTTTTTCTTTAATTATATCAATATGGAATTTTTCCAGCATGAAATCTTCAATTCCACAACTTTCATGAAAAATCTACGCTGATCTTCTTTTAACTGGATCTCTCTGATCTTTTAAATTCCGTAATATGTGTGGCATTGAATTTATATTAATAGCTTTTTAAATTCCTTTATACGAAACTTTGTGGGAATATTTTCAATTCCATTTTCAAAAAACAAAAATTCAACTGCATAATTCGTCGTTAATTTATGGATGTACCCCTGTCATCCAGCAACGAGATTACTGTTAAAGTACAACAAGAATATGTCAGTATATCTTAAAACAGACCACCCGCGCTCCAAAGACCTCCAAATTTATGTTCTTCGAACCAGCAGACGCACCACAAATGAAAGCCAAACGAAGCTCTGGGAACACCTATTGCGCAATGAGACCATCTTTTACCTTTCTTTAGGGATGGAAGTGTCATAAACATCTTTATTTTAATATCTACGAAGGGGATTTTCTCCTGGTGGGCCTTGAGTTAATGAGGTACAGGGAGTAAAAGGTTGGTTGGCGTCGTAAAGTACTGTAGAGCAAACAGCGTTAATCCTCTCTGTTATTTGCAGTGCATCCCATTGCTTTCTTTTATCCCTGGAGCAGATGTAACATATGATGCAATTACTTGAATTTGGTTTTCGTTCGTCCTTCTGTTGAGGCAGTCTGAAGGGAATGTGAAATGTTTGCTGATTTCTAGATGGGAAGGATTTAAGAGGAACTCTTAATTAAAAGGGAGGTCTACACTAAAAAAAATGCGTCTGGAATGAAAATGTCCACCTACTCGTTTTTAGTTTAAGTAGAAAGGTAAAGTAAAAAATATCTGCCAAAATATAACTAATCTCAAACTGTCTCAAACATGAGTAGATGTAGATCATTATAGCCAATAATTAAAACCAAATACTTCACTCGGTAATTTCATGGCAAAGCAAAAGTAACTAGTCTACTATCAATTCATACCATATACACTGATAAAAATAGGTACTCAAAAACAAGTAATGTACTCTTTTCTGAGTACATTCGATGCTTTCATAGCTCTGAATACATGCGTTTTATTTTTGAAAAAGCCATGTACTCAAAAATGAGTAAAATTAATAAAAAGAGCAGTTGCTTGCCTATATAGGCTGCCTTCATAAATAACTTTCAATAAATATCAACAATTACAAACTAGACTTACCGGGAATCGAACCCAGATCCTCAGGCACCGAATACCAGTGCCTTATCCATTGTACTACCAGGGCGACGTGAAAAAGTTACAAATAGAAGTATTATTAAAAAGGCGTGGTAAAAGAATGGAAAACAAGATAATTGAGTTGTAATAACTCAGTTTCCGTTTAAACAATCGACATCAAATAATGTGGAAAACCATCTTCTGAACAAATATTTTTACATTTCTCAGGTTGCTTTTGTTAAGATGGCTTGAACAGAAACAGTAATTTCCCTGTTCATTTTTTGAGAAAGTACGATTACTTATTATTACATTTGAGTACGTTATCGCTCATTTACGATGCAAGCTCATTTACAATGCAATTTCACTCAAAGAAAAACGAGTATGTTCAGGTACTCATTTTTAAGTACCTTTTTTACAGTGTAATTTCATTTGAAAGGGGCATTAATTCAACCACAATCATGCTATAATTAAAGAACTCGTATTCGTATATTAGGGTAGAAATCACGTGATCATACAATGCTTTGAACTTCTAACCCATATCATCTGTATAGGCACCGCTTTCCAGAGTCTTATCTCCGTTAAGCTACCAGGGCTACGTGAAGAAGTTATAAACAGAAGTAATGTTAAAAAGGTGTTCCAAAAAAGAATGGCATTTTTTAGCACTTTTTTTTACATTGCTTAAACCAATTGAGGAGGGCAATTCGAATTATCTACAATTAGGATAATCTGAGAAATACATATTTTTGCTATCCTTATACAAATTGGAATTTAATACAATATAGGTTTAGTACAATAACATATTGTATCATATTAGAATTGAATTGAAAATATTAGTGGCCGTTCCAAATCCTGCCTAATCGAATCACATTATTCGTTAAAAAAACCTCTATTTTTCCGATGCTATATTGTACTATCAATACATACATAATTCATTTTATAACCATCATAAATTAGTAGTTGCGTTTTCAAACTTTTCAACTAAAAAGAATACTATTGAGGTTGCTTCGTTTGCCAGGTCAGGTGTTGTTCCCGTCATCTGATCATGGTTCAAAAATACGACGAGGCAATGTCCCCGGGTCTTTCCTTCGAGATAGATCCCGAACCGTTACTTTGCAGCTCTCGTGCGGCGTTCCTTAACCAACCCCCAAAAAATGTACACTAAGTTCGAAAAGGAAGAGTACAAATCTTGTGTAAGTAATGATGATAAACTTGTTGATTTATAGAAAACAACAAACCGTCGATTCAGAACAACAGTAAGACATCTAAAAAAAAAAAAACGAAAATGAGTTTTCGGTCTTGCTAATACTATTACCAAATGTGCCTTTATTTAGTAGGAACACTCGGACATTTTTATGTCTTCTTTGAAATCCCTGAACTACAGCCTTAGATATTCAGCATTGAAAAAACAGCAAATTTTAAAATCAATTTTATAGGCAACTCTGTTTTTGCTCACATCCTACGGTTGCTCTGAGACGACGAAACATGGACAAAGCAAGTTCTGGAACTGTACAATTCTCATTTACAGATCCAGAGAATACAATTTTTGATTTTCTGTGATGTGCTATTTTAAGTTCCGTGCCCGTTCAATAAGACCCTTTAGATTCAACAACTAACTCATCGTTTCAATAATAATTTTTACTTCTATGGCTGTCAGGACGAAAACAGGAGGTGACTATGTAAACACAAACACGGCTGTGCGCAGAGGTTTTGATTACACACGTTTCCGCATTTCATTAAAAACGATCGCTTGCTCAGTATTTGTTTTTTCTGGACTTTCGCGCGTTCGGTAAACTTTTCTGTTGTTCCAACAGGCACGGTTACCACGTACGGTGTCGAATCGTGTCGCAATGCCCCTTTCGTAAATTATTGTCGAAGCTGAAGCGACAGCAATTACAGATGTTTGTGTAGGCCTCGACATCTGAATGCCTCAGTGGGAGTTGAGTAATAGTTGCTGGGAATACAAATTAGAGATACTTGATTAATGTCGCCAAATGGAATGGTGTCTTGAATAACACGCGTTCGATACAAAGCGGATGATATATGGGTGGCTAAAAGCACAATCATTGAATGTCCATTGCGCAATCATTGGACATACGGTGATTGTGCTTTTAGCCAATCGATTTAAACTCTGATGTGTTGAATGTTTAGCTTTGAATGGAGGGGATTTTATTTAGACGTTTGAAAGACGTGGTGTTTAAAACTCACGCACTGCAAAAATAATATTCCGTAAAAATTACTGTTTAAACCCGGCCACTGGATCTCCAGTTTATAACCGTAAAATATAAGGTTCAACTTCGTGTCAAAATAAAACTGTATAAAAACGGTTTCAAATTGCAAATTGGTATAGAAAAACGGTTTTAAACCGTGAAATATACGGTAATTTTCCCATAAAAAATAAGTTTTTTTTTAATGCGACTTTCTTTTGAGCATACATTTAAAAATAATTTTATTTTAAACGAAATACATTAGTAACCTGGATTTTACATCTGGGTTACTCGTGTAATTCGTTTAAAATCTAATTATTTACAACTATATCCTGAAATTTGAAACATGACATTTGTTTATAATTATCTACTTTATAACTTAAGATTCAAATTATACCCTACAATAAAGGGAAAAAGTTATTTATTAAATAAAAACAAGAAAACTCCAGCTTTAAAATCAATTATAACATCTCACGGATTTTAGTGATTTTCTCAAAATATTTATAAGTGCTATAACAGTTAGCTGATTTTGCATCTGGGTCACTTAAATATAAATAATCAATGATTGTAAATGAGATTATTCATAAAATGCTTATCATTACTCTGAAAAAGTAGTATGCATATAAAACATATATCAAAGTTTTAAAAATTGTCAGAATTACGTTTGTACTTCTCTCTGCCTTTTTAAAGACATATAAAGTCTAAAATTGTTCACGAATTTTTAATAATACGTTAAACTATTCTGAAAAGACCCTAATCTTTTTCATCTTTAAAATGAAATGAATATCATTTGGAAATTTTAAAGTATTAATAGTGAGTGTTTAATGCAAGCCATGTCTAGTGAAGTTCACCAAAAGAAATATTGTAGCAGGAAAAATATTGTGAAACGAGAGCATATTTCTCATTTCTAAGAACTAATTTAAAACAGTGCATGTACAGAAATTACAATTAACTAATAATATACTATTACATTTACTATATTTATCAAAATTGTTTTATAAGTATATACTTAAACAATATGTTAATTACAGTACAAAACAGACTAACTAAGTGTTGATAGTTTAATAGAAGTTATAAATTTGTGAGCAATTATTTTATTTTTATACTATGGTATATTTAGAGGTTTTAGTGCACATATTTGTCAAATGCTATTAGAAATGCAGAAAAATTGAAATACGACATAATACGTTATGCCCATAGAAACCGGAGAAATTTAATAAAACACTTATTTCCTTTCCAAAACAGTTTCGAGATAAGTAATCAAGTAAAAGTAGTTTGCGACAAAATGAACTCCAGTGCAAAATAAAAGGAACTCGAGAACAAAAGAAAATACAAAGAATACTTACCACATCAAATATATTTATCAAACAATTTTATATAATAGAAATTATGATATATAAATTTCAATAATTAGTAATCATTCTGTACTGTGTAATTGATATTACTCGCGCACGTATTTTGTGCTACCTTCATTTTCCAGAAATATGATTAAGATATCAGAAATAATTCTTTATTATTTTTCTTGAAATATACAGAGTTCTCACACCTTTTTTGGGCGATGAACATTGTTTAGTTGTATCTGCATAATAAATTTTTTAAAACTACTTCACTTATATTTTAAACAAGTCACTTTGCTTTAGTAAGCAACAAAAAAAGTAGTTACAGCATAACAAAATGAATGGTTTATTTATAAACAGGCACAAAATGACCATCGCCCCGCAATTTGTAACCACACTGCAGAATACTTTGCAGTGTTAGGGTGTAATATTTTATTAAATTTTCGGATGTGATGTTTTCGTGTATTTTTTATTAGAAAGCTTTAAGTTATTATAATGAAAAACACTTTTTATTCGTTCATGGCTTCCATACACAAAATGACTGAAAGTAAATCAAAATATATATAGCTTAAGAGTAAAAAAAAATATTCAATTCTAAGGCCATGAGCATTTCAAAGTATAAATCGTTTAACACTTAAAAATACAAATGTTAAATATTTTCCTTACTTAAAAAATATACTGTAAATTATTGTTAATTCCGCGGAATTTTAAATTCACTGTTAATAAGTTTAAAGTTAATTTTAGATACAAAAATATAATCTATAAAAGCGTATAAAATATATTAATTATTCATCCTTACAAGTTAAAATATTTTATTTAAATACTTTTACATAAAATATGTGTACAATATTACATTAAAAGTTTATATTTTTGTTTTTAATTCATTAAAATAATGCATTAATGCATACAATTAATAAATTTTTTTTTTCAATTACAACATAAATGAGCCTTCTAGTTTCAAAACCAGATAGATCCACTTTCATAAATTTTACATGAGACGTACAGTCACGTACTTTTGGATTTAAACGCATGATTTGGAATGCCATTTTTAGACAAGATTCAGATACTTTTGGTGGATACCGCTTTGCAAAATGATGTAATACATTGAAAACTTTTTTAAAATATTTTTAGAAAATGATTTTGCAAAAATGTGGATTTATCTGGGTTTGAAACTAGAGGACTCAAATATAGTTTCTTGTCGACTTTTAAGATTATTTATTATCTAAGAAGCTGATAATTAATTGTACATGCATTATTATAATTAACTAATTAGTCTGTCAAGAGGTGTCTCATTAATTAGACAGCTTATTAGGGACTAGAACTCGGGTACTTTTTGGTAAATGGTAAATATTAACTTTGAAGTTATTAAAATACCAATATTAGTAATACTTTTACTGTAGAAATTAAAGTTTTCTAAATAATAAGTTACAATTTAAAATTTAAATGTACAAGAAGTATATTTTTTTTATGATCTAGATGTATAGTGAAAAATATTCTAAGGGCTTCTATAACTAAAACTAAAAATACAAGCGTAAATGTCATTAATACTTATTCGCTTTTGACTGACTAGATTCTATGAGGTTTTTATATTTTGAAATATTTTTAAATAAATTTAGAACAAACTAAATTATTACTATTTTCCCTTGTTGAGGGACGTAGCTTAAACCTAAACTAATTTTATATAGATCATATATAACTCAAAAATCCTCCTTTATTCGCCAACGTATATTTTATGAATAAAATAAATCCGCTTCATCTACGATATATAACCATGTTAAGCTAATGCTGTAATTGGTATTATTCTTATAGTTGCGTAATAAAACTAAGAGGACAATTCAAACAACCAAACGAATAGAAGATTAGTCATGCTTTTTCCTTTGCAGACACCCTTGGCTATTTAATATTGATAAGGAGAATCCTTAATCTTATCACAGTATTACTTAACATCTCTCTCTATATACTTGTCTCACTCGTTTCATCTGTAATCCTGTTCCAGCGATTGCGTTTTCGTTGACTGAGAAATGCGACCGGTAGGCGGGATCAGGGACTCGCGGCGAAAGTGGGACTTTCGGCGGCGTCCCAGACAAGCTACACTTCGTTGGGTTTTCCCGTCGGTTAAAAAGCATTTGAAACGATTAATAGTTTTATAAAAAAAGTTGTATTATTCGACGTAATTCAACTTTCCATAATCTTTTATCAAATTTTCACACGCTAAAAAGAGATTTTGAGAGATATTTTTTGACAAAAGAGTTGCATTTCTCTGTACCCGTATGCGGTTATCTCTAAAATTACGTTACCGATATGTCTCAAATACGGTTTACAAGTGTATTGTGGTGCATTATTCGTAATGTGGCATGGATGGGAATTACTTTGATCGTAGCTTCTCTCTTACATTTTCATACACTGTAAAAAAAGGTATTTTAAAATGAGTACCTGAATATAAACGTTTTTCTTTGAGTATTATAGCATCGTAAATGATCGATGACGTACTCAAATTTAAGTAGTCGTACTTTCTCAAAAATGAACATTGTGAATTAATATTACTGATCTCGTCTTCTGTTTAAGCCATCTTAACAAAGCAACCTGGCAAACTTAAAATAGTTGTTCAGAAGATGGTTTTCCACATTATTCGATGTCGATTACTTAAATGGAAACTGAGTTATATTAAATCTTAATTATCTTACTTCCCATTCTTTTGGCACACCTATTTAACATGTATTTTGTTTATAACTTCTTCACTTCGCCCTGGTAGTACAACGGATAAGACACTGGAATGCGGTGCCTGAGGATATGGGCTCCATTCCCGGTAAGGCTTGGTTGTAATTGTCGACATTTATTGAAAGTGATTTATGAAGGCAGCCTACGCAGGCAAGCAACTGCTCTTTTTATTATTTTTTACTCATTGTACTCATTTTTTAAATGAAATTCCCATATATGAAAACATTTCTCCACTTCTTACTTCTTAAAAAAGTACTCAGGATATTTTTATCAATAAATATTATGAGCAAATGGTAATATTTAAAAAAGTTAACCATGCTTTTGTCCCATTCAGTTTTTTTTATCATATAAAGTATCCATAATTTTTCATTTGAAAATTAGTTTACTGTTCTATCCGTTTTTAGTAAAATACAGTATTGGTTCGTGACAGAGACTAAAAGGACCACAGGGAAGAATTTTCTTTAAGTAACTAATATATACATGATTTTTTCCCGTTCAATTTAAGTACAATTTGTTATACTCATTTTTGAAAGATTGCTTTTATAATTTGTTCGGTAAGATTAACAGTATTTTAATAGTTCAAATTAAATAAATAAAACAATTATTATTATGCATTATTATCACCGAGTTAGAGTTATAAAAAATATGACGCAGAATAAAATAATAGTAGTTTAAAAAGAAGCTATCTTTTAGGGACTAAATGTAAATGAGACCATTTTCTAAAATTTATTTTTAAAGATCGATTTCATACTTTTTAAATTAACATATTAGGAATTTTAAATAATTTAAATTTTTAAATAAAGCTATTATTACCTTTTTCAATAGAAAAATACATAGTAGTATACACGCGCATTTTTTAATCAGTTGACAATTGTTGTTATTATTAATAAAATGTTATTCCGATATTTTGAAGTTTGTCTTTGAAGTACTCATATTAACATTAAATAATAAAATGTACGTTAAATTTATCAATTATTTTGCAATGTTAGAAAACTCTTATTTTTCTCAACGCTAATTCTGAACATCTTCGCTGAATAATTTTTAATGGGGAATATTTTGGTATATAGATTTTAAATCACAATTTTGCATTAAAATGGACTTTACTGTTAATTTTGCATCTATTTTTTATTTACTTATTTATGACTGGGTTTCTTGAAGACTGTGATAGTCTAAGTACCAAATATTTTATTTATGTAGCATACTTGCTATTAATTTGGCGGCTTTAACAGAATCATTTAATCTACTAACAATTTAAAAAATAAGTTTTTCTACCAATCTCTTGAGGACATAAACTACCTTTAAAAATAACCCATAATTAAATTGGAAATGTCTTTACAATTAAAATATATGTAACAAATTTAGAATTTTCAAGATTCCATTATATTTTATGATTTTGATTTGCAGTTATAAATTGGAACTAAAATATGAAAATAAGGTTAAATTCAAGCAATTTTTTTTAAATATATATATAAAACGCACTCACGCTAGTAATATTGAGAAGTGCAAAAACATTACAAACTGACATTTTACTTTTAAACTGCAACTTATCTGCTTTTCACAACCAGGTGAATTTAACACAATACTTGAAATAACAGCTCTTAGGTTTAAATATACTGAAATAGTTGAGTTTGTGCATTTGCATTTTTTGGCACTTATTTTATCAACTCACTTTATATTTTAAACGTAAAAAAAGTATTTCAAACACTTATCAACACATTCAGATTTTCTGAGATCAACTCTCAGATATCGGTTGTGTGTTACGGAAACAATCGTTCTTTACTCACAAGAAAATAAATTACACATACCAACCCATACCTGAATTTTGATTTGTGTTTCAGTTTGTTCGTTCGCGAACATAAAAGCCGATTGGTGGTTGATAAGGCCGACTAAACACCGATTTTGAAATATTTCTAGAGGTTGCCCGGGCCCACTTTTTGCAAATGATTTATACCTTTCTGTTCAAGGATGAAATATGACGTTTTTGTTTCGGCATCACAATACAAGAATAGGCCAGCTTCAATGGGAATTTATCATGACGTGGCGAATCGGAATTCCTATGCGGGAAAATCCGAAGACATTCTGCACTTTCGCAAAGTCGCACACAATGAAACGATACTCCTGTAGTCTCATAGTTTGTCAATGACAATAACAGTTCTTCATTTCTCAATCATCAATACATTTATATAAGAGTGGTGTGTCGGTATGATATTTCGAACTAATAACTATTTTTTTAATGAATTAACACATATATATTTAATTTTTTTGGTATGTTTGTCTATGTAATAGAAATTACGATTGGACAAATTTTCTTGAAGCCATATCCAGTTTATCAAAAAAATATATATCACATTTGATTGTGCACTTTGATTCATGTTGATGTCTACAACCATTCAAACGTTAAAGAAAAATGTCCCACAAACATTACTATTAAAATTTTATTAATTTCTGATTTTATCATTTGAAAACAACACTGTTAAGGTTAGCATTTTTTAAATTCATAAATGGTGATATTTTATAGGATCCACAAACTTAAAACGCTGTGCAACCCTGCTTCCGCCTTACAAAGATCCTTCGATATAGTTACCATTTAGTTAAAACAACCGCCATTTAAAATCTCAATTGGTTAGTTAATTTTTAATGCAAAATTATAAGGTTTACAGGTATTGGTCCCTGTGAGAGATCGTTATACCAAAGCTTTATTTAGAATATGTGAAACGTGGATCCATATATCTAGTTATAACATAAACCTAGATTTTTGTCGTTGAATTATTTTTTTTAATTATATATATATATATATAATGACGTGATTTCAGTAACATTGAAACAAGGCTGAGCCTCAAACTTTAAAGCCAATTTTCTCAAAACTGTCAATTATGACATTGGTCTTTCTTGTTCCAAACCACAAATATCTGATACGATATGGGTCTATTTCAATTAGAAATATAATATAATTAAATAAATTTAATTGAATGTGTTGTATACGAAATTAAATTTGCAAATAATTACCTGAGATTTTAAGACCAAAACTTGCAGTTTCATGTAACTGAGCCTGGACTGATAAAAGGTCATAGATGTCGGGATAATTTATGACCTTATATTTAAGGGGGGGGGGGAATCTAAAGTCATTATAATATTTTTAATAACATTTCTTTCATTTCCCTTTAAAATGTTGTGTTGCTTGAAACTACCAGACAACTACCCTTACAAATATGTATAAGTGGAGAAAAGCATTTTGAACTAAGTACATAAATACTTCAAGAGATTTGAAAATGGGGGCTTAATTTTTCCATTTGTCCCGCGGCTATACCCGTTACACAAAACAAAAAATGTTTTAAATCACGATTTTATTTGCTGTCATGAAAATAATGAGATTATAAATGTGATTGTTGGAAAGTTGGGGTGAATCACATCTATAATTTTTAATTTAATTTTTTGGTTTTGGGTTCCTTAGGGTCCAAGTATCCCTAAATTACGATACCTTATTTAATATTCTACATTTTACAATTTTTATTGTTCCTTAAATATTTTAGTTTCTATAGTCTTTTAATATGCTTATTCCAAAATAATTCTTAATTGTTTACTTCGTAATTTCCAAAACACATCAATCTTTAAAGATAAGTCATGAATTTAATAATTTTTCGAGTCTTGTTTAATCTTTTAAGTACTTAATATCAGAGTGGCAACGTAACCTGGGAAACCGGGAAATCAGGGAATTTTTTAATTCTGGAATATCAGGGAAAATGTCAAAATTTTACAAAAAATCAGGAAATTTTTCAAATTTGGATTACTAAAACGGCAATTATTTTCGTCCATTCTGAGTAGCTTAGTCGATACAAATTTCCTTTTAGTTCTGAAAAAGAATAATAAAATAAATGAATAGAAAAAAACATGGCAGCAGTAGCAGTTGGACTTTGAATTGTAAACAACATGTGCGCGACTAACGAATATGCTATTCTCATAATTTTTCCTTTATAATGCAATACATTTATTGTGTTATTGTAGCATAGATACTTTTTTTATACAAATCACGTATTGCAACGTTTCTTCACATAATTGTAAAATTAGGGAAGTTTTTGTGACACGATCATGAAAATCAGGGAAATATCAGGGAACTTTTTGCCCATGATATTAATGCCATCCTTTAAGATTGAATTTCAGTACTGCAGAGATCAAATCTCCACACATCTGAAAAACGCAAAACCATCGTAACTTTTCCAGTCCCACCAATTACTCAACCCTTAACCCGACCAAACGACTTTGTTATGATTGAATTACGGAACAAAACAGCCCCCAAAGTCTCACGTACGCCTATTCCTCAAAACCTGGAGCTACACCCGGGCAATTTCGACGGCCCTCTGCCCGGAATACATATTACACTCATCCGGAGGTGTTTAAAACAGACCTCGGACGAAGGGTTCCCTTCTTTTGATGGGGCGTCATATATCAAAAGCAATCAAAACTTAACACCGCTTGAAGTATGCTGGGGCCGGGCGTTGTGCATTGCCCAAAGTGGTCTCTTGTGTTGGTTCGTCGTCATGGTAACGGTCATAACTATTCACCTCTCGTACGGTTTTTCTGTTTATTAGGGTTGCGAGCTCGCATATATTTTCTGGAGAAGGAGTTGAAAATCATTAAGATAGAGCTATAGAAAATATACGTGCGTTTAGATGTTGGGGTGTTAGTAGGCTTTAAAATCCGGTAGCGATTTTTATTTTTTTACCAGGAAATCGTGTTTTTTTAATGTTGAGTTAATTATTTTATTAATGATTGTTGGTTAGAGTTAAAACGCGAGAATGTTCTTGCTCCATATTATACCAAGATAAGTAAAAATAAAAAAAAGATAAATTTATGATTTAATTTTTTTACTCTCTAGTTTTCGAAATTTTTCATTTTGAAGTTTTTTACTAGTATAATAAATACTACGACAACTATATTCGGATTTAAAGTTGATACAATAATGGAATATGATATTAAAAGACAGAACAATAAGAAATCAGTTTCTGATGTTTTATTTTATTTTGTTTGCTTATCTCTTAGCTTATGAAAAACGTCTTGTATAATTTATGATATTATAAAAAAAATGTATTTATTATTATATATATTTAAGTGTTATTAAAATTAATTCAATCTACTTTGAAATTGTCCGAAAAAAAATCGAAAATCAGAAAAACGATTTTTTTTTTCTATATACCGCTTTTGAGAATACATCTAATTTTCTGCTAATAAGGCCTTACAAGATCCAAACAGATGTAAGGAACAAATAAAAGTAAAATCGTTAATTAGTTAACTTAAAAAAAATTAAACTTTTTGAAAAGAATCGAGTGTGACTATTTCAAATAAGAAGTTTTTTTGGAAGAAAAAAAATGAAAGCAATTAAAATCTAAAATTATGTATTAAGCATTTAAACCGATAAAACTTTTTTAAGGATGTTAAAAAAAAGTTGCGTGAATTCGATCAACAAATATTATGTGAGCTATCCAAAAGTACAATAATGTTTTGTATTTTTAAAGCATCAGTAAAATGATTAAAATAATAATGAACTTATTTGATTAAAATATATCAAAGAATTCTAATTTTCAAATAACTCATCTTTTAACCTTCTGACGGAGATGAACGACTTAAGTCGTCCATGGATTTACGGTTTCCTAACAATACATATACATTTTAAATACATAAAAATATTTGGTAATAAAATATTTTTCAAATCTAAAGCGTTAGGGCTGTTTATTAGAATTCATATATATTAAAAAATAAAATAAATAAGCTACATATGTAAGCCTATATACTTCGGAAATATAAAGTAAACTATTTTTCAGAGAAAACAACTTTACAATTTCGCCATTTTTTTAACCGCTCAGAGGGTTAATTGCTCCAGTCTTAAATGTGAATTATAAAAATTATTTATACACAAATAGTTTTGAGTTATGGGAAGTTTGCATTCTAGCGTTCATAAATAAATCTCAAGATTTGGTTTGGTTAAATAACGTCGCACTAGAGCTGCACTGTGAGCGACGGTTCGGGGCCTATCTCGAAGGAAAGACCGGGGAACGATGCCTCGTATTTTTGAACCATGGTCAGATGGCGAGGACAACACCTGAGCTGGCACCCGACCAGTGGCGGACTGGCCATAGAGTTGATCTGGAATTTTCCCGCGTGGCCGGTTAATATTTTTTTAAATGTGGCCGGTGATTTCTTGAGAAGTAAAAAATTATTTAAAGCATAATTTATTAAAAGCCAACACAGGTTTTTCAATAATGTTTCAAATTTGAAAACAGGAAGCCATGGTATCTCTAAGAAGTCGAAATTATTTCCTCATTTGAAACTATGTTCCAGCTGTGGCTTATGGAACTGAGGCCAACGTGAAGTCAGTTTCAAAGGCGTCGAAACGTGAGAGTGTAAAAGAGAGGCCGCATGGCCCAGCCCCAACTTCCTTCTTTTGACCAGTGCTTCTCGGGTGAAAGAAGGAAGAATTTTGGTTAAACAGGACCGTTGGTGGCTTCCTCCTAAAAATTTTCCAAACGTATTAAAAATTCCAATATGATAATTAAAAATATTAATTTTTAATTAAAATATTAATAAATTTTAAAATCGTTTCATAAATTCTAAAATATTTTAATAAATTTAAAAATCTTTTAATAAATTTTATATAAAGAGTTAAATGTTGATATTATTTATTATTTTGTTTTCAAATTATGGGCTCATTATTTTAATAACAAGCATCAGTTTGAAAATTTTTTTGGTGGCCGAAATTCAAAATTTTCCCTGGCCGTTTTTGAGTGCCAGTCCGCCCCTGCACCCGACGCAACCTCAATAGGCGTCAGGACATTGGACTCCGATCAGATTTATCGTGCACCAGTCCCGTATACACGCCGTTAATTTTTGTGGATCTTCTGGACGACATTCTAGTATTTTGGTAGCGAAGGTGGCACCCTCCAATCGCAATATCACTATTTTTTTATTGTTCTTAGTCAAGTCCGTCGCACAGGTTCAAACCGGGAACCCTCGGATTTCCAGTTGACACCTTAATAGATTCGGCCACGGAGGCCTCTAAATCTCAAGACAACATTCTTTAAATATAATCCTCTGAGCGGTTAGAAACAGGGTAAAGTTGTTTTCTTTTCAAAGTAGTTCCCTGTATATTACCAATGCATGTGTATTATATATATTTTTTATTATTTTAATAGAAGTAGCTTCCAAGAAACACCCCAACCCTTTAGATTTGAAAAGTGATTCAAAATCCATTATTTTAATGAATTTAAAGTTTATGTGTTTTGCAAGAAAAAGCGAAAGCCCATGGGCGAATTAACTAACTCAGCTCCGTTAGAGAGTTAATTATGAAAAAATCATCCTTGCTGATTGGTTTGTTTCATAAACGTCGCACTAGAGCTGAACAGTGGGCTATTGGCGACGGTTTGGGGCCTATCTCGAAGGAAAGACCGTGGAACGATGCCTCGTATTTTTGAACCATGGTCAGATGGCGAGGACAATACCTGAGCTGGCACCCGACGCAACCTCAATAGGCGTCAGGACATTGGACCCCGATCAGATTTATCGTGCACCAGTCCCGTAAACACGCCAGTATATTTTGTTGGATGTTCTGGACGACTTTTCTAATATTTTTGTAGTGAAGCTGACAACCCTCCGATCGCAAGATCACTACTTTTTTACTTTTCTTTGTCAAGTCCATCGCACGGATTCGAACCACCAATCCTCTAATTAGTAGCTGAACGCCTTTATCCATTGAGTAACTGGGGCTCCTCATCCTTGCTGAAAATGACCAAATTGAATCTTCACTTTCAATAAAAAAAAAGATTCGTTGCTGCTATGAGGCAGCGAGCGCACAAACTGCACTTTTTATGTCCATGGCACACAGAGGCTCTTTGTTTTGTAATCTCCTTTGCTAAAGGCACTCAGAATAAACTAATGTCCATTAATAGCACGCAACAGCCATTAAAATCAGAAAATATATCTCCCAGTTGTAGCAAAACATACATAACACATCATAAACAGATGTTTATTATAAATATTATAGGCTTTGCTATTTGTAGGGACACCTGTGTGCGAGAATAAAGACGAGTTTTGATTTAAAAAAATGCCTTGTTTAATTATAATAAAATTGCCTGGTACGTTTCTAGTATTTCAATGGTTTATCTTAAATATAATAAGAAAGTATACTAATTGCAATATAAATATTATTCTGTGTAGAGTAGACCAGATATTTCTTGCAACATTCCACAATAAAGCAACCTCTTCCATAAGAATCGATAAGTTTCTGAACCAAATAGATCCATATTTTTCGCAAAATCGTTTTTTACCGCAATATGAATAATATTTCAGAACCAAATAGATCCATACTTTTCGCAAAATCGTTTTTACCGCAATATGAATATTATTTCAGAACCAAATAGATCCATATTTTTCGCAAAATCGTTTTTTACCGCAATATGAATAATATTTCAGAACCAAATAGATCCATATTTTTCGCAAAATCGTTTTTTACCGCAATATGAATATTATTTCAGAACCAAATAGATCCATATTTTTCGCAAAATCGTTTTTTACCGCAATATGAATATTATTTCAGAACCAAATAGATCCATATTTTTCGCAAAATCGTTTTTTACCGCAATATGAATATTATTTCAGAACCAAATAGATCCATATTTTCGGCAAAATCGTTTTTTACCGCAATATGAATATTATTTCAGAACCAAATAGATCCATACTTTTCGCAAAATCGTTTTTTTAATGTATTTTCAACGCATAACGTCATATATTTCAAAGCAGTATTGACCGAAAGTGTCTGAATCCAGTCTAAAAATGCATTCACAGTTATAGTTTTAGATCCAAATGTACGTGGTTGTCAATCGTTTATGGTGTCTCCTGTAAAATTCATGAAAATGGATCTATCTGGTTTTGAAACTAGTTAGTTCATATAACGATCGATACTGAAAGTCCCAAACGGTTGATTAATTTCTTTAATTATTACGACTATTTCGTATTGAGAATATATTGTAACACTGTTAAATATAGGTACTCAAAAATGAATAAATTGACTATTTCGTTGGAATTTTGAATTTTTAAACGTTTTTTACGGCTTTCTGCAATCTTGAATAATTGGAGCTACCTCCTTTTTACAGCAAGCCCCTCAATTGTTGATATTTATTGAAAGTGATTTATGAAAGCAGCCTATGTTGGCTTGAGTACAACTTCATTTTTGAGTATATCTTTTTCAAAATTGAAACTTATGTATTCGGAGCTATAATCATTGAATGTACTCAAAAATGAGTACATTTTACTTATTTTTGAGTACCTATTATTAACAGTGTAGTAATGAGGATGAATGAGTGAGAAGGGTTATGAGAGAAGAGGGTACTCATAAATGAGCAGTTTTATCAATGGGTACGTGATATAAAAATAATTGAGAACTACTATTATAGAAGATTATTACTATGAATTCTAAAACGATTTTCTTTTAGTATAGCGAATTAATCAAAAAAAATTTGAACTATATACAGCATTTTACCACTTTTTAAACAAAAGAATCTACGAAACTCATTTTATAAATTTCACATTTTTGTATTGTACAGTATAGATTTTTACATTTAAATTATTCATTTTTAAGCTGGTTTTACACAGGTTTTGATATTAATAATTTCAAGTTTTCATGAGGATTTTAGTTTTGACGTTAAAGAGTTTAAAGTTTTCATTTTGATAAAAGCACATCATATAGTTAGCAATCGCCGTACGACGCAAATAGGAAACTACAATGGAACTTAAATAATTCGGATCACACAAACTGGATCGCCAATGATCCGGATCCAGACTACTTTGAGACAAAAAATAAATCGACAAAATCCCCATTTTAAAAGTTTTTGAACGGTATATGATATTGTTTTTAACAGTCCTTCAATTACATTAAATACTAAAGCAAAATTATTTTTCTTTACTAAAAAATAACCTTTTTCGTGAGATATCTAATTACACGAATATTCGATTAACCGGATGGGATCTGATCCTAATTGATCCGTATAATTGAAGTTCTTCTATACTGTTGTTGCTGCAAAATTAAAAAAAAATTCACAGCTATATGTGTTTATTTCAAATTTCTAAATGCGCCAAAAAAAAGTGATTTGTTTTTTGTAAACTTTAGATTAATAAAATATTTCCTCGGTGTAATGCCAAAATTGGCCAATTAAAATCCATCCCCTTCTTCCCAAACCCTCTCTTTATAAATAAAAATGTTATTAAAAATTAAAATCACCAAGAAACGAAAAAATATTTTCTTGATTAGAATATGAAGAAAATATTAAATCCAGATTATTTTTTTGTACCAATTCGGACTTCAAATTGATATCTCAAATAGTTTTTGACATGCTCAATTATGGCATTACGCCCACGACTTTGTTTGTTATATATTTACCAAAACTCTCAGAAATAACATAATCATTTTTGAGAATTCTGCGATCGTCAAGACTATTTTCGTCATATTTGACAATCGTTTCGTCATTGAATCACGTGACTATTGACGAAGCAATGATCGTCACATTTTGAACGAAAGTCATTTAATCAAATTCCTATTCGGGCCTTTTCTGGGTCAGCAGCTCATATTTGGTTCCTGTACTTACATTGTCAAAATTCAAACGATACTTCTTGGCCGAGTGGATAGAGCTTTGGACTCTGGAAGGAGAGGTCCCCGGTTCTAAGCAGGTCATCGATATTGAATTATAATATTATTGAAAATCGCTCTCGCTTTGACCAAATAAATTTCGTTAAAAATAACAATAAAATGCATCTTCTCAGTTTAACGAGATATTTAATTGAAGAATATTTCAGGCGTCTGTTTCGTCATAAAAAAATACAAAAGTTTCGTCAAAAAAATTACAACAGTTTTGTCAAATACGATAATCTATTTTTAACAATGACGAAGAATGAATTCCCATCCGCCTTTAAATAAAAATTAATAATTATCGTGACATACAACGCTAAAACCTGCGTGTTAAGTTTTTATAGAAATCCAGCCTATCCAATAAATCACAATTTCGCCTCGCACTACCCTGACAAGTCACTGGCGATAAAAACTAAAACAGAAAACTTCCCTTATCTATTGAAACTCATGCATTCCATTTTGTGAAGAGCGCTTCGCATCGTGTGACCAACCGAACACACCCCCGACAAAAGATCTTGTTCGAATCTGTGTTTGCACACTACCGACATCGCTGAGGACGTTCGCGTGAAAACTCATATTTTCTCCTCGCTTGGCCATACAGAGCTCTCTCTTCAGTTTCCAAGATAGGAGATGGCCTGGGCTCTATGCATATGCAGTTATGCAAATGCAGAAAATGCGCGTGCAGATCTCGGTGATATTCATTTAGATTAACACGATATGCGTCCCCTTCTTTTGAAAGTTGATCCTTTTAGGAGATATACGCCGGCACGCATACTACTGGGTGGAAAAATTGATTTCTCAATAACTAAGATTGAAAAGTGGTATGCTTAGTTGGGTCGTGGAAAATCAGGGGAGAAGCATCGCATGATTTTTGATTGCCTTCCATCAAACTCTACGATTCGATAAATTTCTTTGCTATTGCACTTTAGGAGCTGTACTGGGTTGCCTTCAACACATTTGGAATTTCGATGTTTTGGCATCAGTTAAAAATGCATTTTCATATTTGTAGAAATTTTTGTCATATTTGATGAAACTATTGTCACTTTAGACGAAACTATTGTCACATTTGACGAAACTATTGTCTTTTTTGATAAAACTTTTGTCTTTTTTTAACAAAACTATTGGCTTTTCTAACAAAATTATTGTGATTTTTTATGAAACTATTATCGCATTTGCGAAACTTATGTCACACTTGACCAAACTATTGTCACACTTGACCACACTATTGTCACATTTGACGAAACTATTGTCGCATTTGACGAAACTATTGTCAAATTTGACAAAACTATTGCCTTTTGATAAAACTGTTGTCTTTTTTTGACAAAACTATTGGCTTTTTTAACGAAACTATTGTCATTTTTTTATGAAACTATTGTCATTTTTTTATGACACTATTGTCATATTTGCGAAACTTCTGTCATTTTTAATGACACTTTTATCATATTTGGTGAAAATTTTGTCATATTTAACGAAACTTTTGATCACATTTGACCAATGGGACGCCTTTTCTATGCTTCGATTAAATATTTCGTCAGATTGGGAAAGATTCATTTTTGTCGTTTTTATAACGAAATTTATTTCGTTAAAAACGATGGCGATTTTATGTATTATAATAATTTAATATCGACAAGCTGACTCAAACCGCGGACTTCCCGTTACAGAATCCAACGCTCAATACACTTGGCCAAGAAAGCTCGTTTATGACAATATGCGTATAAGAACCATACATGAGCTGATGACCCAGAAAAGGGCCGAAAAGGAATCTGAGTAAATGACTTTCGTTCAAAATTTGGGGATGCTTGTTTCGTCAAAAGTCACGTGATTCAGTGACAAAACTATTGTCAACTATAACGAAAGTAGCCTTGATGATCGCAGAATTCGAAAAAATGAGTTATTTGTGAGAGCGATGTTGTTCAATGTGGACAAGATGAAGATTTTACTGCGAATTCAAAACATATAGCTTATTTTCACCATTATTTCCAGCATTTAGTATTTTTTATATATAATGGGTGATTCTATCAGTCATTTACAAGACATTACAAGACATTTACAAGCAGGTGGACGGCCTCTTTGGGATGCTTCCCTGTAAAAAGTGGTATTTAAAATGAATAATTAAACTTACTCGTTTTTTCTTTCAGGGTAATTGCATCGTAAACAAGCGTATGGCATACTCAAATTCAATAACCGTACTTTCACAAAAAGTAGCTATGTGATTTAATATTGCTGATATCAGCTTCTGTTCAAGCGGTCTTAATGAAACCTAACAAACTTAAAATAGTAGTTCAGAAGATGGTTTTTCACATTATTTGATGTTGATTTCTTAAATAAAAACTGAGTTATTACAACTCAATTATCTTACTTCCCATTCTTTTGGTACATCTTTCTTAACATTTATTCTGTTTATAACTTAGTAATATCGCCCTGGTAGTTTAACGGATAAGGCATTGGACTACGGTGCTGAGGATCTGTGTTCGATTCCCGGTAAGACATGGTTGAAATTGTCGATATTTATTGAAAGGGATTTATGAAGCCTGACAGTGTCATTTTTGAGTACATGTCTTTTAAAACTCACGTATTTGGAGCCATGATTGGCCACGGATGTAATCAAAAATGAGTGCATTTAACTTATTTTCAAGTACATATTTTTAACAGTGTTAATATGGTAGAGATAAAGATCTACTGCGAATAATATATATATATATATATATATATATATATATATATATATATATATATATATATATATATATATATATATATATATATATATATATATATATATATATATATATATATATATATATATATATATATATATATATATATATATATATAGCTTTCTTTCACGTTTATTTTTAGCATATTAGTATTTTTATATAAAATGGGTGATTCTATGAGACATTTTGTATATATTTACTGGAATTTGGTGCATGCTGTAAAAATAGGTACTCAAAAGTAAGTAAAATGTACTTATTTTTGCGTATATTTGATGCTTATCATAGCTCCGAATACATGAGTTTCAATTTAAAAAAAACATATACTCAAAAATAAGTACAATAAGTAAAAATGAATAAAAAAGAGCAACTTCTCGCCTACATGAGATGCTTTCATAAATCACTTTCAATAAATATCAACATTACAACCAAGACTTTCCAGGAACCGAACCCATATCCAAAGGCACAGCAGTCCAGTGCCTTATCCGTACCAGGGCGACTTGAAGAAGTTATAAACAGAAGAAATGTTAAAAAGGTGTGCCAAACGAATGAGAAGTAAGATAATTGAGTTGTAATAACTCAAGTTTCCATTTAAGAAATCAACATCAAATAATGTGAAAATCAATCCTTAATGATTTTGCAGAAAACGCAAAATAATGTTTTATGTATCAGACAGTATTCTGATATATAACGTTTTTTTTAAAGGAATTCTATCTTTCTTACCTTTTGTCAACATGGTACAAGGAATATAACCCTCTAAATGTTGATTCTTTCAAATTGAAAAGAAAATTAATTAACCGATTAGGACAAAACCTCCCTAACTCTGAATGTACAACTTCAACCAATTGCCACTTTGGGATGCTGCATCGAATAGACTAGAAGTAGTTTTTAGAAAATATATTCACTACTTAAAAGTTTAAAAAAATTATGCAAAATAAATTTAAAAAAACTGGCTGTTATTAAATGTATTAAAATGTACAATAGAAAATATTGATTTTAACTGACTAAAAATAAAAACGTAGAGTGATCATTTAAATTACTTTAAAATTTCAAGTTCTGCACCCCAAGCTTTTATTTTTATTCAATTAACAATAGTATTATTTAGTGCGTTTAATAAAAGAGAGTTATTAAAAAAATATACTATTATAAATAGCTTTTATATTCTATAATGCCGAAAATGTATGCTCAAGTTTAACCAAAACGCCAAATCCCTGAAAGCCAAAGTAATTTTATCACATTTAATATAAAACGCGCATGTTTATATATTAAAATATAAAAAGTTCTTCTCAATAGTTATAAAATTCACCAATAGCACATTGTGATACTCTAGTGTGATGTTAAGTTCAACAACTATAAAATTACGCTGACTTATTTCACAAGCACTTAGTTCTTTAAAAAGGTATTGTAAATCAATTAGGGGATTAATACATTGTAAAGAATTGGTGTTTATTTATAATATTATATGACAAGTACAGATGAAACATTCATCCTAGTAAAGCAAGTGAAAAAAAATCAACTATATTTATAATATTAAAGTTTAAATTTCCGTTTATGTATATATGATATTTATCCAAAAGTACTTGTAGAATGCCCTAAATTAAAACGTTTTAAACTAAAATGATAATATTTATACTTTTTATCGTAGCAAATAACCTTTACTAATAAGATTATCGGTAAAGAGGGAGGGAGGGGGGAAAGGTGGATAATGGAAATTATTTTTTTAATAAATATATATTTCATATAATTAAATTTATATGTTGGTCTATTTTTTTAATAGATTTTGCTTCAGTGAATGCTGAAATCTACATAATAAAAGTAAAGACAAAGAGAATTTTATATCAATTCAAATGATCATCTTGTTTACATTTACGAAAACATACAAGATATTTTGATATTTAAGAGTTTCTAATCTGAACAAGGTAAGCCTAATTGTTTAATAATGTTTATACAAAAGAGAATTACTCAAAGCCATCTCCATGAGCAAATTAGAAAACTGGAAACTTCCTTTTGGTTTCATTTAATATTTTAAAAAGTGGGGAGGAGTGTATTTTCCTTATTTAAGGTAAATATAGTATATATTCAAACACTTAAGGGGGTCCGATACCTTCGACATTTTTTTCTTTATTTTTATACTTGTACAATCCAATTTTTTTTCTCTTTCTAAATATGCATAAAAAACCATTTTAAGACGCTCAATTTTTTTTTTCAATTGCACATTTATTTTTAAATTAAAATTTTAGTAAATTTTTTAACAATTTTAAAATTCCTACTACTTTTTTGTTTTTCAATATTTTGAAGCAATTTTTTTTATTTAAGATCTTGAATAATATGTAAATAGATGTATGCATTCAAATTTTGATTCAGATACATCACTTTAAAAAAATAAAATATATTAGAAATTTTGGGGAAAAAATTGACGAAAAAAAATAAAATTCAATTTTAAGTGGTTTTAAAAAACAAATTATGGTAAAAATAGGAAATCTGAATGCATACATCTATTTAAAATATATTTATCTTGCTATACACACAAAAATTATGGTTTTAAGTATAATAGTAAAAAAGCCTTAGCATTTTTAGTGTTCATTAAATTTCAAAACCACGAACAGAGATATTTGCTTTTAAAGTTTACATATGATACAACTATGTTATAGGAACACATCATTAAAACATTCATAACTAAAAAAGTAATAGGAATTTTTTGAAGCAGTTTTTTGTGAGTTATTAAGATAAGTTTACTATTATTTTTTAAATGTAAAAAAAAAATGACTTTTTTTGCGAATTTTGGGTATCGGACCCCCTTAACATTGAAACCAATGACCTTTGGGTTTAATCAGAGATTATTCTAAAAAGGCCCCATCGGTGCCTTTGAAATTTTAACCTGACAAATTAAATTCAATACGCAATTAAACTATAGCAAAGATACACGTTCTTCAAACCGGGTAATAAAAATCACGCTTCCTAGCAATATACAAGTCTAAATAAAGGAAAATACATTTTATAATACAGTTTTAAATTATTTTATTATTCCTGGAAAATTTGATGATTTTCAATATGTTAAAGGGGCTATGAGATCTCTCTCTCTATATAATTTATATATCTGTATATAATATTTAAAATGTAGTATTTTGTTTTATAGCTTCTTTTGCTGCACTTTTGTTGTAATAGCATAGTAAATATAAACATAGTATTTTGCGTCCAATGACATTCTTTATACTAGTGATATTGCGATCGGAGGATTGCTAACTTCGCTACCAAAATACTAGAATGTCGTCCAGAATATTCACAAAAATTAACGGGACTGGTGCACGATAAATCTGATCAAGGTCCAAATTCCCGACATCAATTGAAGGCGTTGGGTGCCAGCTCAGGTGTTGTCCTCGTCATCTGACCATGGTTCAAAAATACGAGTCAGCGTTCCCGGGTCTTTCCTTCGAGATAAGCCCCAAACCGTCACCCATTGCCCACAGTGCAGCTCTAGTGCGACGTTAATTAACCAAACCAAACCAAACTAAACTCTTTGTACAATAAATACAAGCCTTTTTATACCCTCATTCCACCACGTATTGTATTGGATTGTACCATATATAAAATTATTGTATTCAACATTAATGTTTTCATAAAAAGTTATTTTTTTAATAAATGTTTGCGTAAGAAATTATTTCCACAAAGATTATTTGCAGTTATAAATTACCGTAGAACATTTATGTTTCTCAAAAATATTTCTCCCCAAATAACTAGTAAAAAGCAGTTATATTTTTATATTAGAACATTCTATTTATAGTTTTACTTTACAACTACCGATTTTAAGAGTAATTATCGAACTTTTAATCATTTTAGCATATGCTTGACATATTGTGCTTTAATCTAATTTACAATAAAAAAAGCTAAATGGTTAAATGATCCTCAGTTATAATTTTTAATTTTCATGCAATTTTAGCAGTATTTTTACAAATTTTGTTTTTAGGGAATAGCTTTAAAATGTTTGCAATAATTTTAAGAAAAAATAAATAAGATTTCGCTTTGTTGAAAAAGCATTAGTGTTCGGAAAATTTTCATGATAATAGACAAATTAGATACTTGGACAAAAATTGTTAAAAACACAGTATTAAAATTATTTTCTTCAATTGTGTAGTTTCGTCTTGTTTGTAATAACCATAAATAATTGTATTATAATCGTAAATCATCGGAAATAATCTAAAAATATACTTAGAGTCAAATTTATTTCCCAATACACATCATTAAAATATTCAATATACGAATAATGTTTTTCCCAAACAAAATGTTGGAGGTTACATTTCTTTTAATAAATAATTGTAAAAATTTTGAATAAAAAAATATACAAATTGATATTTACAGAAAACACAAATTTGATAATCATTTATACAGAAATTGCAATGGAATTATATTTAAAAAATATATTAAAATATTAAAAAAAAAAAATTTAAATAGAAAAAAATTACGTTGTATTTATAACTTTCAAATAAATTGCATTAGTCAAATTAAAAATGAATGTTATGTTTACTTCTTTAAAAAGTAGTAAAGTTCAAGTATTTCTTTATAAATTATATTAAAAACATTACATGTAAAACTTAACATCTGAAATTTTTCAATTAACATTTTTATCACTTTTATATTTTAAAATTTAATTTTACATTTAGTATTGATAGTAAAATATTTAACTTTATAGTAAATATTTTTGTATACTATCTGTTATAATAAAAATAATCGTCCTTTTTCCTGAACAATTTTATTACATTACTATTTTAATAATCAGTTATTTGATGAATTGTGAATAAAAAATACTATGAATTAAAAAATATATACTACACCCATAACCATTAAAAATAATGAACCAAAAGTAGTGAAAATTGTTTTATAATTTATTAACCTTTTTTAAACTATGAAATAGTTTAACAAGTAATTCTAATTTTTTTTTTATTGTTTAAGTAAAATATTTTAATTTGTAAGTAATAAACAAAGAATAAACAAAGTAATTGAGAATAAAAAGAAATTTCTAAAGTAGTTTTATTTGTTTTTTTAGTTAGAAATAAAATAGTTATTTTTTCTCAAAACTCAGTGATTACCAAACATTACCAATAAAAATCTTTAGTTACGTGCAACTGTGTAAGATAATAATGTAGACTACTTTAATTGGCAATAAGTTACATTGATAATATATATTATGTTACTTTGAAAACCTTGGTTATTCTCGCTTTCATTAACAGTGTTAATTTGTTGTAATAACGCCTTTAACGTGTCAGAAATATCGGTGCTAAGAATGCAACTATTTCCTAGAATAATAAAGTTAATGTAGATAATTTAATAATTTAATTCATAATAGCGCTTTACTGTGTTACATTTCTATTTGATTAATGCTAACGTTCAGAACTTAATTATATAAAAATAAATAAAAAATTTCTATTTCAAAATTGTGATTCCGATTTATAGACGAAAAACTCATTAGAAAATGTTATAAAAGAGGATTTTAAAAAAAACTTGTCGAAGAAAACATGCAAAGTTTAAAATAAAAAATACGATTTAAAATATATATTATAATGTATTAGTTTTAAATACGGAATAAAATTTTATGGATTGTTTAAAAGTACTTCTGCATAAACGTAATCTGTTAAATTAATCCTCATTATTTAACTTATTTTTACTAAATTAAAAAAAAAAAAAATCTTTAATGAAATTATTTTCCTTGCATATGAGTTTTTTCAGTTATTTGATGAATTGTGAATAAGATACTTTGTTTAATTGATTTATGTTCATAAATTATGTTTTAAAAATATAAATTATATATATGAAAAATACTAACACTTTCTTAAATAATTGAGTTTTTAAAAATATCATTTCTATATTACGCAAATATAAATGTGTCCTTTTCAGTAACAGAAAATAGGTTTCCTTTTATTCAAAGCAATAAAAAATATGGAATGAATAATAAATAGTAGTAATTTTTTAAACATTATCCTATTTTATTTTCAAAACAATAGATTTCTTATAACAATGCAGCGAACGCCATCTATGGAGAAAATGAAGAATTCTTCCAATTTTTTTAAGCTATGCCATTAACTAGCCTTCCATAAATGCTTTTACCGAATTTTGTAAAAACATTAACAATAAATTTAAAGCTTATTTCAGGAGAAAAAATTATGTTCCGCTAAATCAAAAATATTTAAAACATTGAAATTAATCTTTTCTTCCCCGAAAATACACAAATGTAAAATCCCAAGCAAAAAAATACCCTGACGAATCACACTAAGCATTAGATATTCATTAGAAAAGGAATGAATTAGACATCAAATCATTACTTTAATTTCATAAGTCCTTCGAAACCTGTTCGCCCTGGTGAAATGGAGACTAATGGTTCGTGACATGCAAGGCTACAAACATAAAAATAAATATCTACTGTGACGATGAGTAATGGCATTGTAATATTTATTTTTTTCTACAGTACGAATGTTTCTTTTTGATTAGTGTAATTTATAAATTAAAACCACGGTTTCCTTTTCATTTTGATTAGAGAAAAATATATCTATACTATTTGGTAATCTTTTACTGATATAATAATTTATTAATTAGTGAAATAATTCAATATAAGAAATTAATAAAATAATTTAATATAATAAATTAATAAAATAATTCAATATCATAAATTAATAAAATAATTCAATATAATAAATGAATAAAATAATTCAATATAATAAATGAATAAAATAATTCAATATAATAAATGAATAAAATAATTCAATATAATAAATGAATAAAATAATATAATGTAATTAATAAAATAATTTAATAAAATAATTTAATATAATAAATGAATAAAATATGTCAATATAATAAATGAATAAAATATGTCAATATAATAAATTAATAAAATATGTCAATATAATAAATTAATAAAATAATTTAATGTAATTAATAAAATAATTTAATATAATAAAATAATTTAATATAATAAAATAATTTAATATAATAAAATAATTTAATATAATAAAATAATTTAATATAATAAAATAATTTAATATAATAAAATAATTTAATATAATAAAATAATTTAATATAATAAAATAATTTAATATAATAAATTAATATAATTTATTAATAGTTTTATAAAGAATTTTTGCTACGGTAACATTGAATAGAATTGTTATGATTTGAAATATATATATATATATATATATATATATATATATATATATATATATATATATATATATATATTATATATATATATATTAATTTTTTTAATGGTTTTAAATATATTTTAAATATATAAATAAGAGAAAACTATAAAAATAATTAAGTATACTTTCGGAAAAAACAAATACTTTAAATTTTTAATTTCCCATAAATACAAAACTTCCGATTTATAATAGAAAAATATTTTCAAATACTTATGTTTAGTATCAAGTAGTACATTGTCATTAATAATTTTAATTTAAAACCAAAACAAAAAGCAGAATCGTACATTTTATATATAAATCATGATATATAAATCAATAGAACAGTAAATATGGAGAAATGAAAAGAATACCTTAAAGTTTCTTTCTGCAGAATGGCAACATCTTGCGAACAACCAAGCAACAGCGCCACAAACAAAAGTATTATTCCTCGTATCAACTGATGAGTGTTACCATATTAGTTTTCAATCTTCTTTTCAACTCATAAATGAATTCTTCATATATATCGTTATAAAATGTGATTTCAACCGAAATCATCATCATTACTTTTATAAGCCAAGTTCTGACTTACTATCAAATCGAACCAGTTGAAATACAATACACTAATGACACACATTCTAGCTATTTTGCAAGACAGTGACAAATCCCGGAAGTAATTATTTATAGAGCAAACTTGATTGGTTGGGAAACGCAAACAAAAAACTTTTAAATGCATAATGCAAAACAATATTTCTTCACATAATCGGAATTTTAATCTGAATCGAAGAACGAAGTATTGTTTTCGAACCTGTTATTCGATATTTCATTTTCATCAAGAATGAATGTCAATCATCTGAAAGTTGGTGGCGCTGTCATTTGTAGATGAGAAGATAATCCGTGACCTACGGTTCCAAAAGTTCAACAGATACACTGATCGTTCTTTCCAGTAGATTCTGGCCCCCAAATATCTTTTTGATAGCAGTTTTCAAAGGAATAAATAATACTTGAGATGGACTTGTATTCAAACTTAGCACTGGATCCAGCGAGCAACTTTCGAACTCCCAGGGATCCGCCACAAATCCCGGATTCTGCTGCGCCCGTTACACATAACGGGTCCCTCGAAACGTAACGGTCGCAAACAATGTTTAAAACGAGTTGAAAAAGGGGATGAAATGGTTGACTAAAACCCACCATCGTCCGTTGTTTCCTGCCTCCGATGTCAAACTAGCTTTAGTGCCGATCGCTCTCTGGTTTCAAGTTCTAAAACGGCTTGCTATGCATTTTTCATAAGGCCAAGAGGAAATTACTTGAATTTGTAGTCATAAGATGCGAAACGAGCTTACCGGGTGCCCAAATTATGCGTAAACCTAACAAGATTAGGAATCAGCACCGTACGCTTTTATCATATGGTTGCATCGGGGGAAGAAAAAAAAAGGGCAGTCCTCCTGCTTGTGTGCAAATGGGCAAAGAATGTTATTGTGTGTGTTTTTGTTACCCCAATCTCCACCCGTAATGATAAATAGACCTGGGTTCGTCTCTTTTAAACAAATGTTAATGAGTTACCCTTGCGAATAAATGGTTTAGGAAGTGGAGCCGCGTTTTATTGTTTTTTATTCCCCCTCGATTGCTGAGAGGTGGGGTAGAGCTCGTTCATTTTTATGGTGTCATGCGATTCTCGTTTTGTTGGGAGTGTCCCCTCCCCCCTGCTTTTTCTACGCCTCCGATGCGGTTGAGCGACAGCATCCAGACTTTTAATATCGGCGGGAGAATTAATTTCGAATAATAGAAATCAGGGATGAGCCTTGTATAAATAGTGATTGCGTATTGGTGATATTGTCTTGCGAATAACATAGCAACTCCAGAGTGCAGCGCATAAGAATGTTTGAGTAGCCCAAATGCAGAAGCAGTTATATACAAAAAAAATTTCGAAAAATTAGATTTTGGTGTATACTAATAAGTACTTTGTAATTTTGGCTTCAATTTTATAATATAATAAAGAAACGCAATTCGATATTTAATAATAAAATTTCATGCAAAAGTAACTATATCCAGCAAATGTGATTTCTGATTGGTCGTAATGTGGATATAGCTTATTTTGCCTCTTTAAATAACACAAAATAGCGCCGCATACCATCAAAACGAGTTAAATCCTTAATTCAGTTTCCAATCAAGTGAAGTGAAAATTAAAATTTGGATTATAAATCATTCGGTAATCTAGGGACATACACATTTTATTGACGTATTTTTCATTCTTTCTTTATTTTTACATAAAAAAATATTATTGTTTTAACAGTAGTTAATTTTTGACTGATTTTTTTTCGATTTACTCAAAAGTTTTTCGTGGATATAGCTGCTTTTGCAACTGGACTACTCGTGTAACTCAAATTCAATTAAATTCTTGTTAGAAAAAATGATACAGGTTCTCAGCTTTAAAGTCGTAATATAATAATTGTTCATTTCTGGAGACATTTCTGATGAAATCTTTCATGTAGTGAAATTGAGAGGTTAATATAAAATGAGACTCGTACACCCAACCTAAAACAATATAAATGACTAATTATGTCTCAATTGATTTTCAAGTGCAACTTGAGTATATTATAATGGAGATAGAACCGACTTATTTAAAAATTAAAATAGTTAACACACACACACATATTATTTAATTATTTAAACTTTAAAAATTTCAATATTTATTTTTATAGATCTATATATATCTCATTGTAACTAAAAATGGCTCACGTTTTTGTTAATTTCAATTTATAATTACAATTCAATAACGCATCCGTGTGTTTCTTGTTAGAATAGTATAACACTATATTGGAGACGCCTGTTTGTCCATTTTGAAATTATAGCTCTTCACATTTTCTAATAATATTTTTTCGTGTTAAATTTTATTTTTATCGCTGTAATTAAGCAAATTATGTCCATTAATGTGCAAAACAACATTTGTTTAATTCTAGGTGTAAAAAAAATAAAGTTCAATATACAAAAAAAAATTATTTAAAAATATGAAGGGCTAGTTCTTCAAAGTGGGCAAGCGACGTATTGGAATCATGCAAATCTGATAATCCATAAATAACATATTAGTTCAATTTTTAGGCTGTCAGTTAAATTCTGAAAGCCACTCTTTCCGATATTTTAAATGATTTAGTGTAGATATCTGTCGAACTGGGATCCAAGCTGACTCGAATCTTTAATAAATAAAATTAAGATTTTATAGCGTCAAATACTAGATATATCTTTTCACATTATAATATATTTTAAATGCCGAGACTTGTTTTACTATAATGATCTTAAACTACAAGTTAATACAAATCAGCCATTAGGATAAATGACACATTTTTGTAACTTAACGAATGTGTGCTATTTGCGTCCGTACCAATGAAAAAAAATGTTTTTTGCGTCCAAGCTTTGGGGAATGATTGGAAAAAAAGGAGAAAAACATGTAAAAAAATAACTGATGTGAAGCACCAAATCGTCTTGTTCGCATCACTATATACTAGTGGTTTATAAGATTGCCTTTTTACCAAAATGCAGATCACATTCATTTATCTGAAGTTCTAAATTAAGAAGCTATTTTAATTTAAAGTGTACAAAAAAAAACGGTCCCATGCAGTGGCGTAGCAAAGCAAAATTATAGGAGGGGTCACCTAGTTCTATTCTCTGAATATTTACTAATATTAAAAAAATAAAGTTATTAACAGTTGTGCTAATTAGTAATTATATATAAATTATTTGTAAATTAGTAATTATTTATTAGAAATAATTTGTTAATTACCCAGTAAATTGCAATGCTTCTTAATTTGCAATTTTTTTTATTATTTCAAAATAAATATTAACATAACTTTCTTACGGAAAAAAAAATTGTATCTAAGATTTTATTTGGGATATTGGTAGAAAATATTGACTCGAATTCATATAGGTATAGGGTGGATGGGGAGCTTGATCCTCCTGAGCTCTTTCCTTTTCGACGATAATGTTCCCATGCAATGAAATTGACTCCATTATTTAAAATTAATAAAGTTTCCGGCAGTATATTTCTAAAAAACAGCATACATATAAATTCGAGATATTAATATTCAGCTACTTTCGGACGACAAACCTTTAATCAAGAATTGATAGAGGGGGGGGAGGGGGGGGCGAAAAAACTGATTTTCTGAATTCCTTTCTTTAATTACAATCACCCCTAAATCTTAGGCGCAACTGGGACTTCTTATATCATGGAAGTGAATATCTCTGAATATTTCTGAATATTTTCTGAATTCCTTTCTTTAATTACAATCACCCCTAAATCTTAGGCGCAACTGGGACTTCTTATATCATGGAAATGAATATCTCGACACCATCTTTGACAGTTTCTATTCTCCGAAGTACAGACGAAGCACAAAAACCGAAAAAGAAACACTTTCCCCCAAAAACTTGCTACTTGATAGCACACACTTACTTTTTACGAGGAGGTTGGGGAGGGGGGGATACAGAGATAGCCTGTTCTAACCGCCTCCTCATTACATGCTGCCCGTGTTACGCGTCGCATCGGAAGAGGTCTCAAGAAGGGGCCAAATTACAGTCATTTCGACCCATTTGGCGACAGCAACTGGTACTTACAACCAACAGCCCCGACGATTTCAATGGGAAAAATCCAATTAAAGAATATACAATTTGAGGGAAATGTGAGAACGAATCTTGGGGAGGTCAAGTGACACATTTCCACTGGGAGAAATAGGGAAAAAGACAGCAGGACAATTAACGAAATTAGCACTAATTTCCCCCAAATTGAGTCCTTATGCTATGAATTTGATATTGATTGTATATACACAGCTCAAGAGAATCGAGGTATAATTTTTTATATTTGATACTTTGACGGTTTGAATATAATGATTGGGTAGAGTACTTTAAGGTGTGCAATGATTGTTAGAATCCTAATAATTATGATACAGAGAAATCGCTTAAGAGTACCTAATAACAGTAAACATTTATTTAACCTTGGTTTAAACATACTACATAAAAAGGTCATGATATTTGGATAGAATCTACATGCTACTAAACAAATTGTATAAGGCATCGTAGTCTAAAAAAATTAATACGTTTAGGAAATAGAACGGACTAGTTGGATACTAACATTTGTTAACCACTTCAATAATTGAAGGGGAAAACCGGTTAGATTGACAATTTTCTCTGAATTAAAAATCTCACCGATATTTGAGGGCCTTTGTGGCCGAGCGGTTAAAGGCGTCAGCTGGGAATCCGAAGATTCCTGGTTGAATCCTAGGCGATGGACATGGCAAAAAAAAGTAGTTATCTTGTGATCGGAGGGTTGCCAGCTTCGCTACAAAATACTAGAAAAGTCGTCCAGAGCATCCGCAAAAATTAACGGCGTGTACACGGGACTGGTGCACGATCAATCTGATCGGGGTTCAAAGTCCCGAAGTCTATTGAAGGCGTTGTGTGCCAGTTCATTGTTTCCTCGTCATCTGACCATGATTCTAAAATAACGAGGTGAATGTATGTATGAATGTGTGTGTGTTCCCGGGTCTTTCCTTTTCGAGATAGACCCCGAACCATCGCCAATAGCCCACTGTGCAGCTCTAGTACGACGTTATTTAACCAAACCAACCACTGAC
This sequence comes from Troglohyphantes excavatus, assembly GCA_963932185.1. Taxonomy (NCBI): domain Eukaryota; kingdom Metazoa; phylum Arthropoda; class Arachnida; order Araneae; family Linyphiidae; genus Troglohyphantes; species Troglohyphantes excavatus. Next base: position 28,087,756 of record OZ010673.1, on the reverse strand, counting down.
ATTGGAATAAGATGTCTGAAAATAATGGATAACCTCTAAATATTGATAAAAAAGTGCATTCATTTAAACTGTACTTATTCCATGATGTGAAAAATTTATCTACTTTACACTATTTTAATCATTTTCAAGTCGGGATTTTTTTAGCAATGCAAAAACAACAGTTAAACAGGAGTTTTCAATTGGAATTTAGCGTGCTTTTTAAAGACACGTGAATACTTTCATAGATCTAAAGAAATCATGCGGTTTTGTTATATAATTCGTATTTATAAGGCAAAGCAATGATTATAAATGATATACTAGAGTTCCCAATTTTTTTTTAAATCTAACTTCGGAACGCAACCGCTTGTGAATTTGAATTAACTGTATATAATGAATGAGATTACTGAACTTGCACTTCTTTGGCTTGATATTTAATTGTTTTATGTCATTTATCTTGCACAGTTTAAAAATTTGGGTAAATGTAGTTCAACCATCGTTACTAAAATAATAGTAAATATATCTCTAATAACGTTACAATAAGATGGAACTTAAATTGTCGATACCAAAATTATACATTAAGAAAATTTAACATCAATTGATTTTCAAAATATGTAAACTAAACATTGGCAAAATAAATATATATTTTATATTCCGATTTCTCTTATCAATGAAAGTTTAAATATTAGAACATAAATAGAATTTATTGAATAATTCTTTAAGATTAAAATGATTGAATGATTCTTTGAGGTTGGAATGATTAAATGATTCTTTCAGATAATAATGAATGTTTCAGATTGAAATGATTGTTTCAGATTGAAATGATTGTTTCAGATTGAAATGATTGTTTCAGATTGAAATTATTGGTTCAGATTGAAATTATTGGTTCAGATTGAAATGATTGTTTCAGATTGAAATGATTGTTTCAGATTGAAATGATTGTTTCAGATTGAAATTATTGGTTCAGATTGAAATTATTGGTTCAGATTGAAATGATTGTTTCAGATTGAAATGATTGTTTCAGATTGAAATGATTGTTTCAGATTGAAATGATTGTGTTTCAGATTGAAATGATTGTGTTTCAGATTAAAATGATTGTTTCAGATTCAAATAATTGAATGATTATTTTAAATTGAAATGATTGTTTCAGATCGAAATAATTGATTGTTTCAGATTGAAATAATTGATTGTTTCAGATTGAAATAATTGATTGTTTCAAATTGAAATAATTGATTGTTTCAGATTGAAATGATTGTTTCGGATTGAAATGAGTGTTTCAGATTCAAATGATTGAATGATTATTTCAAATTGAAATGAATGAATGATTGTTTCCGATTGAAATGATTGAATGATTGTTTCGGATTGAAACGATAGAATGATAGATTGAATGATTCTTTCAGATTGAAATGATTGTTTAAGATTCAAATGATTGATTGTTTCAGGTTGAAATAACTGATTGTTTCAGATTGAAATAATTGATTGTTTCAGATTGAAATAATTGATTGTTTCAGATTAAATTGATCGAATGATTCTTTCAGATTGAAATGATTGAATGATTCTTTGAGGTTGGTATATTAAATAATTTATTCAGATTGAAATATGTTCTTTTCAGATTGAAATGATTGAATGATTGTTTGAGATTTAAACGATTGAATGATGGTTTCAGATTGAAACGATTGAATGATTATTTCAGATCGAAATGATTATTTCAGATCGAAATGATTATTTCAGATTAAAACGATTGATCGAAATGATTGTTTCAGATTGAAACGATTGATCGAAATGAGTGTTTCAGATTGAAATGATTGAATAATTTTTTTCATCTTGAAATGGTTGAATGATTGTTTCAGATTGAAACGATTGATCGAAATGAGTGTTTCAGATTGAAATGATTGAATAATTTTTTTCATCTTGAAATGGTTGAATGATTGTTTTAGATTGAAATGATTAATTTTTCAAATTGGTGATTTTGTTTTTTTCTAGTTAAATCGAGTTTTATTTTTAATCTGAAAGAATCATCCTTCTGAAGGTTTTAAATCTCCATTTTTATTTTAGCAAGATTATAACTTTTTAGTTTTAGTAAAGAATATCAATACTTAACTTTAGTTATACTTGAATTACAATGCAAAGTCAATCTGTAATTTTAGTGTAAAATATATAAAATGGTGTCCGAAAATTATTATATTTAAAGTCAAGCTGGTTATTTACTCATCTTTTTATAGCATTAGGGTAGAGGGTAAAATATATATTTTTTATAGCATTAGGTATATATATATATATATATATATTAAAACTAATTAATGCTTAGTTTACTGCATGCCTTTACTGTCACTGAAAGGTTAAATTTAATATAAAAAAAATATACAACTTTTAAAAATAATATAAGTTTTGAACACCAATTGGCATTGAAGCAACATCGCCAAGTGTTTAACTTTCATTTTTGCAGAATACATTATTTATATAGACATCATTGTACAAGGCTAATATTCGCAAAGGCTTTTATAATCATTAATTTTTATATATATATTTTTTTACAAAAACAGCAATTGAATTTGCAGTCGCATATGATGTTATCAACCATGCTTTAAACATTTGTTCTACACCAGATTCACTCCAAGTTGAACTAGATTATTTGAGAGCTGTCGCCATGGATCGAGGTTTTTCATACAACGTCATTGACAAGGCTCTACACAAACTGAAGAATACATTTAAAAATTACGATCTTTCTGAACGCTCTAAAAGCTTTGGTTGTTTTACCATATTGCCAAAGATCAGCCATAAAATTTTTATAATTCTCATTAAATTCGTCATACGTTCTATTTTTTTACCTATGCGTATTAAGATTTCGTGTTAAGTAGCACCAAGCACATACTCTCATACAGGAAATAAAGAAGTCCTCCATTGCCAAGCACTCTTAGGGACATCATCATATATTTAATTTTTCTAACCCACATTTAATTTGCAAATCCGAATCTCCATTCAAACTTGACTTCCTGGAGGCTTTTCACTTTTTAGCAAAATTGATTCGATTGTCAATGAAACCTTTGCTGTTCCGGTATTTCTCGCTTGTTGGCACACAAAAGTTAACTTCAACCGATTGAGATAATTTTTGTTCTTTGGCAACGCTTTCGATTCTGGGTTTATTTTCATTTTATTGTGCGTACAGACTTTTTCATTTCTGCTGATGAAGGGAGATGCATCTCACGAAACATGTCTAGAATTTAAAGATTTTTGTTGCGTAGTATTTTGCATTTGTATTTTAATATTATAGCTGTTACGGATAATTGCGACAAAAAAAAATGTCATAATATCGTCAATATAGCCTTAAAGAAGTGAACTTCAAAAGTGGAATGGCAGACACAAAAGAATTGGGAAATCGTAAATTTTACTTGGAATAGGCCTAGTCGGATTTGTTTCGTACAACTGAATGTTCCCAATTACAAATCTAGCCAAACGACTAACATTGATTTCTAAATTCCACGCCTTTAGAAATGCGAACCAGGACCCTGTAGCATAACAAAGCAGGGTGTCACACACATCTACACGAGATGGTCGATTTAATCTCCGAGTATTACTGCCCGAGTGTCAAAACGCTTATTAAGGAGAATCCCACTCTTTCTGTACAAACCGAAATTCAATCAATCATCCCCTACATTCCCACCGCAATTCCCTACACCGACATCTCAGTGGGTTTCACCTTCGCAACCCTTTCATCAAAGTCCGATTCATTTCCTTCGAATGCGACCGTGACATATCCTCCCCAAACTAAAACAAAAAGTCTTTCCCGAAGATTCCCCCCTCGAGTTTTCGAATGGGTAAAAAAAGGTCGACTTACCAAAGTGGTGCCTCGCGACAGTGGGTGATTACGACGACGGCCCTGCCAGACTGCGTGCCGATCTCGAATGAGTGTTTGCCTTGGGGTCTTTCACCTGCGAAGAGCCCTGTGATGTTGTCCCCTGCAGCTTGCACATTCCTTCTTCCTTGTCTAATAGCAGCTTCCTCAGTGGAACAGCTATGCATATGCATACTATGCTGATTGCTGTTTAAAGCTTCCACGGAGTATTAGGGGTTTATTTTTATTTTTTAATTTGGTGCTGCTTAAGGAATTTATGTGCTGGATTGTAAGGAACATCCGTTGGGGGTTGTTTGGTGTTTTGAAGTACCAGTCTGCACATGCATCATCGATAAGTTTCTGTGAATGGAATGTGAAAAAAGTACTTAAAATGAAAATCTGTACCTACTCGATTTTCTTTGAGTACACTTGCATCGTTGATGGGCGATGACGTACTCAAATTTAAGTAACCGTACTTTCTCAAAAATGAACATTTCGATTTAATATTGCTAATCTCAGCTTCTGTTCAAGCCATCCGACCTAGCAAACTTAAAATAGTTGTTCAGAAGATGATTTCCCATTATTATGTCGATTCCTTAAATGGAACCTGAGTTATTACAACTGAATTAACTTTCCATTATTTTGCCACAACTTTTTAACATTTCTCCTGTTTTTAACTTCTTCAAGTCGCCCAGGTAGTTTAACGTATAAAGCACTGGATTGCGGTGCCTGGGGATCTGGGGATGATTCCCGATAAGTCTTCATTGTAATTGTCGATATTTATTGAAAAGGATTTATGAAGGCATCCTTTCTAGACTACAATCTGCTCTTTTTATTCATTGTGATTGTACTCATTTTTGAGTACATGTCTTTTTCAAAATTGAAACTAACGTATTCGGAGCCATGATAAGCATCGAATGTACTCAAAAATGACTAAATTTTTCTTATGTTGGAGTACCCATTTTCAACAATGTGTCTAAAGTTTAGTTTGATTTCGGTAACCTTAGCCTTTGGTAACCTAGTAACCTTAGATTACCACAACCTTAGACCCAACAGTGCGTCATGTTTTCTCTTGAACTTCTGCGCTGATCTGAATTAAATTGAAAAAGCGGGTGTAAGAAACAGACAACTCCAATTTTCAAAATTGTTCAGGGAGGACTATAAACACTGTCCGTTTCTTACATCGCATACTATACAAAAGTACAGCTGGTTCCAACGAATCAACAAACGAGTTTGGGCGAATCGACCTATGGCTTCATCTGAAACCTTTAAACAATGTGACGTCATAACGGCCATTTAATGGGAGCCGAACTTTACTATTAGGAAATTTGAAAATTAAATGAAATTTTTCTGGCTCTTGTATTCGGACCGCCCCTTTTCTTTCTCAGCCTCGGAAAAAATTTTACTGCCGATTTCGTTAATTCTAAACTTAAAAAAAAAAAAAAAAAAAAAAAAAAAAAATGGACAGTGTAATTTTTAGCTATATTGTTTAAACCTCTATCCATTAAAAGATTCTTCTAGTATCAGAGTGACATCGAACAATTTATGTCCTATGTCTGAATTTTGAATGTTTGATTTTGATGTCCTCCTTGTTGTGGTTTTTTTAATCTCCATACCGTTATTATGAATATCTTAACATTGTATACTAATAAATATAATCTGATTCACGGACACACAGATATATACAGGTCAATATTTAATAACTTCTTTTTTTAGAATAGGGGACTTCCAAGTTTGCTTATGCCTGTGGTGGCCGAATGGTTAGGAGTTCTGACTGGCATTCAATAATCACCGGTTCGATCCCAAGCATGTGCATAACTATTTGATAATCGGATGTCAAATAAATTCCTGTTGCGAAAAATATTCACCTTGCAAAATGGACTGGTGCACATTAAATCTGATCGTGGTTCAATGTCTTCAAACTTAATGAGGTTGTGTCGGATGCCAACTCTGGCTTTGACCTCGTCATCTCACTATGGTTCTTGGGTCTTTCCTTCCTTAGAAAACCTCGAACCATCGCCAATAGCCCACTCAACAGCTCTAGTACAGCGTTGATTCAACCAACCACAATCAGAGTATGCAGAAGCAGTGAAATTGGATATCTAACACCTATCTTGGATTTTTTTTAATAACGATTACAGTAAAAAAAAAATTACACACAGAGAAAATGTTATATTAGCAATTCAGTATGTTACAGAGGGTCATCTTTCTGCTTAGTTCTACATTTTCAAAATGAGTTATTTTTATATAATTATTTCAAATTGGGATTTAGAATACATTATTATATGCATATGTATCACAAAACCGGTCCAGAATTCATGTATCATGCAGACAAAATTAAATCCTAAATTATTTTCATAGCCTTTTTGTTTATAAAGAAAAACGAAATGTAAAGAAATAGAATCGCTGGTACAAAACAAATTTAGTTGTAAAATTATTGTACAAAGACAGCTCGAATAAGAGTTACTTTTTTTAAAGTGATAGCGAAAGTTTGACTATTGAAACTAAACTCAAAAAATAAAATCTCCATTGTATGGCATAATATATCTTTTTCATTATACGAACCGGATTTCATTGGAAAAAGAAGAAACAAAACTAAGAGTATTGAACACTTTCTATAGAACACCACTGACATTTCCATAAAAAAAACTCCCCACATAATTTTACAATTTAGAAAATGAAAGTCAACTTATACATGAATATTTCAGCTTTACGACTTATTATCCCAACTTTATAATGTCACTACAATTTAACAACGGCCACGAGCAATTTAAAATATCCCCCCACGTGTAATGTCAATGAGGGGTTCCTTGCAGGACCACCAAAAACAAAAAAAGAATAATAGTAACATTAAAAAAAATTCTTAATCGTCGGTCTCGGATTAATGTTTCCTGATGAATCTCTTCCTTCCCCCTTCAAAGATGGATAGAATGTCCATTTGGAATTCCATCGGTATCGTTCGAACAGTAGTTGGCCCCAGGGCGGGCGCTCCCATACGCGCATCGCAGACGACAAAAGCATGATTTAAAACCGCGTGGCCGATGGGGGGCGTACATTTTGAGTGTCCCTCTCGACCCCCTGGCATCTTGACAAATGCCCCCGAAATCCGGGTGGGGCTCCGCAATAAGCAAATCGCGCATTTTTAGAAATCATGCTACAATTTTCGAATCATTTAAATGGCCCATGGGTGTTGCTGCAGTTGTAGAAAGTCCCTCTTCTGGTGCTGGGGAAAGGTAAGAGATGCTTTTTATGAGTAATTAGCGGCGTATGCGGATCGGTGACGATTTTCTGTCATTTTTTTAAAGAGAATGGGGATCGGTATAATAAATCGATTTGTAACCGCTCTTCGGAATGACTTTCTGTCAATTCAGCATTTTGAATAGTAAATAGGTGACATTCAAGATCTAGACTTCGAACTTTGAGGTTTTTCCGTTAGAAAATGGTAATTGACATTTAAAAGAGAGAAAAGAAACTATGTTGCAATGTATGGGTCGTCAATATAAACTAATTACATTGTATGACTTTGTCAGTTGTAATTAATGACTTAACAGGGGATATTGAGGTATCATGAACCAATAAAATCCTTTTCTAGTGTTTTTTTTGTAAAGCATTTGGTTCATATCAAATCCATAAAAATATCAGGATCTCGAACATAAATTTCATAGTTTAAAAATATTTTTGCTTTTGTCATAAAAAGCTACAATGTTAACTAAGCACAATATGCCCACAATGTTCGATAAGGCACGATAGGCCCGCCCTTACATGCGCCTATATTTCGGGTTGCCACTTCCATCAAGTATTTTGAATTTACCTCTAAAATAACAATAGTTTGAATTCCTGTTTTAAAAATTAAATTTAATATTCAAACTTATGTTTTATAGATTCTATTTAACAACAGATGCAAAGAGCTAAAAAAAAAATTTCATAAATTCGAAGATTTTCCATAAGACACTTCAAGCATTTATTTTATATTCCAAAATGGTTAGTTGTACTTGTATAATGGCAACACATTTCTTCAACCCAATTATATATATATATATATATATATATATATATATATATATATATATATATATATATATATATATATATATATATATATATATATATATATATATATATATATATATATATATATATATATTGCACTTTAGCATGACGCGGCTCTGTAAGCGATCACCATCGAAGTAGGACTTACCTATTGTCAAAATGCGTGGTAAGGGTATTGGTCGTTGGCGGGGAGAGGGGGGGGGGGGGCTGCGAGTAGAATGCAAATATATACAACTTCTTTTTAAAAAGATATATCAAATATTTACTTGTCTGTTCTTTTACAGAGATCATAAAATAGTATATAATTAAACTATCGTTAATTAGTTTTTAAGGTATTTTAAGACTATCTAGAAAAAGCAAGTTTCTATATTTATATTATTATTTTGTGCTGCATAGAATATTATCACGTTAGAATGAAATAATAAAGCTCTTGTAACTAGATTTATAGAACTTGCATGGTTATAAATAGTGCATGGTTTACCTAGAACTTGTTGTTATGTACGTTTAAAATATTTTATATAGTATGTTTTTTTAATAACTGCAATTATAAACTAATTATAAGTATGTATTAAAAAAAAACGTAAAGAATTTTAAATTTATAAATATTTCTTAATCATGAGTTAAAAAAAAATGCACCAAAAAACATATATTTATTTTAATTGGTTTATATTGAGCAATGATAACTTCCTAAAACTATAACTTATCCTTTAAAACAAAAATATAATGTATTTTCAAATAAAATACATCCTTTTCCTAAATAGTTTTTCTCGGGAATCACCATTGGAAAGTGATAAACTCTTATCCAAGTTCCCAACGCGGTATTTACATTTAGACTGTTGGTATACATTTCAAAACTTTTTTTTTTTAGTTTGAATTAATTTCACCTCAACCTTGAAAGTTAACTTTTTTATAAAATACATTTAATTCGGTATTTGTATCGAGTATATTGCACATATTTAAAAAATAGAATAATTTACATTCATAAATTTTTATTCGTTCGTTCCTTTTGTTTGAATTTAGATCATCTTTGTCATCATCATCCACATCTTTGCATTAACGTTTTATAGATTCGAGAATCTTGTAAATTCCATTTAGCTTTCGTAAATTTGTATATTCTGGCTTTAGTTTGTTTAAATTAATGCTAATTAAAGACTTCAATTTTTTTATAAATATATTTTGTCAGCTTATTGTCAATTTCATGACAATGTTTATTATAGACTTAATCTGACATATGTCATGACATTTTGAAGAAATTCCAATTTGCGACGTACGTTAGTTTGTAGTATTATCTTTGAGAACAAAGTTGTAATAAAGCTTACAGTTAGATTTGTATTAGGGCCAATGGGTTTGTTACTTAACCTTGTATATCGAAATATTTTTAAGCAAATATATGCTTTCTAGTTTGTATGAAGGAATAGCTTTTGTCACAAGAATTCTATTTCTTTTGAATACAGTGTAGAAAAGAATAATAGTCGTTAGGTAGTTTCTAAGTAGATGTCAATTACATCAAGTAGTAAGAGGTCCAAGAAAAGAAAGAGTTTGCTATTGAAATGTTAGAAAATAAAACCTTATAACCATGGAATTTTCAAGAAAATTTTTAGACCCATCTCCGAGAAATTACTGAAATCCCGAAATCGAATAAAATAGAACCTCGATTATCCGGCCTAATTTGGACTGGAAGTGGGTCGATGAATCGAAAATTCCGAATATGTTTACCACGTTTGACGCATATTTACTCAAGTCAATAACTATTTTCGTAATATATCGGGTGGTTCACAATTTGAACGGCGACATTAGTTACCTCAGAACCACATTTAAGTTTATTATTTTTATTGGTTAATTTCAACCTATTAAAAAATATCAGAGTGAAAAATTCGTAACACAAAATCATATTTGTATGGATATAAATATTATTTATAATATTTGGAAAATTCTGTTCAATTTTAAAACTTATGATGCCAATGTGATTTTGTAATGTTATTGTATTTACTAACACATCATAGCAGTAAAATGTCATGCCTGGGAGTTTTAATTGTCGGATTTCAATTTGTGGATTTAACAATTTTTCTAAAGCAGGTTATGCGTAGTCCAGTTTGCGTGTAGGTCCGTGACGGCTAACCAGAAATTTTACGCCAAGGAATTGCCAACTTTTCCAGCAATACACATACTTTTAAAATTCATAAAAAATACACTAAAAGTATAAAATTTTACAAAATAAATTTCAATGAGATATTCTTTCAAATTAATTTAATTTAGTCTGCACTTCATCGACTTGGTACTTAATATTATATTTTGTACAAGGACTATTTAAGAGAAATATTAAGTAGTCCCCCCCCCCCTAAAATTTAAATTTTCACGGTGTTTATTTCTGATGACTTCATTCTATCTGTATTTAAAATGATTTTTCAAATATGGCTAAGTATGAAAACAATAAAATTGTGTTTTGATAAAAGAACCTCAATTACTAATTTTGTCATTTTCATGTTTTGTGCATTTAAAAACTGCATTTAGTATGTATATATAAAACATATAACATTAAAATATTTACGAAATTTTTTGTTTTAAAATTATATCATACATAATATAAATTTTAAAATTTATAATTTAAAAACTTTCATTGGTTAAAAATGTTCCCAAATGCATTAAATTTTTTTGTAAAAAATAAATTACGGATTGACAATGTGATATATTTATTATATTTTAATCAATATAAACTTCACTTCAAACAATGTATTTTTTTATGATATGACTAACAATAAATATTCTATTGAACAAGGAGTAATATCCAGATATAAAAATCTAAGTTGAAATTTTTTTGAAAAAATTTTAAAAAAATCCCCACAAAGTTATAAAACTCCATTTTAATTATTAAATCACATAGAAGAATTTATAATTCCACAATTATACAAAAACTCAATTATCTATAGTTGCCTCCACAGAAAATGTCTTTAATGCTATTGTATTTACTCAAACTGTAATTCAAGTTATTTTTAATCATTAAACAAAGGATTCCCACATAAACGAAAGTAGTTTAAGCAACAATTGCATAATTAAATATAAAATTGGATATCTTATATATCAACCAAACCTCCATCTTAAATAAATCAGAATTAGCAGTGTCAAGATTAAGGTCAGCTTTTTCCTCTCGTTTTTTTTCTTTCAATTTACCGCTGATGATCTGCAATTTTCTAACAATGCACTCAATTTTAAAATTCGTAAAATTAATCTATTTTTCAATATTTATTTAATTTATTGGTTTAGGGTACTACAAAAAACATGTATTGAAAATGTTTCACATTTTTGAAGAAATACAAAAAAGTTTATATAGGAAATATTTACATTTCCAAAAAAACTATTTCAGTAAAAACAAGTTTACGATTGCAAAAATCGCTTGAGCGTCAATGGATTAGGTTATTGGAGAATTTTTATGCAATTTATAAATATCATTCACTTTTTTTTAATTTTGCAAATTCTTATACTCATAATTTTAAAACCATCGAATGTTTTATTAAAAAAATATATTACAAAGATTGAAATACCCGCTCTGCGCACGGGTTTATTAAAATGAAAAGTAACATCCTCAGTGATGTATGTTGAATGAAACTTGGAGTGGCCGCTCATTATAATATATAAATAAGGTACATAGGTATAATATATAAATAAAAAATTTGCAATAGACACACAAATTAATTTAGTGATTAAAATCAAAATATATAATCTTTATTCATCAGGATCTCCAGAACCATAGACTCTTTTCAATGTATTTTCTTGTGTACAATAAATTGCATCCAATGTGCTTTCTGATTCTGATGATTAAGGAATTTTTTTTCTTTGAGAATCATTCAATTAATTTTGTGTCAATCGAAACTTCTTTACATATTATTATACCTGTTTTCTACTCAGACAGCGCCAAAATCCACCCTATTGGTGATTATTGGTATTAATTTGTTTTAATGTAAATCTTTTCTCTATAGCTTTATATCCTTAATTTAAAATTTGGTGTATTTATCTTTAGCTACAAATTAAACAGTTGAACTTATTTTATGGCCAACCTGTATTTTAAGGGCCATACCAATCGACTTTTGAGTAGTTAGGTCGAAGTTAATAACATGACATTTAATCGAGAATAGATTTTAGTTTTTTGGATAAAAATTGGGGAGTGTACTGTTTTCTGTAACAATACTAAAGCAAATAAAAAGTAGTTTGTTTTAAATGTAAAATATCACGAAGCTTTACATATTGAAATTTTTTAATAATGTTTAAAAGGGAACAGTTAACAATATGACGCTAAATGAGTAAAGTATGATGGAAAACAAGTGACGACCATGTTGAGATTTACGTTGTAACTTGCATGTATATCGGGGTATGTCACGTAATGCTACATACGATACCATTAAAACTCACTAAACTTGCATATAGCTGCTTTATTCTACACCAGATTACAACACTTTGGCGATATTTGAAACAAATGTGTCATTTTTTAAGATCAAACTATCATCATTGCAACACCATTTGATGATCAATTTGTGATCACTATCGTATTATACACCGATATATATCTTTAAACAAATTTAACACACTATCTAGCAACTATCTAGAATCGTTGGACTATTGAGAAAGATAAATCATTTGTTTCGGCCATTTATTTGGCAATAATCGCTACTAACAGGCGCATATGAACAGCTATGAATATTGCCAGAGGAATCCGGAAGTTATGGTACTTGTAAGGTAACATTGAAATGATGCAAAAAAACTGTATACTTTTAATGTGACATATGCGTAAAGGTAAACAGAGGCATACATTTTACATTTTATGAAACACAACATTTTTATTTTATATTTTAAAACTTAATAAACAATATATTTCAGTTGTCATCCTTCATACCATTATTGTGTGACAAATAAGACTACATTCAATTGACAAAGGTCTCACCGCAGTGACTATTGGATCGCTCAACCGTCGCATCGAAATTACCCCCCCCCCCCCCCTCCTCTTTTAAAAAACAGAGCAGGTGAACGCCTCAAAAGAATATCTCACATACCCGTCCCACAAATCAATACCACGAAACGCATTAAAGAAGAAAAATACTAAAGAAAAACATGGCAGGAATCTCTAAACTGTTCATTTGGGAAGCCCATACCCCAGCTCCACGATGGACAATCCATCTTCCGTGGCTACGGATCCCCCCCGCGCGTACGGAGATCTACGATTGCGATGGACCATACTGTCCCCCGGGCGCAATGGGCTCGAAGATCAGAAGAAAAACAGAGAGGAGATGGGACGACAAGAAGGCCAAGCCCACATATCCAGGCTCTCTCTTTCTAGCCGAAGCGACAATCTGAGGAGTGCCCCTGTAACGGACAAGGACTCGTATGTGGAAACTATTAGGGCCCGGGTATGATTGTACCGGTGCTTATGGACATGCTGTTATTAGGACTATGACAAATGGCTGATAATGGGAAGAGGCCGGGGGCGACAAAACGCGGCAGCAGAGGTGGTTTCGTCTTCGTCTTTTTTTTTTTCGTCTTTTTTTTTTCGTCCTTTTTTTTTTAATATGGAGTATATATTTTTTTTTCTCCTTGACGCAGGTGTCGCAGTGCACCTCAACTCGGAGGTGGTGGTCGTTGTGGGTTTTTTTTATTCCCTTTTTTTTAAGGACTTAAATGTAATAGTTGGTTGAATTAACGTCGCCTTAACGTCACATTATGAGCTATTGGCTAAGGTTTGAGATCTATCCCGAAATAAAAATCTGGGTACACTGCAGTGTAATGTTGCAGTGCGGACGAGGACAACACCTGGGATGTCACCGCACGCAAAACTTAATTATGACTTTGAACTACCATAGATTTAACGTGCAGCAGTACCCTCAGAGGAGTAGTTTTTTTTTTTTAATTATTGGGGGTTCTCATGGCTCTAACGTTTACTAAAACGCATTAAATTTGTGGAAATTGTGCCAGTTTTTCAATTTTTTTTTTTTGGGGGGGGGGGGGGGGGCTTGGGCTTGTGGGCTCAATACAAGTTTACGCCTATGAGTATCCTACACACTAAAGATGCTTTATTATCTGAATACTTTACCGTTTTCTTGGCTACAATTTCTCATCTTCCCCGATAGGAACACCTGTGAACACTGCCTCATAATTTCGAACCATGGCCAAATGACGAGGTTGACTCCACACTCTCTAAACTTACATCTCGCGATCACTGTGAGGACATTCGGACCCCGACAGATTTAACATTCACCATCTCTCTCTGGACAGAGGACGTTCAGCGGACGACGAGGCTCGAATTCGCAATCCTCCAATTATAAGCTCGCTATTCTGGCAAGTTGAGAACCGAAACCGCACAAGAACTCGGGGATTTTAAAAGGAAAGTCACAGCAGGTCCTAAAATGTAATCAAAGACTCTTTAATCTAAATCCATATCACAAAAGAAAAAAAACATTATCAAATTATATTCTTGATTGATCAATGTTGATTACATATATAAGAAACATAATCCCTACATAACAATCCTCATAAATCAAATTATTTTAATTGTAGAATGATTAGATCATTGTTATAAAATAATTCAATTCTACCAGAAAAAAAAATAAAGCCTGTTAAATAAGAGTTAAAGAACAAAACAGTTTACATTATTATTACGGTTAACAGAATTCAAACGGTAAATTGAGGCGCGGGAAACACAGCGGTAAAGTATTCGGCTCATAATTGGTGTGTGTGTGAGTTAAAATATCTACTTTGACTTGAGATTGGAGCGAGCTCGTTATCGGAAAGTTGACAGCTTCGTTCCTCTTATAAGTCACTGGTTCAAATTAAATCAGATCGTGAACTAATGCCCCGAAGTGTATTCAAGTTGCGGCGGTTCATCTGACTATGGATCAAAAATACGCACAGTGTTCCCGGATTTTTTTTCCGTCGCGATAGGCCCTGAACCGTCGCTAATAGTCCACAATGTAGCTCTAGTGCGACGTAATTTAACCAAACCGAACCGTCACCAATATCCCGCTGTACAACTCTATTGCGACGTTAATTCAACCAACCATATGTTAAATTGCTTTATAAATAAAGCTTTGCATTGAATCTGAAATATTTAACACATGTTATATATATTTATTAAAAAATGAATAATATAATTTGCTCTTTAAATATTGATATACCATCCAATTTTAAATAAATAACTTACAAATATGTAAAAAAATTTCAACTTTTTTATATTTGCTATTAAAATTTTTATTTCATATATAAACACAAAAACAAAGACAATTTTGCAATATTTTTTTAATACTGATTAGCATAACATATTTAAAAATATTAAATACAACTAAGCTTTAAATATATCATAATCTTGATAATATTAAAACATTAAAAGTTACGATCAAAATTTTAAAATCATTGATGAAATGTCATACACAATACTAAAAATTCTAGACTTCGAATTTTTAAAATTATAATATTTTTTTTACAAAGATGTATTGCAGACGCATTTTCATAAATATGAGGTTAAGAGTTTTTTTGTATCCTCAATTCGTTACCTATATATAGTAAATATATAAAATTCGCTACCTATAATAAAAAAAAATATTAAACATTTTTTTAATTAAGTTTTGCAATTAAAATCATTGAATGGCTGCAGGTTAAATTTGTTAAAATATATCTGATTCCAAAAATTAATCGTTGGCATGGGAACCATAAGCGTTTTAAATATATAAAATAGTAATATTGAGCCGCGTGCTATTAAATGTTTTTTTTGTTTTTGTTTTTTCATTTCACATCATAAATAATTTAAAGTCAACAGGATATTTAAAGTTTATTTGAAACTTTTTATTTCCTTTTTCCCGTTACCTTAGCAACCAGAATTTATATATTTCTCTCTATTTTAAAAAAAAGTAAGCCCTAGGGGGAAAAAGTAAGAACTAAGGGGAATTTTCAGTTCTTTCAATGTTATTCAGATCGTATCTCAAAATATAAAAGTCCTAAAATTACGAAATTAAGTGAATTTGTTAAGAAATGTTTGATAAATAAAAATAATATATTTTTGTTTCAATACTGTTATTAGTTTATAAGTTATTTAATATTAAAGTCGTCGTTGATAAAATTTCGCTTACAAGTAATTTTGTATGTCGAGTTTCTGAAACACTATTAAGTGGAGAGATCCAATTTTTTTAGGGAGTGTACAAATAGGTTTGAACTGGAAATCCAAGTAAGCATTTTTTTAAATTCGAATTAGTTTTGGATTTATAAGTTTTTTAAACATTTAAACACGCTCCACTTTTTGAAGTTTTTTCACCCTCATTTTTGAAACGTGATTTCTAAATTGTTATAAGTCATTTAAAATTACATATTCTCTTATTCAAAAAAATATATTAATGTTCGCTAAAACTTCCTCTTTCTGATGTTATAAAGATTATATTCCTATCTTTACAATTAAATTAGATATGGTCAATTAAGATAGGTATAAAAAAATAGCGAAGAAGGATAAAAATGTCGGATATTTCGAGAAAATTTTAATTTGCGACTTTTTGTCTCATTGTTCCGCTTGCATCTCAGAAAGTAAATGTCCTAAAATTATGAAATTATGCCAGTTTATTAAGAAATGTTTGGGTAATAAGATGAATATATTTGTTTTTCAATACGATCAGTATATTAGACGTTATTTTATGTT
The DNA here is from genome assembly GCA_963932185.1 of Troglohyphantes excavatus. Lineage (NCBI taxonomy): Eukaryota > Metazoa > Arthropoda > Arachnida > Araneae > Linyphiidae > Troglohyphantes > Troglohyphantes excavatus. The sequence goes on along the minus strand of OZ010673.1, from coordinate 28,071,236 downwards.
AAAGTCATGATTTTAGAAAATTTTGAAAACAATTCATACATTTTTGTATACTTGTCTTCCAATTTACAACAAAAAAAATAAATAAAAAATTAGGGGTATAGATTAAACTATTGGCTACAAATGATCCAGAGCGTTTATGAAATTTCGGTTTAGTTTTGTAGTTATAAATTTTTAAATAATTGACGAAATGTCTGAAATAATCGTCAATTTTACGTGTAAAATTTTAAGGGATAAATTAAAACTGCTCTAAGTAGTTCAAAAATATACTTTTTTCCCGTTAAAAAAATATAGTTATATTCGTAAAATCTTCCTTTCTTGAATTGTATCAATACTGAAATTCTATCTTAAAAAATAAATTAGATGTAACTATTTATGTGAAGTACTATAATTATTATTAAAAGATATTTCGGAGCAAAATGCTAACGTTGGCAAAATGCCAACATGTATGTAAATCCAATAGCTTAATCCCGTAGCTTAATATATATTTTAATGCGGAATTATTATTAGCGCCGATTCTCAATAATCTTACTTTATATAAATAAAAGTTGGCGAATCAGGCTTATTTTTGTTTGGCGCGTTTTATGCTGTTGTTTGTTTACATGTTTCGCTTTTCAATGAGTAGAAACAATTGTGTTGAAGCAGTTCTGCAGTTGAGCTTTTCCAGTTATCAGACCCACCACAACGGCGGCAACGTTTGTGTGTATGTGGGCCCCCCCCCCCCCCCCCCCTGTAAACTTGAAACCTTAAAAGTTGGGGTTTTCGAATTTTAAAAATCCCTTTGTTGGGAAAATTTATGCCTCAGGAAAATTAATATTATTAGCAAATGAAAGCGACGGAAGACTAGAAATTGCCCAGCTTGTATCAAGATGAAACTTAAATTAGATCTCAAAACGGAACACTGCATTGGAACATGCGTGCAACAAATCAATACTTTCGAGAGAACTGTTTAATATTACCTATAAAAAAGCTGACAAATGTCTATAAGTTGGAACTGGGATTTTTTTAGCTGTTGCGTTGTGAATTTCGAATCGTTAAGTGTGGTCTGGTTAATAAACGTCGCACTAGAGCCACACATTGAACTACTGGCGTTGGTTCGAGCAAAGCTTCCTTGATTGGTTATTGGTACGTATTTACTTACTACATCAAGGACGCTTTGGTTCGAGGCCTTTCTCGAAGAAAAGACCCGGGAACGATGTCTCATATTTTTAACAATGGTCAGATAACGAGAACAACACTAGAGCTGGTACCCGACGTCTTTAAGTTGGGAATTTTGAATTGTTCACTTTCGGAATTTCGGATCGTTAAGTTGGGAAATTTCTTGTCTCAACATCCCAAAAATAAATTTGTGTGACGGCACTGCCAGCAATAATTTATATAACTAAAAAAAGTATTGTTGTTAGGACACATTGTCATTGTCTACAGTGTATGAAGCCGGTATTGTTTGCGAAGCAAACTAAAGAGGATTGCGTAGCAATCCTCCGGGGGTTGGTGAAGCGTTAGCGGAGCAGGGGGCGGAGCCCCCTATTATATTAAAAGGAAACTTATGTGAGTAATATTTTAAAAGTGAGATATGCGCGTGTTATTTTAATTGAAATACTTCAACGATAATTAATAAAAGTGACATAGAAATTAGTTTTAATAGTTTCAAACACTGTACTATAACTGTAACTTCTGGAAAACTCAAAACATGTTTTCTTTATGGGCGCATTGAAGCCAATGTGGAAGCAGCCATTCTGTATCCCAACTTTTTTTTAAAAATGTTTTAATGGTATTTTTTAATATCGTAGCATTATAACATATTAAATGTATATAAATATTATATTTTTAACCGACTGAACAGCGTGCCAACCATTACTGTAAAGTAAAACCGCCAGAAACTTTAAATTAAAACCGCCAGCGCGTGCCATGTCGAGAGGTTATCAATTCGACCGTTATGTATTTTATTGTATGTATGTTCGCACGGGATTTCGGTTCTACTTCAGATATTTGCACAATTTTTTTGTTGGATATGAGATGTTTCACTTGGGAGCAATTTAAAAAACATATCCGGTTAGCCGGTATTTAACTATCCGAAATTCTCAATTAACCGGACCGTTTGAAAAAAAATATTGTCCGATTTCGAAAATTCTTTTTTTGTTGGATAGAGAAAAATCCACTTTGGCAAAATCTGTGAAAAAAATATCGGTTATCCGGCTGTTATATATCCGGAAATGTCGATTAACCGTTTTTTTAAACAATTTATCCGATTTCATAATATTTTCATTGTTTAACAGAAGTTTACAACAATGACATTTCGTTTAACCAGCATTTATCGGCATTGATAGGGATTGTTTTACTATATACATTGTTGAGCACAAGTTGCTACACTTGAATTTCTTGGTGAAAAATAATAGGGGGCGAAGCCCCCTGCTAAATTTAACACTAAAAAGGGAAAAATAAAATAATCTTTCAAGAAAAAAAGAAAACCGACTTTAAGGAAAATGCGCTAAAAAGTAAAAAATATTAATTTTACGAATGAGTTGAAAAAATTGAATTATTGAAAATCAATTTTATACTTATTACAACTTTTTGAAGTTTGTGCCAATTTACAAAAATCATACCTAAATTTTTGCGTCGATCTCAAAAAGTTGCACTAAGTATAAAATTGTTATTCAATAATTCAATTTTTTCAACTCATTCGTAAAATGAAAAATTGTTTTTTTACTTTTTTGCGCATTTTCCTTAAAGTCGGTTTTCCTTTTTTCTAGAAAGATTATTTAAAAAAAAAAAAAAAAGATTATATTGTTCGCGCAAAATTTCTGTTCTAATTCAGATATTTTGAAAATTCCTTTTTTTTTCTTTTTTTTTATTAATAGGGGATGTCTCACTTGGGAACTTTTTGAACAAATATTCGGTTATCCGGCATTTAACAATTCGGAATTCTCAGTTAACCGGTCCATTTGAAAACAAAAATTTCGATTTCGAAAATTCTTTTTTGTTGGATAGAGAAAAATCCACTTTGGCAAAAACTGCAAAAATTAATCAGTTATCCATCTGTTATATATACAGTTTCACCAATTTCAAAATGTTTTCATTGTTTGACAGAATTTGTGCAACAATGACATTTCGTTTACACAGCATTTATTGGCATGGATAAGGACTGTTTTACAATATACATTGTTGAGACAAAATTTGAGTACAAGTTGTTTCTTGAATATTTTGGTGCATAATATGAGGGGGCGAAGTATCCTGCTAAATAAAACTCTAAAAAGGGGGAAAAAAATATCATTTTTAAAAAAGATTGACTTTAAGAAAAGTGTGCTAAAATGTATTTTTTTTTTTATTATTTTACGAAGAAGTTGAAAAAATATTATTATTTTAAATCAGTTTTATACTTATTACAAAATATTTTCTTACATAAACTTAAATCATACATAAATTTTGGCGCCGATTTCAAAAAGTCTTAATAAGTATAAAATTTATATTAAATAATTACATTTTTTCAACTCGTTCGTAAAATGAAATATTATTTTTTACTTTTTAGCGCATTTAAAGTCTGTTTTTCTTTTTTAAAAAAACTTATTTTGTTATAAAATAATATATAAATGACAATTCACAATTTTTTTTTTTTTTAAATTGCATTGGTATAAGATTGTTAAGAAAATAAAAAATATATAAAAAAAATTAAATTTTTTAATTTTTTTAATTTAAGTTAACTTTTTTTCACGTTTCAATAGTTTTAAGCGTGTAATGATTTAAATAAAAAACATCCTTCAGATTTTGTTCTAATTTTTTTATAATAGATGTTTTTAAATCTTTTATAGATAGTAACTTTTAAATGATGCTTCAAAGGAGTAGATTTGATTTAGTTCGCTGCAAGGAAAACCGTTTGTTCAGTACTTATCATAAGTGAGACCGCCTATGGGTTAACGCATTTTGCAAACCAAAACGAACACTCAAGGCTTTACAGCATTAAAATTTGAAGCCTTTTTGAATGTAAGGACATTGCTCTATCTCTGGGCTTTAAGGTAGGGCTTTGAAGTTATGGATGTTTTGAATGTTATGCCTGAAAAATGTTCAGTATTTTCTTTTATTGATAATCCGATTTCCATCCAAATATGACCCGTTATAGTGATTGGTTAAATTTTAAATTAGCATTTTAATAACTTCCCAGTTAATGAAGATTTTATTTTATTCACAATATAATAAAAGCCGTTCCAAAATAAGGTTGTTATTTAACCATGCACGTTTTTTAGATATTTCGGGACTGATTCTTTACAAAAAGTTTTCAAAAATATTATATTTTTGTGATACTTTTTGTTTTTTTACATGCATTTTAAATATTTAATGTGCCTTATAGTACTCGTATTATATACTTTAATAAAATAAATGAAAGAGAATTACTCCCCCCCCCCCCCCCTTCCCTTCTCCCGCAAAAATAAATTCTTATATATTTAATGTAAAAAATGCTGTTTTTAGTAGAAGTACGTACATAATAAAAAATTATTTATTTAAGCAATCATACATTATGTATAAAACTAATAAACATACATAGGTACATGTGCTTAAATAAAGGTACTTGAAAGGTACTTAAAAATAGGTACTTGAAAATAAGTCAAATGAAATGCACATAAGTGAAATGAAACACATAAGTTTCAATTTTGAAAAAGAATTTTTTTCAAAAATGAGTACAATTAGTACAATTGCTTGCCTACATTATCTTCTTTACCTCATTTTAGGAACTTGTCATTCATATATAATACAACTAAAAACATTTTCAATCAATAGGCATGGAGAAATATTAAATACATGCACGATTCCAAACAATTCTTGAGGCCTCCGTGGCCGAGCGGTTAAGGGCGTCAGCTAGAAATACGAAGGTTCCCGTTCCGATGCCAGGTGATGGACTTGACAAAGAAAAGTAAAAAGTAGTGATCTTGTGATCGGAGGGTTGCCAGCTTCGCTACAAAATACTAGAAAAGTTGTTCAGAACATCCGCAAAAATTAACGGCGTGTATACGGGACTGGTGCACGATAAATCTGATCGGGGACCAAAGTCCCGACGTCTATTGAAGGCGTTGGTTGCCAGTTCAGGTGTTTCCTCGTCATCTGACCATGGTTCTAAAATAACGAGGTGCAGGTATAAATGAATGTGTGTGTGAATGTGTATGTGTTCCCGGTCTTTCTTTCGAGATAGACCCCGAACCGTCGCCAATAGCCCACTGTGTAGCTCTAGTGTGACGTTAATTAACCAAACCAAACCAGCCAAACAATTCTTATCGGGAATCGAACCCAGTACTTTATCACCGCAGTCCATTTCCTTATCCGTTTCACTATCAGGGTTTAAAATCAAAATAAATGTTTAAAAAGGTGCACTAAAATAATGGGAAGTTAGATTATTGAGTTATAATAACTCAATTTCTATTTAACCAATCGACATAAAAAAAAACTTTTCCTATTTTTTCTATTTTAAGTTTGTCAAGTTTCATTAAGATCGCTGGAACAGAAGCTGAGATTAGCGATATTTAATAACATTGCAACTGTGAGAAAATTTACTTTTATTTGAGTATGTCATACGCTCTTTTACAATGCAATTATACTTAAAGAAACACGAGTAGGTTCAAATACCTATTTTTAAATACCTCTTTTTTACAGTGTAGAAATAATAAACTAGTGTAGTATGAAAGTACTAATATAGTACTTCCATGATTAAATTGAGTTAATATATGAATCTTAAATAAATTTTTTATATTAAAAATAAAATTATTAAATTTATTAATTTACTAAGCAATTTTTTTTTATATAAAACGGTTAGCGCACACATCCATCCCAATACCCTTATATGATCTTCGAGCATGGATCCCTCATAGTAGAGAAATCATAAGGTTATAAGCTCGCTAACATCAAAGTGAGGCCAACATGTATGGCCTCAGACACGTGGTTTCCTACGTCATCCATTCATAATTTTTTTCTAGATCATTCATAAAAAAATCCTATACTTCATGAAGTAACACATTTACTATTATTTCCAAATCACAAGTCAATCGCGAGCGTTTTCTCATTCATAAATTTCAAAGGAAATTACGTGTCTGGTGCCATCAAGTCTGAGATGTTTGCATCACGATGATGACATCCTATTCGCTCTACTACAGTCCAATCATGTTCGAAGTATGCGATTCATATATTTGAATATATTTCAATATCTGACAAATCGAATGCTACTGCTGATTTGAAGAGGTAAGTCGATGAAGGAAGTATATACATTCGTTGTAAATCTTTATACAATTCCGAGCGATAGGTGCACTGTAAAAAAAAGGTACTTAAAAATGAGTACCTGAATATACTCGTTTTTCTTTGAGTACAATTGAATCATAAATGAGCGATGACGAACTCAAATGTAAATAATCGTACATACTCAAAAATTAGCAGTGTGATTTAATATTGCTGATCTCAGCTTCTGTTCGAGCCATCTTAACAAAGCGACCTGACAAACTTACAATAGTCGAAGATGGTTTTTCACATTTCATTTTGATAGTTTAACTGGAAATTGAGTTATTACAATTCAATTATCTTACTTCCCATTCGTTTAGCACACCACCTTTTTAACATTTCTTCGGTTTATAATTTGGGCTGCGATCCCTGAGGACCTGGGTTCGATTTCCGGTAACTCCTAGTTTCAATTCTCCATATTTTTTTTAATGTGATATATGAAGGCAGCCTATGTAGCAAGCATCTGCTCTTTTTATTCATTGTATTTGTTTTTGAGTACATGTAATTTTCAAAAATGAAACATGTGTATTCGGAGCTATAATATAAGTATCGAATGCACTCAAAACTGAGTACATTTTACTAATTTTTGAGTACTTATTTTTAACAGTGTGCGAGTAAAAACAGTTTAAAGCGGTTTCGTATAAACAATTCAGTGACTGAGCAACGGATTTATTTCTACCCTACGCCCCCCCCCCCCCCCCCCCACCTCAACCAGGGTGAGGGAATCCTCCACCGAAAATCAACAAACTCCCCTTTCCCGCCAAAATTTCAACCCATCCCCTCCACCATTTGTTTATTTTCAAACATTTATTAATTTTCATTCAAGTAAACAGAATACATTAGCAGATAAATATCGAAAATATGCTTATAATATAATATATGGTTTTCATTGAATGTTTTGAAGCAGCTTCTTTGTACGGCCCCGTTTAGCAGTTTTTTTCCCTTTGTCGCCGAAATCCAAATGCCATACAATGAAACCCCTGAATTTGAACCCCATATTTGAACCCCCCTTACCTACGTGGCTGAAACAAGTATAGCAAATGTACAATGTACGTGCACACCTCTTTCATCCACTTACCCTCTCATTGTAAAGATATCAATTTCTTCAAACGTTCCTCCTTATTTACAATAAATTGTCTTTTATTTGGGTATATGAATGCGTGTGTGAATGTGTATGTGTTCCTGGGTCTTTCCTTCGAGATATACCCCGAACCGTCGCCAACAGCCTACTGTGGAGCTCTAGTGGGACGTTAATTAACCAAACCAAACCAACCAAACCTTTTATTTGAGTAATTGCAATCTTTAGAAGATAATTCTAAGTTTCTAAAACTTCTGATAATTAAATTTGTATCTGACTGTAAAAATCTTCTTTTCCTGTTTTATTGTTTCGTAGTTCAATATTTCTTTGTTAATTCAATATATTTTTTTTAATATTTCAAAAAATAATAATAAAACGCGTGAATGTTCTCCAAAAACCATTTAGCTAGTTTTTAATATTGTTATGTAATATACAGTAAAATATCCCAAAACCCCCAAAATAAACAACAAACAAAATCACATTTGGCGTTCCATTTTTTGGCAAAAACCGTTATACGCCACTTCAAAAGATTTAATAAATTCTTCACACCTCTCAACTCCATACACATTACTAAATCTGTCACACACCCATATAAACGCAGGGTACATATCTCATATGTGGCTAACTGATAATCTAATTTGTATCTGAATTTAAAATCTTCTTTTCCGTCCTCTTCGTTTTGTAGATCGTTATGAATTTTTGTTTAATATTTCAAAAAAATTAATAAAACAAGTGAATGTTTTCCAAAAACCATTTAGCTAATTGTTAATATCATTATGTAATATACAGTAAAATACCCCAACCCCCCAAAATAAACAACAAACAAAATCACATTTGGCGTTCCATCTTTTGGAAAAAACCGTTATACGCCACTTCAAAAGATTTAATAGATTCTTCACACCTCTCAACTCCATACACATTACTAAATCTGTCACACACCCATATAAACGCAGGGTACATACCCCACAGGGGGGAGGACAACCCCCCGACCCCCAATCCCATATCTGTACCCAGGCACACGCTGACAACACACCGCGGGTCACATGTTTACCATCCCAACCCCAACAGGTAGATCCCTCCCCCCTTTAACCTTTAATCTAGGGGTGTAACCTCGTGATGCAAAACCCCTACTTAGGGCTGGAGTACAGGTATAAAAAAAAACACGCAACGCTCCATTATCTGATTTTCTTAGTCTTCTGCCATCTCGGTGCTTATCTTCAGTAGCTGACCGCACCTTAAGGACAAACACAGGTACGGAGGAGATCCAACCGCCTACCCGCACACAAATTATAGGGTTTATGGTGAAGATAGGCCCTCTCGAAAGCCCCGAAGGCCTCCGAGCAGCCAATACTTCACGCCGACTTTTGCTGTTGTTGTTTGTTGGGTGGGATGCTGGTAGTTGATGTTTCAGCTATCATACCGGTGGTGTTATTAGTCGGTTTGCATTACGAAAGGGGGGCAAGTGATTTGTGCATTGTTTTGGGTTTGTGATGAATAGGTCTAGATGATATATTTAGAATTGTTAACTCTTGGGACTGTTCCCGATCTTGTACATATTTAATAGTTCATCCTAAGATAGAGTCGAATTAGGTTTCGGTGCCTTAGGGCGCCGGCAAGCGACAAATCGCTAATTTTTTTTCGGGGTAGTCATTCGAAACCTTGTGATGTTATTTTAAAGAATGAAAAACAATAATTGTCAGGGTAAATTAAAATAAATATTTATCACCCCCACTTGTGTACTACATAGATAAAAATCGGATTATTTATTATAAATATTTATTAGTACCGTAGAATTTCAATTATCCGGTTCAATTGGAACCAGATAGCTGACGTTTAATTGCATAATCACGAAAAAAAAATCATAGTTAAAAAACAAGTTTTGCTGTTGAAGGTAATGTAATTTAATGACTATTTAAAACAACATCATTCACCGATAAGGAACTCTTAAAATGTAGAATTTTGCTGGGTTTGTTTTCAAAGAGTTTCGGATAATTGAATATCCGTTCGTTTGATTCGAATAACTAGAGTTCGGATAATTGGAATTCCTCTTTATATCGTCGCCTCAGAGAAACAGTAAGACATCTAAAAAAAAAACGAAAATGAGTTTTTGTTCTTGCTAATATTACCAAATGTGCCTTTATTTAGTGGAACACTCGGACATTTTTATGTCTTTTTTTTAAATCCCTGAACTACAGCCTTAGATATTCAGCATTGAAAAAACAGCAAATTATAAAATCAATTTTATAGGCAACTCTGTTTTTGCTCATATCCTACTGTTGCCCTGAGTTACATTATAAAACCTACTTAACACCCCGATTAATCAAACATTTTTGATTTTTTACTGGAAATGTGAAAATTTTGACATCGTCCAAGCCCCTATGTGTCACATATATTTCTTGCATCTTCTCAGTTCAGCTTTTTTTTAGATGTATTGTTTGCCTCTTTATTATTTCTAACATTTTTAAAATAGTGATTCAATTTAATTTATTATTAGTGCTCATTTAAGAAAAATTACTGCAATTTTATACAGGATTCCACTTAAATAGTCTATTTGCAAAAGCAGCAATATATATTACGGAAAGTTCCAATTGCGGCCCATAGCAACCTTTTGTCTGAGCGATAAACAATTATGTTCTTCTTTGAGAATATGGTAACCCGGCTGCCTTCGGCCGCAATTGGGCTATTGCCATATAGTAAATATTTTTTGAGTAAATCGCAATAAAAACCTGTCAAAATTTATCTATTGTAAATACAATAATTTTTTATTAAACAGGAATAATTTTCTAGGGTTGCCAGCTTCACTACTAACATACTAAGAAAACTCCAATTTTGAGTTTTATGCAACGTTGGATGGTTAGGCCCAAGGTTTGGTGGTTAAGGCATGATAAGCATTAGATTTTTTTTCGACCGACCACCTAACGTTTTTGTGCAACGTTTCACCACTAAATGGTATCCATGGTAGCACCGCAAAATGGTGAAACTAGCACCAAATGTTGGCAGCTAAATGGGGTACCAAATTTCGGTGCTAGGTCGTAATAATTCTTAACTTTCGACTTTTTTACTATTATGGATTTGGGCTATCTCCCTTCAAGAAGTAACTGCAAAAAGTTTGTACTCGAAACATAGGATTAAAGGGGGGGGGGGGGTGACATTGCCAGGGGGGTGGAGGGTTCGTGCAATGAGGGGTGGGGGGCATTGGAAGCGTGTCTTGTCAAGAAGCTCTCCCTCTGCCCTTCTTCCCGGGTGAGGGGGGTGTTCTGCGCGTGGCAGGTGTCCAGCATCGAAGCAAACGATGATAAATAGCCGTCAGATATTTATCATCGATAATTACACACCCAGATGTTATTGGCCAGAATTTGGTTCGCCTTATCATTAGCAGCGCATTGAAACTTGTCAATTCGAAGAATAAAAAAACCATCCGCGAAAGAGATCCTTAGATTCGTGGATTTCTGCAAGGGTATGTGAATGCTGAATGAGAAACAAAGAAACCCATTGTATCGGGGAAAGTATGAATGATCATGACAAATCGCTAGGAAATGTGTATGGGAAGTGTAAAAATCATTTAATTGGTGTGAAAGACCCGTGAACTCTGAGAGTTATGCATCAGTATTGGCCGAGATTGATCGTGTTATGACCAAAATATTATTACTAACAATATGACGTGTGTTACGTCAGAAATTAATTTAAGACTTGTTGTTTAGCCACGCTTTGATGGAATATCCGTCAGGACTCGAACCCACAACCTATTGTTCTGAATTCTTCAAAAGCATGTTCTAGATCTTGTAACTATTTTTTTAATGTTTCTTTGCAATTTTTAAAAAAAAATTATGATCATTAAAAAAAAAAGATTTTTATAAATCGGAACATGTTTTAGATTAATTGTACTCTGTTAAAAATAGATATTCAAAAATTAGTAAAATGTACTCATTTTTTAATACATTCGATGCTTAACATACATAAGTTTCAATTTTGAAAGAGACGTGTACTTAAAAATGAATGCAATGGGTAAAAATGAATTAAAAAAGCAGATTCTAGCCTACATAGGATGCCTTTATTAATCGCTTTGAATAAATATCGACAATTACAACCAAGACTTACCGAGAATCGAACCCTGATCTGCAGGTACCGATATCTAGAGTCTGATCCGTTAATCTACCAGGGCGACGTGAAGAAGTTACAAACAGAAGAAATGTTAAAAAGGTGTGCCAAGAAAATGGGAAGTAAGATAATTGAATTGTAATAACTCGGTTCCCATTTATGCAATCGACATCATATAATGAGGAAAACCATTTTCTGAACAAAGTTGACGGTCGCTTTGTTAACATGGCTTGAACAGAAGCTGAGATGAGCAATATTAAATCACACTGCTCATTTTTGCGGAAGTACGATCACTTAAATTTGAGTACGTCCTCGCTCATTTACGATGCAATTGTACTAAAAAAAAAACGAGTACATTCATGCACTCAATTTTAAGCACCTTTTTTTTACAGTGTACTTGTATATAAATTTCCAGTCTTTTATATCCATAGTTGGCAATCCACAGACAGGCACTTTCTTTTGTTAGATAAAAACTCGTCTCATAAAAGATAGCGTTAAGAATATTAAACAGGGTGGCAACATAACCTGGAAAACCGTGAAATCAGGGAATTATCATGGAAATTTTTAACTCTGGAAAAGTCAGGGAAATTTTCAAAATTTCACAAAAAATCAGGGAATTTTTCAAATTTGGATCGTTAAAACGGAAATTATCGTCTGCTATGCCCTGCATTCTGAATAATTTAATTGTCAATATTTCGATTTAGTTCTGAATAAAAATTTAAAAAAAAATCATGTTATGTGCATTTTCATATTTTTGTTTTTATTTTTGTAAAAACGTGAACCACTGGTGGAGGGAGGAAGCAAAAGCAAAATGCATTGGACCTTGAATTATAAGCAACATGTGAGGGGCTAATGAATATGGGATTTATTGATTAATTAAATTATTATTTTAACTGTCAATAAGTATTGTTTATAATTTTTCATTTATCATGCAATATATTTATAGTATTATTGTAGCGTGGATACTTTGTTTCTATACAAAGCATGAATTGCAACAATTCTTAACTTAATTGTAAAATCAGGGAAATTTTTGTGACACCATCATGGAAATCAGGGAAATATCAGGGAATTTTTTTTTTCCAGAATGTTGTTGCCACCCTGTTAAAATACAAATGCAACGTTAAAACTACGCAATAAAAATACATAAAATCTAGAAATGTTTCGGGAGATACACCTCCCTTCATCAGCAGAAATGAAGAAGTTCACGTGAACAACAAATTGAAAATTAACCCGGAATTGAAAGTTTTGCCACAGAACAAAAGCATTAAGATTTCATATTAATGAGCACCAAGCACATACTGTCACACAAGAAATAAAGAAGTCCTCCATTGCCAAGCACTCTTGGGAACATAATCATATATTAAATTTTTCTAACCCACATTTAATTTGCAAACTCAAATCTCCGGTTGAACTTGACTTCCTGGAAGCTTTTCACAATTTTAGTAATATTGATTGGATGGTTAATGAAACCTCTGCTGTTCCGGTATTTCCCACTTGTTGGTGCACAATAGTTAACTCCAACTGATTGAGATAGTTTTTGTTCTTTGGCAACACTTTCGATTCTGGATTTATTTTCATTTTGTTGTGCACATAGACTTTTTTTTTTATTTCTGCTGATGAAAGGAGATGTATCTCCCCGAAACATGTCTAGATTTTATGTATTTTTATTGCGTAATTTTAACGTTGCAATTGTATTTTAAAAACTTTCTTTTATTATTATAGATTTTCTCGAAAGCTGTGGTCTAGTTTTCCAAGGGATCTATAATTGATCTAAAAGTTGCGAGACGTTTTTTATATGTGTAGCCATTGTCACTATTTATGTATCGGGAAGAAAAAATTCAAACAAATATACATAAATCCTACACTGTAAAAAAAAGGGGGTGCTTCAAAATAAGTACATGAACGTACTCGTTTTTCTTTGAGTACAATTGCATCGTAAATGAGCGATGCCGTACTGAAATTTAAGTAATCGTACTTTCGCAAAAATGAGTAGTGTGATTTAATATTGCTAATCTCAGCTTCTGTTCAAGCCATCTTAACAAAGCGACTTGACAAACTTAAAAGAATTGTTCAGAAGATGGTTTTCCACATTATTTAATGTTGATTGCTTAAATGGAAACAGAGTTATTACAACACAATTATCTTACTTTCCACTCTTTTGACACACCTTTTTAACATGTTTTTTGTTTATAACTTTTTCAACTCAACCCTGATAGTTTAACGGATAAGGCTCTGGACCGCGGTGCCTACAGACGTGGGTTCGATTCTCGGAAAGTTTCTTGGTTGTAATTGTTGATACTTATTGAAAGTGATGTATGAAGGCAACCTATGTAGGCTAGCATCTGCTCTTTTTATTAATTTTTACACGTTGTACTCATTTTTTAGTTGATGTCTTTTTAAAAGTGACATCAAATAATGTGGAAAACCATCTTCTGAACAACTATTTTAAGTTTGTCAGGTCGCTTTGTTAAGGTGGCTTGAACAGAAACTGAGATTAGCAATATTAAATCACATGGCTCTTTTTTTTTGAGAAATTACGATTACTTAAATTTGAGTACGTCATCGCCCATTTACAATGGAATTGTACTCTAAAAAAAAACAGGCATGAACAGGTACTTATTTTTAAGTACCATTTTTTAACAGTGTACTTCGAGTGGTCAAGTGACATGTCGTACAGATTTTCGGATCTAAGTATCGACAATAATCGTACAGCTGTTTTTATAATGAAGAGATAGAAAGTTACCAAAAACTGTAATCAGTGACAATGAGTTATTTAAATATTAATGTAGGTTTATTATAAGCAAATATTTGGTCTTGCTGATCATATTAATATTATTTTTTCTGGTCGGAAATAAAATATTATTTTATATCAATTATAGATATTTGCAGGGCCGTCGCACCGGGGGGGTTTGGGGGGGGGGGGGGAGTCCGACCCAGAAGTCCAGACCAGCCCCCCTTGCCCCCCCCCTTGCCCCCCCCCCCTTGCCCCCCCCCCCTTCAGTAATCTGGAAATCCTGAAAGATGGGAATTTCAACTTCTAAAAACCCCGAGTTGAGAAAATTTAAGCTTGAAGAAAATTAATATGATTAACAAATGAAAGCTAGGGATGATTAGAAATTGCCCAACTTGTAAGATTACATTTAAATTAAACCTCAGAACGGATACTGCATTGAAATATGGGAGCAGCAAATTAATGCTTGTGAGAGAACTGTTTAATATTACCTAATATATATATAAAAAGAGATGAAAAATGTCGGTAAGTTGGAACAAGGAATTTTCAGCACTGTTGAGTTGGAAATTTTTAATAGTGAAGTTGAGAATTTCGAATCGTTAAGTTCGGAAATTTCATGTTTCAACCCCTCCCCAAATATGTTTTGTGTAACGGCACTGGACATTTGATTACAATTTTGGCTCCCAATTTTTGGAGGTGGATGAAGATCGAATTCAATTCTGAAGAATGTGGGGAACAAAACACAGATTTTATTATAATAAAATTTGTTTTGTTACTGAAAGATAAAAAAAAATCAATTTAAAGTTACATTTTCGATTTCTAAATTTAGGTTAAAAAAAAATGGCGTTTTCTTCCACTCAACTACAGTATGTTGTCGTTTATTTAAAAGGACGAGTAAAAAGAACTTTCACTACCCGGTCCCCAAATCCTAATATTTTTATTAATGAATTCGGAAATATAGCCTTTTTATGTCTATTAGAACTATACAATAATTAATGAAAAAAAAGTTATATTTACAAAAATGCGTTTTTTAAGAGCGATTTTGTAACTAAAGGAGTGGTTTTGTAACGCGTGCTTTATTTTCTTATGTTCATAAATTCGTTTAAAAATTGTTTACTGTTGCGGGCGGAAAGAGGTCGAAATATTAGTTTATTGCTGCTTCATCGAATTATTTCAATTTTGATCTATGTAATTTAATAATAATAAAAATAATACTCATATAAACAAAGCGATGTTTAATATTCTATTACCGTCGCCAATCAGTGCCGTCACCCAATTTATTTTTTTTTGGGGGGGGGGGGAACAAAAAATTTCCCAACTCAACAGTACTGAAAATTTTCAGTTCCAACTTATCGACATTTTTCATTTTCATCTTCGTCATTTTTTTATGTTTTTTTTAAATATATATTAGGTAATGTTAAACAGCTCTCTCACATACATTAAATTGTTGCACCCATATTCCAAGGCACTGTCCGTTCTGAGGTCTAATTTAAACGTAACCATAAGAGTTGAACAATTTCTAATGTTCCCTAGCTTACATTTGCAAATAATATTCATTTTCTTCAGACATAATTTTTCCCAACTCAAGAATTTTTAGAAGTTGGAATTCTCAACTTTCAGAGTTTCCAGATTATTTTGGGGGAGGGGGGGGGGGGAGGGTGCTCCTCCTAAATCCCCCGGTACGACGGGCCTGTCGCCAATAGCCCGCTGTGCAGCTCTAGTGCGACGTTAATTAATCAAACCAAACCCAAAAAAACTATTACTATCATTAACTTAATTTCCATAGCAAAAAAAATCTATTTATTGATAGAAAAATACTTGTGCCAGATATAGATGATATTTTTATTTTTTTGAGCTATCTATGTTGACAAGATTAAAAATCTAAAAAAATTACAATTGATTAGTTCTTTATTTTCTATTAGAAATCTCTTAGTTTGTGCCAGCAGACCCTTTCGCGGCTATGAAGCAATCTAAAATCTGAAGTTCCTTGCAACTTCATTATCTGATTAAATTGTGAATACGTTAACACTAACCGTGACCTGCACAGATGGGGTAGTAAGACGACGAATCGTAATCTGTCCTAAAAGGAAGCACGAAAATAAAAATAAACCTGTGAAAAAATATATCTATTCATCTATGCGAAATCTATAGTTAGTTAATTTTTAACTGAATATTTAAAAGGGTGTTATGAAAAAAATTGCGACGAATATTTAGTGCCGTTTTATCTTTTTAAAGTTAATTTATACCTTCCCCTTTATCTAACTACTTATAAAAAAAATTATAAAATAAATCTGAATGTACCCTATTTTTAATCATAAATCACACGTTTTCGTGTTAGCCTGAGAATGACCTGCTCGTATCGGTTTGTTGTGAAATCTGTGAAGCGCGGCCTATACAAATCCCCAGACAAAAGATGGCAAAGCCAGACAAAAGGAACAAAAGGGCAAAGCACGCTTGCTTGTGAATTCCTTTTGAAAATCCAGTCTCGCTTACCACTATACGAAAACAGTAGCACGCCATAACAATTATGACGAAGGTGGAAAGAAAAAAAAAACGGAAAAAAGAAAAGACTGTTGTGGTTGCAGAATAATAATAATGGCGCAAAAGATGAATGCAAATAAAAAAAAAGAGAGGCGAAAAAAGACAAAACTCCTGGCGTTTACATGGCAAGATGAGTTGTGTGACAGAATTCCGCAATAAATTTCGGGTCCCTTCGCATTTGTCAATGACAAGATGGAGGGAGGAAAAAAGGGGAAGATCGAAATTGCGATCGAGCACGTGATTGATGAATGTCATCCATCAATCATTCAAGAGGCGGAGCTTAGTGGGCGTGGTTATCCTTTGATACCATTAAGAGGTGTGGCTATAGGAATGAGGCCACGCCAATTTTGTCCTTTATTGAGGGATTTGTCCAGTGTCAGGACAGGGCACGCAAAAAGGTGTCGCCCCCGAATTATTTAGAGAGCTCATTTTCTAAAAAAAAAGGAAGATAAAAAAAAATGTCAAGCTCCATCATAGGACGTCTCTTAATTAGGGGTATGGATCGAGAAAGTCTGGAATGTCCTTTGGGGGGGATATTTTTTTTTTATTAATAGGAAATTATAGAATTAAATGTTTTTGTGCGTGATTATATAAAAAGACAACCCCTTATTAAATTGGTATAGAATGCACAGATATTTTTTAGGATGTACATGGCCCTGCAAATAAAAATACTTCAATGACTATAAATTATTCTATATAAATCGATATAAGATAAATGCTAAATTACAATAAATTGCTAATTTAGTAGTAGGACTACACATTATAATTTATGCGTAGGCTGTTTATAAGATAGAGTTTTGTGTAAAAGTAATATAAATAAAACATATTTCACTTAGAAGTAGTATGCAATGCATATTTTATTGCGCACAGGTTATCAACTTGTATCTTATACAAAATAACAATAAGAAGAAGTTAACATGAAATTGCTTTCATCTAACTGATGCTCATCTGAATCCAATGAAAATTGATACCTATATTTCGTATATTTTTCTGAAGACAACTTATCTTTCATTTTACAATTTTTTTTATTTTTTTTTAAAGTTTTAAATAAAGCAAAGATAATTTAGAAGAGTCTATTTGATGACCTACGAGTGCAAAGATTGTACTTGAAATCTTAACTTTTAAAATTTCCATTTTTAATTTTTTTTTCGGAAAATTAATGATATTACGAATTAAAAAAAAAAAATTGCAATTGTTTGCTTAGGAAATATAATTAAATTATAGAAATCACAATAGTCAATTCCTAATTTCTAAGGTGAGATTTTATAGAAACACGTCTCAAATCCACTAATATAATAACTTGACTGAACCTACACGCATTGTTATTACAACGAAGCAGGTATAACTGAATGAGTGATATTAAACAGGAAAATATTTTTTTCCCTATCGGATTCCCATGGAATCTTTTCCTTTTTATTCTTACCCAATCAATTAAAGACTGTAATGCTAATAATACGTTAGAAATTTTGCCATTCTTGTTTATACGAGTCCGAGTAATTGAAGCAAGGGAAAACAATGCGAAGCTGAATTGTACACAAAAATAAAGCAAATGTACTTACGTACTTTTAGCATCAAAACCTTCAATTTTATAACAGGTATTATTTATAACACGTGTACACTAATAAGGAAACCATTTAAGATAATCAGCTTAAATTTTCGAATAAAATTTGTATCTGTAAGTTTTTTATTATACTTCCTATTAAATATTTCAAATATTGTATAACTAGGAAAATGTATCCAAATATATGCAGTTTGTATTATTATTTTATTTTTAAAAACGTACGCAGTTTATTTGGTTATACTTTCTTAAAACCTCTCGTAAATTCAGCAGTCTTTTGGAAATGTATGAACGTTTTTTTTTATTTAATAATTATAAAAGGTCAACAGATTTCCATGTATGTGTATTTGCTTTTTGATTTGAAGAAGTGCGATGGAAAAATAATTCCTACTAAAAAATGTTATGAAATTGACTCGTTTTTAGTGTTTATATCAAGTAAAATGAATCTTTAAAATTAAAAAAAAAAAAAAAATTAAAGATATTTAATTTTTTTTCTTCTTATTGCTATTTTTTAAAGCTAGTTTTAAAATGTAAATGTGCATTTAAATGCATAAATACAACGTCGAGTTGTGTGAATGATAAATAATGGTAACATATTTTATTAAAAAAATTAACAGTTTTTCAAATGCTGATATTATATTTTACTTTTAATTATACTGTATGAAACATAAGTTAAAATAAGATTATAGGATTTAAAAAATACAGGAGTTTCTTGTCGACATTAAAAAAAAAATAAGAAAATTATGTGACTTAAAAATATATCAAAGTAGTTAGTATCAAATATAAAAATCGCTGATCTTTCTAATCTTATTTCAAGTCAATCATGCTATTGATTAGTAATTGATTACTAACTGTGATAATTTAATAATTCGTAGAAGACGCATTTCCATAACACATTTTGTCAGAACATTGACCTAACAACTAAGATTTGAAACTTCTGTCCAATTTTCGAATATAAAATTAAATTAATTGTATTCCAAAAATTATTAATTACTAAATATTTTAATGTCGAGATAGGGTTACGTATACGTTAAAAATAGGTACTCAAAAATAAGTCAAATGTAATCATTTCTGAGTACATTTGATGCTTATTATGAATCCGAAGTTTCAATTTTGTAAAAGACATGTACGCACAAATGAGTAAAATGAGCAAAAATGAATAAAAAAGGTAGTTGCTTGTATATTTAGGCTGCCTTCATAAAACACTTAAATAAATATCAACAATTACAACCAAGACTTACCAGGAACCGTATTCACATCTTCAGGCACCGCAGACCAGTTCTTTATCCGCTAAACTGCCGAGGCGAGGAAAACCATCTTCTGAACAACTATTTTAAGTTTGTCAAGTCGCTTTGTTAAGATGGCTTGAACAGAAGCTGAGATTAGTGATATTAAATCACAGTGCTCATTTTTGAAAAAGTATGGTTGCTTAAAAATGAGTACGTCGTCGGTCATTTACAATGCAAATTGTATCAAAGTAAAACGAGTGTGTTCATGTACTCATTTTTAAGCATTTGATATCGATTGCTGAAATGGAAACTGAGTTATTACAACTCAATTATCTTACTTCCCGTACTTTTGGCACACCTTTTTAACATTTCTTCTGTTTATAACTTCTTCAAGTCGCCCTGGTACGGATAAGGCACTGGACTGCTGTGCCTTTGGATATGGGTTCGGTTCCTGGAAAGTCTTGGTTGTAATGTTGATATTTATTGAAAGTGATTTATAAAAGTAACCTATGTAGGCAAGCAACTGCTCTTTTTATACATTTTTAGTAATTTTACTCATTTTTCAGTACATGTAGTTTTTAAAAAAAAAATTAAACTTATGTATTCGTAGCCATGATAAGCATCGAATGTACTAAAAAATGAGTACATTTTACTTATATTTGAGTATATATTTTTAATAGTGTACAATGTCAAATGAGTATTTATAAAAAATCGTGTAATAAGAAAAATCAGCTGTTTTACTTGAAATAACTGACGCTCCGTGAATTACAGTCGCTTTTTATTACGAAACAATGTCCAGAAATCTTCAGGCTGATTTTATAATGCATGGCTTCTTTACTTTTTACCCACTCATGTCTGACCTATTTTTTATGTGACTAAATAAAACGAACATAAAACTGTGATAAATTAAATGGAAATACTCATTACAAAGTGTGTCCGTAGTTCTATCTGCAATGAAAAGGGTTGTATATATGACCTATCGCTGATATTTCTCTTTTTAATCATACACAAAGTTAATAACTTTTCAAACGTTTACTAAATACAAAAAAATATTTTAAAAGACACAAATAACTTATTTATATGACTAATTGTTGATTGTAGATTCTTTTTTTGAATGTACATGTGAAAAGTCTTAAATTCGTCTATAAACGGAAAAAGAAACTTTAAAAAAATTACCATAAACTTTATTTTTAAGGTATGATATTTAAGGGATAATATTTCACAAAATAATATTTTGTCTAGCTCTGACAGGTCGGGTTGATTTGCGATTCCGGTTAATCGGACTTTTAATCTATTTTTATTTGAGTGTGTGAATGCATGATATTAATAAAAAAAGTTGAAATCTGAGGGGATCAATTATCCATGAAGGTGAATGTTTGGTTAATTGAAATTTCCTACCCTTTAAAACCGAATAACCTAAAAAACTAATTGTATTTTATTCTAAATGGCGCTTTTCCAACTAACAGGGGAAAAAACTTTAAAATATAAGAGGAATATTGTTTTCAAAAAAGAACTTCATTTAATTGTATTGTCGTATATTTTAAATCTGAGTAATCAATTTTATTTCCCGAGGGAGAATTTTGGATCAATACACTGTTAAAAATAGGTACTCAAAAATAACTCAAATGTGTTCATTTTTTATTATGTACGATGCTTATAATGTCTACGGATACAAAAGTTTCATTTTTGATAAAGACGTACCCAAAAATGAGGACTGCCTTCATAAATCCCTTTTAATAAATTTTAACAATTACAATCAAGACTTATCAGGAATCTAACCCATATCCTAAGGCACCGCAGTCCAGTGCCTTATCCATTGAGAATGGAAGGTAAGATAATCGAATTATAGTAACCAGGGCAACGCGAAGAAGTTATAAACAGAAGAAATGTTAAAAAGGTGTGCCAAAAGAAAGGAAAGTAAGATAATGGAGTTGTAATAACTCGTTTTCTATTTAAGCAATCGACATCAAATAATATGCTCTTCTGAGCAACTATTTTAAGCTTGTCAGGTCGCTTTGTTAAGATTGCTGGAACAGAAGCCGAGATTAGCGATATTAAATCACACTGCTCATTTTTGAGAAAGTATGATTACTTAAATTTTGATTACGCCATCGACCATGTGCACTCAAAGAAAAACGAGGATGTTCAGGTACTCATTTTTAAGTACCCTTTTTTTAATGTAATTGTCGGATAACCGGAATTGTATTACATTTTATTCTAAAGGATGGCAATACCTATCTAACCAAAAAAATCCAACTAATCTGTATTAGAACATACATTCAACATTTTAATACATCTAAACGTTTTGAATTGATTATCGTTTTCTCTTTAGAGATGGAAATCGATTAAAAATAACATACATTTTTCTTGAAAAGTTCATAATTTTAAAAACCGATCTAATTTTTTTACCCAAATTTTTTTCATTGCAACCCTATGTAATCTAGATTATTTCCTTGTTTAGGTTGCGTGTATAGAAGCTCATAGAAAAATTTCAGAAAAAAATATCCGTTCAGTTAGACGTGAATAAGTAAAAAGTAAACACATTTTAGTATTCGCTTTCTTTGGCAATTTACATTTAGATATAAGAATTTACAAATATATTTACGTGCTTCTTACATATGTTTGCAAATTATGACTAAAAAAACGAAACTAAATTAGTAAACAAAGATGGAATTAAATTATTTAGAGTTTCCAGGAACACTATTATTTAGAGTTCCGTCATTTAAAAAATAAAGTGGTCGAATTAAAATTCACAAAGTAGTAAGAAATAAGAGCGTTATTGTTTAAAGACAATTTAAAAATTTTGAATTTGGTTTATTGCGCAAAAATTTAATAGTCCTCCTGGAACTCAAGATCAAATTAAAAATTCGAACTAAAAGATTTTCGATCTTGAATTGTGTGCCATGACCACCAGATTATTTCCATTCTAAACAATTTTAATTTGAATTTGAAATTAAGAAATATTTTTCTAACGCAGGCGCTTTAAAAACGTTTAAATAATCAAAAGTAAGTACATTTTCGTCCCGTAACAAATAATCCAGCATTTTCTATCAAGGATGGTGGTTTTAATATAAAATATTTTAATCAAATTTGAAATACAACTTAAAAAAAATTGTCTGATAACTTTTCGGGCAACCTTTTTTTTACTCCGAGCAAATAAATGTATTCTCTTTTTAGTGCGATATTGCTTTTTACTCATATTTATATAATTTGCTTTAATTAAAATAAAAGTAGAATGGGTAACAGTAAATATGAATAGAATCGGACTAGCTTGTAGCGGATTATTGTTTTATATTAAAGTGGTTCTAAAACTTCAAAAAACGACTCTGGCATTTTTAAATGTTCATTTGCTGATATATGTAGTGAGGAAAATGGGAATATAGTTCTGATAACATACCTCAGAGTTGGAACTTAAGTAATTAGTAAACTTGATACAAAATGTATGCACACAAAACTAAAAAGCACGTATATTTAATTATTGAGTTAAAGGCTGTAAAAGTTGTTTTGCAGTGCTATTACTATCTCTGAAAAAAGCCAACTTTAAGTAAACATGTCATTTGCTCCTTTTAATTAATATTTAGCATAAATTATTAAATTTAATGAGTGTACACTGTAAAAAAAGGTACTTAAAAATGTGCACCTAAACCTACTCGTTTTTCTTTGCGTACAATTGCATCGTAAATGAGCGATGACGTTCTCAAATTTAAGTAATCGTACTTACTCAAAAATGAACAGTGTGATTTAACATTGCTAATTTCAACTTCTGTTCACCCCATTTTAAAAAAGCGACCTGAAAAACTTGAAATAGTTGCTGGGAAGATGGTTTTCCACATCATTTGATGTCGATTGCTTAGATGGTTGGTTGGGGTTTATTGACTCAAGTGCCAAATATGGCCAAGCTGCGCCAAACACTACTGCTTAGATGGAAACTGAGTTATTAAAACTCAATTATCTTACTTCCCATTCGTTGTGCACACCTTTTTAACATTTCTTCTGTTTATTACTTCTTCACGTCGTCCTGGTAACACAAAATATAAAGCACTTGACTGCGTTGCCTTAAAATATGGGTTCGATTTTCCTTTAGTCTTGATTGTAATTGTTGATATTTATTGAAAGGGATTTATCAAGGCAGCCATCGTAGGCAAGAAACTGTTGTCTCTCTATATATTAAATGCTCTAATAACAGGGTTTCCCAGCACAGTGAACATCGAATTGTCGAGTCTAAAATTTACTCGCGCGATGAAATTCCAACTTCCAAACCTCTTGAAATATCTTATTTCGTAAGATCGATGAGAGTTCGTGATGTTTTCAATAATGAACCAATCAAAACTCTCTTTTAGAAAGTTTCGCTATAGCGAATCAAAAGATTTTACTGGCCCTGATACCTCAAACAATGGATGCCCGAGTCGCATCATTTCTTGGCTTTCAATGATAAATTTGCTATTTAGTTGCTTAGAAATTTCCGTTATCAAACGTATGATTAAGAGAAAACATTTCTAGAAATCCGGAAAAATAATATCTTATCAAAAGAAAGTTTTAAATCAGCAAATTAATCAATATATGAGTGACATATTTTACCTTTTTTGCATTTTAAAAGGAGTTGACAAGAAAATCCGTAAAAATTTAACTTTCAGAAAATTGCAGTGGGATCACTTAAATTACCCAGAACTTACTGATATACTAACGTAAGGTTGGATACAGAGAATCTCCATCACGATTGTGTTCTTTGGTAACTAATCCTGAACACATTTTACCACCAAAAAGATAGAAATCCAGAAAAATAATATCTTATCAAAAGAAAGTTTTAAATCAGCGAATTAATCAATATATGAGTGACATATTTTACCTTTTTTTGCGTTTTAAAAGGAGTTGTCAAGAAAATCCGTAAGAATTTTAAACTTTCAGAAATTTGCAGTGAGATAACTTAAATTACCCAGAACTTACTGATATACTAAAGTAGGGTTGGATACAGAGAATCTCCATCACGATAGTGATCCTTTGGCAACCAATCCTGAACACATTTTACCACCACAATATTCCTAGAGACAACTTTCTCTTCACTCACGTGATACGCTTCACGAGTTCTATTCAATCTTCCATATTCAACTCACTGAAAGGTTGATACTATGCAGGTCACTTCACATATTCAAAACTTACACTCGTGATCGATCAATTGCTTTATTTAGACGTTAAAGTATCGATGTAACATCTCCAGATTTAATTGCGTCTCTAATGCGCATGCTCCACATAAAATCCCAGTTCTTTTGTTTCCCTGTTCTTTAAAATAAACGGGAACAGCAGGATATTGTGTTTAGAACATCAATCTTTTTTGCAACTTGTTCTCTTGCAAATACAAAATAGGATTTTTTCCCCTTTATGAGTATAAAAAAAATATGTGGAAAAGAACGTAAAGAGGAATAACTGTTCCATAGTAAGAACACAAATCGTAAAGTGTTCGCGGAGTGCAAAGGGTTAATTCAAAAAATATTGCGTAATGTAACGTTCAAAAAGATTTTTAGTAGTTAAATTCTTCTACAAATCAAAAATAGGTAATGCAGTCTGTCTCCGATTAATCGGCAGTTGGGTAAAGCCTCTGACATCTTGTTTTAGCCAATCAACGTGCAAGTTTAAGCAAGTTGACCAATTAGCTTTTCTAAACCATGTAAACATTGTGACATCATAGAGGCCATTTAGCCAAAGCCGTACTATATTTAAGCTTGTTTGTTTTGTTTCCTTATTGAATTAATATCGAAATATGTAAATGTTTTGTTTGAAAAAATGACCTCAGAGTTCTTATATAAAAAAAGAAGCAATTAAGACATGAAAGCCATAACAGACACCAATTAACCCAATTAAACCTAAGGAATGTTAATCATTCAGACTCATGATCAAAACTCTAAATTACAAACTTTAACATAAGGAAATTTAGAATCTTTTCCAAAATGATTACGGTTATAAGAATAAATGACAAATATTAGCATATCGTAGCACAAGGACATAATCCACATTACCCCATTTTAGAACGTTAAGAGTCCTTTGTTCTAAATGCAATAATATAAATGATCTTGTATCCGCTTTGCAATATTTGATATAAATCTCGATGATGGTTTCTGTCTGCATTGTTAATAAAACAATCTTTTTTAAAAAAAGGAAAACCGATTCTAAGAAAAATCCGCTAAAATGTAAAAAATAATTTTTGAATTTACGAGCAAGTTGGGGAAATCGAATTATTTAATATCAATTTTATACTTATTACAGATTTTTGAAATCGACGCCAAAATTTAAGTATGTTTTTTGTAATTCACGCCAATTTAAAAAATTTAATAAGTATAAAATGGATATTAAATAATTAAAAGTTTTGAACTTGTACGTAAAATTAAAAAAATTTTACTTTTTTAGCACATTTTTCTTAAAGTCGTTTAAATTTTTTTTTTATTTTTTATTTAGCAATGAGCTTTGCCCCTTGCTATTATTCACCAAGAAATTCAAGTTAATGCTCACATTTTTCTACATCCATGATCCGGTTTAATAAATGGTAACAAAACTATATTGTCTCAAAAATGTATATTCTAAAACAATTCCTAACCCTGCTAATTAATACCGGGTGAACGATGTAATTAATGTACAATCTTTATTAAAAGAATGAAAATATTTAGAAATCAGAGGAATTGATTAAAAAAAAGTCCTGTTAATCGATATTTCAGGATATATAACAGCCGGATAATCGATTTTTTTTTTAAATTGTCGGCAAAAGTGGATTTTTCTCTTTCGAAATAGAACAATACTTTTTTCAAAATGTCCGATTAATCCCGGATAGTTAAATACCGGATAATGTTTTTTCAAAAGATACCCAACTGAGATACCCCCTATCCAACAAAATCCCCCCCCCCCTCAAATATCTGAATTAGAACGGAAATTTTGCGCGAACATACATTAAAAAAAAGTACATAGCAGTCGAGTTGATAATCTCTCTCCTTTTAGCAAGCTTTGGTGGTTTTTGATTGACTCGTTTTTCAGTCGGTTAAAAATTCGTCTTGTGACGAAATTAAAATGTTGTCTGAAAATGCGTTTTAAAAAGTTTTTCATTTTATGGAGAGAAAAAATTCCTGTTTATAAGAAATTGCATTGGTGTTATACTCAAGGAGTACGGTTTGTTGATATGAGTCAAGACGTCTCTTATTTGTGTGTAAATGATAAATATTTATTTCACATATATATGTATACAAGGATATATATATAAATATACTAATAAAACGGTTTTAAGATATTGAGAATATCCTATAACCCCGCACATGCACATTTTCTCTGTACGCTATTGTGCTGCGCATATTATAATTTCTACATTGTTTTCGCTTTATTTCATGCAATCTAAAAAAAATTATGAAATTTGTACATCTAGTTGTGGGTGGAATGATCTCTTTCCGTTATGGAGAGTGATGATGCCTTTGAACACTTAAGTAAGCTATGCTATCTTTACTATACGGTAAGCAAATTGGACGAGGTTATGTATGCATTGGAACAAATCAGTTTCATTACGTAAAAAAAAACTTATTCACACTTTAAATCACAGAAGAACTTTTCTGAAAAACAACATTTTTAATACAAAAAAAATTAAATTGTGAAGTAAGATATTAAGTATTTAACATTCTTAACTCTGCGCATCACACTCCAGGCCTCCGAGACCCGCGAACATTAAAAAATCCCGTCATATACAAGCTTAATTGAAGATATTTTTCAGATTTACACTTTTTCTCTTGCTACTATAAAGAAAATAATTCTCTATCGATTGGTGGAAGGAACCACACAAAATATTTTACTTAATAAATTTACCTCCGAATATGTACAGTTGAGTTTGACGTTTCACGCTTTGAATCCATGCTTTAGATACAGCCTACCTAATTTTTTAATTTATGTTCAAAACGTAAACGATATTTTAAAAACAAATTAATTTTAGGAAACTCAACTAGAGACAACGAGGTGAAATAAGAAATTCGGATGAACCACTGAGAAGTCTTTTAATTAATAAAGCAATGTCTTTGATGCAAAGTCAGGACCGACAGTTTGCATGCGACTTGGGTGGTTCACGATTAAAAAGGATTTAAAAAATAAATTTTATTTTATTTTACTAAAAGGAACCCCCTTATCAATTTTTAACTTTACATTTTCTTGGATACTACACTTTAAGAAAAAGGTACTTAAAAATGAGTACTTGAATCTTACTCGTTTATATTTGATTACAATTGCATCGTTAATGAGCGATGACGTTCTCATATTTAAGTAATCGTACTTTCTCAAAAATGAGCAGTGTGATTAAGCTTCTGTTCAAGCCATCTTAACAAAGCGACCTGACAAACTTGAAATAGTTGTTCAGAAGATGGTTTTCCACAGTTGCTTAAATGGAAACTGAGTTATTACAATTAAATTATCTTGCTTCTTATTCTTTTGGCACACCTTTTCAGCATTTCGTCTGTTTATAACTTCTTCAAGTCACCCTGCTAGTACAGCGGATTATAACATTGGACACCGGTGGGATCTGGGTTCGATTCCCGGTAAGTCTAAGCTGTAATTGTTGATATTTATTGAAAGTGATTTATGAAGACAACCTACGTAAGCAAGCAACTGCTCTTTTGATTCATTTTACTCATTTTTGAGTACATGACATTTTTAAAATGAAACTTGTGTATTCGAAGCAATGATAAGTATCGAATAGACTCAAAAATAAGTAAATTTTTCTTATTTTTGAGTACCTGTTTTTAAGAGTGTAGTTAGTAACCTTTCATTTGTTAGGATTAAAAAGGGGGAAATTATTCGGTTTTTTCCCTTTTATTAAAAGTGACCTTTGCAGGGTTAATCTCCCCTCCCTCCCTTCAAATATAAATCACCCACTTTCCACAACTTGCGTGTCAAATCCAGCTTAAGGACCGACCTTTCCATTCCCGAACCTCCCTCTCAACCGCGGCGCGCTTTTTCTTTCGAAAAACCAAAACCCTTAACCATAATCGATCAAACGATATTTCAGTCTGCTCAGAGCGTGATAGCCACGGTATAATTATCCGGTATAAAAGAAGAATCGGATGGTTTTGTTTTTTTCACTACTATTATTATTAATATTTTCCTCTGTACCAGACTTTATTTTTTTTTTATTTCAGACACGCATTAGTATTCCGAACGCACCAATACCGTTCCTCCGAAACAGAAGGAGAAGCGACGCCATTATGCTAATACTTCAGAAAAATGCCAGGGTGTGGCGCTGGGAACAGCCGAGTGTGCAAAAGGGGGCGCGACTTTCGCCAGACGAGGATTAGGTTTGAAAGGGGATGGTGAATTAGATATGACTCTACCCCCCCCCCCTTATTTTTATTTTACGTGCAATGAGAGCTTCTTCACTTCTGATAACGCAACCATTTCTGCTAACCGAAGCCCCTTGTGATTTATGGCGGTTGCATAATTGAAGGGATGAGGAGACAGACTACTGTAACCGTGGGTTGTTATAAGGGCATGTCGCTTGTGTCACAGGGGGGAAGACCGTGAAAAATGATCGTTTGCGAAATCGCTTTGTGAAATTTGTCATTTAGGGGTGGTGTTCGAAATCCGCTCTGAATTGGTTCCAAGAAGCCCGTAATCAATTTTCAAGAGATTAGCGATAAAAAAAAGGGTACTCGTTTTCTAGAAAATATGGTCTTCGTGACCTTGATTGTTTCTGTTTAGTAAAAATAAGAGGTCTAAAAAATGTTGGTTATGTTTTAATATTTTCTGTAGAATGAATAGTCGTATATTTTAAGTAGTATTTCAGGAAATTTGATAATTTTTATATAAATTTCATAATTGAAGGGATAAATGAGGTGTGTAACAGAAAGTTAGTTTTGAGATATTTTTTACCTTAAAATTTTCAATTCGTGTTTGGTTGTGGTCACACGCCTCATTCATGTTCCTTAATGTAAATAAAGCTGAGACCGGATTAAGGTATAGGCTACATAGGCTGCAGCCTAGGGGCCCGCACCACACACAAAAATAAAAAAAAGAATCGGCTTGAGGAAAAAATTATTTGGAAAGATAATAATTCAAATCCTTATGAAAATAATATACTATAGTCTTTTGTGGCGGAGAAAAATTCTTTTCTTATCATATTTGTACAATGTAAATATACTCTAATATTTTTAGTTTCTTTTTTTTTTAATTTTAATTTGTAATAATTACAATGACAAGTTTTACTTTTTTCTTTTTGGAAATAAGTTGATTTTATTTTTCTTACATTTTTATTTTACGAAGAGCCATTTGAGGGTAATACAAAGACGAGTGCAATATTCTATTGTCAGTTTAATAAGATTCCAGAATGCCATTGCACCTTGAGGTTCCTTGAAACCGTTGACACTTTGTAATTTACTGAATTTTTTTTTTTTTAAAGTGTATTCTAATTTCATATGCATACTTAAAAATGATTTAATTTGCAGTTTGCCGCTCTTTATAAATATTTTTCAAAAAAAATCCCATACCCTCCCCCCGCCCCCGTAGTTGAGGGGCCCGCACAACATATTCAGCCAAATGTCCCATTAATTCTAAATCCGCTATAAGTCTTCTACAGTGCTGCTGTCAGTGTAAAAAAAGCAGATCATCCCTGATCCCTCATTCATGACAATATCAAAATACTTTGTTTAAGTTACACACCTTCGAGTATGAATGGACTGTAGTAGAGCGAATATGACGTCATAACCGTGAAACCAACATCTCAGATCGAATGGCCTCAGACACGTGACTTCTTTTCAAAATTATGAATTAAAAAATACTCGCGATTGGCTGATGACTTGGGAAATGTGTAACAGTGAAAATTTATGAATGGAATGACGTCAGTAACCACGTGTCTGAGGTCATATATGTTGGCCTCACTTTGATGTTAACGAGATTATAACATTATGTTTTTCTACTATGAAGGATCTATGCTCGAAGTTACACACTTTCTCCTTCAGTTTAGTCGTCGTCTATTTTAAAGCTATTTTGAAAAATCCTCATATTTTAAACCTAATTCCAGACTTTGGAAATCAAAAACTGCCCAAGGAATCAGAGTGCAAACAAGTGGTTTTAAAAAGACCGACGTGTGCCTGCGAATAAAATATACCTTAAACGAATAATTGTAATCAAATAGCATAGTATTCTAATTTTATATAAGACAAAAGATATTTTGAAGGATTACAAAACTTATAATTCAATTCATCCGTACAATTTAACAATATATGTCTTAAATGATGCCATTGTTAACAATATTACATTTCTCCATAAAAAAAAACATACATTTTCACATTTTTTTGTTCACGCACTGTTAAAAATAAGCACATAAAAATAAGTAAAATATACTCATTTTTGAATACATCCAAGGCTTAACATGGCTCCGATGCATTAGCTTAACCATCCACCTCATTCATCACTATTTAACTTTTTAAACTACACAAGATTTTTACCTTTGCTTTGAAATTTAGTTTGTGTATGCGTGCATATTTTAGAATTTTAATGATGGTTTAAAAATCTAGTGTTTGGCGCAGCTTGGCCATATTTGGCCCTTGTGCCAATAAACCCCAACCAACCATTAGCTTAACTTTTTTAAAGGGCATGTACTCAAAAATGAGTACAATGAGTAAAAATGCGCAAATGCTTGCTTACATATGCAACCTTCATAAGTCATTTCAATAAATATCGACAATTACAACCAAGTCTTACCGGGAATCGAACCCAGATCCTCAGCTGAGCAGTCCCAGTGCCTTATCCGTTAAACTATAGCAGGTAGTGGCGGATTTAAAAGAAAGGGTACAGGTGACAAAAGTTTGGAGGTGTCCAGTTTTAAATTATTACAAAACGCACCCTTTGCGAAAGGTACTATTATGTGGGACTGTGGCGTGATATGGGGAAGGGGTCTCAGGGGTTACGTGACGTAAAAAAAATTATAATTTGTTTTTTAATTATTTCATACATTTTGATATAATGACTTTTTTAAGTTATGATATCAAAAGTTTGATACTCACTTTTTATAAAAAAAATACTATATTTCTAATAGGATATTAAGTAAAATGCCAATAATGGAATAGTTTGGTTAATTAACGTCGCACTAGAGCTGCACAGTGGGCTATTGGCGACGGTTCGAGGTCTATCTCGAAGGAAAGACCCGGGAACACATACACATTCACACACACATTCATTCATACCTGCACCTCGTTATTTTAAAACCATGGTCAGATGACGAGGAAACACCTGAACTGGCACCCAACGCCTTCAATAGACGTCGGGACTTTGGACCCCGATCAGATTTATCGTGCACCAGTCCCGTATACACGCCGTTAATTTTTGCAGATATTCTTTACGACTTTTCTAGTATTTTGTAGCGAAGCTGGCAACCCTCCGATCACAAGATCCCTACTTTTTACTTTTCTTTGTCAAGTCCATCACCTGGCATCGAACCGGGAACCTTCGTATTCTTAACTGATGCCCTTAATCGCTCAGCCACGGAGGCCTTGCCCAGAATGGAAGTTTTAATGATTGCTTTTTAAATGCAAAAAATATTGTGAATTTGACACAATATGGGAGGTAAGGGACTAACGCAATTTTTTCATTACTTGCAATATAAATGATTTAAAGTTGTCTGTCCCAATGCTTTTAAGTAGACACCAGCACATCAATTCAAACTTTTACATACACTAAAAGTCTCATCTTTATCATCATTAAAATGAACCGAATCATAGAAAATGTGTTAAAACGCGTTAAAAAGTAACTGAGTGATCTATATCTTCTTAATTTCTATATATGTCCCCTGTATAGAGAAGTAGGCCCCGGCACATTGAAGAAGGGCCCCCTATCTACACATATGAGAAATCGTAAAGAAATCCAGATAGAAAATTGCAAACAAATGTTTAATAAAATGTGCTAAAAAATATAAATTATTATTTCTTTTTCTGTCTTTTTTAATTTCTGGTATCAAGGGGGCCCAGGTGACTACTGTCCATTTACAGCCCATTAAATCCCTTACTTCTAGCAGGCAACATAAACAGAAGAAATGTTAAAATAAAAAAGCGTGGCAAAAGAATGGGAAGTAAGATAATTGAGTTGTAATAACTCAGTTTCCATTTAAACAATCGACATCAAATAATGTGGAAAACCATCTACTGAAGTATTATTTTAAGTTTGTCAGGTTTCATTAAGATCGCTGAAACAGAAGCTCATATCAGCAATATTAAGTCACATTGCTACTTTTTGAGAAAGTTCGGTTACTTGCATTTGATTATTACGATGCAACTATACTTAAAGAAAAGCGCAAGTAGGTATAGATACTCATTTTTAAGTAATTTTTTTCACAGTGCGGGGCTAAAACATATATATCTACATATCTCCTTCTAGAACGCCATTTATTTTTATTGTAGTTGGGGTATACATAAGAAACTTCTTTTTTGCTATATTCTACTCACCCAAACTGTTAAAAGTAGGTACTCAAAAATAAGTAAACTGTACTCATTTTTGAGTACAATCGATGCTTATCATGGCTCCGAATACGTAAGTTTTATTTTTGAAAAAGATATGCATACCAAAATGAGTACAAGGAATAAAAAGAGCATTTGTTTGCCTACGTAGGCTGCCTTCATAAATCAGTTTCAATAAATATCAACATTTACAACCAAAACTTACCGGGAATCGAACCCAGATCCTAAGACCCCGCAGTCCAGTGTCTTTTCCGTTGTACTACCAGGGCGATGTGAAGAAGTTATAAGCAGAAGAAATTTTCAATAGGTGTGTCAAAAGAATGGCAAGTAAAGTAATTGAGTAGTAATAATTCAGTTTCCATTGAAGCAATCGACATCAAATAATGTGGAAAACCAATTTATAAACAACTATTTTAAGTTTGTCAGGCCGCTTTGTTAAGATGACGCTTGAACAGAAGCTGAGATTAGCAATATTAAATTACACTGCTCATTTTTGAGAAAATACGATTACTTAAAATTTGCGTTCAATTGCTCCCTTTACGATGCAATTGTACTCAAAGAAAAACAAGTGTGTTCAGGTACTCATTTTTAAGTACCTTTTTTTTGGATTGTTTTCTGCTCAAAAATACTCCACGAGGAGCAGTTTTGACAAAAGTAAAAAGTAAAATAATTTAATAGTTAATGCCGAAAACTAACTATTACTAAAACCTTAAGTTTATACCAGTTTAATCCTTTTTCCGTTGGTAACGACTTTTTTTTATAAATAGCAATTTATCGCTTAATCATTATATTTAGGAAAAGTATAAACGGGAACTGAGTGCATAAAAAATTATATTCTGAATTTATATCATAAAGGTTGGTAATTTTGCATTTGCTTCTACGTTTTTTCTATCAACATCATATTTATGTCGATTGTTTGGTTATGAACAAAACAATTTTTTGTACTATTTTCAAATTGCTATTGTTCCTAGAAATAATGGTTATTCTTTATATTTAATTCATAAACTATTTAATAAAACGCTTTGTTAACATTCTTTGATAATAATTATACATGTTCTATATTTGTTCTCCCTATATCTTACAAGTTTATCAATATCAATACTTATATATAAGAATGGAGTGTCTGTCAGTGGAATCGAACAAAACCCCTCATTTTGAGTTTTCTCCACGAATTAGAATACGCTGATTCCGAAAATCACATTTAAAATTTTTTTTGTCTGTCAGTCTGTCTGTCTGTCTGTCTGTTTGTCCGGATTTAACTCAAAAACTACTGCACGGATTTTTCTGAAACTTGCACCATGTGAACAAACTTTTCTTAGTTTAAAATCTGCACTTTGTTTCATGTGGATATCTGTAACCATTCAAAAGTTATAGAACTTTTTCCATTTTCTCTAACATTACGCCTATGGGAAATTTACATCTCGATCTTCCCTTCATAACATTATTGTTAAAAATCACCTTGAGGCGACCAAAAATATTTTTAGACAATACTGGGATAAACGATTCATTTTGATTGGCTGATGAGTAAATGTCGCCAGATGAATTAAAAATATTGCCAAATGAATTAAATATGTCGCCAAATGAATAAAAAATGTCACCAGATGAATTAAAAATATCGCCAAATGAATTAAAAATGTCGCCAAATATTGCCAAATGAATTAAATATGTTGTTAAATGAATTAAAAATGTCGCCAGATGAATTAAAAATATCACCAAAAAATGTCGCCAAATATTGCCAAATTAATTAAAATATTGCCAAATGAATTAAAAATATCGCCAAATATTGCCAAATGAATTAAAAATATTTCCAAATGAATTAAAAATATTGCGAAATGAATTAAAAATGTCGCCATGTGAATAAAAAATATCGCCAAATAAATTAAAAATGTCGCCAAATATTGCCAAATGAATTAAAAATGTTGCGAAATGAATAAAAAATGTCGCCAGATGAATTAAAAATGTCGCTAGATGAATTAAAAATATCGCCAAATGAATTAAAAATGTCGCCAAATATTGCCAAATGAATTAAAAATGTCGCCAGATAAATTAAAAATATCGCCAAATGAATTAAAAATATTGCGAAATGAATAAAAAATGTCGCCAGATGAATTAAAAATGTCGCTAGATGAATTAAAATATCGCCAAATGAATTAAAAATGTCGCCAAATATTGCCAAATGAATTAAAAATGTCGCCAGATAAATTAAAAATATCGCCAAATGAATTAAAAATATTGCCAAATGAATTAAAAATGTTGCGAAATGAATTAAAAATGTCGCCAGATGAATTAAAAATATCGCCAAATAAATTAAAAATGACGCCAAATATTGCTAAATGAATTAAAAATGTTGCGAAATGAATTAAAAATGTCGCCAGATGAATTAAAAATATCGCCAAATGAATTAAAAATGTTGCGAAATGAATTAAAAATGTCGCCAGATGAATTAAAAATATCGCCAAATAAATTAAAAATGACGCCAAATATTGCCAAATGAATTAAAAATGTTGCGAAATGAATTAAAAATGTCGCCAGATTAATTAAAAATATCGCCAAAAGAATTAAAAATTCGCCAAATATTGCCAAATAAATTAAAAATGTTGCCAAATGAATTAAAAATGTCGCCTGATGAATTAAAAATATCGCCAAATAAATTTAAAATGTCGTCAAATATCGCCAAATGAATTAAAAATATTGCCAAATGAATTAAAAATATCGCCAAATATTGCCAAATGAATTAAAAATGTTGCCAAATAAATTAAAAATGTCGCCAAATGAATACAAATGTTCTCCAATTGAATAAAAATGTTGCCAAATGAGCTAAAATAGAGGTCCTATATTTAAAACTATCATCACAATGGCGAAATTAGGGTATAA
The DNA here is from genome assembly GCA_963932185.1 of Troglohyphantes excavatus. Lineage (NCBI taxonomy): Eukaryota > Metazoa > Arthropoda > Arachnida > Araneae > Linyphiidae > Troglohyphantes > Troglohyphantes excavatus. Next base: position 28,035,421 of record OZ010673.1, on the reverse strand, counting down.
ATAACAAAATTAATGTCGTTAATAAAAACCTCGCCAACTGAAGGAGGAAGATAAACCAGCCCTTTCGACTGACGCCATGTGTATTCATGTTCCAAACAACTTAACTTTATGACAATAGTGCTATTTGTTACGGAGTGGAATATTACAATGATGTTGAAATGGTCCACCCTAAAAGTTTAACTTAAGGTTTTCTATATTTATACCTCCATGTATCTTATTTTTAAATTATCACCACAAAAACATATTATTAGTATTCAAAAATGAATATTTGATAATTAATTTTTTATAAGAAATATTATCCGTAAATATTGACCCGTATGAAGTTATGTTGAAAGACGTCTATATAGACTCCGGTCGCCAATTGGCACAAAAGAAGAAAAAAAACTTCACCAAATACGATACATTATTTCGATTTGGAAGAATGCAATATTTTTACTTTGATATATTATTGCGTCGCCAATATTAAAACTAATGAATGTGCAGTTTACTACATGGGTTTATTGTCACTAAATGGTAAATTTTTATAAAAAAAATATGCAATGAAAAAAATTCAGGAATATTTATTTCACAAAAAGAAACATTTTACAAAAAAATCAGTTTAAATAGTAGTCGCAATAGCATGTAAAGTCGTGAACATAGAAATAGATTTAAGTATCTCAAAAAATACTCAAACTAATTTAATAAATCTGTATTTGGATAAAATTTATTTTTCACAGTGCACAGAGAGTGATATGCGATGGCTATGCTAACAAGACAAAATCGCGCAGCTCTCATTGCGCAAAGTGACCACGAGCAACGCCGGGCCATATTGCTAGTTCTATAATAAAAAAAACAGTATGCAATAAGCAGCATTGCTTGATAGTAATAATTGCAATTGCATCTTTTTTTTTAGATATTAAGGATATCTAATAATAACAATAGATATTTATAAGTAATAAATTTTACAATTTAAAATAAAAATTGTTATACTTAAGCTTTTTTGATGCTGTTTACTGTAAATGTTTTTTGATACTGACAAAGATAAGAGAAAAAGTACTGATCTTGTGATCGGAGGGTAAAATATGAGAATATTTGATGTAATCTAAATTTTAATGGGTATAGCTATTTTGGTGCAACGTTTCACCGCTAAATGGTATCCGTGATAGCCATAAAACGGTGAAACTAAGCACCAAAAAACGGTTGCAGCTAAATGGGTTCAAAATTTCGGTGCAAAGCCGTAATAATTTTTAACAGTGTAGCTCAGAATATGTCTTTGTTATTTGAAATGCGCCCAATTAAAAACGAACATGTCCGTCAGACAGCAAATCGCAGAAAACAGTAACAAAATTTGTTATAGATGAATGCATGCGTATGAACTTAAAGTTTTCCGAAATTTAAAATTGAGATATTTTTGAAAATATTAAGATTTGTTTTTGGCAAAAAATGATTATATAAAACTCAATGCTTATTACCTTATTTTTTCAGGCTTAGTTTTTTTTTACCATGATTTATAAAAAAAAAAAGGCAGTGCTCCTTTGAGATAGACCCCGAACCTTTGCCAATAGCCCACTGTGCAGCTTTAATGCGACGTTATTTAAACCAACTCATGTTTGGTTTTGTACAAGCGCTCCTTATTTGTCCGCGATTTAAAATTATGAGTAACCATTTTTAGAGCATTTCTATCTACTTGTAGATCCCCCCCCCCCCCCCCCCCCCCGAACGTAGCTGTAGTGCAGTTGGTTCCCAATCTTTAGATAGTCACGAACCACCAAAGCTAAATTTGGACAAAACTCAGACCACCTTAAAACATATTAAAATTGAAGCATCAAATATAATTTTTATGTCCAATACCGTATTTATTTTGTGAATTAAATTATTGAAAAACTTCAAAACCAATGTAATGATAGTGTAAAAATGTAATTTTTAAACGTATAAATTTGTTTTATTTAAATGAAAAATTTTTACTTATTATTATTATTTTTATATAAAGGAAATGAATCTGTAAAGTTTCCTTATTTTATTTATTGAGAGAACATTATTGATTAGAGAATTGGTCCACGGACCGCTTTGCATCCTATCTCGGACCCCGGGTTGTAAACCTCTCTTGTGTAGTGTGCCGTAAATTTAGCCAACCGCATGTGAAGCTTAGACCTCCTTTATTCTTGGAGTTCGAATGTACTTTTCTTGGAGTTTGATTGTACTTTACAAACAGTTTCGAATGTTAACTCGGACGAGCAAATTAAGGTTGCAAAAAATATATTTAAAAAGTGTCCTCTTCATCCAGGGTTGATGAAGATTGTCATCAATCAGAGATCTTTTCTAAAAATAAAATATTTTCTAAAAAGCATATCCCATAAAGTTTACTTTAATTTTGATACATGTAAGAGGACTTACATCAACTGTGAATATACTGCATAAAATAATTGTGGTTTGATTTTTTTTTATTGTTTTCAATTCGTTTTGTTTTTATTTAAATTTGCTTGGCTGTTGTGTTGCTGTTAGAAACCCAAAATTCATGTAAATATTTATTTCCGTTTGCTAAGAAACTGTGTTGTAAATACGGTTATCTCTAAAATATATAATACACCAATTCCATTTAAAGCAACTTATGCCGGTGACTGTTTAGATTTCATAATTACAACATGGTATCTTTTCCGTATGTCACTGTCATTAAAAAGTTAAATGCACAAATATAATTTCTCAAAAACTCCATCCTCCGAGTAGAATGGGACTCTAAAGTGAATATTAGATTATAGCATGCTCTTCTGTTATGCATTTTCTGTGAAATTTCAATTAAAGCATTTAATTTAATTATCTTATCTTTGCACACAGATTAACGGCAAAATATTAATTGTTATAATTATATTAATATTAATTATGTATGGGTAAGTTAAAGTTATCTAATTAAAATATGTTTATTTAACTCTTTAATACTTATAACATAAACTTATTTTTAAAAAACATTGTTTTAAAAAATTTCAGCTTTATGAGATTTTATAAATAAATGTATGGAAACTTTCACAAAAGCTTACTAACAAATATGAATAGTTTATGTCGTTCTAAGTTAGTTTATCCTTCATAATATTGTAACTTCTAGTGTTGTTTAGGAACTATATTATGTTATAACTTCTAAGGTCTTAGCATTACTTCTAGGGTTGTCTAAAAACCATTTAAAAGAGAACTAAGCCAACCATTGTATGGGGAATAAAACCAGGGGAAGTATAGGTAGTATACCTACCTCATTCCCTTCCTTTCAAGGTCCAAAGCATGAATATTGAATTTTAAAAAATAATAGTTTATACATTCAAAATAATTGAACAAATTCGAGTATTCTTTAAATTTTGAATATTTTAATAAGTTTTTTTTAGATAGGATTCAGAATAAAACATGACTTTTTTTGAGAAAAAAAAAGTTTCTATAACAAACACATTAAAAATTTTAAATATTTATTTGTTGAAGTTTCAAAAACAAAAAAATTCTGGAAATATATAAATTATTTTACAAGCTTTATATTAGTAAGCAAGAGGATCACGTAATCCCCTATTACATTTCCGATACTTAAAATTTGGCGCATTTTTTAATAACTTCTTGCGAAAATTCATAAATAAAAAAATTAGATGTACAAAAACCTCACTTAGGCAATTATAATTTTATGAAAAGTCACCTAAACTGAAAATTTAAATGATTAAAAGTTCCATACCTATAAAACAAGTGCAAAACCGTTAAATTGTAGCGAAAATTAAATATTTTCTTTTTTTTTTCTATAAAGCGTATGAAAAATTCATTTGATTTTTGCGAATAAACTACCAATTCCTAAGCAGCCTGAACAGTGCTTATGACCTCCTCCAAATCGGTTTGCTGTTGCCCTACACAACACTTTGACAACTACACTGTAAAAAAAATTACTTAAATTAATTAAAAATGATTACTTGAACCTACTTATTTTTTAAAAAGTACAATTGCATCGTAAATGAGCGATGGCGTGCTCAAATTGAAGTAACCATACTTTCTCAAAAATGAGCAGTGTGATTTAATATCGCTAATCTCAGCTTCTGTTCAAGCCATCTTAACAAAGCGACCTGACACACTTAAAATAGGTGTTCAGAAGATGGTTTTTCACATTATTTTATGTCGATTGCTTAAATGGAAACTGAATTATTACAACTAGATTATTTTACTTTTCATTCTTTGGGCACACCTTTTTAACACTTTTTTTACGTTTTTAACCTTCTTCACGTTGTCCTGGTAGTACAACGGATAAGACATTGGGCTGCGATCTTTGAGGACCTGGGTTTGATTCCCGATAAGTCTTGGTCATAATTGTCGATATTTATTGAAAGTGATTTATGAAGGCAGCCTATGTAGGTAAGCGATTGCTCTTTTTTATTCCTTTTTACCCATTGTACTCATTTTTGGGTACATATTTTACAAAAATTAAATTTATGTATTCGGAACTATGAATGTACCTAAAAATGAGCACATTTTACTTATTTTTAAATACCTATTTTTAACAGTGTAATATAAATTGTCAGGCATTATATTGCGTGTTTCTTAATTTTAGACCCGAATACAAATTTTAGCTATGCGTTTTTTCAATTTGCCTACATAGATAAAAATAAAAGTTATTCATCATGACAAAAAAAAAATGGAAATTAACTATGCTGTGTCATTGAAGATTATTTTATTTAAAGAGAGGTGTGACTATCTACAGGACCACAATTATTTTTAATTGTATTTAAATAGTCCGTTTATTATTATTTTAATTCTTTCAGAGATTTGTCTTACAGGATTTTTTGAAACCATGATCACTTGAAATTTCAATAAAAAAAAAGAAACTTTGAGAGTTTTGACGGAAAAAAAATCGTAAAATTTTGATAGTTTCCATCAAATATTTATTTTTCATCAGATTCAATTTCCATAATGGGGACAGGAACAACCATACATGGATTTCAAAGTATAAAACGAATACAAGATCGTTTATTTTCATCCAATTAGAACAGACGATCTTTAATGGACAGCAATTGGGTAGGCGGATTCTGTCCTTGTGCTATAGAATATGCTAATATTTATCTTTGATTCTAATCCAAGTGATCCTTTTGGAAAATATTCTAAACTTCCTTAAGAGTTAAAGCTTTGATCATGAGTCCGAATACATTCCGCAAAAATAATTTAAACTAATTAGTGTCTGTTACAGGCTGGGTTTCTTAAATGCTTCGTTTAAGAACTCCTGTATCATTTATGTTTGCGTCTTTTGATAATAATGCAATAAGGAAAACAAAACAATCTGACCTTAATATATAATAATATTGGTTTTAGTACCTACTATTTAACAACTATGGAGTTTTATGGAACGCTATATTTAGCAGCAATTTTCCCATTAACTTTAACAGAAGTGGGTTTTTGTCTTATCATCCAAGTAACGTAACCTTAACCCTTTGCACTTCAAGAACACTTTGCATTTTGCGTTCTTTTTACGGAACAGTTATTCCTCTTTATGTTCTTTTCCCCATTAATTTTTTGCTCGTAGAGGAAAACAAAAGCATAATCTATTTTGGATCTGCAAGACAACAAGTTGAAAAAATATCATGTTTTTTTTTTAACGCAAGATCATGTTGTTCTCGTTTATTTTAAAGAACAGGGAACCAAAGAACTGGTCGTTCTGTTGGCGCCTGAGAGGCGACAGCGGAGTGCAAAGGGTTAATATATTTATTTTTTGATAACTTATAACGCTATGCTCTTTGGGGACGGCTAGAATATACATCGAGAGCTTTGGTGGTGGGTGCTAAACTCAAAAGTTTTTGTCGGACAAAAGCAATTACTCGATCCCTAGAGAGCAAGTTTCGGGTATTTGTAATTTTAAACCATAGTAATCCCCTCTCAATGGATCGAATGGGGAATGATAGAATAGCACCCGTGTAGCTTATCACGCTGGTGAAGAGAATATAGCTTCGTGAATATTGTGGTGTAGAAAATGCGTTCGGGCTGCACACCATTGTCGCAATACATGTTGTTGAGAAGCCTAGGTAATTTGCTGTTAGTTCGATACTTTATCGTCGAGCTGAAGCAATTGTTTGAACCTATTTTAAGTGACCACCGTAAACTTATAAAATTTTGATTCCTTACGGATTTACTTAAATGCGTTAAAAACATAAAAATAAAGTATTTAACATGGCTACTACGAAATTTTTCTTCCCCAGTAAAACATTTAATATGCTTACAGTAACAGTAAAAAGTTCATTTTTTATAATGTAATGTCGTTCAATAAGTGGGGGGTCGTAGACCCGAGGTATACTATCTTCGACTAGCAACCAGAAGATTGCGAGTTCGAATACGACTGATACGAGATATTTGGCAAAAACGTTAAAACGCAGTGAACTTGTGATCGGAGTATTGCTGCGAAGTAACGATACATCGTCCGAACTTGCCTCCAATTTCTACGACGTATATTTACGGAACTGGTACACTTTAAATCTGATCGGAATCCAATATCCTGACGCCTATTGAGGTATTGTCGGGTGCTAGCTTAAGTGTTGTCCTCATCAACTGACCATAGTTCAAAAATACGAGGTATTATTCCCGGGTCTTTCCTCCGAGATAGGTCCCGAACTGCAGCCAATAGCCCAATGTGTAGTTGTAGTTCGATGTTTATTAACCAAACCAAACCGTTGCATAAGTATTGCATGTAAATTATTTATTCTGTAGTTAATATGTTTAACTTTAAAATAATTCATCAATATGCTTAATATACAATCCTATGAGAGTCATTCTCTAGAAAACGTAATGCTTCCATTTCATTGCATTTCACTTTATAAATATGACAACATAGCTCTGTAAAGTATATTTTTTAATGAAAATAAAAATACCAAGAAAAATCAGTTGACTAGTTTTGGAGATAATCTTTAAATGAAATTATTTTTTTTAGCTTGAAGTACATGAATTCTCATTTACGTTTCATATCCCACACATGATATACTGTGCAGCTCTATTACGACGTTTTTAACCAACCCACACATGACACGACAGTCAATATTCTTCCGTTCTGGAATCCCTAACATACATTTATAACGAGCCCTAAAAGTTGCAAATTTTGAAACAATACTTAACAGCATTGGCATTATTCGAATTTTTCTTGAGGAAAAAATAATGCAAACCAATTTCTGCAAAACATATAGACCTTTTTTGGAACGAAAAATTGGTTGGTTATTCAAAAATTTAGAAGAAGAATTTCAATGGATGCAGAAGATTATGAATGTTCAACGCTTAATAATGCGTTCTTATATAAGCATGTTAAATTCAGTTTATTTTAGTGTCAATAAGGGGTAAAAATTTACTGTAGATTATTAGAGAAAATTTACGTTTGATTATTTAAATATTTTTTTTAATATTTGTACATTTCACAAAAGGTATATAGTTACTTCTTATTTTATTACTTAAAAATATGTCTACATTTGACACTAATTCAAATATTCTGTTTAAGGAATTTATCTAATGCAATAATTTATTTTAGCAAGCTACGTTCATGTATAACAAAAGCGGTTTTTTTTCTTCAAAATTTATGAAAATTAGATTATTACATTATAAAATTCTCTTTTGAATTTTGTATAGAACTAACCTATTTGATTCATCCAAAACATATTTTGTCCCATTGAAATTAACTTGCAAAGATTGGAATCGGGCATATGACATACTCAAATACCAGTTAAATCGTACTTTCTCAAAAAGTAGCAATGTGATTTAATATTGCTAATCTCAGCTTCTGTTCAAACGATCCTAATAAAATCTGACAAACATAAAATAGTAGTTCAGAAGGTGGTTTTCCCACATTATTTGATACCGATTGCTTAAGTAGAAACTGAGTTATTGCGACTCAATTATCTTACTTCCCATTCTTTTGGCACACCTTTTATAACATTCCTTCTGTTTATAACTTCTCAATTTCTCCATGGTAGTTTAACGGATAATGCCCTGGACAGCGGTGCTGAGGATCTGGGCTCGATTCCCGGTAAGACTTGGTTGTCGTTTTCGATATTTATTGAAAGTGCTTTATAGTATGCAAGCATTTACTCATTGTACTCATTTTTGAGGACATGCCCTTTTCAAATTGGAAACTCATGTATTTGGAACCACGATAAGCATCAAATGTAATAAAAAAATGAATACATTTTACTTATTTGCAAGTACTTATTTTTAACAATGTATACGAGTCAATGCATTAAAGAAAAATTATTAGCGTTTTCCTAAGAATCCCCTTATTCTGACAAAACACTTTGAATGTTTGCTCCTCAATTATGCTTGTCTTTGCTTTGAAAAAATGCTGCTTTAACCATTCCTTCTAAAATACAGATTTTATGAGGAGGGTACAGTTCATTCCAATATACTCCCCTCTTGAAGGCAGGCTTTTTATATGGGGCTTACTCGTGCCCTAGTTGCACAACAGCTGTTACTTTAGAACATATCAATCAATATACGAGAGTGCTTGGCAAATGAAATATTCTTTGGGCAAGTCTCAATCAAGGGCGGATCCAGAGATTATTGTTAGGGGGGGTAATACAGTATATTGTTATCATGAACACCAAATTTGACGCCCTCCCCCAACGCCATCCAAGCTACTTGATAATCGAAAGTTTTTCCGGTGCTGGAAAAACTACATTGAAATTTAACATTTTAGAAATGATTACTTTAACTTTTTTTCATTCCCTTTTCATTAAATTTTCTCTATATAAATTAAAACAAGCATACTTTGAGTCACTCTGTCTACGGGAGGGGGGGGGGGAAGAGTATTGGGAAGTTTTAAAGAGCGTTAAGCAATGCATGTATATCACTATTCGCAAAAAAAATTCTTAGTTTGAAATTTTTCATTGCCTAGGTGACTTTTGAAAATATAATCTTAGATGTTAGGGGGGGTAATTTCCCCTTTACCCCCCCCCTGGATCCGCGCTTGGTCTCAATCGAAATGTATGGGGGGAAATTGATTATTTTCTTAATGATATATTCTCAAAAGTAATTATCAAGAGACGGTACTTACTTTAAAAAAAAATCTGAATAATCCAAGATCGAGGCAACACTTTTAAGACTACCTCTACGCAAATACCAATAATCTTTTTACACGTTTCCACGCACAGCTGACAATTTCTAGCCGAACTAATGCCATTTCCCGTCGGGAAAACAAAACCGTATCACCGGAACAGCAGACCAGGACAGACACTCCTTGGTGCAAGCGAATATCTCAGTTTAATACCGCAAACTTCGGCTTCTTTTCGGAAACAACATATAATATTCAGTAGGATAAAAATTGAGAGAGAGAAAGTGTGTGTGTGTGTATAGTCTATGCATATATGCAGCACCCATATACCTTAATGCGCACCATGTATTATGCATGCTCTTTTTTTTATATATATATATATGCAGTATTTGCATGGGCCAGGCGCAAATGAGAATCTTCTTAAGCCAAAAGAGAAGTGGCACGAAATTTAAAAGATGAAGGGCAGAGTCCTTTCCATTCTCATTAATGCGATTACGCACATTTGCCTAAGTCCGTGAATCGATCGATTACATGTGCGATCATTTAAATGGTATTCTAATGAGCGATTTGTAGGAATGTTATGCCCATACATGAAAATCAATTGAGAGCAGGTGTGCTGTGGTCAGGTGACTAATCGAGAGTCGGTTTGATGCATGAGCGAGCTTTACGTGGGTGGGTGGAAACAGAAGATTCTGAGAAGCGATATGTGGGTGATTGTCTTCCTTCTTGCTGTGAGGTGGTAGAGGTGTTACAAGAAAGGTTTGAACAGGTTCGAAACATAAAGGGGAAGTTGTTAGAGATGGTGTTCCGTTCTTGTTCGAATTGGGAAAATATCAGTGCCTCTATTGTTCTTTTTTTTCTTCTGAATAACTCAAAGCTCGTTTTGAGAACAGGTCGTTGGGTTCTTTTGTCCATGTATCTATGCTTTAATGCACAGTGTGGTAAATGACAATTCACTAACGTTTCAGGACAGCCATTTGAAAGTTCGTAGCGCCATGACGAGGAATGAAAAATAATGTTCTGCTAAATTTAAATAATTATTTTGTACCAGTCGGCAAAGTACTGCACTGTTAAAAATGCAATTATTTTACAATCAAAGTACTGCTCTGTTAAAAATGCAATTATTTTACAATTAAAATACTGCACTGTTAAAAATGCAATTATTTTACAATTAAAGTACTGCACTGTTAAAGATACAATTATTTTACAATTAAAGTACTGCACTGCTAAAGATACAATTATTTTACAATTAAAGTACTGCACTGCTAAAGATACAATTATTTTACAATTAAAGTACTGCACTGTTAAAGATACAATTATTTTACAATTAAAGTACTGCACTGTTAAAGATACAATTATTTTACAATTAAAGTACTGCACTGTTAAAGATACAATTATTTTACAATTAAAGTACTGCACTGTTAAAGATACAATTATTTTACAATTAAAGTACTGCACTGTTAAAAATGCAATTATTTTACAATTAAATTACTGCCCTGTTAAAAATGCAATTATTTTACAATTAAAGTACTGCACTGTTAAAAATGCAATTATTTTACAATTAAAGTACTGCACTGTTAAAAATGCAATTATTTTACAAGTAAAGTACTGCACTGTTAAAAATGCAATTATTTTACAATTAAAGTACTGCACTGTTAAAAATGCAATTATTTTACAATTAAAGTACTGCACTGTTAAAAATGCAAGCTCATAAACGACAAAACTTTCGTCACTTTTGACGAAACCGAATATTTTGTCAAACTCAAACAAATTATTTTGTCGTTTTTTAATAAAATTTATTTTGTCAAAAATAAGAAAAATTTCAAATAATATAATAATTCAAGATTTTATCAATGTATGCAATAATTCAAGATGTTATCAATGTATACAATAATTCAAGATGTTATCAATGTATACAATAATTCAAGATGTTATCAATGTATACAATAATTCAATAATATAATAATTCAAGATGTTATCAATGTATACAATAATTCAAGATGTTATCAATGTATACAATAATTCAATAATATAATAATTCAAGATGTTATCAATGTGTATAATAATTCAATAATATAATAATTCAAGATGTTATCAATACCAAAAAACTGCCAAGCAAAAGTAAACTTAAACTAAAACTGTTATTATATAATATGTAAACTATTATAAACAGTTATATTATACTGTATATATTTTAAACTGTTAAAATATTTTAAAACTAGCCCTCTCTCTTTCAGATTGTGTTTTATATTTGGATATCCTTCAATAACGTATTATTTGTCACACTGTTAAAACATCATGTTAATTTTTAAAGAAACATTTGTCATTTTTGGCAAACCAGACGCTTGCTAATGCTCTGATTATTTCGTCACACGTAAGACGATTTTAAATTAAAATCAACGACTGTACTTGAACTAGGGATCACTTCGATCGAAGCCACGCACGCTATCGTCCGAACCAGAAAAGAGCTTATAATGTGTTGTAGAAAAGCTCTTTTGAGCTGATACCACACAAAACGAATCGGAGTAAATTAATTTTGTTAAAAATTGGAAGATTCTTGTTTCATCAAAAGTCAAGTAGTCAAATGGCGAAACGATTGTCGAAATTGACGAAACGAACCTTGACGAACGCAAAATACTATAAATTTATAGAATTTTGCGATCGTCAAGGTTCGTTTCGTCAATTTCGATAATCGTTTCGTCATTTGACAACTTGATTTTTGACGAAACAAGAATCTTCCAATTTTTAACGAAATTAATTTACTCCGATTCGTTTTGGGTTGGTATCAACTCAAAAGAGCTTTTCTACCACAAATTATAAGCGAAAGGTTTCAGTAAGCTTAAAAATGGGAAATGAGTATCAATAAAAGTATCTTTTATAGATATAGGGCTTCATAGGTAAAAAAATGTATACGTGTAGGACAGTACATTTTACTTGCTTATATTATTTATATTAGTTGCTTAAAATGTGCGAGTAATTTGTATTTCTAATATCTCGCCCTTATTTTTCATATCAAATTTGTAACTTTATTATCTGATTAAGCGAAAGATTTCAGTAAGCTTAAAAATGGGAAATGAGTATCAATAAAAGTATCTTTTATAGATATAGGGCTTCATAGGTAAAAAAATGTATACGTGTAGGACAATATATTTTACTTGCTTACTATAAAGTATTAAAAATATACAATTTGTTTCCATAAAATCTTGCCCTCATTCAAATATCAAATTTGCATTAGATGTTATTGTTCAGTATTTTATCTCAATTTAGGTGTGATTTATAAAATTAAAATTTGTAGACACTAATTGGGGTTAATAAATATTAATTTCATTTAACTATAATTACTATGGAAAATGTTATATAAAAATACAGAACTGTGCAAAATATATTTATTGCATTTTTTTCCCCTTTTTAAGAATAAATTGCTAAGTTGTCTGGTTTTCATTTAAAATTGTGTAATTTTTATAGTGCTATGTTATTTATGTTTATGTATGAATGTTTTCAATTAAATGGTTGATATTACCAGAACTTTTTAAGCAATCAACATTGCCCATATTGTCTTACAGTAAAAGATATTTGTTATTAAAATGATCATAATGTGTTCTCTAGAACACATTTGGAATGTGTTCCCTAGAACACATTTGGAACACTTCCTGATGTCTCCTTTTTTTAGATCACTTTAAATGTGCTTTGAATATGTTCCAGGTAAGAACACAATAAGATCACATTAAAGTGTTCTTGGAACACAATAAGATCACATTAAAGTGTTCTTGGAACACTTACATTGGAACACTTTAAAAGTGTTCTAAAACAGGAGACATGAAAAGTGTTCCATATTGTGTTCTAAAATGAGTTCTCAACATTTGCAGTGTATCTTTTAGAAGATAGTGCTATTTCTGAGTGGCATACATTCTATTACTTATTCCCAATGCCTACCCAACCCAACATTTCGGGGTCATGCAGCTTATAAATGAAACTTTAAAAAAATACGGCTGCTTCGATACATCCAATTACCAGCGAAATCACCTTATACAAACAAAGCCAATATAAAAAAGCATCGACAACCGTATTTTAAGGCATCTTCCTTTACCATAATTGGGTAAAGGATCATCGTATCTAATCCGTATTTACCGACGAACACTTGTTAATTCTCTCGACCTCCGTGTTCGGCTTAATTCAATTTATAACTCATCTTTAACCTTCCGATGGACGGTGGTAATCGTGACCGAACCTTCTATTTCAAACACCCGTAGGTGAGACTGAATTGATACACGGGGAGGGGGAGGGAGGGGGGGGGAGTGCGTGACTTTCCGAGATTTAAGACCTTGTTCCTTCACAAAAGAAAAGGAACCACTGTCTCGTTTCTTATTTTTAACGAATACTAAGCTTCTGGGGTAGTTTTTTTTTCTGTTGCTATAAAGAACGCCAAATAACTGCCATTTTTTTTCCCCTCTCGACTGATATTTCTGAAAATCGTACTGTGCGCATTTTTTTAGGATTCCCAATTGTATGCAAATAGATAAGACTGTTGTAGTGTTTTTTTTTATCACTTGGTCGTCGAGTTGGTGTAAAAAATTACTTGGCAGCAGCACAAGCTGCTGAGCCAACGATGATGATTACTAACAATAGAAGAACCAGAGTTTTCAAAATTGTTCGGGACGGAGGAAAAACACTACTTTTCTTGCATCATATGAGACAAAACTACAGCCCCTTTTCCTTTGTATCCAGGGGCGAACTGGCACTCAAAACCGGCCCAGGAAATTTTGAATTTCGGCCACCAAAAAAAATTTTGAAACTGATGTTTGTTATTAAAATAATCAGCCCATTATTTGAAAACAAAATAATAAATAATATCAACATTTTTAACTCTTTATATAAAACTTATTACTATCTTTTTAAAATTTATGAAAAGATTTTGAAAATTATTAAAATACTAAAAAAATTATTAAAAAATTAAAACAAATTATTAAAAAATTTCAAAATTTATTAATTTTTTTTTAAATTTATTAAAAAAATTTAGAATTTTTTAAACAAATTTAAAATTTATTAAACAAATTTAAAATTTATTAAACAAATTTAAAATTTATTAAACAAATTTAAAATTTATTAAACAAATTTAAAATTTATTAAACAAATTTAAAATTTATTAAACAAATTTTAAAATTTATTAAACAAATTTAAAATTTATTAAACAAATTTAAAATTTATTAAACAAATTTAAAATTTATTAAACAAATTTAAAATTTATTAAACAAATTTAAAATTCATTAAACAAATTTAAAATTTATTAAACAAATTTAAAATTTATTAAACAAATTTAAAATTTATTAAACAAATTTAAAATTTATTAAACAAATTTAAAATTTATTAAACAAATTTAAAATTTATTAAACAAGTTTAAAATTTATTAAACAAATTTAAAATTTATTAAACAAATTTAAAATTTATTAAACAAGTTTAAAATTTATTAAACAAATTTTAAATTTATTAAACAAATTTTAAATTTATTGAACAAAGTTAAAATTTATTAAACACATTTAAAATTTATTAAACAATTTTAAAATTTATTAATATTTTAGTTGATAAATAATATTTTTAAGAGGAAGCCACCAACGGACCTGTTCAACAAAAAAATTTCCTTCTTTCACCCAAGAAGCACTGGTCAAAAGAAGTAAGTGGGGGCTGGGCCATGCGGCCTCTCCTTTACACTCTCACGTTTCGACGCCTTTGAAACTGACTTCATGTTGGCCGCAGTTCCATAGGCCACAGCTGGAACGTAGTTTCAAATATAGAAATAATTTCGACTTCTTAGAGATACTATGGCTTCCTGTTTTCAAATTTGAAACATTATTGAAAAACCTGTGTTGACTTTAAATAAATTATTTTTTAAATATTTTTTTACTTTTCAAAAAATCACCGGCCACATTTTAAAAATATTAACCGGCCACGCGGGAAAATTCCAGATCAACTCTATGGCCTGTCCGCCACTGTTTGTATCTTTATACAATTATTGCTTAGAGCTGTCTGGTTCTTGCACCAACCGGATAAGTAAAAAAGTGTAATTCTAAAAAAGGGAGCTGCCTGTTTCAGAAATCCATGTTTTTGTACTTTTGTTATAGCCATCATATTTATAATATCACCAACGTATAAGTGTTCTCAAGTTTTTACCAAGTTTTTGATTACCTACGAAACGTTTTCCGTGAAGGAAAATGGTGGCAACCATAGAGTAATGATACAAATAGAGGAATAAAAATGCTGATTTCCGTGTGTCCATCATTGAAACCACGTGATATGTGGAAATGCCAATTCATTCATGCGCCAATATTACTTGGCAGGTCTTGGCGACTTTCAGAACTAAACGAGATCGAAGTATTGTAATATGGTTTTGTGTTTAATTTTGTATTTAAATATAGGTTTTTTTTAACGAGTGGCACAATTTAAGGGAGTTTAACAGATATATTAAGGAGATTTTTCTTACTTTGTAAATTTGAAATAACTGCATTACGTTTTTATGTAAAAAAAATTACAATAAGCGAAATTCTTTCAATTGTTATTTTGTATACTTCAATAAGAAAATATGAATAATAAAACCTGAGAAATATAAAGAGTTTCGCTTCTTCGAGTATTGAACACAAGTAAAATATTTTCGTCTCGTTAATGAAGAGGAAATATTTAGCGCATATTGTTTGAAAATAAGTAAATACGTACATATATGTTAAAAAGATGAATACGGACAGAACTCCTTATCACCAAAAGAGAAGAAAGTGCGCCAAATTTGAAATTCCTGCAGATGTCTTAACGCCAAATGTGGCAGCGCTATAACCACGTGATGTGAGTTTTTCTTTTCAATGTTGACACCGCGGCCGTATGAGAGTCTGGTATTGAAGGCGCTCTCTATTTATTATTACAAATCTCTGGTGTCAACAATCAAAAGTAAAAAATCAAGTTATGAAAATGGTATATAACAAATGTGCATAAAACATAAGCCCTTATCAACCTTTTAATTAAAACTTGATTGCATTTTTAGGAATTTGTCATCTGACGCGTGCGTGCAAAAACATGTCAGTTCGATTGCAAATCGCCTCAAAAATGTTGGATTGATGCATATATTTCTATAGAGCTTCGGATTTTGAAGTCTTAAAATAAAAGGGATATTTTTGGAAATACTTTATTTTTCGTTGCAAAAACGGATAAGTCATCTTTTTTTTTTGTAATAAAATTTAAAAAAATTATTTCCTAGATGTAACTGAATGGCCTGGTTGGAACCATTCCACCGAACTCGTAATAGGAGGGTTCCAGAACCAGACTGTCGTCATCTGACCATGGTTCTAAAATAACGAGGCATCAACGAGTAGCCCACTGTGCAGCTCTAGTGCGACGTTAATTTAACCAAAACCAAACCAGAACCAAACCAGAACCAGACTGCAAACGCGGGTTCGAGGTTCCTCCTCATCTGAAGATTTAGAGTTTTCAAGTCACAGCCCGAATATATAATAAGAAAGCTGAGAGTCCGATCTTCGTCATCCGCCAAACATCCGCCGTGTAGACGGGATCTGGAGCACATTAAATCTGATGGTCGTGGTCCAAATGTGCTCACGCTGATCATGTGAGGTCATCTGACCGGGATTCGAAATTACGAGGTAGTATTGCTGGAACTATCCATCGGGATAGTTCTCAAAATCGTCACCAATAACTTATTATGTAATTCTAGTGCGACTTTAACTAAAGACGTCATCAATAACTTATTATGTAATTCTAGTGCGACTTTAACTCTAAAGACGTCACCAATAACTTATTATGTAATTCTAGTGCGACTTTAACTAAAGACGTCACCAATAACTTATTATGTAATTCTAGTGCGACTTTAACTCTAAAGACGTCACCAATAAGTTATTATGTAATTCTAGTGCGACTTTAACTAAAGACATGGGTGCAAGAACAAGGCAGTTAGTTTTCAAAATTGCTCAAGAAGGATGAAAAACATTGAACATTTTTTGCATCGTATAATAATACAAATGTACAGCTCTTTTTCCTTTATATCTCTACAGCCATTGCTTAGAGCTGCCTGGTTCTTGTACTAATCAATAGAGGATTGTGTTTTGTTTATATAAAAATATAAATTAGAAAAAGTGGAGCTGTCTTGTTCTTACACCCACGTCTGCAATTGAACTACCCAACTGCAGTTATAGTTACTCAAAATTTAGAAATTGCTATTTTTTTTAACTATTATACATTTTTTTTCTTTGTCAGTTTTTATCCGAACAAATAAAGAGCCCCAGTTGCTCAGTTGGTAAGGCGTTCAGCTACTAATCAGAGGATTGGTGGTTCGAATCCGCGCAATGGACTTGACATAGAAAAGTAAAAAGGTAGTGATCTTGCGATCGGAGGGTTGCCAGCTTCGCTACAAAAATACTAGAAAGTCGTCCAGAATATCCAACAAATTATGCTGGCGCGTATACGGGACTGGTGCACGATACATCTGATCGGGGTCCAAAGTCCCGACGTGTATTGAAGGCGTTGGGTGCCAGTTCAGGTGTTTACTCGTCATCTGACCATGGTTCTAAAATAATGAGGTGCATGTGTGAATGTGTATGTGTTCCCGGGTCTTTCCTTCGAGATTGACCCCGAACCGTCGCCAATAGCACTGTGCAGCTCTAGTGCGACGTTAATTAAGAAAAATCAAACCGAACAAATAAGGATTATATAAATTTTCCTTCAGACGACTTCAAAGGAATAAACCCCGGGTCTTTCCTTCGAGATTGACCCCGAACCGTCGCCAATACCCCACTGTGCAGCTCTAGTGCGACGTTAATTAACAAACCAACCAACCAAAGGAATAAACCCGTCTTCCATCACCTGGCAACGGGAATAGCCAAAGGGCAGTCGGTCTATAACCCGCTGCACCATCTCTTCCAACATACACACAAAGACCAAAATCCTGATTTAGTACCGTTACGCCTCTACTCTGCTTTCTAGGTGGGCCCACAAACCTTCCTGAAAAAAAATATATATATAAAAATACCCCCCAAAAAAATATCATCCCAGACTGCTCCCCTTTTCTCATAATCCGACAAATCAAATAATTTATTTGTATAGGAACCAATAAAAGGAAGCGAAAGGTGTACGCGAGGCGATAGACTCCCAATTTTTTTATTTGGGATGTGTGTGTTTGAAATTTCCTTGAGAACCGGCGGTGCTCTTTCTAAATTGCCCAACGTGACTCGGGGTTCAAGAGAAAGGGTACTTTTTATGAACGAAACTGGTAATAAGGTCTTTTGATGGGGATTTTTCGCTGTTTTTTTCCCCCTTGGTTAAAAAAGTAAAGTGTAGAACATTGGGAAACAATTTGGAGTTTTGGCTGATTTACGGTCCTGGAAGAATTATTCGAATGTCAATGGGGTTTTCGGCCACCCACGAAATATCTTTTCTTTATAAAGTTTTGTCATGGGTTTAAGGAACTATGATATCGTCGGCCTAATTAATGAACCGTGTAAATTAGAATCACCGCAGCGAAAGCCGCTTGGCAACAAAATTTAATCTCTGAAATCACGTGACCCTTTAAGCCAATCACTCACCAGCAATCTAAGCTTAGGTATTCCGATCACTACTTGGGGGCCTCCGTGGCCGAGCGGTTAAAGGCGTCAGCTGGGAATACGAAGGTTCTCGGTTCGGTGCCAGGCGATGGACTTTTGACAAAGAAAAGTAAACAGCAGTGATCTTGTGATCGGAGGGTTGCCAGCTTCGTTACAAAATACTAGAAAAGTCGTCCAGAACATCCGCAAAAATTAATGGCGTGTATACGGGACTGATTGCACGATAAATCTGATCGGGGTCGAAAGTCCCGACGTCTATTGAAGGCGTTGGGTGCCAGTTCATGTGTTTCCTCGTCATCTGACCATGGTTCAAAAATACGAGGCATCGTTCCCGGGTCTTTCCTTCGAGATAAGCCTCGAACCATCGCCAATAGCCCACTGTACAGCTCTAGTGCGACGTTAATTAACCAAAAACCGATCACTACTTATTTTTTAATAATTCCACATTGCGGGAGTGTCACGTGACGTATCATGACGGACACTTACTGGTAATTTCGATTTCTTCCCTACAGCAGACAACTCTGCTTTTGTTTGTTTAGTCACTACGCTTTAATTATGGGAAAGTTTTGTTTATAATATTTATTTTTCCAAATAAGTAATATTTTTATTCTATATACAAATTCATTTAAATACAGAAATACTTATATTAATCTGTATATAATTAGAATTACAACGAAATACGGAAAAATATTTTTATTTCAACAAACAAAAATGCTTTATAAACGATGAGTACAATCCATCTCAGTGTATGAAGTAAATATTTCTATATTGAGGTATTATTTAATGACAAAAGCTTCAAATTATAGTACAGGAACTGCAGTTCCGTGCTAATCCTACTGAACTTCTTCGACGTCGCGGATTTTTCTCCATGTTCGGTTGGAACAGCGGTCTTCTTCTTCTCAGCGTGAAACTCTCCCTTTAGAAGTTATTCGCTTGAATTTTGTCATCCCCGATTTAGATTTATGTTGTTTGTGAATTAAACCGACAATATGCTTTTTATGCATAGGACCTTTGGAAAGTTCTTTTTTGATTATGTGTTTTAGGTTCGTCTTTGGACAGAAATGGATAGAAAATTGAAACTTAATGGAAATATAAGCAATTAAAAGTTGTAAAATCAACTATAAAAGTTCTTTCGAATTCATTGTTATAAATAAACATGTCATTCGACGATTTTAACTTAATTTTGTTTTCAAATAACTAAGTATTACATGCTACTTGTACATGAGAAAATTTAA
Source organism: Troglohyphantes excavatus (assembly GCA_963932185.1). Lineage (NCBI taxonomy): Eukaryota > Metazoa > Arthropoda > Arachnida > Araneae > Linyphiidae > Troglohyphantes > Troglohyphantes excavatus. The sequence continues at coordinate 28,015,595 of OZ010673.1, read as the reverse complement.
AAAAAAATTGAAATTCATTAATTTGAAGGCAAAAATCGCGACTTTGGTGTAATTTTTAAATTTATTAAATTTTATATTATCATTTATATTACGCCTTGTCTATCACTTTGTTGTGCTTTTTAATGAAATGTATTTCGTCAATAATAATATACGTATAAGATAAGAACCAATTATGAATTAATTGCCATAAAAAGGACCGTGCAGGAATCTGGGTAAGTTACATTCGTCAAAAATTTGAGGATTTTTGTTTCGTCAAAAGTCACGTGATTCAATGAAGAAACATATTGTCAATTATATATATATATATATATATATATATATATATATATATATATATATATATATATATTTATATATGACCAAAAATTTCGTAATTTCTAAATATGTTTTTAATAATGGAAAAGGATACGCATAAATTCAAGTATCATCCTATGTATTATTTCTGTGATATGGATCCCTTTTGCGGCTTTTACACGCAGCGAATCTTAACAACTGAGGATCAAAAGAAAGACAATTTCCCGAGGCAGTATAGAGTTTTACGTTCATCTCATAAATGTCAACGGTTGGTTTGAAAAATGTGTTTAAAAGAATTATTGCAATAATAAATATTTTTACAAAATATTTCCAAGTTCTAGCTGCAACGTGCCTTTGCAGCTTGACCGGTAGTGCGTGGGAATTCGAAGCCCGCATCGTCGCGGGCTCGAGTCCCAACGGGAGCCATTCAAATTTCTTTTATTTAAACGCTTTTAATTTATATTCCTTAAGGGTTCCGCAGCAACTTTGGGACAAACAGAGTTGTTCATTCGAGAATTTGCACTCGGGTACATTAGAATATCTTATTGCAACAAAAATTATAATACGGGTACATTAGAATATCTTATTCCAATAAAAATTATAATACGGGTACATTAGAATATCTTATTCCAACAAAAATTATAATACGGGTACATTAGAATATCTTATTCCAACAAAAATTATAATACGGGTACATTAGAATATCTTATTCCAACAAAAATTATAATACGGGTACATTAGAATATCTTATTCCAACAAAAATTATAATTGTGGCGTTTTGACTAGTACAGGGTAAGGAATTAGTGGGTGCACTGTGCGCTTAATTTTTTTTGAAAAACGGCGCCTTTATTTGTCATTCCAAAATACTCAAAAAGTTTGATAAATGGTTAATTTTATATTTATTGAAATTTAAATTATAATTTATTTATTAAAATACGTAATTTAGTTAAAACAACTGTTGAAATAAACTTGGTCACGAATATTTCTGAATATTATGACATTTTCGGACTCGGACTACACTCGGACTTTTTTATATCTTCTTTGAAATCCCTGAACTACAGCCTTATAGTTCAGGGATTTCAAAGAAGATATAAAAAAAGTCCGACTGTTCCACTAAATAAAGGCACATTTGATAATATTAGCAAGGCCGAAAACTCATTTTCGTTTTTTTTAGATGTTTTACTACTGCTCTGAGGCGACGATATGCCTATTATTAATCTTTTAGTAATTGATTTTTGTTTTTAAAAATATTTGATTTGACTGAATAACAAAAATATTTTTAAAATCGATTTGAATGAATTACCAAAAAATGCATTATCTGGTATATAAAATATTTAAAAGTTTTTGCCTTGATTTGATTTGCAAAAATGGAATGGGATTGTATACTATTAAAAGCTCCTCTTTTTCTTAAACAAAAGCGTTTCTTTCTCTGCGTTCTCCCTCTTAAAACATGTACTAGAAAAGTCGTTCAGAACATCCGCAAAAATTAACGGCGTGTATACGGGACTGGTGCACGGTAAATCTGATCGGGGTGCAAAGTCCCGACGTCTATTGAAGGCGTTGGGTGCCAGTTCAGGTGTTTCCTCGTCATCTGACCATGGTTTTAAAATAACGAGGTACATCTATGAATGTGTGTGTGAATGTGTATGTGTTCCTGGGTCTTTCCTTCGAGATAGACCCCGAACCGTCGCCAATAGCCCATTGTGCAGCTCTAGTGCGACGTTATCTAACCAAACCTTAAAACATTCTTTTGGTTGCACATACTTTTCTCATAGCGTGTTGCTTAAATATAATTGTATTGCATATTTACACCGGTGTTTTAATTAAAAGATAAGCAATGCCAAAACGCAAATTGGAAAGTATTTTTTCAAAAAAGTTGAAACCTCGTCCGTGCCAGACGAAATAAGTCGAGATTAAAAGGTTTCGTTGTCAGTTTATTTGTTCAAAAATAACTTGTAAATTTTACTTTCTGCTGTAAAATTTGTATCATGTCAGAATAATTTATCCTTCGTGCAATATCGCTTTCAATGGATTTCAATTTCAAAATTCGAAAGCCTTTTCTGACACATAGTCGAACATAAATAAGTTTTGATAAGTTTTAATTTATTAAAACTTTGTTTCATCTTTACCACACTCTTTGAATTGTGTTACCAGACTGGCTTGAGCTGCAGTTTGAACAAAAGTATTTAGAATAATAACAGTCAAACCTCGGTATAACGATCCCTCCGTTGTAACGATCTTTTCAAATGGCTCCAAACGAACTCCTATCTTACTAATGTATTTTCAAATGCTTGAACTGATCTTCAAAAGTATGGAATTTGAATGTAGCGAACTAATATTCACACATTTCAAGCTTAGTTTCAGGTCTTTCACAGAAAATTATAATCGCCCCGACCAAATTCCTTACCCTTTGTTCCTATAACAGAAGCCGGTTTCCTCAAAGGTGACAATAGACTCCCCTGCTCTGCCCCTCCCCTTTCCCCATTCAACTGGTCATCATACATTCTTGGTCTTCCTTTCATTCTATTTGTGATTATAGTTTGACTTCTGAAGTTCGCGTAGGTTTAAAATCGCTCCTGTTAGTAAGCGAAAAGCTTTTTGGCATTGAGGATAAAGCGAAAATTATTAAAAGAATAGAAAACGGTGATTAACGTTTATCTTCAGATATTGAATACGAAGGTGATGCAAGTTCAGGTTCTTTTGGTGCTTTCAACAAAAAATCACAACTTTTTTCATACATCAGATAAATAAATGTGTAAGTAGTAGTCAAATTAATTACATTGTTTAATTTTATTTTAAGAACAAATATTTCTCTTACTTTATTATTGCCCATTACTGATTGTAATTCAGTGTAATTACATGCTTCGCACATAAATGTGTTTAAGGACTTTCGGAAGTTTTTAAATCGTCAATATTTGAAAATTCGGGTTTAGTAAACCCTCGGCTATAGCGAACTTCTGAACCGATTCGTTGAGGGTTCGTTATAACGGGGTTTGACTTAGTATTATAAAAGTATTATATTTCCGATAGTTACCTCGATATTAAGCATGTAACGGAAATCTTCCTCGCATCACGAAAGCCCTTGTTACAAATACGTCCTAATGACCCAACCTTCCCAAAAAAAGAAACAACTCAAGAAACACCAGTAATAGGGGACGAAAAAAGATCATCATTAGCAGAAACCATCCAGGATTATAGGAAAGAATAAAAACTACAGGAGAGAAGAAAAAAAAATCTTTTGAACCGGGGTGTATGAGTTACGTCCGACGAGGTTGTAAATTGCACCTCTGTGTTTCAAAAGAATTAATAATACAAAAAAGGGGGGGAGGGCCACACGAGCGTATTTCATTTCGTGTTTGTTTTCAGCCGCTGCTGTTATGCTGCAACAAGTGCAGGCGGATGTATTGGTTAATGGCGGCAGGGGAGCTCTGATGTCCGCCGCCGTGTGGCGCGGGGATCGCGTAAATCAGCCTTACCTCGAGTCCTCTTAACAAGGTTCCCCACTGTCAAATGGGGAAATAAAGAAGAAAAGGAAGAGCACGAAAAGATGAAAAAAAGGGGACTGTGGTAGGTATAATTGGGATAGGGCTTTCTCGGGGTGGGAATATACCTTTTAAGGTATGGGTTGGATGGTGGTCGTAAATATGTTTTTGGATGCGTGCTGTGTGGGTGTGTATCATAGGAACTTATTAGAGATTTTTGATAAAAAATGTTGGAGGTTAGGCTTAAGAAACGAAATTGTACTTTTAAAAATAAAAAGGTTAGAGTAGTTCTAAAATTTATATGATGGGAATATGCTTAATTGGATGTTGATTTAAAACCCACGCAGACCGCCATTTGAAAATTATGAACTTTTTACATTTATTTCGTTTATCTGTAGATATGCTTAGTAATATTTTGTTGTTTCGCAGCCCAGAATAATTTTTTTTACATTTTTCTTATCAATTTATAGTTTTCTGTTTACATCAAATTTGAATAATTTAAAAAGCCATCTGTCGTTTAGGCTAGAACTTGATATACTGCTAATCTAAAACTCTCAAAACATTAAGAATTTAAATTATTAGGTTGGAGGGAAAGTTCTGTCGTATTTTAAATAGGCAGGTGATTTTTCTTGTAAATAAAAAGAACATCTGGCTAGTGAGTCAATAGGATTTTTTTTGTTTTTTTAGACTGCTGTATAATATAAAAGGTGCCCTTTTTTACCGTTCATCATTTACTTGTGATATTTAAAGTGAAAAACATGTCAGTAGATAAAGTGCATTTACGACACTGCATTTTATATGAATTCCAAAAAGGAAGCAATGCATCGGTTGCATGTAAAAATTTATGTGCGGTATTTGGAAAAGATATTGTAAATGTTCCTACTTGTCAAAGATGGTTTAGCAAATTTCGTTCCGGGGATCTGAGCCTCAAAGAAAGTGATCGATCTGGACGACCATCCAAGATCGATAATGATGTTTTGCAATCTATATTGAAAAATAATCCACATTTAACAAGTCGAGAAATTGCAGAAGAGTTTGGCATTCATCATACAACTGTTGGAGATCACATTAAATCTGCTGGGTTTGTGTTAAAGCAAAGTGTTTGGGTAGCACATGAATTAACGGAAAATAATTTGTCTGATCGTGTAAGAATGTGTTCATCACATCTGATTAGACCCAATGTGGAACCGTTTTTGGACAGGCTTGTTACTGGAGATGAAAAGTGGATTCTTTACGAGAATATTAAGAGAAAAAAATCTTCCTGCAAAATTATCTAACGGGAAAAAAAATTCACGTCTTTTGAAAGTGTTTCTAAAGCAGTTGCTGACTATTTTAACTACAAGGATGAGAACTTTTACAAAACAAGAATTCACAAGTTACCTGAAAGATGGCAACAGGTTGTAACAAATAACGGAGCATATATAATTGATTAATATTAAACACATATTTTTATAAATGAATTCAAATGTTTTCTTTAAAATACGACAGAACTTTCCCCCCAACCCAATATTTTTATTTTTGTAATAAACATAATGTGTTGTCAAATCAAAGCATTTGACTAGATTGTTTTCGAAGCGCAGTATTAATACAATCAAGTTGATCTAAATTTATTTTCGAAAAGAATCCACTATTTATGTTTTTCTTTTTAAATATATAAGCATAAGTCGTAAAAACAACTTCAACGACTGCAACGTATTTATTAAGAGACATTTTTTTTTTAAATCATAAATTAAGTGTTGATATTTTATACTATAGATAAGTTTTATTTTATTTTATAGCAATAGAAAATGTGGTTCACTTCCATAAATATTAAATAAAAAAAATCTACAGATGTATCAATTATTTGAAATATTCTTAATTATCTTGAATTGAGTGCTAGAGTTTCATAATTAGTATACCAAGCCCACCTATGTGTATAATATGTAATAACGAATGTCTTTTATTGCTACTGATGATACTATGCTTGATATTTTAAATGGCACAACCAAGATTAAAATTTGCAATTAAAATAATGTTCTTTATAAAAAAAAATGTTTGAAAATAAGTTTTCATATTGATTGACTGAAGAAAAACTTATCAAGTAAAATATTCGAAAAAAAATGCTTTGTCCAATAGAATTCAAATATTTTTATGCTGCGTTTCTACTCAATTATTTTTTTATTAGTTATGAAAGAATTTTTTTAAAAAATTACTTTAATGATTGGTATGCTTGCTAATTTGAAAAGTCCTTAGTTGAAGGGGGTGGGGGGGGGGGGAGTAGGTGTGCAGATTTCCTACTGTATCGTAAGGTTCGGTTTGTGAATACTTTGTACTTTGTACACGCACCAACTGGGTGACCTCTACATATCTCCACATTTGTGATAAGTTTAGGGGCCTCCAGTGGCCAAGTGGATAAAGGCGTTCAGCTAGTAATCAGAAGATTGCGGGGTCGAATCCGTCCGATGGACTTGACAAAGAAAAGTAAAAAAAATAGTGATCTTGCGTTCGGAGGGTTGCCAGTGTCGCTACAAAAAATATTAGAAAGTCGTCTAGAACATCCATCAAATTTTACTGGTGTGTATACGGGACTGGTGCACGATAAATATGATCGAGGTCCAATGTCCTGACGCCTATTGAGGTTGCGTCGAGTGCCAGCTCAGGTGTTGTCCTCGTCATCTGGTTCAAAAATACGAGGCATCGTTCCCGGGTCTTTCCTTCGAGATTGGCCCCGAACCGTCGTCAATAGCCCACTGTGCAGCTCTAGTGCGACGTTAAATAATCAAACCAAACCATAAGTTTAGACTTGTTTGTTTAATTTTGTTCGTGATCAACTTATCTTTCAGCCCATTAACAATTGAACTTTAAAATGATATTTTGGCTTGTGAAATCTTCGACAAATTGTCACTTTCCACCATGCACAAATTTCACACAAATGTTTACTATCCAATTGGCTATAATCTCTTTCTATATTAAGATACATATTTTTTTTTTGAAGCTCTCATTTGACTGCTCATGGTAGGATTAGGTATACATGAAATGTCGGTAGGTTTAGTGTTAAATTAAAAAAAAAAAAAGAAGAAATTTAATCTTCAGAACAAAAAGATTCTAGTTCATGTTGATTGTACATTTAGTAGTTTGAAAACAAATTTATTTTTTGCAGGGTTTATTATTTGCTAATTTCTTCAGTTCACCTGTTCAACCATCACGTTTTTTAGTGTACTAGGATTTTAGCTTTTACCGAAGACAACTGTTTTAAGAAAATGGCAACCATCTGCCTTCGCAAAGATAACACGCCCTCCTTGCTTATTTTTTTGCCAAACATAGTGCTTATATTTATTCCAAACACAGTGCTTATTTGTGTGCCAAACATAATGCTTATTTTTGTGCCAAACATAGTGCTTATTTTTGTTTCATTCATAGTGCTTATTTTTGGGCCAAACATAATGCTTATTTTTGTGCTATACATAGTGCTTATTTTTGTGCCAAACATAGTGCTTATTTGTGTGCCAAACATAATGCTTATTTTTGTGCCAAACAAAATGCTTATTTTTGGGCCAAACATAATGCTTATTTTTGTACTATACATAGTGCTTATTTTTGTGCCAAACATAGTGCTTATTTTTGGGCCAAACATAATGCTTATTTTTGTACTATACATAGTGCTCATTTGTGTGCCAAACATAATGCTTATTTTTGTGCTAAACATAATGCTTATTTTTGTGCCAAACATAGTGCTTATTTTTGTGCCATTCATGGTGCTTATTTTTGGGCCAAACATGATGCTTATTTTTGTGCTATACATAGTGCTTATTTTTGTGCCAAACATAGTGCTTATTTTTGGGCCATCCATAGTGCTTATTTTTGGGCCAAACATAGTGCTTATTTTTGTGCTAGACATAGTTTTCTCGACTTTCTCGAAGATTGTGTATTGTCAGGTAGATTTGTCCACAACAACCCATTTTATTCCGAATTATAAATTAGGCTCAACTGATATAACCCCATTTTTTATAATCACATCATTCATTTTTTTTTAATTGTTCAACAGCTTCAAAAACTGCACTCAAAACAGGTCGATGTTTAATATCTTGATTTTTAAAAAAAATCACTTAAAAATAAGCATCTTTTAGTATTATGAATTTTTTTTTAAACTGTTCATTGTAAGCGACGTCCTTTATAATGAAGTTCTACTGCATTATTAAATAGTATTAACCAAAGCTTTTTTAACTAGTGGTATCGTAAATTAGGATAATTGTTTTCTGATTGATAAATAAAAAGCATCACTTACACATTCTAATGTGTTAAAACTAAAAACAGTATCTCAAACTTTCGACTAACTTGCATTCGCGGTTCCTCGAAACCGTCCAACTTGTTTTTAAACATCTCTATTGAGAACAAATTTACCATTCTAACACGGAAATAAGTTACGAAATTTATAATGAGTCTCCTGTTGTTGTTGTGATATATAGCTTGATTAATTCTACATTTATCAAAAAAATTCACTACTGATAACTTAATGATCAGTCTAAGAGATAACCCGGTAACGGTGTTATGTAAATCTAACGATTTGAAGATAACACCTGAGATGGAACTTGAATGGAAATCCGCTGTTCAAACTTCTACAATACAACACATTATAAAAAGAGAAACTTGAAGAGGTCGATTAAAGGAATACTCGACTCATAATCAATGGGTCGAATCTTGACTTCCAGAAATCTGCGAGCTTGTGATCGGAGGGTTGCTAAGTTTCGTTCCACGTGGTCCGAATAAAACATTCGTCGTGTATAAAGAAATGGTGCACGTTAAATCTGTCGCATTCCAAACGTATTCAAGACTGCACAGGGGCGTAAGATGCCAGTTCCGGTGTTGTCCTCGCCATCTGATGACTGTTCAAAATGGCATTAAAAAGGTAGTGTTCCAGGGTCTTTCCTTCGGGATAGATACCAAACGTTGTCAGCAGCTCATTGTATAGTAATGCGACGTTGATTCAACCAACCAAATAAAAATAGAAACTAGAAAAATGAAGCGATCGATGATGCATTGATGATTGTAATTTAAATTTTTAATGAAATTTTTAATTGTTTAGCTTGTGATATTATATAAAAAATCTTAAGAAAAAGGCATATTCTACTGCAGAGGTTCTTAATTAGCATTGAAACTCAAACTGAAATAACACCAGGAACCGATTTTTTCAAGCTCATAAAAGTCCCCCTGCTTTCTGAGTATGTAAACGTTTCAATTTTGTTTGAACATGAAAATGAGGGAACCAAAAAATTCTGAAATTGATTTTATAATTTCTTTCAATTTTACACGTTTTTACTAAGAAAACCGACACAAATTTACCCAAAAAATACACAGAAAAGATAACACCACAGTCACAAGTTCAATTACTTTAAGTCCCTTACTGTTACATTTGACACTCATTTAAATTCATACGTAAACATTGTAACATTTACGAGTTAGCGTTGCGAATATCGCTAATTCAGAAAAGTCGCCAAGGCTTCTCAATGCATCTAACTATTTTTCTTTGTAACCCTGTGGACCACCAATTGGGAATTTCTACACTGTTGAAAATTTCAGTTTAACGATGTACCATATCTTAGTGCAAAACAGAGATCTGCAGCAAATTACACCATATTATGGTGGAATCTAGGTTGAACCAAAAATCCTTTATTGGAAAAAAGTGGAAGTTCCACCGATAAATGTTTCAACCTCTTTAACTGCAAACGAAATTTTCGCTACTGCTACAACAATAAGCCGTGAAATCCCATCCAAGAAAGACAACGACGAACAAGGGCCTCCGTAGCCCAATGGATAGAGGTGCTCAGCTATGAATCAGTTGATTCCTAGTTCGATCCCGATCCGTGGACTTGACAAAGAAAAGTAAAAAAAAGTTGTCATATTACGTTCGAAGGGTTGCCAGCTTCACTACCAAAATACTAAGAAAACTCGAATTCTGAGTTTTATGCAACGTTATGAGTTTTGGTCCAACGTTTCACCACTAAATGGTATCCGGGATAGCACCGTAAAATTGGTGAAACTAAGCACTAAATGTTGGTTAAAGGTCAATGGGTACCAAATTTTGGTGCAAGACCGTAATAATTTTTAACCGTGTGACCACACCCCTCTCCAACGAAAATCGTCATGGAGAAAAACAATTTAAAAAAAAAATACCACACAATACTTCCCCATGGACGATCCATAACTTATATTTTCCGTGTCCTTCCCATCAAGCAGAGTGCGTGCCGCGAAATATACGACACATACACTCGCTAACCCAGCGTCATTTTTGTCACTCCGCCATGATATACGGCGCGAAAAACAACGCCGCGGCGCACACGCACCAACTTCTCACGATAACACCAAAGGGACGGCGGCACACAAACATGAAAGCCCCCCCCCCCCTTCCCCCTCCTAATTAATCCAATCCATCTAATCCTCGTACAACATATTAATAATCTCTACATGACATTGTTAGCGAGCGCCCCTATTAGGAGCAATGGAATAGGGGCATTCGGGTGGTTTTTCATCTTTAAAAGACTTAGGTGGTGCTGAATATGCATTCATATTTTTCAAGGAAAATTCGTGGCCTGTTCTGTCTCTGTAGGGGTCCACTTTAGTGGACCCCCTCATTTCCGGGGGTTGGGGCCGGATGCGGTTGGAATAGAATAGGCGAAGAATTCATACCTAACCCAATTCGTTATTAGAGGGCCGACAAAATTCTACAGTATTTCTTGCAGTATATTACACTGACTACTACACTCCTTATGGTTTACATTTAGTGGCTAAAATATTATGACTATATAATATCCCATACGTTTTCATATCCCCCCCCCCCCCCTTTATGATGCACTTTTGTAGTATATAAATGTATTGATGATTTAACTTTAGAATGAATACCTTTATGAATATAAATTAAGATATATTTTTCAATAAAATTTAATATAGAAAATCTGTATATTTAACAGGCAAGACGTTATTTTGTGACAGTCACTCCTCCTAAACTAAATATTGTATTTTTATTATAAAGATGTCGTTTGAAAGTGAGCGAACTGTAAATGTGCTAAATCGCGCCAAAACTTTAAAATATTAAGCAATTAAATAATTAAGGCTCTTAATAGTTATCAACGGGGCGCCATCTGCATCTCAACGTTTCAAGACTATGACTCCCTATTAAAAGTTAAATGAATTATACAAAACAGCAAAGAAAAACACCCTTTCCAACTAAAGTAAAATATCTACTATACATTTCTTCATTATACACTTTTAATAGAATCTTCAATGCAAACTGTACAGTGTTAAAAATAGGTATTCAAAAATAAGTAAAATGTACTCATTTTTGAATACATTCGATGCTTATCCTGGCTCCGAATACGTAAGTTTCAATTTTGAAAAAGACATGTACTCAAAAATAAGTACAATAAATAAAAATGAATAAAAAGAGGAATTGCTAACCTATATATAGGCTGCCTGAATATCGGCAATAAACGGAATTTACGGATAACGTAAAAAGAAGACTGTTTTGTCTTGTCGCCGACAAAGCAAGTTTTGGGAAATAACATATAGGTACGCGTTCGAAAATAGGGGCCTCCTGTTGCCCAGTGGATAAATGCGTTCAGCTAGTAATCAGAGGATTGCTAGTTCGGTGGATTAGACACGGAATTGAGTGATCTTGCGATCGGAGGGTTGCCAGCTTCGCTACAAAAATAATGGAAAGTCGTCCAGAACATCCAACAAATTATACTGGCGTGTATACGTATCAATTAAGACAATCTACGAAATACCATTTCAAGCATCTTTTAATAAACTTCGGCACTTAAATTAACTTTAAAAAACAGTTATTAAGGCAACGTGCAAGTGACAAACATTCACTCGTGTCAGTACAGTTAAAATAAGTTTTTAAGTAACATGTATCCAATATTTACCTTCGCTTTTCAAATCTGACAGATTTTTCTTCCAAGATTATTAGAAGGGATAATATTAATCAAATAAAAACGAAACGCCTTGTGAATAATAATGCGATGAATCCATCGCAGCATGAATCATTTCTGAAACTTATTAGGGTTATTAAAAAAACAAGAGGAATGCTTACGGTAAGTCACATGAAACAGGATTCATGTAGAGAAGATTTGCATTTATGACAGGAAATTCCTACTAAATCACTCAATTTTAGACACAGCATTCCAAGCAACATATTCTTCTTTTAGTTGGATGAAAAGAGACGTCGACAGAATAACTGTTCATAACATTCAACTTTTAAACATTTTGCATTAGCTTGTAGAGCTATACACTTTTTGACTGTCACTCAGAATCGAACCGAAGACCTTCTGTATGATACACCGATACTCTATCAATCAGGATCACTCGAACCCAAGTGGGGGTATCGGGTATATGAAGCGACGACAACCATAGTACCCTCTCTCAGCAACACCGACTCAAAGACAAGGCCGTGCCTCACGTGACCTTTCCGGAGCTGACGTCATCACGAGTAGGCCATGGTTGCGGGTAGAAACGGAAGATTTCGCTTCGCTGATTTCTTTGTTTTCTCAAAATGGGTGAAAATTCCGAGTGCTTTAGTCTGCGACTATTTTTTATTATCTGAGTTATGGTTTACAAACAAGCTGGGTTACCAATTGTCAGGAAAATTACACGAAAACACTAAAAGTTAATCTGTTTTCGTTTCCTAAAGCTCGGACGTTGCGCAGAAAATGGATTCGTGTAATTCACACACACACAGGGACGACTTTACTCCTACATATTACACCAGGGTATATATGATTATGCTTATAATTTAATCTGCGTTCTTTAATGTAAATTGATAACATGTAGATGTCAGGTTTAAATTGGATTAAAACATCACTGGTTAAAAAAAAAACCAGGGAAGTATTTGACATCGTTATTACTATTACAATTATTATTATAATACAATTGTTATTAACCGACTGAACAGCGCGCCAACCAAAACTCCAAAATAAAACCGCCATAAACTTTAAATTAAAACCGCCAAATCCCACACCATAGATATAGATTCGACGGTTATGTATTTTTTTTTTAATTTATGTATGTTCGAGGGGGATTTCGGTTCTACTTCAGATATTTGCACAATTTTGTTGTTGTTGGATAAGGGCTGTTTCACTTGCTAGCAATTTGAAAAAAATATTGGGTTATCCGGCATTCAACTATCTCTGGAATTCTCAATTAACCGGACCGTTTGAAAAAAAATATTGTCCGATTTCAAAAATTCTTTTTTTGTTGGATAGAGAAAAATCAACTTAGACAAAATCTGCAAAAATAATCGGTTATCCGTCTGCTATATATCAGGAAATGTCGATTTACCGGGAGGTTTTTTATACAGTTAATCCGATTTCATAATATTTTCATTGTTTAACAGAAGTTGTTCAACAATGACATTTCATTTAACCAGAATTTATTAGCATTGATAGGGATTGTTTTACAATATACACGGTTGAGCAGAAATTGCTACTTAAATTTCTCGGTGAATAATAAGAGGGGGCGAATCCCCCTGCTAAATTAAAAACCAAAAAGGGAAAAATAAAATAATCTTTCTAGAAAAAAAGGAGAACCGACTTTAAGGAAAATGCGCTAAAAAGTAAAAAATAATTTTTAATTCTACGAATGAGTTTAAAAATTGAATTATTGAATATCAATTTTATACTTAGTACAACTTTTTGAAGTTGGTGGTGCCAATTTACAAAAATGATACCCAAATTTTGGCGCCAATTTCAAAAAGTTGTACTGAGTATAAAATTAATATTCAATAATTCAATTTTTCAACTCATCGTAGAATTAAAAATTATTTTTTACATTTTAACGCATTTTCCTTAAAGTCGGTTTTCCTTTTTTCTATAAAGATTATTTTATTACTAATACAGACTGACAGTCCCTTGTGTGTTTCGGATTTTTAGATAAATGCTGGTGAGTAAGAATTTAAAGGGATTAAAAATTCAATGCCTATTATTGTATACCTTTCCGTCTATTGTGCTCATTCGGCGATGAAAAAAATAAATTGTAAATATAGTTCAAAACAAATGATTATTGATAACACCTTAAAATGAAACTATAAATATAAACTAATTGAATCTCTGGATAGAGGTGGTTTAATCTACCCATCTGCAAATATTGTAAATGCTGTAAGTTACAATTATATTGGTATGTAAAAATTGCTTTTAAAAGAAAATAAGACCAAATTTTCACAAATAACTGATCACCGCTCATTTGTGGTTGAAAAAACTTTGGAATTAATAAATTATAATGAATGTTTTTTGTTGATGATCAATGTGAAGCGACCATAGTTCTGAGAGTGTTTTAAAACTAATATTAACTTCAGCTACAAAATCATTAATAAAAAACTATTGCAGGCAAAAAAAATATATAAAAAAATTCAAATTGAAAAAAAGTCTAAAAAAATTGAGATATTGAAAAAAGGGATCAAAGTTGTGGAAAAGGTGCAAACATATAAAATTGCATAACTGTATATAAACGCTCAGTTCAATAAAGAATTTTTGTTAATTTAGTCTTTGATACTTTTATTTTCATGCTAATGTGAGTATTTTTTTGGGCATATATATTTAAAAATCTTTAATGAAATGCAAAGGTAAGGTAAATAATGTTTAGGCAACGTAACAGTTCATTTTCTAAAGAAAAAATGCTATTCATCTACTCGAAATACCAAGCGCTTCAATCGAATTAACACAGCGGGGAAGGAGAAATCCAGCCTACTCAAGGTGACGTCACAAATCAGAGGCATGGCCTTGTATTTGAGTCGGTGTTGCTCTCAGTGAGTCGATCGGAGGAACGAATGAATAAAAGGCCCCTGAAGTGTTATCACGTAGGCAGTGGTTGATGCCGAGAAGTGGGCAGGGATTGCCGTGAAATGTTATCAGTGATTGAAATTGTGGTGGATGATTTGATGTGGTGTCACAAGCGTGTGTACGAAGATTGCGTTGATCTGCCGTCCGGAAGTCACCAATGTAGAGCTATACACTGTCACTCGGAATCGAACCGAGGGCCTTCTGCAAGATACACCGATATTCTATCAGTCAAGTTAAAGTGATCACTAGAGCCTGTGAGTTTCGTGTATAAGAAGCGACCCCCACAAACTTAAAAACCAACTGAAAATCAACTTTTTACAGATGGTTAATTAAAAATATGAACGCAATCATAATTGCACATATTTCAAATAATGACGAAATAATTTTAAACACCTAGAACCGTTTCTCAAACCGAAGAAAAGTCAAATTTTTTTTTTAAATTTAATATTAAAAAAAATTCTATCTTTATTTAATTTTTTTAAAAGGCATTATTTGATGTGTATTTTTTATACAAAAATTTAAATATGAAATCTACACATATATGTTTTAAACAAACCCCAATTAAATGCATTGGAACCCCATTTATACAACTTTCGTAGATTGTAATCTATAATGAAACATTTATATTCTGTTGAGAAAGTATTTTTATAAGGACTTTGTTAGTCTGTCAATATATTTTAGGTTTAACTTGTGCGTTTCAGTGGCTGGAAAGAAAAATATTAATCGGAATCCTTCAATTAGCAGCTTTGACAAGTTCGTTTTTTTTAAAAACTTTTACTGTTGTATACTTCTACTAAAAAATAACGCTTTTGGTGAAAAAAAATTCAAGCTGAAATATTACGTTTTCTACTTAAAGACATGCAAGTAATTTTTGTAACCCGTTAAGTATAATTACGATAACTTAAATTTAAATACAATGAATTTGTTATTAACAAATTTGCAAGAATAGGACATAAAATAACTAAATTCGATTTACTGTCAAAATAATGTACTTGACATCTGAGTTTTATTTAATACTAAATTGGTGCTTTGCGCTTTGTCTAACTTTTATTTACTGTTCAGTAGTTGGGAGTCCTAAAAGTTGAGAACCATTGTCCTACAGTGATCACTGACCTATACACAAACTGGCACCCAACGAAACCTCACAATAGGCGTCAGAATATCGGACCACGATTAGAATTTACGTGCACTAGTCCCTTATACACACCGGTTGAAATTGTGGTTATTTGTAGACGACTTTTATAAACGAATATGGTAACCCTCACATCACAAGCTCGCTACAACTTGTCAAGTCCACGTAAAGATTCGAACTGGCAATCCTCCGATTACGAGCCGGATACTTTACCACTCACTAGGCCCACTGTAAAGATGTTTTCATTTCCTTTGGAATTAAAATAATTTTCCCGCGTAAGATTTAATTTTTATTTTTATTAATTAATTTGAAATAAACAGCTCAAGATATACCTCATATGAGGAAAAATTATACAAAGGAGTGAATTAATATGAGTTAATTTAAAAATCGAGTGCCTTACTGGGAAAAATTATATCACAACGTGATATTATGGAATCGATCATCAGAGTTAAAGATTTTTTTTTGTCGCATTAAATTGTTAAATTAAGCCTTGTTGAAAGCTATGTGATGCTTCTTTATATTTTGAGACTATCAGCCTTACAAGCCTTGTATTACAATTATTTTATAAAAATAATTTTTTCGGAGTATTTTGGAACAAATTGGTTAGTGGAAAATTTTTCTTTCCCTTATTATCAGAAGGGAATTTTTTTTTAATATTTCAACAAGCGACCGCTTGATAATTTTCAAGGTTTTTTAAGGTATGGTTTATTATTTGCTGGATAATTTTTTTGATGTTTTCAAACTCAACCATCGACAAAAGAATGGAAAGTAAGATAATGGAGTCGTAATAACTCCACTTAAGCAATCGACATCAAATAATGTGGAAATCATCTTCTGAACAAATATTTTAAGTTTGTCACCAGGTCACTCTGATAAGATGGCTTGAACAGAAGCCGATATTAGCAATATTTTGATAAGATGGCTTGAACAGAAGCTGATATTTTAAACCATACTGCTCATTTTTGCGAACAAAAAATTACTAAAATTTGAGTACGTCACCGCTCATTTACGATGCAATTGTACTCAAAGAAAATGAATACGTACCCATTTTTAAGCACATTATTTTTTTCGGTATAGTTTAAACCAATCCTTCTTTCTACTCTACTTAAAAATAAAATTTTACACAACACACAAGAAATAATGTAAATATGTTACACTTGTACAGCAGTCTTACACGAGCATTTCTATCAATGCGTAAACGATTTAAAAGATTATAAAAAATAAATAATGTACATTATGTTTAACATGTATAACATGTTATAACATGTATAACATGTTATAACATGTATAACATGTTATAACATGTAATACGTATTACATGTTATAACGACTTTATAGAAATAACGGTCGTAATGGTCATTTCTCAGCTAAAATTAGTATAACTTTAAAAAAATTAACATTACAATCAGTTTAAAATGTAAAAACAGAATAGTACACTAACGATTTCAACTGATAGGTACTTATTATGTTTAATGTATAATTAACACTCGACGATGTAGCTCACATTATAAAACCATACAATTCTCATTTTTTTCTATATATTGTCCCGCATTTAGTGATTGATTGTAGGAAAAGTTTGAAATTTGATATGAAATTTGACTCTTGTCATTCGTGGCATTGATTAATTATGTTGACGAATTTCAATAAATGCCACATTTCTTTGGGTACTAACTTGATTTGTATTAAATTTAAATAAAAAAAATTAAAAATATATATTATACGGTTAATCGGTACAATATTATGACATTCGTCGATAACATCACTCTCTGAAATCACACTCTTATTTTTTGAGACTTCTGAGATCGTCCGGGCTGCTTTCGTTATATTTGTCAATCGTTTAATCATTGATCACGTGACTTTTGAAGAAACAAGAATCCTCAAATTTTGAACGAAAGTCATTTACTCAGACTCCTTTTCTGCCCTTTTCTGGGTCATCAGCTCAAGTTTGGTTCTTATACTTATATTGCCAGAATTCAATTGAGCTTTCTTGACCTTCGAGCATGAATGGTCTGTAGTAGAGAGAATATGACGTCATAATCGTGAAGCCGACATATCAGAGCGAAAGGCCCATACCACGTGTTTCTCTTTAAAATTATGAATTAAGGGGACTCGGTACCCTTGGAATAATTTTTTTTATTAAATAATTTACATATATATTTTACACATATTATTGAAGGTTTTTATTATATAACATGATTTTAGCAACAAAAAAAAATGTTTTTATGAGTATATTTTTCAAAATTTAATTTTTATCTTAAAAATTTATCTTTTTTAAAAATGGTTTTTCTTTTTCAGTTTTTAATATTTTGTAAAGATTTTTTTTTCTTACATTCACTGTACTATACTTTATAACTTTAAGGATCGAATTTGAAATTACTGTTTTAGTTCTGGAGAAAAAAAATAAAATGTCGATGTATATGCAAAAAAATAGTAAAAAACATGATTTAGTCCACTTTTTAAATTTTTAATTTTTTTTCTTTTCATTATTTTGCAAAACCCATCCTTGATTGTTTTAAATAGGTTATACAGGAATTTCAGAAAAAAAATCAAGTCATTTGAATAATATTTGAGAAAGTATTCTTATTTTAAATACCGTGGCATATGCAAAAAACACAAACTGAGATAAATCAGTTTAAACATTTCAAATCCAAATAACTCGATGAATACATTTGAGATTTTCTTCACACATAATTAATTTTATAACTACTTGCATACATATAAAATTCCAGTTTCTATTATTTAATTGGAGTACATTAAATCACTATTATGTACTCAGTTTTAAAATGATAACAAAAGTAAATTTTTTAGAAAAATCTGTTAAAATCAAAATAATAATGTTTAAAATATTGTTTTACACTAATTTTGTGTTAGAAACCATACTAATACAACTGAATTCATTGAAAATACATATTCCATACCATAAAACACTTTAGAATGGGCTTTGACAATAGCAAAAACATGTATTACATTTGTTAAATACGTCGCCTTTGGCAAATACGTCTCCTTGTACCTTCAAATTTAAAATTATATCAAACCACGGTAAGAAAAAGTAAACAAACACGTGATGTGGTAGATACAGTCACAGATAAACACGTTCAACTTGTTCTTAGCTGATTTTTCTTTAAATAAATGACCAAAAGCTGTTGTGTCAAAAATTTAAACATCGAAATGGACGTAGCATTTTAAGTACTGTGAAAGTAATAAAACGCATTTTTATTACATTTATAATTATCAGATCGTTTCAAAACTTTGTAATAATGAACTATAGGTATAAGAGCATATTTTAAGCAAAAAAAAGAAAAATTGATATTTTCATCGATTTTCTCAAATCAAAGGGTACCAAGTCCCCTTAAAAAATACTCGCGATTGGCTGATGAATTGGGAAATGTGTAACAATAAAAATTTAAGAATGGAATGACGTAATTAACCACGTGTCTGAGGCCATACATGTTGGCTTCACTTTGATGTTAGCTAGAATGACGTCATGACTCCTCTACTACAAAGTATCCATGCTCGAAGTTCTTGACCGAGTCAATAGATCTTTGGACTCTAACGTGAGAGGTCTGCGGTTCGAATCAGAGAGTTGTTGTATTAAATAGAGAGCGCCTTCAATGCCAGACTCTCATAAAGCCGCGGTGTCAACATTGAAAATAAAAAACCAACATCACGTGGTTTTTGCGCTGCCACATTTGGCGTTCAGACATCTGCAGGAGTTCCGAATTTGGTGCACTTTCTTCTTTTTGGTGATAAGGCGTTCTGTCCGTATTCAACTTCTTAACATATATGTACGTATTTACTTATTTTCAAACAATATGCGCTAAATATTTCCTCTTCATTAACGAAACGAAAATATAATTTTCTTTGTGTTCAATACTCGAAAAAACGAAACTCTTCATATTTCTCCGGTTTTATTGTTCATATTTTCTTATTAAACTATACAAAATAACAATTGAAAGAACTTCGCTTATGGTAAATTTTTTACATAAAAACGTAACGCAATTATTTCAAATGTACAAAATAAGAAAAATATCTTTAATATGTATCTATTAAACTCCCTTAAATTGTGCCACTCGTTCAAAAAAACGATATTTAAATACAAAATTAAACACAAAACCATATTACAACACTTCGATCTCGCTTAGTTCTGAAAGTCGCCAAGGCTTGCCAAGTAATATTGGCGCATGAGTGAATTGGCATTTTCACAAATCACGTGGTTTCAATGATGCACACACGGAAATCAGCATTTTTATTCCTCTATTTGTATCATTACTCAATGGTTCGAATCAGCTCGTCGAAATATATTTATTATAGTATTTATAATCGCCCATTATCGCAAATAATACCCATTTTCGGCGAAATAAATTTCCTTAAAAATACCGATAAATTAAATTTTCTCAGTTTGACGAAATATTTAACCGGAGAATATAGCACGCGTGTGTTTCGTCAAATTTTGAACAAAAGATTTTAAATATAATTTTAAATTAAATATTACACATTAACAAATTTTAATTCGAACAAAGTAAATATTAACAAAATTATTTCATTTTACAGGATGTAATGAGTTTTGTTCGATTACCTGATCTTGATTTATATATAATATTTTTACTAATACTATTTTTAATTACTTAACATGATTTATAAATATTTCATATTTTTACTATCAATATTTTTAATTACTTAACTGTATTTATATATTTAATATTTTGATTTTACCGTAATATTTTTATTGAACACTTCTCTTAGCATAAAAGACAAGGAGTTTGCAAGCAATAAACATAAAATTATAATAACCATAACAGGAGCTTGGGGGCGCTTTGATTATCTAAAAATTATTTCAACACTCTTTCCTCTGCATTTATAAATATCCAATTAGTTCAAGTGATGAAAGCTTCATGGAAATTAATCAGTTTTTCACGCCTTTAATGACAGCCCAGTTGAAAAACTGGCGTGGTAAAAGTCTGTCTCAGCTTAAACGACTTACTGAAACGTCTAATAAGCATTTTCGATTAATATGATTTTCACTCTACGCAAAATTTATTTGTATGGAATAATAAAAATTAATTATTATTATTTTGGATTTACATTTGATTACTTTATAACTTTAGCTTCATTTTTTAAGTAGAATAAAGGAGCAAAAAATTGTTTTTTTACTACTAAGCAAAAGTATGCAGCTGACGTGAAGATGAGCGTCACGGCGATAGCTTGAATTCTTATTAGTTGGAATGTGGATGTAGCGACTTTTGTTTCTTGAACAAAAACAAGATGGCGACGTATAAAAGTCCAATATTTGTTAACATTAATTCGTCATTCGTAAATAACATTACTTCATCAATCCCATCCGTATAATTTTCAACGATTTGTAGCAATTATACAAGTATAAAATGCCAGTGTTTGTTAACATTAATCATTAATTCGTCATTCGTAAATAACATTAATTCGTTAACCCCCTCCGTATTATTTTCAACAATTTGTAGCAATTATACAAGTATAAAATGCTAGTTTTTGCTAACATTAATTCGTCATTCGTAAATAACATTAATTCGTCAACCCCCTCCATATAATTGTCAATGAATTCTAGCAATTATACAAATATAAAATGCCAGTTTTTGTTAACATTAATTCGTCATTCGTACATAACATTAATTCGTCATTCGTACATAACATTAATTCGTCAACCCTCTCCGTATAATTTTCAAGGATTTGTATAGCAATTATACAAGTATAAAATGCTAGTTTTTGTTAACATTGATTCGTCATTCGTAAATAATATTAATTCGCCAAACCCCATCGTATAATTTGCTACGATTTGTAGCAATTATACAAGTATAAAATGTTAGTTTTTGCTAACATTAATTCGTCATTCGTAAATAACATTAATTCGTCAACCCCCTCCATATAATTGTCAAGGAATTGTAGCAAATATACAAATATAAAATGCCAGTTTTTGTTAACATTAATTCGTCATTCTTAAATAACATTAATTCCTTAACCCTCTCCTTATAATTTTCAACGATTTGTAGCATTTATACAAATCTAAAATGCCAGTTTTTGTTAACATTAAATCGTCATTCGAAAAAAAAATTAATTCGTCAACCCCCGCCATATAATTTTCAACGGTTTGTAGCAATTATACAAGCATAAAATGCCATGTTTTGTTATCATTAATTCGTCATCATAAATATCATTAATTCGTCAACTCCCTCCGTATAGTTTTCAACGATTTGTATCAATAATACAAGTATAAAATGCCAGCTTTTGTTAACTTTAATTCGTCATTCGTAAATAACATTAATTCGTTAAACCCCTCCGTATTTTTTTCAACTATTCGTATCAATAACACAAGTATAAAATGCCAGTTTTTGTTAACGTTAATTCGTCATTCGTAAATAACATTAATTCATCAACCTCCTCCATATAATTGTCAACGATTTGTAGCAATTATACAAGCATAAAATGCCAGTTTTTGTTAACATTAATTCGTCAACTCCCTCCGTATAGTTTTCAACGATTTGTATCAATAATACAAGTACAAAATGACAGTTTTTATTAAAAAATAAATAGTAAAAAATCCACTTCAATCATCCAACAAATCACAATAAACAACCTTTAACGCAATTAATTTCCCAAATTCAACGTAACGACACTCCCAAATACAGCAGAACCCATCCCAGATGGGTCCTTTCCGCGTAACCCGTCGATGTCACCTGAGCCAACGCTTCAATGGCCGTCACCCGACTCTTTGATTGGCGCGATTCGTGCAAGTAACGCCTCTGCACACAAAACCCGCGCACTCAGCATAAGGCACCCGAACGGGAGCTGCCTTTTGCAATCCCCCCATTGGACACAGGTAATCGCTTACCTGCACGTCACACGGTATTTTAATGAAGGTCCTCTCATAAATTTGCATACGAATGCCCCTTCCCGTTTATTATCATCTTTTTCCTCTCTCTCTTTCTGAGAAGCAGAACCATCCCCCCTCCCCCCTCGTTCATTCCTCGAATAATGAAGAAGGTCATTACCGGGGTATGTCGCTTTATTAGCGTGATCGACTAATTAAAGGGTTTTGTTCATCGTTCTCCTTTTTCTATTCTTATCTTGCACTGGCGATAGATTCATCACTCCTCTTTTGTAGGAGTCAAGGATTGATCGGGGTTTTTTGACTACGTCGGCTATGCAATTAGCAGCGTCCCCCCGTTTGAAAAGTTTTTTTTTTTTTGGTTGGCCCTATTAATGTAATAGCTGTATTAGATTATTTTTAATGGTGGTCAGAAGTCAATGGATCGATCAACCCTTGTTGTGGCGTCGTATTTTCCGAAAGTGAAGTTTGCGCATGTTAAAAGGGGGTTTAAACTGAACGGAAAAAATCACGTCTCTTTGAAAGATATCCGGAAAAACAAAGCACCTGAAAACTATAATGGGCAATCAAAAATTTTTTTATGTGTTTTTGAAACATTTATAATGTTAAACTATTTGTAGCGATTCTGAAGACAAAAAAAAAATTGGAAAAAAATATTTATCTTTTTTAAATTATAACTATTATTTTAAGTTGAATATTATACATATTTCAAAATGCTTCAGAAGCTTCAACTTTTAAAAAAAAATTCACGTATCACGTAGATATATTTTTAATATCGTCGCCTCAGAGCAACAGTGAGACATCTAAAAAAAACGAAAATGAGTTTTCGGTCTTGCTAATATTACCAAATGTGCCTTTATTTAGTGGAAAACTCGGACCTTTTTATGTCTTCTTTGAAATCCCTGAACTACAGTCTTGGATATTCAGCATTGAAAAAACAGCACATTTTAAAATCAATTTTATAGTCAACTCTGTTTTTGCTCATATCCTACTGTTGCCCTAAGGCGACGATATTATAACAGAACTCAAGATACTTTTTTTTACTAAATTCAAAATTATTTTTGGGAAAAAAAATCATGAAAATGCGTTTTTATGCAAAAGTTTCTTTAAAAATGTCATTATAAATCTACTTTTGCTTCAAAAATATTAACCTTAACTAACCAAAAAAGTGTTTAAATATGTTCATGTAATATTATAGTAAAGGATCAAGGAAACCCTCCCCCCCCCCCCCCCACACACACGCAAAAAAAATAGCGTACTTGAACCTTTTGAAAGTATAAACATAAATAAACTTCCAGCAACAGAGAAAATTGCCTTTTAAAAAAAATTAAAACTGTGCATAATGTTATTGAGAAAAAGATATATAAAATAAAACATTTATCAATGAAAATATACATGAAACATGATAGCAGAAGTTGTAAATTGTATTATTGTCATAAAATAAAAATTCCGATATTTTGGTGTTTTAATTTTTTTTTTTTTAAAGTCCGTTGTATCCTTAAGTAGGATTAATTTCATTTTTAACTGCAGACAAAACTTTCTCTCTAACTTTATTTTATAAATACCTAGGAACCAGCAGTAATCTAAACAAAAGTCATTGTCGAAGGTTTAGAAATGGTCACTGTGTTAGAACAGTAGAATTCTGCTACAGCAATTCACATGATAATTCAATTCTTAAAGGATCTCTATGTTAAACTATTTTTGCAAGAATATTTTATTATTATAATTGCTAATTAAGATATTTTAATTTAAATATTTTGCGATTTATAAAAAAATGGAATAATTTTGGAAATATTTTTTTAATGCTTACAGTCAAAACAACTTTAACATTTTTAATTAATGAAGGAGTAGAATTGAAACGAAGCATGCAAAAAAGTATTTGACCAGAGACAAAATTCCATTTATTTTTTAAAATCATATAATTATTATTTGTGATTTAAATCAAATATGCCACAATCAACGAACCCGATAATTGTTAGTTGATATATTCAAGATATGTTTTCATATAGGCTCTAGGAGTTATAAAGAACTTGTGACAAAAAAAGAAGGTACGCATGTGTACCTCCGTTCCGAGACTAAATTATTTTTAATATATACAAATTTAATAACCATACTCACAGAAATAACACTCTCATTTATGAGGATTCTGCGGTCGTCAAGGCAAGTTTCGTTACACTTGACAGTCGTTTCATCATTGAATCGCCTGACTTTTAACGAAACAAGAATCTTCATTTTGAACGAAAGTCGTTTAATCCGATTCCTTTTCGGCTCTTTTCTGTGTCATCAGCTCATGTTTGGTTCTTATACTTATATTGTCAGTATTCAATGGTCTTCTCGGCCGAGTGGATAGAGCATTAGACTCTGGACCGAGAGGTCAGCTATTCGCTATTGAATTATTATATATTTTTTTAATCGTCCTCATTTGTGACGATTTTTTTTTTAAAGACAAAATAAGTTTGACGAAAAATATGATAATGCATTTTTAACAGCGCACGAAAGAATTAGATTAGTTGATGAATTTCATAGAATATCGAAAGAATTTCAACTTGTTATTTCTATATCAATTAAATTACCCATTACCTGAATATTGACCCATACAGTATAATCCCTTTACCCAGGAAATTGAAATGTAAAAATGTTTCATTTTAATTTCATCAAGAATATGAATATGTTTTCATTTATAACATACGCTAATTAAAAGAAAATCTGTAAAGAATTACATCCTCTAACTATTTATGTGGGGGTGGGGGGAGGATTGAAACTATCTTTTTTGATCCCTTTTCTTACAGAATGACATTTTCAATAAAAGAAGATTAGTAACAATTGTCGAGTGTCTGTGTATCTGGTGAACAGAATATATAGAAAGAACGTATAATGTTACGATAATCAAGCTATATATTTTTCACCGAATTTTATATTCCGAATCGAACATTCTTAAGAGAAATAAAGAGAGGGATATTATGTAGTTCGATACAATGCTTTTTTGGGGGGTAATTTATCAAAAATGATTATAACGATTTTTTTTTTTTAAATTGGCATGGCAACGCTTTTTTAAAGTCATCTTATAACTGATCTAAGGGACGTTTGCGAAAAAACTATCTAATGTATTACAAAGTTAGAAAAAAAAAATATTCCTATGCAAACCTTTTTTTTTTTTTTTTTTTTTTTTTTTAATTAATTGCGAATTTGTTACCTATATCAATTTAAAGACGGACCCGAACATCTCAATACCAAATTCTATTGAAATCTGCGCATAGAATTAAAAAACCATGAACAGTTGAAGTGGATGTTTGTTGCTCTATTTTAAAGAATGAGTCCTTAAAAAGTATAGATTTATGAAGAGGTTATGTGATATTCTACACCAGTAATATTGATAAGCTTTCCCAAATGATGAAACAAAGTAATTTACTTAAAAATCGCTACTGTGTAAAACAATATCCATTAACTTATATTCCCCGATTTCGTATCATTAAAATTAGTTCAATCAAATCAAATGAAGCACGATTGTTATAGATCAACATGCAAATTAAAAAAATATATATATGTTTATTCTCCTTAGGGGTATAGGGTTGTTCATATATAACGTATCTTGCCCTTGAAGGAAAGGGTCTAACATGCAGGAGGGTTGTCTCAGTGGTTGCGTGACGTAGTAAAGCTTTGCAGAAAAAATGCTGAATTTCTTTAAACTTTGATAAGTCCCTTTTTATAGAAATTACTATACTTATAATGGGATGTTTTGTAAAATACCTAGAAGTAAAGTTTCAATGATGTTTGTATCATAACATTAAAAAAGGGGAAGGAGGAGAAGGCTAACGGGACAATTCGTTACATGGGGGGAGGAGTGTACAAAGTGACGAAAAATGGCATCACGTAATAAATAAACGCTCCCTCGGTTTGTATGAAATATTTAGTTCTGGATATCCGCGATAAATCTCAATGTCTACTTAAATGGTTCCATGATTTATTCTGGAGATGGTATAACCACTGCCGGTAGTTGTTACTTTGCTTGAGATTTTGTTTTTAATTGCGCCTTGGAACGCATGACAACAAAACCCATCCCTCAACGGAGCACAGAAGTGAAGCCAGAAGCACCACCCCCTTGTCAAGTCTGCTTGCGAACACCGCAACGCCATTTGTCATCGAGAACCACGAATTTGTTCCTTGCGCAAGGCAAAAGAAGACCATTGTTTGCCCGTGTATTCGCCTCTCTATTAATTGATGGCGGGAAGGGTCCATTGTCTGTTCAAACAAAAAGGGGAAGAGTCGCCCGAAGTAATTGGAAGGACGTGTGTTGAGACATGGACTGCCAACTATGCGCAGGTACCAGAGCCATTGACACTTCTTGCAGGAAGGCAGCTGATACGACACTTTCTTTTATGCTGCAACGCTAACAGCCCTTTCTATTCTGGTTTTTATACTTTGGCACTTTGATGTACGGGTCTCTTTTCTGTGGAATCTCACAAAGAAGGGTTTGTTTTCAGAAGAATTTCGTGGTGTTTTTGCCGCCATTTGTCAAAACCGCGAACGGAAAGAAAGGAATCTCTTGTAAATGGCGGATCTTTTCAATGGAAATGCAAAATTTCCCCCCAGTTAATTGTGGTTTAAATGGGTCTTTCGACATGGGTAGTTGAATGCCTCATAAGATACTGCTTATCTATTCTATAACTTAGAATCCTAATTTGCATAGAATCCTAATTTAGGTTTTTGGTTACGGTTGAGTAATATTAAAGACTAAATATAAAGAAAGTGATGAAATATTATTCTAAATATGACAAATAAACTGCGTATTTAGAAGTTGCGATTTCCTGGGAACCTAATAATACATGTCAAGCATTATTAAAAGTAAGTAATCAAAAATAAATAAAATGCACTCATTTTTTATTACATTTCATGCTTATCATGGCTCCGAATACATAAGTTTCAATTTTGAAAAAGAACTCTAGTCAAAAATAGGCACAATGAATAAAAAGGACAGATTCTAGCCTACATAAATCACTTTCAATAAATATCAATAATTACATCCAAGATTTACCGGTAATTGAACCCAGATCCTCAGGCACCGCAGTCCAGTTCCTTATCCGTTGTACTGCCAGCGGAACGTGAAGAAGTTATACCCAGAAGACTTGTTTAAAATGTGTACCAAAAGAATGGAAAGTAAGATAATTGAGTTGTAATACCACAATTTCCATTTAAGCAATCGACATCAAATAATGTAGAAAATCAACTTCTGAACTACTGTTTTAAGTATGCCAGGTCGCTTAGTTAAGATGGCTCTAACAGAAACTGAGAGTAGCACTATTAAATTACACTGCTCATTTTTGCAAAAGTACGGTTGCTTAAATTTGAGTACGTCGTCGCTCATTTACGATGCAATTGTACCCAAAGAAAAACTAATAGATTCAGGTACTCATTTTTAAGTATTTTTTCTTACAGTGAGTTAGTTTTACATGGTTCCTTGCAAAATGTCGGGTATTTATAAATTTTGGATATATTGTCAAGGCCAATTCCACTTGTAAAATTCAACTGTAATCAGAGCAAGAACAAAGAGTAAGTTGCAAGAGATTATGTGCCTCAGTCAATACATTGTCTCTATGATTAAATGAACTGTTTTGTGATTGTTTATTCCCTACATTTGGAAACTTTTGTTTTCAGGAACTGGATTATTTATATAAATATTATTATTTTATTTATTTATATAAATATTATTATTTTATTTATTTATATAAATATTATTATTTTATTTATTTATATAAATATTATTATTTTATTTATTTATATAAATATGGTTATTTTATTTATTTATATAAATATTATTATTTTATTTATTTATATAAATATTATTATTTTATTTATTTATATAAATATGGTTATTTTATTTATTTATGTAAATATTATTATTTTATTTATTTATATAAATATTATTATTTTATTTATTTATATAAATATTATTATTTTATTTATTTATATAAATATTATTATTTTATTTATTTATATAAATATTATTATTTTATTTATTTATATAAATATTATTATTTTATTTATTTATATAAATATTATTATTTTATTTATTTATATAAATATTATTATTTTATTTATTTATATAAATTATTATTTTATTTATTTATATAAATATTATTATTTTATTTATTTATATAAATATTATTATTTTATTTATTTATATAAATTTTGGTTTGCTAGAATAACTATGAATAGTATTCATTTTTTTTCTTCAAGAAATCGTTATCTTAAGTATCTAATGCAGCATAATTTATCTAAGAATAATTACAAAATATGTTTGTTTTTTTAGCTTAAAAGTGGACTAAATCAATGTCCCACAAGTGAAACGACACAATTTCGTGTCAAATTTTAATTCGAAGCTCTATAAGCATTGCCAACAAGCTTGGTAAGCGCGTTACGAAATAACATCAACCATGTTAGTAAACATAAAATCTCTGCTCTTCTTAATTCTAAAATTTAATAGTCAAAGTTTTACATAAAAAAAATGGTTGGTGATAAGAGGGACAAAATTGATTATAGAAATTTCTTTATCACATCTATTAACTATAGTTAATAGATGTGATATAGTTAGTAGAAGTGATCTGAACTCTATTTCTATTGGAACTTTCACATTAGAAAATTATGGATATGCCATCGATTTCTTTTTGTTACATTTATTCTTTATGCAGGGTGGTCATAAAAAAAATTCCCCTGTTTAGAGGCATCTACAGCTAAAACTAATGAACGAAATTTCATCAAATTTCATATTAATTATATTGAAAACGTAGAGGAAAGATTTTCCATAAAACATTTTTAGTACCAAAAATCTCCGAAAGGGAGATATTGGCACTGTCACAGCAGAAAACGGGTATAATTATGTAAAAAAAGTTGTTAAAAAAACACAAAATAAATTAGTGATTACACTCAAAGGAAATCATATTTTATTCATCAGATTTAGAGTCACCAGAACCACATAGACTATTTTCAATGTGCTGAACTTTTTTGTGCATTACAAATTGCATCCAATGTGAATAATATTTTCTTTAGACTCTAATTCTAATAATTAAAAAAAATTACTCCCTTGAAATTTAATCACTAAGTTAATTTTTGTGTCTATAGCAACCTTTTTCTTGCATATATTTAACTGGTTTACGGCTCGCCCAACGCCAAACTTCCTCCTATCGGTGATATTTGGTACTAATTTTTTTTTCACGGAAATCATCTCCACATGCCTTCAATACCCAATGAAATTTAATTAAATTTCGTTTATTACCTTTAAACAGGAAAATTTATTTTATGACCACCCTGTATATATTCATCGAAATTACCACTGCATCTGTTTCAAGCACTGACTTCTAACAGTAACTTCTGGATTGGGCAAGACATTTTGTTGACTTGAAGCCCATATGGAAGCAGCCATGGTGTACCCCACTTTCATCACCATCGCAATTTTTCGTATATTTTCATTTTAAAATAAGCCGACATGTATTGCTTTTGGTTGAGTTTTTTTCTATTTTTTTTAAACCCATTTTAAATGCAATCTGCTATTAAAATAGAAAGTCATTTGCAATTCAAAGTCGAAGTAGTTAAAGAACAAAAACTATTTGTTTGGCAATTTAAAAATTAATTCTATAAGAAGAAACTATAATCTTTATTTACATTTAATATCTCTACAGTGCTATGATATTAAAAAACACTACTAAATCACTTTTTAATAGAAATGTTGGGACACAGTATGGCAGCGTCCACATTGGCTTCAACGCGCCCATAAAGAAAACAAGTCTTGAGCCTTCCAGAAGTTACAGTTAGAGTTCAATAGTTACTTTGGCGATTCACTGTTGCCATTCGTCAAAGAGAAATAGAGAAGGAAAGTTCGTTTCTTGAACGCAGTTGGAATTAAAGAAACATTATTCGAAGACAAAGGCATGCCAAATAGAATTAGGGGACGCACAGTAGCTGGCGTTAATAACTCTTACGAAACAGTCGACAACTAGTCGGACGTGAGAGGCATTGATTGGAAAGGTATTTGCATTAACAATGCGATACGCTCTGGGTGTGACAACTGATTGGGTCTCACGTGGATTGGAATGCCAGCCGAATACGCCATTCACATTTGATGTAGACTAATGAACAATTTCTCGTTAAAATTTTAAGGGAATTGTGGACCATTACTACACTGTAAAAAAGTGGTGCTTAAAAATGAGTACATGAAAGTACTAGGTTTTTTTTTTCTGTACACTTTCATCGTAAATGAGCAATGACGTACTCAAATTTAAGTAATCGTACTTTCGCGAAAATAAGCAGTGGGATTTGATATTGCTAAACTCAGCTTCTGTTCAAGCCATCTTCACAAAGGGACCTGACAGCACAGACTTAACATAGTTGTTCAGAAGATGGTTTTCCACAACATTTGATGTCGATTGCTTAAATGGAAACTGAGTTATTACGACTCAATTATCTTACTTCCCATTCTTTTGGTACACCTTTTTAACATTACTTCGGTTTATAACTTCTTCACGTCGCTCTGGTAGTACAACGGATAAAGCCCTGGACATCGGTGCCTGCGGGGTGATCCGGGTTCGATTCCCGGTGAGGCTCGGTTATAATTGTCGATATTTATTGAAATGGATTTATGAAGGCCGTCTATGAAGGCAAGCAACTACTCTTTTTATTCATTTCCACTCATTTTTGAGAGCATGTCTTTTCAAAAATGAAACTTATGTATTCTTAGCCATGAAGAGCATCGAATTTAATCAAAAATGAGTACATTTTACTTATTTTTTAATACCTATTTTTAACAGTATATACAATGGGAAATTTAATTAATGTTGTACATGGATAATACGTCCTGTAGTCAGTACCTTATTTTGAAAGTTCAGTACTATAGACACAATATCACTCGTATGGGCGTTAAAAATTAAATACATTCATCCAATAATTACTTCTTAATATTCTTCTAAATAACAATGAGTTAGTTTTTTTTTAATTACAGTAATAATAATGATTTTCTTTTAAAGTATAGAACGCTATTGCAGATTTTACAGTGCAGTACACGATAAATCTGATCGGGTCTAATGTCCTGACGCCTTTTGAGGTTGCGTCGGGGGCCAGTTCAGGTGTTGTCCTTGTCGTCTGACTATGTTTCAAAATACGAGGCATTGTTCCCGGGCCTATCCTTAGGGATAGGCCCCCCGAACCGTTGCCAATAGCCCAATGTTCAGCTCTAGTGCAACGGTAATTAGACAAACCACACCAACCAAACGTATTAAAAAAATCTAAAATTAAGGATTGTCATTTTGTTTGCATTGCACGCAATGTGTAGAAAGTATATGAATAATGTTTAAAATGCTCTTAATTAAATGAGGGAAAATTGATTTATTAGGTCACGTTATTTTTCATACTTTTGTTTTGCAACGTCATGCAACTACTGAGACTCCCCCTGCCCGATGAATGACAACAGTCACGCATGATAGACCGATAGACCTTCTCCCCACCCAAGGATGAGTGACGTAATGTTTCTAATGTTTAAATATGTTTCTAAATGTTTATTTAAAAAAAAATGACAAATTAAAATTTTGTTTACAAATACATATTTTGACGTCCAACTACATAACTCATATCCCAGCATAATTAGTCCAACGTCTTCTAACTATTTTCCAACGCAATTCCCAAGACAATTCAATCAATAAATTCACTAGCAATTAAACTATAAAACTTTAAATGTATATTTTTTTAATTAATTAAATACATTGGCCCATACCATTGTAAGTAATATTTCTGCAAAAAATGTACGTGACGTGAAGGTGAGAGGAAGAAAGTACAAAAGAAACAAAAATAGCGCGTATTAATAAACTAACTCTTCCTAATTAGATTATCAATCATACAAAATTAAAACCTAGTACTTCAAAATAAATATTCATAAACTGAAACCTATTAGCATGTATTGTATTAGCATATTAAGAGAGATATCTGATAAAGAATAATTGATACTATATAACAAAGTCCCAAAAAGTTTAATTTAATAAATAATAATTAAAAACCGAATATTTATGTTATGTAGAAATTTAACTACTTTTCAAAAACACCATTAAACCTTCCATACAAAAAGTGGATATTTCTTTGCATAACTGATATTTTGCATTAAAAAATAGGGGGTAAAATTACTTTCACCTTTTAGGGAGTTACCATGCAGTGAAACAAACCACTTAACGTTATTCAAACTGCAATTTTGCGTGGCGCCATCTTTCGTCATTTAATGTAACTATATAAAAAGATAATATTCTGTTATCACACACAATCGCGAATTTATTAGTGAAAATTGTAATAAAATAAAAAAAAAATCCGTGAGTTTTTTTTTGTTAATAACTACATAAAATCAATTCAATGTTTTTGTATTAAACATAGTTAATTAATTTTAAATGCAGAGCTTGGACCGAATAAAAATGATATAACATGAAATATCGTTGAAATATAGGAAGCAAAATCAGTAGAATTGTATTTATTTGATTTACAGAAAAAAGTAATTACATAAACACAAAATGTACTGTCTTGGCTAGTAAATTGAACTTCTTTTTTTTCATACTGAAATAAATTGGCATTTTTTAAAGACTCATTTATCTACTTTTAAGTAAATCCTGCAATTATTATTTAAATTGGAAGGTAAGAGTAATGTGGTGATGGAAATAGTTTTGATCTTGCCGCAAACCTATTCTCCAATATACAAAGAAAATTCTTTTATGAGTGGTTGGGTTGCCTTGGCTGCCAAGCGGAATAAATTCAAAACCCGAGCCCCGAGATAAGATGAATAAACACGAGTTATAATACAAAGTTATAATAAAAGGCGAAATGAAGTTATTAATACATGTAACTTAACTTATTTGAGGAAAAATACGATCAATTACAAAGTTTATAGAAATATATTTTATTAGTAATTCTATTTTTATTATAATAGAAAATATTAATTTTAAAATATTAATGAAATTGGAGCTTTAATATTAAATATGATTAATACTAATTTTAAATAACTAATACGAATATATTAATTACAATTCAATATTAAAACGGCTAAGTTTTTATCGCTCTTCGTTTTTAAAAAATTCAACCTTAAATATAGTGATGATTGAGTCCAAAGTGCATAGAAATAACTTATTGCCACAAGCAATTGGCCAATTTAAAGAGTTCCATGATATTTTGCGTTACTTGGCTTTTATTATATCAATTTTCTTGATATCAAACTGTAACAGTAGATCGATCATATGCTGTTTTATTTAAGAATTTCTAAAAACCTGAAAATTACCACTTTAAAGTTCTCCTAAGATTTTGACGAAACGATGTCTATGCTAACTTATACTACAAAGGGATTTTTAAATCTATTGATTATTATCCTCTCTCAAAAATAAATTGATAACCCCTTTTTTTACTTAATTGTAAATTAAGTTCTTAATATAAATTTAAATTAGAAAGAATCTAAAATCAACGACATTTACAATGTAATAGACAACTGAAGCAAACGTGTACATTGCCAACAGAAAATCGAAATCACGCTGTTAAAAGTAGATGTTTAGAAATAAGTCAAACGCATTCATTTTTTATTACATTCGATGCTTATCAACGTCCGAATACATGAGTTTCAATTTTGAGAAAGGCATGTACTCAAAAATGAGTACAATGAGTTGATGCTTGCCTACATATTTTGCGTTCATAAATCACCTTCAATAAATATCGACAATTACGACCAAGTCTCAGCGGGAATCGAACCAAGATCCTCATCACCGCAGACCAGTGCCTTATCCAATCATACTTAAGCAAAAACGAGTAGGTTTAGATACTCATTTTAAGCACCTTCTTTTTACAGTGCAGAAACCAATATTACTAGCAATCCCGTGAGATAATAATAGCAAAATTCACCCATTCATTATGAGGATCATAATATATTAGCGTATTTCTTATAGCCAAAAATCATTAAATTTTAAAGCTTCTCTTTATTCATAGATGGCAGCATTATCAAAGGTTTGCAAAAAACACGCGTTTAAATGAATTATTTAAAACTCACCAGAAAGCTCTCTTACTTTTGATACCTCATGCTTTAAGATCCCTTGAGTACAAGTGCCGTAAAAGGGATCTTTACTACATAAATACCTTGTGTTGCCAAATCATGAAACGAAGTACAGCTTTTTTTTTTATCACCGCGTAAAAGAATTATATATAAATAATAACAGAGGTTAACCATGAGAAATCAAACTTAACGATGATATTTATAGGTATGGCATAACTATTGATTACTCTGATACATAAAGACCATTCGTCCAACAAAACCCAAATTGATGACATCAAACTAAAAATATAAATCAACAAAAAGGGAGATTCGAACTTTTTATAATGGCGCAAATTAGAACGACAAGGAAAAGCATCGCCAAAACAATCTGTCACTCTTATCAGACGCTGAATCTCAATCTAGCGGTATTTCACAAGAGGTTAGAAGATCTCGCAGATAAGGGTAAGCAGCGGAATTATATGCCGACACTTTAATGATCAATAACCATAGAGCCTCTGCACGAGAACTTTTGACTGACAAGATAAAAAAAGAAGAAAAAAATCTTCAACTCAATCCGAACCAGAACCACATAAACGGTTTTTGTTGGAGGCGAACTGGACGCATTCTCCCGGAGTGGTATAACACAGCTCGGATGTTGGAGAGAAAGCAAATTACTGCTGAGAACACGGGCTCTTAATGATAGGCAATAGCTGGAAGGGGTGCTGGATTCATGCAGAAACGAACCAAGATGGGGTATCTAAAAATTAGATATGTCCGTTCCGTTTTTATCAACTTTAACTTTGCTGACAAGAAGAAACTAAAAGAAAAAGGTACTTAAAAATGAATATCTGTTTTTTTTTTTTTGGTTTTGGTTAATTAACGTCGCACTAGAGCTGCACAGTGGGCTATTGGCGACGGTTCGGGGTCAATCTCGAAGGAAAGACCCGGGAACACATACACATTCACACACACATTCATACATGCACCTCGTTATTTTAGAACCATGGTCAGATGACGAGGAAACACCTGAACTGGCACCCAGCGCCTTCAATAGACGTCGGGACTTTGGACCCCGATCAGATGTATCGTGCACCAGTCCCGTATACACGCCAGTATAATTTGTTGGATATTCTGGACGACTTTGTAGTATTTTTGTAATGAAGCTGGCAACCCTCCGATCGCAAGATCACTACTTTTTTACTTTTCTATGTCAAGTCCATTTCCCGGATTCGAACCACCAATCCTCTGATTAGCAGCTGAACGCCTTACCAACTGAGCAACTGGGGCTCCCAATGAATTTCTGTACGTACCCGTTTTTCTTTGAGTACAATGGGAGAGTTTCACGTGACGTATCAACATGGTAACTTACTAGTAGTTTGGATTTCTTCCCTACAGCAGACAACTTTGCTTTTGTTTGTTTAGTCGCTACGCTTGCAAATATGGGAAAGTTTGTTTATAATATTTGTTTTTTACAAATAAGTAATTTTTTTTATTCTATATATGAATAAATTTAAATACAGAAATACTTATATTATATTTGTATATAATTAGAATTACAACAAAATACTTTTGTTTCACCACAAAAATACTTCATAAACGATGAGTACAATCTATCTCAGTGTATGTAGTAAATATTTCTATATTGAGGTATTATTTAAAGACTAAAACTTAAAATTATAGTACAGGAGTTAAAGCTTCATGCTAACCCTACGGAACTTCTTCGGCGTCGGGAAATTTTCTCCATGTTCCATTGGAACAGCGGTCTTCTTCTCAGCGTAAAACTCCCCCATTGCATCGTAAGTGATCGATGACTTACTCAAATTTAAGTAATCGTATTTTCTCAAAAATGAGCAGTGTGATTTAATAATGCTAATCTCAGCTTCTGTTCAAGCCATTTTAACCAAGCGACCTGACACACTTAAAATAGATGTTTAGAAGATGGTTTTCCACACCATTTGATGTCGACTGCTTAAATGAAAACTAAGTTATTACAACTCGATTATCTTACTTCCTATTCTTTTGGCACACCTTTTTAACATTTCTTATGTTTATAACTTCTTCACGTCGCCCTAGTAGTACAACGGATAAGGTACTGGACTGTTTTAGGATCTGGGTTCCATTCCTTGTAAGTCTTGGTTGTAATTGTCAATATTTATTTAAAGGGATTTATGAAGGCAGCCTACGTAGGAAAGTAACTTCTATTGTTATTAATTTTTATCTCATTGTACTCATTTTTGAGTACATGTCTTTTTCAAAAATAAAACTTATGTATTCGGATCTATGATAAGCGTCGAATGTACTCAAAAATGAGTACATTTTACTTATTTTTGAGTACCTATTTTTAACAGTGTACGTTTGTGGCTTCGAGCATGAATGGCCAGTAGTAGAGAGAATATGATGTCATAATCGTGAGGCAAACATCGCTACAAACACTTGACTTCTTTTCAAAATTATGAATTAAAAAGTACTCGCGATTGGCTGATGATTTGGGAAATGTGTAACAGTGAAATTTTATGAATGGAAATCCGTCATTAGTCACGTGTTTGTAGCGATACATGTTGACCTCACTTTGATGTCAGCGAGATGATATCCCGATGTTTGCTCTACTATGAGAGATCCATGCTCGAAGGTTTGTGGTGAAAAATATAAATTAAGTTTCGTAATTATGGCATCTCTGTCCGCAATTACCAAGTTAATCTTTATCAATCTATCAATTAACTATCAATCCTAACAAGACTTTAGCTATAATAAAAATTATAAAGGCTTAATATTTGGTCTGGTATATAAGATTTATTTATAGTTGTTCAGAACTATTTTTTATGTCTATTTTTCCTAATATGTTTATTAAGAAAGTCGTTACAAAAAAGGCCAATATTTCCTCTGTTTACAAATTTTATATTTCAAAAACTATGCGGAGTTTCCTTCTTTTTACACTGCATTATTAGTTGTACATTTACAAAAAAAAAATACATATAATGAAATTGTAAATTCAAATAGTAAAAATATAGGAAATATCAGTGTTATTTACAGCTGACATAAATACTGAGGACGCTATTGAAATTGTAAAAAATAAGCTATAATTATTTTACGCTTCGCCGTTAAATTAGAATAAAATAATTGTTGTAAAAAAATACTATACATTCAAAATAAATTGCGTATAACCAAATAGATTGGAAATATTATAACCTTCTGCAGTAACAATCAAATTTTTCACACATATAAAGTGTGTTTGATTAGTATTCTGGTAACAGGATTGGCCCATATTGTGGGTTGAGCTCTACAACTATAGGCAACTGCATTGGAACTACATAGCCATTACCTAGGACCAAACGAAATATAAACGGAATCTGGTGTATCACATTATGCAACATTCTATTGCCTTCCTCTAAAGTTCACTTGTCAGGGTGCTTAATTTTGATAGCATGACAATTACTTACCGTTCCACTTTTGTGTAGTTTTCTATTACATTATATTTACTAGTGTATTAAATTGTCATTTAAATTTATTTTGTATCCTTTTCAATGTGATACTTGTGGCAAATAACCACAAGTTAAGAAAATAGCTTAAAAAAGAATAAAGTCGTTTTTTTAATTGAATTCTTCAGGCAGTTTCTAAACAGATTCGGCTCGGGTCATGATACTCCACAGGACTTGGGATTGACCAGTCGTTGAATCTGTCGTAGATCCAATATTTTCATGTTTGTTATTGGTAAGGAAATTTAAAGAGTTGAGTGAAACAGAAAAAAGTATTCTATAAAGTGCAGTAATGAGAAGGCGTTAAAATTAAAAGTTTCAATGGGTTTTCTATGAATCTGACCAACGTGACTTGAATTATAATTGAAGAACATTTTCAAATAAATGAGTTTTGTTGTTTCTAAAATGTTGGTTAAATTTGTCTTCTTTTTCTATTTCTCGTATAAAAATTTTAATTGTACATCGCACAAAAAAATAATTTATTATTAGATGGGTAAAAAGACTCAAATGTTTTATTCTCATCATCTGACCATGGTTCAAAATTACGAAGTAGTGTTCCCGTGTCTTTCCTTTGAGAAATATTGGATAGTGGCGGTCACTATAAGGAATGGTTCGTTATATAAGAAAGTCGTTGTAAGAAGAATCTACTGCATTTCTATTACTATAAATTTTAAATGGAGTAATAAATACACGGAGACAATATCCATATACCATGCGCTTCCAATCTCATACACTGAAGTATACTGCGAATAGTGCTTTCAGAAAAGACCCTTGATTAAAATCTGCTGTAATTTGTTGCACTAGTGCCCTTCGGTTGTCCCTTACAAACCTCCACACTCTTTTTTTCCACTCGAGCATTCAGTAGTCTCTGACGACCAGAGAATTCACGTTAGAACATAATATTTTAGCTAACAGTCCAGTATTTAAGCACTTTCACTATGTCAGTCGCTCTTGAACATTTTACAAAAGCTGCAGTTTCGCTGATGATTTCCATGACTCTGAGCACTCACAATCATCCCTTGTTCAAAGTCCGTTAAATCACGTTTTGGACACATACTGTTCTAACAAAACGCTTACGCTAACGTTGTCATCGGAAATCGAAATTAACCTTATGATATGTCGACCCTTGTGGTCCTTACACCTCCATCGAATTCAGCCTAGTAAATAGGAGAACTTTAGTGAGTTTTGATATTAACTATTGAGTTACTAATTTAAGATGTGAGGGTTGAGGGCTCTGACGCTAAGGGTAAGCTCGAATTAACCGTTTGAGTCCCAAGCAGCGCGATCGCGCTGTTGAGATTTTATGTCGAGAAAACCCAGTACATTTTGAACATTGTGGACAACTGACGGTGCGTTACCGATTGTTGAAGTCGCGCGCTCAGATTTACTGAAGCAAGTACATCCATCCCACATCATTGTTATCTTCTCAATAATTTTTATCGAACAAAACTTTAAATATTTATAAATTTACAGTACGCATATGTAATAATACCATACGGCAACTTGCCGATATTTTGGTTTGTTTCAACCACCAAATCCGACCACGGATTTTGTGAGGTTCAATTGATTACTTTCTTGACCGACCCTACAACAGATTTATCGATGTAAAATAAACAAAGCGCTATCGCGCCGCTTGGTATTTCTCGACATAAAATAAAACAAGCTACTATCGCGCTGCTTGGGTCTTTTCGTACTCATTTAGGTTTGGTTTTGTTAATTAACGTCGCACTAGAGCTGCACAGTGGGCTATTGGCGACGGTTCGGGGTCAATCTCGAAGGAAAGACCCGGGAACACATACACATTCACACACACATTCATTCATACCTGCACCTCGTTATTTTAGAACCATGGTCAGATGACAAGGACACACCTGAACTGGCACCCAACGCCTTCAATAGACTTCGGGACTTTAGACCCCGATCAGATTTATCGTACTCACTTAGAGAAAGCGCGGTTGCGATGTTTGGGATTCTTCGACAGTGTTTTTTCAATACCCCCTGGGACTCAAACGGTTAAGATAGCTAACGTTGTAAGCAAGCACATTTTCTCTTTATATCTCTCTTGTTCTCTAGTGGTAACAATATGACGTCACAGCTCATTTACTTGAACACGTCATGTGATCATAATATATTAACTAAGTGCTTTAAACTCTGGTTTTAACGAATTTGGTTCTCGACCCGTTGGAACCTTTCTGCAAGTGCTGTTGTTCCACCGCCACGGCCATCAGCGGGGAAAGGGGGAGTGGGGGGAACAGAAGGTGTGGCCATGTCAATTAGCCTCTGTTTGTGTTGGATTCGAAGTTGTCCTTTTCAAAAGAGGAAAACGCATTTAATGATTGACGATTAGAGAGAGGAGAAACACAGATGTCCTTCTCATGCCAAGCCCCTTTCCCGCATCCATGCAGAATGCGGTATGTAATTTCTGCGATTGTTATTTCTTTTTTTTGCTGGGTGTTCTTCTTCATCCTCGCAAGTGGACCTACCCTCGGCTTTTAAGTGGTGTCCCGGGCTATAATCATCGCATTCGACGTTCGCTGTCGCGAGGGGGCAATTCGAGGCGAGCTCTTGAACGATTGATTTCGAGGAAGGTTCCATTATGCCGATTCCTTGAGCCCATATTTTTTTTTAATTCAAGGACGATTTAAATTCGCCGTATCGAAGATATTGCTAGGAATGCGTGATGAGGGGTTTTAGGAGAAGGTGTGGATGGGGCGATTGAATTACTAGTGTTTCCAAGGAATAATTTATTTTGGGAATAGTTTTAGCTTATGGTTGAACCATAGGCGTGACCAGGTGAGAGCTGAGGGTGTATAAGCACCCACAGGTGGATTAAGGCCCAGGAGATCGCTTGTGGCGCCGGATCGAAAAGGGCGCCAAATTTTGTCAAACGAGAAAAAAAAAATCAAAAATTGAAAACAAGGTTGGAAGGAAAGTTGGCGAACCTTCATCTACCGTATGTAGGGGTTACTTTACTTCTTGCATGGTAACTTTAACTCCGCCCGTTGAAAAGATGGAACATTCAGTGAAAGAAATCAAACATATATTTTCTCTGTTAGAGTTGGAAACCCTGCTGTCCAACGTATGCCCGTTTTTCCATCGCATTCTGTTATGGAAAGTTACAGCTAAAAGTGTTATTGTGTAGGTAGGTATAACACGTGTTTTCTTCCGGTAGAAAAAGTATATTACATATTAACCCCGTGTAACTGTGGCGGAAGCCCATTGCCCAGCTGTGTCGGTAATAGCCCAATCGAGTCGCCAATGTCCCAATCAAATGGGGTATCCAATCGAGCCAATCCAGACCAATTGCCCAGTTGTGTCGCCAACCCCCAAATTGAGCCGATCCATAGCCCAATCGAGCCGATCCAATAACCCGATCAAGCCGATCCAACAGCCCATACGTGTAGGGTGAACTAACTGTGGCGGTAGCCGATTGCCCAGCTATGTCACCAATCGAGCCGATCCAATTGGCCAATCGAGCCGATCCAATTGGCCAATCGAGCCGATCCAATTGGCCAATCGAGCCGATCCAATTGGCCAATCGAGCCGATCCAATTGGCCAATCGAGCCGATCCAGACCAATTGCCCAGTTGTGTCGCCAATGGCCAAATTGAGCCGATCCAATTGCCAATCGAGCCAGAGGCCTCCGTGGCCGAGCGGTTAAGGCGTTCAACTACTAATCCGAGGATTGGTGGTTCGAATCCGCGCGAAGGACTTGACAAAAGAAAAGTAAAAAAGTAGTGATCTTGTGATCGGAGGGTTGCCAGCTTCGCTACAAAAATACTCGAAAATTCGTCCAGAACATCCGCAAAAAATTAACGGCTTCTATACGGGACTGGTGCACGATAAATCTGATCGGGGTCCAAAGTCCCGACGTCTATTGAAGGCGTTGGGTGCCAGTTCAGGTGTTTCCTCGTCATCTGACCATGGTTCTAAAATAACGAGGTGCATGTATGAATGTGTGTGTGAGTGTGTGTGTTCCCATGTCTTTCCTTCGAGATAGACCCCGTACCGTCGCCAATAGCCCACTGTGCAGGTCTAGTGCGACGTTAATTAACCAAACCAAGCCAATCGAGCCGAGCCAATAGCCCAATCGTGCCGTCCAACAGCCCAGACGAGTTGGGTGAACTAACCTTGACGAAAGCAGATTGCCCAGCTGTGTCACCAATAGCCCAGTCGAGTCGTCAATAGCCCAATCAAATGGGGATCCAATCGAGCCCAATTGCCAAGTTGTGTCACCAATGGTCCAATCGAGCCGATCCAATAGCCCAATTGAGCCGATCCAATAGCCCAATCGATCCGATCCAATAGCCCAGGCGAGTATGATGAACTAACTGTGACATGCTTCAAAAAGATATATTTACCAGTCACGACCTGCATTGTTGTCTCTCGCTCGCGATTGTGTACCTTTTTTTTTTTATGGCTTTTGAATAGTTAAATTGTTTTTATTCGTTTTAATATAAAGATCGTTTTTATTACTTGCATGTTATTAATTAATTCATTTATACAGAAGGTACTACATACCCTGAAAAAGGTAAGTGCATAGTTGTATTATGTAACTATCAATTTCAAAGCATACTATTAGACTTTTTGAGCTTTTGCTTCCAATTCAGGTTAAAAATCATTTTGCACACCAATTTCATTCCAGTCCTACATTAGGAGTGGCGATGAAAATTTAAACTAATTTTCATAAAATTTTATGGGAATTTTCCCCATTACTTTTAGACCTTTCCCTCTCACTCTTGTCAAAAAATCGCCTCCAGTGAAGTAAACCGTAATGGAAACTCTAACGTTTTCTTAATTCATTAGTAAAGTTAAAAAACAATAAGTACCTGCCTTTATTAAATGTTCTCTGTGTTGAGCCATGTTTTACAGTAAGTGAAAAATTTGCATTAAAATGCGATTTTTTAAAAACATATATATTTTGATTTTTGATTAATTTATATCTTGTATTTTTATTTACCCATTGAAGTATAAGAGCAAAATTGGACGATCAAATCAATCCGCAACAAAGAGTTTAACTGTATAACCCCTGCTAATCCTTATGTTCATCCGCACTTGCTTAGATTTAACATGTCACTTGGTCCCTGTCAGTACGGGGAATCTTTAATCGGCCTTACACAATCCCGAATTTGCAAGTGGCTTATTAGAAACATTTTAGTTTACATTTCACATTTTGTAATATTCAAAATTTACAGTTGTCAATGAAATTACGTTCGACAGTTAAATGTTGGATTAATAAACCATTTTATTAAAAATATTTAGAGGTCTCCGTGGCCGAGCGGTTAAAGGCGTCAGCTGGGAATACGAAGATTCGTGGTGCGATGCCAGGCGATGGACTTGACAAGAAAAGTAAAAAGTAGTGATCTTGTGATCGGAGGGTTGCCAGCTTCGCTACAAAATACTAGAAAAGTCGTCCACAACATCCGCAAAAATTAACGGCATGTATACGGTACTTGTGCACGATAAATCTGATCGGGGTCCAAAGTCCCGACGTCTATTGAAGGCGTTGGGGGCCAGTTCAGTTGTTTCCTCGTCATCTGACCATGGTTCTAAAATAACGAGGTGCATGTATGAATGTGTATGTGTTCCCGGGTCTTTCCTTCGAGATAGACCCCGAACCGTCGCCAATAGCCCAATGTGCAGCTCTAGTGCGACGTTAATTAACCAAACCAAACTATGGGCGCGTTGAAGCAAATTGAAAGCAGCCATGCTGCGGCCCAATATTTTTTTAAAGTGATTTAGTGGTGTGTTTTTTTACTATAGCATTGTAGAAATATTAAATGTATATAAATATTATATTTTCTTCTTATAGAATTAATTTTTATATTGCCAAACAAATAGTTTTTGCTCGTGCTTTTTATCTACTTCGACTCTGACTTGCAAATTACTTTCTATTTTAATAGCAGATTGCCTTTAAAATGGGTTTAAAAAGAAAATAGAAAAAAACTCAGCCAAAAGCAATACACGTCGGCTTATTTTAACATGAAAAATATACGAAATATTGCGGTAGCAAAGAAAGTGGGGCACATCATGGCTTCCTCTACATCGGTTTCAAGTCAACAAAATGTCTTGCCCTATCCAGAAGTTACAGTTAGAGATCAGTGGAATAGCCCGAGAAAAATCGGAAGACTGCAGAATACATTGGTAATATTTTCAGGAAAATACTTAAAGCGAGAATAACAGATAATTGATCGCCACAAAAAGAATCTGCGGCGTTTAATTCATGCAGATATACGGCAATTTTCTTCCGGATATTGGATAATTACCGGATAGTTAAAAATCAGCCGGATAGTAACCGGATATCCTTTTCATCCGTAATATAAATAAATGAGCTGATGCAGTCGTTTCCACTAAAATGCACTAAAGTGTATAACGCATTCGTTGCAAAAATTCCAGGTATCTAAAGTCTATTCTATACAAAATTTGCGACTGCCTAATTCAGGCGTGCAATTAGATAGAGCAGAGTGAGTGATGCCCTTCCGAGGAAAAAAAATTAATCTTCCTAGTTGGATCAAATCACCACCCTACTACTGCACCCCTCCCCACTTTAAAAAAAAAAACTCCTTTAAAGCTCAAAAATAATAATATAAAATAATTATTGTAATTTGAAATAAAACAGTTTGACAATTTTTTAACAAAAACAATGATATTCTAATGCTAAAAACAAACTTTTCTAGGTGATGGGGACAATGCCAATTGATCTTCAAGCTTGTCTGCTATCCAAATTCCCAACTTTGTTAAATTTGACTGCTCCTTTCAAATTTTCGACTACCCAAGTACCCACGGCTGCCTCTGTTAGAACACT
The DNA here is from genome assembly GCA_963932185.1 of Troglohyphantes excavatus. Taxonomy (NCBI): domain Eukaryota; kingdom Metazoa; phylum Arthropoda; class Arachnida; order Araneae; family Linyphiidae; genus Troglohyphantes; species Troglohyphantes excavatus. The sequence goes on along the minus strand of OZ010673.1, from coordinate 27,970,714 downwards.
CAGAAATAACATTCCCAGTTTGGAGAATTTTGATCGGTAACGTTGCTTTCGTCATATTTGAAAATAGTTTCGTTATTAAATGACTTAACTTAAAACAAAACAAGAATTTTTAACGATTCCGTTCCGTTGGTATAGGCTCATTTTTCGTTCTTATACGTGTATACTCACATTTCAAACTTTCCTGGCAGAGTGGATAGCGCACCTCACTTCGATTCAAGAAATCGCTGGTTCGAGTCCGTTCGCCGATGTTCGTTTAAAATCGTCCTCATTTATTTCGAAATAAATTTCGTGAAAAAAACGACAAAATGGATTCTTTCAGTTTTGGCGAAATATTTAATCGGACATAGCAGGAACTGTTTCGTCAAAAATGAACATGCATTTCTAACAGTGAATAGGTTCTGCAACAGACATTAGTCGTAGTAAGAAACTTGAACTGCAGCAGACATTAGTCATAGTAAGAAACTTGAACTGCAGCAGACATTAGTCATAGTAAGAAACTTGAACTGCAGCAGACATTAGTCATAGTAAGAAACTTGAACTGCAGCAGACATTAGTCATAGTAAGAAACTTGAACTGCAGCAGACATTAGTCATAGTAAGAAATTTGAACTGCAGCAGACATTAGTCATAGTAAGAAACTTGAATTTGCAAGTATGAAACTTGCTATTCCTCACCAAGAAATTCAAGTAACAACTTGTGCTCACGTTTAGTCTTAATAATTTAGTATATTGTAGAACAATCCCTAACCTTACCAATAAATGCTGAGTGAATGAAATTCATTGTTGTAAAATCTTTATTCGACAATGAAAATAATTTGAAAGCTAATAAATTGTTTTTTTAAAAAAACTCCTATTAATCTATATTTCCGGATATATATATATAATATCCGGATTACCGATTATTATTTTTTTTTTCCAGTTTTTACCTAAGTAGATTTTCTTTATGCAACAAAAAAGAATTTTCGAAATCGGACAATATTTTTTTCAAACGGTCCGGTTAATTCAGAATTCCGGATAGTTAAATGTCGTATACCCTGAATTTTTTTTTTCAAATGGCTCCCAATTGAGACATCCCCTATCCAACAAAAAAATAGTGTCCAAATGTCGGAATTAGAACAGAATTCTTGCGCGAACATACATAAAAAAATACATAACAGTCGAATTGATACTCTCTCTCCTTTTGGCGGTTTTATTTTAAAGTTTTGGTTGACGCTCTTTGCAGTCGGTTAAATATAGTGCAGAAGCAAGGTTTTTTCGGATATTTGGAACAAATTTTAATCTGCGACTTCCTTTCTCATTGTTACGCTCGCACCTCAAAAAATAAATGTCCCAAAATTATGAAATCTAACAGTTTGTTAAGAAATGTTTGAGGAAAAGGGTGAATACATATTTTTTTTAATACGGTCGTATTTTAGACGTTATTTAATGCTAAAGTCATAATTTCATACATTTTTTATAAAAATTAAGATATATTTGAATACTTGTCTTCCAATTTTCGACATCAACAAAAAAAAAATACGATATAGCTTAAACTATTGGCAACAAATGATCCAGATCGTTATTGAAAATTCGATTTAATTTTGTAGTTATAAATTTTCAAACAATTGACGAAATGTCTAAAATAATCGCCAGTTCTGCATGTTTTTTCAAGTGAAAAATTAAACCTGCTCTAAGTAGTTCAAAAATATACTTTTTCCTATTAAAAAAAAATATATTCATGTTTGCAAAATCTTCCGTTATTGGATAGAATTTCAAATTTGATACTATCTTTAAAATTAAATTAGATGCAGCTATTTATGTGATGTACTATAAATATTTTTCGAAAACTGATTGGTAGGAAAAGGATATGGCAACCCAGTTTCCCATAATTTATTATGTATCTTATTGGCGAATCATTTTTAGCGCAATTCTCTTATGTATTTAGTACTTTTAAATAAAAGTTGGCGCATTTATGCTGTTTTAACATGTTTCGCTTTTCAAAAAGCAGAAACAATTCTACAATTGAGCTTTTCCCGGTAAGGATTTATATTAAGGGCTATTAAAAATACTTTTAATAGTTTAAATAGTTAATATATTAGATGACACAGCACCAAGCTCGAGATTGAAAGATAGTTTGATCCGAAATAAGTCCAAACGAAGACTCAGTATGTATTCTGGGATGCGGCGCACGTTAAACTGGTCGGGGTCCAAACGTTATGGGGGGGGGAGTTTGAAACGTGGAGTCCCAGCTCAGTTGTCTTCAGTGGCGGCGATTAGGTGCTGAAAGTGGGGGGGCAAGATAAAGGGGAAACAAGAAGTCCCCCAAATGGGAGAGGGGGGACTAAAAAAAATTTGCTATAATATTGCTATAAAAAAGCTATGGTATTGCACACTTGTATTTACTCACTATTTTGTGTTATTTGTAGTATACCAACTTAAAATACACAGTAAAAAAAATTTAATAACAAATTTTAAAAAATAGAAGTTTTCATACCATAAAGCTGATTTGAGACGAGTTAAAAGCAATCTTTTTTCGTTATTCTGGCTTAAAAAGGCGAAACAAAGCACGATAACTTTCAGAAATACTATATAAAAGGCCACAAAAACTAAAGTCCAATTTTCAGGAGTATAAAAGGTATGAATTGTTCAAAACACCTTTATATATCACTTGGCTATTTTAGCTATAGTCGAAGACAATTTAACTAGACCCTTAAGCGAAGGCTACGATGTGTAAAAAGACTGAACTATGGCTCTGATTGAATAAAAAAAATCAACGACTGATTTAAAAAAAAAAATATCTATCGGAGTAGTCATAAGTCATATACAGTTTGCTCTGTAGACTCCAAAAGGACTGTACAAACGAGTCATATAAGTCATATTCGGCGCCGTTTTCCCTACTGCTTATATGATGCAAAACTGAGAAAACTTGGGAATGAGTCATTCTGCTGAAAGCCAGAGGCCCGATTTGGGTAGATTTAATACGTAGTTACAATAAACTATTTTCTTGATGTTTTTGAAATCAAAGCATTGAGAATTAAAAAAAAAGCTGTTAAAGCTTTTCTGCCATCATCTTTGAGAACATTCACTGATAAGTAAAGTAAACAAATATAATTTTGTGGATTGTGTTTTAAAAATGTTATAATCGGAGATTTTCTGACTAAATTAACTATTTCAAAACCAAACTATTTAATAAGTAATCATAAGTAAAATTATTATAAACTATTTCTTTCAGAAAATATATAGAAATTATATGGTTAAAAAAGTTAATCGCTTTGATTAGACTATGCAAATGTATGTTTTGTTTTGATTTATATTAAAAATTAATGGTACTTTAGAAGCAAAATTTATTAAATATACTACTTGATTTAATATTCCAACTCGCAATTTGGCGCTCTTTAAAGCGCCAAGTTCCTTACCGGGAGGTTGCAAGCCAGTTCTCCCATCGTCCAAACGTTTGACGTTTTGAGGAAACTAGTGCACATTAAATCTGTCAATGAGAAGGGTTTGAACCTCCTGAAACCCCCCCCCCCCCTCCCTTATTTACGTTCCTATGGTAGTGTGAGGAAGTTGGGGCTCAAAATTTTTCCTTTGTTAGGTAATGCAGTAAAACAATTGACCTATAATTTAGTTTTAAAAAGTCCAATATAAAAAAGTGGCGGGGGCAACATACAAAAAAGTGCGGGGGCAACATCCGAAAAAAGTGCGGGGGCAACCGCCCCCCCGAATCGCCGCCACTGGTTGTCTTCGCTATCTGACTGTGGTTTAAAATTACGAGAGGTGTTCCATTTCTAACAGTTGCCATTGTGCAATGTGTAGTTTTAGTATTTATTACTTTTTATCAATATTTAAGATCAACTTTTGTAACTGTATTAACTTGAGTGAGAGATCCTTATACGCGGGTATTATGCAAATTTGTTTTCCCTTAACAGCTTTTTTTTTTTTTTTTTAATACCCAAGACATGTCCAACTCAGCTATCCCTTAACAGCTTGCAGTGCCATAACTTTCCTATCGGCCATTATTGGAACTACAATTATCATTGCACCAATAATTTTCTCATGGTCTAAAAGTGTATCGCCTCCAAATTTGAAGGCATTCAGATTATCTCTTCAGACAGCCCACAGAGATGCTTCAACTTGAATAACTTTATATACGAGCAGTGGCGGACTGGCCATAGGGTTGATCTGGAATTTTCCCGGGTGGCCGGTTAATATTTTTAAAAAGTGGCCAGTTGATTTCTTAAAAATAAATATTTTTTAAATAATTTATTAACGGCGTTTTTTTTTTTTTTAATATCGTTTTAAAATGTGAAACAGTGGACCATTATATCTATAAGAAGCCAACTCATTGCCTTGTTTGAAACTCCGTTGGTGGCCGGAATTTAATATTTTCCCTGACCGTTTTCGAGTGCCAGTCCATCCCTGTATACGAGGCGTTCTTTTACTTTTAGCACAAACTGAAACCAGACGTTTTGGGGAGGATTTTCAGTTTGCGGTGAAAGTAAGTCCTTGCACCACTATTACGTATAATACTTTTTTTTTATAAGAAACAAATAAATTAACACTCTTTGATTAATTTCCTTTATTAGAGAAGTTTTTACAAAGGGATTTTTGGAACAGTATAATACCCAATAGTAACTTGTTAATTCATTAATCAAATACTTTTTACTTCGTCGAGTAAAAACAAAAATACCCAAGCAAAATAGCAATTCATATATAATAATTAAATTTAAATAGTTGAACTCAATTAAGTTGAGATTCTGAAAGTTAACATACCGCTTTTGAAAATTCTTTACATTAGAATGCTAATTATAATTCACCAAATCTCATTTTGTGTTTTTTTTTCAGAAAGATATTGAAACAGACATTCTCCTTTGGAATAATATCTTCACAAATGTCTTCAAGACTACATAAATGAAAATCGTTTAAGGCATTCATCATGTATGAATAAACTGCTTAGTTGGTCAATTCAATAGCTGTTTTAAATATACTGTATATGACTTTTTTCGCATATCAGAAGTATGTTCAACTCATTATTAAATTCAGCTAAAAAATTACCAATTAAATGGAAAACACATTTAAAAAAGGAAAATAGGAAACAAAATAGGAATGCAGTTAAAACATTTTAGGTTTGGAACAAAACTTAATCACAGGAATGGAAATATGTTAGAACGGGATAAAAAATCTTCTAATACTATAAAAAGAAAAATATCTTTTCTTTATCATATAATTAGTAATATCCATACGAACATTCCTTTGACATTTACAGTAAACAAAGGAAATGTCTAAATAGTTCTCTATTGAAATAAACTACATGATCTAATGACAATATAAATGATTAATTAATAGCAAACGATTTGTTATATTTTTTTATTTTATGATTTTTCTTTAAGTGATTTTTAAATTATTTTCTGAATCTTTCAATTTTGAAAAAGACATGGAACATTTTATAGTTATGACTAAATTAGTTACAATGCAGATTTTTTTTTTAATTAATGCAAAAATTATGACCAAGTATAAAATGACTAGAGCATTAAGAGTTTCCACATATGAATTGAACTGGAGTATTAAAGACATTACCTTCAAATAAATTATCAAATTGTACGATCAATAACAATTTAAAGGAATTATCATTTTTAATTAATATAATAAAGTATTACTTATTTACATTAGGATTTTGTGCATAGCGACTTTTGTGCAATACATGTAAAAATCTAGTATACTGTATATTTTGCACATGCAGATCCAATAAATTTGTGTCAAACCAAAAACAGATTTCACAAGTTATATATGTGCTACATTCGATATAAATTCACAATCTTGAAATATAAAGTAGGTTAATCAAAAAAATATTTTTAGAGGTATGTAACAACGTTCAGCAATAAATCCAATACCATAAATAAACTTAGAAATGCTTTGAAGTTGTAAGATAACATATTTTTTGTGCTTTGTACTTAAATTTCCAAAAAAAGAAAAGCAATATTTTCCCTTTCTATTTAAAAACTATCTTGCAATTCCTGGTTAATTTTGAGAATAACAAGTGATGATTTCTTTTTAATAACTATATATAAAACATTACACATTTCAAAGTCTAGGAAATTTATTGCTCATTAATTTCAGATTTTAAGAGCCACACAATTCGCAATTAAGTTAATCTTCAAATGTACAAGTCCATTTGTGACAAACATTTTAAAGATAAGAATTGACAGACATGCAACTTTCCATCTATTGAAAAGCTTTAAAAATAGACTAAAGCACTTCCGAGAAAAAGATCCCCATTTATAAAAAATAATAAATGTATTAACACATCATGAGTATTATTAATAATTATAAGTTTGAAGCAATACATTTGAATTTTTCAGACATTTTTATTTTTAAAAAAATAACGAATTAAGTCAGGATACTTGCAAGAATGCATTTAAATTAACAATCCAACTTATAATATAAAAAGGCATCATTGCAATAGTTTAAATAAATAAACATTTACTAATTGTTTAAGTTGGAGAAAATGTTATAGCACTTCTCAAAAGGTGCAATTCCAAATTAAATGATAATTTAACAATCTCTAAATATCATTATAGTTTATTGAATTCCTTATAAAAAAAAGGGAACATTTCATAAATTAGATTTTCTAATTTTCACATGATTTTTATAGATTAAAATACAAATTGATTAAAGTAACTATTTTATGAATTTACAAATTTAAATTCACAATATTTATTTCGAATGCAATTATTTTTATTTTTAATTTTACATTACAAAATATCAACTTGGAACTTAACCAAATAAACTCAAATTTTTCAATTGATTTTTTCTGTGTGTATGATATTTTCTTTTTTACTGCAAATTTTCAACAATGGATATAACTGATATTTCAAAAATCAGCTTTAAATGCCAACATACATAGATTATCTGTTTTCATATTTTACAAAACAACTCAAGGTAGCCTGAAATACTTCACACTTACTCGAGAACCACACAAATGAAAGAAATTGAAGTAGATTTTATTTTAAAATAACATAACAGAAATTACTTAAGAAAAAAACCTCTAAGAGTCGAAATAAATCCATAAATGTAATCAATGATTTAGACGTACAACGACTTACACAATTGGGAAAATCTTATCAATAAAACACATTATATAATAATAAGTGATTTGACTAGTAATTTTCTTTGGCTGTTATAGATAGGATACAGTTTAAGTACATTTTCTTATTATAAAAGAGTAATAAACAGGTTTTTTTAAATGGCACACAATATATCTAAACATATTTTAAATTACATTTATTCACAAGAAGAAACAAAACAAAAAAAATTGGTGCTGTAAGTTCAAATTCCTTGCATTCTTGTTGTATGCAAAATAAATATAAAAAAAAGTATGGGTACAAAATTCTAATTAAAAGTACACTACATTTTAATATTTCAGATAAATCCTAATGTTCATGAACAAATATAGGATAAATAAATAGACACTACACTATGAAGATGAAAATGTATTTCAATGTGTTAACACAATAATTCAGAATACTTAGTTTTATGTTATTCTAAAAATGAAAAATACAGCAAAATCACAACAAAATGCTAATTATAAATATAGTCGAATGTATCTGTAGTTTAAAAGAATACTAATGTGCAGACAAGAGTTAAAGGTAAAAATTACTAAGTTTTGTTACAGCACATGTATAGAAAACCTTATAATGAAGAATTGAAAAAGTAGTTTGAAACATTTTTCAATGTTTCTTTACTAGTACATCTTATTAAAAATAAATAACCAAAAATAGCATATAAAAGAGAATTGTATAATATGTTAAATTACTTTACATATATTACAATATATACCCTGACAATTAACCTATTACTATACCAAGAGTAAAATTAAATTATTTACCGTATCAAGAGTATATTTTAAAAATCATTATGGTTTACTTTTAAATATTTTTAAATGTATTCAAAACCTATAAATAAAACAATGAAAGTAAATTTGTTTTTTAAAAAAAACAGCAGAGGAACAAGATTCAAAATTAAGTAAAAAAAAAACGAATAAGGATCACAGTTGAGATTTTAAATTGCTTTCTTTTTCCAGGCATCACAAAAAACACAGTTAAATAATAAAAACATGTAAAAATATAACAAAAATAAATAAACGGTTATGCGATATTCAAGCTAATTATACTAATTTTTATAAGTGCAGCATTAGAATTTTAATGCAAAAAAACAACACAAAATTTGCTAACTTGCAATAATAACAACTGAACTTTAATAATAGCAAAATTTGCTAATGTAATAAATGCAATAAATAAATAGGCATAAAATTGTGATTCTGCTGTATTTATAAACAATACAATGTGACATGAATGTAAATTTGAAAAAGAAAATAGTTTTCCTATATAAATAAATTAATGCTATAAAACATTCGGTATTCTATCAGAATTTGTTCCATGGTACTCTGTAGCGAATGTGGCCAGAACCCTATTTCTAAAATAGCTGGCTTCTGCAGGGGCATGCTGTCAAGCTTTCTTGACTTCGTAAAACACCCAACTGTTAGAAGTTAAGGAACGCAAATGAAAAAATATTATCATTACAAGACACATCAAAATGTAGAAAACTGGTTGACAATATAATAATAGTATTATTTGCTATTAAATATTATGTTATTGGACAAAAAATACAATTGAAATAATGGGCAGCAAGACTTTATTTTAAATAAAATGTCCTACTGTCCCGTATCTTAGTATAACTAAACCTAATCCTCAACAGGGGAACTTGCATATTTTTTATAAAAGTTAATATATTTTTATTGCTTTGATATTGAAACTTTAAGGATTTATGTGTTAAAATATTTGCACTATAATTTTTATTTATACCTGGTCTAATAAGCCACAATTATGGAATAAAAATAGATATTGAACAGTAGAATTCTAGACAGGTGGCTTTCAGGACAGGTGGTTGATATTTAAACCAGGATCCCATGGTAAAACCCAACACCTGCCTTCTAAAGGTTAAACAAAATTAATTGTCTAAAAAAAACAAAGGCATTCAAAACATAGAATAGTTTTTCTAAATTTAAATATATTTTTTTAAAAACTACATTACAAACGAGTCGCTATCAGGAAATGGCAGGAAAAATTGAGCGAGCAGAAATCTAGCAAAATAAATGTGTCAAGTTGTTTTCTTATTAAAAAAGTCCAATTATATTTGCAAGACAATATTTAAAATACAAAATCTTGTTTATTTCAATATATACAGGTAGATGTCTCAAAGGTAAACTAATTTCAGGGTCAAGAAAAATTTTATGCTTCTTATTATAACCTTGAACTATTCACCATATGCTTGAATAAGCAATGATAAAGTTTAAAACCAATCTTGGAATCATCAGTTTAAAAATTTGTAAACCTTGCTTAATCTCCCTTCTTCAAACAAACTTCTAAAATGACACAGATCTCCCTAATTTATACACCTTATGATTTTAACTACTGACTTTTGAAAATGTAATTTCCATTTTCTGAAAAGTAATATAACATTATTTGTTCAAAAGTAAATTAAGTCTGTTAGATCAAAATATTCATTTTTTTTATTTTAAATCCCAACGTAAGATATGCCTAAGGCCGCTTTTACATTTAACGACACGACACCGATAAATCGTGAACGATCGCGAAGGGACGACACAACATTTTATTGTATCGTCTGATGGTCAGTTTTTCATTGCACCGATATCGTTCGCCGAAAACGACAATTTTTACATTCAGTTCGTGTTCGTCTGTTGTCGAGAGCACATCTATTCTCGATATGGCGCATCGCAACAAATTACATTATAACAAACTGCGATTGTTGTATTTGCTGTATTTATCAAAGGAAGACATGTTGAAGGAGATTTTTATGTTTTATTTGAACGTCTACAAAAAGCTAGAGCTAGAGCTAACCACTAGAGCTGCACAGTGGGCTATTGGCGACGGTTTTTCTAAATATTGCCTCCCATGCCTTTACAAGAACGATCTTATTCTTGTAAAATTCATCTCGCTTATCCCAAATACAGGTCTTTACTTCCACTAATTCACAGAAGTTCACAATATCGAACTTAAAAGCCATATTGATAATATAAATAAGAAAACACAGTAGACTATAGCAGACGGCAACAAGTTTTTCGGAAACAAACTCAAAATGTCGTCATGATGAAGTAGGGAAGGCGCGTGTCCACGATAAAACGTTCCGATAAATTGTATCGTCTGATCGGCAACGACAATATCGTTATCGTATCGGCTAGTGAAAAAGCGCCCGGCTTTGTATGTGTATTTTGTGTACCCCGATATCGTGCCACTGAAATCGTATACGATTTATCGGTGTCGTGTCGTTAAATGTAAAAGCGGCCTAAGGGTGTCTGCCAAATAAAACAATTGTTGCACTTGACACATCCGAGTACTATAGTATCGATATACAACCTTAGAAAGGATACTTTTCCATAAATGATGGCACAAATGCAGAATGACTTTTAAATGTAACTTTAACAGGTAAAGTGGAAAGCAAATTTTCATATGTTTTCAGGGAATCAACACAACCTTCCCCTAGAGCCTAAAAATAAAATATATATATATTAAAACAATTCAAATTTGATTGTCTAAACGTTCAAAAGTGTAATCACTTTTTTAATTATCAATAACATTTCTTTAAGGAATTGGTTTATTCAAATAAAGGAATGAACAGTACATTATATCATAAATTGATAATTTCAACATTACAGGTAAATAAATTAGGTACAAGGTTGTTGTTTTTTATCTGGAGAGTGGTAATTTTACAAAAACTAAAATGCTTCTCTATAATAATTTGATCCAATGTTTATGTGCCAAAATAGTAAAATAATGTATTTCCCATATTGGAAAAAGTTACTTTATGTTTTTTTTTAAGTTGAAGTTAATGTACATGTTCTACTTATTTCCCTAAAATTAATATATCTGTTATAATAATAATTTACCCTACAAAATTATACAATGGGGGAGTTTCAAGCAGAAAAGAAAGAAGACTGCAGTTCCTACCAAACATGGAGAAAAATCCGCAACGCCGAAGAAGTTCCATAGGATTAGCATGGAACTTCAGTTCCTGTACTATAATTTTAACTGTTTGCAATTAATGCGTAGTGATTAAACAAACAAAAGAAAAGTTGTCTACTGTCTAGTACATCAATGAAAGTACAGTAGTTAGCTGTAAAAAGTATTTATTATATTGTCGCCTCAGAGCAACCGTAGGATATGAGCAAAAACAGAGTTGCCTATAAAATTGATTTTAAAATTTGCTGTTTTTTCAATGCTGAATATCCAAGGCTGTAGTTCAGGGATTTCAAAGAAGACATCAAAATGTCCGAGTGTTCCACTAAATAAGGCAAGTTTGGTAATATTAGCACGACCAAAAATTCATTTTCGTTTTTTTTTTTTTTTAGATGTCTTACTGTTGCTTGAAGCAACAATATATCAAATAAAAGAACATCCTTTGTGGGTTGAATTGAAAAATATCATTAATCTTTAGAATAAGAAGACTCTTGTTCATATTAATTTCACATTCAGTAGTTTGAAATAATAATTTATTTTCTGCTGGGTTCAATTGCTGCTTATTTCTTAACCCGTTCTACCAACATGTATTTTAGTACATTTTGGCTTTTACCAAATGCAAATGGTTACCAATTGCATTCCCTAAACTAACACACACACTCCTTGCTTATTTTTTTGTCAGGCATAGTTTTCTCGGCTTTTGAAGCTTGTGTACTGTCAGGTAGATTTCTCCAAAACAAACTAGTCTTGTCAAAATTATAAATTTGGTTCAACTGATAACCTTCATATTAAGTTTTTTTACCAGTTCAATAGCTTAAAAATCTTTACTCAAACATTTCGATGTTTAATCTTCTTACTGGAAATTTAAAACTAGTCAGATAAAAATAAGCATCTTGTATTATTAAATTTTTTTTTAACTGTCTGTTATAAGCAGTGTTTGTTATAAAGGATCCCCGTATAAAGATTGGACATAATTAAAATATATAATAAAGTACAGAAACAAACGCATTTCAAATATTGCCTATATAATATATATTTTCATGAAAATACTAACTAAGTAAGTATAAGAGTAAAGATTGGAAGACAAAACATTCCAGAACAATAAAAGTATTCTTACATGATTAAGATAACATCCATCATCTTTTAATACCTCTAGAGATTTATTTATAATTTTCTTCACAAACTCCCATAATTCTCCTAAAATCGAAAACAGATTAAGCAAAGTATAGCTAGTAATTGAAAGAAACAATAAGTAATTTTAAAGCATAAAAATAAAGCTTATGTATCGATTTTTTTATTATTATTTAATGTTTTAACTTTTACTTTAATTTTCTGAAGGAACTCTTGCATATTACAGTACTAATCGCATTTTGCAATATTACATTTAAACACTATTTTGTCTCTTTTCATCTTAGATATGCTGCATTTGTTAATTTCACAAAATTCTAGATTCAAGATATAACATACTAAATTTTAATACTTCAATCACCAACTTTCTCTTTACTAAAGTTCTCAATAATTCAAATAAACATCACTTCCAAAAATTGTACCACATTAAAAATCTTTTACAAAATTGAAATATGCAAAATTTAAAAACTTTGCATTTTTAACAAAAAGCATTACTTATTTATTTTTATTCTAAAATATGTACATTCAAAATGTAAAAAAAAAAAACTATACCTAATGAGTATAACATATTTATATAGTTACAGACATGTTTTCAATGAACTAAATAAGTAATGCCTATCTTATGAAATTACCAGGAGATTTAGGATTTAAGGAACAAAAAATTTTAATGAGGTATAACAACAAACTTTTATGACAATTTCATATAATTTAACGAGTAATTAACTGAACCAGTCAAAGCAGCACATAACTGTACATTATAAGGTTAATCAGTGAAAATTGTTAGGTATGGCTATAATATTAAATAAACAAATATTACATTATCAAAAAGTATATAACAAAATACATTGTTATCAAAACAAAATAAAGGTTAGTTAGTACAAATTGCATTACATATTATGTTACAGTATTCGACTTATCGGACACACCATTAAAGTACATCATTATCAACTACGCCATTAAAAAGTAATATTACCTTGAGGTGATGTAGCTATAGGAATGTCAGTTAAGTCGTTAATTATTACATCAAATTTTCGTCCATCCTTTTTATATTCATCCAACTTTTTAAAACAGTCATCAATAATAACCTAAAAGAAGTATAATATTTGTATAATAGTACATAAACCAATTATGGAGAGATCATCATTGCTTTCCTTATAAGAAGAAATAGTGGAATACATTTTAAGAAAGTTTCATATACAAATTTTATCTGTTAAAGCTCCAATTAGTGCTCAAACTAAGGTTAAAAGAATCTTTAAGAAGATATTGGTTTTAATTTTTTTTATTTAATTTAAATTTTTTCAAAAATATTTTAGAATTTGTATTTAGTTACACATTTATATTTTAAAATAAACTTAACTATTACTTTTTTTTTCATATATGGAATGCAATTAGGTATTTTAATAATTAGGTAAATAAAATACACATTATGGTTGGTTGAAACATACACTTGCCAATATTGGATGGTTTATATAAAAAAATAGCTCAACCTACTTTGTAATTAGGTCCATCTAAATTATCTAAAGAATCTCCGCAGCAGCCTCTAAGATGTACACGACAGGCATCGATAACCATTTGGTCTATTTACTAAAGTTAAAGATTACATAACAGAAATATGTCACAAACAGAAATCAATAGATTGTACTACTTATAACAATACTTAGATATTTCTTTTTAATCAAGTACTACTTTATCAATACTACAAGTCTGTCTCTACATTTTAAGTTATACTTTTAACAATAATGTGTAATATTAAACACTAATAAGGTTTAACTATTGGAAATGTGGAATACCTTAATCAAATTTGTAAGATTATGCCAAGTAACAAAAAAATTGTAAACTAAATAAATTAACAAAAATAACAATTTTTACCCATTTAATAAAACTAAAAAATATGAACAATTTGTATAAAGACTTTAAAAAAACTTTTAATTCATACATCTTAATAAGTTATTAAAATTTTTTTTAACATAAGATGAAAAGGAAAGCATGTCATTCTTTAAGAAAACAAATTAAATGTAAAAAAGCTAAATGAGTTTTCTGTAATAAGTTCCACCTCCAAAATTCATTTGAATAATAAAATAGGTTACAAGTTATGAGTTATAAAAACCTTATAGATGAATAAATTAAAAAAAAAATTAAGGTTTTAAAGACTGTATAAAACACTAATTATAATGTTACATGCAACAACTCTGAAATCTGAAAGGAATTTTGATTTCTGTTATTTAAAAAACAAGCCACTACATCACAAATCAAATCTCTATTTAATAATTTGTAATATAATTTGATAATATTTAAAATTACTAATAACAATATCTTGTAAGCAGTATTTATATTTAGGCCATATTTTTTTTAATTATTTTAATTTATTATATTGCATTTTGTTGGCTGAGAATAAATTTAATTTTTGCATAAATATACTATATACATAAGCCACTTTAGGCAAATATTCTTTTAACATTTCCAAGTTTTCCAGAAAATTTTCAAAAATTATCAACTTGAGAATTATGTGAAAAAATAACTATTTTTTGCAATGTAATTAAAGCTTATAAAAAAAAAAGAGTCTTCAAGTAATAACCTTATAGATGAATAAAGAAAAATATTAAGCAATTCGATAAATTGGAAATTTAACAATTTTTTAATTTTATAACAAAGAGAAAACTATATTAATATTAATGAAAGCAAAATAATAAAGCACACCTACACTTTTTAAAAAGATTTACTAATTATTCAGAAATTAAAAACAACATTTTCTTAACAATTCCAGGATTTCTGTTTTTACAGGTATTTGCTAACCCTGTACAAATATTAGAAATACATTCAATTTGCAACATCAACGACTATCAAATGTACTGAACCTTAAAAAGGATATATCGACCATTGTTACAAATTTTGGGTTTTCTTTCAGCAGTTCGTGAAGTAAACCCCCGTCGCCTCCTCCGAGAATCAATACATCTTTTCCAGTGTAAGAGATAACACCGTAGTTCATAACACCTTGTGTATAGCTCAGGTCACAATCTCCAAGATCTGAGGTTGCATTTAAGACACACAAAATTAGTATTTATTTATATCAAGGAAAATTAAATTACCATGAAACCAATTGTTTAAAAAAAAATTAAAAATAGAAAGCAAATTAAAAATAGTAAATAATAAATTTTCCTTTTTTTTTTTAGGAAATAATTATTTTAAAATTATTTGAGGAAATTAAAATACTAAATTAAAAATTTATATTTTTTTTTATTAAATAAAACAGAAAGGATGGAACAAAAAATTTTCAAGATTTTGGGAAAACAATGCTTTTTTTTTTAAGCTGCAAACTTTCCTACAATCTATATTTTTTAGAAAAGTATTAAACTGAATAATTGATAAAAAAATATTGCAAATTTGATTTTAAAATACCATTCATATATATATATATATATATATATATATATATATATATATATATATATATATATATATATTATAATTCCAAGAAATTAAATGCTCAATCAAAAATAATGATTAAAATATTTTAATTTATTTTGAAATCAAATATCAACCTAATTAGAAAAATGTAAAATTAAATAAGATAATTGTTAATAAAAAAAGGAATAAAATTACCAAGTTATCAATTTTGAAATTTAAAATATAAGTTATCTAAGTAAGCAAAAATTAAGGTTTTTTTAAGGTTTTTAACATTCTTCAAACACTTTCAAGGAAAAGGCACAATTTTTTTTTTTTTTAATTTAGTCCAAATCTGAACAAAATATACCAAGAATGAATAATATTACAATAACCAAACGCGGTATAAAAGTTACTATTTTACATATCATACTTAATAATGTCTATATAGTTTCAATAGTTTTCTCGATATGTAAAATGGGGTATTAAAATAAAATTGGAAAAGGGAATATATTTTCCCAGTTTCATTTTTTTTAGACACAACTTAACAATTTTATTTCAAAGTGTTGTAGTAAATCTCTTGGGTGTTCTCAATCTTAAAATCATTTAAATCAAGTAGAAATTGTTAAATAAGCCAATGGTTAAAAAAAATAGCTTTTTGTAGCTTAAATTATGCAAGTTCTTTTATTTGTAATTATAGCAAAGTAACCATCAGTGTTCACTCTAGAAATAAAAAGGGGCAGGGCGCTGTTGGCAGTAAAAGGGCACCCCGTTTTTGAAAAGGCACTTCTTGTTTTTATAAGGGCACTTTTAAAAAAAATGTATCGGATCCGCGCCCAAACAAAAAAAGTTCAGATTTATTGGTTGACATTGCGCTAGAATTGCATATTGTTATTGGGCTATTGTTGATGGTTCGGGGCCTATCTCGAAGATAAGACCTTTAATAAATTGATATATCTTTATAAAAATATCTTAAAATCTAAAATTTGATATTTTAAACTGAATGTTTCACTAAAAACCAAATATGTCAGTAGCCCTAATAGACCCCTTATAAAACCGATAAAAAGGCTACTTAAATTCAAAATAAAATGCCTAGTCTTGCAACTTTGCCCCAAACCATCTTCTCTTTAAAAAAAAAAAACATAGGAAAAAAACTTAGCGTTTCATATGCGGGCACAGGCAACCATTAGGATTTGTGGAATGCCTCGTGCTCGAAATTACTGCGGAATCGTCGCGATTTCATAACACGCGTAGTTAAAAAGGAGTTTGTTTTTCTATTGTCACAATTAACTTAATTGCAATTTACACACAATTTTTTTTTAATCGATGTCTGTTTTTAAAGACAGCTAGAGAAGCAATGATGCTTGTGCGTGACTGAAATGGGTAAGAAGGGCGGAATTTTTTCAAAAGAGGGCGGCATTTTTGAAAAAGGGGCACGAGGGCGCTATTGAGATGAAAAAAAGGCGGGCAGGGCGGACCGCCCTTCAAAAAAAGCCTAGAGTGAACACTGTAACCATGCTTAACAATTTAAGAGAATCAAAATAATATATATCATCAAATTTGAATCGAACCTTACATTTTAATAAAGAGGGCCTTAATTATGATTGAATCGAACCTTACATTTTAATAAAGAGGGCCTTAATTATGATTGAATCGAACCTTACATTTTAATAAAGAGGGCCTTAATTATGATTGAATCGAACCTTACATTTTAATAAAGAGGGCCTTAATTATGATTGAATCGAACCTTACATTTTAATAAAGAGGGCCTTAATTATGATTGAATCGAACCTTACATTTTAATAAAGAGGGCCTTAATTATGATTGAATCGAACCTTACATTTTAATAAAGAGGGCCTTAATTATGATTGAATCGAACCTTACATTTTAATAAAGAGGGCCTTAATTATGATTGAATCGAACCTTACATTTTAATAAAGAGGGCCTTAATTATGATTGAATCGAACCTTACATTTTAATAAAGAGGGCCTTAATTATGATTGAATCGAACCTTACATTTTAATAAAGAGGGCCTTAATTATGATTGAATCGAACCTTACATTTTAATAAAGAGGGCCTTAATTATGATTGAATCGAACCTTACATTTTAATAAAGAGGGCCTTAATTATGATTGAATCGAATTTCCAGGACAGTTAAACCAATATTTGGTACAGTGGACTTTTTATGAAACAGTTAACAAATGTTTAGTGCTTCTGGATAACAACAGTAATATTATGTTTTTGGAATAATAAGCAAGAGAAAAGATAATGAAAAGACAATTTCTAATCTCAAGAATGTAATGTTCATTCATTCTGAAAGAATGTAGTTCTCATTCATTTTGAAAAAGAGAGAACAAAAGAACAAGTTATGATTTTTCAAATTATTTCTTTTGTAGATAATTTTAAATGTTTTATATGCTTAATATTTCCTATTCCAATCTTCAGTAAATAACATATTCATTAGACCCTCACATGTTGCTTACAATTCAAGGTCCAATTCACTTTAGTGGTTCACGTTTTTACAAAAATAAAACTGAAAATATTGACAACTAAATTACCTGGAATAGAGGGCATAATAGATGATAATTGCCATTTTAATGATTCAAATTTGAAAATTTCCCTAATTTTTTTGTGACATTTTGAAAATTTTCCTGAATTATTTTTTTTTTACAAATTTGTGAAATTTTGAAAATTTTAATGAATTTTCCCTAATATTTCCAAAATAAAAACATTCCATGATAATTCACAGTTTTCCAGGTATGTGCCACCCTGTATGTAGCAATCCTAAAAACAAGTGACAACTACAAATATTTTATAATAATTCTCTTACTTTGCAAGTCATCTAAAATGAGACAATTTCCCAATGTGGGGGAATAGAGTATTTTAATGTTTTGATATGGAGATTCAGCTTCAAACACCACCTTGTTGAAATCGTACTCTAGGATGCGCTCATCGGCAGCAGTGAAATACAGAGGAACAGGAGATCCTCTCTTCACTATAGGGATTCTAAGAAGAAATTTTTAAAACAAGAAAAATAAATTAGTTTAATTTTTAATGTCAGTGATTTCCAATATTAAAACAATGATTAAGATTTAGATAAAACATAGAAATAAAAAACATGAAGCTAAATTTTTTATTATTGTCGAATTAAAGTATATATTTTAACACATTGCAAGAAAAAGGTTCCCACTCAATATTTAGATCAAAATTCCAGGACTTTTCCAGGTTTTCCGGAAAATTTTCAAAAAATTCCAGATCAAGATTTTTTTTTTTTTTACATATTAATAATCTTAAAGCTGGGAAAAATAATGTGCTTGTAAATAATAACCTAGCAAAGTATGCAAAATCGAAAAATTAGCATTTTTATTTTCACGTTTATACATCAATAACACTAAAAAAATATATATATAACCGGTACTTATAGCTAACATTTTTAGAAAATTCCCCCGACTTTTCCAGAAAATATTAAAAAATGTTCATTTTCCCTGACAATTCCCTGGCTTTTTAGGCCATTTTCATTTTCCCTGACAATTCCAGGTTTCCCCCGTTTTCCAGGTGCGTGGGAACCCTGAAACCAGCTATTTTAAGCTAGAACTACTCTGTGCAACCAGCTATTTTTCCACAGTTGAATATACAATGAAAACAGTCAAATAAGCTCATTCATTAAACTTTAACAACAAAGCATGCATATATCACATTGCATATTTAACAGGTTTCTTACTGGCATACTGGAAATAAAAATAAGACGTCTAAGAACTTTTCAAGGATATTAAAACAATTTATAAGGTTCTTATTTTTTAATGCAAACAACTTGTCTACACTTGTAATGAAAAGTTAGATCGAAAGTCAAAAATAGGCTTATTAAAATAATTTAAATACATGAATATGAAAAAGGAGCAAGCAGCTAAAACCTATTGGGTGCAAAGAAGCATGTTTTGTTTTACTTAGATACAAAGTTGTGCTTAATTCATGTTAAGATCAAACATTTTTAATAGAGGTTTAGTAAAATTATAGTAATTTCAATGACTTTTTAAAGGCCTTCTCTAAATAGAAAGATTCCAAGGGTCTTTTGAACAAAAGTTTCTAAATACTTTTTAAGGCCCTTATAGTGATTAAACCAAATTAAGGACTTTCAAGGAATATACCGATATTGTTTAAGTAAAAGCATAAGCCATAATTGAGGAGCAGAATGTTAAAAAAATTAGATTACATCACTAAATTTGCCATTAAATTTGATCAAATAAAACTATTTCATTAGTGAAAAACACATTTTTTCTCATTAAAATTAACTTTCCAAAATTGGAATCTGTAATATGTATATGAGCTAATGCATTTACAAAAAAAAATTTGCACTTTTCTACAAATCCCCTCAATGTAAAAAAAACACGTTTTGAATGTTTGCTCTTTAATTTTGAGTTTGTTTATTTGCATACTTTGAGTTTCAATAGAAAAGTATACTTCTACATCATGGCATAAAAAATTTGAAAAAGGGGATTTAGGAATTTAAAATATAAAAACATTTCTAAATAGCAATAAGCAAAAAAATATTAAAGATCATATCAAACCTATTTAAATAAAAGTATAAATCATAATTCTGGAGAAGATTTTACTAAAAATTTCAAAAAATTATATTATTACATTGCTGAATTTGCCATCAAATTTTCTATCAAACAAACTATTACATTAGTCTAAAACACATTTTTTCTCATTAAAATTAACTTTCCAAAAATGGAATTTGTAATATGTATGAGCTAATGCATTTACAAACAGTTATAATTTTTTCCTACAAATCTCTTCAATGTAAAAAAACACGTTTTGCACGTTTGCTCTTTAATTTTGTGTTTATTATTTATATGCATGCTTTGAGTTTCAATAAAAAAATATACTTCTACAACATGGTATAGAAAATTGGGAGAGGAAGTTTTAAGAATTCAAAATATAAAAACATTTCTAACAAACATTAAACAAATCAAATTTACAAGACACGCAAGAAAATTTGATAAACAGCTATTAAACATGTTGAATATTCAAAATTGTTTTTAATTGGGCAAAATATTTCATATTTATATAAATAAAAAAGTGCCAAAGACCCTGATTTGTTAGTTATATTAACTTTCTGAAGGAAAAGGACATATAAATCGGAACATGAAAAAAGGGGATAAATTGGATAGTTGAATAAGTTCTCGCTGTTTTCCAACAAATGGCGTTACCGGAACTGGTTGTGTTAGTTTATGACAGTGATGCATCTATTTACAAGTACTATAAGCAAGCTTGAAATCCAGTGTATGTTATTTCACAGAAGTGCAAACAACTTTATTTTTCATTGCGTTAAACATGTCAAAAAAAAGTATTTGCGGGAAATTTTATTGCACTATTTTATTCCAAAAAAATCTTCAGTTGAAGATCACAGAATTCTTGTTGAGACTTACGGCGACCATGCTCTGTCTGAAACAACTTGTAGAGATTGGTTTAGACGCTTTAAAAATAATGATGCTCTGGGACACCGAAAAAGTTTGAAGACGAACAATTTGAAGCATTACTTCATGAGGACTCATGTCAAACGCTAGCTGAACTTGCAGAATCATTAGAAGTTGATCCCACAACAGTTTCGAAAAGTTTGAAAGCATTAGGAATGATTCAAAAGCAAGGTCATTGGGTGCCGTACGAGTTGAAGCCGAGAGACGTCGAACGGCGTCTTTTCACCTGTGAACAACTGCTTCAACGGCAGAAAATGAAAGGTTTTTTGCATCGTATCGTAACTGGCGATGAAAAATGGATACACTACGACAACCCTAAGCGTAGAAAATCGTGGGGCAAACCCGGCCATCCATCAACATCTTCAGCAAAGCCGAATATCCATGGTTCCAAGCTTCTGCTCTGCATTTGGTGGAATCAGCTGGGTATAGTTTATTATGAGCTGCTCAAACCAAATGAAACCATCACGGGAGATCGCTACAGACTACAATTGGAGCAATTAAGCCGAGCATTGAAGGAAAAACGGCCGCTATGACAAGGTCATATTGCAGCATGACTACACTCTGCCACATGTTGCAAAATCGGTAAAATCCTACTTGGTTACCCCACCCGCTGTATTTACCGGACATTGCCCCTTCAGACTACCCCTTGTTCTGGTCGATGATGCATGGCCTGGCTCAGCAGCACTTTCGTTCTTATGAAGATGCCAAAAATTGGGTCGACTCTTGGATAGCCTTAAAAGACGTGTCGTTTTTCCGACATGGAATTCAAATGCTGCCAGATAGATGGGGAAAAGTAGTGGCTAGCGATGGGCAATACTTTCAGTAACATGTTTTTTAATGATTTTTTTAAATAAAACATTTTCACAAAAAAACAGCAAGAACTTATTCAACATCCCAATGTGTTGTGTTAAGTCTATGAAACATATCTCCTTTTACATATTTCGATTAATTAGTCTCTGTCCATGTACCCCTAATTTTTCTAGAAGTACACATTATGCTGAAATTTATAAAAATATTCTATGCTGAAACATTTTTTATACCTCAAGCATTGGGGGACACTTAAAAACTATCTAAAATATATATATTTTTAAAAAATATAGAATGAGCACAGAAATATAATTTCAACTTGTGCAGTGAAAAACAAATACAACTGATAATTTGCTCACCAATTAGAAATTTCAATAAAGTATAAACACATATTAAATACACTACAAGTATTTAGAAAATGTATGCTTACTTCTCCACTCTAACTTTTAGCTCTTTAACCAACTGCTTTCGTATATCTTCAAGTTTCTATAAAAAAAATAAGAAATTTTATTGAATCTTATATTCAAATTATATTTTTTTAAGTAAAACTGCTTTTCTAATACTTTCTAATCTGCACATTTAAACACGATAAAACTAAATTATTTTCAATTGAAGTAAGTTCAGTTACTATATGCCATAAAACTAACATATCTTAAGAATTTAACAAACATTCTAAAATTATATTAAATCCTATATTGTATACAAATATAATTCTTATAAGTTACCTTTCTTAAAATACTTTCCGATCTGCACATTTACATAATAAAACTAAACAGTTTTAACCTTTTGCACTCTGAGAACATCTTTGATATTCGCTTTCTTTCTATGGAACAGTTATTCCTTTTTCTGTTCTTTTACCCAGAATTTTTATGCTCATATACCTAGTAGCAGAAAATCTCTAAATAGTCTGCGATAACATTTTAGTGAGTAAGACTGGTATGCAACTTCATTTATTAAATAACAATCTGTATACTTTTCATGTGTAAGTATAACAGCAACAATTAAATGAAGAGTAATAGCAATGTTATTACTCCGTTTTAAAATATTTTTTATATTCAGTGTTCACTCTAGAAATAAAAAGGGACAGGGCGCTGTTGGCAGTAAAAGGGCATCCCATTTTTGAAACGGCATTTTTGTTTTTTAAAGGGCACTTTTAAAAAAAATGTTTTGTGTGGGTGTGGCCACACATTGACACATCGGACCTGTGACCAAACAAAAAAAAACATTGACATTAAGCCAGAGCTGAATATTGGGCTATTGTTAACGGTTCGGGGCCTATCTCGAAGGAAAGACCCGTACAAAATTGATGTCATTTAATGAAAATATTATTTGAAATCTAAAATTTGACATTTTAAAATTGTTTACCCTAAAAAGCAATTCTGTAAGTAGAAATCAGATCCCTTACAAAACTGATAAAAAAGGCTACTTAAATCCAAAATTTGGTAATAAAATGCCTAGTCTTGCAAACCCAATCCCTGCATAGTCCCAAACTAAATTCTTTTAAAACAAAACAACAACAAAAAAACTTAGAATTTCATATGCATTCACAGGCAAGCAATAGGATTTGTGGAATGCCCCGTGCTCAAAATTACCGCGGAATCATCGCGATTTCACAACACGGGTAGTTATAAAGAAGTTTGTTGCTCTACTGTCATAATTCACTTGATTCCAATTTACACACAATTTTTTTATTCGATGCCTTTTTTGTAGACAACTAGGGAAGCAATGATGCTTGTGCTTGACTGAAAAGGCCAAGAAGGGCGGAATTTTTTCAAACGAGGGCGGCATTTTTGAAAAAAGGGGCATGAGGGCGCTATCGAGATGAAAAAAGGGCGGGCCGCCCTTCAAAAAACACCTAGAGCCGCCCTTCAAAAAACACCTAGAGTGAACACTGTATATTCCTGCACGTTTTCATTATTGTTGGATAATATGTATTCAACACTCAAATAATAAAGCACCTACTTTTTAAACTTTATGAAAAAATACATACCCCATCCGTTTACTAAACAGTTTCATCATTTGAAAAGAAATCATTTTTTTTAAAGAAAAGGGAATGCAGCTGTTTCCGGGAGGAGGCTAGCAAGAGGGTGTGCAGGGTTGAGCCCTCTAGTTGGCTTGGTGATTTGATATTAAATTAAAAAATATATGAAACAACGTATTACTTATAGAGAAATATATAAATTATATTACAAATACTCACAGGATTTGAAAGAGCTTCTTCTCCTAATAAGCAATCCTCAAATGTCAGAGTTACTAAGCCATAAGGATAGCTTTTAAAAACACAGGTTAAACTGTAAAATTAAGTTATTGCAATTTAGACATGGTACAACAAGAAGATACAAAATAAAGTTAATAACACAAATGAGCTTTTAATAAATTTTAAATTCATAAATACATTTATTTTAACTTAAAGTATGCATTTTAAATGCATAACTTAGAGATCCTTAAACTATATTCATATTTTTTCAATCCGATTAATAGTTAAATTTGTACTCATCGTCTAAAAATTTGTGGGAAAGTACAGAACAGGTGTTTAATATTTCAACCAGGATTTCCATGTTAAAACCGAACACATGCCTTCTAAAGTTTAAAAATACTTTCTTTGATTGATTTATCTATTATATTACTTCATATAACAAAAAGGTGTTTAAAAATTAACCACACTCGTGCTAAAATGGCCACATTATTTTTATACAATTCATGTTGAAAAATAGATCAGAAAACATACACAGTAATACACTCGTGAGCAGTTGAATTAAAGGCATTTACCATTGCAGAAAATGGTAGTGTTGGCACTTCAGTGAATAAAGTAATCCAGGTTAAAATGTAAAATTACTCAATGCAAATGTACTTGAAACTAAAATTTATCACATGATTAACAGTTGAGATTAGAATGAAAATTAAACCAAATCGAGTTTTTTTTAAATGAGTAAAAGAAAATCAGAACATTGAATTCCATTGTAGCTCAGATTATTGGAGGTGAGTATATCTCCAGAATCTTTCAAGCACTAGGATTTCCACAGATCATCTCGAAAGAGTATTAATGTGAGTACAGTAAAACCTCACTATAATGGACTAGTAGAGGCTAAAACTTGTCCATTGTATATAATGACTCCAGGTTCTAACAAAACATTCTTATGGGGGAGTAATGCTAAGAGAGTGCACATCAATGGAATTACAGTAGTTAGCTATAAAAAGATATATATATATCATAAAAAAACAGTCTTGAACATCATAGCTTGAATTGAAAAGTATGTGTACCTATACACTACATTAAATTTTAGAACAAGATCCTTGTTCCATATTGATTATTTACACTCATTGGTTAGAATTTTTTTTCGTTAGGTCTGTTTCCTACTCATTTCTTCAGTAAATAACTGATAAAGGTGCTGTAAAAATTTTGGTTTGTCAATTATTCAACATAAAATGAAGAAAAAAATGATCTTCAACAATGGCATTGGATGGCTCTTCAACTTTTAAGATCACATTTTTACAATTTTTATTGTCCATTGTATGCAATATCCATTATAATAGGGTCCATTATAAGCAACATCTGTTATAATAGGGTCCATTATAAGCAACATCTGCTAAAATAGGGTCTATTATAACGAGGTTCTACTTTACATAGATAGGGTAAAAAACTATGCACCTAGGAACAACTACTAAGGTTTACGTTACAAGTGCAAATGACAAGAGACATTAACGTCTAACCCCGATCATGAACAAAGACATGCTACATTACAGTAAATCACTCTTATAATTAATGCAAGACAACAAAAACATTCGCAGCCATACCATCAAGACAGAACCATCTGCTCTGAGCTATCTCAGGGTGTCCACAGGGAAAGCATTTTGAATTTCCCTGATATTTCCCTGCAAGCCGTACTTTTTTTTACGGCAATATTTTTTAAATGTATTATTATTCCTTATTATTATGCAAGACATTATCTTGTTATTTCGCAAAAATATATTTATTTTTAATATATAAGTTTACTGACTATTTCGTTTGATTTTCGAACTCCCAAAAAAGTGCAACCAAAGTTTAACATCCAAAAATCAATAATCAATGCATAAAAATTTAATGTACCCCAAATTCAAAATTCCAGAGCATTTACCAAATATCAATAATTCAAAATGCTACTTAAAAATCATAAAAGTCCAAGTAAGTGCAATATATCTCTTAGATTATTAGTGATAGTACTTTAAGATCAAAGACTAAAGTAACCTCAACATTAAAAACAAATCCAATACACTCAAATAGTAGAAACCCAAAGAATCCCTATCCCTAATAATAAAACTAATTTATTAAATCTAATCCAGTATCTTAAGATATACAGCTTAGTACACAAAATATATTTCCTAAGATCTAAAATGTACCCAAAAAATAATAGAGGCAACAACAGTTTCGTTAAGTTTTACAGAAAAAAAAATCATTTTAGGGATGTTCAAAAGAAATTTGAATTTCACTAGGAACTTAGCAAGTTTTAAACATTTGAAAGATCTATTTTTAAAATAAATTGAGTGGGCGGGCAAGTACCTAGTTGTAGATAGCCAATTGGTTTGTAAAATTTTAGAAACATCAGCATTTTAGTGCGGTTTCTACGAGAAAATTTTCACTTTTACACACTTTTAAAAGTCCCATACGCAATTTCCCTCTTTTTGATTGCATTTAAAAAGTATTTGAATATTTGCAACCAATCAACGATATTTCACAGCTAGAAATCAAGTTAAAAATATTTTTTTTTGACCAATTCCCTGATTTTTCCTAAAAAATCCCAAATTCCCTGATATTTCCCTGATTTTTCCAGAATGGTCAAATTCCCTGATATTTCCCTGTTTTCCCTGCTTGTGGACACCCTGTATCTATGAGGGTAAAGAAGTTATTGCTTTACAAAAGGTACCTAAAGTATCTTTAATTTAGCTGTTTTTCAGTGTACAAGTATAATAGTAGACATAAATACATAGAGCATTCTATAAATAACTTAAGAACTCTTCACAAACCTTCCTTCTTCATTACTGAAGGCAGCAAAATAAGAATCCCCAAATGCAGCTTCATATTTTTTACTCAAAAATAAAGGCTGTAAAATTTGCTCGACTGCTTTCACAATGTTAGAACATTTTACTGAAAGATAATTAAAGTGATCACTTTAAAAGATTTCTAACAATACAAAAAATATATTCAGAAGACTATTACAAGTACATATTACATTTTAGAAACAATCAAACCATGTCGATATGAAATTGATAAGGTTGCAAAATTTTAAAAACATGCACATTTTTCTAAAAGCGGTATTTGCAACAGAAAATAATTTATATGCTTTCCAACCATTATATATTTAAAAAGTTATTCTAACTTTTGAATTTACTTGTTTCAAAATATTATGCGATTAGAAACGTGTCCCTCTTTTATAAGTAAATCAAAGGGTACCAACAAACGGCGACAGAATTTCAACTCCATAGATAAAATGGTACTTCTCTTCTAAACGGCCTCGAATAGTCGCCAAGCGAAAGTTTGTCGCCGTATTGATTATTTACAATTTTAATGTTGCCACTCACAAAATAAAATGTTAAAAACAGTCGTAAATGATTTACGATTAGATGACGTCAAAAAGTACATTCTAAAATATAAAGACAATAAGTCGCACTTAACCTGTGCAATGGGCTATTAGTTACGGTTCGAGGTAAAGACTTTCGCTCGTCAGCGGATCTGGCTGTAGTTTCAAGACGACCAAACGACCTGATGCGTTGCGCATGCGTCTTTTTTTCAGATATTTATGGTTACTTTATGGCAGTGGTTCCCAAAGTGGGTTCCGTGGAACATTGGGGTTCCACGAAAAAATTTAGGGGTTCCGCGTGACAAATTTTATTTGATTAAAAAAAAAACAGACGCTTAGTGATTTTCTCGAAGAATCTGAAGTGGATTTAGACCTCCGGGAAATCCGTGATGGTATAAAAACACATCTATAAAGTTTACAGCAATCACTCAGTGATTATTTTCCAAACCCAGAGAATCAAGATAATTACTGGGTACAAAATCCTTTTAAAATAAAAGAAAAACCAAAAGGATTTCATTCCATTGATTATGAAAATTTGATTGAATTGAGTTCGGATACACAATTAGAAGCCAAATTTAGAACAGTTTCATTAACAATATTCTGCTCAGATGTATTCGATGAATATCCAAATTTAGCAAAACCGGCTATTCGAATTCTATTGCCGTTTGCAACTATTTATTTGTGCGAAGTTGGGTTTTCAAAATATGTTGCAACACAAACCAAATATCGTAACAGACTTGATGCTGCACCAGATATGCGAGTTCAGTTATCAAACCTAACGCCCAATTTTAAGAAAATCATGGAATCAAAGAAGCAGATGCATTCTTCACATGAAAGATTTTTCATTTATTTTAGCTTATGTTTTGTATTTTTATTAATTATTTCTATGATTAATTGCTTTTTTTTTTAGTTTTGCTTAATTCAATAAAATCTTAAATACCAAAATAATACTTGTTTCATTTAATAGGCTTATTAAATGAATCTTTCATTTAATTAAATATCAGATATTAAAATTTTGAAAAGTCGTTAATTAAAAAATAATTTGAAAACCCAAATTTAGGGTTCCGCGACCATTGGCAACAAATTTTGGGGTTCCACGACCAAAATAGTTTGGGAACCACTGCTTTATGGTAATGCACAATTACGGTTAATTACTCAAACGCTGTGTCTTATTTTCGAACCACGGTGGATGACGTCCACTGCGTAATGGGCTAGCGGAAACGGTTCAAAATTATTTCCGAAGAATTTCTTTAAGGTCTGTACGATTGAATAAAATAACGTCTCACTTGAGCTCCACAATGGGCTAATGTCGACGGTTTAGAATTGATCTCAAAGCTTTGGTTCGGTAAATTAACATCGCACTAGAGCTTCACATTGGGCTGTTGGCGACAGCAGTTCGGGCAGTCGTTTGGGGCATTGCGACAGCACTCTTAAGTGCACGCGCGTACTGCACGCTGAAGTCACAGACTCCTGACGTTGATTTAGGATCCCGGGCAGTTGTGGTCTCCGGCCTCCAACTACTCAGGATTACATCCATGACCCCCTCTGGGCAGTCGATCATGGTGCTTACTGGCAATCCTTCGGGCAGTCGTTTGGGGCATTTCGACAACACTCTTAAGCGCATTCTAAACAAATTTATTTTAATAGCTATCCTAACAATCAAACATGTTTCCAAAATTATAAAAAATATTCACCAAACCCAATTTAAAATCGTTTGAACCAAACCCATAATTTACAAATATCCGAATTTAAATATTTGTAACTATTGAATAGTTCGCATAGCCGTGCAACCAATCAGAGTATGTTAAACACTTATATATTTTAACCAATCAACAATCGTAAGGCAATAGACATTTACTGTCAGATTGCGAAGGAAAATGCGCACGCATCCAATGCATGTAATCCAAACAAACTTGTTGCCGGAAGAAAGTAAAAAAGTAAATATATATGCGAGGCATCGTTCCCGGGTCTTTCCTTCGATAAGCCCCGAACCGTGGCCAATAGCCCACTGTGTAGCTCTAGTGCGACGCTAATTACCCATACCAAAATCAACTCCAAAGAAACTGTGTTTTAACTATTTTGAGCAATGACACTAAAAAAGACGTGTTCAGTTTACTCTCCCATTTTTATTTAGCTCAGTGCACTCAATCAAGCAATCAACTGAAACACGATCTTTTGTGTATGGTAATCCCTAAGGTAAACAACTTTGGCGCCTTTTCGTTGTTGGCATACGAGGCCGTATAAAAAAAAAGAACCGATAAAACTTGTTAATAAATTAAGCTTCCAGGACAAAACTTTCTTTTCACATTGAAATACGAAGCTTCTGTATTAGCTGGCCAGTTCTCCCCCAAAACAACTAGGGACCCAAAGTAATGTGGTCGAAAAGAAAAGATGCCAGGAACGCACTTTACCACTGTGGGAAATCAAAATGATTTACAAACATGATCTGAAATTAGAAACATTTTTGTAAAAGATAATTTTTAAAAAATTTGTATAATTTTAATTTTAAGGAGATTTATGCAAACACATAAATTTCTTTGTTAAACATATAATTTAATATTACTTTGACTGTTTGAAACACTTTTGATGTGAATATGTCTATATGTAGAGAAAATTGGTATGGGGTACCTCGCCATAATAAATCGTATAATAAAAGACACATGGCGAATCTTTATGCAGCCTACGAGGAAAATTGATATACCATAGTGCAGAGGAAAGTTAGAAGTCTTGAGCACGTCAATTTACTAATACTGCTCTTTTTGCCACATGGTGGGGAGATTTCAACCAATGGCAGTATAAGATTCGGCCCTATAACTCCATGTCAGGCTGATTATCAACCTATTCCATCCTCTGACCTATATAACATGGGGGGGGGGGGAGATATCGCACTTGGCAGCAATATCGCAGTCGCCCACATAACTCCACATGGAATCATCCAAGGATAAATGACATACCATCGTATAGAGGAAAGCGAGATGCGATGGCCAAGCTGATTGTTAACGTATTATCCCCTCTGATCTTTGCACTATTTGAGGGTAGTGTCGCCCTTGATTACAGTATGTGTTGCTGTCCTATCTCCAATAGAGCACTCAAGGCATTTGGTTTTCTCTAATTTTTATTGATTTATTCTCAAATCCGAACAGTCGCTATTAGCCAATTGTGCAGCTCTTGTGTGACGTTACTTAACAAACCAGCCTTGTCCAGTCTGAACCGTCGCCAATAGCCCATTGTACAGCTCTAATGCAATGTGTTTTAACCAACCATTTTGCTATTTTGAATAGGGAACAAACTGAAAACATAATTGTGGCCTTGTCAACAATTTTTCAAAATCGCGCCAAGCGGACCCAGTTTTGTTTAGTGTAGACTTTAACATTTATTATTTCAATTAACAAGGCTAATAAGTCAAAATACCTTTGTAATTACCATAACAAAGGTTTTAAAAACAAACTTAATAATCATAGAAACAAGCAATTACTGTTTCTTAAAAGTATTTAAGATAACAAATGCTGCAATCCACTTTATAACATTATATACATCACTTTGATTTAGAAATCCCAATTTGTGCCCATTTTATTTGTCTCCCATATTAGTATAATTTTGTCAGAATGCTCTTTTAAGAACAAGCTTTACAATTTATCAATAAAATTACTAATTTACCTGGATCAGCCAAACTGCTAGTTTCAAACTGAAGATCAATCATAGAAGTTCTAGTTTCTTGCATGTTTGCAATGCTGTAAGTAACAAATATTCCAAATTAAAATACAAGAATACATAGAGAAAACACCTTATGTTTAATCACAATTAAATAAAAAAATGTTTAAATTATGCTTCTCTTAAGGGTTCTGGCTTTTTGGGAATCCAATTTATAGGAAAACACATACCATATATAATCGAGTAGATAAGTTTTAGCATGTTTATTTGCAAGTTGGTTGAATTAACGTCTCACTAGGAGCTGCACGGTGAGATATTGGCGAAAGCATGTTTATTTGAATAAACAATTTAGTTCCATAAAATAGGTGTCTTTTATAAAAGTAATGGCATTATTTTACTCTCAATCCAGTAAAATATTTCAACGTATTATTTCTTAAATGTATATACGCAATAGTTTAATAGAGTAGCATATAATTATATTTTAAAAACAAGTAAGACATTTTTTAAAAAATGACAAACCGAATATCTTTGCTTTGAAAAAATAAATAAAAAAAGTTCTACAAAGAGGCTATAATTTTATTTACAATAAATGTAAATAAAAATTAGTTTGTAATTTAATCAGGAATTTCACTACCGGTGATAAAAATACAGACGACACACCGAAAGTCGAAGTGTTTTTTTTTTTAATATATAAGACTCGCAAATCTACTGTTGCCATCAGCTAAATTAAATTAAAAATTGACTGCTCAGTGACGTCATAAAATAAGCGTAAAACAGAAAATTTTATTATATTTAAAACGTTTGAATGGCAAGAACGTTTATTGTGAATCAAAATAGTTTGTTCTGAAATTTTTTATCTTCAGACTTATAACTTATTTATCAGTAGTGAGATATTATAATAAAAAAACCTATGAAAAACAAAATTCAATGACTCAATGAGGTCTTTCTATGTTAATTATTTCGTGATTCAAATATCCTCACATTTATCGTGATGTGGGAATCTAGAGAATGGAATACCAGCCCAGGTAGGTGTTGTCTTCGTCATCTGACCATGGTTCAAAATTTCGTGACAGTGTTCCCAAATAATATCCCGGAATTCGTTTGAATAGATCCCGGACTGTTGCTATAATAGCGTATTGTGTAGCATTCAATCAACGTAGTTTAAATATTGGGATGTTATTTTCAGTGGCGAGGCGTGACTTTTTGCGATGGTCATCGCCCTGAGCGGCATGTACCCCCACACCGAGGTAATAGCTTTGCGACCGTCAACTGTTGTTGTAGTCACTCCCCCCCCCCCCCCTTCCCCCCCCCACACACACACCTTCCTCTGTTTTGTGGGAGAAAATTGTAGGAAATACTTTTCACGGGCATTCATATTTGTCCCTTTTCATTTAACTCACGATCTTTCTGATATTCAATATTGAGATGTTTGGTAAAAAGCAAAAGCAAACTTGCTAAAAATGATAGCGAACTGTATTTACTTTGAAAGTACCACAAAATGAAATAAGAAATAAGCGTATGCTTCTAAATGTCCATTTAGAAAAAAATTCTAAAACAAATGTTTTTTTTTTTTTTTCAAAGCCTCCATGTTCCAAAGCATTTTGTTAATAATTTTTTAATTAATTCAGTACATAGCACTTCAAAAGAAGTCAAAGTAAATAAGGACCAAAAATACTTGGCATAATAAATGAGTAAATGATCATCCCCCCCCCCCCATCCTCCTCCTCCAACATTCAATAAAATCACTTCGGGTTAGGCTATATGGCGGCGGGTTCATAATTTATAATTGTCCATTTACATGCTTCGATTTATTTTTATTTTAATCCTGGGTTATACTTTTTAAATATTTTAAAAAATATATATTTTTAATTCAATGCAATGCCATTGCATTAAATTATAAGTAGCCAAATTGTTTCGTTTGAGTATGCCGATGTTTTTATATATACACAGATATATTTTCCAAATTAATAAATAAAATAACAAAGAAAATGTGTTGTATTACTGAATACATATATATAAAATAGCATAAGTTTACAAGTTTTTTGGACGTTCATTCAAAACAAAACCGTTAGTTGAACAATGTACAACGTAATAAAAAATTAACTTGCTTTTCTGTCAACCTATAAGGAACTTTTTCAAAACATTTCTTGAATTTCTTAATTTCTGATATATTTTTTTTTATTTACACGGAATATTTTTTGGAAAAAATTTTGTTAATGATTTTATTTTGGGTAATTAGTTATTTGCAACTTTTATTATACAGAAAAACCGTTTTCCATAACGTAATGAGAATTGTTTTTAGACAAACAATTCTTTAAAATAATGAAAAATCAGACGGAAAAAACGCAAACACAAAAACAAACGAACTTAAAACGAAATGACAAGTTAGACGATTTAATGAAAATATACAGGCTAAATATATCGAAAATATTAAACAAAAAATCTCTATTGCCAAATGAGGCATTACAAAGCCAATCTGGCAAGCATACTGTCCACGAAGCACCGTCTAAGGTTGCCTTGAAGAAGCTGTGAAATCCACAGATGACTAGGAGGCCAAATCAGCTTAGAGACTTGCCTAATCAGCATGTCTCTATCCTGACCTGGCTGTTTGAGCACGAATCTGATTGGTTGACACTCTTACAAGCGATTCGGTTTTCTTACAGATGAGCTCTGGCGAAGTTTTAGATGTTTTAATCGCCAGATTCTTTATTCTTGGCACGATTAGAGAGTGCGGGTTATATTTATATTGTTATTTTGTTTTTGTTTACTCTATATTCTAGTTTTCGGTTTAAATTGATTTAATGGCTTCACTTTTTGGGACGTTTTAAACGTTTAAAGAAAAGAAAAATTAAATAAAGTAAACAAATACATTTAAAACTTTTTTTAATTGATAAAATATCGATTTAAAAAAAAAAAATAATAATTTTTAATTTATATTTTAATTTTTGCGTGGTCATCGGCGAATCTACCGATGACTGGACCCTTCGCCACTGGTTATTTTAATGTTCCTGATCTTTCCATTTTTTTTTTATTTCTTGTGTGTGTGGGGGGGGTCCATATGCAGTGGCGTAGCCAGCATTGGGTTACTTTGGGTTAACCCCCCCCCCCATAGCCAAGTTTTTTTTTTTTAAATAACAAATGCAAAAAAAACGAAGATTTTTTTTCTCTGACTTCTATAGAGAAAACACACGTCGCATTTCCTGGTCTACCCCACATGTATCTCCAGCTCCTTTCCCTTCTGTCACATGAAGGGATGATTTTAAGGAGAACAATGGTGAAACAACATTGAAGACGGAAAATTCGACTTTTTGTGTGTGGGGGGGGGGGGGGGTACGATGGGGTAGTAGGTCTGTATAATTGTCTTGCTTGTTTGTACATGTAAAAGGATACTTTTCTTAACACTTCAAATGGGGCGGCAGTTGAGCCGGAATTCACAGTGCATCTATCCAGAAATTGCTTGCCCCCCCCCCCCCCCCCCAGGAAACCCTAAAAGATGGGAATTTCAAGGTTTAAAAATACCCGAGTTGGGAAAATTTATGCCTGAAGAAAATTAATATTTTTAATAAATGAAAGCAAAAACACCAAGGTTATTAAGGAAAATTAGAAATTGTCCAACTTGTAAAATTAAACTTAAATTCGTTTGGTTTCAGAGTTCACTGCACACTTTCGACCGATATGACGCTAAGGCTCCAGGTGGAGTTGACTAATGTAGTCTGTAGCCGAGACAACGCCAGTGGCGGAACTGTTTTATAAATTTCATTGTATTTTTTATTGCGTCAAGCGAAAAAAAATTATAACCGTGGCATCGTTTCCTTAAAAAAAAAATCCCACATTTTAAATATATAATAAATTGTTTAAATTAAGGAGTAATGTTTTCAGATTTCCAGCAGGCGACTAAAAAATGGTCGCATCTGCTCATTCTGTTGTTCGTTATTGTCAAAGTTATATTATATGTTTTAACGTTCAGATTATCATTTAAAGAATTTTAAAATATATGGCGTTGCACTTTACGCAAACGTCACACAGTGTTCTTTTTATTAAAATAACTTCTCTTTTAATTGTGTTAGGTGCAATTGTCTAAATCAAAATCCTCTCCTTTTTATTCGAAAATCACTTTTGTTTCATATAACCCTATTGGTTTTGCCTTCCACAATGTAAAATTTCTTTCAGCTAATATTCGAAGCGCCATGGCGCTTCGAATATATGGGACTGGCGCGTCAGTTCCATATAAATTTATAGTCTCGTGTCTAGGATTTTTTTTTGTTATTTTGTTTTGTTTTGTGATTAACCAATCACAAAATTGTGTAATGTTGACGCTGTGCGTTTCCTGTGTGTTTTTCTATAATTTTTTTTTTTAGTTTTTACCAGTTTCAAATAGAAACTTCCAGAACTTTCGATGGGTTCTTTTATTTAAATCACCCCTCGGTTAAAAAAAATTCTCGGACTTGCTACGAAAAATCTTATGCGCGGAGAACGCATCTTTCAGTACCTATTTTCTTTACCTAATTTTATGTGATATGTGTTTCGTTTTAACATTAACTTTGGAGGATTCTCTCTTTGAATGATTCTAAGTTTATTGAATTTATTTATAATAATTTAAATTCCTGTTTTCCTGCATTGATTAATTTAGAATTTAAATGGTTATTAATTAAAAAAAATTATAATTTAATTACTACTTGATAAATATGGTCATATTAGTATGTAGATACTTTTTTATTTTTGAATATTATTTTATGTTTTATGTTAAGATTAGCAATGGCTGTTGGGTTGACACAACTGCCGAGCCCCTTTCACTCCCACTATTTACAGATCATGTTACATTTTCAGAACATGGCTGTATTTGTTATTCCCCCCCCCCCCCCCCCTTATGACTTCCACAATAAAATTATCCTATAAAAAGTTGATAAGTTGGAACTAGGAATTTTTAGCACTGTTGTGTTCAAAATTTCCAATCGTTAAGTTTGGTTAATTAACATCGCACTTAGAACGGACACTGCACTGAAACATGCGTGCAACAAATGTTGCGTGCCACAACGTTGGTTCAGGTCTATCTCGAAGAAAAGACCTGGGAATAATGCCTTGTATTTTTTAATCATGGTCAGATAACGAGAATAACACCCGAGCTGGTATCCGTACCCGACGCCGTTAAGTTGGGAAATTTCTTGTCTCAACCTCCCCCCCCCCCCCCCCCCCCCCCCAAAAAATTGTGTGACGGCACTGCCTACGTGTTTTAAGCTTTTAATTTACTTCTTAATTATAATTTATAAATAATATTTAATCAATTAAGATTATTAATTATAATTTTAATTTAAAACTACTGCTTAAATTAAAAAATATCATAATTTAAATTTACTAATTTATATTTACTAATTTAAAATTACTACTTAAAAATTATTATGATTAATTAAAATTACTAATTTAATATTATCAATTAAAATTGCTAATATAAAATTATTAATTAAAAGCTATTAATTAAAAATTATTAATTAAAAATTATTAATTAAAAATTATAATTTAAAAATTATTAATTAAAAATTATTAATTAAAAATTATAATTTAAAAATTATTAATTAAAAATTATTAATTAAAAATTATTAATTTAAAATTATTAATTAAAATTGCTAATTTAAAATGATTAATTAAAATTAATAATTTAAAATTATTAATTAACTTTTATTCAAATTATTAACTAAATTTTATTCAAATTATTAATTAAATTTAATTAAAATTATTAGTTAAAAAAATTTCAAATCAGTTATTAATAAAAAAAATATATTTGGTTTTGGTCGGACCAAAAATAATTTATGGACCCCCCCCCCCCCCCCCCCTTCGGACAATCCTGGTTACGCCACTGTCCATATGGGTCCAATACAAGTTATTAAACCCGCTGAACTCTAATAAGAAGATACCACTGCGAACTCTTATACATATCTATGTATGAAACTATGGAATGTACTCAAATCTCTTTAAAAATATTGTGAATAAATAATTTTTAGTCTCTTAATTGTGCACAAACTTCAATTATTAGCACAGATCTTGAATGTTTTAAGTCTAAATAAAGAAAGTAGCAAATTTTAGTTTGTGTTTATCTTTCTTTCGCAAGTTCCACAAAAAATTCTTCTGACAATACTCTAATTAAACCCAAAGTGATTTTTTTCCTATGGGCCGGGAGGGTCTTTTTAAATTATTGTTAAAAGTGCATTTTAAGTACCGTTTTCTCATAAATTACATTTAAAATTTCCCAGTGAGAAATATTCCAAAATTTGTACAGTCTTTGATATGGTAAAATTCTAATTTTTTAAAAAACTTGTTAAAAATTAACAATTTACTACATTAGCAAATTTGGCGAAAAAACACAATTTTTTTAAAATATATACGATTTTTTTTGTCTAACATTTAAATATAATTATTCCTAATTCGTCATTTTTTAAAGATTAAAACCGAAATATGTATATAATTTTCAAAGCGAAATATCGAGACTCTGAAAGAAAAATATAATTTGTGTAAAAATGATCGCTTTAAAAACTCATTTAAAGTCATACTAGTACATTACATACTTTGTCAACATATAACTAAAAATTCATAAAAAAAACTTAAGCTCAAGGCCCAAGAGACCGACACTTTGACACTTGGGGCGCCAAAAGAGTTTGGAGTAGTAAAATTGAAAATCCGACTCTAACTAAAGTGCTGAGTGTCAAATGTTAGTGGGAAATATTCGAGCTTGGTTGTATTAAAGCACAGGAGGGTTTTACGTGAAATGTCATTTCGGTAATTTATAGAAATAGGAATTGGTCGCCAATAAAATGAATATAAACAAGTTTTTCTGTCTGATGATGTGGGCCCTTATTTACGACATGTACGAATACGTGCTTTTCACTGCTTCAAAATTTTACATGTTTTGAAAACTTCTTTCTACCGAACGAGACCAAATTTGGTTCCAAGTAAGAGTCTTAATGGTGTCCCTAAAATTGTGGTTGGTCTTAAAGACGTTTGACGACAAAAATATTAATTATATATATATATATATATATATATATATATATATATATATATATAATTAATATTAATTAACGATTAATATATAATATTATTAATTAATTAATATAATTTAACGATTAAATAATTATATATATATATATATATATAAATAATTATTTAATCGTTAAATTATTTTGCTTACACGATCAGTGGTGCTGGAACCGGTATGGCAATTATGACTGCTGCTTTCATCCAAATATTATGTTACAAATAACATTATTCTTTAAAAAAGTGCTAAATAGTAAAATTTTAATTTTTTACGGTTCAGCCGCGTCTTCACAGTAAAATAAATAACCACATTGTATTTCTCTGGTGGTTCCCTTTGTTTGACTACTAACGGCTTTTTAAATTGCCAATTCCGTATTTCATCATTAACCATACACAAAGGCAAATTCTCGGTAAAGTTCACATTTATTTCGAAAGGAGTACTGGTGGAGAAAAATAAGATAAAACTATTAACTATTGAAAATTAAAGCTAAAATTTTATGAATTTTACGAAATTAATGCTAATTAGGTAATTAATGATGCATACTGTTGACTTAATTAAGTAACTAATGACCTCATAATATAAATGAAAAGAAAATTTACATTTATTTTGGGAGGGGTCTGGATTACGACTTCATGTAACCCCCCCTCCCCCCCCCCCACTTTTTCTGGATCCGCCAATTATCCATATTCGGATTGCTTTGAGAATAAATAAAAAAAATCAGCAATCGGTGAATTATATTGTTTTTAATAGTAATTAAATTACATTACATTCCCTTTTTTTACAAAGAAATAACCTTTTTTTTGTTAATTATTCCCGAATTCGATTATCCGAATGGGACCTGGTCTCAATTGATCCGAATAATTGGAGTTCTATTATACGTATATTTTTTAATGTACAATTTCCCCCAAGGCATAAACTCATTCATCACTCCTAAATTCAGTATCATTGTCATATTTTACCGATAGATGTCACCACCAAAACACTTTTATGGTTTCATGATCAGTCAAGGTTACAAAGGCGGATTCACGATTATTTTTCGTGAGGGGAATAAAGAAAGGGAGCGGAAACCTTGAAATAATATTGACTTTTTCTAAAATTATTAACATGTTTTGGGTTTAGCCTCTCTCAGAGATTTTTGCAGGACTTTGCGTCATCTGAGAGGGGAGAGAATGGTCTTGGGAGGGACCAACGTAGTTTCCAGGGTCAGGAATTCACTAAATATAAATAATTACGGGTTGAATATTAATATATTGCATGGATTTTTGCAAAAGTAATCTTACTATAACTAGCAGTTTGGGGGGGGGGGGACCCCGTTAAGAACCAAATATTTTTTTTATTGAGGGACCCTCTTTGGGATTTGAATACGTGTTGTTGTTAAAATGTTCCTTTTTGCAATATTTCTATAATTATTAAACCTATTTAAAAAAAGTAAATGAAATTTTATAAATGAGGATGAATAGTATACTTCGATGCGGACGACATCAAGTAGACGGTTTGGGTTCGATTCCCAGTAGGTTGTAATTGTTGCAGTGGCGGCCCGTGGTCGAAAATGTTAGTGCAGCCGGAATCATTTGACCACCCTTCCCCCCCCCCCCCCCCCTTATTTTCCACAAACCGTACCTAAACGGAATTTTTTTTATTATTTACTACTCAAATCAAAGTTTCATTTCAATTTTTACGAAATGATAACATGCGACAAAAATAGAAAACACTTCTTATTTTTTGAAAATTAAACCAATCCTACTTTTTTTTAAACATGCGACTCGGTCAATTTTAATATTAACTTAAATAACGAAACAACAGCA
The DNA here is from genome assembly GCA_963932185.1 of Troglohyphantes excavatus. NCBI lineage: Eukaryota > Metazoa > Arthropoda > Arachnida > Araneae > Linyphiidae > Troglohyphantes > Troglohyphantes excavatus. The sequence goes on along the minus strand of OZ010673.1, from coordinate 27,930,873 downwards.
GGACCATAATGGTCATGAAACAACAGCACACAGTAAATTTATCACGAAAAACATTTCCGTTTGGAGAGATTCTCGTAAGTTCACGTTTCACCCACTCATCTCCGAGTTTCACGCAACAGCCAATCAGCATATCGAAACTGAAGTGCAGCTAAAACAAGAAAACTCATTTCGGCTGTACCTTCTCACAAATCCAGGGCATTAGCATGGGGGGAATCTCCGTACTACGTAGAGGTTGCCATGGCAACGATGCAGCCGATTTCGAATTTCGCTTTTGGGCTGCAGTTGTGATTGAATGGAGTTTTTTTCCCTCCTGAATTGTGAATTACGGTAACAGGCTTGCTTTTATTTATCGGAGATTTTGTTTACTATCGCGTAGAAATTTCATTTTCAATTCTAATCTTCATTTAAGAAAATTAGTAAAATATCTGATTTTAGTTTTAAAATACACTAATAAATTTAGGTGCAGCCCGGCTGTACTTGCTGTAGTGGACGAGCCGCCACTAAATTGTTGAAATTTATTGAAAGTGATTTGTGAAAGCAGCCTATGTAGGCAAGCAACTGTTCTTTTTATTCATTGTACTCATGTTTGAGCACTTTTTCAAAAATAAAACTTATGTTTATCGCAGCTATGATAAGCATCGAATGTAATCAAAAATGAGTAAATTTTACTTATTTTTAAGTACCTATTTTTAACAGTGTATAATATAATAACTATAAATTTCTGTGTAATTTTTTCTTTATGATTTTTTTTATCTCCACTTTGATCCAGAGTTATGACATTTTGAAATTAAAGCTTAATTTATTTTTCAAAATCTGTATTTACTCTTGTTATAATCACGTGAACTAATATCGATAATTGATTTTTAAAGAAAAATTCCTGTTGGTTCCAAATTCGTAATAGTTTGACTGTTGGCATAGATGTGAGGGGCACAGTTCCAAAACTTGCTTTATCCACTTTTGCTGACTTAAAGATAAATGAGAAAAAAAAAGTTTATAGATAATTGTTGCGTTCTTCTCATCCCAATTCTTGTTGATATGGCTTGTACACAATCTCACCAATTCATGACAGCAAATTTTTAAAATATTTTAAAGTAAATACAAAAGTTATTTCACATTTTATTTCGGAATAGATTAGTTTTGGAACAACAAGCTGGATAGGAGCAGTTTTAGAAAAACAGTAAAAGATAAGACAAATTTTGGAAAATTACTAACAGTTTAATTTTTTTCAAAATTAATTTATTGATTATAAAAGTGAAACTTCGTATATAAAATAGATATTTTTAAGAATTCAGTTTGTTTTTTATAAACACACAGATCTGTGTATTTGTCTTCTTTTACATTCAGCTGTTCTTCCTATTCTTGAAAAACTAAATAATTCAGTGCACGTTTCTTGTAAATTGTACCTTTATAAAATTTTAAAGTATAATGTTATCGCCAAACAAACACGAAGTATTGTTTAGGAAGATAGTCAATATCATACAACTCTCTTCGTTTTGCAATGAGTCGCCATTGTTCTATCTCCATTGGTTTCACAATCGTGTCAGATTTTCATCTTTTGAATATTCCTTTAAATGAAGCTAAATCTAACCGATAATGTACTCTAACTATAATTGTAACTGTGCCATATTTAGTTTTCTTATAGAAAATTCGTTTAAACGGTTGACATTTTAAATACCAATGTCCTGGTGGGTTTATATGGTTTAGTACTATCACATTTCAAATCTGAAACCTTTACTTAAGCTCCTTTGCCTAAGTTGTAAAGTGTACGAGCATCCAAAAATATTGCTATCGAAAAAACAACGAATTTTTACGGAGTGATACCTAGAGGTTAAACCTCTTCAACCCACACAACAAAGTTGTTTTCTATAAGTGAAACATAATTAATGAACACATGATGGAACAACACAGGACAGCACTAAAAACACATCTTGTCAAATCGCACACAGATCTCCATTCGAACGACCAGCATACTTGGAAAGGGCCAGCAGACTCTTTTAAAAATAGCTAATATCTTAATCAGCCAAAAAGATTAATAGTAACCCTTCTTTTAATTAACATTTCAGTGTGGTCGAACACCCTGTCCCAAGGTAGGAATGAATTTACGACCACTGGAAATATTAAATGAAATTGCTTTCTATGTTTTGGCGCATTTGTTTTAAACTTTGCACATGTGGACTGGGACAACATGTGTCCCATACATTTTACAGGTTTAGCGAGGGACTTGGGACACTTTTGACCAAGGGGGAACATGCGATGTCTGAAGTATGCGGTCTGAGGCAGAACAGGTAATTACATGGTTTCGGATATGTGATGTTTGACTAATGGTTTCTACACATCGTCATTTGCATGTACTTTTCTGTATTTCAACCCCTCAAATGATCTTACCCCTATTCTGCGAATCTGCGTGCTTTCAGGAATCGTTAACGATCCGTCCGTCAGAAAGCTTACACGCCTCCTATTGAAAGTCAACTCGTTCTTCTACAAAGATTTGAGAACTCTTTGCCCTAACTCCGAAAGCGACATTTTCATTCCCCTGCCCCCCTTTAAGAATTAGATCAAGGTCGTGTCAAGTAAAAGCAAGGTCGAGCAAGGTACCGGCTATATAAAGGGATTACCATAATATCAGAAACCATTAGCGTTAAACTTGAAGTAGTATTGTTGAAAAATTAATGATCATGCATCAGTAACTAGCCCACAGTTTAGACTCACGCAATCGCGTGAGTATAATTATGTACCCTGCTTTTAAATGACAGTTTTTCGTAATTTTTGCGAATGATATGACTATTTCGTTAGATGCTGATGAATAATAACTGCAGTGATAAGATTGATGATCGTCTTTTGGTGTCATGTAAACAATAGAAATTTCCTAAATCCCACGCATAACTAATTATTCTATTATTCGATGGCATTTCACGCATGAAACGAAATTTTCATGAACTTTAATATTATTGTAAATTAATTAAGCGCGTAGAAAACATCCGTTTCGTGGTTATTGAAAATGTTTGCAAAAGATGGGTTTGAGACACTCAATTTTCGAAATTAAAAAAAAAATTATATTTTGGAAAATAACCACTTAAAATGTTTGTTAAATAAATAAATTTACAAATTTTGTGATGCCGTTTTGAACCATCCTGTTTTCTAAAGTACTACATGAAATTTACAGTGCTCAATAAATTTATTTATCGCAAATTATATATTGATATATTATGTATTAATTTACCTACAATGAAGTTCAGATTCAATTTATAAAATAAAATAATAAAATTTAATTAAATAAAAATAATTTATAAAATAAAATAATAAAATTTAATTAAATAAAAATAATTTATAAAATAAAATAATAAAATTTAATTAAATAAAAATAATTTATAAAATAAAATAATAAAATTTAATTAAATAAAAATAATTTATAAAATAAAATAATAAAATTTAATTAAATAAAAATAATTTATAAAATAAAATAATAAAATTTAATTAAATAAAAATAATTTATAAAATAAAAATAATTTATAAAATAAAAATAATTTATAAAATAAAAATAATTTATAAAATAAAAATAATTTATAAAATAAAAATAATTTATAAAATAAAATAATAAAATTTAATTAAATAAAAATAATTTATAAAATAAAATAATAAAATTTAATTAAATAAAAATAATTTATAAAATAAAATAATAAAATTTAATTAAATAAAAATGATGACGAGAGATAAATGATTTTTTTTCCTTTATTCCATATGTACTAACATAAAGATTTGTAGTAAATCAGGTTACACTTTTGATTTACTATAAAACTTAACATTTTATTAATTTTATAAGCGTTTCTTTTTAAATTTTTAAAGATGTTAAAAAAATTTATAGTATTTTTAATGCTTAAAATTATAAAAAGAAAAGAAGGGGAAGTAAAAAAAGTGATTTTTAATAATTTAATTATCTTTTCCCATAGATATAAAATAAAGTGAACTTGATAACTAACTATTTGAAGCTTGTTTATTACCTTTAAGGTGATTCCAACAGAAACGTTGTTTAGCGCAAGTCCGGAGAGCAACCAGAAAAAATACTTCTGGTGTGGTTTTGATTAATAATATTTTACTATTTAGATGGTATATTCCCCCATCATTAACTATAAAATGGGTATTTGAACCATTAAATATTTACCATCCTGTGAATAAATTAATACACTTTTAATGTTGTTTTGGCTTTTCTTCATATAATGCGATCTCCTATCGTGATACCTTATATCCTTCTACATCTTTTTTGATGAATTAAAAAAATCCGTACCATTTGCCGATACTGAATGAAGCTTGTCAATTAAATAAACCCATATTCGGTGCTTTTCTGGACTTATCAGATTTTTTTTTTATGAAATGGAAAATTATGAACTGAAGGTTTTAGGGGAGGTTTGGACCTTTAAAACCCTATACTGGTTGTGAATAAGGTGCAAGCAAAAGTTGACTTTTACTACAATTGGTAAAATGGATATGGATTTTTTTCTTAGTATAACTCATGGACTCTTGGATGAGTGGTTCCCAAATAGGGGTCCGCAGGTCAAAGTTAGAGGGTCCACGGGGTCCAAAGAAAAAATGGTTAAAATGTATTGAACGGTCGCTCTTAGCGACTATTTTTTTTGAAAAAGCCTTTTTTAAAAAAAGATGATGAAGTAATTGAATTTTGGTTAACTGTCCAAAGTGACCAAAAAGGACTAACCGAGAAGACTTTGAAGTTTTTTGAATCCTTGTTGTTCCAACCACATATACAATCCTTTTCTATCTACTGTTATATGAAAAACAGATACCGTAACAGACAATATTCATGCTTGAAAATGTCAAACTTGCAGTCAAATTTGAATGAAATTAAGAAATAAAAAGAAAGATTTTACTCGTCCATATAATTCGAAAATCAGCACAGTAACTTATTTAAGCAACTTTTACAATGTTTTCATGAATGTTGAATGTACAAGTAAGAGACTAAAAGTAATTGAACTTCTCATTGTGATGTTATATTTTCTATGTATTTTTTGGGCAAAAATCATGGCCATATTCTTGGTAAAATCTGTATAAAATAAAAATAAATTACAAAATTAATTTCAAAATTATTTCTTGCCCTTATTTTCATTTCAAACATAATTGAAAGGTATACATGACTATTAAGCGAGGCGACTTCCCCGGACATATATTAGATCATAATCCGTTATAATAAAGATATCGAAATATAATAACTCGCCGTTAAAATTTTCTTACCGAATAGAAACTAAGACTTTACAAAGTATCATCAATATAAGATCATTAGTCTCGAGATATGACAAACAAACACTTGCCCCACACATTTAATTTTTTAAGTCTTCTTTAGAATATTTTAATGCATTATAGTACTTAGAATAACACTGTAAAGAAGAAGGTTTTAGTTCGCATCTCCAATTAACATAACAACGTATCTTTAATTTCAAATCAGCCAATCACCTTCGAGTATATTTTTAATTTTATGATTCATTTTGTATACCTGTTAACCCTACGATTTTGTTTTTGTTACATTATTTATGCGATTATTACGGGAATTTAACGCTGCTTTGGAAATGTCTTTGTTTCCGTTTCAATTATACATCTCCGATTCATTATTTATTACGACTCTCAAATTCCTACAAGCTTGACAAAGGAATTCATGCAAGGAGTGAAAGGATTAGGATATTTTCACGTTAGACAGGTCAAGCTCTTTTACAACACTCTGTTGATTGATGTGCTTTGGGGTACGCAATCGAATTAACAATGGATGGTTTCAATTGCTTCCCATGAGATGTGTGTCTATTGTGAAAGTTATATCAGTTTCAACATGAGATGATTTTCAAAAGGGAGATTAATTGGTGCACCATTTACCCCATAATTTAATTTCACAGTTATTTCATAATAAAATACACTTAAAAATAAGAGAGAAAATGCGTTAAAAAGTAAAGAAAAACCTTCTTTCAAGAGGTAAATATTTAATAACATTTTTATACTTATTGCAACTTCTTGAAATTAGTGCAAACATTTAGGTATGTGTTTATGAATAAAACCAACTTCAAAAGTTGTGATAAGTATAAATTGAATAATACATATTTACATTTGACTTATTCAGAAAAATAAAATTGTTTACTTTTTAGCGCATTTTTTTTTTCTTGAGTCAGTTTTCCTTTTGCTTTTTTAAGTTTATATTATATTTCCCTCTTTAGAGATTTTTAATGTAGCAGGGGGCTTATGTTTCTCCCACTGCTATCTCTCACAAGGCAACTCTTGTTTTTTCGGTTTACTCTTTTTTCCATATAAGCATCGATCTATTTCATGCATTTTGAGATAAGCATCGATACATGCATCTTCAGATTATTCTATTTAAATAATGCTGGATAAACGAAATATCGTAGTGTAGTATCAATCCATCATACAACAGCTCCTTTTCTGTTAAAAACGATTTCGGATTCAATACAGATTCTATTTAAAACAACAACATTTTATTAGCCCATTTTTGTGTTATCACCCTTTTTTGAGTTAAAAAGAAAAGGTAACGTGCCTCTTTCTATGACAACTTCTATTATTTTTCTTAAACATTTCGTGTTACAATTTTTATCGATTTACGGGGTCGATTGACCCAGTGATGTATTTGCGGATAGTTACCGCATGGGGTTAATTGACCCCCATACTGCACTTGCGGATAAATACGGATTTCACCGTCTCAGTGAACGTGTTAACGGAACGATTTTGGACTCGATACAGATTCGATTTTTAAAAAAATACATTTTAATTCCCCATATTTTTGTTATTACCCCCTTTTGTATTAAAAAAAAAGGTAGTGTGCCGCATTCTATGACAACTTCTATTATTTTTCTTAAACATTTCGTGTTACAATTTTTATCGATTTACGGGGTCGATTGACCCAGTGATGTATTTGCGGATAGTTACCGCATGGGGTTAATTGACCCCCATACTGCACTTGCGGATAAATACGGATTTCACCGTCTCAGTGAACGTGTTAACGGAACGATTTTGGACTCGATACAGATTCGATTTTTAAAAAAATACATTTTAATTCCCCATATTTTTGTTATTACCCCCTTTTGTATTAAAAAAAAAGGTAGTGTGCCGCATTCTATGACAACTTCTATTATTATTCTTAAACATTTGTGTTACAATTTTTATCGATTTACGGGGTCGATTGACCCAGTGATGTAATTGCGGATAGTTACCACAAGGGGGTAATTGCCCCTATACAGCACTTGCGGATAAATACGGATTTCACCGTCTCACTGAACGTGTTAACGGAACGATTTTGGACTCGATACAGATTCGATTTTTAAAAAAATACATTTTAATACCCCATTTTTTTTGTTTGTTATTACCCCCTTTTGTATTAAAAAAAAAGGTAGTGTGCGTCATTCTATGACAACTTCTATTATTCTCCTCAAACAGGGGTGCCCATAGGGGGGGGGGGATTATGGCGCAAGTTGCGCCATCAGAATTTTTGGGGGGGATTTTTTTTCATTTCTTTATTATTATTTAATTTTCAGGGGGAAATGTTTTGGGCAAAAAATAATTTTGCATACGTCCGCAGTCACTGTAATTTCCAGCTATTTCAAGAAACGCCTCTTCGACACAAAAGCTGACGAAATTGTAAAAAAAATACTCTTGTTTGAAAATGCAAGTCTTTATTCTGTTAAAATTAAATGCCATTTTAGAAAGATCTACAAAATAAATTACAAAAATTATCTAATTAATGGATATAGAAGAATCTTAGGGTTGTGCGGCGCATGCCACCTGAAGGACCCCTCGCTTTTGGGGGGGGGGTCAGTAAAAAAAACCGAGAAAACTATTTCAGAGAAAAAATCATATTTTTAAAAACTTTAGTATTTTTTTTAATATGTGTTACTCATATAATTAGGACATATACGTTTACTTTGTCCGGTTCATACATTCAGACTATACACTTCAGTGCTGAGATTTAAATTAAAAAACGCTGTGAGGCAATAACTTTTCCGTAAGGAAGAAAAAAATGTAAAAATAAATATGAAGATTGCTATAAACTCAGGACTGCAGACTGCAACAAAAACTGGAAAAAAGGGTGACTTTAACAAAGTTAATTCTTTTGTTTGTTAATATGTGGCATATGTTTTTAAAAAAAACTGCAATGATGCAAGCATAAACTGTTTCCGCATCTCAACAACACTTATAACGTAAATTACGATTTTTATATACAACTCCATAAGAAACTAATTACTTTCATACGTTTGTTCACTAATAAGCAACAGTTGTGGCGATTAGGGGGGACGCTCCCCCCTCCCACTTTTTTTGTATGTTGCCCCCATACTTTTTAAATTTAAACTAAAAAAATATTTAGTAAATTGAGTTACTGAATTGACGAACTAAAGAAAAATTTCCTACCCCAACCCTCTCCTATTTTTTTCTGGTGCTTATATTACATTTACAATCGATTTTATTTTCTCGTATTATCTTGTATCTTCTGCCAGCACACAGACAGCTAACAGACATTTAGGAGCCACTTCTGTCATTACAAAATACTCATCGTTCAAATAAAACAAAAACAAAGCCAAAGGAAATAGGCGCGACCATAGGTCTTGATTTTTTAGCGGAAAACATATTGGCGCCGATATTTATCTACGTTGAATACCAGTAGTTTTATACGCTGAATACGCTCGTTTTTACGAACCTCTAATTTACGAACACTCACGATTTTACGAACTAGTGTCTGGTCCCGAACATGGTCCTATAGGCATAATGTTATTTTTAATTCCCATTTACGAACTAAAATTTTGCAAAATCTCTTTTTTGCGAACTCATTTTCATACTTCGCTAGCGTTTACCTGACAAAAAGTCTATATCTTTAGGGAGTAACAAAGCAACACATACAAACATTTCAAAGCCATTCAGTGAAAAATTACATGGATCAACAGCAGGTGAGTAGCAGGCATGTGATTGGACAGTGGCACTTTGACTTCAATCTTTACCCCTCCCTTAAATTCATGAAACATGTGTCAATGTCGAGAGGGGAAAGGGGTGCTTTGTTATAAGATTATGTTTTGTAGCTGGTCAGTTTCATCTGGACCCTCAATATCTGAAGTTTCGTGTGAGTCCAGAGGGAGTTTGAGCCAGTTTAGTTGAGGAAATTTAGTCATGTAGCAGTTAAAGAAACGCACTCGTTTATCTGCTGAGGCAAAAAGAAAATTTTAAAAGAAGTAGAAGAGAAAATTTTAAGCAAGACAAATCTCTAAGAAATATGGAATTCCAAAGAATAGCCTATAGATAATTTTAAGAGCTAGAGAAAAAATCGTTGGATATGCAAACAAGACCAGCAAGAGTGCCCCTCTCGAAAATATTTTAGAGCAGCGAAGTATCCCAAACTGGAAAAAGCTTTGCTTGCTTGAATGAGGAAAAATATAGGAACGAACATTCCGATTAATGTAATGTAAGGAACAATTAAACTGCTTTGTTTCAAAGCTCAACATCCAAGACTTCAAAGCATCAGACGGTTGGCTTCAAAAATTTAAATCCAGACACGGTTTGAGTTTCAGGAAACTGAATGGTTATCAAGACTAGGCCTCTTTTGAGGAGGACAATAATGATATGCGTTCAATATCGATAAAATGAAAACATGTATTTTCCAAAACGTTGTTTTAAAACAGAAAAACTAGCGATTATTCTGATGCTTGATTTTTCATCAATAAAGGTATACTTATTATTTTTATTTAACTATTTTATTTTACAATTGTTTCTTATAGAATAGAATGTTCCTAATATAATCTCTAACTAATGCTTTATTTATAAAGAGAAGGCAGTTTAATAAAAATAAGCATAAAAATTATCTATTTCTTATGATATTCTATTTTACGAACTTTCGATTTTACGAACAATTTGGTTGTTCCCTACGAGTTCGTAAAAACGAGCGTCTACTGTATTATGAAAGCCAAACTGAATTTTTAGAACCCAATCGCCGCTACTGAGCGTAGGTGGTTCTATTATATTTGAGTTTAGTCTTGGCGTCGAATCAGTTTAAATAATTTCAATGGTGTTACAATAAAAGAACGGATAATATATTTTAGTCAGCAAGGACGAATGGTTTTTGTGAACGTGCAGTTTAAATGTGGAGTAAAGGAATATTTAAATTGTAAAAAAATAACTAAATGAAAAGTATTTTCTGAGTTTGATAAACTGTACTGGTAAGTGGATAAATATCATACGGCATTTTGAAATTAAATTTCATTATTAATACATTTTTAATTTAAATAAAGATTTCTTAAAATTCGATAAAATAAAGTTTTTGCATTTGAATTAAAATAGCCAAAAATAAGAGTAGAAGGTCACGAGTGATTTTTAACAAAACCAACAGCGTTCAGTATTTTGCATGAATTTAGTCGATAATTTTTTTTTCTATCTTTATGTTTACCTGTCTATTTTGTTGGGGTTTAATAGATGTTTTTTTTTAAATAAAACTTTCACAAGTTTATTCATTACTTATAATTTGTACTTTAGTTCATGTTGACATCTCTAACCGTTAAGACATGAATTTTCCCACTTTTTCATAAATATTTCTGTTTGACCATATATGTATCCGTGTTTTATATATACCATTAGGTAAGAGAATGTATACTTAACTAGTAAAAAACAGATATTCTAAGGCCCATTCTACACGGACGCTATTTACGCTGCGTTGCATTTTGCAGAAGCATCTGATTGGTGCATTCACACCACGTGGTGGACCAATCGCAGAGTTATCGCAAAAGCTAACGTGCGCAAATAACGTCCGTGTAGAATGGGGACATTATTAAAGCGCATTAGCTTTGTAGATGGCCCTGTGATTGGGGAATACAAACTATGTGGTTTACATATACACTCGTAGAACCATCTGTATCTAACGCGCGTAAATAACATCAATTTTATTTCTTTGATGTCATGAGGTGTTTAAAAAAAAAGCCGTTTTTTATATTTCAATCAGAAAGCTTTTCTTTCTTATATATAAAGTATTTAAGCATTTTCAGTAGCATTTGGCTGACATGTAAGAGGCAATTGTTTGTGAGCATTTAGAGTAAAACCTATTTACATCATGTGTTTCTGCTAATTAGAGTGATTTTGCATATATCACTGACAAATAAAATAAAATATTGTAGGTAGTTATTTTAGTCTAAATGGAGCGATTGCAGGATTTTTTCTGAAATTGAACAATCAGAGATTACCGTCAGCATTTCTACAGTAACTATTTTTAGGTGTTTACAAAATTGAATTCCAAAACCGGGATTTAAAATTTTTTAAATATCCATTTGTAAATTATATTTTCTGGTGGAATTGAAATCAACATCTTAGACAAATCGATGACATTTTGTAGAAAACACCAGATTTTTCATAACAAAGCTGCGGTTTTTGAACCGAAATCGATCGATTCTTAGCGGACAGACAATAATAAGTTCTATGGAATTTATTATGAATTTTAACGCATGTTTTAACAATTAATAAATTTCTGAAATTACAATTATATTCGACAAAATTATGTTATCTGAACCTCCGACCCTATATTTTACCGACGAACCCGACTTTAAGCACCATTTGTTTGTATCAATGAAACGTTATAAAGAGATGCGGAGAGAAAGTTTAATTCAATATATAAGTTCCATACATATAAGTTAATGTATATAAGTTAGAGTATAACCAAGTTTATATCTTGATTTTATCTCCAACTGATTTATAAAATTCGAAATGTGGAGCTTTGTGTGGATTCAGTTGAAAATTTTAGATTCTAATAAAGTTATATGCTTTAAATTTGAGGGGGTAGAGATTTTTTTTTTTTGGGGGGGGGGCGCCATTGAGTTAGGGGGGGATTTGCGCCATTGAGTTTGGGGGGGATGGGCACCCCTGTCCTCAAACATTTCGTGTTAAATTTTTTATCGATTTACGGGGTGGAATGACCCAGTGATGTATTTGCGGATAGTTACCACAAGGGGTTAATTGACCCCCGTACTGCACTTGCGGATAAATACGGATTTCACGGTCTCACTGAACGTGTTAACGGAACGATTTTGGACTCGATACAGATTCGATTTTTAAAAAAATACATTATAATACCCCATTTTTTTTGTTATTACCCCCTTTTGTATTAAAAAAAGGTAGTGTGCCGCATTCTATAACAACGTCTATTATTCTCCTCAAACATTTCGAATTACAATTTTTATCGATTTACAGTTTCGATTGACCCCGTGATGCAATTGCGGATAGTTACTGCACGGGACTAATTGGCCCTCGAATTGCACTTGCGGATAAATACGGATTTCGCCAAATAAAAAATATGTTAGTTTTTTCAAATTAACATAGATTTATCACACAAACAAATATGAGAAAACCTTTAAATACAACATAATTGTATTTATACTTAGAAATCAAAGTTATATATAAAACCTACATAAAAAAATAAAATATATCAAAATAAATAAACAAAAAATTGTTTATTTCTTAAATTTGTAAACACTATTTTGAAAGACATGCCGGAAGACATTTGATGTTTGAACATAGTTTGGCCCATTTCTTTAAGATGGTTCGCTATTCCCCAACTAGAAGGTTTTGAAAGGAGGTGGGATGGGGCGAGGACAGTTACAGGTAGAGGGCGCAAGGGGCGGACTCCATCTCCTAAAATAGTTTATATGAGTGGTGGCGATAAAAATTGCCCGACGGTTGTGGGGAGGAGGGGAAGGGGTAATAATGTAAAAGAAACATATTTTTTTTAACTAAAATTAAGGGAGACCCGAGCCCCAAATCCTAATTTGTTTATTAATGAATTCAGAAATACCATTTTTTTTATATTATTAGAACATCTTTTTCTAAACAATAATCAAAAACAAAAATATATTTTTTAAATTTATTTTTGTTATTTTTTGCATTTTTTAAGCTTAAAAAGACTTTTTTTAAAAACACTACTCCTCTTTAAATTTTTAATATTTTAAAAATTTTTTTAATTGATTAAATAACGTCAAAGTACATACTATAAACGTATGAATAGACTTTTGCAGATTTGTGTTTTAATTGTCTTCAAAAACTTATTTTAAGTTCGAAACCCAAAAAATATTAAATTTTTTATGTTTAATAATTTGTAAAAAAATAATTTATAACTTAACTTAAAAAAACTATACATACGTTTATAAAGCAAATATTAGACCTTCAAAAAATATTAACAGCTTAGTTTTAAGTTAATTATTAACAAAACCTTAGCATTTTAAACGTGACCAAAATTGAAATAAAATATTTTGAGAAAATGACGATTGTTGCAGACGAAAAGTATGTAGAAAGATGATAAATGGTATATAAACATCTAAAAAAATATATGTTCTGTTTTTTTTATGTTTTGAAATTTTGTACACACTTTCTTAAATATGTTTAGCATCGTTTTATGAAGAAAATTTTTTTTAGCATTTTTTTCGGATTTTGGGGCTCGGGTCCCCCTTAAGTTGTAGTTACCAAAAAGATTAATCGAAAAATAGTTCAAATTACAATACAACAGCTATCAAAGCAAGTTCATGCTGCAGCTATAATAACGAAACTAAAACAAATATTTTGATTTTTCACAGGATTTGGATGTTAACTGACATAAGCTCAGCTGTCAGTAGAAAAAAATATATTTATATCGAATATAAATTCTTCGGGGAGCTTCCTATTTTAAATCAGTAAATTTCTGAAAGTTTGCATGTTTAAACAAATCTTTTAGATAGGGCTTTGAAGTAAAGTAAAATCAACTTTTGTTTCCTCTAGTTAAAATTTGGGTTGGAATTAAAAAACAGTAATTTTAATAAATTCCACGTTCAAAAATTTAAAAAAAAATCCGTTTTGATTTGTTATCGTACAAACCTAACGTTTAGTGTGGTAGTAGTGTTGAAAAAATAGTTGTTGATATTAAAAAAATTCTCATATCACTTGTTTTTTTAAAATATGACGCATTCAACAATGGAATTTTAAAAAAATTACCCGACAGGCGGACTACTGATACCTAGACCCTCTGCTGAAGCCACCACGATTAATATTCATACAGTGGTGTATTTAAATTTACCATATAAAAATCTATACAAATCCCTGCAATTTACAAATTCTTGGAGATCATATCCAAACGTATCATCAAAATACGTTAAAATTTAACTTTTGTTAATAAAAATGCTTTAAAGGGAATAATTAACAGAGACAACTTAATTATTTGACATCGTTGAAGTGTGCAATGTTATTTTTTGCTTGATAAATCGAATATTCAAAATGTATTGCTTAATGCATTCTCCTCAACACTTCTCTGTAACAAAACCAAAATTTGACTTTAAAGCTTGTATCAAACATTGCGATAAATATGACAAATATCACTTGGTATATCTGACTTGACTCACTTTTGCATCAGAGTAATCATTCGATTTCGGTTTTTTATAAATTGCCTGAAATAGGTTTTACGATTTTGATTAAAATTATATATTTTTAATGTTTTTAAGTACGAAATGCAATTACAAATTGCCCAACGTTAGGAAATCCTTTTAGTTTCCGTATGCCAACGTTTCTAAATATGTAGACAATTTGGCGCCTATAATATAGGCAAAAAGTTTCTTATGAATTAACCAATTATTTTACATGTCGACCTTAGAGTTATTATGTTCTTCTGGAAATCTAATCTTAAAAAAAGGCTGTTATTGTCCTACCAATATTGAAATTTGATTTCTTAACCTTATTCAAAAGTTTTTACTACTGCTCCTAAAGGAAAAAGAAATCAATATTCAACAAGTTCAGTAGGCGTTTCTAAACTGTCCAAAATCGCGTGCGGAATACGATATGCCTGTAATTTTACATAATTAAAAAAAAAATTACGTTTAGGATACGCCCTTTTCTGTGCGATGTTATGGAATACGGAAAAAAACTCTCGAATCACGCAACAAATATTAATTCTTAAACAAACACGCGACGATCCTTTTAGAATTCCAAACAGAACATTTCGCGCGCGCTTTTTCGGACCCGAAGTTGAAGTTCCGTGGTGACGTCACCGCGCCGTTCCTGGGGCAACGAAGCAGCTGCAATGCCGCTTCTTCGCTCGTTTGCGCCCACGTGATCTCTCTGCACTGCGTACGACGAACAAAACTACAGGAGGAGCACCCGGGGCTTCCAGATCTGGCAAATATCGCCAAATCGACCTATTTGAAAGTTTGTAATTGTGGAACGAACATTTTAGACGTAGAACATATTTGAAGGCTGCAGAGAAAACGAAGATATTAAGAACAATGCATTAAGTAAAAAGAGCACGCATGTATTTATATATTTTTACACTTTTATACTACATATATATTTTTAAAAACGAAAAAATTTTATCAAGCGAAAAAATGCCCTGTTCGAAAATTATAACAATAGTGCCAAATAATCCTGCCAAATATTTTTTCTAGTTATCTTATAAGAAATATTTTTTAAAAAATTGCTTACTCGCGTTAAAAAATTGTTTTACACCATTGGTTTATTCTCTCCGTTTATTTTTTCTCTTATTTTCTCGAAGGCAAAATAACTGATGTAGTGTTCATACATCTCCAAGTGTACACCTTCGAATATTAGCTTTTCCGTTAGCTTAGCTTTCCCGTTTAAGCATAATTATCTGAAAGAATTATTTCGCCAAAGCAACTTTTGATCGCCAACACTTTCTATTATTTAAAGCAACTAATTAATTTAATTATATTGATTACATTAATTTATTTTAAAGTATTTCATTGTTGTCAAGATCTTGTGATTTCATAATAATGAAATTTTATAATATTGCATATACTATTTATTTTTTTAAATTGGCGGTTAAAATATATTTGCTCCTAAAACCATTCTAAACGGAAAAACTAAACGGAATATTTTTAAATTCCAAACCTCAGGTTGAATAGTAGGAATTAGAGGTTGAATAATATCTTTATATAAATTTTCGGGAATGTTCGACCTGTGGCAGATAGTGTTTTCTTTTATGTTCTTTTATTATTATAAATTATTTTTTCCAATTGCGTTGGCGATGTTACCATCTGGTGGCCAGATTGTAATAAAACTGTTTTTACATTATTTATTTAAACGTTATTTCAAATGCATATATTTTTAAGAATTTGTAATGAATATTAATTACGTTTGAAAGATAGCATTTAATATTTTACGACAAAGCAAAAGATTTGAAAAATATTCAAACAAAGTGTATTTTTGGAGATTTAAAAATTGGAACTTTAGATAATGCAAGTTATACCCGGGTATAAATTGTTTTGTGGAAATTAACTTTATAATTTTTTCTCAGATTTTTCCTCTAAATATTTGACAGTTTTTCAAAAATGTCTATATATGTACAGAATATTTTGCAGATATTTCTTTGAAATTATTCGATTTCAGAATTCACGAGCTATGCACTGCAGTGACGCTGTTCACTATGCTTTCTTTCTTTACATTCCAAATCTGACATGAAAATAATCAAATTGGAATGGAGAAAAGTTGCACCTCAGACCTCACGTTCTGATTTAAAAATATAATAACCAGAAGCGACTTAAGGCACAAGTGACACAAGCAACCGCTTGGGGCGCCAGACCATGGAGGGCGACAATTTCACTGAAGAAGGGAAAATATAAATGGTTTTAGTTGAAAATTTGTTGTCGACATTGGACATTTTTCTAGGCTTATATTTTTATTTAAGTTATATATTATAATTAAATTAATTAATTACTTTGAGGTAGTTTTATTATTTTTTTCCAAGCTATATAACCTGTATATATGACACAAACGAACAAACTATATAACCTCTATATAACTATATAGAGGTTATATAACATGGATTTAATCATTTGAAAACGCATTCTTGCCTGGTGCCCGACAGACCAGTGATTTTCCCATAATTTTGACTTTTGAACCTTTTAGTGAAACCAATGCAGGTTTCTTTAGTTCATAAAGTTATATAATTCCAATGTTAAAAAAATCGGCTAAAAAATTAACCCAATTGCAAAATTGGCTAAAAAGTTACTTTTATTAATAAGGTTACCAAAATCATGTTCGCTTGTGTCACAAAAATTCTTTGAGTCGTCCCTGAAAATACCTTATTACATATTTCGAATTTTTAAATTAAAAAAAATTGTTTAAGCTATTCAAAAATTCCATTAAAACTAATAAAATCCCATTTTGCAGAAATTTGGCTGACTTTGTGTCTGATTTGGCGATTTCAGAGTTCTGCACTGCGCCGACGCCAAACGAGTTCCCCTTTTCCTTAAAAATAAAAAGAAGAAGAAAAGCACGCGGAATTTTGAAATGCGCGTTTTGCCGATAGTCACATAAGAGTGACAGATACGACTGCACTGCGGATGCCCTTTCCCGCGGATTTTCATTCTTCGTTCGCGACGAACGAAAACCCTGCTGCAAAGTTTTCTACTTTTAGTCACGCACGGAACACTCTCACCGTGATTCGAACACTGGGGGGGAGGGGGGTTGGGGGGATCGATCGAACGAACGCGAAATTTCGGTTTCGCCAAACTTGCGCTCGCGCAGGGAAACTACCTGCACAGGGGGAAGTAAATTCTGAAAAGGGAAAATGCTTTTTTGGAATTTAAGTTTTATGATCTGGGTTTACCGACTCTTCTCTTTTTTTATGTTCGAATGTTTTATGCGACGCGAAAATATCGTTTTTAAAACCGGAAAAATCTACTAACGGAAAATTCCCGGGCACGTAGAGATTTCATTGTGATATTGTTTTTTTTTAAGATCGTCTGTGTTCGAAATGGAAGGAAAAACGATATTATCGAGTTAGTTTTCTATTTCAACTAATGAGTTTTGAAAATAATATAATTAAATTATTTTTTAGGGAAAATATCTACAATATCTATTTTAAGAAATCTATTTTTATTAAATTATCTATTTTTTTATCTATTTATAAATCTATTTTTATTAAATCTAAAAATATCTATTTTTTAGAAAAATATCTATTTTTTAGAAAAATATCTACAATAAATATTTAAAATATCTATTTTAAAAATTTAAATACAAATATTTTCACTTTGTATCAATTCTCCATAAAATATTTATTTTGAAAACCCTTATACGAAATTTTACTGCAACGAAAATACTGTTTTCATGTCAAAATGTTGATATAGGGTGTTTTGACACTCAAAATAATAAAAACAAAATTAAGTCTAATTCTTTTGCAATAAACTTTTTTTTTTGTTTTTTAAACAAGAAATTTAAACTTTTAGATTTTTTTTAAACAGGTGTTTTTGTACTTGAAGTTATTTTTTCTAGCAATATTAATTATATAATTGCTGTTATATACATAATGAACAATAGATTTGAAAATTACACAAATAAAATTCTCACACCAATAATAGCGTTAGATTTTGGGTTTTAGAAATCGCTGCCATAAATGAATTACACAAAGTTGCATGCTTTTCTTTTTAACCGATTTAAAGTGCGTCAACCAAATCAGAAAGCGCACCAAAATAGATATATAAATATATTTTTTATATACCTTGGGCACCTTTCGAAAAAATATCCGGTTATCTGCCATTTAACTATTCGGAATTCTCAATTAAGCGTAATTTTTGAAAAGAAATATTATCCCATTTTTCCATTTTTTAAAAAATAAAGAAAAATTCACTTTGGCAATAAAAAAAAATTTAAAAATTGATTATTTGGCTGTTTTATAACCAGAAATATCGACTAACCGGACTTTTTTTTAAAAAAAATTTCTCCAAATTCAAAATTCAAAAAAACTGATTTTAAGAAAAATGCGCTAAAAAGTAAAAAATATTTTTTTAATTTTACGAACAAGTTGAAAAAATTTAATTATTAAATAATTATTTTATACTTACTACAACTTTTTGAAGTTGGAGTCAATTAATAACAACCTTAATTAAATTTTGGCGCCGATTTCAAGACGTTGAAATAAATATAAAACTAATATGAAATAATTCCATTCTTTCAACTTTTTCGTAACATTAAAAATATTTTTTTTTTACTGTTTAGCGCATTTTTATTAAAGTCGTTTTTTTTAAACAAAGTATTATTTTTTAAATTATGTATTTCATTTGAAATAAGCGTCTGAGCGCTCTACATGTATCGAGTTGCTGGAAATTGCGTTTTGTAAAAATTAAAATCGATTGGTTAGGAATTTTTCTCAGACATTTGACACAAACAAGATAATATTTTTAATGGTTATTCATTATGATATTTTCAATTACGACAATAAAATTACTTTCTATCCATATGAGGCCCCTTAAAAGGTAGTTAAGTATATAGCTATTTGAAGAAAAGTTACTGAACTAAGAGAATGCCAACCCTCAAAGAAGCATACGTACTATTTTGTAAATTTATTCAGTACTTTTTCCCCTCCCCCTCACAAATAAACCTTAAATTTACAAATTGCATCGGGTCCTTGACAGCTTAAAATTTGCCGTAAAATGTAAATCTCATGATAATCTATCTGCCTTATCGTAGTAAAATTAAAATAGAATTTTTTAAATTTATTTTGAAACTTTTAGTTAAAAACCTTCTTTATATAAAATATATATATATATATATAATTTCTCTTGACAAAGAGTTTACATAAAATAAAAATCTCTCTTTACAAGATTACCAAGTTTCCCAGAAAGCGTTTTACCCGGCACTAAAATTGCCCTAGTAAGATAGCCAGTTTTACAGAACAGGAAATTCGGACGTTTCCTTAATCTTCTTCCAGATAATGAAAATCTATTAAAAAGTAAATTTATTTTGAAACTTTTAGTTAAAAAATTTAAAAACCTTCTTTTATATAAATAATAATAATATCTCTTGATATAGAGGATTTACATAGAATAAAAATATCTCTTTTGAAGAAGTTTCCAGAAAGCGTTTTACCGCGCAATAAAATTGCCCTAGTAAGATAGCCTGTTTTACAGAGCTGGAAATTCGGACGTTTTCTTAATCTTCTTCTAGATAATGAAAATCTATTAAATTTTAAATTTATTTTGAAACTTTTAGTTAAAAAATGAAAAAACCTTCTACATATATAAATAATTATAATATCTCTTGATATAGAGGTTTTACATAGAATAAAAATATCTCTTTACAAGATTACTAAGTATCCTGAAAGCGTTTTACCCGGAACTAAAATTGCCTTAGTAAGATAGCCTGTTTTACAGAGCTGGAAATTCGGACGTTTCCTTAATCTTCTTCTAGAAAATAAAAATACATTAATATGTAAAATTATTTTGAAACTTTTAGTTAAAAAATTTAAAAAAATTCTTTATATAAAAATAATTATAATATCTCTTGATACAGAGGTTTTACATAGAATAAAAAACCACTCTTTAAAAGTTTACTAAGTTTTCAGAAATCGTTTTACAGGGCCCTTACTGCATTAGTAAAGTAGCCTGTTTTATAGAGCTGGAAATTCCCAGAGAGTTGTAATATTAAATAGAGAGCGTCTTCAATACCAGACTCTCGTAAGGCCGCGGTGTCAACATTGAAAAGAAAAACTCACATCACGTGGTTATAGCGCTGCCACATTTGGCGTTCAGACATCTGCATGAGTTTCAAATTTGGCGCACTTTCTTCTCTTTTGGTGATAAGAAGTTCTGTCCGTATTCAACTTCTTAACATATATGTACGTATTTACTTATTTTCAAACAATATGCGCTAAATATTTCCTCTTCATTAACGAAACGAAAATATTTTATTTGTGTTCAATACTCGAAGAAGCGAAACTCTTTATCTTTCTCAGGTTTTATTGTTCATATTTTCTTATTGAAGTATACAAAATAACAATTGAAAGAACTTCGATTATGGTAAATTTTTTACATAAAAACGTAATGCAATTATTTCAAAACTACAAAGTAAGAAAAATCTCCTTAATATATCTGTTAAACTCCCTTAAATTGTGCCACTCGTTCAAAAAAAATATATTTAAATACGAAATTAAACACAAAACCATATTACAATACTTCGATCTCGTTTAGTTCTGAAAGTCGCCAAGGCCTGCCAAGTAATATTGGCGCATGAATGAATTGGCATTTCCACATATCACGTGGTTTCAATGATGGACACACGGAAATCAGCATTTTTATTCCTCTATTTGTATCATTACTCTATGGAAATTCCCTCGTTTCCTTAATCCTGTATAGTACTGGAGAACGTTAAACCGTCGCTAACTTATAGGAACCACTATATATTCTTGTTATTATTATTATTGGGGCGGGGGATTTTCCTTTATCCCTCAGAAGTAAAATGATAACTAATCAAAACCACAACAAAAAACATACAAAACAATATACAAAATTCTGGACTGACCATCGCTCTAGAAGGACTCTTGTTTCTAATCAGTGAGAATAACACTTTTGGAGAAAGTTACCTAACGGTGCTCTAATCGCCAATTGGTAACCTTTTCGAGCATAGTGACTTTTTCGATAAAGGATACCGTTATTTTCTATTCGAATTCAAGAACTCGGCTCGAGCCACTAGATTCTATGTGTTACTAAGTTTTTGAAAGATCGTTAATTTAACGAAATTTATCGTCAATGGGTATTTAAAACTAATTACTAGGGATGAACCGGATAGTCGTTTTGCCGGATACCGGATATCGGATATCCGGCGCACATTACAAACCGGATATCGGATATCCGGCACACATTACAAACCGGATATCGGATATCCGAACCGGATTTTGTCGGATATCCGGCAGTTTCTTTTTTATGAAAATATATTCTCATACACACTAGAAAAAACGGAAATCGGTCAAAAATTACAAAATATTTTTTTATTCTATAATATTCCCCAATTCCTTACCTTTAAGGTGATACCAAGATTGAATAAACATTCACAAAACTTTTTTATTAACAAAGGGTTAGTCTAGGGTGCTGCTAGAAATGGGCGTATGTTTTGTACACTTTAAACTCAATTTCTGAATAATTGTATTTTTACCATATGCCCTTTCATTCCAAACATGAAAACTCAAGTTTGCTTAAACTTTTGAGAAATTTATTTTTATTTCAACTTTATATTAGTTGTGAGATGTTATGAACCTCCACCATAGCGATTCGTTAAAAAAAAATGTAATATAATTTTAAAGTTAAAAACGAGAAAAATTAAAGGGAGAATCTGCACACTGT
Source organism: Troglohyphantes excavatus (assembly GCA_963932185.1). Taxonomy (NCBI): domain Eukaryota; kingdom Metazoa; phylum Arthropoda; class Arachnida; order Araneae; family Linyphiidae; genus Troglohyphantes; species Troglohyphantes excavatus. Next base: position 27,908,761 of record OZ010673.1, on the reverse strand, counting down.
TAATACATTGGTAAAATTTTCAGGAAAATACTTAATGCAAAGATAATTCACCGCCACAAAAAAAAACTTCGATGTTTTATTCATCCAGATATCCGGCTTGCTAAATCGGATATCCGGCATTTTACTTCCGGATATCGGATAGTTACCGGATAGTTAAAAATCAGCCGGATACCGGATAGTTACCGGATATCCGTTTCATCCCTACTAATTACAATTAACTTATTAGGAGAACCATGTGTATATATTCCAATCTCTTCGATTTTTTCATAGAATCGATACACAAGAAAAAATTAACTCGATTTTGTGAGGTTTTTGATGTAAGATATTTTTTCGTTAAAACAGAGTATAGTTTAAAATGATCAGATCCACAACTTGTTCCAAACGTTAATTATTCAGTTATTTTTATTCGTGAATCATAACTAACGGTTTTTATTAACCATGGAATGTAGTTATGTACTTTCTAAGTAACGACTTCAGTTTAAAGCCAGCTTTCCAAATAGTTTTTTTAAAGTTTAGAAACAAAATCAGGGGCTGTGTTGTACTTATTAATAAAGTGAACGGATTAGTTATTAAAAGATTAGAGTTCTCCACTTGTTGGACCAAACAGATCTTTAATTGGAGAGCAAGGCGTAAGCTGAAGTGTTGTTATCCTCTTTTGAACGTGGTACGAAATTACCAGATACGAGCAAATTCTTTCCTTCAAAATAACAGTTCTTTCTTTATTTCAATTTAGTTTTCTGGGTAATTTGAGCTTAAACTTGTTGGAACAACTTTTTAATGCTTGTCCGCACAAAACACCATAAATTAATAAAAAATACCATTAATTTTTTTTATCATTACTTAATGAAGATCTATTAAATTATTCATATTTTAGAAATATACTTACGTTGCAAATAGTACAAAAGGATGTATTTTTAATTCCCACTTTAATTGCATATCATTATCTTTTCCGAAGATATTTTATATATTTTATATACTATTTTATATACTATTTATACCATTCAGAAAAAAAATATAGAAGAGTTAAATAAAGAATTTATTTTTTACTCTATAGGTATTGTTGTGTAAGGGAAGTTTGTTGCACCTATAATCTTTCACAGTTATTTGTCCTAACGTTAGTTGTTGGTATTGGTGCGGAAGTTCGTAAAATAGGGTGATAGCTCAAGTACTGTCCTTATAATCTGACCGTGGCTTTAAATTAGGAGGCTGTATTTCTAAAAGTTCTTCAAAAGATCGTTATAGTAGAAATTTGGAGTTGAAATGGTTTCATTTTTTTAAAATATTTTCTTTTAAACCGAAATTTTTCCATTTTAGATAGTGTAAGTCAGATTACCTAAGTTTGCTGTGTAAGGGAAGTTTTTTGCACCTATAATCTTTCGTAGATATATGGTCCTAACGCTGTTGCGAAGTTTGTAAAATAGGGTGATAGCTCAAGTATTGTCCTTATAATCGGTCCGTGGCTTTAAATAAGGAGTCTGTATTTTTAAAAGTTCTCCAAAAGATTATTTTAATAGAAATTTGGCGTTGATTTTTTTTTTTAAATTCCTTCTAAAACGAAAAATATCCATGTAGTTAGAAAATCTCGGAGGGTACAACTGCCCAATAGCTAGATCCGCCACTGCATTTCATATAGACTAACAGCAATGAACAAAAACAACGATTCAGCAATTAAGAAACTCCATGTATCATGTCAAATGGCAGGAAAGAATAGCAATCAGTCGGACTCCGCACTGATGTTCCATTCCCCTACCCATACGTATTCCACAAAATGGCGACCTTCAAATGTCTCCGGTTGTAAAAATTAGGTAGGTGTAGGCTGCTCGCACAAGTGAAACGTTATCCTTGCTCACAAAAGTGAGAGGTGATACCTTTGTTGCGGCGATTGTGTAAACACGGGAGAAAATAGGGGAGACGCCATTTTTCCTACAAGAATGAAGGAAAGTGTAAAGAGGAATTGCACAAACAGCGACTCCGTGAAATGTTTCCCGTGTTTCTTTCAAGAGTCAAAATATTGCCTCGAGTGTTTTGGGTGAATGGGAAGGTAAATAAAGGTGTTGACTATTGATAAAGAAGGTCTTTATAAGAGGAAATGATAAGGAATCGTACACCCAAGCCCTTTTTTTTGCGGTATAATTTTTTTTATGTAAAACCACAGTGGTTAAAAAAAACAGTTTATGAGGTTTAGATAGACCGGCAACGGAAATTGCAAATTCTATTATTTGTGAAGGAAATGAACAGGGCCGGATTTAGAGCTAATGAACCCTAGGCTGAAAATGTGAAGCGGGGATATGGTTATGGGGGGATATGGTTATCCCTAGTAAAACAAGGGGTGGGGGTCGGATTTTTTTTTTAAAATAAATTTTCTAGAACTGCAAATTAAATCATTTTTAAGTGCACAAATGAAATTGAGATGCACTTTTTTTTTGTAAATTTTCAATACTATGTTACAAAATTTCAACGATTTCAAAGAATGTCAAGGTGCAATGGCATTCTGGAATCTATGAAAATGATCATAAAATATGGCACTTGTTTTTATATTATCCTCAAATGGCTATATAAGTAAAATAAAAGTGTAAGAAAATAAACACTGATTTCCAAACAAAAGTCAAACAGCGCCATTAACACAAACCGTCACAAATTAAACACATTTTTGAAAGAACATAAAAGTAGAATACATTAACAAATACAAATAATGTCGACCAACTACAGGCTCTAGGCCCAGCAAGGTTGGTCCTGTCAATCCATCATCCTCACGATTCCCCAATGCCGATCCAATTGTTATTTAAAACCACCTACCTCTGAAGAACCTACCTACAAATCTGTAAAGAAAAAAAAAATTCTTCTCCACAAGAAAAGATTGTAAGTATATTACTATTTTTATTTGGTTTTGGATTATCATCCTTCTAAATAGTTTTTTCAGCAATTTGACTATTTTGTGTGTGTGCATGGTACCTTTGTGTCCTAGGCTCCAGCCTATGCATTTATCCAGCCTTGGAAATGAAATCGTCATTTTTATGACTATTTATTTAAGAATGGGAGATATTAGTTAATTAGTATATTTAAAATATTTATAGAATTTTTTTTAATGAAATATTTTGAAATGTAACTATGATGTCTCCTTTAACTCTTTACAATCAAATGTCTCCTCAAATTAAATTAGACACGTACTGGCAACCATCGGAAATGTAAATAAACTATTTAGTTGCTCGTAATCGGAAAACTCCAATTGTATTCGTTCGCTGAGCAACTTTTCAAATTAAAAACGTTTTTCAAACTGAATTAAAAACTAAAAATGGGGAAATAAAATAATGCTTTGAAAAAAAAAAAGGAAACCAACTTTAAAAAAAATGAGATAAAAAGTAAAAGAAAATATATTTTTAAATTTACAAACAAGCTAAAATAAATGAGTCATTTAATATCAATTTTATACTTATTAAAACTTTTTGAAGTTGGTGCCAATATACAACAAAACATACCTAAATTTTGCGCCGATTTCAAAACGTTGAAATAAGTATGACATTGATATTAAATAATTAAATTTTTTCAACTTGTTTCTAAAAATAAAAATCATTTTTTACTTTTTAGCACATTTCTCTTAAAGTTGGTTTTCCATCTTTTCAAAAGATAATTTTATTATAATTAAAAACTAACAAAACAATTATTAAAACAAAACTAAATTTGGAAAAACGATTTTAGAGTTAAAAAAATAAACAGTTATCCTAGTCAACCTGGGGCCCCCCAAAAATTCAGTGAGAAGGCACCTGTGGCACACCCCTAAGGGATGTCCTAGTGGGGATCTAAATTGAATGAAATATATAAGATTATTTTTCTTAAAATTTGATTATTGAGCAACTTGTATCAATTTTCCAGTATCGGCAAATGGATATTTCTTTGTATAAAAGTTACATGCGATGTAGTTTCTTCAAGTAACTAGAAATAAGTAGACATTTTTTTAAAATAAATTTTGTGTCTTAAAATGTATTTTTTTAATATTCGTTTTCATTTGTAAGCCCAACGTTCAGCGTAGAGATACTGAAAAAAAAAAGTTCTTATTTTCCAAATATATATCTGAAAGCTTCTTTCTAAATTGGGAGGGGGGTTACAGTGTTTTTAACTCAAATTATCTTATTAATAAAGGGACTTTTTATTTCCCCAAAATTCGTGGACACCATACAAGTCTCATTCTAACTTGTATAGACGCTTCCGTACGTTTAGAATATTATATAGATACGAGTTTTTGTCAAGCCATTGTATATTACCCGTAACCGTCAAACGTAGCTAGTTTATCTGCAAAAGAGTGCAACAAGAAATATGGAGGTTTTGAGTTGTAATAATTTGCGATAAATATGTGCCTGGGTCCAAGGCTACCCTTAGGGGTGTGCCACGCGTACCACCGCACAGGGCCCTGAACCTTTGGCGCTCATAAAAAAAATTTGTAAAATAAGAATATTAGGAAGATGTTTTTTTTCCTTTTAAATTTCTTTCTTTCAAACAATAACTAACTCCTATTTTTAACTTTTATTTATAAATTTGAAGTCTGAGATTTCCCATTATCAGACAATTACTCTAGGATTTTCTTTTTATTTTCAATACAGAACGAATAAGTTTATTATAGATATTGCAGTTAATAAATATATGTATTACGCAATGTTGAATTCAGGAGCTCCATTACTAAATTCGCACTAGGTTGTGATTGCTGTGGGCAACCCAGCCCTGGTCCATAAGGGCTTTGAATAAATAAAAGATCTACTAATTAGTTAACGAAATAAAGGAAACTGAAATCCCGCAAATTACTTCACAAAAATTTCGATATAGTTTTTATAACTCCGAAAATATAAAAACGACGTAAATAACTGTGAGTATTTTATTAAAAAATAGCAAGAAAATGTAAAGCTTTGTGCAATGTACTGATTTTTAAAAATATATAGAGATGTATAGTTTTCATCTTAATCTTCATAGAACATTTCAATGTGTGAATTGTACTTTTTTTTATATCCATTATTTGTTTCATTATAATTTTTTTTAAACAAGTATTTTTAAAGTTTTTAAACACTCCTCTCACCTTCTTAAAATTTTATTTCGTAAATATAAAATTATTTAAATGTACCTTTAGTTTCCAAGAAACGTACAACCACGGTAACTTTTACCCGCGGATTGCATAATTCTAAATTTATCGTTTGGGAAACAGATCGACGGATAGAGCTTTAGAAATTTATAAAAAATTATTGTAACAGAACATACCAAAAATTAAAAAATATGCAACATTCGTATAAGAATGCACCCAAAGAGTAAATGATTTTTTTTCTTTGGTTTTTTTTTAATTAGAAAATTGAATTAGGTTATAAGCAAAAACGCTTACAATATCTCTACTTTATAAAAAATATTTTTTTTTTAAACTCTAAAATAAAGTTTAAATAGAACAAGCAGAGTATCATTTTTTTTTTTAAATACAGCACATTCTAAAAAATATAATTTTGTAAATTATTAAAAAAAACATTTTAAGAACATTAAAAAATTTTTAACTAAAAATTAATTTTCATAACAATAAATTTTAAAAAACCGGGACGCTATATCAGGAATACTTTTTGAAATACCGGCGTAATTTTCATAAAATTAAAAACAATCCCAAAAAAATATTTTGCGAACATTTACGAAATAAATGTAAATTGATATTTAATTCTTGAGATCTTGGAAAATTAATTTCTACCAATAACAATTAAACTATTAACTTTTCGAAATAAAATAAACACGACTGCAATTTAAACACGAAACTTCGACGACGAAACCGAAATTAAATCCTAAAGTTTCTCCGCGGAGGAAAATAATTTGTGCGTCGTTCGTACTTTGCGCGTAGCCAAACCAGAAGCAAAAAAAGGCTTCTTCCTAATCCATTATCGCACAATCATAACAAATTAACTTAGAAAAATCATCTGCATACGCAACTACTCCGCGAAGAAGAATATAAAAGTGAAAAACCGGGAGAGATGAATGCCTACAGCCCATCGGCGAGCAGGGACAAATTTCATCTGACCACTGCAGCAAGTCAGAGAACATGACGCATTGCAGATAGGTAGAAACCAATGGAGAGTAGGCTTACGGCGGAGGCAGGTTTTAGGGAAAGCCCGCGCTTTTGGTAAACACTGTGATGTGGTCGACCGAGTAAGGAGCTTCGTACATATTCTGCAGATAACTTAGCACACTTTCGGCTGCTACTTAGTTATTTACGTAGAACACTCTCTTGTAATTTTTGAAAAAAAGTTTTTTAGGAAATTTAATTGATTCGCAGACGATCCTTGCGCCTGTGCTCTAACCCCATTGGTAAATTTCGAATTTAGGTTCCTGGTTTCAATTCGCTTCAGAGCACGAGCCGCTCCTATCGAATTCGTCTGCTCTTTTGCTGGTGACTTGCGTTCTATTCGGGTGGCAGTTCGGTGATTTAGCTTTCTTGACAGCTTCAATCTCATTTTTAGGCTAATATGGTAAGATTCTATTTTTGATTTTAGATGTTTGTTATGAGGATAAAATTTTGATTTATTTATATTTTTTTGGTGAAATCTAAAAATTGATTTTCTTTTGCGTCAATGCGGGAAACGTTAGCACTAAAGCAATGGCCGATTTCCTGATCTGCAGATTAATGCATTGTAATTAAAATGCTTTCTGCGCAAATAAGTTTAGTTTTTATTGGAATTAGTTTTGTAGTTTTTTAAATGTTTACAGAATTAAAAAGAATATTTAAATGCATTTTCGATCAAAAACGTATTTTTACTATTTTGCCCTACTTAGTATATTGCGAGTTTCTAATACTTAAAACAATTATTTTCTAAGCATATTTTATAAATTTAAGTGCGTTATTTCATTTTCATTATTGTTTTTATATCAGAATTATTTTCTTCATTTCAGGCTGATCAACTAACAGAAGAACAAATCGCCGGTAAGTTGTGTAAAAAATATTTATATGTTTCGATGTATAAAAGGATTCTTTGCTAAATATATATGCAAATATGAAAAAGGTAATAGTTTAAATTATTACCTTTTTCATATTTGCATAATTAATTATGATGTAATTGCATAGGAAGTTTTTTAAAAAATGTTGTGCACGATATTCTAAAAGCATGGCTATGAATTCATCCAAAAATGACTATTTCTTTAAAATAGAATTTTTTGGGGGTCCTAAAATATATTAGGGAGTCATGCTGCATAAAATAATAGAAAATTTGTTTTGTGTTGGATTTTTTGTACAATCAGATATTTATATTGTATATTTTCTACTGCACCTTCATAAAAACTGCATTTGCAGATTGCCTAATTGAGCAGTGAAATTACGATATTTTGATTTTTGCATTGAAACCAGCTTATAACAAGTGTTAAAAGTCGTTTATGCAGTATTCTCCTAGTATTGTTACTATAAACATTTCTCGAAATTTGATAACTTTTTTATTAAATTATTAATCTTATAAAACTAATCGTAAGTCTATTATACATATTCTCCCGTTAGCTTTACTTTGGTAAACATTGTTAGTATTCTAAGGTTTATTACATGATGTTGGTTACCGTTTAACTCCCATTTTATGCCGTGTAGAAGAGCAATAAATAGTTCAATATAGCAATGTTATGCAAACCTTAAGCATAGTAGGATAACTAAGATCTCGTCGAAAGATTGTATGGTTGCTATCGAACGGTGAAAGGAACCCTACCCCATGATTTATACTTTTTTAAAGTAATCGATTTGTTAATTTTTCTCTTATGGTCATAGGACTTTTATATAACGATTTAATTAAACTTTCGTTTCCAAATAGAATTTTATTTAAATTGTCTAAAAACTTTTATTTCAAATGTACGATTTTAAGTAAAAACCACGTTTCTGAAGAGAATGTGAAAGAAAAAAACGAAGATTTTCATTTCTTATGTTATCTCTATTAAGACACTATTTTGTTTTCCTCTTTATTGTTTTAAGGGTTTGACTTGTAATTTTTTGCAAACTGAAGTAGTAGTTTTCTAAAGTTGTAAAGTGATATTTTTTTTTGGTACTTTGGGATTATCCCGTCGACTTGCCAATGCTCGCCAAATCCTTTGGCGCTAGTTTTTCTATGAAAAAAATTTCCAAAATAAACATTGTAAACACAATAAATTTATCAAATCATAATAATAAATAAATAATAATAACCATATATATTATTATATAAATCATTTCGGTGGCCAAAAATGCCTATTGGCTGCTACCTTTTGGCGATAATATTGGGGTTTGGCGAAAATGGTCGACGGGATAATCCCAAAGTACCATTTTTTTTAACATAGTTTATTTTTTAAAAAAATGGTAAAAGTTTAAATTTTACAGTTTTCTGATAGAAAATGTCACACAAAAAGAATGTTATCATGGAGCAACTTAAAAAAAACCGTGCAAAATTCAAAATGTTAAAAATTAAGTCGGTAAATTGAAAAAATGCTTCATATTAAAAGATAACAGGGAAAGCAAAAATTTATTGGTCCTCTTATCTTACTCTTAAACATATATACATACACTAGTGTAGACTTTTGCTAAAACTTTCTTGTTCTGTGTTTCAGAATTCAAAGAGGCCTTTTCACTCTTTGACAAGGACGGTGATGGTACAATCACAACCAAAGAATTAGGAACAGTCATGCGATCTTTAGGTCAAAATCCTACAGAAGCAGAGCTTCAAGACATGATCAACGAAGTAGATGCAGATGGTGAGTAAAACCTATAATTCAATTCATATTATGAGCAAAACCCAAGACCATTGCTGGGCTCGAAATTAATACGACCTTGCTGATACTTTTTCTATAAATCCAATAAAAATTTCAAACTTACTAGATCTCCAGTTTTGTAAATAAAAAAAATTCTAGTTAAATCCATGTGGTCACGCCTCTTGTATCATGCAATAGCTATCGTATATACTCGTTTATAAGCTGAGAAATTTAAGTCAAATTTTTCCAGAAAAAGTAGGGGGTCGGCTTATAAGCTAGTCGGTCAAAATTATAATATAATATGCTTAAGGAAGTTGGGTTTGATAATCTGCACCGATTACGTTTCCCTGATCCGAGGACAGAGAGTTTGCGCCCCAAATGCTAGGTTGAAGATCACTGCTAGTCAGAAAGTCTAGTCTACATTTCTCTTAATTTTGCATTCCTGCATTGTGTAGCTCTAGTGCAACATTATTTAACCAAACACTGTGCAGCTCTGGTGTGATGTTAATTTAGCTAACCATTCATATCATAAACCAAGATTCAGAAATACATTGAAAAAGGTTAACTAGGAGAGTTATTTTAAAAATTAAAAAGAACACAGAATGCTTTAAAAATCTATTTTTCCTTGAGGGCACTTGAAGAAGAAAGTGAAGTCCTAAAAAAAAGAATTTTAATTTATACTTTTGAAAAAATTGTAAAATAATGTAATTTTTTTTACCAAAATTAGATGATGAATGACAAATTTAAAAAAAAAAAATTCAGAAAATTTTGAGAGTAATGTATTTGGCTGTCTTTGTAGCTGATTTTTAATGTGTTTAGCATATTCCATTAGCTGATGATAATAAAATACCTTACAAACCCAAAAAACATAAATTGATTTTTCATACTAACAAATGTCGTGGATGAATATTTGAAAAGTGTGAATTTCAAAGGAAAATGCAAACGAATCAGAATTTTAAAAATCAGGAGCTAATTGGGCAGATCACCCTTTAAAAACGGCTTGGAACAAAGCTAACAGATATGCTAACTAAATAAACAATGCAGATCTACATTATCTAGTTAGCATAGTAATTTCCCATTGAAGTATAATTGTCAGAAAAAGTTCTTTTGCCAGAGCATTTTTTGATCGCCAACTTCCAATAGTTTAAAATAATAAATGTATATGAATTTATTTTAAAGTATGTCATTGTTGTGTGTCAAGATCTTATAATTTTATAATAATGTTAGATACTATTTTTAATAAAATAGCTTATAAACAGAATTTGAACGTTTCAAGCCTCAGGAGCATAATAGAGGTTGAATAGTATATATATATAAATTTTCAGGCATGTCCAAGCAGTAGAAGATAATGTTTTGTGTGCCACATACACACACTCTTTTCTTTTATTTGATAATTACAATAAATAATTTATTGAATGTGCTGTTAATATTTCTTGTAATTATGATATTATATTGTAATTATGATATTTTTTTACATTTGAATTGGGTCAAAAGGGAAATGAAACCTTTCTCATTTAACTAATTCCCTAATATAAACGTAATCTATTTCAGATCGGTGATCATAAAATATTTATCTTGATAAATTTGGTGCTCCCTGTTGCTGACATGCATGCATTTTAATACCGTGTACTAGCCACATGTTTAGGAGAAATGTCTGCTATAAACTTGATAAGAGCCTGCAAAAAATGCCTGAGATCGTGACCCTTGATAACACAAAATATCCGATAAGGTTCTTAACCCACTTTTAGAAGCAATAAAATTATATTTAAAAAATAAAATTATGTTTTCTTTGTGTACTTAGCTTAATATTCATTTAACATAATAGGGATAATTTATGATAAAATTTAGTATTCATTTTATGCATCTTTTAAGCCCTTGCCCGCCCTTTTTAATAGGAATTAGAGTCCTTGTCCATTTCTAGGCAATCGTGCTCATCTTGCTTCCACCCAAACCATTTACAGGGTTCGTACACTCCTTATTCTGGTTTCGTGTCCATAAAGGACCCTTTAAAAGTACTTATTTTTGTCCGAAAGGTCATTAGAAACTTTCAAATTACAGAAGGCTCTTAAAAAAGTCCTTACAACGACTATAATTTTAGTTAACCTCTTAAGTTTGATCTTAATGTGAATTGAACAGAACTTTGTATCTATATGAGTTCTTTTCACATGATAGCTTTTAGTTGCTGGCACCTATTTCATATTCTTATTAATTTATTTACATATTTTTTAAAATAAAAAACCTATTTGTGACTTTAAGTCTGTTTTTGTTACAAATGTATACAAGTTGTTTGCATTAAAAATATAAGGTAACTGCTTTTAAGGTCCTTGGAAAGTCCTTAGGAACTTTTTATTTTAGGAAAATGCATACATGAACCCTGATTTAGTATGTAAAAACATTTCCTTTCTAGTTTCCTTTAAATTGCATTTATAAAAAAAAAAAATTAACCTTAAACCGGCGGCTTGCACAATAATTTTTCTGGCTTTGACATAAGAATTTATTTATTTTCATTTTTGTATGTATATCAGTAAACACTTACTAATTTCAGTTAAATAATACTCTTATTGGTCATCATTAAAGTAAAGTTTCAGCTAATTATTCGGTTTGTCTCATCACTAATCTAAAATTAGCATTTTATAAGCAGTTGCTCATACTTTTATGATAAAAAGTAAATTATTTGTGCTTTATTGCGATTTTATCTATCTTTACATGTTTCTTTTCAGTTTTGATTAATGTCTTCAGGTATTTGATTGTATGATCAATCAAATCATCCAATGCATTTTGACAACGATTTCTTGAATTTTGGTGATTTCAAATTGTGTAGTGAATTTAATGCAAGTCGCCTTATTTGCAATGGCTGTTTATTGTTATTTCCATTCTACAGTCATTTCATTATTAAATGACTTTGTAAAAAAAAAAAAAGGGAGGGGGAGAGCATTTGATTTTGTAATTTTCTCAAATTAATACAAAAATCTAATTTTTATGAGGGTGTCATGTTTATGCTAACCGTTTCGCGTAGTCTCCGTAACATAAACATATTGACTTTGGGATAAAAGGGTTTTCAAAGCTTTGTGGAAGGGTGGCTTGCCGTACAATAAAGCCGTGTCTGAGGGAGGGATCGTTAACAAGCTGGGAGATTCAGGGTAGGAGCCTTCAGGTGTCGCAATATTGAAAAGCACAACCAAGGAAGATGTGTAGAAACCATTAGTGAAAGGTCACCTGTCCGAGCAGGTGTAATTACCTGTTATGTTTCAAATAGTATATTTTAGACCACATGTGTTTTAAAAATTCTTCTCCCATACCATCCTTCGACAGTGTTCTGAGCCCACCACTAGATCTACACATTCCCAGCTTCACTTTCTCATGAAAATAATGAAAATTTACTGTAAAAAAATTTACTGGCCGCACTTACAGTAATATTAGCCTATAATAGGGTTCAGGATTAAGTTATATAGTGATATATATATATAGTTAAAAATATGCTGATATTTTTGCTGCAAATTCTGATATGGTTTTCTTTCTTCACAAAAAAAAATATATTTAAATATTATTGATATTTGATACTTTATATGAAGTTGGAATTTAAAGTTATACTGCTTCCTTAAAGATTTTTAATATAAATGTGTAAAATAATTTTTTTTAATGTGATTTACACATTTTAGTTTTATAATTATTTAGAAAAATTAGAGAATGTTAGTAATTATGAGTGACGACAACCCTATGTCAATTAAATAATTCATCACTTAGAATTGTTAATTGAATAAAGTGTTAATTATATTAATCATCAAGATTATTATACTTTTCAAATGTGAATATTTTGTTTTGAAGTTAGTAAATTTCTTTTTTCCCAATAATCAGGTATAACTTAAAATTTTAATGGTAAAGTGAATTATTATGAATTGGTTATAATTCAATGATGGTGGGAAAATGGATATGACAACTAAAATTTAGATCCTGACCATTCCACCTGTACTTTGTCTAGATCTATTGCCTGTTAAACTTTGGAGAAATATTGAATTTCAAGACAACTTTTCAAATGTTATAGTACAAACCTATTTGTACTTACAATAAAAAAAGTTACTCATTTGCAAACTAATTTAATTTAGAATGAAGCTAATTGTCCAAGCAAGCAGCTTTTTCCTTTAATTTCACTCCTTTATCTCATTTTAGGTAACGGAACAATTGATTTCCCCGAGTTCTTAACAATGATGGCTCGAAAAATGAAGGACACAGACAGCGAAGAAGAGATCCGGGAAGCCTTCAGAGTGTTCGACAAGGACGGCAATGGTTTCATCAGCGCGGCCGAACTCCGCCACGTCATGACGAACCTCGGTGAGAAGCTAACAGATGAAGAAGTAGATGAAATGATCAGAGAAGCAGACATAGATGGAGATGGTCAGGTGAATTACGAAGGTAAGAGGTGTTTTATTTCCCCTCATAATGGGAATGGTCCTGATTAAAATGTTTGCTAACATGAATGTAGGAAGTCAGTGCTGCCACACATCGGTAAAACTTTGAATATTGTCGGAGGAAATGAACTATAAATTCGAGAAATATTATCAATTGATTTGTCTTGAAATATGTTTTGAAAACGTGTTTAAAATCAGGGACTTTTGTGCAGAGTTGTCCTTTAACAGTCGGGTTGAGTGTGAATCTAGCCGCAGTGCCCCTTTAGTCATGATTACTGAAAGATGCTATATCTACTCAAACCTAATTTGTGAATTGTGACATGTAACTACTTCCCCTTTAAAAAAATCTGAGAAGTCTTTTTTTCCCCTTTTTTTGTAAGGAATTTCATTTTAATCAATTTGCTTAACATTTTCTTAACCTGCTTGTGGTTTTATTAGTCAGTTGTTTAAGAAATTTGCTTTTAAACTATATGAAAATCCGATTTCAGCTAAGCCTTATTGGTCACCATAAAAATAAATTTTCATCTATTTTTTTTATTTCACCAGTCGCATGTACATTTAATACAATTATTTTACATGATTTTTTTTCCGGAAAGCTTAGCTAATACTCTTAGTACATTTCATGCGTATACTATAATGTATAAGAACATGTTCAAAATGTCAGAAATATTACACAAATATTTTAAGAAATAAGTCAAAATATAAAATGTTTCTTAAAAAAAAAGATTAAAATTTTAAACATCGTGTAATGATCTATTATCTTATAATAGTTTGCAAATTTCAAAGAATTTTTTTCAATTTACCAAAATTTGTTAGTTTGACTACCAAATTATCTAAAAAAAATACAGACAACTTTTTTTAAATCTGAGAAAATGTAAATGTCAGCTGGGAATAAAAATTTAAACAATTGATAAAATAAAATACAAACTTTTGTAATCTTAATATTTTGTTGGCTGACACCATTGGTTTTGTTCATATTATTCTAATTTTTCCATCAATTGCTTTAGACGCATCGACAATCTTTTTTTATACTAGTTTCTTCAATTCCACAAAAACTCAATGCTCTTGTCAATTCGAATCCTGCAACATGTTGTAAAAAAAATAATCTTCATATGTAATTTTCTCATTCGGTGATTGAAAAATGCTGTTTTTCTCTACTCGGAATGGCAACAGTTAGTTTGTTTACAAAAATATTTTGTGTCCACATTTGTATTTAGTCATTTTGACGATTAGCCCCTTCAATTCCTTGGTAAATAATTAATTTTGATGATGTCGGTTTTAAATAGGAAGAATATAAGCTTTAATATATTAAAAAAAGAAGTTTTATAAATGTATCCAAACTGCAAACCGCCATCTGTTGGAAATTTTGAAAACTAGATTCACATTAACTCCTTCTATATGACATATTAACTCAGTAAGTTACACATTTCCGGTAAGCAAGAATATGATAAGCTTAATATCAATTATATCCGAAACAAACTACCAATGTTAAAATTTAGCTGAAAGGCATGAAAATAACTAACAAAAATAAATAATGGTATGCATAATAATAGACATTGGTAATAATGGTAAATAATAGGTATGCCAGTGGTACCATTGTTTTCCATTTGTAGTTTTTAAAAAGTTTTAGTTTAAATGATTTTATGTTAATTTAATGGCAAAAAAAATTATTGATGCCAACTTGAAATTATAATCCAAAGTTTCTGTTTCAACTTTTAATGTTTTTAGTAATATAATTAGAAAGTATTGTTACTAGGACACATTGTTATTGTGTCCTACCTGAACAGGGTATGGTGTAAGCAGTGTTCACTCTAGACCAGTGGTTTCCAACTTGTGGTCCATGTAGCACTGATGGTCTGCAAGAAGGTTCTAAGTGGTCTGTGGAACCCTTATTCTATTCCAATTTTATTTTTTCAAAAACGGGTGTTGCCTTAAACTTTCCACCCTACTACACTTTTGCAATATGTTTTAAAACTTAAAAAATCTCAATTGACTATCAAAATTTATGTGAGAAATAAAATAAAATTGTGTCCTCATATGAATTCTTTCATGTGCTTGCTTTTATTATTATGGCAATTAACCAGTTATTAGTTTGATATTGTTACCCTTATAAAGCATTTTATGTTAAATACTAGTTTTTTTTTTTTTTAAATGTTTCAAAATGTATTTTAAATTGATAATATAGTTTTCGTTCCTTTAATAATAGAATTCAGACTAATTGAACACAGGGCAACTTTAAAAAAAAAAAAAAAAAAGATTATATATATATAGAGAGAGAGAGAGAGAGAAAATAAGTTTGTTTCCTTTTGAATTTACTATTTTATTTAAAAAAAGTTTTAATGCCATTTTATAGCATTGATTACATTTGTAGGTAATCAATGATGTAAAGTTTTCAACAAATGGGCAATTTGGTGTTCCGATTTTAATGGATTAATTTTTTGCTATTTTTCTAGTATTACATGTTTTTTCAGTTTTTTTGTATTTATTAGATTTTTAGTTATCAGCTAATTAGTGTTGCTAGTTTTAGCAAAATTCTGCATTTTTTAATTTGAAGATGAAAAATTTAAGATTATTTGCTTGTTTGAAAAGGGTTTTCTCGTTTTGAAAATCTTTTTTGCCGGTTGCAATTCGGCCATATCCTTCAGTTTTTCAAGTACATATTAAGAGCTAATCATTTATGCTCAAACCCAATAATTAAAAAAAATTGCAATTTGACAGATTATTCAGTCTTTTGAAAATGGGAGTATAATTTCTGAAGATTCATTGCAATTTCGTAAAGTTTACATAATTTTTCCTGTTTTTATTGAAGGTTTTAGGTATTTAAATATCATCAGTTAAACAGGTTAATATCATCAGTTAAATCAATCTTGTCTCATGATTAAGTGCTTTTTTTCCTAAAAATAGTGCCCTTCTCCTTTTAATTTCTAAAGTGAACACTGGTATAAACATTTCTATATTTTACTAGTTATTCAACTACATAAATTTAATAAAGTAACAAATCTTTTTTTTATGTTGTGATAATTTTTGGGGTAATAGAGAAAAACCGTAGACATTGAATTTGATGCTGATTTGTCTTTTGTGACATTATTCCAACCCAATCAGTGTTTGAATAATTTTTAAATGATTTTTCTTTAATGACATAATTGTTTTATTGCAGTATTAACTATGCATGTTTAAGTTGTTCACAAAAATATTGATTAATAAAAATATTTCATGGCTGTAATACAAAGTTTAAAGTGCAACTGTTCAATGATTATTTGTTTTAAGTTGATCTTTATAATAACAATTATAAGGCAGATTATGAGAATGGTGATGTAATACATTTCCATTGATCTATGTACATAGTCTTAAACTTTAAAAATGCTAGGGTCTATGCTATGTTCTTTTATTGTTAAACATTATGTTGCTCTGCAAAGCTATAGACTCATTTTTTTAAATTCTATTTCAGTGGTTAAATTAAATATATTTACTTATTTTATATATATCAATAGTGACTAAAATATAATACTACCATGAAGACAGATTTTAAAATTCAGTATTGATGCTAAATTTAAATTTACATGGGTTTATTATAGAATACTATTGATCTGCTCTAAAATTATTCATTATTCTGAATTATTATTCTGAATTTTTTTTTTTTTTTGTAATGCCCTCGAATGAAACAATCATTCTATTTTGTATTACTGAAAAAGGCTGTTTTCATAAATTCAATTTTCAAAAATTATTGGTTAAGCAATTATTAGGTTATTTCATAGCTGCTAATTAAAAGTTTGTTTTTTGTGAAACTGTTCAGTGATTATTCTTTAATTTGATCTCAATCTGAGAACAGTTTTTGTAACAAACTTGCATTTAATTATTGCCCTCAGACTTAAATTAAAAAGATTGGTATAATTATCTTGATGCATGTCTATAATTATATTTTTAAATCATTTAACCCAGTTCTGTTGCTCGAAAATGTTAAAAGAAAAAGTTTTTAAAATAAATACTCTAAAAAATATATATATATTTAGAGTAAAGATACATAACTGTTATTTACCTGAACGACAGTTAGCAATAGCACAGTTTGGTTAGAATTGTTCTTCTAACAGCCTGATCCTTGTACTAGTCAAATTTTTTCAGCATACAATGAATATTAGTTGTTTCCTAATTGTGACTAATATTGTATACTTGGTGTTACATAAGGGTACGCCAAGTTTCAAATCAATATGAAACTTGCAAGGGATTTGAAATTAAGTTACGAGATTTTACGAAACAATATAGGGAGTTAAATTTAAAATGTTCGGCCATTAAAATTATTTTATATATTTTTATGTTATAGTAAGATATTCTATTTCATTTTATCGCATTGGTTGGATAAATACTCATCTACACCAGTATTGACAATTCTTAACTTGCTCAAAGTAATTATAAAAGGTGTGTTTCGGAAGCTTTTCCTAAGTTAGTCAAGTTTATGATAATAAAATTCCACTTTGTTATGGGAAAAAGGCTAATTTCATTGATTCAGGTTGACATTTTTATTAAGAATTTTTTTATAGTTGCTGATTAAAACTTGTTTTTTTTTGTTTAACTGTTCAATGATTATTATTTTCAATATGATCTTAATGATGACAATTATAAGGCAGATTATGAGAACAGTACATCCTTAGTGTAAAAATTTAATAACCTCACTGTATGTCTAGCTATGTTAATCCCTGTTTAGTTTTCAGTGTTTAGGCTGACCTTCATAAGCCTTTTAACAATTTAGCTGAAATGCCAAAATAAATTAAAATTTTTTTAACTTAATTCATAAAGTTGCATTTTTTACATTGTTGTAATTGCAATATTCTGTGTATGTTTGCTATCACTTTACTTTAAAATTGCATGAAAATAAAGAATCTCTAACAGGCGTGATGTTTTCTTGATTATTTATGTTAAGTAATTTATATATTTTGTAGGCATGAATTAATATTCGTTGAAATCGTTCAATGATTATTCTTTTAATTTGATCTCTATGATGACAATTATAAGGCAGATTATGAGAACAGTGATTGCAATAAAATATTATATATAAACAGTATTCACTCTAGTTGTTTTTAAGAGTTGCATGAAAATAAAGAATCTCTAATAAGCGTGCTGTTTCCTTGTTTATTTATGTTAAGTAATTTATTATATATTTTGTAGGCCCGACTTAATATTTCTTGAAATTGTTCAATGATTATTCTTTTAATTTGATCTCTATGATGACAATTATAAGGCAGATTATGAAAACAGTGATTGCAATAAAATATTATATATATACACAGTATTCACTCTAGTCGTTTTTAAGAGTTGCATGAAAATAAAGAATCTCTAACGAGTGTGCTGTTTCCTTGTTTATTTAAGTTTATTAAGTTCCTTGTTTATTTATGTTAAGTAATTTATTATATATTTTGTAGGCTCGAATTAATATTTGTTGAAATTGTTCAATGATTATTCTTTTAATTTGATCTCTATGATGACAATTATAAGGCAGATTATGAGAACAGTGATTGCAATAAAATGTGATATATATACACAGTATTCACTTTAGTTGTTTTTAAGAGAGCATCCCACCATTTTTTCTTGAAAATTGCCCCTTTCTGTCCATCTATGCACGAATCGGCGTCCTTTTGGGAAAATATACTTTTTCATCCTTTCATTTCATTAGCGAAGGGCATTTTTTTCTTTCTTTTGAGAACAAAATCTGCCTTAATTGAAAATGAGGTTTATCGACTTCCGAGATGAAAGAAGCTCTTTTCCTTTTGGGTTATGCTCATATTTTAGCATTGATTACATTCGTTAGGTATTTGATTATCAATGATGTAATTTTATTAAATCCAGCAATTTGATGCTGTAATTATTGACTTTAATAATGGAAAATAGTATCTCAATAAAGCTCTTTTTTTTTCTCTTCAAAATGTTCGTTTCTAGATCGAACAAACATGTATACAATTTAGTGTCATAATTATTAAAAAAATGTTCGAGTACAATTATTTTAGGGTATGTCTAGCTACAGTTTAAGATTTTTTTTTTTAATTCCTTTGATCACTGACTAACAGCCCCCTCCCCCTCAATAATCTGGAAACCCTAAAAGTTAGGAATTTCAACTTCTAAAAACCCCCGAGTTGGGAAAATTTATTCCTGAGGAAAATTAATATTAACAACTGAAAGCTTAGAGAAGATTAGAAATTGCCCAACTTTTAAGATTACATTTAAATTAGACCTTAGAACGGACATTGCATTGGAATATGGGTGCAACAAATCAATGCTTGTGAGAGAACTGTTAAATATTATCTAAAATATATATAAAAATAAATAAATGAAAAATGTCGATAAGTTGGAACTGGGAATTTTCAGCACTGTTGAGTTGAGAATTTCGAATCGTTAAGTCGGGATATTTCTTGTTTCAACACCCCCAAAACATTTTTTGTGTAACGGCACGGCTGACCAACAGGACATGCTGATAATAATAAAATGTAATATTGAAAGTTATTGCAAAAAAAAAAAACTAATTAAGACTTTCAGTTTTGAGAAAAGGGTTGCTATATAAGAAGTGTCTACTGTATAAGACATTCAGCCAAGGAGTAAAACTAATGTTTTGTATAGCAACCATATAATGTGTTTAAATCTTGGGTGTTTTGTGAACCTCGAATTGCCCCATATGATCCTAACTTGTGCTTTCTCTCTTTTCAGAATTCGTGACCATGATGACATCAAAATGATTCTAGTATCATAATTCCTGTAAATTTATTCTTGCTTTCAAAACTTATGTATGTTGTCCGGCTAGTTTCGAAAGTTTTGTGTTGAATGTTACCTCTGTAAAGAACACTTTTGTACCATTATTCCACCAGTGCATATTGGCATTGGTGTTATATATATCATACGTCAATGTGTTGTTAGACCTGTCCTGTGCTTTTGTACATTTCCAACTTCCATTAAAATTTAGACTCCAATTACCCGTATTCTGATTTTGTCCAAGCCCGTTTACACTATATGACTTGTGTGTGGGGGGAGCTAAAAGACTAAATACTTACTACCAGAGGTCTATTTAGGTGTTTTAACATAATTTAAAAGGCTTAATTGTTATTTTAGTTAGAAAACAGAAATTTGAGTATTAGAATGAATTTGATGTCTAATTGTATGGATTGTCCGAACAATTTAACTATTTTATACAATTTTCATAACTATTTCAAAAAAAATTATATTAACGGCCATAAAAGAACTCGACTTTCGAAAAGATGAGAAAAATATTTAAACTAATTTTTTTCCTGTTTTTAAAAAAATTATATTAATGAACCGGACAGTTGTTTTGCCAGACATCGCATATCCGGCTTGCATTATATACCGGATATCCAAAATTCATTTTGTCTGATATCCGGCAGTTTTTTTTTTACGAAAAGATCTTCTGTTAACAGTTCTTTATTCAGGGTGGTAACATAACCTGGAAATCGGGGAATTATCATGGAAATTTTTAATTCTGGAAAAGTCAGGTAAAATTTCACAAAAAAAAAAATCAGGGAAATTTTCAAATTTGGATCATTAAAAATGCAATTATTGTCTGCTATGCCTTCCATTCGGGATAATTTGTGAATATTTCCTTTTAGTTCTGAAAAAGAAGCATGGTTATGCGCATTTTCATATTCTTAGTTTTATTTTTTTAAAACATGAAGCAAAGTCCAATGGACTTTAAATTGTAAGCAACATGTGAGGGTCTAATGAATATGTGATTTATTGAACATGGAAATATGAAGCCTTTAAAATTATCTACAAAAGAAATCATTTGAAAAAAAACTTGTTTTTTTTTTGTATTATCATCTGCTTCCAGAGAACATGTTTAATTATTATTATTCCTGTCGCAATTGCATAATTTGTGTTGTATCCATAAATTATTATTTTAACTGTCAATAAGTATTGCTTATAATTTTTCTTTTATAATGCAATATATTTATTGGATCATTATAGCGTGGATACTTTGTTTCTATACAAAACATTTCTTAATGTAATTATAAAATCAGGGAAATTTTTGTGGCACTATCAGGGAAATTTTTTTCTAGAATGTTGTCGCCACCCTGTTATTAAACTTCGTATTCATACTAATTTTGAAACTGCCGGTACTGTATGATGCATTTGAAAATGTAATTTCGAAATTGCTGATCTAAATTGTGCTATATTTAAAGGCTAAAACTACCTCTTACTAGACTGGAGAATAAAACAATTTCTAATATATTACAGAGATTTAACTATGCACCCTACAAATGACTGCCCACTCGGATTGTTCAAACTTGAAGACACTGTTAACTAGTTCCGAATGTCTTCAACATATCTTCTGTACAATCTGTTCTCTGTGCCCAACAGTGTCTGAAACGTACCAGGTCCAGTTTTAACGAGAAAGTTATCACTTTACTACTTGCCAACCCGAGAAAAATTTAAGGGAGAATCTGTAGAATACATTGATAGAATTTTCAGGGGAAAAAATTAAAGCAAGAACAAAACATAATTGATTGCCACAAAAAAAATCTATCTTATTCTTCCAGATATTCGGCACTTTGCTTCTTGATATTGGATAGTTAAAAATCGGCTGTATATCCGTTTCATCCCTAAATATATGGCGCAGCTTAGCCATAACTGGCTCTTGCGCCATTAAACACCAACCAACCCTAAATATCAGGTTTTAAAAAGTTCACCTAAATATTATTTTTTTACAAACTTTTATATTGTGGGTATTTCTGAGGGAACTGGTAATAAAATACCATGTGGAATTTTTAATAAAAACCAAGTTTATTTTTGAAATTATGCAGAAGGCAAACTTAATTGTTTCAGGATCGACATAAACATGCTGTTTGTATAATCTGGAAATACTAAAAGGTATCTAGCATATTTCTTGCCTTCAATTCCACATTATTGTACTTAATATTTTCCACTTTGTACTTCATTTGAATAGAAATAGTACTAATAATTTGAATTTAGCTTTGTCACAGTTGACACTAAACTCTTTGTTTTAAGACATTTTTTCAAAATAATTTGTTCTTTTAAAAAATCCGACGTTAAAATGAGGTTTAACTTTGTGTATTTGATACTTTGTGTATGCCCAAAATAATGCACCAATAGCTCGTTCGTAACAGCTAACCTAGCCTAGTGCAGTATTAATTCAACCAATTCTTTAGATATAAATCTTGAATTATCACCATTAACCTGTTTCTGCGACTTTAAGACAATCGAACAGCATTTCATATAATGAGAATCAAACTTGTACAAAAAATAAATTATTTATTTGTTACACAATCACTATACAATATACAAAAAAGATTATTCTAACTGTTAGCTCAGGTACGTCTTAACTCTTTCAGTTATTAATTTCCTACACAAAGGACAATTGGAAATTAGTTGTGCGCATCTTAAACAAGTGGTGAGATGGCCGCAAGGTAGAAACACCACACCCAGTTCTTCATCCATGCAAATTTTGCACAACATCTTGTCTGGTGTTTCTCTTTTCGCCTTTGCTTTTCCTATAATAAAATGGGGAAGTGAATAAAAAGGATTAGTATAATTGAGATATATTGTATAAATGATTAGTGTAATATCTAGATATATATAAATGCAGGGTTTCTCCAAAACATTTTTTTTAAATGTAACCAGTTATAGTCGTACATTCCATTGAAAATTTGATACACAATTAAAAAATTTCATATAAATTACAACTTTAATTCCCCATTTGTATTTTTTCTAGTCAAAATGTGAAAATATTTCGATATTCTTTGTACAGGGTGGTACCATAACCTGGAAATCAGGGAATTGTCATAGAATTTTTTTATTCTGGAAAAGTCAGGGAAATTTTCGAAATTTCACAAAAAATCAGGGAAATTTTCAAATTTGGATCATTAAAACGGCAATTATCTTCCATTATGCACTCTATTCTGGGTAATTTAGTTGTCAATATTTCCTTTTAGTTCTGAAAAAGATTTTTTTTTTAAAAGTATGGTTATGCACATTTTTATATTTTCAGTTTTATTTTTGTAAAAACGTGAACCACTGCTGAGGGAGTAGCAAAAGCAAAGGGCATTGGACCTTGAAATTGTGAGCAACACGTGAGGGGCTAATGAATGTGATTTATTAAAGATTGGAATAGGAAATAATAAGCATATAAAACATTTAAAATTATCTCCAAAAGAAATAGTTGGAAAAATTTGCATTCTCTGCTTACAGAGAACATGATTAATTACTATTATACCTGCCACAATTGTATAATTTGTGTATCCATAAATAATTATTTTAACTGACAATAAATATTGATTATAAATTTTTATTTATAATGCAGTAAATTTATTGTATTGTAGCGTGGATACTTTGTTTTTATACAAAGCATATATTTCAAAGTTTCTTAATGTAATTTTAAAGTCAGGGAAATTTTGTGACACCATCATGAAAGTCAGGGAAATATCAGGGAACTTTTTTTCCAGAATTTTGTTGCCACCCTGTTGTAACCAAATTTATTTTGGAAAACAAGTAACTCTTTTGAAAGCGCTCAGAATTTTTTTCATACGAGTCGCATTTGCAGTTAGTTTAGCTACAAAATTTTAGACCTGGTTGTTGGGCAATAGTGGTGAATCCCCTTCCAATGGCTGAGCCCACTCCACTTTTCCGATCGGCAACATAATCTTCCATTCGTAATTCCTAAAAAAGATTTTTTTAAATGTTATGTAAAGGAATCAACAAATATACGAAAATAAATATTTTATTTTAAATACAGAAATAGAACTAAAATACAAAAGATTATTCTTCATACTTAAAAAATGACGGTTAAAGCAACAAAAGGGAAATTTGACGAGATAAGCAAAATACTGAATCTGTAGGTTTGTTTTCACCGCAGAAATTTTTTAATTTTTAAATAATATATACTTTTTTATATATTTTTTAAAATTATTTCAGTAGAAAAGGATTTTAAAAATCCTAATGCTTTAAATTTGAAAAAATATTTCAAAGTAGAATTTTTTTTATGTATTGTATGTGTGTTATGTATAAATAAAAAATATAATACAAGTACATAATATAAAAGTATTATGTATTAATTTTATATTATGTGTATTACGGGAGAAAACAAGAACGGTTATACACATTCTTATCTGTCAGGTGGTTAAAAAATGAGAAAACACTAAGATATCTAAATCTTTTTATGCATATTTAAAAAAAATTAAATGTATATTAATAAATTCAATCATTATATAATAAAATGTGATGGATGAATGATTAGGTATTAACTTATTTATTATTAAGATCCTTTTCAAAATCCTCAAAATGTATTTAGAATGAGAAAAACCACAATTAAAAAAAAAATAATAAATAATCCCTAGTTAAAAATTAAACTTTGTTAAAATCAGTTTGTGAAAAATTAGCTAAATTACTGATTACTTAATTAAATTTGTGATAAATTAGTTAAATTTATGAAACCCACCTTAAATAAAAAAACAAATTAACACAGCTTCAATACTTAATTATTTGTTCTTTTAAATATCTCAACTCGATACCAAAATTTTCAGTGTATAGTTGAAAGGCAAATAATGTCTTTCTACTATACCGGATATGCCAATGAAATTGCATAATTTAACTTATTTGTAACTTATTCAAGATGTCCTGTTCTTAAGAGCATTGAGCTCCTCCAATTTACCTTTCCTAACTTCTTTTCCCTAATTAATATTGATGCACCATTTAGTTTTATAGAGTAAAATTTTTCATAGGAGTCGCTCTACCCCAGATGCTACTCTCCAAAAGATAAACTTAACACTTTAAACACCTAGCGAATATTTTCTGTGATGTATTGCTGCTCTGCTTATTTATATTTGAAAATAGAATAGAAAAATACTTTTGGCAAACTTCTTTTTTAGAATTTAAACAAACCTATTGTTATATATATATATATTATTTTAGGGATGAAACAGATATCTGGTAACTATCCGGTATCCGACTGATTTGAAACTATCCAGTAATTATCCGGTGTTCCTGGATTGCAATTTTTTTTGTGGCAATCAATTATCTTTTGTTCTTGCTTTAAGTGTTTTCCTGAAATTACTACTAATGACTTATGACTTAAGGACCAAATTGGAGCAAGCACTGCGACCGGAGGTCTATTGTACTTTCCCCTGGAATAAATCTTTGATCACTTAAGAAAAGAGATCCGTAGCTGAAGCAAAATTCAGCAATGATCTAACAGGAATATCTTGGAGCTCCCAAGGCTCAAGTAAGTGACGTCCCAAGTGCTCGAACCTATGGGCGGAGAAGAAGTCGCATTCACAGAGAATATGTACAACAGTTTCTTCATTATTCCTACATCCCCTACACAAAGGGTCATCCTTAACCCTCATAATAGTTAGATGCCTTCTGAGAGTACAATGCCCAGTTAGTAATCCAATAGCCCTACGAATACCAGAGCGATGGAGCTTTAACAGCTCCTTATGACGAGAGCTAGGACATCCACTATTTAGTTCTCTAGTTTGTCTCTGGTCTGATGCGCTGCGCCAGTCCTCGTACTGTAAATTCCTAAAAATAGAGAAGACAGTACCTCTGATAACTTCATTAGAGATACCTAATACTGGCTCAGGACCAATAAAAGGGGAACAAGAGCCTAGTCTGGCCAATTCATCTGCCATTTCATTACCCGGAATGCCCAAGTGTCCAGGAACCCAAAATAAGGAGACTGTATTATTCACAACCAGTTTACATAGGTTAGAATAACAGTCCCAGACCAGTAGTGAGGTGAAATTACTACTAATGTATTCTGCAGATTTTCCCGTTGAATTTTTCTTGGCTATTCAGGTGGGTAAGGAGTGTAGTGATAACTTTCTCGGTAAAACCTGACCGGGTGCGTTTCAAACACAGCGAGTTACAACAAATAGATAGTAAGGAATATATGCTACAGACATTCGAAACCAGCCACTAGCAATATATTGGAGTACCTTCCACTTTGAACAAATCACATGGATGGTGATGTGTAGGGTGCATAGCTACATCTCTGTTTGTTACATATTAGAAATTGTTTTAATTCTTCATACCATTTAAATGCAGTTTAGAAATATTTAAAAATTACATTTTCAAATGCATTGTACCGTACAGCTCCAACCGTTTAAATTTTTAAACGGTAGGAATATGAACACTTTATTAAAGAACTGTCAAGAGAAGATTTTTTCATAAAAGAATAACCTGCCGGTAATCTAATTAGATGTCTGGCAAAACCACTATCCGGTTCATCCCTAATATATTTATATGAACAAAAAAACATACCTCCAAACTTTTATTTTCATACTCCGTCATGGAAGTTATGCATTGATGTATGGTTATAATATCAGTTGACACACCTCCTTTAACAATAGTATCTGTTCCAGGTTGGGGATTGTATTCAACTATTGTACCGCTTATAGCTGGAGTTGCAGGAAATTCACCTATAATGTAAAATAAAATCATATGATTTTATTTTAGCAATATTCCAATATTTTAACATTTAGTTCTCATTCAATTTCCTGACAGCAAACAAAACGTTTCCTGACTCTTACTTGATGCACCAGTCGTGCCAAACATTGGTGTGGGCTGAGCTGTTTCTCCAAAAGAAGTGGCTGAGGTAGAGGCATCTGCAGCGACTACAATGGGACATGGTTCTTGAGTAGCAATTCCAAATCCCATTCCAACAGATGAGCCCATGCCACCTTTCCGGCCGGCAGTGTAATCCTCTACTCGCAATTCCTGAAAAAGATTTTTTAAAGGTTTTACTAACTTATAAGGCTTAGTTTATACCTCACACACAAAAAGATCGGTTAAAGCAATAAAAGAGGAAATATTCATAATTTATTAATGTTAAATAACTAAAACTAACATAATTTTTATTTTTCATTGTGTTTTTAAAGTTTATAAAAATATACAGAAAATAATACAAACATTATATAATAAAACGTAGTTGATTATTATAAACAAATTATTTATTATTAAAATACTTCTAAAAAACCCCTCAAAATGTATTTAGAAAAAGCACACTTTAAAAAAATTTGAGTGTAAATAAGTAATGACTGGTTAAAAATTAACTTTATTATTATTTTTTTTAATAGCAATTTAACTCACTTACCACAAACTTATTTAAGTTTGTGGTATGTGAGCTAAATTACTTAAAGGTTTATGAAACCCACTGTAAATGAAAAACAAATTTAAATTGGAGAAATGCCTTAAAAAAAATAAAAGAATTAAAAACACTGCCTTTAATACTCAAGTATTTTTTATTTTAACTATCCCAACCCAATTTCAAAATATTCAGTGTACAGTGAAAGACAAATAACTTTCAATAAAATTGTGCAATGTAAACTATTTGTCATCTTGATTTAAACAAATGCCCCGTCTTAAAACAATATAGCTCCTCTCCAATATAATTTTCCTATCTTGTTTTCCGTAATTAATCTTGATACATAACTTAATTTTGTAGAGTAACATTTTCACATGGTAGTCACTCTTCCCAGATGGTACTATCTCCAGAAATAAACTAAACACCTGGTGTATTTTTCCTGTGATGTATATTGCTGCTATGACTATACTGCTTGTTTATATCTGATCACAAAACAGAAAAATACTTTTTGCAAGTTCTTATTAGCACTTAAGTAAAATAATTTATATGAACAGAGACAACATACCTCGAAACTTTTATTTTCATACTCGTTCATGCAAGTTACGCATTGGAGTCTGGTTCTAATGAAAGTCGACACACCTCCTTTAAGCATGGTATCTGTTCCAAGCAGGGGGCAGAATTTAACTGTTGTACTGATTGTAGCTTGAGTTGCAGGGATTCCACCTGTAATGCATAATAAAAACTTCCAGATTTGTTGTAAATAACAATTTGGCTGTTCAAACAAACAATTTAGATGAGATATTTATTGTATAAGGCAATTTTTTTTTTTGAATAATATAAATGCAGTCGAAATATTAATTATTAATAAATAAAAAAACACTGGTTGCAACTATATTACCAAACATTGGTGTGGATTGAGTTGTTCCTCCAAAAGAAAAACCAGCTGTTCCAAATCCCATTCCAACAGGTGAACTTGCACCAGCATTCCGGTTGGCAATATAATCCTCTATTCGTAATTCCTAAAAAGGATTTTTTAAAGGTTTAGCATATCTTTCCTAGAAACTGATTTACGGTTGGTTCAGAGCCCCAAAATGCATGTAAACCTGATTTTTTTTTTTTTTTTAATTTACTAACTAAAATTTTTTTTTAAATCAACATTTTTTTTTGTTGTTAATATTTTGCAAAACTTCTACTATTTTATCGAATTAAATCACTTTATGCTTCTTGCACGTTTCATGATGCATGTCATCTTGTCAAAAAAAAGATCAATGAATATTGCAAGTTAAAACGTATTCAAGTGTGAAAAAAGTAAAATATATTGTCCATATATGTATGCTTATAATTTAAATTGTCTTTGTTTTTAAATGCTAAACTCCTTTTGCGCCATTTGTATATTTCTTGATCTATTCGGACATTTGAAAGAAAATTATAGTTTATTGAATACTTTTCAATCTTCTCCTTTAGATAGTCTTAATTTAAGTTATATAATTTTACATCTTAATTTTTTTTTCTGAAATAAAAAATAGCTTTAGTAATTTAAAAAATATATTTTTTTTTGCAGAATTTTTTCACTTGCAATAAAGCTGAGTAATTAGGTTATTTTGCGTTGTGTGGTTATACATAAATTTAGCAGTTTTTTTTTTTTAAAGGTACGTCTAGCGGCCCTCAATTGTTCTTTTACCCTGAGCACCTATACTTAATACAAATACAAATACAAATATTGACGACCAACAACAGGCTCAAGGCCTAACAAGGTTGGTCCATCTAGTACCTCTTAACTATCCCCCAATGCATATCTAACTTCTTCTTAAAATCCGTTACTCCTTTACAATTAACAATATTCACTGGCAAGTTGTTCCATTTGTCTATTACCCTATTATAGAAATAGTGTTTTCTCCCTTCCCGATTAAAATGAGATTTGTTTAACTTGAACCCATGACCTCTCGTTCTATCACTCATATTAAAATCTAAACCCTCCACATCTCCTTGTTTGATAAATTTGAATAGTTGAATCAAATCTCCCCTAACCCTTCTTTCTTCCAGAGTATACATATTCAAATTTCTTAATCTATCTTCATAATTCATGCCTGAAAACCCTTGAACCATTTTAGTAGCCCTGTGCTGAATTTTCTCTAACAATGCAATGTCTTTTTTAAGATATGGTGACCAGAACTGTACAGCATACTCAAGATGTGGCCTTACTAAACCTCTGTACAATGGCAAGATAATATCCCTAGATTTTGATGAAACACTCAACGTTTTGTCAGAAGTGGGGTTCGAACCCACGCTCTCTTTCGAGAACCAGAGCTTAAATCTGGCGCCTTAGACCGCTCGGCCATTCTGACTACCTGTAAATATGTCCCTGATCACCCCCCCCCCCCCCCCCCAAATCAGTTTAAGCAATAAATAGCAAATACTCATAACTTATTAATGTTAAATAAAATGAAAGCATACATGTGCAATTAAAAGAAGCTAATTTTATTTTTCAAGCTGTTTTTAACCTCTTAATGCACAATATTTTTCGTGTTACATACAAACGACCTTTGTACGTCAAACGGTTAAAAGTTATAAAAATGTACAGAAAATAATTCAATCATTATATAATAAAATGTAATTTATGAATATGATTACAAATTAACTTACTTATTAATAAAACATTTAAATAAAAAAGCTAAAATTATTTTCAGATTTAGAAAAACACATTTAAAAAAGGTTGAAGTGTAAATAAGTAAATATTAACTTTTATTATTAAATATTTTTAAATAGCTGAAATTAGTTTGGTGATAATTTATTTAAATTACTTAAAAGTTTATGAAACCCACCTTAAATGAAGAAAGAATTAAGAATGCCTTAAAATAGAGAATTAAAAACTGCCTTAAAATTAAACACTACTAAAATACTCAAGTATTAGTTATTTTAATTATACCAACTCTATTTAAAAATATTCAGAGTATAGTTGAAAGACAATTTCTACTGAAATTGTACAATTTAACTTAATTATCTTCTTGATTTAATAAGATGACCTGTCTTAGAAACATAGAGCTCGTTTCAATATACTTTAACTAGCTTCTTTTCTTAATTTTGATGCCTAACTTAATTTTGTGGAGTAACGTTTTCCCATAGGAGATCCAGATGCTACTCTTCAAAAATAAACCAAACTACTTCAAACACCTGTTTATTTTCCCTGTGATTTATTGCTGCTGTGAATATATTGCTTGTTTATACTCACATTTGAAAATTTAATTTGGAAATAATTTTTGCAAATTTTTTTTAGCACTTAAGTAAAAAAATTATTTGTATGAACAAGAAACCGTACCTCCAAACTTTTATTTTCATACTCCTTCATGCAAGTTATGCAGAGGTGAATGGTTACGATATTAGTTGGCACACCTCCTTTCACGATAGTATCTGTCCCAGTTCGGGGATTAAATCTAGTTGTTGTACCACTTGTAGCTTGAAATGCAGGGAATCCGCTTGTAGCTTGAGTTGCAGGAAATCCGATTGTAGCTTGAAATGCAGGGAATCCGCTTGTAGCTTGAGTTGCAGGGAATCCGCTTGTAGCTTGAATTGCAGGGAATCCGCTTGTAGCTTGAGTTGCAGGGAATCCGCTTGTAGCTTGAGTTGCAGGGAATCCGCTTGTAGCTTGAGTTGCTGGAAATCCACCTATAATGTAAAATAAAAATTAGCAATATTCTGAAATCCAATTTTTAATATTTTCATGAACTAACAGATTTGTTGTAAATGATACAATTTGTTCCTAAAACAAGCAATTTAGATAAAATATATATTGTATATTGCAAAAAAAAAAAAAAAAATAGAATATCAATGCTGGAAAAATATTAATTATTAAATAACACTTATTGCACCTGTGGTGCCGAACGTTGGTGTGGACTGTATTGTTCCTCCAAAAGGAAAGGCAGAAGTAGAGGCAATTGTAATACCACCAAAGAGACCTGGTAGTTGAGTAGTAGTTCCAAATCCCATTCCAAAAGATGTGCTCGCTCCAGCTGTCTGGTTGGCAGCATAATTCCCTACTTGCAATTCCTGAAAAGAGAGTAAAGGGAACAACCATAATAAATAAGTTTTTTAAAACCAATTTAATTTTGCAGGGTTATAGATTAAGATCAAAGTCATCACTCAGTTTAAAAGAATTCAACTTCATTGTACAGGAATTTGTGCATGCATCTTTATGCATGTGGAAAGGAATGCAAGAGGATGTTTGAAATTCATACTGAAAGTATTATACGAGTATTTGGATTAAAAAAATTAGCATGGGGATGGTGAAACACAGTTTTAAGAAAGCATTTAAGTGAATTTTAGGAATGATATGGGGGACGACACTGAATGAAGGATCAAACTGAATAGACATTGCAATAGGTTTGTAAAGTCCTAAAATTAGCCAAAAGGTTCCTGTCCATAATCTGGAAATGGAATGGAATATTGACGAAGAATCCCGACAACCAGGATAAGGTCAAAAGCATACCGAAATTTTTTGTTACATATGCCAAAAGAAGAAAAAATTATTTAATCACAGATTATATGGGAGTCTTCTGCATGAACTCGTATATCCAGATACACCTTCAGTGACAACACTGCATTAAACAGTATTCACTCTTGAAATGAAAAGGGGCAGGGCTGTATTTTGAGAAAAAGGCCACTTTATTAATCCCCTGACACTTAAGGCATATTATATTCGTCCAGGGATCTCCAGTTTTTCTAGTTATATGCACCCAATTTTTTAATTCGTAAAAATACTTCATTTTACGATATTTTTTTAATTCAAAGGTTTGAAGTAAAACTTACAGGCTATCTCTTTACAAAAAATAATATGAAATAGCATGCCCAGGAAAATGTACTTAAATGTCCCAGCAGCAAAAACAATTTGACAAATTGTAAAAATCGTTTGAGGGTCAGTGAGTTGGAAGCAAAATCTATTTTTGTTAAAAATCAGCAATCTGATTACCTAATCATTAAATAACTGACAAACTTCATAAAAACTGAAGAAAAAATTGCGAATCTTGAGACATCGCAACGAATCTGCACAAATTGTAGTACAGTAATTAAAATCAGAATGTTCGCGGCATCAAAATGCAGATTTTTTAAATTGCCATTTCTCTTGGTACAATTAATTGACTCTTAATATATAACTAACTGTAAAACAGCATTTAAACTAAAGAAAATACTTTTAAAATGAAAACATTCATGCAGAAAATATTAAATTTTCCATCTTTAAAATTGGAAAAACAGTTACGCTAAACTACCGTATTTCGGTAATTCTGGGTAGCACTGGTAACCAAATACCTAATAAACACAAAACTGAAAAGGATGTAATCAATGCTAAAAATTGCCTTCAAAGCTTAAAAAAATGAATTGCAAATCAGAAAGGAAACAAGCTCCTTTCATCTCTGGCTCAAGTTTCCAATTTGCGCAGATTCTGTTCTCAAAGGAAGGAAAAACTGCTTTGCTACTCAAGGGAAAAGTATAAAAACGGATATTTTCATAAAATGGTCAAGTAAAATCAGCAAGCACATATGTATAAATTTTTCATGGGAGGGGTTCAGTGACTGAGCAACGGACTTCTTTAAGTTACTATTATCCCCCCCTTACTTATCCCCCCCTCCCCCCTCAACAAAAGTTGAGGGGAATCCTCCCCCAAATTCAACACCCCCACTTTTTTTCTTTCTTTAAACTTATTAATTCTTTTTAAGTAAACAGAAATACGTTGACAGATGAATATCGTAACAGCAACATTTATCATTTATTTTCATGAAATCGTTATATCAATCATTACCTGTTTTTAAAATTAGTAAATACCACTCAATAATTATGAAATAAATTTAGAGAAAAAATTTAAGTTTTGAGAATCATTGTTTAGAATAATACATGGTTTTGGAGCATCTTGTGTATACTGCCCCGTTTGACGATCTTTTCCCTTTGTCGCCGAAATCCAAATGCTAGAAAATGAACCCGACGAGGTCATGTGATGCTTAGTTTGAGGTAAAAATTGCTTCAAAACATATTTTTGAAAACTGTTTTCCTCGGCAGAACCCCCCCCCCCCCCCCTCCCCAATTTTCTAGAATTTTACAGTATTTTTACAGTAATTCGATTTTTAATTTTTTTTTCTCTTCTTGACTTTTGATGGGAGGGGTTTGAACCCCCTGAACCACCCCCTTACCTACGTGCCTGAAAATCAGGCACAGAGACTAACCTGATTAACCTGCGAGTGGAGCTCTCCTGCTGTGTTGGAACAATGGAAGGGGTTGGTCTCCTCCTCTTGGTTCACCACGTGCATCTTCACTGTTCTACCTGCACAAATAGAAAGCAATTCAATCTTAGAAAATTAGGAATAGGATAAGAATTGATTATCAAATTCCAAGTGTGAAGTCTTTGAATTAGTTATTTTTACTGCTCACCAGAATGTGTCATGCCTTAGTGATCAAGATAGGTGTTAAAAATGTATGCCATGAGGCAAATAAAATTCAATTTTCAAGTTAAAATGTACACAGATTATAGACAGTGTTCACTCTAGGCGTTTTTTGAAGGGCGGTCCGCCCTGCCCGCCCTTTTTTCATTTCGATAGCGCCCTCATGCCCCTTTTTTCAAAAATGCTGCCCTCTTTTGAGAAAATTCCGCCCCTCTTGCCCTTTTCAGTCAAGCACAAGCGTCCTTGCTTCCTTACCTGTCTTTTAAAAATGCATCGATTAAAAATAATGTGTGTGTAAATTGGAATTAAGTCAATTATGACAGTAGAAAAACAAACTCCTTTTAACTATGCGTGTTGTACAATCGCGATGATTCTGATTCCGTGGTTATTTCGAGCACGGGGCATTCTACGAATCCTATTGGGTTGCCTGTACCCGCATATGAAAATGCTATTTTTTTTTTTAAGTGAAGGGTTTGGTTGCCATATTAGGCGTTTTATAACCAAATTTTAGATTTAAGTAGCCTTTTCATCAGTTTTGTAAGGCAGTGGCGTAGCCAGCATTGGGTTACTTTGGGTTAGAACCCCCCCCATAGCCAGATCAAAATTATTTTTTTGAAAAATAACAAGTGCCAAAAAAAAAAAAAAATCAAAATCTTCTTTTTCTCCGATTTTATAGAGAAAACACGCGTCGCATTTCCTGGTCTAACCCACATGTATCTCCTGACTTTCTGTGGGGGGTAAAAAAATTCTCTTGCTTGAAAATGAAAGTCTTTATTTTGTTAAAACTAAATGCCATTTTAGAAAGAATTGACGAACTAAAGAAAAATTTCGTTCCCCAACCCACCTCCTAATTTTTTCTGGTGCTTCTATTACATTTACAATCAATTTTATTTTCTCGTATTATCTTGTTTCTTCTGCCAGCACACAGACAGCTAACAGACATTTGGGAGCCACTTCTGTCATTACAAAATACTCATCGTCAAAAAAAAAAAAAAAAATGGAAATGAGCGGGAAATATATTGGCGCCGATATTTATCTACGTGGAATATTATGAGAGCCAACTGAACTTTTAGAACCCAATCGCTGCGAGTGTAGGTGGTTTTATTATATTTGGGTTCGAATCAGTTTAAATAATTTCAATGGTGTTACAATGAAAGAACTAATATTATATTTTAGTCAGCAAGGACGAATGGTTTTTGTGAACATGCAGTTTAAATGTGGAGCAAAGCTGCGAATATTTAAATTGTAAAAAAAAAACCTAAATGAACGGTATTTTCTGAGTTTGATAAACTGCACTGGTAAGTGGATAAATATCATACGGCATTTTTTAATTAAAGTTTAATTTTAAAAGATTTCTTAAAATTCGATAAAATAAAGTTTTTGCGTTTGATAGTCATATTTAAAATAGCCAAACGTAAGAGTAGACGGTCACGAGCGATTTTAAACGAAACTAATAACGTTCAGTATTTTGCATGAATTTCGTCGATAATTTTTTTTTTCTATCTTTATGTTTACCTGTCTATTTTGTTGGGGTTTAATAAATGTTTTTTTTTTAAATAAAACTTTTACAAGTTTATTTATTATTTATAATCTGTACTTTAGTTCATGTTGACATCTCTAACCGTTAGACATGTATTTTCCCACTGTTTCATAAATATTTCTGTTTGACCATATTATGTAGCTGTGTTTTATATATGACAGTTTTATTTATACCATTAGGTAAGAGAAAGTATACTTAACCAGTAAAAAATAGATATTTCAAGGCCCATTCTACACGGACGCTATTTACGCCGCGTTGCATTTTGCAAAAGTCTCTGATTGGTGCATTCAAACCATGTGGTGGACCAATCGCAGAGTTATCTGCAAAAGCTAACGTGCACAAATAACGTCCGTGTAGATTGGGGACATTATTAAAGCACATTAGCTTTTGTAGATGGCCCTGTGATTGGGAAATACAAACTATGTGGTTTACATATACACTCGTAGAGCCATCTGTATCTAATACGCGTAAATACGGCGCTGCGTCTTGTGCTGGTGATTAGACAATTTCCATTTTTTGTCTAGCTTCACAGATTCTACAAATCAATGTTTTTTTTTATAATAATATATTTTTTATTCACTTATTTGATTTTTTTACAAGCAACGTCAATTTCCGTTATGATTTTGCCACAATGCGCCGTTTTGCTGCGTCAAGCAACCAATGAAACCTCCTCCCCCATATCACGCCATAGTCATGCATGATGATTTTAATTATATAATAAAGAATTATTTACAAATTTAAAATTACTACTTAAAAATTATTATTATTACCCCCCATCAATAATTAGCTACAGACTTAAATCCCAGTAAAATGTCAACCAGGTTTGTTAGTAATTTAAATTAGGAAATGACTAAAGATTAACCTTTGAAAATTAAGCTTTTAATTTACATCTTATTTATAATTGTTATATATATTTAATTAATTAAAATTATTAATTAGAATTTTAATTTAAAACTACTGCTTAAATTAAAAAATATCATAAATTAAATTTACTAATTTAAAATTACTACTTAAAAATTATTATGATTATTTAAAATTACTAATTTAAAATTATTAATGAAAATTGCTAATTTAAAATTATTAATGAAAATTGCTAATTTAAAATTATTAATGAAAATTGCTAATTTAAAATTATTAATGAAAATTGCTAATTTAAAATTATTAATGAAAATTGCTAATTTAAAATTATTAATGAAAATTGCTAATTTAAAATTATTAATGAAAATTGCTAATTTAAAATTATTAATAAAAATTGCTAATTTAAAATTATTAATGAAAATTGCTAATTTAAAATTATTAATGAAAATTGCTAATTTAAAATTATTAATGAAAATTGCTAATTTAAAATTATTAATGAAAATTGCTAATTTAAAATTATTAATAAAAATTGCTAATTTAAAATTATTAATGAAAATTGCTAATTTAAAATTATTAATGAAAATTGGTAATTTAAAATTATTAATGAAAATTGGTAATTTAAAATTATTAATGAAAATTGCTAATTTAAAATTATTAATGAAAATTGCTAATTTAAAATTATTAATTAAATTTAATTAAAATTATTAGTTAAAAATTGTTCAAATCAATTATTAATAAAAAAAATTATTTGGTTTTGGTCGGACCAAAAATAATTTATGAACCCCCCCCTTCGGACAATCCTGGCTACGCCACTGTTGTAAGGGGTCTGATTAGGGCTACCAGATTTGGTTTTTAGCGAAAACATTAATTTTTAAGTGTCAAATTTTTGGATTTTAAGTAGTATCTTCATAAAAAGATATCAATTTTGTATGAGTCTTTCCTACAAAATAAGCCCCGAATCGTCACATAAAGCCCAATATTCAGCTCTAGCGTAATATGAATCAACAAATTGGAACTTTTCTTGTTTGGTCAAGGGTCCGATACATCAACGGGTGGCCACGCCAATCTCAAACTTTTTTTTAAAAAAGTGCCCTTTTAAAAGCAAGAAGTGCCTTTTCAAAAACGGGGTGCCCTTTTACAGCCAACAGCGCCCTGCCCTTTTTTATTTCTAGAGTGAACACTGTATAGATATAAATAAGAGTAAAATACAAACAAAAGCATAAACTAGAAAGAGTGCCAGCCTACTATAGTATAAAAATACAAATGCAATGTTAAAACTATGCAATAAAAACACAAGTTAAAGACCCCATTGATGACTTGAATTACTGGAGCATGTGTAGTATCTATTGTCAATGTGACGTGTCATACATCGGTCAAACAAGATGAACATTAAAGAGAACCAAGCACATACTGTCAAGCAAGAAATAAAAGAAGTCCTCAATTGCCAGGCACTTTTAGGAATATAATCATATATTTAATTTTTCTAACCCACATTTAATTTTCAAACCCAAATCTCTAATCGAACTTGACTTCCTGGACGGGTTTCACAATTAGAGCAATATTGATTAGATTGTTAATGAAACCTTTACTGTTCCAGTATTTCCCACTTGTTGGCACACAATTGTTAACTTTAACTGATTGAAATAGTTTTTGTCTTTGTCAAAACTTTCAATTCTGGGTTTATTTTCATTTTGTTGTGTACACAGACTTTTCGTTTCTGCTGATGAAGTTAGATGTATCTCCCAAAACATGTCTAGATTTAATGTATTATAATATTCTTAACGCAATGTTCATTAAGAAAAGTTTTTATTTTATTATAATATTATTTAACTTTTCGGCTGCCACAACTAGTATTATACTCATTTTGACACTGAAAACTTTAACTATTGTTACTGTTGTCCATTATTTAAATAATAAAAAATTAAATTTGTAATTAATAAATTCTAAAAATAATAATAAATTTAAAAAAAATAGAAATAATAATTTAAAAAAAAGTTTATACATTTAATATAATGAATTTTATAATCATAATGAATTTTCAATAACAACTTTTTTTTTTACAAAACGGTCCTTTTAGTTCTTCAAGTACAAACCCAAGTTCACAAAGTACAAACATGCAATGATCATATTACAATCATGAACTATAGCATAACTGAAATATAAGCACTGACTCACTAAAAGAAAAGAAGGAAAGAGGACTAAGAAACTCACTCCCTGGTTTGTACTCCTGAAATGTCTCTTCCTGCTTCCTGACTTCCAGGAAGAGCTCAAACCTGTAGTCTGCCCTGACTCCTCCTAACAAGTCCCCCATCTTCTCCTGCTCCCTACCCCCATACGAGCACTCCAGCGAGTCAGAGAACTCATCGTACTTTACCAGACGACAACGGTCCACAGGGACAATATCCTCCAGCCTAAGCATCTATTGAAAGAACATTGAAACAAACTTAAATAAAGATCAAAATATACAAATGAAAGAAAACATATTGTGCTATTATTAACCACATTCAAGATTTTAAAAAAACATACAGTAAATAGAATATCTTACGAGTGCTAAGCTTGTTAAAAAATGAAACTAACTTTTTTAACAAGTTTTGTACACATAAGATATTCAACAAATAATTCGATTAAGACTATTTGTCTAGATTTGTTCATAAGAACAGCCTCGATTTTGTTCGAAAAACATATTTGAATCTTCTATTTTTATAAGTTTTACACTTATTATATTATATTAATAACCTCGTTGGGCCTTGAGCCAGCTGTTGGTCGTCAATATTTGTACATGTATACATTGACCAGTGCCGTATTTAGATATAAACTACATAAGTTTCCACCTAGGGGGCATCACACAAAAAAAAATAACTTGCAGAAAATTTATTTGAAATTTTTTACAGAACATAAACTGGTTAGCTTTAAAGAGTATGAGATGCAAGGCGTGGAATTGTCTGGGTTTACTGAATATACAATAAAAACATCCCCCCACACCTCTCTAATCGTTTTACTGGGGAGGGGAGACATATATTCAGTCTAGGGCCCACTAACTCTAAATCTGCTTCTGACTGATCTAATTTTTACTTAGTTCTTATAGTCAGCAAATAATTTTTTTTATTGTCGTTCAGTCAACAAGAGATTTAAATAGGTTGAATTTTAGTTTATTAGTTTTTAGAACATACAGGTATGTTAAAGGTATTAACAGTAGTATTATAATTTACATATATTTAGTAAAAACAACACTATACGTTAAATAAAATTAAGTCCAAGATAAGGCTTACTCTATGTGCTATTATTGTGGCTTCATGCAGTGTGCAGTCCTTGTGCACTTCTAACTTCCTCTTGATGAGACGTTGATGTGTTGGATGCCGACAGAGCAACTTGACCTACAGAAAAGAAAGTTGTTTCAGAAAAGTTGAACAAATTAATAGGAAATAAAGAAAATAGATAAATCTTAAAAGCTTTTATGATTACTGTTTTAAATAAAAAAAAACTAATTTCTTATGCAGTATCCTTGTGTAAAAAATTGAAATTGTTATTAGGTAGGTATAGAAGTGTTAAAAAATGCTAATAGATTTTACAGTGAGACAAACTCAATCTGTTGCTTTATAAGCTTATGGTTTTTCACTCAACTTCAGAAAGTCTGTTATTTAACTAATTAATAATAAATATCAAAAATTAAATTATATAAAAATGGGAAAATCTCAATTAAAATTTTTTGTAGCATCTATTTATGAGTTTTTAAAACCATGGAAAACTAAAACACTTTCGAAAGACTTCAGTGAAAAAACTAATACATTTAAAATAAATTTTACAAGTTATATGAACACATAAAAAAAAAGTATCCAAGTACTATGTCTAAAGAATCGTGCAAGTCCTGAAACAGAAAACGGTAAAACATATCGCAATTACCTCACAACTATAATTTATTCTTAGAACAATCCTATTAACTTATAACAAAATGGATTATTCAATAAATAATTATATTTCAAAAATCTATCAATTTACTCACTTTGCACAAGGCCCTGTCCATTTCTAACTTAAAGCGTTCCCTCTCTTCCTTTTGCAGCATGCCCTGCAGAATAGCATTGGTGTGTTCAGGAAGATCTTCCAGGGACATGAAATCTGCAATACATTCAAAGCATTACAAATCTATTATGGAATTATTATAGCTATCAGCATAATGAAACACACAGAGTAGTTCTCAACAATAACAATTTCAACGGTTCTATGCTTTATGTATGAAAGCCAGTGAATATTACAAAAAAAGAAATAGACAGAACTACAGATTTTTCCCCAAATTAGTGCATAACTTTCAACAATTAATACAAAGTACAAAAACTACATTATACATTTGCACCACACAAAAACTAAAACCGTATGTTTTTTTTTCTTCTTTTATGGGGATGTTAGAATAACTCAGATTTTAATAAAGGTTAATTTTCCTAAGCTATCTTGTACACAGCTATAACTAAATGCGTTTTTAAAATACAGATAAACATCTTAACAGATAAAAATATTTTTACACAGAATTTATGTGTGAAAAAACTTTTAAACACTTTCAAAGTGGAAAATTTCAACCAGAAAAAATAAAACAACATTCAAATGCCAGAGATCTGTAACTCTTTATCAAACATTCTACCCTTCTTGAGAAAAGCATA
The DNA here is from genome assembly GCA_963932185.1 of Troglohyphantes excavatus. Taxonomy (NCBI): domain Eukaryota; kingdom Metazoa; phylum Arthropoda; class Arachnida; order Araneae; family Linyphiidae; genus Troglohyphantes; species Troglohyphantes excavatus. The sequence goes on along the minus strand of OZ010673.1, from coordinate 27,868,088 downwards.
CAATTTGTTAAAGTTAAAAGACATATATTCAAACGTACCTGCATTCTTCTGTTTGTCAATTTGGCGATACACGAGCATGTACGCATTGGTGGAGCTGAAAACAAACAGATGTCAAATGAAACATAGAAATGAACTTGAAACATTTACCCTTATATTCTTATCTTTTTAAAAAGTTAATAACACACATGATTACACTTAGCAATAAAAAAATTGTTTAATTTGACTCAAAACTAAAAAAAAATACAGATAAATAAAATATTTGTAGATACTGACCTGGAGTATGCACTAGAGTAATACTTTCTTGTCGGATCTCCACCATATATCTTCTGGATATCTTCCTGTGTGACCTGCAGAAAAAGAGACGATGCCACATTCAGGCATATAAAAAAATGAGAATACATTTTGCAATTGAAAAATGGGGGATTCCAACAGGAGAAATTTAATTCTTGGACTAATCAATATTCTTCTATATTATTCAAACCAAAAAATATGCATGTGTGTTTAATTACTTAATGCGAAAATACATATTTGAAATAGTAGCAAATGTTATAATAAATACAATAACTCATCACATGAAACATTGCATTTATAGAATATAAACACATAACATATAAAGACAATTAAAATGTTAGACTGTACATGTTTCAAGAGAAACCATCTTCCATCATCAGCAATATAAAAACAAAACGTCCGTTTCGTTTTCTGTATAGGAAAGAATGAAATGAATAATTCGTTTCTTTCTTTCCTTTCCTTTTTTTTTTTACACTGCTGATGACGATAGATGGTTTCTATCGAAACATGTACAGTTTAATACATTTTTAATTACATATTTCTGAATTGTCTTTGTATTTTAATAAATGTTATGTCACTCTAAAGCAATTTAAAAACTTAAAAATAACAGCATATTGTCAAAATTTATGAGTTACCAGTTAAAATTTTTGGGACTACGCATTTAATTAAAACATAACTTGCAGAAATACTAGTAAATACTTGTCTGTGATTTTGAAGTAATATATGTACTTCTGAAGTCAGATTAGTACTATTAAATTTAAAACTAGTAGGCTACTATAAAAAAGTATGATATCAATTAGCAAACCTTTTCAGAATATTAAGTGCAATGTAAAGGAATTGAGCAAACTAATTTATTTTTCTAATAGAGTAATTTAACTGACATAAACTATATTCAGAAAATAAATATTTAAAAATATTTTTTTTTCTCTCAATAAACACATAATTTTTTTTTCTTTGACTAAAAAGTAAAAAATCAATTTTTAAAAAAAAATCAAAATCTGTAGCTTGCGGATCTAGGTAGAGGCATATTGGTAAATATGGCATTGGCAATAAAAAGACTAGCACTTACCTTGGTGACTTCAGCATCATTAAAACAATACCATTGTTTAGTTTTGAATGATCTAAAATAAATTAAACACTAACATCAGAAAATAAGGGAGAAAATTTAAAAGTTATAGATATATTTCTTGATAATTTTTAAAAAAAAATTTTGTTTTTAAAAAATAGCAGCAGTAAAAAGTTATACCTAATAATTTAGCTAAGAATTTAAGCTACGCTTACAAAATATTTAACAATTGCCATAAAAGTATTAAGTTATTTTAGAAATATAAATAAACTTGTCTTAAAATAATTTATCTAGACATTATAATTTACAAAATATATTTGAATACATCAAATGACATTATCAAAAAAAAAGTATTAATATAACTACCACATGAAGCAAGCAATTAAATGAGTCGAAAGTCTAGTACTATTATAAACATAAAATACATATAATCTGAAACAAGTTGATTGCTTAAGAAAATGTTCTTACTTAATATAAGCATAGTAATGTCCTCCATCTGCACTCCCAGAATGCACCATTATGGAAAACAGTTCGTATACATAAGGACCCTGAAATAATACATTTCAATAAATTGTTTTTTCTTAATAATAGTATTATAAAAAGAAATTATTTGGGATATTAATATAAATAAAAAACACAATTTCCTGAATTTCAATAAATTTAATTTAACAAGAAAATATATAAAATTTTCAGATTTTAAAGTTTATGTTAATTGAAATTGTGTAAATCTATATTTCAAACTTTGAAAGTAGTAGTATTTAGAATTAAGATTAATTATTTACAATAGTTAATATGTATGCAGACAAAGGAAATTATGTGACTCGCAGCAAGCTCAATAATAAGAAGATGTAGAAGAAACAATAGTCTTTTTTATTAATAAAATATTAGGTTTTGGAATATTTGTATTTTTTTGGTTAAAATTTGCACTTTAATATGTTCTAGCAATTACAGGCATTGAAATTATATGAAAACAATATACACAATTTAATAACATTTATAAGAATAGATTAAAAAAGGAATACATAAAAAACTTTAAAAAAGGTCTTTGATAGTTGAAATAAATATTTTCATAAAAACTCAACATCTACTTATTTTACGGAAATATAATATCATACACGATAAAGCTGCAGTTTCGAAGAACAATACCACTGATAGTTGAACTGCATCATTTTTTTTATATTTTAAAAATTTTTGAATGAAATTTAAAATTATTTATGGGAGAGATAATGGAGTTTATCATAGGATATGGTTTTGCTCCTGAAAATAATTTTCCATCAACAGCTGGGATCTTATTTATTAACTTAAAATCTTAAATGTTACCTATGTACATAACTTAATCGAATTACCCCAAACCAACTTCTACGTTTTTCAACATTTTGAGTTTGAAATAAACATTTCAAATGTTCCAATTTTCCGCTTTGGAATAATAGAACCCAGTATAACTATATCATGGGACACACAAATTTAAAAAAAAAGAGTAAATAATAAGTTTAACTACATCTTACCTGCTGAAGAGCTATCTTAAGGTTCTTCTCATTCAAGCAGAGATCATCCTCTGTTTCAACATTAATGCCCTCGTCATCGTCGTCTATTGCAGCAGCAGGCTCCTCCTCCCTAGCATCCTAAAATGAATACACAATGAATGAGATTTTGGAAGCTCTATAAAAGAGTTATACTCAAAATTGGAAATGAGGGTAAGTATGTACTAACATTAAAAATATCAGTGATTTTCAACTCTATGCAATATCTATGCAACCCTTTTTATTAATATCATCTTTATATGAGGAAGTGAGAATCCAAGGGGCAAAATTGACAATTTCATCATTTTGTGAAAACACAGTTTGAAGTTAAAATTAAACAGCTTATTCTTATGCCGCTAGATCTCAGCACAAAAGAGATATTTATTTGTATGCTTTTGCCATCAACATTTCATATGTATTAACAATCCATAGCCACACATAACCCTATTTTTTAAAAGAAGTCACTTGTACCGTTTGTTTTTTTAGCCCCTCATATGAGATCATGTTAAATTTTTATAAAAAATAAACTGAAAACAAATGTTTGTTTCCATGAGTAATATTGTGCAAAAATAAAAAGTAATAACTGAATCACAATTTTATAGTTCACTGAAAGTTTTGGTTCATACTGCAAGCAGTATTAAACTTTCATTTTAAATATATATTTTGTTCAATTTGTGGATAAATCAAAGATCAGTAGAAAATGTTTAATTGAATTATTTCAAAGATTAAAACAATTTTGGGTAATAAAAATATAATTTTGTATAATTTTTTAATAATTTTTTTTATAATTTTGTTTAATTTAAAACTAAATAAAATTTTATAGTTAATTTTTTTCTCAATACGATAAATTCTTTAAATCTGTTGGTTCACGTATAGACAGATCTTGTTGAAAAGAAAATTTTAAAAATATATTTATCTTCATATTCTGCATATTTTTATAACTAATTCAAACAACCATATAAAAAGCTTTATAATTTTACATTTTATAGAGCTGTAACTGGTCAAATAAAAGCATTTAATGTTTTTTAAAAAATAATAAATTGACCCCAAACAGCTTATTTTATAAAAAACTTTTTTTGGTCAACAAAATACTTCATACTAAAAAAAATTATAAACAAATTATTTCTTAGACATTTTAATCATTCAAATATAAGAAATAGAAACAAAGCAATACGGTTTTTGGAAAGAATCCTATTCGATATATCTTGTAATAGAAATAATTTTTTAAAAATTATAGCCAAAAATTTATTTTAAAAGTGCACAAAATGTTTAATCCTTTTAAAAACATAAAACAATGGCATATTAAACATATAATTTACTTACTGCTTCTTCTGAGTGAATGAATTCATTCAATGTTAAAATTTCAGGAAAGGATATTCTGTTAAAAATAAATGTATATTTTATTCATAGATAAAAGAGGCATTCATGTTCAAAGTATGCTACATCCAAATAAGTTAAAGTAGTCAAAACGGCCAAAAATAAACTGCTATATCAATATACTTCAATAAATCCTTATTTTAAATTTAAATATGTAAAATAAAATTAACTTAAATGCTATTCTATGGGCTGGGCACAATTTTAGAAAATGCATAAAATATTTAAAAAATAATATCTTTAATATGCTTTTTAATACACACTAAATTGAGAAAATCCCAACTCATTATATCAAACTTTTCCCAATATCAAAAATAAAATTAGTGCTATATTTAGTATTTTTATTTTCATTTTCAAGAATTGAAGATATGGGTGGGAGAACCGGACAGAACCAGTTTTCTAAATTGTTCAGAAAGGACGAAAAATACTTTAAAAATAGGTAAAAAGTTTTTTTTTAAACTTAAAAAAATTTAGGTAAAATATAAAATATGCCTTACTCTATCACAGACCGGTTTCACTTTTTTTAAACCTTTTTTTTATTATTGAAAAAGAATAACGGAGCTGTCTGGTTATTTACACTTAATACAGGAATTCAGTGGTCAGGCTTAATATTAAAATCCTTGTAGATACTTCTCCGAAATCATCAATGTAACTGTGAACTTCAAACAGCAAAAAATATTTATTTAGTTTAAGGATTGCATAATAAACTACATATAAATATAGTCTAGCTTTGAATAACAGCCTTTTAATGGAATTTCAGATGTGTAACACCCCTTTTAACTGGTTCAATAACACAGCTTCAACAAACGAGTTTGGAGAATGACTGGCTGATGCAACACAGATAGTAATTCAACCAAGCGACCAAACATTAATAATTCGTTGCAAAAACAAGACAGTTCCTGGAGCTGTACATTTCTTGCAACATACGACACAACAGTACAGCTCCTTTTCCTTTATATCTTTATAGCCATAACTTAGAGTTGTCTGGTTCTTGCACCAATCAATAAAGAATTTTCTTTATAGGAATAAGTGAAAAAGTATAAATCAGGAAAAAAGTGGAGCTGTCTGGTTCTTACCCCCACATCTTCAATTAGTTATCAATCCAATAAAAAACTCATACTGTAAAAAATATATTAATTTCCACTTTGTGGGTGACATTTACTTACTAATTTTATCAGTTCAATATCTATAATAGCCTTATATTAATACATACAGATACATACAATATCTGCTATATATAGAATTATTAAACAAATACAGATATTTTTCATATGATGTACTTGTCATTGATCTTGATACGATGCATGGTGGCTGGATCATAGTCAAACCTCTTCATCTGTAATGTGAGGAGGTAGGGGAAGTGCATGAATTTCACGCCCTTGTGAGCATCACACTTCCTACCACACACCTCACAGTGGTACTGGTTGTCACCATTCAGGGTTTCAGGAGCCACAAACGCATGCAGCGCTTCGATCTGCATTCGTAAAGGTACATTTAGTTAGATATTTTACTTATGGTGCTTGTCTGTTAAGTAAACAATACTATGTTACTTCACAATAGGATAGTCTATTTCATTATTTGTGGATTATACATCATAACATAATTGCATAGAATTTCAAATTAACATGTATAGTTTCATCTATCAATTTCTTAATTAAGATTTTATAATAGTTATGATATTTCAAAGTGGAAAAGTTGTGATAGTTCAGGTATACCAATGGATATATCTGTCTGTATGTCGAGAGTTTTCACAGCAATTCACGTAACTTTTAAATTCATAGAAATACTTTATGATTTTACAATGGATAAGGAACTCTCTAATTTTACAATGGGAAAGAAATAGGTTAATTGGTAGGAGTCAGCGGGTGCAAATTAAAGGTAATTACTCTCAGTGGGCAGAAAGTAGAGGGATTCCACAGGGTTCTGTCTTAGGTCCACTTTTATTTATTATTTTTATTGATGATATTAGTTGGGAGATTCGGCAAGGATGAGCAGCATGATATAAAAATTATGGGGACTGTGAATTCTGAAGAACAAATAGAGCAACTGCAAGGTGTTTTAACAAAAATATCAAAATGGGCTGTTAAATGGGGTATGTCTTTTAATATCAGTAATGTAAAGTTTTGTACATGTGTATCAAAAATAGAAAGGCTATGCCTATGTTTTACAGGGGGCAAAAATCCAAAGTAGTGATATAGTAAGTGATCTGGACGTATTAGTAAATGAGGATTTTAAAATGAGTCATCAATGTTCTGTGGCTAGCAAGAAAGTTACTAGAATGTTGAGGTATATCAGGAAAAGTGTTTCATCAAAATCTAAGAATATAATCCTGCCATTGTACAGAGGTTTGGTAAGGCCTCATCTTGAGTATGCTAAATAGTTTTGGTCCCCATATCTTAAAAAAAGACATTGATTTGTTAGAGAAAATTCAGTACAGGGCTACTAAAATGGTCCAAAGGTATTTAGACATGAATTATGAAGATAGATTAAGAAATTTGAATATGTATACTATGGAAGGGAGAAGGGAAGATTTTATTTAATTGTTCAAATTTATTAGTCAAGGGGATGTGGAGAGTTTAGATTCTAATATGAGTGACAGAACGATAGGTCATGGGTTCAAATTAAACATATCCCATTTTAATCGGGAAGGGAGAAAACACTATTTCTATAATAGGGTAATAGACAAATGGAACAAATTGCCAGTGAACATTGTTAATTGTACAGGAGTAAAGGATTTTAAGAAGAAGTTAGATATTCAATGGGGGATAGTTAGGAGTTACTAGCTGGACCAACCTTGTTGGGCCTTGAGCCTGTTGATGGTTGTCAGTATTTGTATTTGTATAAAACGTTTTTAAAATCTAAAACATTAAGGAAACTTTTGAAAACCATATTTAAAATATTTAATTTTTTTATAAGGAATTTGTTGGAAATTTAAATTAAACTTACTTAAAGTTAAGTCAAGTTTACAACTTTGATTTTTTAATAGCCCTTCCGAGGGTTAATTTTATAACTGAGTTCTATAAAACCCAAATATTTAAACAAAATCAAAATATTTCAAAAATTTGATAATATAATTCTGATATTTTAAGTCCAAAAAGTTTTTTAGTTAATACATTAGAGTGATGACTAACTATAGAAATTAAAAAAAAAAACTTTTGAAAATACAAGAAAGTGTAACTTACAAAAGAAATATCTTTTAAAATTGGAATTATTATGTATTACAAACATTTTCTGATATATTACAGTGGTGGTGAACCTTTTTATGTGTGCATGCCAAAAATTTACAAATAGTATTTATCAAGTTGCTCCCATGCCAAACACTTTTTAATAAGGGAAAAATTACTAAAAATTAATTTATTTCAGCATTTTATGCAGATTTTTTTTAATAAACATATATTCTATACAGATAAAGTAACAAACACAAGTCATAAAAACTTTGTGGTATAAAAATCGATATCAATTAATGAGATTTTTGCTCTTGTAAATTGGATGATCCAACAACTGGATTATTATATCAGTTTCATATTTCGTCACTTTTAGTAAAACACACACCAAACTAGATTCATCAGTCATTCTATTTCTAACACTGTCTTTTATAAAATTCACTTTCGAAAATAATGACTCATTTGTACCAGTGGATGATGCCAATGTGACAATGACAGAATAATTTATAAGTGTATAAAATATCACTTGCAAATCATTCACATGCGAGCAAAATTTCCATACGTGCCATAGGTTTGCCACCACTAATGTAATATATAATTAATGCAAAGTGATGTATGCAAAATTTTGTTTCTTTCATTTGTCATAAGCAAGCCCTTGTAAAGGATAGATCAGGCAAACTGAATAATCTGTACTTGTACTTTTAGAGAGCTCCTGTTTTGGTTGATAAAACAGAAATTTATACACTTATAAAGACACATAAATATTAATAAAGTAAATAATGACTTTAAAGAACATCAAAATATATTTTTAAAAAACATATATAAGATAGTTTACGTACAAGTTACAGTCACTGAACTGTGATTCATTGGTATGGTTACAAAGACTTACCAGGCTTGTGTAAGCTTGATTAGAACCAAATGGACGAACTATAAGTGGCACATCAAGAAACGTGGCTTCTCTGGTACACTCGTTCCCACACTGATATGAAATAAAATAATGTACATTGTACAACAATAAAATTCTTCATTGTTTTTAGAGTAGAAATTCATTGTACTAGTTTATACCATGAATTGAAGTGAATATATTTTTTGGTTCTATTGGAAAAAGTATGTTACTATGTTAAGCTAGTAAAAGCTTGAAGGAAGGGAATATAAATAGCACTGAACCAAATTTTACATATCAAATGTTTATAGTGAATGCAACCTTGCTTTTTGGCATGTCAAAGAATCATTTAAAAAAATATCTTATGAAATTTGAATAGGTAACTATTTTAGATTTTATTTTTCACTATCAAGTGTTATTTACAAAATTTCTATAGAGGATTTAATGTAAACACTTTTTATATATTATACAGTTCAATTAAATTAAACTCCATTAATGCTCCTTTTAGTTTGTAATTTATACCTTTTTGGGAAAATATACATGATGGAACCTTGAAATATACTTAAAACCCTTAATAGTATATTGATCTCTACAGACAAACAAGTGTTTGCTTTGAGAAAACAGCGCATTGCAACAGGTAACGATCCACACAGGTCCAAAAATATTCTAAAATTTTTTATTTTCAGATTCTATAACAAGAAAAAAATTTACAATAAATATTACCTTAAATAAACAAAGTTCAATTGTCGATTCTGTTTAGTTGAATTAGTATTCTATTTATTTTGTTTTATTACAGTTGTACTGGTAATGTATTTATAAGAAATTGAAAACCTTTGTGGGCTCTTGAAATTCTCAGATCAAAACCAGTGATTTAGTCATCATACAGTTATATAGCAGACAATGTTAACTGAGGCTGCATATAGACCAATCAATAAGGTAGCGCAGATAAAAAATATTGATAATTTTAAGTTCAAGCCTTTTAGTCTGATATATTACTGCTTATTATTTACAAGTGAATTTGTATGTAAAAATATGAGACAAATCAAGAGATAGTACTATAATCATTTGATGGGATTGATTGGTAAAAAGATTCTATATTGCTGAAACAGGAAAACTTATACCGAAATCTTAACAAAGTTATAAAAATCTTTTTTATCGAAAGACAGAAGATTGCATAATACAGTATAAAAGTAATTCTAAAGAAATCATATACAACTTGCTATTAAAACTTCAAATTCTAAGAAATTTTTCGGAAACTCATTTATTTTAAACATTGGGCATTTTGTTGTTGCACAACTTTTAATAGTACAATTTCTAAAAGTTATTCTATTTCTAAGTAAAAGAATTAATCTTCAGTAGAAGAATGAATGTGAATCTTTCATCCTGAGAGTGTATTCACGTAAAACTTGCCTTAAAAATAAATTCAATTTCAAAAGGAAAATCAAAAAAAAATTAGGACTAACTACATAAGCATTCCCACAGTAAAGAGTTCTTACCTCAAGGCACTTGATATAGTCCTTGAGCCTTCCCTCATAAAGACGGGAGATGAGGTTTGCCTGCTGCGTGTTCTCGAACTTTTGCTCCACGGCATTGAACATGGCACGGCAAAGCTCTTGCACCTCGTGTTGCTGCCATGCTGCCAAAAAAAAATTATAATAAAACTTTTTGAAGTAAATCACTCTTCTATAGAAATATTATTTCATGAAAAAAAGAACAATTAATAACATCTCAAGGAAAATTCCATCACAATCAACAAAAATAAAACATTCTTACTTGTAATAGAATTCTACATTTACAACAATTACATTTATAACAAATATAAAATTTGAAATTATCCATTGTATTTTGTAGCATGGTTTATTTCATAGTACAGCAATTCACAATTATTCATTCAGCAAATATATGTTTACTACAATCTTGTATTTGTTAGATTAGTATTCTGATGCCTCACCAGATGGCACCATCTGTCAAGAGTTGATAATACAATAAACCTGAGTAACTGCTGTTCGTGCAGTAGTTAGCTCTCTTAAATCATTCCTGTAACATGTCCCATTCTGTAATTTTCAAACTAAGTCAATTGTACTTAAATCAAGTAATTAATTCTATTTAATCCTAAACTAGAACATATCAGTATTAAATTAGAAATTGTATTTGAATGCTGAAGGAAACATTTTACTATTTTTTTTTAAATATTAATTTTAAATGTTTTAAGGGAATAATTATTAATCAATTATATCCTTATTATCAATGTAATAAATAAAACTATTGAAGCACCAATAAAAGCAAGTAGGCTATTTATTAGTAGATATTTTTTTATTTAAAAATGTTGTATATGTAAATTAAAAGATAAGACTAGCATGCCTGTATGAGAATTCTCGCATGCACAATTCCTTTCAGGAGTTTACATTGAGTAATTTGTGAAGTGAGCACTTACTAAACAACTAATTAAATTAGTTTCTTTAATTATATGTTGCTACTCTACTTTTGCTGTTTCTGTGACGTTATTTTTTAAAGTTTGATGTTTTTTTGTCTAATGGGACTTTGCAAACCGTTTGATATAAAATGCTTACAAAGTGGGTTCTCATGCATATGAACCTTTTTTCGAGATATTGATTTAAATAACATCTGATTTTTAAAGTAATGGTAAATAATGTTATATTTAATTCATAGATAGTGGTTAAAAGAGGGAGTATTAAGTTTGAAACTTTTGATCATCAAAATACCTAAACTCACTGCATATATGTGTTTAAACATCTTTATACGTTTTGTCAACATAATGAAATAAAATCTTTACATATCTACTGAAAATCTGCTCAATGGTAAAATCAATAAATGTCAGCTTCATAGTTAATTTGAAATTTTTGGAATTTCAAATGTCAATATTTTAAATATCGTCTTTTCATTAGTACAAATACAGCTATTATTTATTTTGTCCTGTGTTACTGAGAGGATTTCATCGCCAAAACGGCGATACGGTTTGGCATCTGGAAAAATACTCTCTTAAAAATCCACAGAATGCGTTCACATGCATATTATTAAAAAATAATTATGTGTAGTGTTTATTTTCAGTTTTTTGTTATGACTTTTCAAATATACGAAGAAGTTTCCAGAAAAATCGAGAGAGAAAAGCGTCTAAAGATTAAAGCTGTTGCCAATAAATGGTTTTTACCCATAAAACTCTATTAAAAACTCTTTGTTCGTTTTTTTGCATTCTTTCTGGAAATACATTCTGAAAATGCGATTCGTCTTTGTGGTCCGTGAAATTATCTTTCTTTTGAAGCTCCACTTATTAGGAGTAATTGTTGTTTAAGAGCCACAAAAGGGATCTTTACTACAGAAATAATATATAAGTTGGTGAGTTGATTACTTTGAAATATTTATATGAAATCTACAAAACAGAAATATATCTATGATTAAAGTGCTAATTCTATAAAATGTCCTTTTAATCTTGTATTTTCTTATTTAAAATATTACTTATTATACAATAAGAACTAAATTTTTTTTAAACAAAAATTCAGTATACTCAGGGACAACCTAAGATAAGCCTGAAGCAAAGGCTATGATTTGTAAAAAGATTCAATTGCTTTATGCTCAACCTTTAAGTAAAGTCAAGCAATTGTGCAGCTTATTTAGCCAACAGTTAAAGAATGATTAACTATATAAAGAATTTCACATTAGTTGTGATTTAACTTCTGTGCAAACAAATTATTGACAAATTTCAGAATGTTAAAACCTCAAGGGAAACTTCCTTTATTGATTTGATAGATTTCAAACACTTGATTTTATTTATTTTTTATCACTAAAAAAATACAATTAAAAAAAATCAGCATGCAAAAATGCTATGTACCTGTGATTTATAAAAGAAATGAAAAAAGTTGATTAAATAATACAAAATTAAAAATATTTTTAACTGAAAAGTTTACATAGTAAACATAAAAATTCCATTATTTCATTCCATTCTGTGGATTGCAAAACACCTAGTACTTCCTCCGAGAATAAAATGCAAATATATATATATATATATATATATATTTGCATTTTATTCTCGGAGGAAGTACTAGGTGTTTCATTCATCCTCAAGAAGTAAAGCTCGGATTTGAAAATTTTAGTTTAATTTTGTACATGATTTTAGCAATTTTAGAAATATTGAATAAATAAACATATTTAGAAAACATTTCCAAGACCTAGTTAGGAAATGCAGCCTTTGTAGGTTCGTGGGTATCTCGTGGAACTTAGAAACATATGTCACTTGTTCAATCCCAACGGGGTCCATTTTTTTATTTAAAAAAAATATTTTATACTTTCTAGTGATAAGAACTTAAAATAAAGTCTTAAATTAATTTTTTTAAAGTTTTGATTAGTCTCTGGTTATATATTTCAGATTTTATTTAAGTAATAACAGTAACTAGTACATTTAACCCCAAAAACACTTATAATGAAATTTAACTGGTAAAAACATAAAGGATAGAGGCATACTTATATTGCTGTTCCAGCCAAAACTTGTGGTGAAATCGGCTGTCCCTATAGCGGGATTTGGGGAAGTCTGAAAAAATTCAATAGTAATTAATTTGTAAATTTTCTTATTTTAGAACAAATATATTTAAGAATAGAATAAAATTTTAAAGATCCTAAGAACAGATCATAAATATATGATAAACAAAAAATTTATTACTAACATATTCACTAAAAACACTGCAAAATAAATCTATTTCCAAATATAAATTTTAAAAAAAAATCTAATTTACGAGAATAGTATGCAATTAAAAAAATATATTTTAAAGTGACATTTAGTTTTAACTGAAAAAAACTTTCTTTTTAGAAATTATATGTTCTAAATATAATTTTATGCAAAAAGCAACATTTTCATTTCCTTACTAAGAACATATTTATCAATATTTTAAAAGTTTTGAATGATGTATTTCATATTGTAATGCAGTTTGTAACAAGAAGTTTGCTTCCACCTTCCCCTACATAAAAAGTCATTTTATTCAATTCAGATAGTTTAGAATTCTAACTAATATTTATAAATGTGTTTATGAAGTATCTTGTCATGCAATAACTTTAAAATAATATAAATTAGTATATTAACTTTAAAAATATTTATTTAAAGTAACCTTAATTACCTGCAAATGCAAAAATAATTTTTGAAGTTGAAATGGAATACTTTTGGTTCTATCTTCTTCTGTTCCATTTTCGTCTGTTCCATTGAACTCCCATCTAAAAAAAATAAAGATAATTATAATTCACAAACTAACTTTAAAAAAATATCCCAAGTTTGAATTTAAACTTACATATCCATTAGAATACATTTTAATTCTAGTTACAAGGGAGTAAGATTAAAATAAAAATAATAATGTTAGAATTATTTTCCTATTTAGAAAGGCAAAATATTAAATATATAATTAAAAATGTGGCAACAAAAGAATTTGAACAATGGTGGATTTCAACTCAAATTATTTAGAACTGAATACCTGTAAAGTGCGTTTCTGAATTCTGGAGTCATAAACAGAGTCTGGAGAAGGCTGTTTAGGTAATAAGTCATGGACAGGTTCACTAATCCAACAAATTCTGCAAAATAGGAATACCTTGATTAATAAGTTTTCTACAGCTAAAAACTTCTCTTTTTTTTAAAGCAATCCACTGACCCATGAATGAGAATTTAAAGTATATTTGTTTTATGAAAACGAGCTAGCTGACTTTAAAATTAGGCTACAAAATTGGAGATAGTACCAAAATAATTAAGTGATAATAAAGGTTTTTGCTAATAAATAATTTTAAATCAAACTCTATTTATAGTACTTTCTTCATTGTTTTATTATAATCCCTATCTCAAGGAATAAAAAAATAGTTGAGAACCACTAGTTTGCTCAAAAACTGTCTATAGGATTTTTAAAAATGTGATCGAGTTTTATTTCTTTATGCTGTCATAAGCGAAAAGTCAAGACAATGAGAATATAAAATTTATTTTATAAATTTGTCCCAAATAAAAATATATAAATATGCAAGTCTTAAAGTTAGAGCTTAAATTAGATCATGATAAAAAAAAATTCTTCCTCACTCGTACTTTAAAAATTGAATACATTATTACAACTGAGTAAAATGAATTGGAATCATAGTGTTAAGAAGAAATGCCCAAATGTCATTGATATTATAAGATTACAATGCTTCTCTTTAAATTTTGGTGCTTTTTTCAGGTTTTGGGATATAACTAAATTACTGTCAATTTATCTTCTACAAATAATCAAATGTTTTTATAAAAACTTCATTGTATATTCATACCTATAAGACTACATCAAAACTGAAAACAAAAATAGTAAATTTTCAAATTTTTTTACGATTTTAGCATACTGAGATATAATTCCATCTTCATTTTAAATGTGTCATTATTTTATTGCGATTTGAAATAGAACTAGCTATGAAAAAAATTCAAAATATTTGAGTTGCTGATAATTGCACATTTTTTTTTACCTTAGATACACAACATAAAAAAAAATTAAACATATAATTTTCCAAAAAATGGTTATGTAAATTCTTTTAATAGCATTTTCAGATGTTTTAAAAACTGTATTAAGAATTTTTGCAATTTACATTGTTAATCTACCTATCACAGATGAAAAAATAAAACATGCATAATCAAATTTATTTGCTGAATAGCCCTATCCCTTACATCAGTGGTTTCCAATTAACATTAAGCCATGGACCTCTAGCTAAAACTAAAATAGAACTGAGGACACCTTTTTTCATATTTCTTCATGGAAGTATACCACCTACACTGGACATGTATATACTTCCCACAAATTAGGAAAATTTCAATTGTATAACTTTTAAATTTTGATTGAACATGTAAATGAAGGGAAGAAAAAAATTCTTAAATTAATTTTATAATTTCCTTTAATTTTACACAGCTTTTACTAAGAATATGGACACAAATTTACCCAGCAAACCCAGAGAAAAGTTAACACCCCAATCATAAGTTTAATTACTTTTAATCTGTTACTTGTACATTTAACTTTCATTCAAACTTATATGAAATACCGTAATAGTCACATAAGTGCACTGATTTTCGAACTGTATGAGATGGGCGAATTCTTTCTTTTTGGTTCATAACCTCGTCCAAGTTTGGCTGCAAACTTGATATTTTCATACAGTGTAACTGTAGTTAACTACAGTGTATGTTAACTACAGTGTATGTTAACTACAGTGTATGTTAACTACAGTGTATGTTAACTACAGTGTATGTTAACTACAGTGTATGTTAACTACAGTGTATGTTAACTACAGTGTATGTTAACTACAGTGTATGTTAACTACAGTGTATGTTAACTACAGTGTATGTTAACTACAGTGTATGTTAACTACAGTGTATGTTAACTACAGTGTATGTTAACTACAGTGTATGTTAACTACAGTGTATGTTAACTACAGTGTATGTTAACTACAGTGTATATTAACTATTTTTCTTTGTTTCTTTCTATTTTTCTTGTTATCCTGCGAACACTCTAACATCGATGCCCTTTTGGGGTCTGCGGGTGTCGATGCCCCCCTGCCCTATACCATGGAAAATTGATTTGCTTTAATCTTGCACTGAAAAACGAACTTACCTGGCAGAATTTCGATGAACATGTCCCAATATATATTGATGGGAATATCCTTCTCAAAGCACTGGTGGTCGTATAAGAGGGAACTCGGGGTTCTCTTGGTCTTTTTACGGAGCCGACACCTTCACAAACCAGACAATTAAGTTAAAATTTTTAATTATACAATTTTTCAATCTACAAACTTTATAAGGCTCATCAAATTGATTTAACCTTCAAGCATGTCGACTGTAGTAGAGCGAATATGACGTCATAATCGTGAAACCAACATCTCAGACCAAATAGCCTCAAACATGTGACTTCTTTTCAAAATTATGAATTAAAAAATACTCGCGATTGGCTGATGAATTGAGAAATGTGTAACAGTGAAAATTTATGAATGGAATGACGTAATTAACCTTGTGTCTGAGGCCATACATGTTGGCCTCACTTTGATTGATGTTAGCGAGATTATAACATTATGTTTTCTTTACTATGAAGGATCCATGCTCAAAGAATTTAACTGAATCCCTTTGGGAAAACAACTTACAAATGTCACATTTATTTAAGGGGCTTCTTTTCAAAAGGGAATATTTTCCTTGGCTGGGATTCAGCAGTCTTAATGAACGCTGCTTGGCCACAAAATTCCAGCAACTCACTTCTAGAAATGAATCGCTTGAATTGTGTTGCCAAGCAGCATTTGCTACAGCTGCTGAAACCCAACCAGGAAAATGTTACCTTTCGAAAATAAGATCCTTATTCCTGATTTCAATATCATGAAAGTCAGTATTGATGATGCTTAAAACAACAGGGTGAAAAAGGCTTGAATGAAAATCTCATGTTTTTTTTTATCACTGTATTAAAATATTACAATCTATGTTTGTTCAACTATGAATCTCTAAACATTAAATTTTTTTGACAAATCTTCTACAATGACAAAGCAAATATAGTTTTATTTAAATACTAGCAAATGAAGGTCAGAAATTCTTAGAATTATGTCTAATATATAAAAAATTAAGATTATAAAAAAATGAAGGGTCGAAAGTATTGTCAGATTCAAATTGTTTTGGTGAACACAGGGATTTGTAACGGTACCCTGTCAAAATTGAAAACAGATATTAAATTATAGATTTAGATAAATTACATAATCATGTTGTACAAGAGATAAATTTTTAAGTGGTGTATTAACATGGTTTTTGTAGTAACTCAAACAAATAAATCACACTAATATTAGAATCAGAAGGGGTGGAGCTCACCTGTTAAGAAGAACGTCCAGACCCCACATCTCCTTAATTTGTGGAAGAATTTGTTTTTTCGCATTTAGGACGGTCATGCCCCTCACCAGAACCCAGTCCATGAGGAACTTAAATGGCTGGAAAGAAAAACAAGAAGGTGTCAAAAACTGAAAGGTATTTCTGACATCGAAAAATATTCCTAGAGGAAAATACTAATAAATGCACAATTCTATTCCACATTTATATCAGTGGTTTCCAACCTGTGGACCACAAATCACTGGTGGTCTGCGAGAAGGTCTGAAGTGGTCCATGAAACTTTTGAACTACCAAATTTTTTTTATTTTTAGCTTTAAAAAGAAACAAGTCGAACATTGGGTTAATTCCTACTGTACGGTGCCCCCGCCAAATGCGCTTTGGCGGCAATTGGTGGGTGATAAATTTTATAGTTTAGCAACCCTATTTCATGACTTTACTAGCAATATCGTGATGTACAGCAACATTTTTTTAAAAATTTGTCAACAAAAAAAAACTTAATTTTTTGGCCTTGGCGCCAATTTTTGGACTTGGCAACAACGGGGCACCGTACACTAGGAATTTACCGAACATTGTTCTATAACGTTTTCTTTTGGTATGCATTTTATACTTTCTTCTTTACCTCAGAGATTTTAACCAAAAATTAATTATTTTTCATATTTTGTTGAAAAAAGACAATTTTTCTTTCTGATGTCACTATTGTGGATCTGCAAATATATTGCATTTATTAAACATGTATTTTTTAATGAAAAATGTAAGTGGGATCCTTCTACTTGCAGCTTTAAAAGTGTATTTTTAATACGTTTTTAAAAGTATGTTGTATTACCCAAGAATATAGAAGTTGGTAAAATAATACAATTTCAAATGTCATTGTTATTTTTTTTAAATCAAAACTCCATTAATTTCAAAAGCTATCTTATCTAATTGAAAAATGAAGCTATATAGATTTTTTATTAATAACGTCAATGACACATACAGTACTTAATATCTGAATTACTTGTATATTTGGTTCGTGAATGTTTTTTTACTGTTTACAGTAAATGGAGGTCCGCACCATGTCAAACTTTTAACTGGGTGGTCTGCAACTATGTCTAACTTTCAACATGGTGGTCAGTAGCAACCTAAAGGACGGGAACAACTTATCTATACAGTACTTGACATCTTAAGGACATTTAACTTGTCTAGTATACAAATGAAGTGGCAATTCTGGAAATTGAAACCAGCAATTCATTTAGTTAAAAAAAAATTTAACCATAAAGAAGATGAAAGATAAAATACTAAGATTGGCTTTGCATCGATGGATCTTTAATAAGAATATTAAAAACCTTTTTACAAGATATGCACAAGCATGCAGATATGTGGAATAAAAAAAAATTAAAATGATGCAAACAAAACAATACAACAAATCTTACAAGATTATAAATATTTCAAAAGGAAATTGTTTCTACTTCATTCTTGAGATTTTATGGCCAAATTTTTGACAAGTGCAGATTTAAAAGGCATGCACCAACATCTCTTTAAATACAACACCAACATTAAAAAACTTTCTTTAAATATCAATAGAGAGTAAAATAATCAGATTGTTTCAATAAGACATTTGAAAGATGTTTATATAAAATTTATGGCATGAAAAAGCAATAAACTCATGAGCTTTCATTAACATATCTATGATTCATAGATCTATTTAAAACTAACTCTTCAAATGTTCTAGCTCCATTCATTTCCTTTCTTTTACACATACAAGTGAACTCTACACAGATTTAGAATAAACAATGGGAAAGCCCTTACTTCTGGGTTATTGATGGACAATCGATAAACCTTCACTTTGTAATCTTTCTTTGGAAGAGTCTGGTTAAGCTTCACAGCCATCTGGAATAAAGGTACATATATACACTATTAGTTATTACTTGCACAGAGAGACCTAACCACAATAACAAGTTTGTGAAGCCTATTTTTCATAAAAAATTGCACATATTTCAGTGAAATAAAATATTTGGATTATTATATTATGCTTATTTAACCATTCAACCAGATTTCTATGAATTATTTTCACAACTGAATTGAATGCTACAGTCATAATAATCAAATACATAATAGGTATTAGAACAAATAAATTTATTTTAGAAATTTGTTTTAGGAATTAAGATAAAGGCTGTAACACGAATACAAGGGCATATAAAAGTACATAAAAAAAAGGGTTTCTAAAGAATGTCTTCAAAATATATAATTTAACATTACTACTTGATGTTGCCCCAAATAAGCTTGGGGAATTATGACATTCTGATATATTGCCATATTAAATATGCTAATTTTACAAAATTCTGCGATGCTCAAATAAAAAAAAAATTAAGTAAATTTTTTAAACAAATAATTTGTAATTTTTTTTTTCTTCTGAAAACAAATAATTTTTAATTTTTTTTTCCTCAAAGCAAATAAAGATTTTTTTTTTTTCAATAACTATTTACATTGATTTATCAATCAAGGCTAGTATCAAACGTTATAGACAATAACAGGATACCAATTGCAAAGATTTCACAAAAGTGAATGTAATATAGTATTTTACATTATTATTTAGGCATTTAATACATTAATCTTACCAGCTATAGTATAAAAACTATCATTTTACTTCAAAGAATTAATGTAAGTTAGCCTTCCACAAATGATGTCATGCTTGGGGGGGGGGGGGGGGATATGAATGAAGTTGTGACAAGAGGGGAGGGGGTTACAAAAAGAGTGAAATCGCACACATCGCCTAAAAAACATTGCAAATCAACAGGAACAACAACAAACAATCAGTAAAATAAATTGTTTAGATTCTGGTTTGAATCAACATATATTGTAGTTGAAAAATAAAGTTGTAAAATAAAATTTTCAATACCATCTATAACTTATTGCTTTGTTTCTAAACTGCCAATATGTGTATATATATTATTTATTATGTGCCATATTGATATTGCTGGTAAAAGACAGTGGCGTATCAATTCAATAATTGTGGGAGAAGGGGAAGGGAACCCATCATTAATAATTAAAAGTTATGCTAATTAGCAATTAGTTGTTAACTAGTAATTGTTAATAATTTGTTCAATACTGAGGAACATGCTTACATTTCTTAAGCTATTAGCAGTTTTTGGTTGAAAATTTTGACTATAGGAGCGGACTTGAGCCACCTTTTTCTTATGTCTATGATAGAAGGAAGTGATATGGGGCTGGGGGAAGGGGGTATGGTAAAGTGTAAAAGTTTGTGACATAAGGGGGAAGAGTGGGCAAAAAAACACAGGAGGGACATCATGTATGGAAGGCCCCAAAGTGCTGACTATCAAATATATAAAATCAAATCAAATAATATGTTTTATAAAAATGCATTGGATAATGTGAGTTGTTTTCACCTGGAATGTTACAAAATATTTAGTTTGTGTGTTTACATATTTTTTTATGTTAAATGTTTCAATATTAGCACAATCAATTTCTTTTAACATTCACACATAAAATAAACAACATTCATGATACCCAATGCAATGCACTTTTAAAACTTATTATTAAAAAAAGGAAAGAAAGTTATTCACAAAAAAAATGTTTTTATGCTTATAAGTATACGGCAAATTGCATTTGAAATACTTAGTCATCATACAAGTTAGTTATCTTTAAAAAAAATATTTTTTAAGCAAGTTAATGCAATCACAAATGTTCCATATTGTCTCTTAGAACACAAAATACTAAAAATCCGAGTGCACTCACTGTGCTGTCTTCTCCATAGTACATGAGTTTGTCAGAAAGTCTTGTGCACTCAAACTCCTGGTTGTTTGAATATACACGGAAAATCTAAAAGTAGGGAAAATATGTTACATACTACAGGTAAAAATCATAGAGTAATGATACAAATAGAGGAAGAAAAATGCTGATTTCCGTGTGTGCATCATTGAAACCACATGATAGGTGGAAATGCCAATTCATTCATGCGTCAATATTACTTGGCAGGCCTTGGCGACTTTCAGAACTAAGCGTGATCGAAGTATTATAATGGTTTTGTGTTTAATTTTGTATTTAAAAATCGTTTTTTGAACGAGTGGCACAATTTAAGGGAGTTTAACAGATATATTAAAGAGATTCTTCTTACTTTGTACTTTTGAAATAATTGCATTATGTTTTTATGCATTACGTTAATTTACCATAAGCGAAGTTCTTTCAATTGTTATTTTGTATAGTTCAATAAGAAAATATGAACAATAAAACCGGAGAAATATAAAGAGTTTCGTTTCTTCGAGTATTGAGCACAAAGAAAATTATATTTTCGTTTCGTTAATGAAGAGGAAATATTTAGCTCATATTGTTTGAAAATAAGTAAATACCTACATATATGTTAAGAAGTTGAATACGGACAGAACCCCTTATCATCAAACAGAAGAAAGTGTGGCGATTTTTTAACTCCTGCAGCTGTCTGAACGCCAAATGTGGCAGCGCTAGAACCATGTGATGTTTTTTTTTTTCAATGTTGACACTGCGGCCTTACAAGAGCCTGGCAATGAAAGTGCTCTCTATTTAATATTACAACTCTCTGGTAAAAATGCTCAATCTTCTAAAAATTATTTTATTTGAAAATCTATTTTACAAAAATTATTATTTTGCACAAATTATTATAACGTTTGAAAGTTTATTTCAATGAGTTAATAAAGGCATCTTTAAACTCTTGTAGTGCATATTACTACGAATTACCAACTTATTTATTAAAACAAAATATATTTATACAAAAGTGTGATTTCAGTTTTGGTATGCTAAATTCTGTGGATCAATGCATCATAAATATTTTATTTATATATTAAAATTATGTTCGGTCCATACTAGATAAGTTAACAAGTAATATACATTATGTATATTATAACTCAACGTAAAAATATTTATTTGATATATTAGCAAGTAATATACATTATGTATATTATAACACAACATAAAAATATTTATTTGATATATTTTTATTTTTAAAAGTAAAAATAAAAAGATTTGCACTAACTCTGTTAGATATACATCCCCCTCAAACAGCAATTAATGTGTTTCCAATTATTTTACTTTATGAAGTATTATTTCTATAATTTAGTATCAAATAAAATAACAATATTTCAATAAAAACTTTTTAAATACTATGTTTATTGAACATTTATTTTTAATATTACTTGAATTAATTTAATGGGGTATGAGAACACAACATCGGGCATAAATATGTACAATATAAATGCAAATAACTCACAAAATGTTTTACTTTATAAAAGCAAAATTAATGCAAGTATAATTAATATAAAGAAGTTTTCAACACCATTCGGTTAAAAAAAATTACCAACTTCTTGCTTCAACCAAGCGAAAATAAAAGCAGACCATAAAATAATGGATTTGTAATACAATAACAGCACAATAATATAGTTTAAATATAAATGGTTTTAAAATGTTGATGTACTTTACAAGGAATGCTAAAAAATTTCCAAAAAAATTAACTTTAGACTTACATTTCCGAAATGTTTATGAAACTTAAATTTACTACATTAATCAAAACTGCTGTCTCACCTTGAAACTATTTGCTTTCATGCCAATGTGTGACTCAAGCTCCTTCTTAAGTTCAGTCAATGTTATTCGTTTGTCAACTTTTACACGCAGCACTAAGAATAAGCAAACGATAAAAGTTATCAATCACTGGGTCCCTTTATTACAATTCTAAACATTCACCAAGAAATACTTTAATATTTGAACAATATAAGAGATGGAGTCATAAAAAATATTAAGTATTAAATTAGCGATGAGCGATATTTGAATAACAGTTATAAAATATCATTATTTCAATTTTCAACGATTAAAAATATTATTTATAAGAAATAATAGTTATTTATTTTCTCAAAAAAAGCAGTATTTCGAAATAATTTTTTTTTAAAAAATATGTTTTTCAAACAATTAATAGACACGCTCTTTAATTTTATCCAAAAACACCTAAACTGTCAAATCCCACATGCAAGATGGTCTTGGTTGAAACATACCTACTCTGTGATATAATCAACACCTATTCCTCAATCGCAGGAAAGTCGCACACTGCAGTAACTTTTCGACATTAAGGGCAAAAATAATTAAATGTATGCACGGCTTTCGTCCCCCCCCCCCCCCCCCCCCAATGTGGGTGAATAGGAGCAGTCGTCTTTTTTAATTCTGTTTCGATTCTGAAATCTCGCTAGTTGATTTTGAAGGTAATTATTTACTTTTTAAACAAACTTTTTCAGATTTCTACACAAAAAAGAGTAGGTACCTACAAATTATTATATGAAGTTGGTAACAATAAAAATGCCTAATGGCAAGTTATGATTGCACAATTTCTCCTCTGAAAGAACAGGTTAATTGAAGGTTCATTCCTTTATTGATACATTCTTTTCTTATAAACAAATATTTAACAACACAAAAACAACATTGCAACAAAAGAGTATGACAGATTGAGAATTTTTTAAAGTGTGTACAATTTTAACTAAATACAATTAAAAAAAATACTTACAAATTCTAAATATAGAAGTTTGGGTGAGGAAAAGCCAAAAATTCAAAAACATTTATTATAAACACGTGTTGTAAATGGGGTCCTCTAATTAAGAAGATACTTTATCAACTGTGCATATAAACTATCTCTGAGGTCACAGTTTGCATCATTTTTATGTCCAATGGGGATCTTTGAATATCTGATATTATATAGTATTTTTTTTCATAATTTTTGCATTCAACTATAAGCTACAACTCTTTCTGCAAAACTGCTTCTATTCACCCAATCTCAAGGTACTGTACATCTGCCATTACAAACACAAATAATTTGCAAGGGCCTATGAACTCTGCACCAGTAGACACACAGTTTGCATAATTTTTAGTCCAATGGGGAATTTATTATTTGATCTTTGAATGTCTGAGATTATATAGTATTTTTTTCATAATTTTTGCATTCAACAGGATAATGATATAACCTACAACAACTCGTTCCACAAAACTGCTTCTATTCACCCGATCCCAAGGTACTGTACATCTGCCATTACAAACACAAATAATTTCCAAGGGCCTAGGAACTCAGCATCAGTAGACAAAACAATGATTTCTGGAATACAATAAAATACACGGGATAAATAATTTGCACATGAAACATCAGAAACTCACTCTTATCCCCAGTCTCAAAGTCTGTGTAGGGCCACGCTTTGAAAAACTTCTGTATGCCCAATGTCCTTCCCCCACCCTCCATTGGGGAAGAGCTGCCTTCTCCGGAAAGTAGAGAGTCACTCTCGGGGTGGGTGACATCCAAACGAGGGGAAGGCACACCATCGACAGGGATATTGTTAGAGGAGGAAAGTTCATCACTCACCTATTGACATAAAGAAATCAGGTAGGTCTGACCACTATAAAAAAAATAGTAATACAGACAACTCTTGTTATCTCGAACTCGAAGGGAAGTGTATAAAAATTCGAGATATCAAAAATTCGAGTTATCGAAAATCCTATAAAAAAACTGTTTTGGTAAAAATAAATACTAGTATACTTACACTATTTCATTTTAGATTTCTATCCAAAATAGTTTGGTGAGTATTTCTATTTTTTTCGAAATCAATAATATTTTTTAAATGCACGATTGCTTGAAATGTCTCTGATGTTTTCATGTCCGGCCTCGATTCAATGAATGCACGCATAGATTTTATCGAAGATAGAGCTTCTTACAAAGTTATCTTTGGAAGAGGTTAGCATTCTTAATTATAATTCTTCTTCTGAGAGCGATCTCTCATCAAATTCTGCTATAGAGAGTGCATTGCCTAAACAAAAATGAGAAGGGGTCGAGTGTCGTCTTCATATTTTAAGTGAGTTGCTTTCTAGACGGTCGGTAATGTTCCAAGAAAGTGACTCGCACTTTACCGAAAACGCCAGCTGGCTTGAAGGACGATAAATCATTAATCTTCCTTGTTGGACTGACTCTGCGTTAAAGAGGAGGGGATACAACTCAGGGAATCCAGTCTGGCGACATTCAAACAAAAGGGTGAGGCACAGGTAGGAATCCATTGTAAGTATACCCTTTCAAAAACGCACAATAAGAAAGAGAACTGATAAAGAAGAACGTGGCAATTACATATATGCTAAAGGTTTTTCAAAATCCGTCGTTTTGAGAGGAAAACAAAATTTTGAGTTTTGAGGAAACTTCGAGTTATCGAAAATAACAACGAAAAACTTCGAATTAAAGAGATAAAATTACATTAAATAAGTAATGAAGGTGCAGGGAAATAGATTTTTTTCGAGATATCGAAAAATTCGAGTTACCGAAGTTCGAGTTATCGAGACTCTACTGTATAACAGATAAAAAGGCTTATCAAGCCTCCTTCATAAAGAGGTCACCATATTATATGAAATAAAGATAGGTGAATAGCATTAGTAGGCTATACATCAAAAGCAAGAGCCTGCTGATTATGAACAAAAATTAGTAGGTAATGCATACATCCAAATACAATGCAGAAGAAAACTTACCAGTGTGCGTTCAACATCGGTATGGCTGCTGCTCTCACAAGGGTCACCAGGTGGGGCCTGGGATACGGAAGAGTCTCCTGTCTCAATGCCTTCGAGATCTTTGTCAAAGTCCTGGTCAGTAATATCACTCGCCATTGGACAGGACGAATTGGGTTGTTCTTTGATCACATTTGCATCCACTGTGTCTAGTAGAGGGGAAATAATGTTATTGAAACAATTTTATTCAAGGACAATGCATTAAAATTTAAGCAATCTTGAGACAAGCTTATTTTATACTAGTCAGTGACAAATCTATAAACAAAAATTATAACATATTCTAAAGGGATGCATTTTTGAAGGAGCAAAATAAACCAATATTTCTTTTCATATCTAAATTCCATTTTAACTCAGTTTACTATATCAAATGCTCCCTATGCATTTTCAAAGCATTAAACAAATATCAAAGTAACTTGATTTATGAAGCTTTATCTCAATGGAACTTATTAATGCATAAACTTTTAGACAAAAATACAATTTGAAAATGTGCCTCAAAAAGATTTAAAATCATTTTGTTTTGAAGCAAATTTGGCTAAATAATACTATACAACATGTAAGCCTGTTCTAAACAATTATTGTTAATAAAGCTTTCAATTAAATTTATTTTTAATGTTTCTTCGCTTAAATAAGGCTCTCTCATAACTGGTAAAAATAATGTAACTAATTTCCATGATCTGAAATACATGATACTTCAATATTGTCTTGTATTAAATATTAGTATAAAGAAAATGTTATAAAATATTCAGTCACTCACCAGTATTTTTATCTGCATTTTCTTCACTAGGCAATTCACATTTGTTTTCGCCTGATGCATCATCTTGAAGCCTCAAGCAATCCAGATTGACTAGGTTGACTAAAAAAAATTCCAATAGAATACTTGATACAAATAAGGAAATTTAAAAGTTCAGGTAACACTACTAGTATGCAAGAGTATATGTTATATTCCAATACTTAAATCTTTTTTTGTGTGCCTTTTTTAAATTAAAAAAATCTACAGAATTTTAATTAATTTTGCAAAATACAACATTGTTTTCAAAAAATAACTTTTAATTAATGAATTTTAAAAAATTGCCATATAGTTTCACCCTATTACATCTATCTTTTGGTTTAAATCCTTTGAACCTAGAGATCTGAAACCTAAACGTGTGAGCCAAAAATTACCGAATTCTGCAATGTAAAGAAAAGTCATTTAAAATCTTGTTTCATCAACAACATCCATAAGAATGTATGAATATAGTATACATAAATCAAACTTATTTTATAACTCACTAAATGCAGACTTTGTACTTTTGCAAAGAACATGAAAGGAAAATATAAATTGTCTTTTGCATGTTTTGATTAGAGCTACCTTCCAACAGTTCCAAGTCAACAAGCACACAGCAAAGCAAAATAAATAATACAAAATATAAATTTTCCCACACATTCTTGATCTTATTTCAATTTACCTTATTGAAAATTAGCTTATAAAAAAAACGTATCCACTCAAATTATATGCAATTCCTTTTTTGTACCTTTATAATAAAAATCTCAACATCTTAAACATGTAACGAGAATCTTTATGTTTGTTAAACTATAGAATATCCTTATTCCTATCACTGAGATCGTATAGTTATTCTATTAGTTGTTACAACGGAAACCTCATTCAGTCAGATAAAGGATAGAGTAACTGCAACAACTAAATGACCAACACTGTAGTGTGAAGAATACCTCTATCTAATATCGAATGCAAATAATCCAAAAGGCCTAGGGCTAACTCTAGAATTAAATACCACTTAATAATGTCTCAATTGAAAAGTATAGTAGAATTATCAGGATATTTTAGATTGCATGCGGATAAATGAAATGCATGGACCACAGTCTGCAAATAAATTTAAAACAACAAAGTTGAGAGAAGGGAGCAACAGCTGACCATCGTCCACTTTGGGGATGTTGATGTGGACGCAGATAGTATGGGCATAACAATCCATCACTCGCCACAATTTCGACTCTTTGTATGGCAAATCTGCATCAGCAGAATCCTTAAACTCAACAAATACCTACAAAGATTAAATAAACACTAGAACTTACAGTTGACAAGTACCAAAAATAAATTATGTGCATGCCAGTATTTGTATATTGAAATCATGGGCGTAGGAAAGGGAGGGGCTCAGGGGGCTTATGTATGTATTACATATTATTAAAGTATTAGCATATACATATTATGGGAAAAAAATTCTGTCAATAAAAAACTGTGAACAAACATGTTATTTTAAAACTTTATAGACAAAATTTTATTAGTTCTGCTACAATATCTGCTCCTATATTCTTAAAATATTTGTTTGACTTTTATGTAGATGCATTTACTGCCTTGTAAAAATACCAGATATAAATACTTGCTCTGAAAACAAGATAAAAATTATTGATTTTTTTAGAGGTAAATAATACTTACTTTGTTGCTCTTCTTAAAACCCTCATTGTACAATGTGTTGTGGGAGACTTCAAGAAGCTTGAAGTCATTAGTGTATGTATCAAGAACAACCCTCAGCCTGCTACCAGTGATACCTAAGACCTAAAAAAGAATGCAATGATTTAATTTTCATAAAATCACTATGTGATTTGGCTCATCTCAAGTGGATGAAACAAAAAAAAATTACCAAATATCCAAAAATAAAAAAGTCTGTAAATTACTAGAAGGGACTTTATGCTCACTCAAAATCAAAGAAACATTAAATTGCTTAATTTTATCCAAAAACAGTTATGTGATGCTGATATTTGCTGAAAAACTCAACTGCATTTATTAATCTATGACTGTAAATTATGTTGAAAGAGCAAATGGTAAGTCGGCCAAAGATATAATAACTTGTGGTAATATAAATTATATTACATTACCCAGCGACTCACCTGAGCAATTTGTGTGTAGAGCTCCTCCACTGTGCTGGATGGATAGCAGCGGATAGTGTATGGATGAACATACACCTCTTCCTCCAGGTTTACCTCATGCACCTTCACTGTGATGCCTGTACAAAGAGATAAAGTCTGAAGTTATTAGAATTGAAGCATTAGCATTGAAGTTATTAGAAAAAAAGTATTTACCGAAAAATAACATTTCAAAACTATAGGGAATTAATTATTCAATTTCACAATGGTCTGAGAATAACATTCAATCCTGGAAAACTGGAAGAATTGTTTATCAAATTCCCAATTTGAAGTCCCTACTTTTTAGTTATACTTGCATAGTTCTATATGCATAGTGCCAAATATAACTCAACATTCAAGTTAAAATGTACACAGATTTTAGATATAATAAGATAAAAAAAATTGTGTTATAATATAAATGAACAAAAGTGTAAATTAAAACTATAATTAATGCCAGCCTAGTATTAATTAACTATTCAGCTGCCACAACTTGTATGTTACTTTATTTTTACATAACACTGAAAACTTCAACTACTTAAACAAAATTGTTTAGTTAAATAATAAATAAAAGTTTTATAAATATTTTTTAATAAATTAATTATTTTTTTAACTAATAATTTAATTTTTTAATTAATAAATATCTTTAATTAAAAAATATTTTTTTTAATTAATAAATATTTTTTTTAATTAATAAATATTTTTTTTAATTAATAAATATTTTTTAATAAATATTTTTTAATAAATATTTTTTTTAATTAATAAATTATTTTTAAATTAATAAATTATTTTTTAATTAATAAATATTTTTTAATTAATACATTATTTTTAATTAATAAATTATTTTTAATTAATAAATTAATTTTTACTTAATAAATTAAGTAGTTTTAATTAATAAATTAATTAGTTTTAATTAATAAATTAATTAGCTTTAATTAATAAATTAATTAGCTTTAATTAATAAATTAATTAGTTTTAATTAATAAATTAATTAGTTTTAATTAATAAATTAATTAGTTTTAATTAATAAATTAATTAGTTTTAATTAATAAATTAATTAGTTTTAATTAATAAATTAATTAGTTTTAATTAATAAATTAATTAGTTTTAATTAATAAATTAATTAGTTTTAATTAATAAATTAATTAGTTTTAATTAATAAATTAATTAGTTTTAATCAATAAATTAATTAGTTTTAATTAATAAATTAATTAGTTTTAATTAATAAATTAATTAGTTTTAATTAATAAATTAATTAGTTTTAATTAATAAATTAATTAGTTTTAATTAATAATAATTTTTTGTTTTGTTGACAAAATTGTCTCATTAAAGTTTTATTGAGCTTCAGCTTCCCAACTACACAAAGAAAAACTTGTAAAGATTATATCACAACTAAGAACTATAGCAGAACTACAGCATAAGCACTGACTCATTGAAAGAATTCAAAGGAAAGGAATGAGAAACCCACCCCCTGGTTTGTACTCCTGAAACATCTCTTCTTGCTTCCTGATTTCCAGGAAGAGCTCAAAATTATAGTTTGCCCTGGCACCTCCTAGCAAGTTTTCCATCTTCTCCTGCTCCCTCCCCCCATATGAGCACTCCAAGGAGTCAGAGAACTCTTCGTACTTCACCAGACGAC
Organism: Troglohyphantes excavatus; assembly: GCA_963932185.1. Taxonomy (NCBI): domain Eukaryota; kingdom Metazoa; phylum Arthropoda; class Arachnida; order Araneae; family Linyphiidae; genus Troglohyphantes; species Troglohyphantes excavatus. The sequence goes on along the minus strand of OZ010673.1, from coordinate 27,837,876 downwards.
AACAGTCCAAAGGGACAATATCCTCTAGCCCTAGAATCTATAGGGAAGACAGTGAAACAAATTTAAATAAAGATTAAAAAGTCAAAATGAAAGAAAACATATTGGGAAAATAATAACCACATTCAAGATTTAAAAAAATTATATAAATAGCTAACTAATTTTTTAACAAGTTTGGCACACATTAGATATTCAACTTATAATTTAGGTTGAACTATTTTTCTAGATATGCACACAAGAACAGCACCAATTTTGTTCGAAAAGCATATTTGAGACCATTTTATTTTAAGAAGTTTTACACTTATTTAAAATACCCCTGACTGATCTTAAGTTTAAAATATCTTTGGAATATTTTTACTTTGTTCTTATAGTTAGCACACCATTATTTTCTTCTCTCTAAAGATTCAATGAACATGGAATTAATATAAGACAAATTGGAAATAAATTAAACTGTTTTGCTTCTACATGTGTTCCGTTCAACATATAAACTATTTTACCCCATTACTAGACCAATTACAACAACAGGATTCAATTAAGAAAATTTTAATGTAAGAACAAATTTAATTTATTTTTATAGATTTTAAAAATTTATAAGTGGGGGTGCTGAATTATAAAATGAGTGTGATTTCAAATACATTCCGTTGAAGGTCTTACAAAAAAAAATTCTTTAATTTTGAAATTATGTGTAAATTGAATGCTTAATGTTTAAGCAATTTAACCTTTTTCGTTTTTAGGAACACACAAGTATATTGAAGATATTAAAAATACAGACAACTCTCGTTATCTCGAAGGAAAGTGTATAAAAATTAGAGATATCGAGTTATCAAAAATCCTATGAAAAAGCTGTTTTGGTAAAAATAAATACTAGTATACTTACACGATTTTATTTAACATATCTATCTAAAATAGTTTGGTGAGTATTTCTAATTTTTTCGAAATCAATTATATTTTCCAAATGCACGATTGCTTGAAATGTCTCTGATGTTTTCATTTCCGGCCTCGATTCAATGAATGCACGCATAGATTTTATCGAAGATAGAGCCTGTTACAAAGTTATCTTTGGAGGAGGTTAGCATTCTTAATTATCATTCTTCTTCTGAGAGCAATCTCTCATCAAATGCTGCTATAGAGAGTGCATTGCCTAAACAAAAATGAGAAGGGGCCGAGTGTCGTTTTCATATTTTAAGTGAGTTGCTTTCTGGACGGTCAGTAACGTTCCGAGAAAGTGACTCACACTTTACCAAAAACGCCAGCTGGCTTGATCGACGATGAATCTTCCTTGTTGGACTGACTCTGCGTTAAAAGGAAGGGATACAACTCAGGGAATCCAGTCTGGCGACATTCAAACAAAAGGGTGAGGTACAGGTAGGAATGCATTGTAAGTATACCCTTTCAATAACGCACAATAAGAAAGAGAACTGATATAGAAGAACGAGAAAATTACATCTATGCTAAAGGTTCTTCAAAATCCATAGTTTTGAGAGGAAAACAAAATTTTGAGTTTTGAGGAAACTTCGAGTTATCAAAAATAACGACGAAAAACTTCGAATTAAAGAGATAAAATTGCATTAAATAAGTAATGAAGGTGCAGGGAAATCGATTTTTTTCGAGATATCGAAAAATTCGAGTTATCGAAGTTCGAGTTATCGAGAGTCTACTGTATTATGATTTACATCCATCCATTTTAATGTAAACAACACTAAACAGATTAAATCGAAAGTCAAAAATAAGGTTTACTGTATGTGCTGTTTGTGTGGCATCTTGCAGTGTGCAATCTTTGTGCACCTTTAACATCTTCTCGACGATATGTTGATGTGTTGGATGCTGACAGAACAACTTGATCTACAGAAAAAAAATCATTCTTAAAGCTTATATGATGAGGTACACTTTTAATTACAAAAAATTGTTGTCGATAAATAAATAATACAGTGTTCATTCTAGAAATAAAAAGTGGCAGGGCGCTGTTGGCAGTAAAACGGCACCCAGTTTTTGAAAAGGCACTTTAAAAAAATTTTTGGTGTGGTCGTGGCCAAACATTGACACATCGGACCGTGACCAAACAAAAAAAAAGTTCCGATTTGTTGATGGACATTGCGCTAAAGCTGCATATTAGGCTATTGTTGACGTTTTGGGGCCTATCTCGAAGGAAAGACCCAAGATATTACTTAAAATCCAAAATTTGACATTTAAAAATTAATGTTTTCCCTAACAACCAAATTTTAAAGTAGCCCTAATCAGACCCCTTACAAAACTGATAAAAAGGCTACTTAAATCCAAAGTTTGGTAATAAAATGCCTAGTCCTGCAACTTCGCCCCAACCATCTTCTCTTTATAAAAATACAGAAAAAAAACTTAGCATTTCATATGTGGGCACAGGCAAACAATAAGATTTGAGGAATGCCCAATGCTCGAAATTACCGCGAAATCTTCCCGATTTCACAACACGCATAGTTAAAAAGATGTTTAATCAACAATAAAAAAATTTAATATTTTTTTTTAATCGATGCCTTTCTTAAAGACAATTAGAGAAGGAATGACGCTTATATTTTTCTGAAAAGGGCAAAGGGGCAGCATTTTTGAAAAAGGGGCCCGAGGGCGCTATCGAGATGAAAAAAGGGCGGGCAGGGCGGACCGCCCTTAAAAAAAAGCCTAGAGTGAACACTGAATAATATAACCAAGTACACAAATGTTTTACAATATGCAAAGCCCATTTTACTGATTAGTTAAAATTACATATTTTAACATCTTTTAAAAAAATAAGACAAAATATAACTTTTAACTGTTTTTCGTTTATCAAAACTGTCTAATGTTCCACCTTTGAATAAACTTCTCACTTATGTAACATAGAATTAAAAACAAAGATTTTGAGCTCATCTTATAAGAATCATAAAAAATAAATATATGGTTAGGATATTTAAGAAGTTTACAAGTTTTGTTTAGACTAGATTTTTGTCAACACAACAGAACTCAGCATAATCACAATCATTAAAATTTATTGTCGATGATATACATATTTTTTGTCTTGTGTTACATATTTTACTGTTAATTTTTTTTTCATAATAACTAGACTGTTATCTATTATCATGTATTGCTGGCACACAAATATAAATTAGTGAAACACAGTATATTACAGCATTAATAGAATAAATATTTTATACAGTATCCTTTGCAATTGTATTAAACTATATAGAATAGAAGTATTAAAACATACTAATAAATTTGATAATGAACCAATTTCAATCTGTTGCCTTACAAACAGATATATTTTCACTCAGTTTCAGGAAGAAAAAAATAATTACAAAATTAATAATTAATATTTCAAGTAAAATTATACAAGGGGGAAACCTCAATTTACAAAATTACATACATTTAAGAGTGTTTTAAATCTTTGAAAACTTAAAATATTTTCTAAAGGCCTTTTACTGCAAAACTAATTTTTTAAAAACAATTACAAGAGTTCTAAGAACACAAAAGGAACAAAAAATCTAAGTAATTCTAAAGAACAATGTGAACCCTGAAACAAAAATCTTGTAATAACATATGCAATTACCTCAAAACTTTAATTTATGCTTAGAAAAATCCTAGTATCTATTAACCTAACCAAACTGGATTATTCAATAAAAATTATATTAAAAAAATATTTATAAATTTATTGTCACCTCGCACATGGCGTTGTCCATTTCCGTCTGCATGCGCTCCCCCTCTTCCTGTTCCAACATTCACTGCAGAAGAGTCCGGATTTGTACAGGAAGACACAGAACACGAAATCTGCAACACATTCAAAAGTATCATAAATCTATAGTTAAATTATTAGTTGGAGTTGGAAATAGATTTAATACTTCTCAACAATAAAACAGTCAATGTCAAATTTTAAAAGAATATAAACGAAAAATAACATTTCAAAGGAACGGCTCCCTGGGTGGGAGGGGCAAGTTTTAAAAATCCCCTAGTTGGGAAAATTTATGCCTGAATAAAATCAACATTATTAGCAAATGTAAGCAAGGGAAGATTAGAAATTGCTCAACTTGTAAGGTTACATTTAAATTAGACCTCAGAATGAACACTGCATTGAAACATGCATGTAACAAATCAATGCTTGTGAGAGAAGTGTTTAATGGTATCTAATATATAAAAAGAGATGAAAAATGCTGATAAGTTGGAGCTGGGAATTTTCAGCACTGTTGAATTGGAAATATCAAATAGTTAAGTTGGGAATTTGCAAATAGTAGTTATACATTGGGAAATTTTAAATCGTTAATTTGGGAAATTTTAAATCGTTAATTTGGGAAATTTTAAATCGTTAATTTGGGAAATTTTAAATCGTTAATTTGGGAAATTTTAAATCGTTAATTTGGGAAATTTTAAATTGTTAATATGGGAAATCTTCCCCTAAGAAAAAATGTGTGATGATATTGTCTATACTTCATATGCTCTTCATGAATGAAAGCCAATGAATATAATTCAAAACAGAAATACAGATTTATTTTTGGTCCAATTAGTTTATAACAATCATCAAATAATTTCAAAATTAAGAAATAATAAAGTATGAAGACTACATAATATATTTGCACCACACCAAAAATAAAAACTGCAGTTTTTCTTTTCTTGTATAGGCAAGTTGAAATAACTCAGATATCAATGAAAGTCAATTTTCCTAAGCAATCTTGTATGCAGATATACAGGGTGCGTTCCATAAGTAATGCGACTAAATTCATAAAAAATCCTTTATTCGACATATTCTTACTATTAGTTAAAAATCCTCAAAATAGCACCCTCCTGCGTCGATACATTTATGGAGGCGGTGTTTCCAGGCCTGGAAGGCATCCAGGAAAGCCTTCTCCGTGAGGTCCTTTAGAGCCAATGTAACATGAGCCTGGATGTTTTCAATTGTGTCCCAATGTTTCCCTTTCAGGGCTCCATTTAAGCGAGGAAACAAAAAAAGTCTGGGGGGGCCAGGTCAGGACTGTGGGGACGCTGGGAAACCAATGGGGTATGGATACTGGCTAGAAAGGAGGGTCGCGCGCTGCCGAAGTGACTTCAAGGACGTATGGAAACTTCATCACGATAACGCGCCAAGCCACAGCTCCTTCGTTGTCAACGATTTCCTGGCCAGGACGCATACCCCACTGGTTCGTCAGCCTCCTACAAGCATAACCTGGCTCCCCCAGACTTTGTTTTTGTTTCCCCGCTTAAAAGGAGCCCTGAAAGGGAAACATTGGGACACAATTGAAAACATCCAGGCTCATGTTACATCGGCTCTAAAGGACCTCCCGGAGAAGGCTTTCCAGGATGCCTTCCAGGCCTGGAAAAACCTCCTCCATAAATGTATCGACGCAGAAGGATGCTATTTTGAAGATTTTTAACTAATTGTACGAATATGTCCAATATATATATTTTTATGAATTTGGTCGCATTACTTATGGAACTAAGGGATCTTTAAAAAATATAAAAATATCTATGGATAAAATTCTTTCATTTCACATAGAATTTGTATAGATAAAAACTTTTTAAAAGAAAAATAAAATAAAATAACCTTTGTATAGCAGATATCTTTACCTTTAATCTACCTTTCTTGAGAAAAGAAGACAATTTGTTTAAAGTTAAAATATATATATTCAAATGTACCTGAATTATTTTTGTCAATTTGGCGATGGAGACATATGGATGTTAATGGAGTTGCAAAACAGATATCAGAATAAATAGTAAAAGAAGGAAAATAATCAATTTTAATACTTTTAAACGCTGCATTGGAATAAATAAAATTGTAACAAAGTAAAAAGTGGGAAGTCTATGGTAACAAATAACATTTTAAACTACATTAATATTAAGACACATTGCATTAAATTACAATTTTGCATTGAAAGAAATAAAATAAATAAAATTATAGCACAAGGTAAAAAGTGTGAAATCTATGATGAAATAGAAAATTTTAAACTACTTTAATAAAAAGATAGTATTAAATTTGAACTATGAACCTATATTATTATATTTTATTCTTTTTAAAAAGTAATTAAGACACATAATTACCCTTTAAAAAAAATTATTTAATTTGACGCAAAACTCATAAAAAAAATACAGATAAATGAAATATCTGTGAATACTGACCTGGAGTATGTGCTAAAGAAATATCCACTTGCCAGACCTTTGCCGGCCGTATGTCTTCTGGATATCTTCCTGTGTGATCTGCAGAAAAAGAGACAATGGACATACAAAATCGGAATAAATTTTATAGGTTAATTTTTAAAAAAAGATTATTTCTAAAAGGCAAATCAATATGCTATCTTAGCAGTGAAACAAATAAAGTATGCACATCATAGCATATGTTTATTTACTAAACGCAAAAATAAAAATTAGATATTACTTGTTATGTTTTCTCTAAATTTTTTAACATTTAAATTATATTGTACATTGTTTACAATGTATATTTTATAGAAATATAGCCTTTTAACGCACAAAATCGAACGCAAAAAACACAAAAATTTATTGAATCAAACTATTTAAGAGCAAAACAATTTCAGGTTACATTTAACGTGCATACTGCTTACATGTGAAAGCACATCATTCACCAGGATTATTAGTGTGTGCATTTGTCATTCGATTTGAATGCTAAACCAAAACAAAAATATTTTATTGCCTTTTATTAAAAAAAATAATTTAACCCTCTAGTTACAAATTAAAAAAAAATTTAAAGAAAATTACAACAATAAAAATATAAAAATTCGGCTGTTTTTAACATGAAATTTATTTTAATAAAATTAAACCTCATGCACTTAAGGGTTAACAAGTAATAATTAATATGATTTTGTTATCTAAAAGCAATTAATATTAAAATATTATCAGAATTAGCAATAAAAAATTTCTATCATCTTGTTAAATTAGTTTGACTTCCCAAGTGAAGTTACTATTAATTTAATAAGTTTCTGCTAAAACAAAGAAGTAAACAAATCCTAAACAAACTTCCCAGTTCCCAATATTCCTTAATCTTAACTTACATTACAGTTTAATAGCTCATTGAATAGCTCTAGTGCAATGGTTTCCAGCCTTTAAATGGCCGCGGAACACCAAGATGAAAGGTAGACAAAATGCAGACCACCACTTTCCGTAACAACGCTAAAAAAAGGCAGATTATAAATAAAATTTAGACAAAAATACAATTTAGATATTGAATGCTGTATATTAAAATATATACATTAATTAAAAAGGCCTTTTATGTTATTTCACATAATAAGAATGATATTTTCGTATCATATGCTACAAAAACAACAATAAAAAGGTTTTGTTTTTTCTGTTTGTTTGTTTGTTAGGAATTCCTCCGGCTGTCTTTTTCTGTCTATATTTAGGAGACTAAACGTAGCCATACAACGCCTCGTAGTTTTGGAAGTCATTGGAATTTCGGATTTGGTACCGAGTTTGCGAATGATTAAACACATGGCTGTGTTTACTCATTTAAATGAATACAGAAAAAGACAGATGGAGATGTTCCAAACAAGCTAAATAAACTCTATTAATATTGCTGTTTTTGATACATATGCAAACCTAAAATATAATTCTTATGGGGGAGTTACACGCCGAGAAGAAAAAAACCCGCTGTTGTAACACCAACGATCAAATACGGAAAATAATCGGAGAAGCCGAAAAAGTTTCGTAGATTAGTATGGACTTCAGTTCCTGTGCTATATTTTTTCAGTTTTTGTCATTAAATATATGAATATTTACTTTATACACTGAAGGATAGTAGAAATCGCGTAATATAGCCTATATATTTTTTATTAGTAGGCTAAGTGTTTGGGGTAAAAAAAAGCCTTTCTGCGATAGGTTTTTATTAAACAACAGATCTCAATTACGTAAAAGAAATTCAAAATACTATGTGGGCACCTTTTTTGATTTAGCATTGGCAAATTTTAGTATTAAGTCGGAATAATTTATACTTTGTGCAATATTTTTTTCGATGGTTATAATTGCGCCAAATCCGAAAGCCTTTCCTGATATGGTCGAATGTAAATAAGTTTTAATTTGCTAAAACTTTGGTTCACATTTACCACACTTGTTGTGTTAGCAGACTGACTGAACTGGTAGAAAGGCAATCGGGGTAACAGAACGGGTGACACAGGATTTAAAAAAATATAAATCACAAACTATAAACTAAGTAGTTTAAATCAAACAAAGTAGTTTCACACCAAGTAATTTAGTAATGTTTACTAAAAATTATACCAACTGAATGTATTTACAAACAGCTATAGTTTTCTTCGTGCAGGTATTTGATTCTGCCGTCCCCCAAAATCAACGCAGCAGTACGGTCGCACTGCCACTGAGGAAAGCATACCGATGTAAATTCTTCTTATCTGCCCTACACGTAAAGTGGAAGAGTGTGAAGTACAATTAGATATGTAGGATCCTGTGTTCTCTGCCTCTTAAGAGTAAATATTTGAAATTTCCCGTAATCAGGTCCTTTTCTTACAAAAGTTTATTAAGTATGAAATAATATTTAATTACTCTTGACACCTTTATGTTATGTGGCAGCATTTAGGCATAACTTACCAATTTGTGCCTTTTATTTACATCAAAACTATTGTGAGCAAGTAATATTGCTTCCTCTCCTTCTACATACATTAAAAAAATATCTAAATATTTACCTGTTTCAACCATTCATATATAAATTATAATTTGTTTGACCTCTCTAAGTAAATCTTCAGAGAGACAACTGTTCTCTAAAGGAAAAATAATAGTTGTATATATAGCTTATTATAAAGCTCCCATAATAATTTTTCACATTCATAGTTGATTTACAAAAGAAAACTGGCAATCAGGATATAAAAATACTAAATAAAAAAATAAACATAAAAAAAATCAATATTTATAGGGCCCTCAATATAAAGACAAAAGGCTTCACAGTAAGCATTTAAAAAGAACAAAAGCTTTTTATAGATATATGCTGCAAGTTTTTTAAAAAAATTAAAGAGCACCAAATTTTAAATATTATATTTCTTGTACGACTTGTTTACGTTACAACTCTATCTCTAATGGTTTAGTTTTTCACGCACTATTTGAAATTTGCCTATATTTCGGAATTTTTATTACTATACTAAAATTGTTATTGTAGGTTTTACTAATTCTCAGACGGATATACTAGAAGTAAAAAATATATTTATTCCAGTTTCAAAAACAAATCTGTGTTTTTTAAAACCATTTTTGACTGAAGTAACAGTATTTTTTTCCTGCATTATGTACTAAAAGTATGAAATTGCATGAATATTTATAACATAGTTTTACATCCATTTTTTCTGTGTGGTGTATGGGAAATTTTTGTATGAAAATCAAGGAAATCGATTAAGGTGTTTGAGTGGGAACCCTGTTAAAACTAAAGTTATTTCTTATATTTGACGCTAATTTACAACAAACTTTTGTAATTTTCTGCTACAATTTACTGTTGTACAATTTATTGTTGTGAAACTTATGAAAATAAATTTTAATTTATGTAATATTATTTATAATTTGTAATAATATAAATTTGGCAAAATGTCTTACAGAAGAAGAATTCAACTCAGAAATATTTATTTTGGCTATTTCTTTGTGTAAGCATTCTAGTGTGATATAATCCAGTTGAAAAGCATCACATTAAACAAAATCAAACTTCAATAAAAAAAATATTTATTTGATAAAACATCATTGTACAATCTGTAAAAAATGTGAGTATCTTTGTATTTAGCTCAAAAATGTCCTAACTCTGCCAGTTATTTTTTTCCTGCACATAGGACATAGGTTAATTTTCTTTGCACATTTTGAACAAGAAGTCAGATGGCCGCAAGGCAAAAACACCATACCCAGTTCTTCATCCATGCAAATTTTACACAACAGGTCTGGGTTTTTTCCTTTTGCTGCTCCATCTATAATGAATGAATAGGGATGTTAATAAAAAGGATTAATAGAATAGAGAAATATTAAATAGTCAAAGCTAGGTTTAGAAATTTCAAAAATGCAAGCCCCTATAGTAAAATGATATATTGAAGTGATTTGAGGATACATTCCATTGGAAATTTGATATTTTTTTTCATATCAGCTAAAACTTTAGAGTTTTACAATTGTATTTTTTGTCTATATAAATGAAAACCATATATTTCAAGAAATATCCTTCCCTATAAAACAGTTAATTAATTTTGACACTAAGAAAAAAATAAGTAACTTTTGAAATTTCTCAAAATTCAATCCACATGCCACTTGCACAGTTAATTTAGCTAGAAAATTATCAGCAAATAAACAATTCACAATAATAGGACTATTTTCCATAGTTCTTAAATACAATGTGTTAACTTTAAATTGCTTTATGTGCATTTTTTCCATTTAAAGTGACAAAACTGAGAATGGTTTATTAACCCATTGATGGTCTAGGGCAGTGGTCGGCAAACCGAGGCTCGCGAGACACATGCGGCTCTTTGGCACTTTGAGTGTGGCTCTTCTACAAAATACTTCATGTAAGCGCGCGCATACTGTGCAATTGAAACTTCGTGGCCCAAAATTAAAAACAATAACATAGAAACTTGACTTTCCCAAACTTTCCAAGGAGAGGCGAGGCCATTGTTCACATTAGTGTTGGTCAGTCATTGTTATGATTTAATTTTATTATAACTTACAATTTAATTTTATTTATAAATAATATCGTTATTAAGTATGATATAAAGTTTTATTCAACGTACCTATAGTTTAACTAAGACTTGAAAAGTAAAGTTTGTTACTGAGCGTTGTGGAGTGAAAGAAGATGTAGTGTCAAGGATTGAGAAAGGTATGTTGAAATGGTTTGGACATATAGAGAGGATGAACCGCTGAACGAAAGGAGATAGACAAAACAAGTATACAAGATGAATGTGAATGGGTGAGTTGGAAGGGGTCGAACTCAGCGAACGCACCTCAATCAGATTGAGGACGTTTTCAGCAAAGGCGAGCTTAGGAGTACCCTAATTAAGTCAATAACAATGTACATACCTATATAGTTTAAGTTTAAAAAATTTGGCTCTTAAAAGAAATTTCAATCGTTGTTCTGTTGATATTTGGCTCTGTTGAGTTTGCCGACTACTAGTCTAGGGGTACCAGTAACTCGTAATTTAGTTACTTTGGAGCTGGTGTGAGGGTTCGGCAAAGTAGATTTATCTTTGAGTAATCGCTTACTGAATTCACTGTTTATTTCACTATGTACAGAGACTGCTGTGGCTTTTCTGTATATTTATGCATATACGTCTGAAAAGATTGTTTGAAAGTAGCGTAACATATACCTGTTTCATGAAAAATTTAGCAACTGACACCACTGACAGCACATCAAAAATCTGTAATATTTTGTTAAAAATTCACCCACATACACAGAAGAATACTTATATGTATGTATCCTAAGGGCTAGGTTAATACATTTTTTTAACCCATTTTATCAATCAATGTTCTGAATTTTTATATTACTTATATCTGTGTTATATATTTTAGAATCAATGTTTTGATTATTTAATCACAAACTTTGAGAAATTGGAATTCAATAGCATAAAAAAATTATACTATAATCTCTTTTTAAGGGAAGGGTATGGGAAATAAAATCATTAAAAATATTTTATTGCTTTAAAAATATAGTTAATTTTATTTGAATCTAATGACACTAAAATATATTTTTAAGTAAAGTAATTATTATTTGTGCATCAATATTAAGTTTTGGTACAAGACTACTGAAATATGTGAGCTTGAACTCATTTTTTGGCATTATGATTTTTTATCATGTTTGATCAAGTTTAAATTGACAAAGGCCAATCTATTTTTTTTTTACTTATATAAAAAACAATCTTTCTAGAAAAAAGGAAAACCGACTTTAAGGAAAATGCGCTAAAAAGAACAAAATAATTTTTAATTTTACAAATGAGTTGAAAAAATTGAATTATTGAATATCAATTTTATACTTATTACAACTTTTTTAAATCAGTGCCAAAATTTAGGTATGATTTTTGTAAATTGGTACCAACTTCAAAAAAAGTTGTACTAAGTATAAAACTGATATTCAATAATTCAATTTTTTCAACTCATTCGTAAAATTAAAAATTATTATTTTCTTTTTAGCGAGCGCATTTTCCTTAAAGTCGTTTTTCCTTTTTTCTAGAAAAATTATTTTTTTCTTCCTATTTTAGTTTTTAATGTAGCAGGGGGCTCCGCTCCCTATCATTATTCAGCAAGAAATTCAAGCCGCAACTTGTGCTCAACAACATATATTGTAAAACAATCTCTATCAATGCCAATAAATGCTGGTTAAACGAAATATCATTGTTATACAACTTCTGTTAAACTAAGAAAATATTATGTAATCGGATAAATTGTTTAAAAAACTCCGGTTAATCGACATTTCCGGATATATAACAGCCGGATAACCGATATTTTTTGCAGATTTTGCCTAAGTGGATTTTTTTCTATCCAACAAAAAAAAATTTCAAAATCGGACAATATTTTTTTTTAAACGGTTTGGTTAATTAATCCTAAACACATCTACAACTTTATTAACAAAAGTGCAAACTATTTACAAATCTAAAGATTTAGTCTGTGCATTCTTTCCAAGATTGATCACTTAAATCCAGAAATTATCCTCAGCAAATAGAATGAACGATCAATTTATCTACAGGTATTGCATAAAACCTCCTCTTTTCTTCTTTTCATTATAACTTTTTTTTACCAAAAGGGATTATTAAATAAGCCAATTTTGGGTTTTTTTCCATGGGAAATACAAAATCATGAATAAATTTTAACCGACTTCCAGCATGAACATCAAATATAGTTCCTTAACTGAAACAGGAACTTGGATCAACCAGTGGCGGCTCGCCCACTACAGCAAGTACAGCTGGGCTGCACCTAAATTCATTAGTGTATTTTAAAACTAAAATCAGATATTTTACTAATTTTCTTAAATGAAGATTAGAATTGAAAATGAAATTTCTACGGCAGTATACAAAATCTCCGATAAATAGCAAGCATGTTACCGTAATGCACAATTCAGGAGGGGGAAAAACTCCATTCAATCAAACTGCAGCCAAAAAGCGAAATTCGAAATCGGCTGCATCGTTGCCATGGCAACCGCTACGTAGTATGGTGATTTCCCCCATGCTAATGCACTGCATTTGTGAGAAGGTACAGCCGAAATGAGTTTTCTTGTTTTAGCTGCACTTGAGGTTCGATATCCTGATTGGCTAATGGGTGAAACGAGAACTTACAAGATTATATCCAAACGGAAATGGTTTTCGTGATACATTTACTGTGTGCTGTTGTTTCAGGACATGGTCCTGTTGTTGTTTCGTTATGTAAGTAAATATTTAAATTGACCGATTCGCATGTTTAAAAGAAAGCAGGATTGCTTTAATTTTCAAAAAATAAGTAAGTGTTTTCTATTTTTTTCGCATGTTATCATTTCTTAAAAATTGAAAGGAAACTTGATATGAGTAGTGAATAATAAAAAATTTCCGTTCATGTAAGGTTTTTGGAAAATAGGGGGGGGGGGGGGGGGGGATTCACATGATTTCGGCTGCTCTAATATTTTAGACCGCGGGCCGCCACTGGGATCAACTGTTATTTATAAAGGGATGAAACATCATAGATGATTTCGAGTGCAGGGTTAGATAATTGATCTTAGAAAGAAACTTACTAGGCTCATGTGATGCTGAAGAAGAAGAAGCAGCAGCTTCAGGTGGGCTTGGTAAAGTGCCAGGTTCAGGTATGGAACTGGGTGCATCAGAAGTAGAGGAGGATGCGGCAGCCTGTTGTTTAAAAAATAATATGTATTTCTGAAATGCAATTGCTATTTTAATCTTTGCACATAATATTTATTCGAAAACTATTTCAAGAAATTCATAGTCTTGTTCTAAATCACACAATACCTGTAATAAAATATACAGTAATATATATAGATTTACCAAAAGCAGTTGTAGTCTAGATTTCAATGGCCTTTTAGTTAAATATTCAGTAAACTTTAATTTTACTCTCCGTTGATTGAAATTTTCATGTTAAAAACTAGTGAAACCGGAAAAAAAATTTAGAAACACTCTATCACAATTGGGAATTTGTTAAAAATTCTATTAAAATTAAATCAGTTTAAATATTTGCAGATTTTTATTTTTCATTTTTAGAAGTAATATTACATTTTCTAAAAATCAATTTTCAGTCTCAATCATTTTATGAACTATAAGAAAATATGAATTCTTTGCACTTGACTATCCCCTCTCAGATAATCAGAAGAAACAAAATAAGCAATCTAAAGAAATGCTGTTCCTTCATTAGCTTGGTCCTTTTTCTAAAGCAGATAAATCATGGTAAATGATCCATAAAAGAAAAGTAATAATTAAAAATATTTTTCAGATTGGAAAGAAACAAAAATTTATGTAAATATATTTTTGGTTTTGGATAAAATAGTTCTGTTTAAACCGGATTAATAAATACCACACAAATTCTTGCCTTCTAAGATATGTCAGGAAATATACACTGGCCACCCAAAGTTACTTTAACCTTTTTTAAGAAACTAAGATAAAAAAAAACTTGTAATCTGGGTATGTTTTTATACAACTATATTTTTGTGTTATGTGCAATTATATCAATTATTGATTGACATCTTTCAAAAATGATGAAATTTATATATTAATTAAAATCCCCCCCCCCTCAAAAAAGTTCATTAATTGAGAAATAGAGGAAGTGAATTTTTTAAAAGGATTGTGTGTGGAATATTGGAATATAACTTTTTTCAGCTGGAATGTTTTTCATGGATAAGTCATATGGTTGTATTGTCATGTAATATTATCATGTTACAGTGGGTAGACTTCTTGTGGTAGCAAACGGAATCGAATTGACAACCTCGATGAAAATTCCTATGAGTGTGTGACAGACAGACTGGTTGGTGTGCACAAGCATGAAGTTTTGCTACTATTTAAGGTGATTGATTTTTCAACATTTAATTTGTATTTCCTACCTCTAAAGGTGTTGTAATGCAAAGTATTGTTAATACATTTAGTGATTGTAAAATTTATTTATTCAAGTTGTAAAGTTCCAACTAATTTAATTTAAGATTGAAAAGAGTAAATAACCGAGTTGTATTACTTTTTATGCAACGGCTGAATGTGAATAGAAACAAAGACTTAACCCTTGTTACATACAATTTGTTGACTTTGGATAAGGTTTTAGTGCAATCATATGTTTTCCATTCTAGTTCTGGATGTGTTTGGAAGTGTGGAAAAAGTTTAAGGGTGGCAGTATCTAATGCATTCATATATGGTTCTTTGATTAAGTTCAAACAATTCTAAATTGGTGGAATGCAGCATTACTGTTTATTAGTATTAAGTTATATGCAACTGCATCAGCATAAAATCAGGATCATAAGATGTCTTTATTTAAAAAATATACTAAAATTTTTATAAGTCAATATGAGATTAAAAGTTTTTATGCACTCAAAGGCCATTCTATTCATGATATAGGATAAAAATGGCCAAGAAATATGGCTTATTTCGCATACAATAAACATTCAATCCTTTCCAAGATTCAAATCCAACTCTTTTGGCCTAACAGGACAGCCCAGTACAAACAAGGAATATGGTCACCCATAGAAAAAACAACAACACTAGGCTTCTTAAAAATAACAAAATAAGAAAGTAGCTAATTAAAATAAAATGTAGACGTTTAAATATCATACAGTTGAAAAAAAAGTTAAGGTTTTAGATTACCTCCGTTGCAGGATTCCGATAGTCTGGTCTACGAGACCAGTTGCACCTAACAGTCTCGCCATTGATTTCGGCATTATTAACTGCACAAATAGCCAGAGCTGCAGAAACTTTGGTGGTAAAACTAGAAACACAAATTAAATGGAAAATAATACTTTGTATCTGAAGACAAACGAAGAATTCTACAACAAATTCGACAATAATTTAGAGTATACTGTCGATAATTTTAATTAAAAAATATTATACTTCAAAATACAATATATACATTTGCAAAAATAACAAACATTAAAATTAAATATTTTAAAGGCAAAATAAATAAAAATTATAAAATGCATAATTTTTTTTTTTTTGGTAAATTGAAAATAAATTGTAGATTAGTATGTATTATAAATATATGCATGGAATAAGAAATCCAAATTTAAAATTCAAGAGTTAAAAGCATATATAACCAAAATTTGCTTTAAAATTATATGATAATATAAAATTTCAAGAAATTAAAAAGATAAATTTAATATTGTTTAAAAAAAATATCTAGAAAACTAAAAACCATAAGATTAAAAAACCCTTATCCTTCTGTATTCATTTAAATGGCTATCTCTGATAACTTGCAATAAATAAATTATTCTTGGTATATAATCTAAAATTATAAGCATTATTATGTCATCTGTAAAAATAAAATTTAAAAAGAAAGCAAAAGAAATTCCTTTATAAACTAAAATTTTTATTGGTAAATTTCGTATACTAATTTATTTCTTCCGATATAAATACAAGTGTATTTATTTTAATTAACTAAATCAACTGCTCAATATGTTGAAAAAGTATTTGCATCATGCATTTAAAATTATAGATATTTTACTTACCGAATAAAAGCATAATCTGACCACTCAGTGTAAAGAGATATTTCTTCGATTTCTCCATATGGACTAAATATACTTTGTAGTTGTCCTTCTAAAAGTGAAATAGTAGAGCAATCAACACACATAATTCAGTACAATTTCAAGTTAGTGAAAGTTTATATCAAGCAAATACAAATGATTGTTACAAAAAGTTTTAAATATAATGTTCGGCTTGGTAGAGGAGCCTGTTGCTATTTGAACTAGTTTCAAGGTTGTCACTTAAAATTAAGATTAAAATTTCCTGATTTTTGCAGGTTTTTAAAAAAATTCCAGGAGAAAAAAATAAGAAAAATTACAGATTTTTTTAACAACTGTAAAAAGGAAGTGGTCACTTATCAAAGTATTAAAAAACCCGAGAAATTATAATTTTTACAAATTTATATTTTTGTAATGAAGAAAATTTCATAGATGGTGAGGAATGAAATTTTGTAAGGCATCTTCACCTAAACTTTTTTTAAATAAGTCCCTGACTTTTCCAGAAAAGTTGAGAAATTGTTCATTTTCCGTGACAATTCCAGATTTTCCCTGTTTTCCAGGAGTGTCGGAACTTTGTAATTTGCACTTTGTTCACATCTCTCTTCGATTTTCGCAATAATGAATCATAATATTATTGTTTTCTAATAAAAGGTTCACAGGAAAAGGCGGATTAAGAAAGCTATTAGAATTTTTTTTTTTGATGGATAGTGTGAGCAAATTACGAATTTGTTAAGATGGTGATAAACCTTATAAAATATATTGGTTGCTCATTGAAATTTAAAAATGTATGCAGTAATAATTATTTACAAAAACTAAAAAGTGAGCTACATAAAATGGGATTATGACAAGATTAAAAAACAATATATTGGCCATTCCAACGTATTTGTCCACAATTTTCCCCCAATGAACATCTAACTTCTTCTTAAAATCCGTTACTCCAATACAATTAACAATATTCAATAGCAAGTTGTTCCATTTGTCTATTACCCTATTATAGAAATTGAGTTTTCTCCCTTCCCGATTAAAATAGGATTTGTTTAATTTAAACATATGACCTCTCGTTTATGACCACTCGTTCTATCACTCATATTAAAATCTCAACCATCCACATCCCTTGTTTAACAAATTTGAACAGTTGAATCAAATCTCCCCTAACCCTTCTCTCTTCCAGACTATACATATTCAAATTTCTTAATATATCTTCATAATTTATGCCTGAAAACCCTCCCTGGGACCATTTTAGTAGCCCTGTGCTGAATTGACAATTCAATTTCTTTTTTAAGATATGATGACCAAAACTGTACAGCATACTCAAGATGCAGCCTTATAAAACCTCTGTACAATGGCAAGATTATATCCCAAGATTTTGATGAAACATTTTTCCTGATGTACCCCATTATCCTATTAGCTTTCTTGCTAGCCACTGTACACTGATGACTCATTTAATATGCCCAGAACACTTATTATATCACTATTTGGGATTCGTGCCCCTGTAAAACATAGGCATAGACTTTATATTTTTGATACCCATGTGCAAAACTTGACATTTACTGATATTAAAAGACATTTCCCATTTAACAGCCCATTCTCTATTTGTTCCTCAGAATTCACAGTCTCCATAATTTTTAAATCATCTGCAAAGATGCTGACTTTGCCCTCAATCTCACAACTAATATCATCAATAAAAATAACAAATGAAAGTGGATCTAAGACAGAACCCTGTGGCACTCCACTTTTAACTTCTGCCCACTGAGAGTAATTACCTTTAATTTGTACCCGCTGACTCCTACCAATTAACCAGTTCCTTATCCATTATAAAATTTCACCCCCAAACCCTAACCTTTCTAACTTGAACAGCAATGCCTCGTGGGGAACTTTGTCAAATGCCTTCTGGAAATCAATGTATATTACATCTACACTGTTCCTTTTATCTAATTCTTCAGTAACCCTATCGTAGAATTTTAAAAGATTTGTTGTACACGATCTTCCTTTCCTAAATCCATACTGATTATCTGACAGCAAGCTCTCCGATTCCAAAAATGATATGATGCTGTTTTTTATTAATGTTTCAAAAATCTTGCATAACACTGATGTTAAACTAACCGGTCTGTAATTACCAGGTTCACATTTTGCCCCTTTTTTAAAAAGCGGAGTGACATTTGCTAATTTCCAGTCTATTAGTACATTACTTGAATTATATGTCGATTTGAAAATAGTTAGTACAACATCTCCCAGTTCTTCCGCACACTCCACTAGTACTTTTGGATAAATTTCATCTGGCCTTGGTGCTTTAAAAGGTTTAATACTTCTTAAGTGATAAACTACTTCTTCTCTAGTAAAATTGCATTCTTTAATAACCGGACCCATATTATCCTCTATTTGCATGAAATCAGATTTAAAATCCCTATTAAAAACTCCCATGAAAAATTCATTTAAAATATTAGCCATTCCCACACCATTTTCAATTAAATTGCCTTGACTGATGTTAAACTGACCGGTCTATAATTACCAGGTTCACATTTTTGGCATTAAGTAAAGGTTTGGATATTCCAAAAATCGAAGCATACTGTTTTGTACACTAATAAAAACTATACTCCTTTAAAAATAGTAACCTTTTGTGCTTCGCATAAATAATCAGTAAAAAATATAAATAAAAAAATTTGAGAACATTATTTAAAGAATTAACATACAACAAAACTATTAGATGTAATTATGATCAAATAGATATTTAAAAGTGAAGACTTTAGTAAGAAACTGTGTAAGTCACATCTCGTCTAAAATGAGTTTAAATGTGAATTCCAACTTTCAAATAAGAAATACTAAGGGATTAATTTTGGAAAACTTAAAAGGACTTATGAAGTTCTGGCACAAATCGTTTTAAGTGTGGTAGAATTAATTTTCTAGTGGCTTATACCATCAAACATTTTCCTAAATCGTTTTTAAGAGGAACTGAACACTCTAGAAGTTTCTCGTTTCCTTAGTTCTTATAGCTTGGAAATGTTTCTTTTCGCAGTTCCTTTTTCAAAATATTTTACCTTTCTCAGTAGTAAAATATATATAAAATGACCAAAAGAGTAGTGGTTATCCATTAGGTAAGTTTGCAGTTGTGGAATTAAATAATGGTCGAAATGAGTAGTAACAAAATGACTTATTCCTCAGCGACAGCACATCTTCACATGGTAAGAGCAAAGCAAGGAATGACGTCATAGAGGGATTTGTTGCATTATATGCAGAAGGAAAATAGGGATAATGATCATGTCGGAAACAGTCGTTGATTGGACGAGGGGATCCTCTAGGGAAAAAAGGTGCATTTGTACTTAAAAATTCCCCGAGTGATGGGGAATGAGGAAATATTTGTGTGGGTAGTTAGAGCTTTGCAGAGTCAGCAGCAGGGACCACAGCCATATTTTGAGAAAAAATAGTAGTAAAAATAGGAATACTAAACACAAAAAATAGGAAATTAAAAAAAAATATTTAAAACAGAAAGGTATTGGTATCCTTTCTAAAAATTTTTGTCATTCAAGCAGTACATGATCAATGACAAGATCCCACATTTGAAAGACAATTTAAAGAATCTTACTATAGTTAGATTTCATAACTTGATTTTTTAAAGTAAAATGCGTTTTTTTTAAAAATTAACCAAAAGAGTGTTGCAATTTTTTATACATTGCACGTACATGAATTAAGGAGGTTGGAGGAGTTGCTACTGTCTAAGCAAAATTAAATTCCGTAACTTTTTTAAGGAAAATTTAGATTTATTAAAGAATAAAACGCTAATAGAATACGTACTTAATCATGTTAATCTAAATTATTAAAATTTACAAAAACAGTTGTATAATTTTTTTTTAACTCAGTCTTTTTTTTTTAAGGGAATTTCTCCAATTTCAAAGTTTTTATGAATGAAAAATTATCAAAAGAGTTCCATTTTGAAGTCTCATTTGCCAGATGCAACGACATTTGAGTTATAACCATTCTAACTTTCGAGTGATATCATCTCCGTTTAACGAAAATCTTTCTCCGTTCTTCTAGATTGAGTATCGATTCTTACCAAACGAACTGCGATTTTTCAATAATGAAGTGTCTTATGATAACAAAATACCATTGACTAAAAAAACGGACAAAAAGTTCACTTTTTTATGATGCGGAGTCCCGCCATTCGTCTTTCTCTTCTCGAGTCCTTGCTGAATTACACTTGTGTATAACAATCAAAAGTGCGCCATATGTATCTTATATATTTCTACAAATATTATTTAAAAACCCAGGAATTCTGGGTTAGGATCTGGAAAAGTAGCACCTCTGAAAGAAACATCTAAGCTTTCTCAGAACTCTCATTACAAACTGGTTTCCGAGGTGCATTTGAACACCACCTTTTTGCGCTTTCAGATTTTACTTTCTCTGTGGATAATTTCTTCGAAAAATATACCATGCATATCAGACTAATGACCCCGTATAAAGACATACCAAAATTTTAAAGCAGATTTGCATCAATCCCAGCGATGATAAAAAAAAAGTCTGAAAAAACAGAATTCCACGCTTCCGAGGACTGATAAAACAGAATTCTGCGGAATTGTACCACGTTTGATATTTACACAAGTGTTTAGCAATCAAAAGCTTGCCATTCGTAGCATATAATTCTGCAAATATTTGAAACTTTAAAACATCGGGAATTTCAGGTTCTGAAAATTAAAAAAACTCTTAGTAATTCCGGGTTAAACGTGGAAAAATACTACCCCTGACGATCGAGAGATAAGAAACTAACTGTTCAGTGCCTGCGTATGCGCACCAAGTTCAGCTTTGGTAATAGTAAAAAAGTTCGCAGTTGTTTCCTGCGTATACATAGCTTCATAAAAAATAACCGTTCGTCGAAGAAACCCGAATCTGCGCGCAACTTATAACTTCTGTGATAAATGCCTAAAAAATAGTAAAAAAACGCCATAATTTTTTTAAAAAAGGAGGTCTGCGTTCCCTGCAGCAGAAATCATGGGAACAAAGCGATTTGTTTTGGGAAAATAAGTGTTAGGAACACTAGGGAAAAGGCACACATTGTGCTTAGTTATTTAAAAGAATGGATGTTAAGGAATTTCAAAAAAGGGGTTTGTGTTTGAAAAGAGGGTGGTTACAGGAATTTTTTTTCATATATATGTGAAATTATTAACTTATCACAAAAGCAACAATTTTCAGCACATCTTTGAAATCAATTAAATTTGGATAAATAGTTCTAGATTGCTATGAATACAGTATTTGAGGAAGAATTAAACAATGGACAGTAGGCTCCAGTGGAGTAAATGATCTTTGAAGCCCCTATTTTTTATGACTGAACTATTCTACGACAGGAGAAGTTTATCATTAAGGTAACCTAACACCAGAATACAGAGAAAGGCCACAATTATACTATCAGGTGCCAAAAAAGCATTCTCTTCCAGAATGCAACCTTAAAAATATAATTATTATATATACAGTAATGCAGCAAATAAAATTGACTTACCAGTAATATGGCCTTCCAATCCACCACAGTATACAGTACAATTGTTGGGGCTTGTCTGATTTAAAACATTCTCAAAATTATCAAAAGCTGTAAATATATAGAGACAACATTTAAAATTTCCAATTTATATAGTAAAATAATTTATTTATTTTATCATTAATAACAAGAATTGAATAATTGATTTTTTAATCTTCAAAACCTAGTTGTGTGTAAAAAGTTTGTGTTACCAATAGATGCATAATTATAAAATGATGCAATATAAACAGCACATACTATGCAGTTTATTCTGATATGTTTGAAAGATATTGATAAAGCATTTTATTACAACTATAGTGACCACACACCAAATTTATTATTACCTAAAAAAAGTTTTGTTTAATAAATTACATTCTTGTAATACAAGGTTTTTAGAAAATATTAATAAAATATTTTTCTTAAAAAGTGACCAAATATTAAAATACAAGGCTTTTATGATCTTTATACAAGGGAAATATAAAATGGAATGTACTTGGTGATGAAGAACGACTTGATTCTGGACTTGACTCGGATGATGAGCTTTGTCCAAAAATCTGCAAAACAATAATAAAAAATTTAAAGAAAATAATTCAATTTTAAAAAGGCATAAAAACAACCAGTATAAATAAAAGAAGGAAACTTCAAATTACTCATTATCCTATATAAAAATATTCATAAAAAAAAAGGTTTTTTTTCAGTTTATAATTTTATTTTGGGTTTAAATTTTTTGCTTACCAATTTAAGGTGCTCCCAGTTTAAAACTGTTTTTAAAAAATTATTCATAACACATAGAAAAAAATCCACAAGACATAATGTTACAATAAACAAATTTGGCATTTGATCACTTGTGTTCATGTAATTTAACAGTTAAGTTAATGTTACAATCAAACAATTAATCAAAACTGTCATTATTAAAGATGTCATTATTTAAATTTATGGAAGTTTCCAGGAAGCAGCTACTCTGTTATTTTAATGAAATTATAATTAAAACAACAAATTAAATTTATAGATACATGCATGCAATGTTTTGGCCTCTTGGATTTTTCGGTAACACTAAAAAATGTTAGATTAAAAATTTATAAAATGACATTTTTTACATTTTAAATAATCCTAAAAAAAGACGCCTTTACAAATAATGAGCAGGGAGGTCCATTCAAAGTCTTAATATATATATATATATATATATATATATATATATATATATATATATATATATATATATACACTCATTGCCAAAAGTTAAGCACCAGCAGTGAAATGTGGGAAAAATCGACAAGTACTGCTTTGATTGACACAAAATGCGGCAGGAAAGTAACAAATAGGTTTATGCATGAAACAAAACCAATAATTGCATACAAAGATGAAAACAATATTGAATTTTCATAAGTTGTAAGATGATGTCATATCGGAGCCATTAACAAAATTATGTTTAAAGCCAAAAAACTCAACATTAACAGGGTATGTCGCATCTCTTATTTGAATACACAGTTTACAGCGTGTGACCATGTTTATATGAAGTGATAAATCATTGTAGAGTCACGTAATCGCCATTACTCCTGTAGAGCAGTTTGGAAGTCTGTAAGAGGGGCTGTGGTTGAAAAACGTGTACACACAGCATGGCCGACGGCATCCCATAGATTTTCAATGGAATTAAAGTAGAGCGTGTACGCCGGCCACTCCATATGCGCAATCCTCTCGTTCTTCTGGTGGTCGTTAACGAGGACAGCTCTATGGGAACGAGCATTATCATACATTAAAACGAAAGTAGGACCAACTGCTGCAGCGTACAATCTCACAGTAAGGTCTAGGACTTCCCGATATCAGAGAGCCGCCACAGAACCTCGTCTAAAAATGTGCAGGTCACTGAGATATTCCAACGAATTCACTGCCTGCACCATGATACTTCCACCTCGGAATGCGTGATGTTCTGGGGCCGATTGCATGTGCCCTGTTCTCTCCAGACCCTTACATGCTTGTCATCTGGTTGCAGGACAAATCTCAGCTCATAAGTGACCTTAATGTTGTCCCAATCAGACACAGTCTAATTGACATGTTGCAGACACCACTTTAATCGTGCCTCTCTGGATTGGACTGATACAGGAACACAAACTCGGGGTACCCGGGCGTACAGTCTATTCATGTGTAGACTTCGGCGCACAGTAGTGTCATATATCGTCTTACCAATGAATAGTGAAACAATAGATCAGTGGCGGCTCGCCCACTACAGCAAGTACAGCCGGGCTGCACCTAAATTCATCATATCATATTTTACTGATTTTCTTAAATGAAGATTAGAACTGAAAATGAAATTTCTACGGTAGTAAACAAAATCTCCGATTAATAGCAAACCTTTTTGCCGTAATGCACAATTCAGAAGGGAAAAAAAATTCAGTCAATAAAAATTGCAGCCAAAAAGCGAAGTCAGAAATCGGCTGCATTGTTGCCATGACAACCTTACGTGGTATGACTTCCCCTTCACGCTAAAATGAGGCTGTGACGTCACAAACGCAGCTCAAATGGATTTTTTTTAACTCGTGCTGTAGTTGGGAATTCTGTGAATTGATTGGCCCATGTGTGAATCGGCGGAACGTGTGGGGAGAGGACCGAGTATTTTACTAGCATCTCCAGACCGCTTTGCTTGATGGAAATGTAAATAATATTTCAGAATGTCGGATTTTTTTTGCAAAACTTAAGTGGTATTCCTTCATTTTTTCATCATTCAGCAAAGGGAACATATGTACTAAATGCAATAATTACACGGAAAATACCAACTAGCACTGACACTCAATGGCATTCTCACAGTAAAATTTTAAGAGTTGTCACTGATGAATGGGATGGCTTGAAATAAATTTTCGAAAACATTTTATCTGATAAAAATTTGGATGGAACTTCGATTCGACAAGGAAATGGATTTCTGAATTATTTTAATGATTTCGGATTCACACTTTTATATTTAATTTTTGATTTTATTTTTCAACAAACAGATGTTTTATATGACATTCTTCAAAAAAAATAAATTTAGATATAAATTATTGTCTTCAGCAAGTCAAGGTAACTCAGAACATTACAAGACAAAACCGTAATGAGAACACGTTCAAACGTTTTTTTGAAATTGCGAATTCGAAAACAGAAATTGTTTTCAAAAGACAAGATGACTACTGAATTCACAAATATGTGTTTAAGAAATTTAAAATGTTATATTTTGAAATTTTGGATACCATAATAATGGAATTTGACGTAAGATTTAAAGATAGCGAATGTCTATATTTGTTTTGTCTCACCGATTCCTCAAAGTTTGAGGATTTTTAGATAAATATCCCAGAAATGGCTTTTGATAGTTTGAAAAACTCTTATCCAATGATATGTGATATTCATAGACTAAAAAATTAATTAAAACTTTTTTATTCCGATTTATCATACAGGGATTGTAGAGTACAAGAAATAATAAAAAAAAATGCATAATAACAGAACGAATGACATATTCAAAGAAGTATATAAACTTCTGTGTTTGATATTGACTTGACAATTCCTGTTACAAGCGCAGAATTAAAAACTATTTAAGAAACTCAATGACCGAAAAACGATTGACAGCATTATCAACACTGTCAATCGAACGAGGAATAATTGACGACCTTACGAAAACGACGCCATTTTATGACGACATCATTGACCGATTTGCAAGTTTAAAAGAAAGGAGAATTGACTTAATCTTCAAAAAATAAGTGTTTTCTATTTTTTTTGCATGTTATCATTTCATAAAAAATTGAAAGGAAACTTTGATTTGAGTTTGAATAATAAATATTAAAGAATTTCCTTTCATGTATGGTTGTGGAAAGTAGGAGAGGGGGATTATTTTATAATATAGATAACCAAAAAATATCAAAGAAATTTAGATGGCCTATTTTGCATACCTTTACTTAGTTGTTTTGTACTGATGCATTATTTGAATTTAATAAGAAGTTAAATTTTTAATGATATTTACCTTTTCTTGTGGCCTTTTAAGTATGAAATTGAAAAATGACGTAAAAGTTTAGTAAGTCTGCCAACCCTTTCCAAGTTTGAGTGTGTGAAAAAAGAAGTTTTAAAAACTCTCTCTCTGTCATTTAATTGGTAACAGTGTGATTTTATGTCAATGGTAATTTGGTACACATTATCTGGGTACATATTTTCAGGAAACATGTTTGAATTTTTTCAGAATCAACTTTACAGACCACAAATTCATGGTTGAAAACCATTGGGCTGAAATCTAAAATTTCAGTTAATAAACACATAATTCTTTTTGAATGGGTAAATGCAGAACTACATTTGAAAACTTTTGCTGCTTTTTAATGTTGCACAACTGAATCAAACATAACTTTTAAATAGTTTACAATTATTGCACATATTTAATAATAAATTCTTTAACTAAAGTTTTGTAACAAATTATAATATTGAGGAATAAAAAATATGCCACATTACCATACTTATTTGAATGTTCTGCAAAGTTAAAATTGCAATACAGATATACTGTATGGAAAATAAATATTTGAACATTGATAAAGATAATTTATGAAGAGCTGAAACTCTTAAATATTGTAAACCCACACACATTAGGTCGATAAATATTCTATGCTTAATTACCCAACAAATTTAGTTCTGTTAGTTTATTAGCCTGCAAGTTTAGCTGTTTAGAACTATATCCTTTTATTGACTTTGACAAATTGTTATCTGCATTCATAGTTGCATTAATTTTGATTATGTACTTTTCTTTCCCATTTCTAATAAAATAAAAAGACATAAATCCGTCATAATACTGAAAACTTACACCTGTGCACTGATTGGAAACTATTGACCAATAAACAAACCAAAATTAAACTTACGTTGTAAATTTCTTGTTGAATGTGATAGTTTGGCCTATGAGACCAATTGCATCTGACTAGGTCACCACCTATGTATGTGTCATTGATTGAACAGATAGCAAGAGTTGCTGCCTCTTTTGTGCTAAAACTGGAAAATATGAATATAAAATGACTATGGAACATTAAAATAAATAATACATATATTTATATTAATTAGGTAAATTATGTTGTGGAGGTCACTTCATATACCTGATACCATAGAGTAATGATACAAATAGAGGAATAAAAATGTTGATTTCCGTGTGTCCATCATTGAAACCACGTGATATGTGGAAATGCCAATTCATTCATGCGCCAATATTACTTGGCAGGCCTTGGCGACATTAAGAACTAAACGAGATCGAAATATTGTAATATGGTTTTGTGTTTAATTTTGTATTTAAATATAGTTTTTTTTGAACGAGTGGCACAATTTAAGCGAGTTTAACAGATATATTAAGGAGATTTTTCTTACTTTGTAGTTTTAAAATAATTGCGTTACATTTTTATGTAAAAAATTTACCATAAGCGAAGTTCTTTCAATTGTTATTTTGTATACTTCAATAAGAAAATATGAACAATAAAACCTGAGAAATATAAAGAGTTTTGCTTCTTCAAGTATTGAACACAAATAAAATATTTTCTTTTCGTTAATGAAGAGAAAATATTTAGCGCATATTGTTTGAAAATAAGTAAATACGTACATATATGTTAAAAAGTTGAATGCGGACAGAACTCCTTATCACCAAAAGAGAAGAAAGTGTGCCAAATTTGAAACTCCTGCAGATGTCTGAACGCCAAATGTGGCAGTGCTATAACCACGTGATGTTGGTTTTTCTTTTCAATGTTGACACCGCGGCCTTACGAGAGTCTGGTATTGAAAGCGCTCTCTATTTAATATTACAACTCTCTGCCTGATACCCCTACTTGGGCTTGAGTGATCACTTTAGCCTGACTGGTAGAGTATCGGCGTAGATTGCATAAAGTCTTCAGTTTGATTCTGAGTGACAGCCAAAAAATGCATAGCGCTACATTGGTGATCCGGATTTCAGATCAACGCAACCGTCAAACACTCACTTATGACACCACATCGAATCAACCACTGTCCACATCATAACACTTTACCGGCATTTCAATCGTTCGTTCCTCCGCCCGACTTACTGACACAGGGTACCGTGGGGGTTCATTTCATATACACGATACTCCCACTTTGGCTTGAGAGATCACTTTAGCCTAACTGATAGATTATTGATGTACCATGCATCAGTGGCGGCTCGTCCACTACAGCAAGTACAGCCGGGCTGCACCTAAATTCCTTAGTGTATTTTAAAACTAAAATCAGATATTTTACTAATTTTCTTAACTGAAGATTAGAATTGAAAATGAAATTTCTACGGTAGTAAGCAAAATATCCGATAAATAGCAATCCTGTTACCGTAATGCACATTTCAGGAGGGGAAAAAACTCCATTCAATCAAATCTGCAGCCAAAAAGCGAAATTCGAAATCGGCTGCATCGTTGCCATGGCAACCTCTACGTAGTATGGAGATTCCTCCCCATACTAATGCACTGCATTTGTGAGCAGGTACACCCGAAATGATGTTCTTGTTTTAGCTGCACTTGAGATTCGATATGCTGATTGGCCGTGCGTGAAACGATAACTTCGGGAATATTTCCAAACGGAAATGGTTTTTGTGATAAATTTAATGTGTGCTGTTGTTTCAGGACATGGTCTTGCTGTTGTTTCGTTATTTAGGTTAATATTAAAATTGACCGATTCGTATGTTTAAAAGAAAGTTGGATTGCTTTAATTTTCAAAAAATAAGTAAGTGTTTTCTATTTTTTTTCGCATGTTATCATATCGGCTGCACTAACATTTTCGACCACGGGCCGCCACTGCCATGCATAAGGTCTTTGGTTCGATTCCGAGTGACAGTCCAAAAAGTGCCATGGGTAAATATCAAATATGGATAAGCAAAAAATTAAGTAAACACTTTTTTTAATAGAATTAAATTTAACAACAATTTATTTTTATACCATTTCTGAAAGCAGTGGCGTACTTTAAGGGGGAGAGGTCAGGGTAAGAACCCCTTACTTTATAAATTAAATTTTTTAGAATATAAAACTCACAAATTTTTATGCATTAACAAAACTAACCAATGAAGTATAGATGCAAAAGAATAAGTCAAAGCATCATGTAGATTGTTCATGTAATTATTTAATGAGATATACATTCTAGATAATTAAGAGCAACAAATATTTTTATTTACCGTATAAAAGCATAGTTTCGATCATCAAAAACTGAGATTTCTTCTATTTCTCCAAATGGACTAAATATGTGTTCTATTGATTCTCCTACAGTTAAAGTTAAAGTTTAATAATTTCAAACATTTTATAAAAAAGTAATACATTAAAAAATATCTCTTAATAAAAATATATTTTACACTTCCTGAATGTTAAAATACGATATATTAAAAATTCAATTTGAAGACATATTTTTTTAATGTATAAACAGTTAAAAATCAAATAATTTATTTTACATATTACATATTAAAACAACTTTAGGAAAACTATATAAAGCACTTAAATGTTATATAAATGTAAATCTACAAGAATATTAAATCTATTAGTACCACATGCTCTATTTTTGAAAAATTATTGAAGTTGATAGAATGAACTCAAAATCTATTTACTTTATATACAATATACTACAAAGATTTTAATATTAATTTGTATACTATGTGTAGCTGTTCTCTAGAAGCTTTGTCAGCAGAATATTTCGATTCTCAAAAATATATAACAAATATTGTTTGACACTCACATTGCATACTGAACATGGCAAGCAGTTTACTCCATGGTTTTATGTTTGGATCCTCACATTGTTACTTGCAAAATCAATTTGCTTAAGGTCGAAGATGTAAATACAATAATTTTTTTTTATATAATACATTATTGTTTGTGTAAATTTAATTGAAATCCATTAACACTCCGAGTAATTAGGGAATTAGCAAAAATTGTAAAAGTTACATAAGCTATATCTCCTATTTACTAGTATTCCATTGGATAAACTTAGGGATGTATTAGTATCGTAATTTTATGAATTTTTTAATATACTTGATTTGGATTTGGATTATTAGGACAATCTCATTAATTTTTGTCTTTTCAATAATTATTTGTTTAATGGTGAAAGTATTTTTTTACAAGTAATTGGCAATCCACAAGGTTGTACTTTTTCAAGACTGCTTGCTAATTTATTTTTACATTATTATGAAAATAATTTCACTTTCATATATTCCTCTGTATTCCGTTATGTGGATGACTTAATAATATTCAACACTCCTAATTTTGGTTCATTTTGCTCGGATATTTATCCACCGGAATTAACATTAGTAAAAACTGATGCTTCCGATTTATCCTCCGATTTCCTAGATTTATATATAATTGCAGAAAATAACACTGCCACTATTGATCTTTTTGATAAATGGAATGCTTTTAATGTTCATGTTTATAGATTGATTTTTTGGAACCCTAACCTATCAATTACAGTTTACAGAAATATTATTATCTCTCAAATATCCCGAATCAAGAGAATTTGCAATTTAGATTCCAATCTTCATAAAAATATTTCAGTTCTAACAAAAAATCTTTTGAACAATGAAATACCATTTAATTTTATTAAACGTTACTCTGGTAATACTGACTCTTTATATGGATTTTTCATTGATATTACGCTGTGCTTGGAACTGCTTCACATTTGTGCTATGCGGTAACTAATATGTCTGGAGGTCGAGGGTGAGAAAATTCGTGGGAAAAAAGGAGGGTGTCTGCCTCGTTTAGACCTCACATCATGATTTGACTTTGTACAGTCAAGATGTTTTTTCGCTTGCATCATGTAAGTTTATAAATTTTCCATTTATTGTCAATAATTGATCTGTCTAATCTGATGGCCTATTTTTGTTTATATTTTGTATATACTATGTATATAATTTGTATATATTCTTGTACATATTTAGAAACTTTTAGTTTATTTAAAGAAGTTTTTAGAGCTCTCGGGGTTGGATTGGCAATTTGTTTTTAACATTGCTAATACAGAAACAGCTCTATTTGACTTTTCAATGCGGTCCTACACCCTGATGAAGTACCGTTTCTTTATTGAATTTAAAGTTTTAAGTTTATTAATAAAAAAACTGGAAATCCATGGTTGATTCAAGTTGTCAAGCTACATCAAAGGATTACAAAAATCTACATTGAAAATCGAACACACACATAAGTATAAATATTCTTCCCAATACCTAATAGTTAGGTATTAGGAAGTAATTTTAAAATGAGTTAAATAGTTTCTTTAAAAAATATATAAAAGGTATACTATATTATAAAAGGCATACTATTAATTTACAATTATATGGATTAGTTCTTGGTCATGATTATTGAAGATTTTCTAGTTTCTTTAAGACAATAGACTGGACAATATAGGAATATTTTGGGTAACATAACCTTTTATCCTCATGCATATTTAATGTTTAGAGTAAATAAGCATTAAAATTTTTTATTGACAATTTTTAGTTTTTTCATCGTTACCAAGTATTAAAAAAAATTAGAAATACAATTGGTATGCTTTTTGTAATACAACAAGTAAGATGTACTTACTACTAATACCGTCTGCAAACCCGCCACAGTAAACAGTGCAATTACTGTAACTTGTCTGGCTAAATACAGTATCATATTCATTTCCTTCACCTGTAATGAGAAATGAAAGCTTTTTATAAAACTCTCGAATTTACAATTGCACAACAATCAACATTTACACACATCACAAAACAGCTTTTTAAAAATTCGGTATTTTTTCTATTAAGATTTTTTTTAGTTATCTATAATAACTGCGAATTTCAATAATTCTAATTTATTTTTGTTTGTAATTGATAGTCGTATTCTTGAATACTTATAAAAAAGCACATTTATATCATGTTAAACAAAGTATGTAAATTTTTTTTTTTTGTCAGCATGGATGATGACATTGACCTTTTGACAGCCAATAAAAAGAAGAAAATTAAAAGAATTTATTGCAGGAGATTCTGAGTATTCCTCCTGAGTTTGATAAATATATATAATATATCAAACTAAATTTGACTTGCATATTTTTAAAAAATATTTTTCAAAGTGAAGTATTTATATGAAGTATGTATATAAAGTATTTATTTTTCTAAAATAAGATTCATTTTATAAAATAGTTGATCCTTTAACACAGAGATCATCAATTGAGTACATAATATTATACTTTGGGATTGTACATTTATACTAATGTACAATCAGCAATTAGTAGCAAGTAAATTCAATCTTATACAAAACTAAATGAAAGGGTCCTCCAGGTCAAATATATAGTGCCTATATATTTATAAGCCCTTGTGTATTTTACAGTTTTCCTATATATTGTCTTTAATTTTCTTTGCCATAATAACATTTTGTAAGCTAAATGAAGGAAATCAAGGCATTAAAAATTAACATATCTCCATAAACTTTCAATATAATATAATAAAGAGTGACATGTCTTCAAAATATATGGTGACTTAAATTTTATCTATAATTTAAAACCATTTTTTCCTTTAAAGTATTGCCGTATATATACAATGTTTTGAACCTTTAATGTTTAATATGCTATAAGGTGAGTATATAACTTTATTTGAATATCAAGGGGGAGGGGTTCATTTTGACAAATTTCTCTAAAATCTTAAATTATTTTAACAGATACAAAAGAATAACATAAAAAGAATTTTATGAATAGATATATATAATGAATGTATATATATCTCCAATGAATATATATATATATAATGAATGTATATATATCTCCAATGAATATATATATATATATATATATATACAATTTATGTGGGCAGTGGCCTTCCTTTAAAATAAAATGGTGCTTTACCAAACACAATCAAAAGAAGGGAGAATTTTTTTTGTATGAAACCTAAAAAAAACTAAAAAAAAAATAATAATAACTATAGCAAATTCAAACAATAATTTTTGGGAGATATGCTTAACGGTTTTGACAAAAATATTTTTTTTAATGCACTAGGTGGTGTAATTTTTTTTTTAAAAAGAAAAAAATTGGTTCACTAACTACAATTTCTTACCAAATCCTTAACTGTGTTAAATTTAACAATTGTCCAATTCAAATTTATATGCCCAACTAAAACTGCTTGCAATAATAAGCCTCAATGAGGCATAGATCCTTTCTTACACTAATCAAAAATAATTATTGTACGTGCCTTTTATACTCTTTTGCAGTTTTATCAAAGTAATCTTTTTATTAAGGGGATGTTTTTACAAATTGGGAAAAGTCATTTAAAATTGAGCTGTATAAATTTATCAATCATTTCTTAATTGTAAAAGAAATTAGCTTGGTATTTTAAGAATTGACCTATGTACCCTACTGCCATATTGTGTTAAGGAGCTGAACCTGTTTATGCAGAAATATAAAACTTTCATTTCATTTTAAGGTGATGGAATAGTATTCATTTACATTATTTTGTTTTTAAAATAATATTTTTAGATCTTCAAGTAGTGGAAGTTAATACGATGTGGATCTCTTCGAGTAAAGCCATAGCTTAGTACCTAATGATAAATGCAACCGTGGGTGTAATTACTTAAAAGTATTCCTTACTTTCATCTTCTTCTTCATCATCATCATCAGATGATATATCATCCTTTGGCCATCCAAATGCCCAGTCTACACGCATAGCCCGATATCCCAAGTACTTTCCATTCATATCCTCTATGGCATTTTCAGCATGCTAAAAAAATGTCAGCTTTTGGATAGTATTAGCAAACATAGCTAATACATTATTAAAAAAATATATATTTGGTAACATAATATTTGAAGAAATGTACCTGTTTACGATGGTATGAAACAAAGCCATAACCACGGTGTGACATGACTGAAACATTGCTGAAAAAATAAATAGTTTTATAAAAATGGAGTTAAATTGAAAAGTATATAAAATAAGGGCAATTTTAAGAATTTGCACTAACAAAACGGGTCCATGTTCTGAGAATGCACGGCTCAGTTCTTCGTCGTCGATATCATCACTGATGCCTCCAACAAAAATTCGATGCTCTGAAAATATATATATATATATATATATATAAAAAAAAGTTGTAAATACTAAGTTTTCATTTATGATTTTAAAGTATTATTTAATAAAACACATATAGTAAATTATTTTTGCAATTGTAAAAAATATTATTCAATTACACAGTTGTCACCCAGTATAAAATTCCCAAATTTTTCAAAAAAGATTTTTGTGTAATGTTTAAAAAAATATATACATAGTAATCTAGAAAAGTAAAGAATTTTTTCAAATTTATATTTTTATTTAAAAAAAAATCATGCCAATGTCAGTGGAAGAAATGTGATGTAGTACATTTATCTAAAATATTTAGAAAAATTCGATGAGTTTTCCCGAAAATTTTAAAAATGGTTTTTTTTATGTCAATTTTCAAACTGTTATTTTAATTATTGACAATAGTTCCAAGTATGTGACATTCCCCAACCAGACGACATTTTCAGCATGTGTATTATTTTGACTTTAAAAACAATTTCAATTTTGGAAACAATAAATTGGTATCTGTCATTGCTGTCTAGATATTTAATTAATATAATTGAAATTTGTTTACATTGCATGAAAACAGAGTAAATTTTTTAAATTTTGCATGACATGTGTGGTCACACGTCATGTAAAATTAAAAATTTATATTGTATTCATGCAATATAAAAAAATTCCCATGACATTAATTCTATATATAGACACCAATGACAGATACCAATTTGTTGTTTCCAAAATTGTACTTGTTTTATTGTCAAAATAATTACAAATGTACTGAAAATTTTGTCTGGAATGTCACAACTCATGCTGGAATACTCCAAAAAGTTTTTTCTAAAATCAAGTTTAGAATTTGAACTAATATTGAATGGATTGTATTTCAAGTAAAAAAAATATTAGTTTAAGATAGAGAATTTTTCAAAGTGTAGCTTCGTACAACAGAAAAATATATTTTAAAACAAACCAGTTTTTCCATGTTTTATACAAACCAGTTTTTCCCATGTTTTATACAAACCAGTTTTTCCATGTTTTATACAATTCAGCTTCTTTAAGTACATATTTAATCGGCTTAATAATGGCTAAAGTAATAAATTAAAGGGCTAATAAATAATAATGATGATAAAATAAATTTATCAATAGCAGTTAATTCAATAAAAATCTTTATTAGTAACATTTGTTTCAAACATAAATTTGAATACATGCTGCTTGGTACTAAATTTTTGATATTTTAAATATAAGTTTAATAAATGCTTTCTTGTTCAGAAGAATACTCAAATTCTTCATATTTTAGTTCAATTACACTAATTTTGACAAAATCTTTATAACGTTTTTCATTTTATATAAAACCACTGCAAATCTTCCTTGTAATATTTTTAATCTAACACATTTAAGTCTTTTAAAAGATGCATTAATAATTTTAATTTTTAACCGTACAATATTTCAAAGATGCTTAAACATGAATGAAACTGTTGATTTCCCTTTTACTTTTTTATCTTTAGAAAGATTTTTAATAAACATATTTATTTCTTTAACTATTCATCTATAAACTGGAATAAAATTATATTACTTTATCTAAAACACTTCCTTAAAGATTTTTAGTAACACATATAATTTTATAGTAACTATCAATAGCCTAATAAAACTGTTTGATATATATATATATTTTACTCTATGCTCATAAGTAATAGAATGATAACTAAAACAAACAACATCTGCATATCATGCTGATTTGATAATTTAATCAACAAATATTGAATTATTTAAATGCCAATTAACATATTTATAAAAATTGTAATTAAAACAGATAAATTCATGGGAGTAATTTCTTTTGCAAAAGCTATAAATATTTTTAAAAAGAAGCTGACCAACTCCAATATTTTTGCAAAGGGTTGGATTTTTTTTTTGCATAACAACGTCCAATTTATTAGCATGTTCAGGTTATTTAAAATTCTAGTAATGTTTCCAAACTCATACTAGATTATAGTGATATATAAAAGCTTTAAGTCATTATAATGTAGAAGGTGCCCTAATAAATATGTATCGATTGTGATGTCATAGTAACTTTATATGTACTCAAACAATTATGTGACAAATTATAAAATTCCTGCAAATTCAAATCACAAACCAACATTCAACAAGAAAAGTTCTGTGTCAACTGATATTTTATTGGTTTTGACAAATTGTCAGCCACATAGGCCATTAATTATGTAATTTTTTCTATCCTTGACAAAAATAAAAAAAGACGGAAATTTATTTTGGGACAGAGAACTTTCACCCATGGTCATTATAGTGATTGTCTACAATAATACTTTTTAAAAACATTCATGGGCATGTAATGTATCAATCGGTATTATGCAACATGGGTCCACACTGATAGTTTTAAATAAGTTTGACAACACATACCATTTGGTTCACCTTGCATTGTTCAAACTGCCTAACTTGGTTTAGTCATACATAAAATTTGCTTTAAAGGATCTTCAAATTATGAAACACCTAAAAAATAATAATTCCAACATTAATAACCACAAGAGTATTTCGCAAATGGAAAAGTGGGGAAATAAAAGACAAAAAATAAAAAAAAAATTATATAATATAATTTTATAAATGAAAAAAGTGATATTACTGTCAAGTAACATAAGTAAATATTTTATACGGGCATCTTGGCTGCAAAGTAAAAAAAAATCTAAAAAGGACGAGTTTACCCGAAATCTAAAATGATCCATTATGAGTTGAATGTCATTCCACTTAACATTATACTAGTCAAAGTGAGTTGCAACTTAAACGCTTTTATCTTAAAACTCTATTTTTGGACTTATACCACCTGGTGGTCAATCTGCCGTTTATACAGATAGTAGTTTCCCAGACCCCAACATGAAAATGTTCACTATCCCTTGAAGTACAAGCAGGGGTCTGTCCAGGATTTTTAACAGGGTCCTATTTTTGTGAAAATCCTATGTAAGAATAAAAAATAGCTTCAATTTTTTTTTAAAAAAGTGCCAGATATCTTAAAAAAGGATAGGAGAGTTTCATTTAAACCCCTGATGCTTAAGGTCGTATATATATATACTAGCTGAAATACCCGTTCTACGCACGGGAAGGAAATAAATTACAAAATTGATACAAATACAATATTTATAGCGAAATAAACAATATTCTTAATTTGTCACCCATGAGGGGAAACCACAGTATTAAAAGTACTAATTTGAAACGAAATTTTATTGGAATGGTCCTGCAAGAACTGGAAAGATTGCTAATATGAAGTTGTCTACACAATAACGTGGATATATATGCATTACTCCCGTTGATCACCATCTATATTTTAACCTTTAGTAACATCCCAAAGATTTAAACGGGAAGAACTCTTATAAATGTTAATAAAAATTATCTGAAAAAGTTTTATTAGACACCTATGTCAACATTTGTCGTTAAGTTTCACAAATTGGTGAAAATATAAGAAGAAAAAAAAAACGAAAACATTTGCCAAATTCAAGATTTTCATATTGTTTCTTTTGTACGGTAAACCTTATCAATATGCGAGGAGAGATGGTTCCCCAGCACTTTTTTTAGATTTTGTCCCCGCACTTTTTAAATATTTAACTTTTTTAAATAAAAAATAAATCATATTTTTAACTTCATTGAACTTCAAATCATTTTTTTTTTAAAAATCGTATCAATCCCCTACCAATACTACAGAAGATTTACGCAAACCCAATCCCCCTCTGACACTTGTACCACGTGGGGGCAGAGTCTATAACAACAGTTTTCGATTCCGCCACATAACTACTCGTATAGGCATACCTTCATATAAAGAAAGGTAGGCCGCATCGATCAAGCCAATTATTAACCCATTCCGCCGCTGACCGTGAAGGGAATGTCGCCCTTAACTGCAGGCTATTTCGTTCACATTACTCCCAGGGGAATCGTGTTATGGGCTATAAATGACCTACCATGGTATAGGAAAGTGAGTCGCGTCGATCAGGTCATTTGTAACCCATTTTACCCTCTGATCTTTATACCGCATGAAGGAAAATGTCACCCTTGGTGACAGGCAGTATACACTTCCACTCCAATAATTCTATGGACAATCAGCCTTCGTGGATAAATGACATAACATGGAGTAGAGGAAGGTAGGCCGCGTCAATCAGATTGACCATTTATACACTCTCCCTCTGACCTTCCTACCACGTGGGGTCCAAAGTATTCATGAACCAATTATTACGGTACAGAGTGGCTTCTACCTACCAGATAGATTATTTTTCTATAGTAAGTAACAACTCTGTCAAAATTCATCTTCCTGGGTATATAGAAAGTTAGAAAATTAGTGATGAGTCAGTGGATAAGTGGCAAGGATTTTTACTTTTGGCAGTTAAAGTTTGAATTTTTGAAAATGAACATCCTTTCTTAGTGAGCAATTTTGGCTTAAAATGCCATGCTGCATGCCAAATTTAATTTTCATAGTTGTTGTAGTACAGAATATCCCGTTATCCAATCATATTTTCACCATTTTGACATATATTTTATCATTTTTTGACACTAATTTCGCCATTTTTATGGTATTTTTACATATGTGTTCATATTTTAGTTCATTTGGCGATGTTTTTATATATATAGATTACAGAACTTCACTCACAGGTAGAGTGGTAACATAACTGGCCTCTCGGCAGGTAAACTAATAAATAATGGATAACACAAAACTAACTGAGTGCACGGAGGCTAAATTACAAACTTTTATTTAGCGATGGGCTTCCTGTCTTGAACCTTTATATTATTCATACTGTATACTTCTCTTCAGTTTGATAATATATTTTTCGTATGGCTTGCACTTTTGGTCGTAGCATTTTTCGTTTTGTTTTCTTTTTCACAGTTAAATACCCCCCGGTGCGACGGGCCGGTTTTTATATTATATTTACATATATGATCATATTTTAGTTCATTTGGCGATATTTTATTAATTTGGCGAAATGTTTTATTCATTCGGTGAAATTTTAATTTATTTGGCGAAGTTTATTAATTTGGCGACAGTTTTTAGTTATTTGGCGACAGTTTTTAGTTATTTGGCGACATTTTGGCGATATTTAGTCATCAGCCAATCAGAATGCTCCTCGTACGTTACATAATATTAAAAATTTCCA
The DNA here is from genome assembly GCA_963932185.1 of Troglohyphantes excavatus. Lineage (NCBI taxonomy): Eukaryota > Metazoa > Arthropoda > Arachnida > Araneae > Linyphiidae > Troglohyphantes > Troglohyphantes excavatus. The sequence continues at coordinate 27,798,685 of OZ010673.1, read as the reverse complement.
TTGTTTAAATTTTATATTTTGCATTGTTACATGTTCTCCATGTTAATCCTATGGGGAAGTTTCGAAAAAGGGGTTTTACAACCCCTTAAATCCGTTCGATCGGAACAAAAATAGCTTACTTTTCCTATTTAAGGTATAAGGAACAAATTTGCCAAATTTCATCTTCATAGGTATACGGGAAGTTGGAGAATTAGTGATGAGTGATGAGTGGGTTTTTCGCATTTATATATATAGATATATATAATATATATATAGGATATATATTATATATATACAGGGTTTGATTTGAGGTGGAACGTGCCGGAACGTCTTTCCAGTACTTCTCTTTACTATAAAAAATTATGATAGTTAAAAATATTTATTTAATTAGGTATTACTCTGTGGTCAGTGAGTGGGCCTCTAGCCTACTACTTGTAACACTTCACGTAAAAGGCTTGACCATGACCGAGTGTCTCCGACTCATTATCAGGTCTCCTACTACTGGTACCTTGCTGTTATTTCAATTGTCGTGTTGTTGATGTTATTTGCACTTGGGCAGTGTCAAGTCTGTGTGATCGATTGTGAAGTGAAATGAGCAAAAAGCTAACCGATTTTTTCTCACTTCCGGGTGTTAGTGAAAGACTCAAGCACAGTATTAATTGTGGTTGTGACAATATCTGTAATGACAAAGTGGTTAGTGATGACGACGGCCAAATGAAAAGCCTGAGTTCGTAACCGTCCTCTAGCATTTCAAGTGAAACAATGCCTTCTGAAATGCTTGACTGTAATGTATGTAGAACACCCTAAAGAAAGAGATATGCCTGTTGGGTACGACAATGTCTTGCCAGATTGGTGGACTAACTAAACGTGTTTGACTGGTTGTTTGTTAAAAATGGAACATTAGGATGCAGTGCTTGCTAAAAGGTTGGGGTTTTATCTGTTCAGAAAGAAACAGGTATGAAAATTTCAAAAAAGTGGGCAAGTGGTGAGGTAAGTAGCTACGGTGACACTACAGACAAAAAAGTAAACTTTGTTAAGGAAAAAATTTATGAACACAAAGAAAGCTGTCAGCTGTCAAAATTTGATGTGAAGGTAAAAATGAAGTATTGAAGAATGTTGTTTTGAAGCACCGTGCTCCCGAAAAACAAGCTACTGAAAACATATTTCATTCTGCATATAAGGTTGTTAAAAAAAATCAGTCCTTTAATAATTTTGAAACAGAAATTGATTTGCAAAAACTTAATGGGGTTGACATGGGTTGCATTTTACAATAAGACAAGCATTGCTTTGCACATAAGTAAAGAAATGAAGAAAACATTTGTTGAAATAATCAAGAATGACACGAAAATGACATTGAATTTTTTTTTTTAATTGCTGAAAAAATGTAAAAACAACAGATTTGAGGAAGATTTTTATCCTTACATCTTATAAACTATAATAATGGCTTTTCTTTGCACATGACGTCACATGCTGATCTTTTCTTTGGTTACACGGAAGATGAGAGAGAATGTTATGATTTTGTAAAGGGACCATTTTTCAGAAACTAAATAATGAGAAGGATCAATTTTTCGCAAATCGTGAAATTCTTCTTGACAAAATATTTCCATCAATGTTATATCCCCCTAATACGTAATGCCTTTAGAGACAAAGAGTTTTTTTCAGCCTCATAGTAAGTTGTGGCAAGAAATATCAACATAAAATCTGATAGGTATTTTTTATGGTACAAAATAAGGATATATATATTTTATGTGTTGAGCTTCGTATAGATAAACTCTTTAGATTACAATGTTACAGTATATGTTATATGTATGATAAATTACATAAAAATATTAAATTATTTAGCGAGTTAAACAGTTCAAGGAGAAACAAATTTTCTAAAATGAATCAAAACCAACACATATTGATAAAGGTTAAACAATGTCAGCTCACTTTAGCAATGAAAAGTTACATGTAGCCATTTTCAAAAAAGGGTACCTCATTTTTCTGATGACATGTGCAGGAGTAATCAACTATTATTTTCTCAATTTTAACAAGCAGTTTTCACAGTGTATTGTTCACACATTTGATTTCAAGGTAAGCAATGTGGTGTAAAACTAACTTTAAAAGTGTACTTTTGTGATGCGAGCTCATCAAAGTTGAATGTTGGACAGTGTAAGATGCCCTAAATGATTGGGGTCAGATTTACTGTACGGTCACCCTTGGCGCGTTTTTTTCCACATTTGGAGATAAATTTTATTTAAATGGCAACCCCCCTCCGACCTGACCAGGAATTGCAGCAACCCTATTGGACAACAGTTGTTTTCTTTAGATCTCGCTCGTGCAAAAAGTCGCCAAAATGGTGACTTTTGGCGAGATTTTGAAAAAGTCGCCTAGGGTGACCGTACAGTAAATTTTTACCAATGATTGTTCCAAGAGAGAATTGGAAGTATTTATGAATAGAGTGAAAGTTTAAAATTTTTATATACCCCAATCAAGTGCTCAATGCTATTCATAAACAGGTATACCCAGAGCTGGCAAAAACCATGATTTAGAAATGAAATTTTTTTGGTTTTTCGTGGTTTTGTCTTTTTTAATGTTTTTGACTGTCATTTAAATTTAAGAATTTTTAAGCTCATGAAAATTATTGGAATTTTAATGTTTTAACTAATTATTAATTTAGTCACAATTTTCTGTTAATATAGAGAGATTTAATTTTTTAATCAGTACAGTAATACAATAGCTGTCTCTTTTTTATTGACACACCTGTCTACAATTAACAATGATTTTAAATATTTCACATTACATATGCTCCATTATCTCATAATTAATCAATATCAAGTTCTATCATACATTCATCATCAGACGAAAATTATTTTCGTCATCTTGTTCCATTTCAGTATTTTGATTGGAAAATGCATTGGTTTTGAGGAAAACCAATTTTTGTGCAGTTTCTGGCCACAATGAATTTCGTAGTTTGGAGTGGATAAAGCCAAATGTTGAAAAATTTCTTTCAGAAGCAGCAGTTGAAGCCGCTTAAATTAAAACATTTATGATATTGCAATTCAAAAAAAAATTTAATCATGCATCAAAAATAAAAAATTTGGGGAAAAAAATTGTTGTGGTTTTTCCAAAAACCAAACTTTTGGGATTTTTTGGGGAGGTTTTCCCCCAAAATTACAAACCACAAAAACCAAACTTTGTCAGCAAAGGGCATACCTGTTTATGAATAACAGTGTGCCAATAAAAACAGCATTAATGGACACACACATTGAGCAATCACCATCAGTGTACCCATTGTGTAGAACTATTTCCATATGAAGCACAGGATCAGGTGGTGTAGTGGTAAAGTGTTTGAATCTCATGCAAGGGGCTCGGGTTCGATCCCGCTTTGATGTACTTTTGAGTCATCAATGTACAGTGGCTAGCAAAAAAGCTAATAGAATATTGGGGTACATCAGGAAAAGTGTTTCATCAAAATCTAAGGATATTATCTTGCCATTGTACAGAGGTTTAGTAAGGCCACATCTTGAGTATGCTGTACAGTTCTGGTCACCATATCTTAAAAAAGACATTGAATTGTTGGAGAAAATTCAGCACAGGGCTACTAAAATGGTTCAAGGGTTTTCAGGCATGAATTATGAAGGTAGATTAAGAAATTTGAATATGTATACTCTGGAAGAGAGAAGGGTTAGGGGAGATTTGATTCAACTATTCAAATTTATCAAACAAGGAGATGTGGAGGGTTTAGATTTTAATATGAGTGATAGAACGAGAGGTCATGGGTTTAAGTTAAACAAATCCCATTTTAATCGGGAAGAGAGAAAACACTATTTCTATAATGGGGTAATAGACAAATGGAACAACTTGCCAGTGAATATTGTTAATTGTAAAGGAGTAACGGAATTTAAGAAGAAGTTAGATATGCATTGGGGGATAGTTTAAGTGGTACTAGATGGACCAACCTTGTTGTGCCTTGAGCCTGTTGTTGGTTGTCAATATTTGTATTTGTATGTTAGATAAAATCCTAAACAGTCGTTGACATGTAATTTGTAAGTTTCAAATACTACTAAACAAACTTAAATATGAAAACTTTTACTTCCATAAAATAGGAAGTTGTAAAAATCAATAACCAGCAGATATGGAAAATGTTAAATTGCGTTCTTTCCGTATACATTTGTTTAAACTTAAAAAAAATAAAACTCGATTAAAAAAAATCGAGAAAACATTTAATTACTGATATATTATTTCTGAAATTTTCCGATGCTTTAGTTTCAATTAAGCGTTCCAGAAATACCATTTCACGTAACGAGATTATGAAGTATTGGCAAGAAATCAATTAATTCTGTGAAATGTTGACACGATTTATCTGTAGTTAAACATCTAGAAGATATCCCTCACTTCTGGGAACGAAACAGTAACAATGGAAGCAAATTCTAACAAACTAAAAGTTTTGAAAACTAATAATAATATATATATATATTTTAAAACATACCTTATTTCGTCAAGAATAGAATAGAAACAGTAAACATAATTCGCGTACTGGTGTACAACATAGACACAAACACAGATGGAGTCATGATCTGGCAAGGGATCTGGTAACGAGATTAAGTAGTTTAGCAGACGATGCACTAGTTTCCACGATTGTTGAGATTACACATGGCATCATTGTGAAATATTTGTGGTTTGGTTTGGTTATTTACTGTCGCACTATATCAGCACAGTGGGCTATTGGAGACGGTTCGGGGTCCATCTCGAAAGAAAGGCCCGAGAACAATGCCTCGTATTTTTGAACTATGGTCAGATGATGAGGAAAATACCTGAACTGGCACCCGACGCAACCGCAATAGGCGACAGCACATTAAGCCTCAATCAGATTTATCGTGAACCAGTTCCGTCGTATACACGCCAATATAATTTGCTGGATAGTTGTAGACGATTTCTTAGTATTTTATCTAATCTGGCAACCTTCCGATTGCAAATCACTACGTTTTTACTTTTCGTTGTCAAGTGTCCATCAGCGATCAGTGCTAAATAGCTTTTATATTTTTACATTAGTAAGTATTTTGGGAATGAAACTAGTCGATCCCCCCCCCCTCATAATTTTTGAATTGCTACGCCACTGTAAAAGGGTTATGTCCGAATTTTTTCGTGACCAAATATCAGCTTACAAATGGTACTACTGCTTTAAATAGTAATAATATATTTAACATGAATATTTTTCGAGTGAAATTTTATTTTAAAATAAAGGGATAGATATGTGGCTTGAAACAAGAACAATCAATTTCTTTCAGGCAAAATAGTTTTTCTATGACAAGACACTATATATACAGTGCCGAATTTACCACTAGGCCGCGGCCTCGGGCTACAGTTTCGAGTTATTGTTGATATTAGTTTGTTGTATTAGTTGAATATTAGTTTACCATTAACGTGTCTTATTACCATTAACGTTGTCTCTTTAGTCAAAGTATAAAAAAAAATCTTAAATATTGCGATGGCTCTATACTTATTTATTTATATACATATTAAAATAAAATTTAATCTTTATAAATCCAAAACTCATTAACCCATTAACGCTCACGCGATTTTTGCAATTGCAAAGTTGCTTTCACAGCTTGGGAAAATTAAATAATTTTTGCTGGGAATGCAATTGTGTATCACCTATTTAAAAAAAAAAATGTAAAGATATTTTCTTTAAATAAAACATTAGGAAATGGAGTAATTTTACGATTTTAAAAATTGAGTGTATCGCAAGAAAAAGTGGTGATCCTTTGGACGTATATATATGGTCTTGAGCGTCAGAGGGTTAAACTTATATTTTCTTGTAATTCGATACTTTGACTTCGATATTTTTCCCTTTTAAAAACAGATAAAATAACACACACTTTGGACATGTAAAAAGATAACAATTACACTCGAAACGTCTGGCACTAATAGGACAGCTGGTATCTCAATTCAATGTTTTGTCAGGTGTCTCAGAACGAGCTCCTTAGTTGAAGTTCTTTTGGTTCAAGGCTAGGAAAATCGCATCTCATAACTCAAGGTATAGTATAGTTTCCATTGCACAGTCTTCATTTTATTAGTTGTTTCATATACATAGCGAAGGTTAAAAGTTTCTATTATGCAGACATTTGGATTCGAGGAAAAGTGAACGATTGATAAGATTGAATTGTGACTTGTAAAAGTTGAATGGGAAAATAAATATGAAAATGAGTGAAATGATTATTTACATCATTATTTATACCTTTATTTGTATAATTATCATTTATACATAACTATATACATACTGTAATTAGAATAATTAACTAAAAGCAATTGTTTTTAACAAGGCCTATTCTAAAAAAATATTAATTGCTTAATTTTTCATAAAATTTACGACTGCCCGATAGTGATCATAAATTTAAAGGTAGCAAACAAACACAATTTTATATTTAAAAAAAATATTTTAATATATTTTTAAAAAAACTCGTTTTTTTTACTTGTTTTAAAACATCTTTATATTAAAAAAAAGATAGTAAGCCTTTTTACGAGGGAAAGCCATCATGTCTAATTCTGGTTACTTAACATTCTACAAATCTTATGTTCGATTCATTTCTACATTGCACCATTCCGCTTCAATTGATGATAAATATATATTTTAAAAACTTCTTCAGTAATTTAAATTCATTTGGCAATTAATTTAGATTTTTTTTATAACTTGGAATTTGACTTGGGGGGGGGGGGGGGGGATTTCGATATGATTTCGTATAAGGTAGAATACATAAAAGAAAAGTAATTTTTCGAATTTTTAATTTACGGCTGCTCAATTAAGCCCTGATTGTAACTTTAGCCGTTAATTTATCAGAAAATTGTATTAATTAACACTTTAACAATCTTCTTTTTAATCATTTTGCATTCATGTATTAAAAATTCCTTTTGATAAATATCCTAAAAGTGCTGGTAATTCGATTTTTTATTAAATTAAATACAATTTCTTCGTTTTTAATTAGGCATATTCTCACCATATTGCAGTGATTTAAGCATCAGTTAACGGGGAAAAGGAACTGCTGTTATTTTTCTGAAAAAATTCACGAGACAAATATAAAAAAATCCCCTTTATTCTTAAAATATTACCAAACATTATATTTCGGTTACTAAAACGATCTAAGGGATTCGAACGTCTATATCCATTCATTTGTGAATCGCTGATTTTCACAACAATACACATATTTTAAATGTTTTTTTTTTAAATATTAACATTTTTCAAATTTAAATAATTAGCAAAAATGTTAAAATCCCCCCAGCAAAAAAAAAAGCGTAAAACCTCTATTAAAATTGGGAATTAAAAGTTTTGTGTTGGAAAACTGCAGTTTTTTAAAATCTATTAAATTAAAGAATTTTATTTCAATATCCTTTCTAGAACTTATAAAAAAAAACTTTAATTTTGCAGAATTGGAATTATTGAAGGGAAAAATGAAAATGTTTTATAGGTTTTTAGGAAAGAAAATTAAGCAAAACTTCATAGAAATTGCAGGTTTTTTTTATTTCAAACCACTTTATATCTTCAACTTTATTATTTTTATAAAGGTGCTAAATTTTTTACCGGGCTTCTGAACTTAAACAATAAAAAAAATAGATTTAAATTACAAGGAATATGTTGCAAATGCAAATCAATCCGCCCTCAAGAGAAAACCCACTATAGTTTCGATATTTTCTACTCAGAGGGTTAAAATAAAACCACGCATAAGAACAGACTTTGTATACTGATGAAACGGTTGTTAGATAAACAACTTCTTTTTATTCCGCTTCTATGATTTTGAAAAGCTTCCAATATAGCTAGGCCCCAGTCTGTTTTAATGATAAATCTGGCCTTGCCTCCATTCTTCACATCCTTCTTAATCTCTCTATTGTAAAAAAAAAAAAGTTACTGCCGTTGACAAACGGTAATCCCCTTCCATATTTTGAGTCATTTCTCAATAACTATCGGATAATTATGAAATTTACTGAGTTTATTTAGAAATGGTTGGGGAATACGATGATGGAATTTTTTATTGTAATAGAACAATTAAATCGCTTATTTCAGAAATAAACGATTCAATGATGTTGGAAGTTATATTACGTTAAAGTTGAACAATGCAAGAATCTGCCTTGTGTCAAGCAAAACGAAAAAAACCCCTCATAATTCAGGGTGGCAACAACATTCTGAAAAAAAAAGTTCCCTGATTTCCATGATGGTGTCACAAAAATTTCACTGATTAATTACATTAAGAAATGTTGCAATACGTGCTTTGTATAGAAACAAAGTATCCACGATATGATAATACTATACATATATTGCATTATAAATGAAAAATTATAAGCAATACTTATTTACAGTTATAATAATAATTTATGAATACAACACAAATTATACAATTGCAACAGGCATTATAGTAATTAAACATGTTCTCTAAAAGCAGAAAATGCAAAAAAAGCAAGTGTTTTTCAAATTATTTCTTTTGTAGATAATTTAAATGTTTTAAATGCTTCATGTTTCCTATTCCAATTTTCAATAAATCCCATATTTATTAGCCCCTCACATGTTGCTTACAATTCAAGGTCGAACACACTTTGCTTCTCCCTCCAGCAGTGGTTCACGTTTTTACAAAAATAAAACTGAAAATATGAAAATGCGCATAACCATGCTTTTTTTTCTTAAATTCTTATTCAGAACTAAAAGAAAATATTGACAATTAAATTACCAAGAATGGAGGACATAACAGACGATAATCGTCATTTTAACGATACAAATTTGAAAAATTCCCTGATTTTTTGTGAAATTTTGAAAATTTCCCTGACCATAATATTTCCAGAATAAAAAAATTCCATGATAATTCCCTGATTTCCCAGGTTATGTTGCCACCTTGTAATTATAATTTTTTGTAGAAAAGTAGCCACAAATCTGATCGAATGCATATCGCTTCTTGAAAAGTTATTAAATTATAAACTTTTAAAAATTCGAATTTGTATCAAGTAAAACGTATAGAAGGAAATATCCCGTAATTCTAGAATACTTTAGAATGAGTATTCACGGTCATTTTCCCTTGCAGATGTCGGAAGAAGATTTTAGCGTCGTGTGTTCCAAGATAGACGAGCAAAAGCAGTTCCTCGAGGGTGTGAGTCGCGACATCTGGGACCACCCAGAGCTAGGGCACAAGGAGATTCGAGCGCACAGCACCCTCACCAGCGCCCTCAGACGACACGGGTTCCAGGTGCAAGAGAACTATCTTCTGCCCACTGCCTTCAAGGCAAGACACTCGTCTGGTGCAGGTAATTATTTTTACGTCTTTGAGTACCATACGAGTACAACGGTCATCGGCAAAAACTTTAGCGACACAAAAAGGGTCGATATTTCAAACCCAGGGAAAATCAACCTATGGGGATAAATGTGTTGCCATAGTGTAAAAGAAGGTGGGCCGTGTTGAATAGGTTCGCCACTAACCCATTCACTCTTGGACTATTGTAACTCCAAGAAAAGGGAATGAGATAAATTCATAGGTGTAAACTGGTATTGGGCCCATGGGTTCTCCCCCTCCTCCAATAATTTGAAAAAAGGGCTCAATTTCTCTAAAGTTTACGTCTTATATTAAATTTTAAAGCAATGACCCCAATCTTTTCGCCTCTGGCTAAATTGTGTTCATACACTGGCCTGTTTAACCATTGTGACTTCACTTCTAATCCGTTGTGGCGAATGCGTGATTGAATTGAATAGCTAGTTGACAGTTTAAACTATATTTGTGTAAACGTTATGTGGAAAGGAAGTGACGATTTGTCGAAGATTTCACTATGAAGCGAAAACTATCATACTTAAGGCAAGTCATGTATAGGAAACTTAAGCAGACTGAAAGAGCAGTTCAAAAGAAACAAAATTATACCAAGAAATCAATAGCTATGACAAGTGCTGAGATCTATGTCTTTCCGAAGACGCAGGGGAGACCGACTTTTTAATTGCTCTGTAAGGGACGGAAACAGGAATCGAAATAATATTTTTAAGCTGGCAGAAAAAATTGCGGTGAGCTGTTATAAGCTCTCAGCAAACACTATTGATCACACTGCAAAACTCAAAATAAAACCGATTTTGTTATTTGTAATTTTCAGTTTATGGATTTTACAGCATTTGAAAACAAATAAATGATGAAAAATACTTGATTAAGTTTGTGAACTATATAATTTGCAGGAAACGCAAAAACACATGCCAGATAAAAAAAATACTTAAATTTGAATACATTCATATTTAGAGGAAAAAAAACACTTAAATACATACAAGTGTATATTTACAAGCCTGCGCTTTCGAAATTTGACCACTGTATTTCGAAAATCGCATATTTTGGATCGGAAACAAAAAAATTATTCGGCAAAAAAAAAATCAAGTTATAAATATTTGCAGCAATGTTTGCCGTGAGAAACAATAATTGTCGGGGGAAATTCAAGGTAAATAGCTTATTTACAAATACAAATATTGACGACCAACAACAGGCTCAAGGCCCAACAAGGTTGGTCCATATAGTACCTCTTAACTATCCCCCAATGCATATCTAACTTCTTCTTAAAATCCGTTACTCCTTTACAATTAACAATATTCACTGGCAAGGCCTGGAAGGAATATTTGCCAACTGGGCCTCTACTCCCTCCCCCTCCTACATGCTGATGAAAAAGATATTGCACACTAGATATGTTGTACTAATTTTTTGTCAATCCTCACTCAGGAGGGCCGACCATAGCCGTCCTCCTGGAGTACGACTGTCTGCCAGGGATCGGGCACGCATGCGGACACAACCTGATAGCGGAGGCCGGACTCGCGGCCGCATTGGGCATCAAGGCAGCCATGGAAAAAGATAATACTCTGCGAGGAGAGGTTAGTATTTCTACGGTCTTTAAATCATAGAATGCACAATAAATTTGCACTAATGGTAATCTGTAAATTTGGATAACTTGTATATTTTTTAAATTGAAATTCCTTAAGTCCATATCCCCCTTGATTTTAAATTTTGTCGTTTAGACTTGAAAAGGCAATGAAGCGACAAGGATACTTCTTAAAGCGCGTGTGATATTAATTAAAATTTTAAGTTAATAATTTTTTAATCTTTTGGTGGCGCCATCTTTTGCTCAATCTATGTACTAGAACTATACCCCAACCATTTTGAGCTAATAAACACTGGAGCAAACACTCCCACAGAGGGAAATGTACTTTACAGTGGCGCGCGGATGAATACTATTAGGGAGAAAAGGTTGAGAAAACGTTCTACCTTGGTTTTTGCACAGTTAATCGTGTTGCGTCGGTCTTAAGTATTTGATTAAATAATAATGTTTTTCTTCTTTTTCTTGTAAGTGAGAAAGCAAGTACGGAAAATAATAATTGTGTAACATTTAATGTATTTTTAAAAGCTAAAAATCTGGTTTTAAAACTAGGATGTATGCATTTCATCTTATGATAAACACCATGAGAAAGGATTATATTTTTCTACCTTGGCTGAAAAAGGTGTTAAGTTGTCGCGCAAGCTTAGAATTCCCTCCAGTGATTATTTGAGCTCAGTGACCCAGCCACCAACTTCAATTTGTGACAAACTGAGTTAGTTCTTTGAAGAATTATTTGTGTATGTTTTTTACAAAATAAAAACATACGGACTTGATCGTACCAATAACTCGATGTCTGTAACTTCCTGTATCCCAACGTCTTTCCGTATAACACAATCCGTATCTTCTTCTTAGCACTGTCCTTCTTCCTGTTAAAACCGTATTCCTGTATAGCAGCCTTTCTTCACCAAAAGTATAAAAGTTATAAAAAATCACAGAATTTAATGGAAAAGGGAAGTTCAAGCGCAGGAATAACATAAACTGTATTGAATATTTAAAATTGCATATTCTACAGTCCCTGTGCACTTTTTGACTTCTTTAGTGTATCCAAGGACGGTATTATTCTTTGTTATTGTGGTTTCTGCTATCCGTTCATCACAGGCACTTAATCCAAAAAGGTTCTCTTAATCAATTCAAGCATAAACAAATAAACCAACTCTTCAGGTGTATCTAATTTAAGATTTAATTAACTTAAGAGATGTTACATCTTATTATTTACAATTAAAGAAAGTGCTCCTATGAGACTGGCACTTCCTATTCGTTTCCCTACTGGTACAGTTCTATAGTCCCTTTTTCACAAGATGGCGACCCTCCAGCGTCATCAGAACTTAATTGCGTAGTTTTCTCCGGCCATCTGATTGGACGCCGTTTGCGTGGGAGTTTTGTCCACGTGCCTTTCCAACAACTTCTAATACAACGTAAGAATTCCGGATTGAATTACTTCTAAAGTACGTGATAACGAACAGTTAAAAAAAAAATGGGGTATACATATCCAGGGGTGTTGCCCGGCTTCGTGCATTTTGGAGCAGTGTTCGGAGCAGGTAAAATTGAAATTTGGAGCAGCAAAAATGTATTTTGGAGCAGGTAAAATCGAAATTTGGAGCAGCAAAAAGGCGTTTTGGAGCAGTTGAAATTGAAATTTAGGAGCATCAAAAAAGGATTTTTGGAGCAAATGAAATTAAAATTTAATAAAGCTTTTGGGTGTAGCTAAATTTCAAAACTCTCATGTACCCCATGAATTAAGATGTAACCTCAGAAAACTAAGGCCTCTAGATCATAGCCTAATGATAAAAACTTCAATGAACACTGAAGTTTTCATTGCACCTAACTAAAAGGAAAATGCACAATTTTGAAGTAAAAAACATGATGCATTCCTAATAGTAAATGCTTAATGTTACATTGAAATTAGAATAAATGTACCTCTAACAGTAAAAACGTAATATAGCTTGCAGGAAAGAAGAATACATCCATAAAAGAAAAAAACCATAGAACCCTACTATAAAATATTGTTAAAGAAAATGTTAACAAGAAAAAAACCCCTAAAAACTAAAGACATTTTTATTTTACGAACAAGCTGAAATTTTTTTAATATTTAATACTAAAAATTTTGATATGGTATTTGTAAATTGCCTCCAACTTAAAATTTTTCAATAAAAATAAAATAAATATTTACATAAATTCAACTTGTTAGTATTTTTTTTAAAAAACATTTTAGTCTTTTTCTTTAAGTTGGTTTTTTAAAAAAAAAAAAAATTTCACCTGTTTAGTTTTTAATTACCAAGATGCTTCGTCCACTGCTATTATTCACCAGGAAGCTCAAGTTTTTGTTAATTTTTTTCTAAGGCTTAGTTATCCAGTTTGATAAATGAAATAATATTGTAGTTAGACAATCAATATCCAACAATGAAAATATTTTGAGATAGGAAAAAAGGTTATAGAGGCTTGATTAATCGATATTTTTGGATAAATAAAAGCCAGATAACAGTTTTTTGTTTTTTAAATTTTTGTTTGCTGAAGCAGATTTTTCTCAATCCAACAAAAAAATAATTTTTGAAATAGGACAAAAAAAAATTTCAAACGGTACATTTAATTGAGAATTCTTGATAGTTGAATGCCGGACAACCGGATATTTGTTCCCAAGTGATGCATCCTCTATCCGATAACTTTTTTATCTTCAAATTTCTGAATTAGAATAGAAGTCACTCGAATATACATACATGAGAAAAAAATATATAAGTGAAATTGATAACCTCCTCCTTGACGCGTTTGGTGGTATTGGTAGGTGCCCTTTAAATCGGTTAAAAAGCAATTGCACAATGTGTATCCTTTACAACAAATACCTGTTGAATTACAAAAAGCAAAAGTGTACTCCTTTAAGCAAATAAACATGTAAAAGAAAATTTCCAGTTTGCCCCTAAAATAATGCCTAAACAACTCCAAAAAAAAAAGTCCAATGTACCTTTAAAAAAAATTCTATAATACACTTAAAATAAAACCAAAGGGTATACTTTAAGGTAAAAGGAAAATTCCATGAAAAAAAAGAAAAATTTCCGAAAAGAAAAATTCCAGTGTACTATTAAAAGAAAAGCCTAATGTACCACCAAAAGAAGAGCCCAGTGTACAAACCAAAAGAAAAGCCTAATCTACCCTTAAAATAAAACATCAGAGAACAAATAAAATAAAGGCTTTATATGTATCAAATAGAAAAGCCCCATTGTATACTTAAAAGGGAAAAAAACAATGTACCCTTAAAAGTAGAGCCTAATCTATATAAAAAAATAAAAGTCCAGTGTACCTTATACAAGAAAAAAAAACTTATCACTCAAAGAAAAATCCCAGTGTACCACTAAAAGAAAAGCCCAGTGTACCACCAAAAGAAAATCCCAGTGTACCATAAAAAAAACAGTGTACCACCAAAAGAAAAGCTTAATCTACCATTAAAATATAACACCAGAGAACAATTAAAAGCTTAATGTATCCTAAATAGAAAAGCCCCAGTGTATACCTAAAAGGAAAAAAAATAATGTACCCTTAAAAGTAGAGCCTAATCTATCCTAAAGAAAGGCCTGTTGTACATTATACAAGACAAAAAATGTATTCCTATTTGAGAATTTTGGATACTTAAATATATATACCCTCTACCTTGATGCATTTGGCTGTATTGGTTAACACGTTTTAAGTCTGTTAATAAGCAAATGCACAAAGTGTATCCTTTACAACAAATACCAATTGTATTTCAAAAAGTGTACTCCTTTAAGCAAATGAACAACTAAAATAAAATTTCCAATTTACCCCCCAAAATAATGTGCAAACATCTTCATAAGTAAAAGTGCAATGTACCTCTAAAAGAAAAACCCAAAATACACTTAAAATAAACCCAAAGGGTTTTCTTGAAGATAAAAAAAATATGTCCTGAAAAGAAAAATCCCAGTATACCTTAAAAGAAAAAGCCCTGTGTATCCCCATAAAGAAAGCCCAATGTACCACCAAAAGAAAAGCCCAATATACCACCAAAAGAAAAGCCCAATATACCACCAAAAGAAAAGCCCAATATACCACCAAAAGAAAAGCCCTGTGTACCACCAAAAGAAAATCCCAATATACCACCAAAAGAAAAGCCCTGTGTACCACCAAGAGAAACACCCAGGGTACCCTTAAAATAAAAAACTAAATGCATCCTAAAAAGAAAAGCCCCAGAGCAGCCCTAAAAGGGAAAAAAAATGTACCCTTAAAAGTAGAAATTTAATATATCCAAAAAAGAAATGCACAATGTACCTACACAATAATAAAAAAAAATTATGTAAAGGAAAAACCCAATGTATTCTTCAAAGAAACAGCCCAACGTGAACATACCCTTAAAATAAAACTTAATGTGCCCTTAAAAATAAAAGCCGTTATGGAATATGCCCATTGTGTCAATAAAAAAGCCCTGTACCTCTTTAAGAAAAGTCTAATGTACGCCTCAAATTAAAATCCTAATTTATCCCAAAAAGAAAAAAATATAACAATGCACAAAAAAGAAATCAGTGTACCCATAAAACCTAAACCTATCTCTAAAAAAAATAGAAATATACTTTTTATGTACCTATACAAGTAAAAGCCCAATGGCCTCTAAAAGTTAAAGTCCAAAAGCATAAAAAAAATGTACCCCCCTTTTAAAAAATAGATCAAATCATAATTTAAAAGAAAAACTAATGTCAAATGTTAATGTACCCCCAATTTCTGTAACTTAAATATATTCCCAAGAAAGAAAAAAAACTAAATCTAAGTGTATTCCAAAATATATGAAGTTTTAACTAAGAAATAGTACCTTCCAAACGAAAACTATCATGCACCTTTTAATTTTTAAAGTACAAAGTCAATATGTCTTCATAAATGATAGATTAGGGTATATCCAAAAAAGTGTAACTTTGTAATGAAATCAATGTACTTTTTAAAGTCCATTGCACCATTACTATCAGAATATTTGAAAGTTTGCTATGTCCTCCCTCCTCTTTCATTTAAGTCTAAAGAAATCGTGAAATGGGCAAATTATGAATATATTTTAGTTAAAAGTTAAGTAGACGGCCATATTTACAGAAGAGAAATAATTGTATTCTCTACATAGGGTCAAAAAATTAAAATTAGCGGCAAAATTATGAATTTGGCGCATGTTTGGCGCAATTTGGCTAAAAATCGGTGTTTTGGAGCAGAAA
The DNA here is from genome assembly GCA_963932185.1 of Troglohyphantes excavatus. Lineage (NCBI taxonomy): Eukaryota > Metazoa > Arthropoda > Arachnida > Araneae > Linyphiidae > Troglohyphantes > Troglohyphantes excavatus. The sequence continues at coordinate 27,782,663 of OZ010673.1, read as the reverse complement.
TCGAGAATTGGCGCAGTTTGGCGCAATTTGCGCAGGCGCAACACCCCTGCATATCTGTAAAAGGACGATGTTTTAAAGACACTAAATTTTCTTACAGTTGTTGGTGCTGGGGACTCCTGCCGAAGAGAACGCAGGGGGTAAAATTAGTCTGATGAAGATGGGCGCGTTGGAAGGAGTGGACGCCGCCATGATGGTCCACCCTACCAACTTCAATTCCAGCTTTCCCAAGGTTCTCAGCAGAATGAGTGTGAGTATGGCTCTGCAGGTCCGCTTCCCCTCTAAAAACCGTTTGAAAATCTATATCTTATTATTGTTCACAGGTGGGGGTGGACTTCACAGGGAAAGAGGCGCACGCTGCCGCCTTTCCATGGGAAGGACGCAACGCCCTGGACGCCGCCGTATCCGCCTACAGTAGCATCGCCATGCTCAGGCAGCAGGTGAAACCGGACTGCAGAATACATGGTACACGGGGAAGCTATAATATTAAGACATTGAAGCGAGGGCCTTTAAATGGGAGCCCCATTGCTCTCAAACCGAACTCTTACATGCATGAATACTTGTAGGTTTAGATTAGTGGTTTCCAATCTTTAAGTGGCCGCGGACCACTGAGTTGAAAGTTAGACATTACGCGGACCACCACTTTATATTAACAGCAAATGTACATTCAGGAATCAACATTCGAATATTAAATACTATTTGTGCGAATAAAATAATTAATAAAAAATCTCTTTAGCTTAATTTTTTTTGATTAAAACCGAAAAGGTAGATTTTGAAATTAAAAGATTTATGCGTATTTATTTAATTTTAAATAATAATGATGATATTTGAAATTGTATCATTTCACCACCTTCTGTATTCTTAGGTAATACAGCATATTAAAAAAATATTTAAAGTACACATTTTAAGGTAAAAGGATCCCATTTACATTTTCCAAAAAAATCATGTTTAATATATACAATATATTAGCAGATTCAAAATAGCGACATCAGAAATGAGATGGTGCCTTTTTCAACAAAATATAAAAAAAAATTCCATTTCTGGTTAAAATAAAAAAATCCATACGAATTAAAGTATAAAAATGGAGTATCAATGCCCAAATGTTATTTAGTTCATTTGAAGAGCTGTGAATTTTTCATTATAATATTTTGGCATTAAAAATAATACATTATCATACAATGCCGTAATTGTTTATTTATTATTATTTTATTAAAAAAAGAAAGAAAAAATCATTTTGATTGTTCAAAAGCCCCACGGGGACCACGAGTTGGGAACCACTGGTTTAGATACTCACTTTTAAGTAAATTTAAAAAAAAAAAGTATATGCAATGTTGACCACCGTCACCGTTTCCTCTTTGCAGCCATCCTGACAAAAGGGGGCATCGTGCCCAACATCATCCCCGGTGAAGCCAGACTCGAACTGTACGTGCGCGCACCCACCTCCACCGAAATGGACGCCCTCTTCGAGAGAACCAAAGAGTGCGTGGAGGCGGGAGCAAAGGCGGCGCGGTGCGTCGTCTCCTACGACTGCGGCGAGGAACGCACTCCTTACGTGAACCTTATCACCAACAGGGTGATGGGCGAGATCTACAAGGGCTATGCAGAGAGACTGGGTAAGTACCGAAAAAATAGTTTTTATTCTTATGTATTGAAGACGTCTTTAAAATCGGTCCAGGTACACACTGTTAAAAAAAGGTACTCAAAAATAAGTAAAATGTACTCATTTTTTATTACATTCGATACTTATGATAGCTCCGAATACATAAGTTTCATTTTTGAAAAAGACATGTACTCAAAAATGAATAAAAAGGGCAGTAGCTTGCCCATAGGCGTAAACTTGTATTGGGCCCATGGGCCCGAGCCCCCCCAATAATTTGAAAACCCGGCTAAGCCCCCCCAATAATTCAAAACTTCTAACTTATATTTTGCAAGAAAAAAAATCTCTTTCTTTTTTTTAATATTCAACATGTACCATCAACCTTTCCTAGCAACTACAGAATTCCCTTATCTCTATTTTCAACAGAAACATATGTAGCCAGTCCTCCATGAGCCAGTCAGGCTAGAACCAATGTCTACGTGGAAGAATGGGAAGAATAGGCGGTGTATTGGGGGGGGGGAGGGTAGAATGCCCTCTAGTGAATACTGGTCACACCCCTTTTTTCTAGTAACAGTGGCTAACTTTGAGGAGATTACTGCGTACTGAGCACGTGGGTCCTGAGTACAAGAACTTCTGATAGCCTATAGCCCCAGGATCAAAGCAAAGAATGGTGACAAGTAATTGGCCCTATACTGTGAATGCTCCGTTTAAAGTTTCAGCCTCGTCTCACAGGGGCCTGGCCAGGGGTCGACATTTATGCAACTCTAAAACAGACATTAGGGATACTCTTCAGAAAGGCCTGTTGGGCTTTTTGAGTAGACGTGAGTGTCGGCTAATAGTGGATTCCCGTCTAGGACTTTTCCTATTGTACTGCAGTGTAAATGTCAAAATCTTCATTTGGATGCTTGTTGAAATTACTGGTTCGTTTAAATGCTTTGCCGCAATGCAACTTACAGCAAGTTTATTAACAGGTAACTTGCATTTCATTAATTATTCTTAAATAATTAAACTTTTTGTGTGAATTGAAATGCGATACTCTGAGCCCCTTCAAAATAATAATTCCTGGTGGTGCTCAGACCCCCCCCCCCCTCTCAGTGGTGGCCCGTGGTCAAAAATGTTAGTGCAGCCGAAAACATGTGACTCCCCCCCCTTTCGCCTTTTTCCACAACCATACATGAACGGACATTCTTTAAAATTTATTACTCAAACTCAAATCAAAGATTCCTTTCAAATTTTATGAAAGATAACATGTAAAAATAATAGAAAACACTTACTTATTTTTTGAAAATTAAATCAATCCTTCTATCAAACTTGCGAATCGGTCAATTTTAATATTAATTAAGTAAAGAAACAACAACACACGTGCAAACTTATCGAAAAAAATATTTCCGTTTGGAGATATTCTTCGAAATTATCGTTTTCCTCCACCCCGCCTCGCCGATTCACCAACGAACCAAACATTTAATCGAAATCCCTTTTACAGCTAATTTGAAAAATTCCTTTTGCGCTACGTTTGTGTTTTCACATCCTCCATTTTAGTGTGTAGGGGAAGTCATACTACGTAAGGTTGTCATGACAACGATGCTGCCGATTTCGAACTTCGCTTTTTGGCTGCAATTTTGATTGAATGGAGTTTTTTCCTCTCCTGAATTTGTGCATTACGGAAACACGTTTGCTATTTATCGGAGATTTTTTTTTACTTACAGTTGAAATTTCATCTTCATTTCCAATTATAATCTTCATTTAAAAAAATTAGTAAAATATATAATTTTAGTTTTAAAATACACTAATAAAATTAGGTGCAGCCCGGCTGTACTTGCTGTAGTGCACGAGACGCCACTGCCCCCCCCCCCTAATATTATACTATTTTTTTAAAAAAAATTACTTAAAAAACCAATCGTAGAATAGAGAATTCTTACAAAGAGGCATTCGATAGGAAGCACCCCTTATTTATTCTAAACGTGTTTTAAAGTAGGGGGGAATTTGCTTTGAAAGGTACAGGAGGACAATGAGTTCCTTTCTCAACTGTTTCCAATCGAAGACGACATATCATTAGTCATATGTCACCTTTTGTGAGAAACACCAGAAAATTACCTGTTTATCGTCAACAGCTGTACTTCGTTTGCAAAATGCCAATCTGGTTACTCGACCAGCCATGTCGGGTAGTACCAGGGGGTAGTCAAAGCATGTGAATGGCCACCAAAGCTGTGAATGTATAGTTCGTCGCCATTTGTTTGTAATTTACTGGCCCTCGCCCATATAGTCGATTTTAGCTGATTGATGACCCCCCAAACTTGCCTCTAGGGGCCGAAGTCATGGAAGGGCTACAGCAACAACAACAAAATCCCTGGTGAGATCTTACAACCGCATTACAGTTTATTTTTTTAGTGTAAAGACAGCAATCTTAGGAAGCATTTCTTTTTGCAAACGAATGGTAGTAGATTTCTTCTGTCAGCACATTCCTGTGTTTAGTCAGTTAAGTAATTATTTCTGGATTCTAAAAGTCAATTAAAAGTAATACCATCTTTTCTAACGATAAATGTTTTGTAATTATGCTTATCAATTGGCAGTAACTCTAGTTTTGTTATACACTATTAAGTAAATAACACTAAGCGTATGCTTATGTTTAAAAACAAGTTTGAAGTTAATTTTAATCTTGAATTACATATAATAAATGAAATGTCATTGTAGAATTAGTGAAAGGAAAATGTGTTTTTACATAAAGTCTAAATTGCTAATTATTTTATTGCATCAATAGAATACTTGTTATGGTTTATTTAATTTCAGTAATATTTAAAATGACAAATTTATAGGTTTTCACAATATAATATCTAATTTTTTTTTTTTTTTTTTTTTTGTACTCAGTACTCTGGCTCACGTACATTTTTTTAATATTACGTCTTTTTTAAATGTCAGAAAAGCATAAATATAATAGTTTAGTTTGAAAACTACCTATAAATTTATCAATTTAAGCAGCTAAAATAAACGTAATTTCAAGTATTTATATAAATGTCTACAACGCTAAAGCTTTAAAGAGTAATATTAAAAATAATGTAAAAAATACGTTTTTAAATAACAAAAAATATTATTTATGGACATTTCATAAATTATAATCGTATTTCCCATAATTTGTTCCTTTTGAAATAATAAACCATTAGATTCATGCACTATTTTCTAAAAAATGTAAAAAAAACAGCTTATATAATTGAAATTTCTTCTTTTAGAAAATTACATTTTGTTAAAGAAAGTTAAATAGAGACGAATTCCTCAAATCTGAAAAAATTCACAATTTAGCGTACAATACGGACATTTGAAATTACTATTAATCTGTTCCTGGTTACTTTATGTTCTAAAGCTGTCAAAACAAAAACGGATACGAGTTAAAACATTTAACAAGGAAAAATTTAAAGCATTGATTGTTTTTTAATTGTTTAATAGCTCACAACTCCGTACTATTTTATATTGTATAACAATATAATGAAAAAAAAAATCAGTCCCCCCTGAAAAAAAGAAGTTCCTACGCCACTGAATTTGCCCATAAATCTAATTGAATGGACAAACTAGAAACTCATGCCAAAGGGAAAATTACATTACCATAAATTTTTGGATTTCAATTATATTTACCCCCCCCCCCTTCTCCCCCCAAAAATACGCAATTTTCTTCAGTTAAAAGTTAAATTTTGGGCCCCCCCAAAAATTTTGACAACTTTACGCCTATGAGCTTGCCTACATAGGCTGCCTTCATAAATCGCTTTCAATAAATATCGACAATTATTAGAATCGTGTGTTAGGTGGTGACAACTTAGACTTACCGAGCATCGAACCCGGGTCTGCAGCACCGCTGTCCACAGTCATCCGTTAAGCTATCAAGGCGACGTGAATAAGTTATAAACAGAAGTAAATGCCCAAAAAAAATGGGAAGTAAGAAAATTGAATTGTAATAACTCAGTTTCTATTTAAACAATCGACATCAAATAATGTGGAAAAACATCTCCTGAACAAATACTTTAAGTGTGTCAGGCTGCTTTGTTAAGATGGCTTGAACAGAAGCTGAGATTGGCAATATTATATCACACTGCTCATTTTTTCGAAAGTACGATTACTTAAATTTGAATACGTCATCGCTCATTTACGATGCAATTGTACTTTAAAAAAAGCAAGTACGTCATGTACTCATTTTAAAAGCTCTGCTGGAAGAATCAATCTATGAGGATAAAAGACCTGCCATAGCGTAGAGGAAGATACCCTGACTTGTGGGAGAAAATTAGTCACATTCTGGGGCACCTAGACTGTTAAGTGGCCAACTTGGTTTAAGCTGCTCAACTTTCGCTATTCGATGGCTGGTCATTTATCTGCATAGACTAATTCCCCGTAGAAGCTTTGAAATAATAAATTTTTTTTATGTCGCACAAGTTCCTGCTAATGACCGCTGTACTTGGACCGATTTTAACATTTCAGGCCCAGTGGTGCCAATTGGAACCTTAATGAATTGAGTGATTGTAGTGCAAGTCAAGGTCATACTTACACCACTTTACTGCCAGTTGCGTTCAGTAACCAAGGAAACGATTGTTGATACAACTTTGCGGAAAAGTGTTGCAAGTCTGACTTTGACTATTACCGCCTCAATTGAAAAATAATTAGACCTAAAAGGGTTAAAGTCGTAAAAAAATATTACGCTTTATAAAGCTCTTTTAACTTCCACTTTCCGTAAACAGTGTCCTTTCATTATAGGTATACGCGACCTCGAAAATGCAGGCGACATGCCCGTGGGCTCCACTGACATGGGCAACGTCTCCCACCTCCTCCCTTCCATCCACCCCTTTTACGCACTCCCCACCTCCGCTCCCAACCACTCGAAGGAGTTCACGGAGGCGGCGGGGTCTCTCACCGCCCAGCCGCCTACGCTGGCCGCAGCCAAAGCAATGGCCATGACCGCCGTCGCACTCATGCGCCGCCCTGAGGCGATGCTGAGGGCCAAGGAATTCCATAAGGACATTCAAGAAAAAATGTAGATTTTAACGAATAAATACTTTTGTAACAATAAATGCAGATTTTGTGTTCTTTTTAGCGTTGTATCTAAAGAATGATAGACAGGGTGTCCCACAAAGGACTCCCTGATTTTAAAATTAAATACCTCGTGAAACGAAGATATGTAGAAGTGTGAATAAAGTGGTATATTTATTTTGAAAGTTGTACAAATTTGATACAGAAGTTTAAAAATTATTTACAAATGTTGCCGATAGGTGGCACTGTAAGAAGTAGTCGGAGTCCGAGATATAGGTTATAAATTGAAGGGGTTAAATAGCAAAAATCACTGTCTAAGATAAACTTTGTTCAGCATCCACTATTTGTCGGCAATGAAAATTTTGGTACGATACTTTTTTCATATTCATCGACCGCAAGCGTGATTAGTGGTGGAAGGTTTACAAAGTGCGTGCGTTTTCGCACATTTGGCATTTAGGTTCGCTTAACGAAATCGAACCTTTATTATACAATGTAAATTCTTATCAGTAAAGGTAATAAATGTCTGTCAAAGATAGTCGATGTCTGTAAGGATAACAGGAAATAACATAAGGAGATGTTTAAAATCTACAGAAAAAATAACTTATTTTTCTTTTTGAAATAAAATTAATCTCGAAGTTTAGTTTTTGTTGCAAAAATTTTTTATATATGGATTTTAGGGAGATGACATCTTAGAAAACTTTTATATACATGATATTACAAAAAAGATAATTCTATATGAAACTACTTGTTATAATTAAATGATTTTTTCTCCATATGTTTTTCAGATACTCTTATTTCATTTGTGTTCAGCAGCCATATTTAACAAAAAAATATTTTGTGCTGTGTTTTTCAGTACTTTTTTGGTTAAATATATAAAAAAAATATTCTAATTATCATAAAGGTTTTTCACAAATATAATTTATAATATGAACCCTTATGAGTAAACAAATATAAAAAAAAGATATTTGATGCACATTTACTTTTAAATCAATTTTTACTAGTCACGACTCTGCATTTTTAAATTTTAATTAATAAAATCTTTTTAATATATTAAGTAGTTATTGGAACTACAAATTGTAGCACACAGTAATACAACAAATATCAGAACAATTTATCGTAAAAAAAAGATTTTGAATTTTCAATTTCAGGATTCCCTCCCGAGCCCTGTAAAAGAATCTATTTAAAACATTGCTAGAAAACAAGTTCTAACCAGTTTATATTAGGATAAATAATTTTAAACAAGCAGGGTTTATTCAGGGTGGCAACAAAATTTTGGAAAAAAAGTTATCTGATGATGTCACAAAATTTTCACTGATTTTACAATTACATTAAGAAATGTTGCAATACATGCGTTGTATAGAAGCACAGTATCCACGCTACAATAATACAATAAATATATTGCATTATAAATGAAAAATTATAAGCAAAACTTGTCAGTTAAAATAATAATTTATGGATACAACACAAATTATGCAATTGCGATAGGTATAATAGTAATTAAACATGTTCTCTGGAAGCAGAGAATGCAAAAAAAGCAAGTTTTTCCAATTATTTCTTTTGGAGAAAATTTTAAATGTTTTATATGCTTCCTATTTCCTATTCCAATCTTCAATAAATCACATATTCATTAGCTCCTAACATGTTGCTTACTATCAATCTAAAGTCCAACACACTTTCCTTTTGCTTCTTCTTCCAGCAGTGGTTCACATTTTTACAAAAATAAAAATGAGCATAACCATGCTTCTTTTAAAAATTCTTTTTCAGAACTAAAAGGAAATATTGACAACTAAACTAACCAGAATAAAGGGCATAATAGACAATAATTGCCGTTTTCATGATCAAAATTTTCAAATTTCCCTGATTTATTTTGCAATTTAAAAAAATTCCTTGATATTTCCAGAATTAAAAAAAATCATGATTTTCCGGTTTTCCAGGTTATGTTGCCACTCTGTTTTTGCATTTTTGCAGGGGTACTGGAATCAAACAAGAATAAAAGGTATAAAATTCTTTATTTGATTATATGCCGTCAAAGGCTTTAACATATTAGTATATCCCCGTGCTTAGCTCAAATATGTCCTAACTTTACTGGTAATTGATTTCCTGCACACAGGACACACATGAATTTTCTGTGCACATTTTGAACAAGAGGTCAGATGGCCGCAAGGCAGAAACACAATACCTAGTTCTTCATCCATGCAAATTTTACAAAATATATCTGCGTTTCTTTCTTTCGTCTTTTTTGATTTACCTATAATGGAAAATAGAATTTTTTTTATATGTTATTTTATTATAGATGCAAACAATTCAAAAATATAATTTGGAAATTTTTTCACATTAAAAAAAAACAATTTGTAGTTAATTTGCGCTAAATATGAAAAACCTGTTTTAACATTTTAATTAAAAATAAAAATTCAAAATAATTGTTTAATTATTAAGTTTCCTACATATTATAAGACAAATTGACCCCGTATCGCTTTATTAATACAAATAGTTGTCAAAAAAGCTGTCATTAATGTAAAATCTAGCAAAACCTTATGATAATGAAATTATCCTATACAGAATTATTCAGAAACATGTGCTGAATAAAAAAAAAGACATAATTCTTTAACAACTATTAAACAAAAAAAAAAATTGTATTAAAAAGTTTTATAAAAAGAAAAATCTTTTAAAATTAATAAAATTTATCAGTTAATAGTATAACTGTACAAAATGGTAAAAATATGCACATTATACAGGCAATTTATACGGACGGCAGGCAAGGACAGTCAAGACTATATATATAAGGTGTGCTCGTTCTCTAGCTTTCTGACAGAAGGCGGGGAAAGCATATTTTTGACGTCATACTGACGCCTACCTCCGCCTTCTGTAGGCGTGTCTAATGCTCTCGCTCTCGTTTGTACAGTCGTTTTAGGAGTCTACAGAGCAAACCTATTTTAACAAGAATTTTTGTTTTTAACTAATCATGAATTTATTTTTAAAAAAAAGTTAAAATTTGTTTAAAAAAAAATTTGAATCGATTTGCAAAGTGATTTAGTTATTAAAATATCCGGAAATCAATTTGAACAAATGGTTCGTGAGGTGCTGCCATCTATTCGTTTTTTTGTGAACTATTTAAAAGTCATATTTGCTAATTTTATTTAGAATTTGCTAAATTTTAAGAGTTAAAATTATAGTTTAAGGATTGCATTTAGTATGTAAAAATTGCAAAAGCTTTGCTTAATAAATTAGGCATATTAAAATATTATTAGCTGCCACGAGAGCATGTCCATGAATTTTGAAAGAGTAAAATGGGGTCGGAACCATCCGGTCAATGCATTTGTATTGGACATTTTAAACGAGTTAAAATTTCAATCAAGTAAAATACGGGGACATAACAAAACAAGGACGGATTAGTAGTGAAGCTACCTGAACACAATTATTTACAGATATTTACATTATTTTGCTAATTAAAAATTAAATCACCAGTTGTTACCCAACCGAGGATCGAACCTAAGTAGCAATGCTTGAAACACACAGCCAATGAGAATGATCAAAAACCTATAGTAAGGCAGAGCAAAAATGTGCTTTCCTTGTCCATTTTCAAAAGCGAGAGAACGAGCACACCTTCTATTATTATATATCCACTATCCTTGGACGGCAGGCATGTATGTTATGACAATGGATAAATTGCGGGAATTACATCGGATATTTGAACAGTGCAATGAATTTGCTCATTTTGAAATGTAAAAGAACGATATTGAAGAAGAAAAATTTGTTTAACCTTTTGCACTTGTGGAACATGTTTGATATTAACATTCTTTTTATAGAACTTTATTTTTAATAAGGTATTCTGCAGTGAGTTCTTTTTACATTTAGTGAGGGATAATTAAAAAAAAAAATATGCATTAAAGCAGAATACTAATCGCAGTATACCAAATATATATTTAGTGGTTTATGAAATTTGTCAAACATTAAAAACAAACATTTAGGAATTTCAATCTGAAGACATTTTTAGATCACTAACATACTTGGGGCTTCTAGGTGACATAAATACTTTATATGAAGGTTTGCGAGAGAATAACTTTTAAACTGAAGAATATGTTGTTCTCTTTCATTTTAAAGAAGAGAAAAACCAAAAACATAATTATTTTTGGGGATTTAAAGGAGAGACTGGAATGCGAAGGGTTAATAAAATATGTTGATATCCAAGTGATGTCATACTTTTAAATGGAGTTGATAAGGAACAAGCTAAAAAACAATTTTTTTTGTGTGTTCAAGAACATTCAGTTCTCGCTCAATTTAAGAACAGGGAACGAAAGAACAGATCACTATTTTGATAATTAAGAGTCGCCATTCGTGTTCAATAGAAAGAAAATTCCACCAGACAAATTAAAAAATTTTAGTCCCAATATAATTTTATGATATTTATTGTGTAACATTAATAGTGTTATTGGGATTATGTTAGCATAAGAAGTTGAAATTACATTTTAAAAGAGTTTTGATGTTTTTGCTGGATTTGACAACATAATGACAACAAGTGTGACTTAAATAAAATGCATTAAAAGACAAATTATTGATAAGAACAGTTTTATTCATTTTAAATAATTAAACATGTGAGATGGGTAATTTAGATCTAGTTGTCAGAACTTTTCACTTAATTTTGGATGGGGGAAAAAAACTTACTAGATTGATCCGTTTTTGGTAATAATGCAGAAGCAGCAGCAGAAAGGCCAGATGCTGTACTTGTTGCAGTAGGAAAGTAGAACTGTGTCGATGTAGTTACAGGTTCACTAACTTCAAGATCATCAGTTGTAATCTGCATTAATTAATTATATAATTAGAATTAAAATACCGTTATACTGCTTACACATATGTTACACACTGAAAACTATGTAAATGCATATTTCTAATTTAATTTACATAATGCAAATTGTTTTAAAGATCAATTTATCAGAAAAAGTTATTCTTTTCAGGTACAAATTTAGGAAAACTATAACTTTTTTTTAGAATTGAGTCAAATTTCGGAAATACATTTTCATGTTTCGTGACATTACTGTAATATTAATAATTTCAATTAACATTTTAATAAAAATTCAGTGTTCTTTTTGGACTCCATAATTTAGACATTTTCAGTTGTGCACATATACTATACTCGTAATGCCTATTGTACCATACCTGTATCATTGCAAAAACGAGAAAATTTGATGTTTAAGTCGAATATTATAAATCTTTTAAGAGTTTAGATAATTTAAAATATATAATTTAATTTGTTCACAAGGTTAATTTGCTCATGAGACAAGTATTTTATTGGTTTTCTCTTCAAAAATATAAAAATAGATTTTAAATACTAATACAGCTGGTGATCTGCACTTGAAGTACATTGCTTAAATAATGCTATATTAAATAAAATATAAATATATTAAAATATAGCTATATTATTAAAATATAGCTATGTTATTAAAATATAGATATATTAAAATATGCTATATTAAATAAAATTGAAACATGACTAAACAATGCTTCTCAAATCTGTCTTGTACATTTAGAATCATCATGAATCACAAGCAAAACTACTTTTATCCATTGTTTAATCCAGTTAGTTGAGATTAGTGGCACATTCTGTTTTTGTCCTAAAACTATACCATTTTTATTTGTTAGGCATAATGTTATATCAGCTGGCAAGTTAATGAAACCACCACTCAAATTTAAGACAATTATAGGCTTTTTTTTAGATTTTACTTACTACATTTATATATTTTTATTTAAGGTGCTTTCGGTCATTATAAATGTTACTTTTGCATATCCACAAACGAACCGCCATGTACCCCTAAAGGTACACGTACCACAAGTTGACTACCGCTGATTTACACAATAAAAATGGTAGTTTCTTTCCCCATAATCTAGTAGCAGAATTTCACCATTGAGACCCTGTAGCTAACACACAACAAATTAATGTATAATACTTTATGTAACAATTACCAAAAGTAATTTCAAGCTTTCAAAGGATATTCTACGGTTTTATAGTAACTTTTATCTTGGAACTGTAAACACAACTGTATTATTGTTAACAGTAACTGCACTGAATCAGGAAGTAAATCATGGTAACCTGGACTGTACTTGCAGTGGCAGTGTGGTTTAATATTGAAATTTTTAACTTGTAAATAAATTATATGTATATACCCACATTATACAGTTATATATTCAGTATATTAATTCTACAATAAACTAGTTGTTTATTTTCAAACTGATTTTATTGTGATCAACCTTATACCAGAGCAAAATAAATGGACAATTGACGATTCTTCCAAAAGAAAAACAAATTTTTTTAACTGTTCACTCAGGATAGGGATTCTTTGGCAAATATTCTATTTACAATATTTCAATTAATAAATTAACTTTTGTTAAAACTAATTCATTTGGTTATTATTGACTGTGCACAGAGTAATTTTTTTGCATTCATATAATTTTTTTTATGAACACTTACCTGTACTCTCGTCTGATCACCTTGTCTGTTGGACCAAGTGCATGTAACAAGGCAACCGTTTATCTTAGTATTATTGATTGAGCAAATAGCCAGGGTCGCTGCCTCTTTTGTGTTAAATCTAGGAAATGAAATAGTATAGCACTGTAATTTACTACAAATGTGAACATACGTAAAAAAAATACAAACTAAAGCAAATTTTAATATAGCATTTATTTAAAAAAAAATTATTACAAACTATACAGGCTTGGTGTATTCAAGACACTTTGCATGTATTTAAGGACTCATAAGATATATGTAACTACACTGTCAAAGTGTTCTTTTTAAACTGGTTGTTTTTGTATACCACATAATTAAAAATTTTGAGACTAGAAAAGAATAAGTTTTAGAAACGAAGAAGATATTTTATTGTGGATGGATATGAGTGTATTAACAAAATTAGTTTTCAAAAAACTACTATGCAGCAATATAACTTAGAGCATAGGCGTAGTAAACTTGTACTGGCCCCATGGGTCCAAACTCCCCCCCCCCCCCTTCAAATATTTTGAAAAAATGGCCCTATTTCTTTAAATTTAATGTGTTTTAGTAAAAATTAGAGCCTTGAGCACCCCCCCCCCCAATAATTTTGAAAACTTTACGCCTCTGCCTTAGAGTTAAGTAGATATGCTATATACAATTTTACGCATGTTTCAATTTTGACACTTGATGCATTTTTATTTATAAATGAATAGCAATTATCTCAATTATACTATAACTAGTATTGCTCTTAGAAAATGTGATTTAGAAATAATTTTACCCTATTCTCTGGTTATTTTAAATAATATTTGGTATTCATCTTAGCCATATCTTTAGATATTTATTCACAGACTTAAATATAGTCTATGATTTGTTTTAGTAAATCACTCACTACTTCCTTTCGGGGAAAGTTATTTTTTTTAAAGTGGATAATAGTATTTCTCCCTTTTTCCTCTGGAGAAGCTTGGTTTGGTTTTGTTAATTAACGTCACACTCGAGCTGCAAAGTGGGCTATTGGCGACGGTTCGGGGTCTATCTCGAAGGAAAGACCTGGGAACACATTCACACACACATTCATACATGCAACTCGTTATTTTAGAACCATGGTCAGATGACAAGGAAACAGCTGAACTGGCACCGAACGCCTTCAATAGACTTCGGACCCCGATCAGATTTATCGTGCATCAGTTCCGTATACACACCGTTAATTTTTGTGGATGTTCTAGATGACATTCCAAGTATTTTGTAGCGAAGTGGCAACCCTCCGATCACAAGATCACTACTTTTTACTTTTCTTTGTCAAGTCCATCACCTAGGATTGAACCAGGAATCTTCGTATTCCCAGCTGATGCCTTTAACCGCTCGGCCACTCTCTGAAGAAGCATTTTCACTCGACAATAACAGCGCCTCTAACAAGTGTGGTTACATAGCACATACTTTTACTCTGTGCACTTTTGTTCTTACTCATTACCATTGCTAGCTTAAGACGTCACTGGAGTAAAGATTATGCTTGCTTACCGAATGAAGGCGTAATCTGACGTGTGAACAGAAAGATCAATTTTTTCTATTATCCCGAATGGATTAAATATCTTTGTTAAGGATTCATCTAAAATACAAAAAAAAGTTAAGCTCTGAACATTCAGCAAATCAAATTACTGGCAGAAATGACAAATTATATAATATTTCCTTACAAAACTGTTAGTATAAAAACAAAATATTTTTGGATTAAATATCTTTGTTAAGGATTCATCTAAAATACAAAAAAAAGTTAAGCTCTGAACATTCAGCAAATCAAATTACTGGCAGAAATGACAAATTATATAATATTTCCTTACAAAACTGTTAGTATAAAAACAAAATATTTTTGGATTAAATATCTTTGTTAAGGATTCATCTAAAATACAAAAAAAAGTTAAGCTCTGAACATTCAGCAAATCAAATTACTGGCAGAAATGACAAATTATATAATATTTCCTTACAAAACTGTTAGTATAAAAACAAAATATTTTTGGATTAAATATCTTTGTTAAGGATTCATCTAAAATACAAAAAAAAGTTAAGCTCTGAACATTCAGCAAATCAAATTACTGGCAGAAATGACAATTTATATAATATTTCCTTACAAAACTGTTAGTATAAAAACAAAATATTTTTGGATTAAATATCTTTGTTAAGGATTCATCTAAAATACAAAAAAAAGTTAAGCTCTGAACATTCAGCAAATCAAATTACTGGCAGAAATGACAATTTATATAATATTTCCTTACAAAACTGTTAGTATAAAAACAAAATATTTTTGGATTAAATATCTTTGTTAAGGATTCATCTAAAATACAAAAAAAAGTTAAGCTCTGAACATTCAGCAAATCAAATTACTGGCAGAAATGACAATTTATATAATATTTCCTTACAAAACTGTTAGTATAAAAACAAAATATTTTTGGATTAAATATCTTTGTTAAGGATTCATCTAAAATACAAAAAAAAGTTAAGCTCTGAACATTCAGCAAATCAAATTACTGGCAGAAATGACAAATTATATAATATTTCCTTACAAAACTGTTAGTATAAAAACAAAATATTTTTGGATTAAATATCTTTGTTAAGGATTCATCTAAAATACAAAAAAAAGTTAAGCTCTGAACATTCAGCAAATCAAATTACTGGCAGAAATGACAAATTATATAATATTTCCTTACAAAACTGTTAGTATAAAAACAAAATATTTTTGGATTAAATATCTTTGTTAAGGATTCATCTAAAATACAAAAAAAAGTTAAGCTCTGAACATTCAGCAAATCAAATTACTGGCAGAAATGACAAATTATATAATATTTCCTTACAAAACTGTTAGTATAAAAACAAAATATTTTTGGATTAAATATCTTTGTTAAGGATTCATCTAAAATACAAAAAAAAGTTAAGCTCTGAACATTCAGCAAATCAAATTACTGGCAGAAATGACAAATTATATAATATTTCCTTACAAAACTGTTAGTATAAAAACAAAATATTTTTGGATTAAATATCTTTGTTAAGGATTCATCTAAAATACAAAAAAAAGTTAAGCTCTGAACATTCAGCAAATCAAATTACTGGCAGAAATGACAAATTATATAATATTTCCTTACAAAACTGTTAGTATAAAAACAAAATTTCAATATTAAGAATATAAATTACATTATATCCTAAAAAGTTCCAATTTTGAAAAAAAAAATTAAATTATATTTAAATCTACAAAATTAAGTAATTTATCTTTTTGTAAATTAACAATTTTAAGTTTGTAGGTTAAGTAAAGGTCCTTACTTGTAGTATTCCTGTTCAATCCTTTACAGAAAACAGTAAAGTTGTTTGGTCCTGTCTGATCAAACACTGTATCAAAGTTATCATCTGCTAAAAAAAAAGTACAAGTGGTACTTGTTATGTTTGATTTATTCTATATTTGTCCCTAAAACTATACCATATTTTGAGCAAAACTAAGGGCCTAATAATATTACTTTTTAATAATAAACAATGAAGACACATAAAGAGAGCTGTTTTCAAAATATAATTACAGAAAATATCAGCAGAGTTATTCAAAAGAAATGCAATTTAACGTAAGATAAATGGTAAAAGGGTCATTCTCTCAAAATGCAAATGTTTAAGACAGAAAAATGAAAAAAATAATATATTAATAATAAGATAATATTAAGAAGAAGGATTAAAAAAAAAGATGTTTAAAAAACCCTTAAAGATTAAAAGGGTGTTTCATTGTAGTTTTTGAGTCATACAATCACAACTTCTATATGTACGGAAATGTTTTTAAAAAAATGTTAATTTGACTCTATTTCATTTTGCGATCTTTTAAAATATTCAGCTGTAAAGTTAAAAAAGAACTGTTTAAGAAATGCCTTTATTGTATTTAAAACAGATGTTTGATTGGTTACACCAAAAATTAGCTGAAATTTTATTTTCCTGGTGACTGATAAATGTATTACTTACCTAAAATAAGTTATTCAATAAAACGAAATTTGTAGATTTCAGTTAATTCACAGAAATCTGACATGCCTGTTAAAATACCAATTTTGGTATAGAAAGAATTATAAACTAAGAATATCAATTTGGGACTCAGTATTGAATTTCAAGATAACAAATTGAAGTATTTAAAGTACCTAATTTGCTAATGATTGGAATTCTTATTATAAAAAAACTTCACAATCTCATGGAAAAAAAATCAATCAAGTAATTCAGATAATTGAAAATTATCCAAAGATTACCAAAACATAAGTTTAAAAAATTACAAGAATCTTACTATATTCTTCATCTGATGATGTTGAATCTTGCAAAAGTTTAGCAAGTTGCTCTTGAAGCTGTTGAAGTCTGCAATTATTAGAAGAGTTGGATGATGCTTCAAATATAATAGGACTTCTGACTGTTGTACTACTTGATACTGCTGGATATCTCAATGTTGAACTAGGTGCTGCAGCGGGATCTCCAGGTGCTGTACTTGACACTGAGGATGAGTTGACTGTCAGAGGCAGAGCTGCAGGCAAAAGAAATAATTTTAAATCAGATTTATGTTAAATATTTGTAATTACGTTAAGAAATATTTTAGTAGTTTAAAGTTTTTTTTTTAAATAATATAAAGAGGTAACAAAATGATATTTTTCAAAGGAAAAAAAGTGGTTTTAAAGGATTTGAAATATCGAAAGTTTAATGACATTTATTTATGGGAAAAAATTACGATTGCTGCATTAACTGTAGGTATATTGTTTTAATAGTTATTTTCACATCAAAAGATTTTACTTTAATATTTCTTTCATGTCTCATTTTCTCTCTTCAGTGAATAACTCAAATGTTTTTTTTTATATAGGATTTGTCTTTAGCATATACTTTTTCTTTCTGGGGCTGTACATAAATGATGTCACATCTTTTCTCCATATTTCTGACCTCCCCACCCCATGTCACAAACTGCCACACTTCACCCTATGTCACATGGCCCAACCCCTTCCCCAGAGTCAAAACTTCCTGCCTAAAATTCTTAATATTTAAAGAATTTTATGCAAATTCATCAGTAAAGTAATTACTAATTAACAACTAATTTAATTACTAATTAGCATAAATGTTAATTATTAATGACTAATTACTATAGCGTTTCTTTTTTTGTATTCGTAAATATTTTGGAAATGGAACTAGTTAAACTATATTTTACAGATTCAAATTTAAAAAAAAAAAAAAAAACTCTCAAGTTTAACAAAATAATCAGTTTATATGGCTTTTGGTCATAAATATTTTTTCTATATCTTTTATCATAGATATTTTGTCCTTTACTTCTTTTCTCAAAGAATTAGTTTTTATAAATCAATGAAAAATTCTGCCTCATTGGCTAAATTTTCTTACATTAAAACTTTTCTTAAAGATAAATTTTCTTTGACTGCAAGTTACACTTAAATTTTGATTAATTAATTAAAATTCTTTCAAAATCGCGTTTGATGTATTGAAAAATGTATTTGCAAGTCATAATAAATGCAATGCACTAACTTATGAATGAAGCGATAAAATAAATAGCATTAGTGTATCTCATATAAATACAGCCACAAGTATAGATTGCTAATGTAAGTGAAATAAACTGAGATAAAGAAATTTTAATGGTAATCCTGTTATATTCCATTAAACCATCATGCCCACGCATCGAGTTAAACATTGTTTTGAGGACTATGTTTTGAACTATGCTTCCAGCCCCCACTTTTCAAAAATGTAACTGGTCAATTTATAAATATTTTAGGAATTAACTACTAAAAAAAATTAACTCTTGCTGTGGCAGGGAAAAAAAATATAAAGAGTTTCTAAGGACTCTTGGTAAAAAATAAGGACTTTATAGGGCTTTTAAAGATGCAAACCAAAAATAAGGAGTTCTTAAGGACTTTAAAGGACCAGTGAGAACCCTTCTTTACTGTATTCAAAACAGATGTTTGATTGGTTATACTAAAAATTAGCTGACATTTTATTTTCATGGTAACTTGAGTTCATAAGTTATTCAATAAAACGAAATTTTCAGATTTCCGTTAATTCACAGAAATATGGCATGCCTATTAAAATACCTACTTTGTATAGAAGGAATTATAAACTAAGAATACCAATTTGGGGCTCAGTAGTGAATTTGAGGATAAGAAATTAAAGTATTTAAAGTAGCTAATTTCCTAATGATTGGAATTCGTATCATAAAAAACTTCACAATCTCATGGAAAATAATTCTGATAATTGAAACTTATCCAAAGACTACCCCAAACATAAGTTTAAAAAAAATTATAAGAATCTTACAATATTCTTCATCTGATGATGTAGAATCTGGCAAAAGTTTAGCAAGTTGCTCTTGAATCTGTTGAAGTCTGCAATTATTAGAAGAAGAGTTGGATGATGCTTCAAATATAATAGGACATCTGACTGTTGTACTACTTGATACTGCTGGAGATCTTAATGTTGAACTAGGTGCTGCAGCGGGATCTCTAGGTGCTGTACTTGACGCTGAGGACGAGTTGAATATCAGAGGCAGAGCTGCAGGCTAAAGAAATAATTTTAAATTAGATCTATGTTTTAGTAATATTTAGTAGTAAGTTTTTTAAATAATATAAAGAGGAAACAAAAGGAAATTTTTCAAAGGAAAAAAAAGTGGTTTTAACGAATTTTAAATATTGAAAGTTTAATGACTTTTATTTATGTGAAAAAAACCCTGATTGCTGCATTAACTGTAGGTATATAACTGAACTGTATTTTTTGAATATAGAATTTACCTTTAGCAAATATTTTTTCTTTCTGGGGCTGTCTATAAATGATGTTACACCATTTCTCTATATTTTTGACCCCCCCCCCCCTCCTCCCCATGTCACAAACTGTTACACTTCACCATACCACCTCCCTCCTATGTCCAGTTCTTCCATCATGAACGTGGGGGATGGGGGAAGTCTTTAAGCACTCCCCCAGAGTAAAAATTTCCTACAAAAAATTCTTAATATTTAAAGAAATTTATGCAAATTCATCAGTAATTAACAAATTATTAATAATTAGGTACTAATTTATTTGCTAATTAGCATAAATGCTAATTATTAATGACTAATTACTATAACATTTAATTCTTTTTTACATTCGTAAATATTTTGGGAATGGAACCAGTTGAGCCCCTCTCCCCAAGATTTGAATTGCTACACCACTGCTACCAACAATATCAATCTAGCATGTATTAAAAGTTGTCAAGAGGGAAAACGATTTGAAATTCCCTGGTATTTTCCTGTAACCGAGTGTGATAGAAACGATACTGATTTACACAAATAAACATAACAAGAAAATTGCCAATACAATATTCAGCACTATTTATAGTTTTACAAGTTTCCAAAATGAACTATTTTTTAATTGTTAAAAAAAAAGTGGAAATTTTTTAATGATACCAATTCGCCAAAGATCTAAAATGAAATAGTAGGACTCAAAGAATAAAAGAGCCTAGAGCAGTTGTTGACAGCAGTTAATCAATTTTGCCAAGTTCGGGGGGAATTATTTTTTTTAGCAACGTTAAATTTTTTAAAAATTTTAACAGGAATTTAGCAATTATTAAATATTTGAACATTGAAAGTATTTCCATATTTCTACATGCAACAGTAGGGTGGGTCTATTTGTATTATATTTTTTTAATCGAACTTGTCTATGGTGGGTAAAGTTGTGTATTGATGTCGAATGTTTGTAATTTTTTTTGTTTTTAAATCAAGATATATTTAGGCCCTCCTACCAGGATCAGATCTTTTTTACGATGATTTTTTTATACAATTGTTTTCAGTGCAGGTGAATAAAATTATGATAAGAAATATATATATAAATTTGTAATTTTTACTGAAATTAAAAAAAATTGAGGGCCTGGCAATATATTTTGATTTAATATAAACAATTGAATTGAATCAATGTAGACAAATTAACTGTTAGAGTCCCAGGGGTATTGAAAAAACACTGTCGAAGAATCCCAAACAGCGAAACCACGCTTTCTCTAAATGAGTACGAAAAGACCAAAGCCGTGCGATAGTGCTTTTTTTATTTTATGTCGAGAAATACCAAGCGGTGCGACAGCGCTTTGTTTATATTACATCGATGAATCCCAATCGGAGCAGGTTTTTCCTGCGAGATAGGCCCCGAACCGTCGCCAATAGCCCACTGTGCAGCACTAGTGCAACATTAATTAACCCAAACCAAAAAAACAACAGATAATTTTGTAATTGTTGTATGAACCGCATATATTTCGGAGGTGAACACTTAACAAACGAAATTGGGTTAATTTATGATTAACATTACATTCTTACTCTCCATTTAAATTGTTTGTTCATAACACAAAAATATTGTTAATTTGTAATTTTATAAATATTTCAAGTTTTGTTCGATAAAAATTATTGAGAAGATAACAATGAAATAAAAAAAATATTTTGTAATGTATTATTGCATTATTATAGTATTATTCTACCTATTGTAAAATGTACTATTTACATTAACCCTTTGGGTACATTTGACATGTGAGACTCATCATGTGCTTACTTGGGCGAAGTTACAGTGGACAAGTCTGACTCATCATCTGAATTTAAGAAGCGGGCGTTGATGTTTGCGGCACCCCAGCCAATGGGCGTTGATCGCAAACAATTTGTTGTAGGGGCGGTCAAGAATGGGATCAATCTGAGCGTGCGACTTCAACAATCGGTAACGCACCGTCAGTTGTCCACAATGTTCGAAATGTACTGGGTTTTCTCGACATAAAATCTCAACAGCGCGATCGCGCTGCTTGGGACTCAAACGGTTAAAACAATATGACTAATCACATTTTAATTTTTTTTTAAGTTTTACATACATTTGACATCAATACACAACTGTTCTCACCACGGGCTAGTTTGATTGAAAAAAAATAATAAAAATCAACCCACCCAAATGAAACAGTCCTTTACAAACAGTGATTGTTCAGTTGGACTTACTTGGAATGAAAATTTGTACCCTCCAAAGTTGTGCCAACCAGAATCCAGAAAATGACAAAGGGACCACATACAACCAATTGTCTGACCATCTACTTGGATGCCATCGATTGTACATATGGCAAGAGTTGCATCCTCTTTCCTGTTAAATCTGGAAAACCCAATAATCTTCCAGAACAGCATTTAATAATTTTACAATAAGAGCACAATTTATACAAAGGCATCAGAGAAACAAGGAAAAAGTGTGTACTAGATTACATTTTACTGATTGAAACAGTTATTTCTATTATTTCCTAGTAAACATTACTGCTTTTGGATGACAAAAATAGTTAGTATTTGTTTTAGAGTTAGTGACAGAAATAAGGTGACAAAACAATGACATATCTTAATCTCTAGATCTCTCACAATCTTGTTCATTTCAAAGAACAAGGAAACAAGTACTTTTTTTTTATATTTAAATTTTATACATTTTTAAATATAAATATATATATATATTTAAAAAAGGTTAGGATTTATGTAAAATCTAGACTGCATGATTAAAATTACCTTGTTTTTGTAATAATTTTCTCCAAATCTATTTGACCTAAGCAAATAAAATTATTTGACAAGAAAAAAGCTAAAATTTACAGATTTTGTTTAGCAATAAGTAACTAAACACTTGAGATATTACTTAACGATTTGTTTTAAAAAAATTATTTCAATTCAAGGATCACAGAATTTCTTAAAATTTTTATATTTAACAACTCAAAACTTCAGGAAATTTTGATTTTAATTGGCAATGCATTGTGATATAAATATGCCAACATCATCTTAGCTTAGCCGGTAAAAGTAAAAAAAATGCAAATATTTTGTTACCCCTTTAGAAACACATGAATGTTTTTACTTTTTGAAATATTAATTTAGAGTTAATAAATTTTTAGATTAAAAAGTAGATTAAAAAATAAATAAATGCAAATTATTTTAAAATATCTGTAGGGGTCACGTCATACACTCGATGCCACCACTTGGGTTTGGGTGATTACTTTAGCCTGACTGTTAGAGTATAGGTGCATCACGCAGAAGGTCCTTGGTTTGTTTCCGAGTGACAGCCAAAAAGTGTGCAGATATCCCTATTTTGAGTAAATCTACACATACTTGAATGCAATAAAAATATTTTACTTACCGAATCATAGCGTTATCAGTATGAATGCTATTAATTTTAGTAAAAATGTCTTGTATTATGCCGAATGGACCAAATGTATCCTGTAGAAATTGTACTGAAACCAGAAAAAAAAGATAAGCTGAAACATTTTGCATAAAAATTTTAGGCATAAACTTTGTAGATAAATAATGTACAGTAAAAACTTGTCTATTTAGAATTCAATAGTATTTTCTAAAAAAACAAGTTCGTTGATTAAAGAAATGTCACAAAATATAGCAATTTGAAGCTAAATATATCGTTAAAAAAATGTCAGAAAGGAGTTTGAAGGATTGTCAAAGTTAACAATTGAAAACAAAACCAAATGTTGATATAACCTATCACCATTAAACCACACTTTCACGAACTGCAGATGCAAGGGTTTCCACTCTATAATATTATTATTCAAATTCCCCGATTTTTTTAAGTATTCCAGATTGAGAATTCAGGAAAAAAAAAAGCTTTTTCACATTTTAAGTCCATAAAATTTGAGAGCACGTAAATAAAAACCTAGAAAAGTAAACAAAATTCAGGAATTGGCATCTTCACAACAAAGTGAAATTTACATTAATGACAAAGAAAGGAACATGATGGGGTACATTCGTTCAGAATTTTCAGAAAAATTCCCGGAATTTTCCTCAATTTTTAATTTTTTTCTCGTGATAATTTCCTAATTTCTTAAGAAATTTTTTCTCACAATTCTAGAACCTCTCCTGTTTTCTAAGGTACATGACAAATGTGAGCGATGTGTGTGGGAGGTGCATTGCAAAAGAGAATGAGTTCTCTTTCTGAGATATAAAAAAATAAATATAATAACAATTTTCCTGAAAAGTCAGAGAAGATAATAAACAATAACAGTACAATTTAGAAACTCAAAACAATTAAACCATGTGTTAAGCAGAAAGGACGAATGTTCGGTTCAATGTCAACAGCATTGCATAATATTGTAGGAATATTTAGATGTAGGCATTTCCAATGAAATATTGAGATTTTCAGATATTTTGTGCTGTTAATCATGCATAAATATAAAAATTAAATACAATTTCCCTTATCAACACGATTGTCAATGAAACATTCACAGTTCCGGTATTTCTTGCCTGTTGGTACACAAGTTAACTCCAAGCGCTAATTCTAGATTTATTTTAATTTAATTGCGCACAGACATTTCATTGCTGATGAAAGGAGATGTCAGGGCTGCCACTGAGTTGTACCTTTGAAAATAGTAGCTTTAGTATCCTCAGACATAAAAAATAGTAGCCTAAATAGTCTCCTCAGATATCAAAAATAGTAGCCTAAATAGTCTCCTGAATTATGCATATATTTAGCAAAGATGACTAAATGCAGTAAATTGCGACAAACGTTAAACAAATTGCGACTAAGGCATTTTATTAAATGCAAGTAATATTACAAATTGATTTAATTTTTATTATTGTCACTGTTTTTAGACAATTCTAAATATGTACTTTATACTCATTTTCTTAAATAGACTGCAGAAATTAAAAATGTATATATTCACTAGATATGAACAAATTCCATTTTTAAACCGAACAACAATAGTACTGTTTTGTAAAAGTGCATTTTTGCACCAATATTTACTTTTTAAAGAAAATTAACGTATATAAAAATACCTTAAGAACGTATGCCTACTTTTAAAGAAACATAATAGAATATGACTGAAGGCAATGGTTATAAAAATACTGCATTCACAAAAATTGTCTCAGCATATTGCCAGATACTTTTTGCTGAGCTTGGTATTAATAAATATCAGTTTATAACAAATAGCTTGCTAAACCATAGTTTAATAAAAAGCGGAAAATAAAGACAATTTCCAAAAATTTTGAAAAGGAAAAAAAACCTTCAAAATTGAAACAAATCACTTTTATAATTGAAGTCTTTTAACCAAATTTAGTAGTAATGATAAGTTGTTTATATACCGAAACTTGCTAATGCATGCATATTTAAAATAGGAGTAAAATTCTCAAACAAAAAAAATACACCCAAAACTTTTGTCTACGTAATCACAAATCTAAAAATATAAATATTTCCTTAAACTCTGAATAATTTATTAAGTTTTATAAAGATATCTACTTAATTCCATCAAAGTTTACACAAGTAGTTCTGGTAACAATTGAGGGTTGTATCAAATACTTCTAATTATGAAACTTTTTATTGAACCAATACATGATTTGATTTCTATGCTAACTTTAATACATAGGCCCCACAACAAAACACATATGTTAAGCTTAATGACTTCAAACAACGTTCACGCCAAATTTGAAGAAAATCAAACAACACATATTAGATTCTGATAATCAGATATAAAGTACTTTGAAGGTTTAACTAATTTTACCAGCTAGCTAACTTATGCAAAATCCCTAGAAATTTCAAAATTTTCATTTTGAAAATCAAAGAAATTAAGACGCTAAAATGTCGATTTTCGACCTAATTAAGAATTGATTTGCTGTGAATAAGGTTATTAGCTGTCTAAATAAACTTAAAAGGCATATGCTTTAAATGAGACTATTTAAAGGTAGTTGAAAATATTTAACGAAAATGAGTTCTTAATTAAGAATTATTGAATTTATATATATATATATTTTCAATATAAACTTAACTAAAATATGTGGATTCTTTTTCTAGTGATATGTGGTTTATACACTAACCAAATCAGTGTTGCAAATTTTGCATATGTTGTGCATGAAATCAATTAAGAAGGATGCTACTGTCTATGGGAAATGATATTACTTTATTTTTTCCACACAAACTTTACATTTATTGAAGAATGATAATTTAATGGAAAACCAACGCTACTACTTATTTTAAGCATGTTGCGTTCAAACAAAAGAAAAATAATGTATAAAATATATAAACATTAAAAAAAAAAAAAATAATGCTAAAACGAATTGCAAGTCACAAAAAAAATCTTTTTTCAAAACATTGACCTAACCTTGCTAGTTATTTTAAGCATGTTAATATAAATCATTAAAAATTACACTCTAAAAAGTTAGTTTAATAAGAAATTTGAAAATTTCCAAAAATGTAAATAAAAGCCATGTTTCTTTAAGTGGAATGGTTGTGAGAAAGGAAAATTTCAAATCTAAATAATTAGTATAATAAAAATATATAAACGTTTAAACAGGAAAAGAAACGAGTTTCTTTATAAAAAAATTTATTACTGAAAATGACAAGTCCTAAATTTCAAATTCGTGAATTAAATTATATTTTCTAAAAATATAATGCAATTTTGTTAAGTAGTGCAAAACAAATCATGATAAAACAGGAAGTAATGAAATATATGAGTTTATATATCTGATGCAAAAGGATTGCAAGTCTTGAAACGGAGATCTCAGCAGATCGCGTTTAGCGAATTTCCGCAATTTCAAGGTTTCCATGCATTAAAAAAACATATAAAAAGAGCGCCAATTGAAAGTTGCATTCGATACATGCGCCGAAATTATAATTATAATCATCTCAACTTCCGAGAGATATCTTCACCCGTTTGACGAAGATCGCAAATATTTCTAGATATGAAAGATACTAAATTTTTGTGAAATTATCTGAATTTTTTTAGATTGAACATCGATTTTTCGAAAAAACAATAAACGAACTGAAGCAAGCCGCTATACTGAATATCTACAATTCCAGAGTTTTCATGAGCGAAAAAATTCTTAAAACAACGTCATTACGCAACGAAAGATATTGAACCATCAAATTTTGACATAAATGTGGTTTTGCAGCAATTTGGCGCAGCGATATTTTTGTTTAAAATTGCGATACACCGGCACCGGGAAACGAAATCGCTGCGATACAGCTTGAAAATCCACTCCTCCCCAGCTATTTTATGCAATTATTTTAACTAACTTGCATATAGGCTACACATTTAAATGAAAATTTTAACTAAAATTTTTTTCAGAATATACGCGAGTATATTTGGTAATTTTTTTAGAAGATTAAAAAAAACTGATGCATTTATTAAATTGATAGTAATAAAAAAAAAGGAAAACGGCGGAACCTCGGAAGATTTTCATTCCTGAGGTATATCTAATGTTCTTTACTTCGCGCAGTGAATTCTAGAAGAAACACACGCAACCTAAACGCAAATTGCTCTCTAAAAGGTAAAGAAAGCGATGTTTATTGGTGATAAACATGCTTGGCAAGTATTATTTACTTGTAAACACATCCTGCAGCGTTTAATGGTGTTGATTCTTCGACTGTTTGTCTTTTAGAATCGCCAAATAGCAGTACATTGGCGCCGTATGCAACAGCCAATCAGATTACGTGATACTTCAAAATGAGTTAAACGGTGCGTAATTCTGTGAAATATTAGTTGAAAATCAGTGTTGTTAAAAAAAGTTATCAAAAAATAGTCGCCGAAAGCTAAAAAAAGTAGAGGGTTTTGATGAAAATAGTCGCTTTTGGCACTATTTTAACAAAAATAGTCGCCATAGTCGCCGAATCTTAAAAAAAGTCGCTTTAGTCGCCTGTGGCAGCCCTGAGATGTATCTCCCGAAACATGTCTAGATTTTATGAGTTTTATTGCATATTTTTAACATTGCATTTGTGTTTTAATATTCTTAACGCAATGTTTATATGACGAGTTTTTATCTTACTGACATTTCCTATCGAATAGAATATTTATATGAAATCGGAGATAATGACAAAATAGTCTGATTTATTAAGATATCCAGGCTATTCATACTGACAACCAGATTTCTTACATTTTATATTTATTGGAGGCCCAATAATAATAAAAAAGCATCTTGTCTTAGTTTTGGTACTCATTTTGGACATGCCTTCCATTCACAAATATTAAGCAGCCTGGTTTAAGTCAAGCAAATATCTCAAATACCCTGCTATCCATCCAAGTCACAGTATTTCAAAAAGCCTGCAATATTCCAGTATGATATCCTAATTTGATTTTGAAAGTATCAGTGCCGATGAATTAAAATTAAGCATTATAATAGTTTCCGTGCAGACTTTCGAAAGTGAATAATAATTTCTAGGTTGACCTTTGAAGTGAAACATTTTGATAATTTCTTATAAATTGTCAACTTGAAAATTATAGAATCCCAAACCAGATGTTTTCATCATAACCAAATTTTGTGAGGTATCAAAACTTCACCCAAGTCCACATTACACATTTCGGAGAGAGGCATACATTTTGGTTTATAACTGTGATTCATTAACAAAAAACATTATTAAAAAAATATAAAACATTGGTTTTTATCTAGTTTTAGTCTTTAATAACATAAGTAGTAAAATTTAATTACTTGAATTATTGCCACTCAAACCCCAGCAGTATACTGTACAATTCTGTGGGCTGCATTCATTATAAACTGAATCAAAACTGTAATCTAAAAAAAAAAAAAAAAAAAAGAGAGAACATTTGTATGAAATAACATTTTAGAAATTTTTATAACAGATACATCTAATATATATTAGCTGAATAATACAACATAAAAAAGTCAGAATAAATTATTATTTTAGAACAAAAATCACTACCGATTAACAGTTTAGATTTAACATTTTGACAAAATGTCTTTTTTTATCCTAAGATCTCAACTGCATGCAGATTTATATTTATAAAGAAATTTAAATTTAATATTATTATAAGTAAATAATAATTAAAAATATACAATAATTAAAAATTAATAATAATTAAAAATTCATAATTACAAATATTAAAAAAATTATTAAAAAAAAATTTAAAAATAACTAAACAATAATAATAATTAAAAATTAAGAATAATAAATTAATAACAATTAAAAATTAATAATAATAAATTAATAATAATTAAAAATTAATAATAATTAAAAATTAATAATAATTAAAAATTAATAATAATTCAAAATTAATAATAATTCAAAATTAATAATAATTCAAAATTAATAATAATTGAAAATTAATAATAATTGAAAATTAATAATTAAAAATTAATAATAATTAAAAATTAATAATAATTAAAAATTAATAATAATTAAAAATTAATAATAATTAAAAATTAATAATAATTAAAAATTAATAATAATTGAAAAATAATAATAATTCAAAATTAATAATAATTCAAAATTAATAACTAACAATTAAAAAATAATAATAATAAATTAATAACAATTAAAAATTAATAATAATTAAAAATGAATAATTATTAAAAATTAAAAACTAACAATTAATAATTAAAAGAAAAACCTTTATATCTAGTATTTCTATTTCTTGGATAACCTCTTGCCCACTGTACTTGAATTGGGTAACCTCCAATGATCATATTATTCCCATTAGCTATTGCAAGTATGGCATCCTAGCAAAATGTAAAACATTTTAAATGTAGTTGTTAGCAAATTTGTCTTTATGTTACAAAAAAATGTAGGTTAATTATAAAGTAATAGTTTGGAAACTCATACCCTTTGATTTGCATATGAAATAAGGGTGTAACCTTCGTCTGCATGAAAATGAAAGTAACTGAAAAAATGGAACATGTGAAAATCATTTGTTAAAGTTAAAGAATAAAATGGATTAATAAACTGTAGCATTAAAATTTGAATAATATAAAATAATTTTTATTAATTTAAACTAACTAAATTTCTCCAAAATAGTCGAAATGAAATTTCAAGTCATCTGGTTCAACATATGGCTGAAGACCGCAAATGTAGATACGGTGCACTAAAAATAACAACATTTGTACAGGGTTTAATTATGAATATCAAAAAATATTTAATAATATAATATTAATAATTTAAATAATAAAAATACAACTTAAGAAATCGTAGTACACTTTCTGCTATTAATTTTTTCTAATTAGTACATAAATTATTTTCTCTGAATTTGATGGAAGCAATATTTAACAGTGCACCGATAGGTAAGTTTAATAATGTTACATTATCAATTGCTTTTTAAACTGTATAAATGAGAGAATCTTGAAATGATCCACAGGCTATTACTATACACACTTACTGTTTACTATAGGAATTTAAAAATTAATAGTACAAGCAACTCTCGCTATCTCGAAGGGGAAGTGTATAAAAATTTGAGATATCGAAAATCCTATAAAAAAGCTGTTTTAGTAAAAATAAATACAAGCATACTTATCCTACTTTATTTAAACTATCTATCAAAAACAGTTTGGTGAGTATTTCTATTTTTTTTGGAACCAATTATATATTCCAAATGCGCAATTGCTTGAAATGCTTCTGTTTTCATTTCCGGCCTCAATTAAATGAATGCTTGTATAGTTTGTATGGAAGATAGAGCCTCTTTCAAAGTTATCTTTGGGGGCGGTTCGCATTCTTCATCATCATCTTCTTCTTCCGAGAGCGATTTCTCATCAAATGCTGACATAGAGAGTGTATTGCACTTTTGTTTTGTCGCCATTATTCGCAGCGACAAATCAACACCACACGAAAGCTTAAGCAAAAGCGAGAAAGGGTCAAGTGTTAAAACTTGCATCTGGTTCTTCAGGTTTTAAGTGAGTTGCTTTCTGAATGGTCAGTAATGTTCCATGAAAATGCCTCACTTTTTCGAAGACACCAGCTGGCTTAAGGGACGATAAATCATTAATCTTCCTTGTTGGACGCTGCCTTAAAAGGTGGGGATACAGCCCAAAGTATCCAGTCTAATCTGGAGACATTCACACAAAAGGGTGATGCTCAGGCAGGAATTCATTGTATGTATTCCTTTTCAATAACGCACGATAAAAAAGAGAACTTATAAGAAGGACGGGGCAATCACATATTTGCTAAAGGTTCTTCAAAATTCGTTGTTTTGAGAGGAAAACAAAATTTTGAGTTGTAAGGAAACTTCGAGTTATAGAAAATAAGGAAGAAAAACTTTGAATTAAAGAGATAAAATTACATTAATATAAGTAATGTAGGTGCAGGGAAATAAAAAAATTTCGAGATATCGAAAAAAATCGAGTTATCGCGAGTCTACTGTATATTAAATGAATACTTTCATCGAATGAAGAAATAAGCAGTAAACAGATGCAGCAAAAAATTAATTATTTTTCAAACTAATGAATGTAAGCAATCAACATGAAACAGAACCTGCTTGTTCTTAAGATTAATGCAGTGTAATAATACACATCGTTGATAACATTACACTGTCAATTGCTTTTTAAACTGTATAAATGAGAGATTCTTGAAATGATCAGGCTATTACTATATATACACATATTGTTTACTATAGGAATTAAAAAAATTAATAGTATATTAAATATTCTATACTATTTGATATTACGGTAAAACCGGGACTGCAGTCCTAAATCATAGAACCTCAATATAATAGACAAACAGTAGCTAAAGGTTGTCTTTTTTAATGAAAGTCTGGTTTATAACAATTCTTATATGGGTGTAATGCCCAACAGTGTGTACAACAATGAAGTGCAGTAGTTACTAATAAAAAGTGTTTATATTATATATCTAAAACAGTTTTCAACTTAGTTTGATTTGGAAAAGATGTGTATGAATACACTGCATTAATAATTAGAACAAGCAGTTCCTGATTGACGTTGATTGCTTGCATTCATTGGTTTGAAAAATAATTAATTTTTTGCTGCATTTGTTTACTGTTTATTTCTTTATTTAATAACTGTATTTAATAAATGAAAATATGATGAAAGTATTCATAAAAATTGAAACACATTTTCATTTATTGAACATATTGAATAAAAAAATTAAAATGGCGCCAGATAGCTCTTCAACATCCAGGATTTAATTTACAATTTTTTTTGACTGTCCGTTATACTAGGGTCCATTAGAATGAGGTTTAAGAAACTACAAGGTGCTTGAGTTTGTCCATCCTAATGTGTCAGGACTTTGCGGCTGAAAGAATCTTTTGTAACATTTGTAATTAACCTTGGCAGTTAATATATTTAAAACTATTGTAGGTAGCTGCTTAAGAATACAATTTAATACGAGTAAGCAAAAGGTAATGTTTTGATCTGTACGTTTCCAGCTGGCTATTTCTGTTCATTAATGAGATTTAACAGTCACACCCACATATACTTCGTTATCTATTAACCAAGGAGATGACAAGGCAACACCTGAACTGCCACACAATATAAACTGAATAGATGTGACATTGGACTCTGATCAGATTTATCGTGCACCAGTCCTGTATACAGGACAGTTTAATTTTTGAATAATTTAAACATGGCTTTCTAGTATTTTAGTAGCGAAGCTGGCAATCCTCCGATCGCAACACTACTACAATTTAACTTTTCTTTGTCAAGACTACTCAGTCAGGCTCGAACTCTCAATCCTCTGATTGACAGTCGAACGCGTTTATCCACTGGGCAACTGGGGCCCGTAATGTTTTATAAAATAGTTGATGCAACACTTACATTCTATTTTGGATGCCATCACTCAAATAACTTTATTTGAAGTAGATGATAGAATATTTTGAGTGCAATTTCAAAAAATCTAAAATAAAAATGTACAAAGTTTTATTGACATAAAAAGTTATTAAAAATAACAGATTTCCAGTATACTGCATTTAGTAAAATGTTACAGGTTTCATTTCTGAATAAAATATCAAGTAAACTACAATTCAATTGCTATTTTATGCATACTATCATACGAATTTAACTCTAATGTCTGAAAAATGTAATTGTCATTGATTTTACATTGCATTGCGCTTTTCAAGCATTGATTTCAAATGAAACATGCACTGCACACTTTAAAATTTTAAATAAAAAATAAGTTTAATTATGTTTTTAATTTAAGAAATTACACACTATGATAGGATTTCTTAATTTTTATAAAAGGAAATGATTGAAGTTCGAGTTTTTCCTGTGTTAGTAATTTCTTTTGCTGGGAAAACATTAAATTTAATGCAACACCTATTTAAATTCTTATTCGAAAACAACTGCAAAAATAAAATTTTATGCAGGCATAAAACACTCATTCTTTAAAAAAGCTGATTGAGGGGGAAAAAAAACAATGCAATCAATTAGTTTCACACAGAGAAGGGGAAGTGTTGAGATTTTTCTGTGCATTTTTAGACCATATAAGAACTGTACTTAAAAAATAAAAAAAGAACTGGTTAAAATAGAACAGCTAAAAAGTAGAGCTACTTAAAAAGAGACAAGAAATGGAAAAAATACCAAATAGAACACAATTATAAAATTCCTTGTAAAAATTAGCCTTGGATTTGTAGTCAGTGCAAGAAATCCCCTCACTAATTTGGGTTAGAATTCTTGGTTTATCTCCCAAAACATTTACCTAGACATTTTGGATCTGTCAGAAAAACAGTAGTATTTTTTATTCCTTCATGCATTTGAGAAAACACAATCACCATTAGGGTGCATCAAACGCCCCATGTTTTAAAAAAATTCATGGAAATTGTCTGTCCCTACGTTATTTTTGTTCGAAATGCTAAAAAAATTATATATATAAAGTTTTATAAAAATTGAATAGTCAGGTCCCAGGAATGTACAACAAAAACGAAAATTCTGAAAAAAAAAGCATCATGCGTAAAAAAAATATATAATAACTTATACTTTAATAAAATAATGCAATTAAGATTGTTTTGTGATATAATAAAAGAATATATAATCATATATTATTAAATTTCTAATATTAATTTAATTCGTACAAGTACACTCAATTTAAGATTCAGGTAATTTCGGCCGTTTGTCTTATTTCTCTGTTTTTGTCGATCTTGTTCGACGACCTGCAGAACATGTTGGTAGTGATCTTCATGTTTTGCTGATTCTATGAAATCAGTACTTAGATTCACCCCTCGTTCTGCACAGTCATTGACAACATTCAATGCTTGCACCTTTGTGAGTGATGTGGTGTAAGATACAGAACTTGACCATTCTGAAATATGTTCTATTAAAAAATGTGAATCTAGTTCAAGCAGATAAAATAAAAACCAAGAATCCGCTCCAACTAAATCAGAAAGAGTTGTATTTACAGTGAGATTTTTGGGCTTTCCAAAATCCATGCCATATCTACCTTGTAATTTAAAAGCAGTATAGGTGGAATTTGGTTTTGTAACTAGCATTGCATTAGCTAGCTTTTAGTTCTTGTGGTGGAACTTTGTTGCTCCAAAGGGCGTGTTGAACCATCTCTTCTGTAAGATACCAGTAGTGGTTCTCAAAGGCACTGATTGCACTATCAGATATGATGAGATGGACAACTTTGTACGCTATAAGGGAACAAAGCATTTGTAGGCGATTCCATGGGGCATTTATGGCGGAATCACAGGTTATCCACCAGGTGCTGTAGATGAGAGTGACAAAGTTGGCAAAGTCACGCAATTTGGCAACCTGTTGTTTTGAAGTTATTGTACCAGTAGGTAGTTGCTGCTCAAGAAGACAAATTTTAATTGTGTATAACAGCTTGGCCACCCAACGTGCTTTGTGCAAGGCTCCCGGTCGGTTTAATTTTACTGCCAGTGTAATATTGGGGAAGTCGAGGTATATTAGGCAGAGCTTTGCGAATATATTGCGAGGTATATTAGGCAGAGCTTCTGTATTTTCCAGAATCGATTGCACATTTTGCTGTCTGGATTGCACTGGCTCTAATATCATTAACTATGCCCACAGATAACGAGTTTGAATGTGGAATCAAAGTAGTACATTTTAATAAAATATTTCCTTTTAAGGACAATTGTCAAATTAAATCAATGCAAAAAGATACATTGCAATATCCAAATCAAGTTAAATCGATTAACTTTTTTAACTATATCATTTCTGTAGTTTTTCGAAAGAAATAATTTATAATAGTTTTACAAATGATTTAAATAGTGTGATTTTGAAATAATTTATTTTCATCAGAAAACTATCATCTCTAATTTAGTTTAGAAATTTGTTTATTGTTCTTCTGCTTGTTAAATCTACATTATACCCAAATCGGGCCCTCAGCTCAGCGTAATGACTCATTACCATTCCGTGTTATCAGTTTCACATATAAGCAGTAGAAAAAAGGCGATAACGACTCCAAATATGAGGACTCTGATACATTTTCATTTGTTTGTTCGGCGGATGTTTCTCTTGTAGCCAATCAGGGTCTTAATCGAGCTCGTTTACTCATCGTACTTTTCGCTTCAGTTCCAACTTAGGCTGTCTCTGACTATAGTGAAACCATATTGGGTTTCTTCATAATGTTGTATGGGATGAAAAAACTTGTTCCCGTTTTTTTATTTTAATGATGACTTCGAGTATAGTTGTTGAGGGACCTTCTTATTTCTTGTGGCTGTTGTTCTTTTCGTTTGATTTTTTCCCCAAGACTTTTGTCATATGATCCGAATGTTGCCAAATGGTCACTTTGCATTGACTGAAGGAACGAAAGGTCTTCTTTGTTCTTTATTAGCTTTTTTACATTCACAGGCCATAAAGGAAATGTTAAAGGCAGTGGCGGATTTAACGAGCGGCAAATGGACAGTTGCCGCCTGGGCCCCCTTGTTTGTGCAAAATTTTTCATGTTCTGTCTAGAAAGTTTTCCTACGTTACATAACCACAACGACCCCTCCCCCATGCCACGCATGAAAGACCCCCCCACCCCAAATATGCGTAACGTAATATTGAACGGCCTCTACTATGTATCAAAATTGGGCCCCCTCGAAGGTTTTGCCGCCTGGGCCATTTTCCTTAAATCCGCCACTGGTTAAAGGCAGTTTATCTTCCATCTGTTTTACCTTGTCTATAGAAATCGGTGCAGACCTTCGATTAAGGGGAATCACACTAATTTTGCATTGTCATCAAGAAGTTTTATAATTTTTTTTACACGCTTTTCGTTCACAGATTATTGGGATATTTGCTTTTTTATAAAACAGCTTTACTTGTGAAAGGACTAGTTTTGAAGACTCTCATTTAACCCTTTTTCATGGAAACCTTCTTCAATATGATACATCATACACCTCAAAACTTGCAAATTAGTTGGAAGTTTGCAGCCATTTATTTTTGAATCATCACAAGTTAGCTTGTTGCCAAGACAAAAAATATTTGAAGACAGTCTGGTTTCTGTAGTGTGATAAAAACAAACTGTTCAGCTAAAGTTAAGCTACTGTTCAAATCAGAACCAAAAGTAGAAATAAACAAAACGACTGTGTCAAAATCAGAATCAAAAGTAGAAAATCAATTCAAAATAAAAGTAGAAATAACAAAATAAAACTAGAAATAAACAAAATTAAAATAAACAAAATAAAAGTAGGAATTTAGTTCAAAACGAAAACCTCAAGTTGAAATAAACAGGAAATTCACTGTATTGTAAACAAAGTGAAAGTTGTCATTAGTCACCTGAAATCAATATAATTTATTAACATTAAATATTTATATGATCCATATTTTACTTCATTATAATTTTTATTCCTAGAATATTATATAATATGAAAATCTGTTTAAAAGAACGTAAAGAGGAATAACTGTTCCATAGAAAGAACACAAATCGCAAAGTTTTCGCGGAGTGCAAAGGGTTAATCACAACACTTCTTAACTATGGCAGTCACACATATAATAACAATATAATTCGAACTAGCGTTTTAGTCAATTTTTGTATATAAGGTGGCGGTTCTTATAGAAATGTAACATTACATTTTCCGAATACGAATAATGAAGACCAACTGCAGGTTCTAAGTCTAGAAAGTTTGGTCTTCTCACAATACGATAGTGTGTGGTAGTTTAACCCAACCTTAGCGGAATTTCTCCGCATTTGAAACAGAAATTGAAACTAGAAAAATCACAAAGTAATGTTGGGACTAACTAAAATGGCTGGAAATTTACTATTGCAAGAATGATGTGACTGAACAACACCATCATGGTTTTAAATGAAAACATAGGAAATATAAATTTCTAAACGTAAAGAGTAGAATTCATCACAGTTATTCAGTTATATAGAATTCATACCTTGCTAAAAACTTTAAATGAGAACTTTTAAATGAACAGCATATTCCCGCGTTTGGTACTATTTTTAACTACTTGTTTCTAACGTCATTGTAGAGCCTTAACACTGCCAATTTGCGATCCACACACGACTATGAATATGGTTTCTTTGTTTTGTTTGGTTAATTACCCTCGTACTGGAGCTGAACATTGGGCTATTGGCGACGGGTTTGGGTTTATCCCGAAGGAAAGACTCGGGAACAATGCCTCGTATTTTGAACCATGGTCTAATAACTAGAACAACACCTGTTCTGGCACCCAACGCAACTATAGTAGCGTTAGAACATTGGACCCCGATCACATTTTTCGTGCACTATTCCCGCATACACGCCAGTATAATATATAGGGTTTTTATGAGCGAAACTGGCAATCCTATGATCGCAAGATCACTACATTTTTACTTTTCTTTGTCAAGTCCATGAGTCGGGCTCGAACTCGTAATCCTCAGATTACTAGTCGAAAGCCTTTATATCCACTGGACCCGGGAACGATGTCTCGTATTTTTGAACCATGGTCAAATGACCAACCTGTACTTAGGGAATAAAAACCATTTGGTTTTATTCGCCAATCACAGAGCCACATATGCTACACGCGCTTTTTTGTTTATTTGTCAGCGTACATAATCAAATCAATCCACGGGTTTTTCATTCGTGGTAAACTCTGCTTTTTTAAACTGAAGGCTAATTTCAGGACTTATGATTTGGCCTCACAAAAAATTTGGTCTCGCAAAACCTTTTTGAGATGTCTCACAATAGTTTCTCAGACATAAAAAGTTCTATTTTTTTTCTGAGTAGATGGTTGATTCACAGAATCTTTGCTTGTTTGACTTCGAAAAAATTCTGTTCTATAGCATATCCCATTTGTTCTGCTAATATCCATTTGTATTGCCTTTCTTTATATATTGGAGAGGCATACATTTAGATGAATGAGTAATAGTCCTTCTGGCCTTGAAACTCAGATTTACATTTTATTAAAGTTTTAGATTTTGACGGAGTTTTTTTTTTCCTTTTGAATGCAATCTCCGTTTAAAATAAAAAAGTAATTCGTAAGTCAAAGTCGATAACAAGCAATAACAAAAACTATATATTTTTTGTAATATAAAAATTAATAGTATAAGTAGAGAAAATATAATATCTTACATATTTAATCCACTCCTTCCTCTGACCTATGAAACGCGTGGCGAGGAAATGTGGGCATATGCTGACCTGTTTAACTGAAGTTCTAATCGTAGTGTGTGCTTAAATTGCAGAGAACGGAGACCTTTACAATTTTATTTGACTAAACTGCGTGGAATGGAAAGTGACGATTATTGGAAGATTTCACTGTGAAGGCAAAAATACAATATCAAGTTCAATTAAGGAATTTTAATCGTCATACTAACAGTAACACGCTAGTGGGCTCCGAAACTTAACAAACGCCGCTCCTGCATGCCTTGTTGAAGCTCAGTTGTTCCTCAAAGGACAATACTCGGGGACAACCTAAGTTGAACCTGAAGCCAAGCTATATGTATAAATATTCAATTGCTTTAGGCTCAACTTAGGTTGTCCCCGAGTATCTTGAACTCAACATCTCTCTGTTTGGATCAATATGCATTTATTTAAAAAAAAAAAAAGGATGCTAAACATGTATATAAAAACACGTATTACTGTGAGCCCGGGTTCACATTTCCGAAATTTTGGGCCATTTTCGACCCCGTCAAAAACAGAAAATGAGACCGCAGTCACAAACCGAAGTACCCGAAAATCGACCCATCACAAACTGAAATACCCGAAAATCGACCCGTCACAAACCGAAATGCACGACCCGAAAATGGGACAGCAGTAATGGGCCGCAGTCACAAACCGAAATACCCGAAAATGAGACCGCAGTCACAAACCTAAGTACCCGGAAATCGACCCGTCACAAACCGAAATACCCGAAAATGAGACCGCAGTCACAAACCGAAATACTCAAAAATCGACCAGGCATAATCCGAATATGAGGCCGCAGTCAGAAACCGAAATACCCGAAAATGAGGCCGCAGTCAGAAACCGAAGTACCCGAAAATGAGGCCGCAGTCAGAAGAAACCGAAATATCCGCAAATGAGGCCGCAGTCAGAAACCGAAATTGGATCCGTCACAAATCAAAAAGCGCATTACTGAAGAGCTGGACTTAAGGAATTTCCCCCCGACTAGCTTCGATAAAGGGGGCCGGTAACAAATCATCGCTCCCCTTTGCTTTTTATAAGTAAAAAAATTAAAGAGCTATGAAACAAAAATAAGTTAAATATTTAACTGTTCAAAATGGTATTTGAAACTATTTTAGGTAAATGTTTTGGTATACTTTGAACAAAGGATAAAAAAGTTTATTTAAAATTAGGTTGTTAATGAATTAATTTAATTTATATATACATTTCGAGTAAGTAATAAATTATATTCAGTGGTGGCGCTAGGAATTGCCCGACGGGGGGGGGGGGGGGGGGCTAGACTTCCCCGACAGGGGGGCTAATATCCCCGACGTAAAATGTGCATATAAGCGTATAAAATATTCACAAATAACGAAATAAATTTGTTGAGATAAATATCTGAAAAAAAGGCTTATAATATTTATATATTAATTATTAAATAATTGTAGTGTTCTGAATAATCTGGGTTGCAATCATGGAGAAAAGATAAGTGCCAAAAAAAAAACTGTACAAATCTTAATCAAAATGTTTTCAAAACCTTTATAAATGTAACCATTTGAAGAGGTAGGGCTGTTCAAAGAAGGGGCGGCGAGAAGGCATCAAATAAAATAAATATAAAGTAAGTATAGTGAAGGTAAAATGAAATGAAGTAAATCACTACATTATGCAAGTAGTTTTTGTAAAATCCTCATGCTTTTACGAAATTAATTTATTTTTTGTTGATAGCAATGCAACGTAAAACGGTGCTATGTTTTAGCGCTTTTTTCTGTCATCTAATTTAGTTTTTTTTTTTTAAATCTATAAACAGTGAGAACGCTTATAAATACTTATAAAAGGCTGTATCTCTAGCAATGAAATTGAGACTATTCCTATGAAATAATATTTCTATTGAGAGCTATTTCCTATGAAATTTTTTTCAGATAACAGAGCTGCAGCAGTGTATTGAAGAACTTCATGACGTAAAAAGTCTGCAGTATTTTATTTTTATTTATACTCCTAATTTCTTATCAAACGAGATAAAAATTGTCATTTGCAACGGAGTTATAATGTCGGAATCAATCCTCTTAGAAGCATAATATGGTGTTTCTATCCTGATACCTTATTTTATAGACGTTTAGCTAGTAGGATTAATTGACAATTTAATGGATTTACGATTTGCCCATTTTTAATTTAGCACCGCCGTCTTGAACCATGATTGCATCGTTAGAATATGACCTGATTTCTTCTGAATTAATTTTTTTATATATAACAATATACGAAATTTTTTTAATGATAAAAAAAGGTTTCCCAAAATTATATTTTATTTTTAAATTCCAAATAGTATGAAATTGCACAAAATTTATGGCAACAAAAATTGAAATAAGGGTCATTTCTAAACCTAGCTCATACGACAAAACAATTTATTGGTTAAATAAATCTTCTATACTTAAATAGTAATGACAAAACTAGCTTAGTTCTTCTAAATACGGAAAACATAAAAATCTATAAACGGTAGGACTTCTTTTTGAACGAAATAAATGTAATATTAAGTAGTCACAGGCACAAATAAAATTTTTATAAGAAATTTTTTCACTTGAATTATTAAGACATCTCACCTTTCCGAATTAGTAAAGTTGAAATCTTAAAGCAATGTTGACACTCTACAATTTTCCTCTTTAAAAAAACGTTTTGCCTTTCACCAACGACAAAATAGAACTGGACCATCATCTTACTTCTACAAGTAGGGCCGTCTCGATATCCTTCACGCACGACACTTACTCTCGAGAGTCGAGACGGCCCTGTAGCTGACCATTCACTGCCCCCATATATTTTTTTTAGGGGAGACAGCGGCGCTATGCATATATTCTATTGCTATACATATATACTTCCCCCCTTTTCGAAAAACACTCCAATACCCCAAAGGGGTTTTTGTCTACCCAAATCTTGTAGCTGACCTCCTCAAGGTTAAACTTTTACAACGAGGGATGCTTTGTCCCCAGGACCATAGCTTTGGATAGTTGGAGATTATAGGGATCGTCACTCCCCAAGTACAAACAATCATGCTTGCGGCTACTGCCGTCTGAATAGGCCTTCGTTTGTGGTTCCACGTCTGAGCTGTGGCTCTGCTCTTTGCTTAAAACAAAATGACTCGTGTCTCATACGCAGGGACTGATTTGGGGCCCCGGCGAATACTTGACAAAATTGTTATTATTATTAATGCAATTTTCAGCAATTTATCCAAAAAAGTGAGAATTAAGTCGTGTTTTAAACGAATAATTAACTTATTTTGCGATATTTTTAATTTTTCGAGACTATTTTTACGAGAGGGTCGTCTTCAGTGATGTAGGGCCTATAGTACTGAACTTTCTAAATCATATCCTGCTCATACGCTCAAAATAAATGCAACAGTAGAAAAAAAAATATGGCATGTGAAATAAGCACTGTTAACATTTATGTTGTGTCTTAAAAGAACATTTTTTCAAAAAGAACTTTAATTTCTTACATTTTAACATGAAATCTTTTACTTTAAATTAAATTTTTAATCGTGTTCTTCAATTTTTGAACGATCACAAAATATTTTCGTTAATGCACAGTTTCGACACGCATGCTAACTTTTTGAAGTTTTCCTTTTATAAAATAAATTTATTATTAATATAAATTGTCATTTTAACCACTTTACTTCCTAAAACTTTTAAAGTATATTTTTCCTCAAGTCCTTATTTTTTTCTAACTGATACTTGCAGGGGCCCAAATGGCATTGTCTATTTGTATATTTACCGTTCTTTAAATCCGCCACTGAGTATTAGCAATAGTTTCATTGAAATTCTTATTGATGGCCGACTTAATAAAAGTTTTTAAAAATACTTTCGCCGCATGGTTTTAATAAATCGCGATTGTTTTTTGGCACA
The DNA here is from genome assembly GCA_963932185.1 of Troglohyphantes excavatus. Taxonomy (NCBI): domain Eukaryota; kingdom Metazoa; phylum Arthropoda; class Arachnida; order Araneae; family Linyphiidae; genus Troglohyphantes; species Troglohyphantes excavatus. Next base: position 27,740,505 of record OZ010673.1, on the reverse strand, counting down.
AAATCAATAATATGCGTGATGAAATATCGTGTGCATCATGGTATGATGTTTTAATTATATGATCATATATTTCTTTAGTTTATGATTTGGAATAATATTACATTTTTTAATGGTGATATTTTGAAACATGGGTTTTAGTTTGAAATTTTGGGGTTGCTTTTTATTGTAAAATATGTAGCAAATAATGTAAATGAAATTATGATAACAATAAGTCTAGTATACGTGAAACCCTACTTAACCTTACATAACCTTGTATAAAAAGCTGTGAAATAATGAAAATACTGATACTTTTATCTAAAATAATAAGTATTGGTTTATAGAATTTGTTTATATAGGATAACAATATTGTCGAGAATTTAGTTTGTTAGAATAGGTTGGTTGAATTAATATTGAACTAGAGCTGCACAGTGGGGGGTTATTGGTGAAGGATCAGGGTTTATATGACAGAAAAGACCCGAGAACACTATCTGATCGTATTTTTGAACCACGGTTAGATGAGGAGATCAACTCATCCGGTGCAACCTACCTCAATAAACCTCAAGACATTGGACCTCAATCAGATTAACCCGGGTGCACCAGTCCCTTATACGCGGTGGATATTTTTTAGTGTCGAAAGGAACGGATTTGACAACTCTCCGATTACTGAATCGCTACACACAAGCTAGAGATAAAAAATTGTGCCTATTGAGTGCTTGTCCGAACTCCTAACCATTCGGCCACCACGGGCTGTCGGGATTTCGGTCTGTCGGAATTATAGTTTTGTCGAGATTGTGACCTGCTTGTCGGAATTAGCTCTGTCGGGCTTATGACCCAGATTCATTTCATTAAAAAAGCAAATTCGACTCAACCTTTCATTAAAATTTGGTTTTAACAATTAAAATAACGCTTTTCCCCGACGAACTTCAGAATTTTGCCCGACGGGGGGGGGGGGGGGGGGGGGCTTGGCTTGCCCGACAGGGGGGCTACAGCCCCCCCCCAGTGGCGCCACCTCTGATTATATTATATAACATTTATTATTAACTGCATATTACTTGTTTATATACAAATAATGAACTTTAATGGAATACTGTAAGGATATTCCTTTATTGTAAATTCTCTTTTTCAAAACTAAATATTTATGAACTATACTTCATAATGGTTGAACTTCACCTAATAAGTTATAAAATACTTTTGTATAATATTGAACAGTTAGACCTGTTTTCGAATAACGTCTAAAGAAAACAAAATAATGGCAATTGATTTTCAAATATTTAACTCTTACTTTCTTTCACAGCCCTTTAAATTTTTTTACTTACAAAACCAATGGAAACTCATTTGTTCAGCATTCATTAAGTACAATATGAAAATTTCCAGCATATGGAAAATGTTTTTCATTTGTCATACGATACTGTTTTTCATTTGTCATACGATACTGTTTTTCACAATTGGTCCAGAGAAATTCCCATTGAGGGGACTCAGGGTAAAATTCCTATAAGAACCTCGGTGAGGGTAAATAAAGACTTTCTGATTTCTTTGTTGTTGTTTGGATAAGAACTAATCCAAATTCGGAATTAAATGCACAATAAATTCGGTTATCCAGCAAGCAATTATCCAGAAATATCGATTAATCGAACATTTCGTCTAATTTTAAAAGAGTTCTAAATATGGAATGAAATTCATCGATGGGTAAGCAATGTGGCCCTATTTGTGAAGGTGTTGCACAAATGTAAAATTTTTTGAATTTGCGAAATTTAGGTGCAAAGCTGAAAAGTGGACTAAGCGGAGACATTCCATTTAGCAGTATTTATGTTATTTTTCCTTTAAAAAAAATATTTTATCATATTTAAAGGATTGAAATTATCCTCAATTTCCATCATTAGAATTTTTTTGAGTTTACGTTTCTTGAGGTTCTTATGGTGATCAAACTGAAGGCGGTAGTCAGAGGAAATAACTAGGTGGAGGTGCGCTATAGACCAAATCCGGTTTGCAAAGGGAAGTAAGCAAACGCTTAAAAACAGGAGGCCATGGCAGAGTATTTGGCGCTATTCCAAAGCACTGCTTTATATCATTAATTGGCAATAACTTATTTTATAATTTAACTAACCTATGAAGTGGAAATAATAGACCCTTTATTGATTTGTACATAATATTGTATCCTGTACCTACACAGTAATTTTTGAAGTTTTTATACTTAAAAATCGTATATTAAAAATGCAGCCCTTGCTGATCGTACTGCCAGTTGGTATTGTTCTTTCTGTTTACATAAAAGGCAGACAGAATTATGTTCACTTGTGTCAGAAATTCCTTGTACTAGTAAATTCCATGACTACTATTTCCAAGTTTACCTTGGGAAATTGCAGTCATGGACATTGCACAAGGAACATTTTACAAACAAATTTAGCATTTATCAATCACATATTAATTTTGATTTCTATAAGACTAAAACTTTTTATTCTATCAAATAAAATAACTAAAATATATTTTATGAATTTCTTTCTTCAGTTGATAATACAAATTCACTTTTTCAAAAGTTGTATGTTTTATTTCAAACAAAAAAAAAACATTTTACTATGAATCATATGCAAAAGTTTATTTGTTTTAAATTAGCTCTACAAATTAGAAAGGAGGCATCATTACTTAAAATAAACATTCTTTAGACATTACAAATTTGATTCAGGTTTTAAATTGCTACATTCGAGGTTGTGCGTTGGCTAAGTAGAGAAAAACACTACTTTAAAATATTTCTTGAGAAATTCAAATTTTAAAGTTTATACTCCTATTTTCTATAAATAGTATATATACGACGTTTAATATGCATGAGGAAAAAATTAATTTTACAGGAAGTTTACATACTAGAACCTTAAATGCTCACAAAATATCATTGAAACCTGAATAAAAGTTTTAACTTTATTTAATCGAGTTATATAACTTATTGAATACACACAGCATATCAAAATACAAATGCTTCCCCATATTTTAAAAGATATTAAATGGCACATGTTGACACTTGAATTTCTATTTGTATATAATAAAAATAAATTCTAAATATTCTAACAAAAACTTTGGATTTTGATGCATCTTTGAATACACATAGAAATTATCAATTAAGCAATAAAGAAATGGTGCTACCTCGAATATAAAATTCAGGAATAGAAAAAAAAAGGATTTTTTTTAATTTAAATTTCCACCCCTAAAATCAAAATGGTTTAGCTGCATTTAATGTTTTTATAAATCAAGATAAGCACCTTTATATGTTTAACAAGTCATCAAGGGTACGTTTCACAGCATTATAAAAAATTATATATAAATACTACATATAGGATCATACATTGTAAAACTCTTTTGATTACAAGTCAGCATTTGTTCAATAAATGACAATGCAGGGCATTATAAAGACAACATCAACTGTTCCAGTTCTGTTATGCTTGACTAGAACAGCATCATAATTCTGGATAACGTCCACAATCACCAAATATTGCAAACGCCTCATTGCAATAACAGCACAGCCAACATCTTCCGTCGCGGAATCATACTTCTGTGCTTAATTTGCGTTACACCTTGAGTGGAATGATCACTAATAATCTCACCGGTACTTGCGCATTATCGCAACCACCTTGCTGAAGTTGGCTGACTTATTTGCGGAATAATCTGAAGCAAAATATTGTTCTCTTGAAGTCATTTTAAGGTTGCCTTTTTCGATACACTGAAGTATATGGGAGGAACTTTGCCAAATCATGTGAATCACTTTCATCTACCTTTTGGTAATAGGAGTGGGCCGAATATTTGGCTAAGCCGAATACTTTTGATGTTCGGTCAATCATCCAAATAGCGGTTAATTCCTAGTGTACGGTGCTCCCGCCAAATGTGTTTTGGCGACAATTTTTATAGTTTGGCAACCCTATTTCATGACGTTCCTAGCAATATCATGATGTACGGCAACCCTACTTTTTCTTTTCTTGTACCGTAACACGTTGTTTTGCCAAGAACTTAACGCCAATTTTCAGAATCGCGCCAAGGGGGCACCGTACACTAGGAATTTACCCAAATAGCTGCCATAGCAGCAGGGTGTTGAAACAGGATTTGGAAAACAAAAAAAATAAATGGTTTTCTTGTAATTAGTAAAACATATTTATCTGAATTAAAATAAGTTTCTGAGAAATGTATTATGTTTTAAATCATCTACAGATACCTATAGATAGTTTTTTTAATCAGAGATTACAATTTTAATTTAAAATACTTTTAAAAAATTACACTAGCAAAAATTATCTAGCTAAATAGATGTTTTTTTTAAGGAACACAACCTCAAACTTATATTAAATACAAAATTGTGGTAATAAAAATAATAATAATCGACTATAAATTTAATATTAATTATTTTATTAGATTTAATAGTATTAGTATTCTATAGCAATACATATACGACACATATATGAAAATTTTATGTTTTAAATCTTTTCCTCAGGTTCTTATTTTGGTAAAGGTTTACTGTACGGTCACCCTCGGCGACTTTTTCAAAATCTCGCCAAAAGTCGCCATTTTGGCGACTGTTGTCCAATAGGGTTGCTGCAATTCCTTGTCGTTTCGGAGGGGGTTGCCATTTAAAAAAATTTATCGCCAAATGCGGAAAAATCGCGCCAAGGGTGACCGTACAGTAAACCTGACCCCTTATTTTGTTTACTTGTATGAAGAATCTTATTCGGCTGCCAAATTACTATTCACCACATCCCTATTTGGTAACCTAATGCGCAGAGAAATACCCAGTTCAGGTAAACTTGCACAACTATGCTTATTTATAAGCATGTTTTTCCATGCTATTTCTTATGGAGACTTACAATTGCTATTTTTTTTTTAACAAACTTGTAAATCCCTTGGGGGGTATTGAGTTTCTAGACAGCACCCATAACATAAACATTCATAAAATATCTCTATTCTGAAACATTTTTCAATTTTAAAGGATTTGGGTAACTTTTGAAAGCCTTCACTACTAAAATAATTTGTATAAATTTTTGTTAAAAGAGGAATGTGTTGGAAATATAAATTAAACTCACCTGAAATGAAAACAAATCTACAGTTTTGATATTTTGCTCATCATTATTTAGGGCTACAGAATGGTTCAACTGCCTTTTTTTCATCACATGTTTGTGGATAGATATATTCTCAATAATTCCCAGGTGATCAAAAATTGCTTTGGCGGAGTACACTGCCTTTCTATACTTGCTTTTCCACCCTTTTTGAAGTAATTTTATGGTTGCAATGAAGAATCGGTGTAAGGCTACCAGAATTTAAAACACTTCTTATTATTAGAGACTTCTACTAAGGTGGTTGACGTAATACGCAAGCACAATCTCATCTATAGGGTACTACCAAAGCTCACCATCTTTGTCTTTCGCCGGCACTTCGATCACTCTTGGCCTGTCAATTATCCTGGCAGTGCGATCGCCTTTTTCAACAATCCCGATGATCCAGGACTGGAAGCCCTCCTGTTTCTCGATGTCCTTGCAGTAGGCCGCAGCCTGCTCCCGAGGCAGGCAAATGAGCAGGCCCCCTGATGTCTCAACAGAACGGCCTTGTAACAGCTGGAAAGTGCTCCCGCAGGCTTTTGCCACAGCTGCCATCTTGGCGATGACCGGAAGGTTGTGGATGACGAAGGACACCTCATTTTTCTGGATTTTGGCGAGGTTCTCAGCGTGTCCCAGCAACCCGAACCCAGTGACGTCTGTCGCTCCGTGGGCATTGTACTTGTGCATGAGGCGAGACCCAATCCGGTTCAGCCTGGACATGATGTCCACTGCCCGCTGGTAGGCCTTCTGGACGTCGGCCTGCGTGATCACCAGTTTGATGCGGTTCCACCGCTCCGGGACGTCCAGCCACTGATGGGCGCTTACCGCCACCTGGGTGCCAAGCGGCTTGGTCAGGACTAGGACGTCTCCAACAACTGCGTTGTCAGGAACTAGGAACTCATTCTGCTGGCAGACTGTCGAGGCGACGCCGCCAATGGTCAGCCACGGATTGAGGATGGTCTGGCCTCCGGTGATCCTCGTGCCTGCCTCGTAGGCACAGTCCTTGAAGCCCCTCATGATGATGGGGATGACAGTGTCTCTCTCCTCGGCGCTCATCTTGCTGCTGACTGCGAGCAGCATGAGCATGTTGTCGCACTCGGTCACACCCATCGCGTACAAGTCACTGAGCACATTGCAGCAGGTGATCCTGCCCATCAGGTAGGGGTCGTCGCACAAGGGGTAGAAGAAGTCCGTGGTCTGGACTAAGGAAAGGCCGCCGTGCCTGAGGGGAGTGACGCTGCAGTCCATGCCGATACCGATCCGCGTGACGGGCATCTGCATGAAGTGGGCCTGCTCGTCGACATCGTGGATGAAGCCGTCTTGGTCTAGCCCCTCCAAGAGCTTGTGGAGAGTCTCTTGGGGGACTTTGCACCCTCATCCGCGCATCTCAGAGAACTTGGTGAGACGGAAACTGGCGTCCAGGCCGTGGGCCTCGGGATCGAACTGGCTCCGGTAGCTCCACGGGGTGTTGCTAACCTCCAGCTGCACGGCGGCTGTCAGGCACTGTTGGGCTGGGTCTTCCATACCTTCGACGCTGTGATCGAATGAAAAAACACTGCTAAATAAGTATATTAAAGGGCGAAATATTAGGCTTACTTATAAATTGCTTTCGCGCGTGATGATCTCAGCGGATCCAGTTAAGGAAATAGTCGGAAAAAAAATACTAACAAATAAAACATTGAAACAGTTGCCAATTTGTTTGTTACAACTTTTAAGAATTTTCTGAAATCGGAATGCATTCGTGACGTCATACATGACATCATCGGCAACTATAAAACAAGGTTTACGAGCACGTCCTGTCTCATGTTTCAAATAGAATTTGGTGAATCTCTTATTAACTTATGTAGCAGTAAGCTAAAGCTATGATTAAAAATTCGTAATACTGGAGGCGATGGCCCCTACGGGGCCAAGTTCTTCATGATTTTCAAAAACCTCGTCGTCGTCGAAAGAATGTTACAATTATGTATGCAATCTTAAATAGCTGCATAGTGTATATATGTAGTTAAAAATACAACTTCATAGACAGTACCTCATAAAAATTTGTTAAATGTTAAATCTAAACTATGTTTGTTGGTTGGTCGGTTGGTCTAGAACGTTGCACTGGAGCTGCACTACTGCAGGGTCCTGTTAGTCAATACGCTCGTGAAGCCCGCGCTTACACTTTAGATTTCTGAAGGAGTCCTATGTTACTAATACTATAAAAATACTTAATGCCAACTAGCTTGAAAAAAATTTTAAAAAAAATTGCAAAGACGTACTTAGTTAAAAAATGTTAAATTTTAATGTGGCGGGAACAATGCCTCGTATTTTTGAGGACAAAACCTCAGCTGGCACCCAACGCCTTCAATAGACGTTGGGACTTTGGTTGGTTTTGTTAATTAACGTCGCACTAGAGCTGCACAGTGTGCTATTGGCGACTGTTCGGGGTCAATCTCGAAGGAAAGACCCGGGAACACATTCACACACACATTCATACATGGGGGATTCATAAATTATTTTTGGTCCGACCAAAACCAAATAATTTGTTTATTAATAATTGATTAAATTTTTTTAAAACTAATAATTTTAATTAATCATTTTAATTAAATTTAATTAATCATTTTAAGTAAATTTAATTAATAATTTTAATTAAATTTAATTAATAATTTTAATTAAATTGCATTAATAATTTTAATTAAATTTAATTAATCATTTTAAATAAATTTAATTAATAATTTTAATTAAATTTAATTAATTATTTTAATTAAATTTAATTAATAATTTTAATTAAATTTAATTAATCATGTAATTAAGTTTAATTGATCATTTTAATTAAATCATAAATTATTTTTGGTCCGACCAAAACCAAATAATTTGTTTATTAATAATTGATTTGATTTTTTTAAACTAATAATTTTAACTAATCATTTTAGTTAAATTTAATTAATAATTTTAAATAAATATAATTAATAATTTTAATTAAATTTAATTAATAATTTTAATTAAATTTAATTAATAATTTTAATTAAATTTAATTAATAATTTTAATTAAATTTAATTAATCATGTAATTAAATTTAATTGATCAATTTAATTAAATTTAATTAATCATTTTAATTAAATTTAATTAATAATTTGAATAAAGTTTAATTAATAATTTGAATAAAGTTTTATTAATAATTTTAATTAAATTTAATTAATCATGTAATTAAATTTAATTGATCAATTTAATTAAATTTAATTAATCATTTTAATTAAATTTAATTAATAATTTGAATAAAGTTTAATTAATAATTTGAATAAAGTTTAATTAATAATTTTAAATTATTAATTTTAATTAATAATTTTAAATTAGCAATTTTAATGGGGGAGTTAGGCCGCTGTTCCAACGGAACATGGAGAAAGTTCTACGACGCCGAAGAAGTTCTGTAGGGTTAGCATGGAGTACTATAATTTTAAGTTTTAGTCTTTAAATCAGCTATTCTCAACCTGTGGGGCGCGCCCCCTTAGGGGGGCGTGAGCACACTAGAGGGGAGGCGCGCGAATATCCAAGAGAACATATTATTTAAAAAAATCGTTTAACTGACTGAAAGGAAAGCACACATGCACATAGAAAACAAAATACATTTCGACATATTTAACAAATAAAGTAAAACAACTTACTAACTAAAAACTCGCCACTTGTCGTGAAGTCTATGACTTTTTCTTCCTTCGGGATTCTTATGAAATAGATCCCTAACCCACTCGTAACTTGCTATCAGTTTGTCGTCAGCAAAAAAATACCTTTTAAAATATTTTGCCAGCATGGCTAAATGATTTTCAATGGTTACAAAAACAACTTTTACATGTTTTTCTTCAGCCTTGTAAGTTTTAGTACAATCATCCACATTTTCAAACATTGTTAAGTATTTTTTGCTTTAAATTTCTGCTCCACAGTTCCAATTTTCTACAAAAAGCATATTAACTTTATCACTCGGCGTATCCAACATATGTGTATTTGCTCTTTGGAATTGAAGATTCAAGTTATTTAATTTCTCGAATATGTCGACCAAGTAGCTCAATTTCATCACAAATAAACTCTCGCGAAAATTCTCGGCTTCCGGTCTGTTTTCTTCTTCTAGGAAAATGGCGATTTCTTCTCTTAATTCAAAAACACGTTGCAAAAATTTCCCAAGTATTAACCATCTTGTCTCGCAATAAAATAGTAACGCTGAATGTACTGAACCTATGTCTTTACAAAGTGCGGAAAAGATTCTCGATTTCAGGATTCTCATTTTTATATAATTTACTACGGTTACAACCGTAGTTAACACAATATTCAGACCAGGACTCATTTCTTTCGAAGCCAAATCTTCTCTGTGGATCATGCAATGTGTCCAGACGATTTGAGGACGCAATGTGAGGCGATTTTCGTTTTACAAGTGCTTGTATACTTTGGAATCTTCCGGACATTGAACGAGCACCATCGGTGCATATTCCTATGCAATTTTTCCATTCTATGTTTGCTTCGTTCATAAAATCATTTAAAATGGCAAATAATGCGAACGCTGTTGTTTTGAGTTCTATTGGTTTGCAGAAAAGTAGTTCTACTACTACTGACATATTGTAACAAAATCGAACATAGGCAATTAAATGAGCATCTTTATTACTATCTGTTGCTTCATCAAGCTGTATTGAAAACAATTTGTCACGCAACTTCGAGAAAAGCTGCCGCTGTACATCTGCAGCTATATCATCAATTCGACGAGCAACAGTATCATTTGAAAGAGGTATGGACTGCAATTGTTTTGAAAATATATCTCCAAACATAGTTTCTACAATCTCAATTGCTGCTGGCAAAATAAGCTCTTCACCACTGGTGCGAGGTTTTTTACATCTGGCTATTTTATATGAAACTTTGTAAAATGCAATTAAAGCTTTTTTATTCACAGACAAAGTTTCTTTAAAGAATGATTTTTGCTTTTTATATGATTTTAATTTTAATTCGAAGAATTCTCTGGGTTTGTGGACGTACTCACTATGAAGCTTTTCCAAATGTCGTTTAAGTTTATTAGGTTTCATGCTGTCTGCGGCCAATATTTTTGAGCAAATGATACACAGGGATTTTTTTTCTTCATTTACTTCAGTACTGGTAAACCCAAAATTTAAGTATTCTTGAGAATATTTTCTTGATTTTATTTTCGGAACCACGCTTGTCTGGGTACTTGTTGATGCTTGACTATCGTCTAATGCTCGCTTACTTCCGCTTAAAAATGTATCCATGAGTCTGCATAAATCTGCTGCCGTGAATATTTAATATGGTGAATTGCAATTAACACAAAAACATATATAACATACACATTCACGATAGATTCGATAGCGATAGAAGGATCGACTCGAATGAGACTGGCTGAAATTGAAACTTGTGTTATCGAACACTTTCCTTCTTCCTATGAGAAAACATTTGCTCTGTGCATGATCGAGACGGCGATGCCAGATGCGGTTTCTCGCCAACGTTGGCTCGCTTTTACTCTTGTTTTGGCAGTTAGTTAAAAATAATTTAAAAACAGAATCCAAAATACTCAATATACATTATTGTTGTATACATTTTATTGTAAGCGGGAGGGGGCTAAGAAAATTATGATTGAAAACTGGGCCGCGAATACTGAAAGGTTGAGAAACGCTGCTTTAAATAATACCTCAATATAGAAATATTTACTACATACAGTGAGATAGATTGTAGTCATCGTTTATCAAGTATTTTTGTGTTAAAATAAAAGTATTTTTCCGTATTTTGTTGTAATTCTCATTATATAACAAATATAATATAAGTATTTCTGTACTTAAATTTATTCATATATGGAATAAAAATATTACTTATTTGGAAAAACAAATATTATAAACAAACTTTTCCATAATTGCAAGCGTAGCGACTAAACAAACAAAAGCAAAGTTGTCTGCTGTGGGGAAGAAATCGAAACTACTAGTGAGTTACCATGTTAATACGTCACGTGAAACTCTCCCATTACTAACAAACCTGGTTGACATTTTACTGGGTTTTTAGTCTGTAGCTAAATATGGGGGGTCCGGATTGAAGCAATTTTAAATTAGTAATTTTAATTAATAATAATAATTTTTAAGTAGTAATTTAAATTTGTAAATAATTCTTTATTATATAATTAAAAATAACAGAATAATAATCATTGTTTTCCGGTTAATTTTATCATGCATGGCTGTAACGTGACATGGGGGAGGAGGTTTCATTGGTTACGTGACGCAGCAAAACGGCCCATTGCGGCAAAATCATAACAGGAATTGGCGTTACTCGTAAAAAAATCAAATAACTGAATAAAAAACATATTATTTAAAAAAAATCATTAATTTGTAGAATCTGTGAAGCTAGACAATGGAAAAATGCTTGCCCAATCATCAGCACGAGATGCAGCGCCGCAGAAAAAATCCAGAAAAGGTTATGAACACAGATTTAAACGAGAATCTGTTGACCCCACCCTTGGTAAATAGAGATAACTTTTCCGTCATGTCCCCTTCGTATTTATAATAGTTGAACATAACTTTTTTTAATAATCCCCCATCAAATTTTTCAAACGAATGTGCAAACAAATCAATCTCGGGAATGATCAAAACCCAAATTAAAAACAAAAAGCGGAAAACCGCGTTTTCGCGTGAAAAGTAACACGTCTGAATGACAGAAAACTAATTTGTAAATGTAATTGAATAAAAAATTAGTTAGTTTTGGTTTGGGTATTTTCAAAGATAATATCAATCAGCAAAATATATTTGAATAAGAAAAGGAGTACATACTTTAAACACATCAGCAAATTTTTTGCAAGATGCTTCTTTCTTTGGTCTTTAATCTTCAAATAGTTTATGTTTTGATGACGGCATACCGTGAAAATGGTAATTCTGATAAGCTTAGCAAGCACATGCAGTACTGGAGTGATTTTCAAATTCAAATGAGAGACTTACAACCTCTCAGAAAACTGATTTTTGAGAAGGAAAAAAATTCCACCGGCATTGTGAGGGAGCGAAGAGGATCACAATTAGGGGCGTTATTTTTTTTACAAGAGTCATTTACAATCCTTTATTAAAGCACGTAGGGGATGAATGGGTCTTTTCAGGGAAAATACCATACTTATCAAAAAAAGCAATTTCTGGATTGATGCCTTGTGAATTCTGGCTCAACTGCAGCCCCATTTCAAGTTTTAAGAAAAGTAAGCCTTTACATGTACAAACAGCTTACAATTATCTACATGGAGATACTACAGGAGATACATGTGGGGTAGCCCAGGAAATGCGACGTGTGTTTTCTCTATAGAGATCAGTGAAATTTTTTTTTTTTTTTTTTTTTTTTTGCATTTTATTTTTTGAAAAAATAACTTTAATTTTAAACTAGTTATGGGGGGGGGGATCTAACCCAAGGTAACCCAATGCTGGCTACGCCACTGATTTATACATAACATCTTTATCCACTGAAAACCGTCTTCCGAAAAATTGCTCTTGTTAACATCATTTTGACCTCAACGTATTTGACAGAATGGCTAAATCTTAGTTAACATTATATAAATGAGGTTATAGTTCCATTATCTGCATTGCATAAACATTTGGAAACATTTGAAAAAATCAGAAAATATTCTTCAGACGATCCCATACTCGGGGCGGTTGAAGCAGTGATTGGGGTCAGTTGTAACACTAGAAGAAGAAGAAGAAGAATTTTGTTATAACATATTTATTTATTAAGTCAAAATTACAGAATATGGCATAGCAGTAGCAACAATACCAGGAATGCCATAGGAGCTCATTGTTCAGCCAGAGTAGTTCCGCATTCAAGCATCACACTGCGAATTCATAGATTTTTTCAGATTTGTAGTCAGATTTTTTCCGGGACTCCCACCATCCCACTGGTTAAACCTAAAAGAAAAGAACTACTTATATCAAATGAATACCAAACCACAACCTCAGACTTAGAAAACCAGTCTCTCTTCATCAAAATCCTCATACACTTAACAAATGGCCACCTGAAAAAGAGAGCGAATTAGCTATCCCAATTCCCAATCCCGACCTGAAGTCCCTCTGCTGACTCGTTAGAAACTTCATTATAAGAGTAACTCTAATTCAGAGCAGAAGATGTCAGTCTTTTCCATGAAATCCACCATCCCACAAGCTTAAACCTAAAAAAAATGAGCTGCTTACCTCCAGTGGAGAACTACACGCAAAGTCAGACTCAGAAAACCAGTCCTTCTTTATCAGAATCCGTATCTGCTTAATAAATGACCGCCTGTAAAAGAGAGCAAACTTGTTATTCCAATTTACAAACTACGAAACCTACCCGACGTACCTTACCCAAATAGCGAGAAACTTCTTTGTAAGGGTTGCTCGAAATTAGAGCAGAGGAAGTCATACCTTTTCCGGGACACCACCAACCCTACAGTTCAACTTAAACGAAAGAGCTACTTACCTCCAGTGGAGAACTATCCGCAACGCCAGATTCATAAAACCAGTCCCTCAATCCGTAGGATTCACGGAGTAAAGAAAAAGGTAGAGATGATTTGGCGAATTTTCATGAGACGTAAGTTAGCAACCGCAAACTAGGCACAAACAAACCTAGTTTTCAGTGATTTTTCTACAAGGGATGCATTATTTTCAAATTAAGAAAACGCATGCTAAAACTTAAAAAATTACTATTTGTGCAATTGTGGGATGCAGTACAAGTTCCAAATCGATAAAGAATGCTATTATTTCCACTTCATAGGTAAATTAAATTATAAAATAAACTATCGCCAAGTACTGGTACAAAGTAGTGCTTTGGAATAGTGCCAAATACTTCGCCAGTACCTACTTTTTAAGCGATTGCTTATTTCGCATTACAAACCGGATCGGGACTTGATCGCACCTCCACCTTCTTCTTTAGTCCGTGTTAGGATTGGGTTTGATTCCCGGTAAGTCCTGTGTGTATTTGTTGAGATTTATTTGAAAGTGATTTATACGAAGGCAGCCTATCAATGCAAGGAACTGCTCTTTTTATTCGTTTTTAATCATTTTTGAGTAAATGTCATTTTAAAAAATGAAACTTACGTATTCGGAGAAATGATAAGAATCAAATGTATTCAAAAATGAGTACATTTTACTTATTTTTAAGTGCCTACTTATTTTTAAGTGGTCGGTGACATCAGTAGTGGCGATTGGGGGGGGGGGGGGGGGGGGGGCAAGGGGGAGTATGTTGCCCCCGCATATTTTTCGGATGTTGCCCCTTTAGGTTTTTAATATTGAACTTTTTGAAAATAAATTACCAGTCAATTGTTTGACTGCATTCGGTCCTTTGCAAGTTCAGATACACGTTATTTATAGGTTAGAGGGAGTTGAAACACATTAACCCAGAAAGGTTATGTCGTCACATTTAGCCGTACTAGCCATAGAAGAAGTGCAGTTAAATCTCGGTGTTGAGTTAAAGCATTTTATAGAATGAAGCTATTACATTTATCGATATTATTAACTTTATTAAGAAATATAAAACTTGTATGTGTGGCTCCAATTAGTTCTAATGTAAACTTATTTTTTTTAAAAAATTGTGTTATTAAATATTTTTACTATGAACATTAAGTTGGTATCCTTCAAATAACACAAGATAGTGAATATACAAAAATATGAAATATTTATTATTTTTATTACAACAGAAAGAATAGTGATAATATCAGCATAATTTCATGCTGAAAGATATGATAATTCTTAGTTATAACTTGTTAAGTGTATTTTTCTGCATTAGAATAAGATATAAAGCAGTAACAAATACTAGCTTTTTGTAGGGAATCATTCTAAAAGCAAATAATGAATCGTTTTACCTCGAGCCGGGACAATGTCCTTTTTAAATGGCGTGTTTTACAGCGGCCCGTGGTCGAAAATGTTAGTGCAGTCGATATCATTTGACCCCCCCCCCCCCTTCTATTTTCCACAAACCATACATGAACGGAAATTCTTTATTATTTACTACTCAAATCATAGTTTCCTTTTAATTTTTACAAAATGATAACATGCGAAAAAAATAGAAAACATTTACTTATTTTTTGAAAATTAAAGCAATCCGTCTTTCTTTTAAACATGCGAATCGGTCAATTTTAATATTAACTTAAATAACGAAACAACAGCAGGACCATAATGGTCGTGAAACAACAGAAAAACAGTAAATTTATCACGAAAACCATTTCCGTTTGGAGATATTCTCGTAAGTTCTTGTTTCACCCACGGGCCAATCAGCTTATCGAATCTCAAGTGCCGCTAAAACAAGAAAATTCATTTCGGCTGTACCTTTTCACAAATGCAGTGCATTAGCATGGGGGAGGGAGGGGGGGGGGGGAGAATCTCCATACTAAGTAGAGGTTGCCATGGCAACGATGCAAACGATTTCGAATTTCGCTTTTTGACTGCAGTTTTGATTGAATGGAGTTTTTCCCGTCCTGAATTGTGCATTACTGTAACAGGTTTGCTATTTGTTTACTACCGTAGAAATTTCATTTTTAATTTTAATCTTCATTTAAGAAAATTAGTAAAATATCTGATTTTAGTTTTAAAATACACTAATAAATTTAGGTGCAGCCCGGCTATACTTGTTGTAGTGCACGTGTCGCCACTGGTGTTTTACACTCGTACTTTGGGCCTTTTCCAATTATTTTATCTACGACTGAGTAGTAATTGTTTAACATTATGATCTTAAGAGGGCGCCACCTGATTTTTTTTAATTTGTGTTGATTTGTTTGTAGAGTGAGTTGCAGTTAGAGGTGGAATAAAGGTGTTCATGGGAAAGGAATGTGTCGTCTCTTTGCTTGGGAAGAGAACCAATTTTCATGAAGTTCCGAAATGATATTTATGGCACAGTAATAGGCCTGATTTAATATTATTACTGAAAGGCCTTTTTCTTTTCATTTTTAAAATAATTTTTTAAGAGGCTTTCTTAAATTTGGGGATATAAATTGAATAGCATAACATATTTATGCCATTTTGATGAAATAGTTGTGTACAATAAAAGCCATTTTTTAGTTTATCAGTTTTTTTTTTTCACATTTCACTGTTATATAACTGCTTAATTTTATACTGGACGATATTCGCCAATGTAAAGAAAAATGTGGTTCAAGGTATAATGTATTCGTGCCATTTAAACAACTTAAAAAAACAAACAATAATCTTAGGTAATGTTACTTTAAATATGTTACTTTATTGCAAATTAAATTTGTGTTTTTTCAAAAAAAAAAATATTTAATTAGATAAGAAATAAAATAAATATTACCAATTAAAAAAGTATTTTACTTTCCAATATATAATTCAATTAAAAATGTCAAATGTAGGCTACAAATTTTCAACCAAAATCATTTAAATTTGTCACTCAAATTACGTTGTGCAGATCGTTTGAATTGGTTTCAAGAAGCATCCTAATTAAATTATCCTTCAAATAAAAAAAATGCGCTAGGTTAAATTTAAAAACTTCATCTATATCTTGATAAACTGCTTCGTCTCAGTGTTTGGCATTTTGCCGACTTTCCTTTGTTGAGAGATTGCCGACTAAGCATTCTTTATCTCACCCGTTGCTGTTTCCAGAACGTTCTTTTGTTGCGCCATTCTGCGTCACACGGTATAGAGAAAAAAAGTTTCAGATTCGCGATTTCGGATGCATACCATTGACGTCACAAGTTATCTTTCATTGGTGTTTTAGAGGTGGAAGGCCGTGTGCAAAGGCTATCTCATTGGTTGTCATGGTATTTCGCGTGGAAATTTTTGTACACGGTACCCCCGTGGACCGTGCAGAATATTGCACACGCCTTCTGGAATGTTTTAGACGAATCTCTGGGGGGTGGCATAAAAAGGGGCGGGGATAACTATTGAAATCATTCGATATCTGAGAAGAGTTACAAGTTAGAGAGTTGAAGCAAAGTTTTATTTTGTCGAGAAATTTCATTTATTATTCTATTTTTTGTACGAGTTCGTCATCAATTGGTAAGTAAGTCTATACTTTTGTATTCACTAGAAAATATTAAAATTTATAATAGAATTTCGTTGTTCAAAAGAACAAGAACAATTCGAATAGATTAAAGTTACATTCACAGCTGTCCTCTGTTTGTTAACAGCGTAAAAAAAATATTTCATATTATTTAAATTTTTGCTTTACGCTGTCTAAAAATAGTAAATGTGGGTCATTTATTTATATGTAAGTTTTCAAGATACGTATATTATAATTAAATATTTTTTATATTTAACATTTAACTGCGCATATTGATATTTTTTATTAATTTGATATTATGTTTTAAGCAATTAAAATACGAATCTTTGTTGTTTAATGTTATGAAAACATTAAAAAAAAATAATAATAGGTAAATCTTTTACTTTACAGAACGTATTTCTATTAATTGCAACGTCTAAAACCCTGAATACGAATACAAATTTTAAATATATTTTACATTTAAAATTGACCAATCATAAAAAGAGAAAAATTACATAATTTGAAATTTACAGTTTACCATTTAGTACTATTTTCAATATGAAACAGATAATGTGCATCTATGCGTTTATTTGTTTTCCTTGTTTGTAATATATAAACCGAGTATTGAGATTTAATATTAAAGTATTAAGATTAATTATTCAGCCGAGTATTAGATTATATTGATTCGCACTTTAGGAATCATCATATACGTTATTTCAGTAGTAAAGATATCTTTTTCGGGTCTCATACACAACGGATTTTAATATGTTAGGGATAAAATTGGGGAATTTTCCGTAGCAGTTACAAATCGTGCTTTTGTCTCTTGAATAATATTATTTTTTTAAAAATGCGTATACTAATAATTAGTTACCAAGCAGTTTTTACACGAGCCGTTGGTAATGCTGTAGAATTCTTTAAACGAAGTGCAATCTATGATTAGTTACCACAAATGTGTGTGTTTGAGGGGGAGGGGGGGGGGGGGAGGAGGGTTGTTTAAGCGATAATTATCGCACGGGCATGTTGGTAAAAGGAAATTTGCTAAAGAATGTTTAAAATAAGAACAATTCTATCTGATTATGCATGCAATTATTATTTTAAATGGATGTGAAGAAAAAAATGTAATTGCCAAAAATGTCATTAATTTTTTTTCATTTTTTATTATTATTTACTTCTTTAATATTTGTTCTGTAAAATTAAAGTCTACTGTTCATGTAATAAATAACTAATATCGCGATTACTTATTAAGAATTCATTGCATTTTTATTAGAAAGTATAATTGACTTTTAAACTATCAAGGGTGAAAATTAATATTCCAAATTTAAATTAAAAAAAATATATATAATATATAACCTTTTAACAATAATTTTAACAACTGTGGTACATTTTGTTCAACTGCTATTAAAGCAAAATGCTTAATTTAATTTTAATTGTATTACATTAATGTCATCAAGTCAAGATCAGCTTATATTTAAATAATTTTAAGTCAATGTTTTTATTTACTTATAAAAATATTCATTTGAATATCCGAGCACCAATATTGTACGAATACTCCTTAAAAATAAGTTTATTTGTAAAAAATATTGAAATCATGTCGATTTTTACATGGTCATTTTATACTTTCAATTACAAATAAACATATTTTCCAAAATCAACATTAATTTATATTTTAAAAGTAACGAGCATCATGAATTATAGCATTATTTAAACCATCACATTTAAAATTATATATATATAATCACATTACTCAATTATTCATAATTTAAAATACTTTTTATAGAAGACAAATATGGGCACATGGATAAAAGCCACAAAAATCCGAAAATTAACTGACGTCATTTTCTATTATCAGGCAACTAAATTAATCATTTGGCTAAGTGGTATGGTTTAATAGGTTTCCCAATAATGAGTTCCATGTCATTATTAGGCAACCTATGGAAGATAAAATGTATACACCGAGTACGAGACAACCAAATAAAACACGTTTATTTTTGGAAATGAATTTTTAAATTATAGCCTTAACAATTTGCAAACTTTATACTCTCTTATCTTGGAACTCAGTTTTGAATTTATACCACTTCTTAGCCAACCTACTTATATACTAAATTTTGGGAGTATATCAGAATATTAGCGATATTTAAGGCAAAATTGTATTGATAAACATCAATTATATTCAATATTGTTTATGTAGCATAGCGTATACTTTTTAAATTTCCATTTGTAAAATATTTATTTACTTAAATATTCCATTATTTCCGTTATCATTATTCTTTAATGTGATACATGTAAACTCAATTTACATTGTTATTCAAAAACACATAATTTAAAACTAAATATTGATTCACTTGTACATTTAATGGAACTTGAATTTAAATCAAAATTTTAGCGCGAATTAAAATAATAAAATGTATACACCGAGTACAAGACACCCAAATAAAACACATTTATTTTAGGAAATTAATTTTTAAATTATATATTTTATTTTTAGCTATATATATATAAGCAACATAACAGATTAATTTATAAATTATTATTTATCTTACAGGTACGATGGAAGATAAAAAATGTTGTAGATCAGCGATGGAAGATAAAAAAACGATGGAAGATAAAAAAACGATGGAAGATAAAAATTGCTGTAGATCAGAAAGCTGCAAATGTTGCAGCATGAAAGTGGAAAAGAAGAAATGCTGCACTTGTGAAAGTGTTTGCCCATGTTGCAGAAGCAAAGCATGTGATGGAGCTAGACCACAATGCATCTGTGGCGAAAGTTGTAGTTGCTGCAACAGAAAAGATTGCAAATCATCTAAAGACGAAAGTAAGGAAATGCCAGGTGGTGGTATTCACAAGAAAGATAGCTGTGGATCCAAGAAACCAGATTCAACATGCGAATGTGAAGGGGCATGCAATTGCTGCACTGACAATGCCTGTAAGAAATCTAGAATATGCATCACTGGAGAGACCTGCAGTTGTTGTGATTGCAAGAAAGCTGGATCCACCTGCGGCTGTGGAGAGAAATGCTCTGGTTGTGATGGCAAGAAGTTTGGATCAACCTGCGACTGTGGAGAGAATTGTAAATGCTGTGATTGCAAGAAAACTGGATCAACCTGCGACTGTGGAGAGAATTGCAAATGCTGTGATTGCAAGAAAACTGGATCAAACTGCGACTGTGAAGAGAAATGCTGTTGTTGTGATTGCAAAAAAGCTACATCCACCTGCAACTGTGGAGAGAATTGCAAATGTTGCAATTGCAAGAAAGCTGGATCCGCCTGCGACTGTGGAGAGGATTGCAAATACTGTGATTGCAAGAAAACTGGATCAAACTGCGATTGTGGAGAGAAATGCTGTTGTTGCGATTGCAAGAAGTCTGGATCAACCTGCGACTGTGGAGAGAATTGTAAATGCTGTGACTGCAAGAAAGCTGGATCCACCTGCGACTGTGGCGAGAATTGCAAATGCTGTGATTGCAAGAAAACTGGATCAAACTGCGACTGTGAAGAGAAATGCTGTTGTTTTCATTGCAAAAAAGCTACCTCCACCTGCAACTGTGGAGAGAATTGTAAATGTTGCAATTGCAAGAAAGCTGGATCCACCTGCGACTGTGGCGAGAATTGCAAATGCTGTGATTGCAAGAAAACTGGATCAAACTGCGACTGTGAAGAGAAATGCTGTTGTGGTGATTGCAAAAAAGCTATATCCACCTGCAACTGTGGAGATAATTGCAAATGTTGCAATTGTAAGAAAGCTGGATCCACCTGCGACTGTGGAGAAAACTGCAAATACTGTGATTGCAAGAAAACTGGATCAAACTGCGACTGTGGAGAGAAATGCTGTTGTTGTGATTGCAAGAAAGCTGGATCCATCTGCTACTGTAGAGAGAATTGCAAATGCTGTGATTGCAAGAAAACTGGATCAACCTGCAACTGCGTAGAGCAATGCTGTTGTTGTGCTTGCAAAAAAGCTACATCCACCTGCAACTGTGGAGAGAATTGCAAATGTTGCAATTGCAAGAACATTGGATCAACCTGCAACTGTTTAAAGAAATGCAGTTGTTGTGATTGCAAGGTAACTGCATCCACCTGTAACTGTGGAGAGAATTGCAACTGCTGTGATTGCAAAAAAATTGGATCAACCTGCGACTGTGGAAAGAAATGCAGTTGTTGCGATTGCAAGAAATCGAGACCCACCTGTGACTGTGGAGAGAAATGCAAATGTTGCAATTGCAAGAAAACTGGATCCACCTGCGACTGTGGAGAAAACTGCAAATACTGTGATTGCAAGAAAACTGGATCAAACTGCGACTGTGGAGAGAAATGCTGTTGTTGTGATTGCAAAAAAGCTACATCCACCTGCAACTGTGGAGAGAATTGCAAATGTTGCAATTGCAAGAAAGCTGGATCCACCTGTAACTGTGGAGAGAATTGCAACTGCTGTGATTGCAAGAAATTGAGACCAACCTGCAACTGTGGAGAGAATTGCAAATGTTGCGATTGCAAGAAAATTGGATCAACCTGCGACTGTGGAAAGAAATGCAGTTGTTGCGATTGCAAAAAATCGAGACCAACCTGTGACTGTGGAGAGAAATGCAAATGTTGTAATTGCAAGAAAACTGTAACAACCTGCGACTGTGGAGAGAAATGCAGTTGCTGTGATTGCAAGAAAGCTGCATCCGACTGCGTTTGTGGAGAGAATTGCAAATGTTGCGCTTGCAAGAAAACTGGATCAACTTGCGACTGTGAAGCGAAATGCGAATGTTGCGGCTGCAAGAAAACGGAATCGACCTGCAACTGTGCAGAGAAATGCAAATGTTGTGGTTGCAAAAAAACTGGATCAACCTGCGAATGTGGAGAGAAATGCAAATGTTGCGATTGCAAGAAAAGTGGTACAACCATCGACTGTGGAGGGAAATGCTTGTGTCATGATTGTAAGAAAGTAGCACCCGACTGTGCCTGTGGAGAGAAATGCAATTGTAGCGATTGCAAGATAACTGTATCCCTATGCGCCTGTGAAGAGAAAGCTAAATGCTAAATCAACAAAGTATATGAATTTTCTATATGTATTTGATGTCATATGCAATTTATTGATATAATTTATTCATATAAATTTTATAATTAACTGTCACTATATCAGTTGTAAAGAAAGTATTGCAAATTACTGTTACCTTTATTTACCTGACATTTTTAAGAAGCGCGATGTCTATTGTTTAAGCATCTAATCGAAATCATTCTTTTTGCATATGTCTAATTACAATGTTTATTGATTAAACTTATTTAATTATGGTTTTCGTTATAAGACTTTAAAAACTTTCTGAATACAATCAAGAAGATCTCTTTGAATAAAAGAATATTTAATTAATATTAATTTATTAATGAATTAATTCAGTAATTTACTTTTATCGTCGCTTGTATTGTATTTTATATTTTCTCTGTCGTATTTGATTAATATATAATTGTTGATATATAAGTGTCGTTTGCTTGATTGTCGTATTTTGCCTATGTACTTTAAATTAGAATAAAGAAGGCAATTAGAATTAAAACGTCTTATTTTATTTTTTAAAAAAATTGCTTTTTTTTAACGAGTAAAAAACAATTTCCATCAATTTTGATATTTTAGACCATATTTATAACAAAAAATCTTTAGTAACATGTTTGAAGTCAAATTACTATAATTTATATTTTTTTCGTATATGATTCTTGGAAGTTGCAAGGTAAACATTTAAAGCAACTAAGGCAATGTGTGGGATAATAGGTTTTAAAAATCGATGTTTTTATGTTAAAAGTCTAATTTCTTTCTGGAAAAATTTACTGACTAAATTTTTATTCTTTATTATTAATAACCTGAAAACCCATTTTCTCACTTTGCAAAACATAAAAAAAAGCTAAGCCAATTAGAATTAAAAAAAAATTAAATTCGTTGGAATGTATTAATTATAAGTTTTTTTTATATAAAGGAATATTGTTAAATAATTCGACTTTTATAGTTTTTTACAGATGTTGTAATGAATTAATTTATCACAAGTTTTTTTGCACACTTCAAACAAATAGACTGTTGCACTTAAATTAAATCACTCGAAACGGTACTTTTTTGCTAAAATGTACTCAATTAAACGAAATAAATAAAACAAATATGATATAAAACATTAATTCAACAACGCGAAATTTAATATTTAATTAAAAATAACCTCATTTTACCCCATGACATATTTTCCCCCACCTTGAATTTTTTTTTTTTTACAATTGTAAGAAAATTTAATAAAATTAAAAGGGTTTTATTTTAATATTTTTTTGTTCTGTAGACGCTAAGAAAATAAATAATTTTAATTAAGTCATCACGAACTATATCTTAAAAAAAAAGACTATAAAAAGTAAGTTCTTAATATTTAGCATACATTTTAAATATGATGCTTACAAAATATAAAAACGTGCGTAGACTTACGAATGTCTCGAAAATCATGGCTGACACTTTAGGTTGAACTTTCCAAACCCTCTTTAATTCAAAAAATCAATTTTTCGTTCGAATCCCCCTCAAGCCATCTTGAAATTATCATTGTATTCCGCCATTATTTGTGTTGAATTATTTGACCTTTACAACTTACAATGAGTGTAAATTTCTAAGAACTTTATACACCTAAGTTTCCAATGCATAGAAAATAAGATTATGATATTTTGCAGGTTTAAATGGGAGTTTCTGTGGTGTGTATGAATCTGCCCAACTGTTTTTAAAAATTCATAAGTTTTAAAAATGAATATGTTGCTGATATACTCAGTGGATATACTATATATCAGTTAACATAATTCATAAATAAAATATTTCGTAACAGTTTTGTCCTTTTAGTTCCATATAATATCCTGATAAAAAAAGTTTTTTGATTTTCATATTTAATACAAAACTATCATTCATCAGGTTTGTACATTTTTTTCCTTCTAAAATCAGAATATATTGGGATGTTTTTAATTTACTATTTAAAATTCAGACAAAATTCTTATCACAAACATAACCTTATTATTGTATAATACTAGAATATAGTGAGAAATACAGTACATAATCGGGTAAAAAGTAGTCATAAAGTAAATTAATTTTAATAAACTATAAATATTTGAAATATCGATTTAGTTCCATTTGAGTTCTATTTGACTTTCGAAAACTTCAGTTCTAAATTATATTTTTTTTGTTCACTGATTTAAGATAAATATTTATCAAAATTACCCGATTTTCAAAGACTTTTCATGGATAACACGTGATGTTGGAACCAATAATTTCAATGCCAAACGAAATATTTCTTATCGATATTATCATAAAATCCTTTCATAATTTTTAATTGCGATTGTAATTTTTTCATTGGAATGCATTAAAAGGTTCATTTTTTACACAAAACCCTAGAAATATTGGTAAATAATGTGATTGTTCTAGTTTTTTAACCGACTGCCCAGCGCGCTCACCAAAACTCCAAAATAAAACCGCAAGAAAATTTAAATTAAAACCGCCAACGCGCGCCAAGTCGAGAGGTTATAGATTCGACCTGTATGTATTTTTTAAATTTTTTTTTTTTTTTATGTATGTGCGCGCGGGATTTCGATTCTACTTTAGATATTTGGACAATTTTTTTTTGTTGGATAGGGGATGTTTCAAAGGGGAGCAATTTGAAAAAAATATCCGGTTTTCCGGGATTTAACTATCCGGATTTCTTAATCAACCGGACCGTTTAAAAAAAATGTCTTCCGATTTCGAAAATTCTTTTTTTGTTGGATAGAGAAAATCCACTTAGGCAAAATCTGCAAAAAAATAATCGATTATCCGGCTGTTATATATCCGGAAATTCCGATTAAACGGAGTTTTTTAAAACAATTTATCCGATTTCAAAATATTTTCATTGTTTAACGGAAGTTGTTGTTGTACAACAATAACATTTCGTTTAACATGCATTTATTGGTTTTGTTAGGGATTGTTTAAAATTTACATTGTTGAGCACAAGTTGCTACTAGAATTTCTTGGTGAATAGGGGGCGAAGCCCCCTGCTAAATTAAAAACTAAAAAGGGAAAAATAAAATAATCTTTCTAAAAAAAAGGAAAACCGACTTTAAGAAAAATGCGCTAAAAAGTAAAAAATAATTTTTAATCTTACGAATGAGTTGACAAAATTGAATTATTGAATATCAATTTTATACGTAGTACAACTTTTGGAAGTTGGTGCCAATTTACAAAAATCATATCTAAATTTTGGCGCCGATTTCAAAAAGTTGTACTAAGTATAAAATTGATATTCAATAATTCAATTTTGTCAACTCATTCGTAAGA